>OY979698.1:57991314-59320966 GCA_963855945.1 Thereva nobilitata | reverse complement strand
TTTGGATGATCCATAATTCGCATTATTTTTGGAGTAGCTATAAACTAGGTATGAGATGACCTAGCCGTCTGTGCCAAAGTTTCAACTGTTTGTTATATTCTGTTATTAATCTTATTAGGATTTACGATTAAATAATAGACAGTATTATAAGTAAATATTTATTACACTTCAATATTTTATTAATTAATTACATAGTGTGCTTCTTGCACGTCTCGTGGTTGCTCTTGTACTGCCCCCTATATCAAATGACAATACTTTCCCTACTACTCTATACATTAGGGTTCTACTACTACAATAGGTTAAGGCTCTACTCACAACATCTCCTTTTTTCTAGTTTTTGAAATACATTTTAAAATACAAATTTTACATAATATTTATCAAACATACATAGTCTTTTAAGTACTCTGGTGTTTTGATAGTACGACCCGATTTAGTAACTATTACAGGATTGTCATTTGTAGTTACATTCATATTAGGACTAGTTACCGGATTACTATAATTACTGAAATTATTTGACTGCTTCGACTCATTTACATTATCAGAATTGTTCAAAACTTTTCCTTGTGGGTTCTCTTCCTTTGGTATATCCAAGTCCGGCTGCTTTTCAATGAATTTATTACCTTTAGATAAATCTTTCCGATTACGAATTATAATAGTATTATCCTCTGTTTTAACTTTATATGACCTCGGATTTTGATGTTTCTCTACAATTATCCCACTCCGATGAGGCAAGGTTTTCTTCCTTTCTTCATGTATTTTAACTTTATCACCTACATTGAATTCTTTTAGTTCTTTTGAACCTTTATCATAATACCTCTTTTGATTCTTTTGACGTTCGTATAAAACGTTACCAAAACTGTTTGTTTCCAATGTGCCTTCATTTACATTTGGTATCATATTTCTGACTTTCCTACCATACATTAATTCAGCTGGCGTTATGCCACTACTATCTATAGGCATATTTCTTAATTGTAATAAAGCCATTTCTTCATCTTTCCCTTCTTGAATACTTTTTTTCAAAATATTTTTGAGAGTTTGTATATGTCTCTCTGCTAAACCATTTGACTGATGGTGTTTTGGAGTCGTTATCTCATGCTGAAAACCCCATTGCTCTGAAAATTTTTTAAATTTAACATTAGTGTATTGAGCACCTGTATCTGAATACAAAACTTTTGGTACTCCATAACGTGCAAAGAACTCTTTTAAAGACTGAATGGTGGTTTCTGCAGTTAGATCATTTAAATTCTGCATGTCGATCCATTTGCTATATGTATCTACTATTATTATATACTTTTCACCCATCAAATAGAAAATATCCGAAGCTACTATTTCCCACGGCTGTTTTGGTCTAGTTTTTTCTATCATTGTTTCTTTACTATTATCTCTTTGATATCTACAACAGATATCGCAATTACCCACCAGATCATCAATCTGCTTTGACATACCTGGCCAAAATACAGTTTTTCTCGCTAACATTTTACATTTTTCTTTTCCAAAATGAGCATAATGTATCTTGATAAGCATTTCTTTTCTCATCGATTTTGGTACCACTATACAAGTATTCTTCAACAATAATCCATTACATTCTGACAGTTCTTCTTTAAACGAAAAATATGGTTTTACAGTTTCAGTCACTTTTAATTTGCTATCAGGCCATCCCTTTTTTACATATCTTATAATTTCTTGTAGTTCTTTATCTTTACATGTTTCATTTTTCAATTTTTCCATCCTTACATCAGAAACACTTACATGTTTTTCCATCATCATAACATATGCTTCAATCTTCTCTTCCTCAGATGAGTCTGTACACTGTAAATAAGCTCTGCTTAAGTGATCAGCGAGTAATAATTTTTTACCTGGTATATATTTAAGATCAAAGTCAAAATTATGCAAACTGATTCTCATTCTTTGTAACCTTGGAGGAATTTTATTCATTGGTTTTTTAATAATTGAGGTTAGCGGTTTATGGTCAGTCTCTACAGTAAATTTTTGACCAAACAAATATTGATTGAATTTATGACACCCAAACACGATTGCTAGACTCTCTTTTTCTATTTGACTATACAGTTTTTCAGTTTCTGTTAAAGCGCGCGATCCATATGCCACTGGTCTTTCACCTTGTATTAATACACCTCCTAGTCCCTCGTTTGAAGCGTCTACACTTAATGTTATAGGTTTGTTAACATCATAATATGTTAATACTGGAGCACTACATAATGCGTCTTTAAGCTTCGTAAATGACTCTTGTTGTGCAGTACCCCATACAAATGGGACATCTTTTTTATTCAATTGTCTTAAACTACTAGTTAATTGTGCAGCATTTGGTATGAACTTTGATACATAATTGATAGTTCCTAAGAATGTTAATAATTCTTTTTTATTTTTTGGTACTTGCATTTTTTCAATCGCTTCTACTTTATCTTTATCAATTTCAATTCCATCTGACGACAGTATATGGCCCAAATATTTAACTTTATTCACCATAAAGGCACTTTTATCTACATTAAATTTAATACCATATTCTCTGGCTCTTTTAAGAACTTTATCCATAATTTTTAATAATTGTTCTTTAGTCTCTGCCCAAATTAACATGTCATCTGCATATATGCCCACATTTCCAATATCTTCAAAAATTTGATTAAAGACTCTATAAAATACTTCCGGGCTAGAGCTTATACCATACGGCAGCCTATTGAAATAATATCTCCCAAATGGAGTATTAAAAGTCGTTAACTCTTTACTATCTTTAGATAATTCAATTTGCCAAAATGCTTTATTTGCATCTAATTTTGTAAAATATTTTGCCTTTTTTACCTTTGCCGCTATTTCATCAATTGTAGGAAGCTGTAAATGCTCCCTTTTTATACATGAATTTAAGTATTGTGGATCTAAGCAAATCCTAATTGATCCATCTGTTTTACCAACAATTACTAACGAATTTACAAAATCAGTTGGTTTTTCAATTTTCGATATTATACCAGCAGTTTCCATTCTTTTTATTTCAAGTTTTAATTTATTTATTAATTTAAAAGGAACGTGTCTACACGGCTCTATTTTACCTACACTACCTTCCTTTAATTCTATTTTATATTGAAAATCTTTAATTTTACCATAACCCTTAAATACATCTTCATATTTTGTTAAAATATTGTGTTTGCTATTTACTCTGTATTCTCCTACACTTCTAACATATTTAATGTCTTCTTCTTGATTGACTCTTTTTATTAAATTAAACTCAATGGAACTTTTTAGACCTAATATTGGTGCACTTTTACCATCATATTTTTGAAACTCTACTTGTTTTTCTCTACTGCCTATTTTGCATTTTAAAAATACCTTACCAATCGTTTTTATTCTTTCTTGATCATAATTTTTTAAGATTACGTTCGATTTCAAACACTTTTTTATATTCATTTTTTTACATACGTCAATAGGTATTACATTACATTGTGACCCACTGTCAAGTATAAAAGGTACTTTTTTCTTACAATCTATAATGTAAATGTCTTGTATCCATTCTTCTTGTGCATTAATCATATCTACACTAATCCAATCAAGAAACAATTCTTCATAATTACTACATTCATGCTTAGTACTTACATCAACAATTTTTACTGAACGCATATTTTTATTTTTGCACATTTTTGCAAAATGTCCTATTCGATCACAGTTTCTACATTGTTTTTTAAACGCTGGACAATTCTTATACTGATGACTATAACCGCATCGTTGACAACTTATCTCTTGTTTTGAGTTATTCGCCTCTCGCGTCGTTGACTGCAATGACATCGTTGATGATGGCGGCACTCTGTTTTGCCGACTTCTACTTGTGTTGTTGCCTACTCGACTCTTATAATTCTTGGAAGTGCTATTCTGCTTGTTTATGCTGTCAATTTCTCTTGACATTTCAAATTTTCTCACTTGCTGTTCTGTTAATTCAGCACTTTTACATATTTTTACTGTTTTTTCTAGTGTCAGATCAGATTCACGTAGCAATCTGTCCTTTACTCTTTTGTCATGAATTCCGGCTACTATGCGATCTCTTATCAACCTCTCTTTCAAAGTGCCAAAATTACAATCTGCACTTAATTTTTTTAATTCAGTTATATATGCGTCGAAAGATTCACCAATCTCTTGGTTTCTGGTAAAAAATACATGCGAACTGACACTTTCATTCTTAATCGGTACTAAATACTCTTCGAATCTCTTTAGTACTGTTTCATAACTCTTCTTTTCCTCTTCCGTTAAACCCAACGTGCTGTACACTTCGACACAGGCCTCACCTAGACAATGTAACAACACAGCTACTTGTACCTCTTCGGCCATTTTGTTGGTGCCTGATGCAATCCTATAAATTTCAAAAAGTTGCTTCCATTTTGTCCATCCTTCTGCATCTAATTTTAGCAAATTACTTGGGGGTTTTAATCCTGTTAATGATGCTGGCGTCGTCGTGACTATCGTTGTTGTTGTTCCTGTATTTTCTGCTGTAGTCGCCATTTTTATTTTTCCCGATCTACGCACTTTACTTTTTTATTTATTTATTTATTTATTTATTTAAGAAGAGGCAGGAAGGCCTACCGGCGCAACCGACCAAAAAGGCGCACACAGACTAGTAGTCCAAAAGGCGCTGAGGAATTCATATTTTTAAATAGAGTTAATGATATCTAGCGATCTTAGTAGTTCAAAAAGAGGATTGGGGTTATTCTGACCAGGGTCCAGTAAGGATGAGAGGACGGGGAAATGACCAACGATGTCTGCAGTTTTAAGGCATTCTGTTAGTACATGTCGGACCGTTAGAGTTGGCTCGTTGGGACAGTAACTGCATGTGCGGGGTGAGGTTTTGGTAAAAAAATGTCCATGGGAGAATAAAGTGTGACCGAGTCTGATCCTACAGATAATTACCGCTTTAGATCTGTGAAGATCTGGGTTGTAATTTGGAGGAAAAGGTAGAGGCATATGAAGGCGTAAGAAGGACGAGGAACTATTCCACGTTAGAGAAGCTTCGGTGTGAAAAGTCCTTTGCGCGTATCGGCGAAAACAGGATTCAGAGGGAGGAATGGTGAGGTGATTATCGGAGACAGGGACGCTTTTTGCTAAGGTATCAGCAGCTTCGTTGCCTTTTATGCCAACATGTCCTGGGATCCAGCAAATTTTGATGTGTCTGTTTTTAACAATTAGACAGCGGATGATAGAGGGAAGGTAGGATTTATTGTTTCTGTTTCTGATGGCTAGTATAGAAGACAAGGAGTCAGTAAAAATGAGGTGGTTGAGGGAGGTGTTTTGCAGATTTTTGACTGCCTGGTAAATAGCGAAAATTTCGGCAACTTGGGGGGAAGTGTGCTGGGTCAAAATACCTGATTGCAACAGGGACACCTCTTCGTCTGTTACCTTTGCAACAGCGAAAGAAACCTTTTGATCAGATTTACTGGCATCGGTGTATAGGGGTGTGTGATTGGGAAACCGTTCTATTATTTCTTTGTGGAGTTGGCGGTAGAAAGTGGAAGGGGTATCTTTCTTACTGTAAGGCTCGGCATCCGTGACAAAATGGTCTAATAGAGGATACCAAGGAGCAACGGTATGACTAAGGTAAGGCAGATAATCGGGAATGGGTATGTTGAGCTCTGCCATAAGCAGAGTGCAACGTCGGAGAGCTGAGCTAGTTTTGGAGTTGGTATTCATATAAGCGCGAAGTCGGTGATACAAAGGCGCGGAAGGGTCTATGATGTGTTGGGAAAGGAGTTTAACTTGAAGCTTACGGGTTCTTACAGAGATATGGGTGAACCCTGTTTCAATTAGCAGGGAATCGATTGGGGTAGAACGAAGGGCGCCAGTAGCAGATCTTAAGATATTGTTGATGGAGGTTTGAAGTGGGCGGAGAACAGAAGCTGGAGAGTTACCATATATTGAGAGGCAGTAACCAGCAGTGCCCAAGATGAGGGATTTACAGATGTGTAAGAGCGGGGAAATTGACAGGCCGTTCTTACGAGAAGCTAAACATTTCACCAGATTATTGATTTTATTCATTTTGTTAGTTACTGTCTTAATGTGCTTGTTCCATTTAAGATTCTTCGTGATAAAGAGGCCTAAAATTTTCAATTCATTCGTGGAAGTGATAGAGTAATCTTTGACGGAGATGATGGGTGGGCTGCAGTTCTTTTTTCTACAGATGTGGAGTAACTCAATTTTGCTCTTGGAAAAAATTGCTTCGGCAGAAGAAGCCCAGTTTAGCGCCGTTTTCAGTGCAAGGGTTAAGTTTCTCGAAACCGACTTGGGGTTTCCTGAGCTGAAGACTAGAAGATTGTCAGCATAAAGGAATGATGTGATCTTATTAATTTTGTTTAAATTGGAACAAAGGGAGATGGTGTACAGATTAAACAGAGCACATGAAAGCGGAGAACCTTGTGGAGTTCCATTCTGTAGCGGCATAATCGACGAAAGGAAGCCATTAACTCGTACTTGAATGGTCCTGTGGCTCAGAAAGTCGACGATGAGAAGAATGAAGCTTTTATCAACCCCTAACTTGGCGAGTTGGTTAGCGAGGAAAGGGGCACTCAGTCTGTCGTAAGCCTTTTCCAGATCAAGGGAAAGGACCGAGGCGTGCTTGCGTCGAGCCAAACTATCGGTGGCGTCCGCTTCTAGGAGGTGTAGAAGGGTGTGCGTGCCTTTTTGAGGAATGTATGCATGTTGTGATTTAGAGAAAAATTTGGATAATACAGAGTTTATTCTACTTGAGAGTATTTTTTCTAATATTTTTGATAGACAAGAAATCAAGGATATGGGCCGGTAGTTGTTGACACACAAAGAAGTAACAGCTACTTTGGGAATGGGGATAAGGATGGCGTGTTTCCAGGCACAAGGGAAGGATTTTTTCGCAAGGATTTGGTTATATAGGTTGAGGAGACGAAGTTGGAATGAAATGGGAGAATTCCTGATTAGATCGTAGGATATCTTATCGAGCCCGGGAGTTGTACCCTTGAAGGAATTTAAGGCATCTTTAAATTCGCTTAAGGTAATGGGATGACTGAGTGTAACGCCTGTGTCACCAGAATATTGCTGCATATCGGAAGGTATATTCTCTTTACGTCGCTTGTGCTCAGTGGTGAAGTTGCTGTCTGCTGAGTAACTCGTCCAAACTCTGGCAAATTCTTCAGCAATGTCGGGAGAGTTGGTAAAACTTACACCGCCTGAGTGAATGTTCGATATGAGCCTGACGGATGGCCCTACGGAAACAGCACGTACCTTTGCCCAGGCCTCTTTAAGATTAGACTGGACGTCTATGGAATTCACAAAGGAGATCCATGAGTCCGTTTTTGCTTTTTTAATCGTTCTTTTTAAGATGGCTGAATCTCTACGAAATCTAAGGAAGTTAGACTGAGAGGGATGACGACGGCAAAGTTGCCAGGATCTGTTTTTGATCTTTATCAAGGAGAGAATTTCGCGCGTCATCCAATTAGGTTGGGATGTGGATTTGGGATGGCTGGCAGGGATGGAGGCAGATGCAGCACCACGTAGAATTTTCCTAAGTTTAGCCGCTTCCTGGTTGACATTCTCCGAGCATGGACAGGCTGCCGACAGATCAGTAATAGTTGCCGAGAAAAGGTCCCACTTGGCTTTTTTCAAAAGAAAGTAGGGAACGTGTTTTGTACTGGCAAGACAAATGTTCGAGCGGATAACGATGGGGAAGTGGTCACTGCCCTCGAGGCTGGAGTGAGTTACCCAGTTAAGATACGGGGATATGTTGGAAGAGCAAAAAGTAAGATCAATGGATGTTAGGGTGTTGTGGGTGGATAGATGGGTGACAGAGCCATTGTTTAGGAGGACTAGGTCTTGATTATTGGAAAGAAAGTCTTCGATTACTTGACCTCTGGTGTCGCAGGAAGGGCTACCCCAGCAAGGGCTGTGGGCGTTGAAATCACCGCCGATAATAAAACATCTCGGCAGTTGATCGTAAAGATCTTGGAGGTCCGTAAGGTAGACGTTTTCATCTATTTCTAGATATACATTGACAAAGGCTGTAGGGGGGCATGAGTGGATAAGAACGGAGTTCGTCACAAGATCTGAGCGTAGAGGTACGTGAGTGTGAGATATGGATTTGTGAACAAGTATGGAAACGCCACTTTTCCTATTTGGATAGATCTTATTGTGGTGATAGCAGTTATACTGGCCAACGCGGGACGGCCCTCCACCAAGTAACAATTTCGTTTCCTGTAGCAAGACTATGTGAGGTTTGTAAAATTCTAATAAGATATGTAAGTTTGCAAGGTTATTGTAAAAGCCGCGAATATTCCATTGAAGACATATAAGATTTTTTATTGAGATCATGTTTAATAGCAAAAGAAAGTAAATAAAGAGGAAGAAAAGAGTCTACGGCTGAAAAAATTAAAGCTGAGTGTAAGAAAACTTAACTGACGGTTTTAAGTAGATCTTTTAGTGAGGCTTTAGAGTTAATTTTCCCCTTGGTTTGCTGTTTCTTCTTTTGGCGTGGTTTAGCTTTTGAAGGTACAGCGGAGGCTGCGGAATCGGATTCAGAAAGCGAAGAAGCAGTTTCCATTATTTGACTGTCTGTACTTTTTTGAGATGTGTTTCCTGCAGGTAGTGTAGGTTCGACAAAGTTAGCAAAAATCGTGTTTGATTGAGTACTTGTTGTAATCGAGGGGGAGCAATTGCTGGGTAAGAGGGGTGAGTTGTCAGTAAGTGTAATTGTGTTCGGTGAAATGTTAGAGTGCGCAACGGGAGGTTGGGTTATGCTTTGCGAAGGTGAAATAGACTTAGAAGATGAGTGCGGTAAAACTAGTGAAGCGGTTGAAAGAGAAGAGGGGGATGAAAGATTTGGTAATTTAGACATTGTAGGGGGAGAGGTTGAAAGAGCAGACGAGTAGGAAATATTTGGGTCGGTAGACGTGAGCTTTAGCTGCTCGAAATAATGCTTTCTAGCCTCATATCTGGAGCACTTCTGTTTGGTCTGGATTTTAAGAACCTCCTTGGCTTCCTTGTATTTTGGGCAATCGCTTGCTTGAGACGTGTGGGAGTCTGCTTCACAATTGATGCAGAAGGTTCTAGTGCAGTTGCCTTGGTGAGGAGGGTAACCGCATGAGGCGCACAATTCATTACCGGAGCATCGTAAAGCGGTGTGACCAATACGTTGGCATTTGCGACAACGCATGGGATTCGGGATGAACTCACGGACTTTGACCAATTCGAACCCAATTTCAATTTTTTCAGGCAGTGTTAGGCGGTCAAAAGTGAGGAAAATGAGGCCAGTAGGAGTGTCTATATCCCCATTCTTCCTCGTATGGATTCTGACGTCAGTTACGTTATATTTAGATAGTCCGTCAACTATCTCTATAGGAGTGAGATGTGCTATGGAGCGACAGTAAATGGTGCCTCTCGTCTGGTTCAATTTCTGGTGAAACGCTATATTGACTGGTATGGGACCAGGCAATATTTTTGTAGCAATGAATTTCTCAGCAATCTGCTGATTGTCGCAAAGTAGGAGCAGAGATCCATCATGTAACCATGAAAACTTGGAATATTGCTTGCTGATGGCATCGACAGCCAGTTTAAGGATGAAAGCATTTTCGTCCCTCAAAGTTTTTTCAGGTTTGCTCGATTGAATTGTTATAAACTTTGCAGGATTTGAGTGCTGTTGAACAGGTAAGGGCGGGAAATCAAGAATGGTGGAGGGTGACGCAAAAGTTGTTGTGAGAGCACGTTTCGACCTTTTTTTAGGGATGGATAAATAATTATCAGCCAAAAGGGCGTAACGGTTAGACCCACCGGGGTCTGGCCCCATATTGGAGACTATGCCCCAAAAATTATGAGAAAAAACTTATATTCAAAAAATACTTATCCTTTACAACAAGCAAGAAAAAAAAAACAAAAGAAAAAAAAGCTGTGAAAACGGTCCACAAAAAACACGATTAAATCCCAGTCATACAATGAATGAATTTACACAATCAAAAGAAAAAAAAACAAGATTAATTGAAATCACTGGAACTGGCGCAAAGTAGGAAAAAAAACCGCAAACGATAGCACTGCTCAATACAAGAGCTCGCAAGCGACTGACTTTACTTTTTATTTTTCTATATACTCCGCACTTATGATTTTTTATAGCCGCAGCGCCATGTTATATTCTGCTATTAATCTTATTAGGATTTACGATTAAATAATAGACAGTATTATAAGTAAATATTTATTACACTTCAATATTTTATTAATTAATTACATAGTGTGCTTCTTGCACGTCTCGTGGTTGCTCTTGTACTGCCCCCTACATCAAGTGACAGTACTTTCCCTACTACTCTATACATTAAGGTTCTACTACTACAATAGGTTAAGGCTCTACTCACAACACTGTTTATCTTTTTCGCTATATTGAGAATAGTTACAATGTTTTGATTTTAATATCTCTGTCTTTACTCCATATAATGTATTGTGTTTATCCCTATTACCAATCATTATTAATCTACTATATTTTGTTTCATTGTATACTTTTACTTTTCCATTTGCAAAAACTAATTTCATACCGTTACTTTCCATCTTTGATACTGACAATAAATTTTTTCGCAGGTCTGGTACATATAAAACATTTTTAATGGTACAATATTCTACTCCATTATTGATATGACTTTTTATTTCGATATTACCTATACCAATTGCATTTAATACACTTTCATTTTTCGCAGCTGAAATTAATTTAGGTTTTTTTAATTCTAAATACTCTGAAAAATAATCTTTATTATTTGTAAGGTGATCTGAACAACCTGAATCAATATACCATTCAATATTGAATTGATTATTTTGACATACCATTTCGCTTGTATTACTACATATAAACACCGACCTGTTGGCTTCATTAAAATGTGTTGACTTGTGCTTGTTGTCTCCACCTCTACCTTTTCCTCGTGTTGAATATTGTTGACGGTCGCCGCCTGATCTGTATTGCTCGCTATTAGAACGCTGTCCATAGTTTGACGTATTCACCTGCGGATTGTAACTTCTAGAAAATTGGAATCTCGTTCTGTTGTTTTCTCTGCATTCTAATTTTTTGTATCCTGGGGCCGTATTTGGTTTCTCGAGTCGATATCGACTTCTGTCGAAAAATGAAAATTGGCATTTGGCAACACGATATCGGTAACGTTCTCGTCTCTTTACTTATCGATAAAGGCGTTGGACGTTTATTAAAAAGCTAAATTTATGCATACAATAAACTTTTAACAATTTCTCATCATCATCAGGAGCTCCACAGCCTATTGTTGGCCTTGGCTTCCTCCAGCATTCGCCTCCATGATTCTCGATCTCTGGCTCGACTTTTCCAGTTTCTTATTCCCAACTGCCTCAAGTCTTCTTCGACGTCATCTATATATCTTTTCTTAGGCCGGCCGGGTCTGCGTTTTCCTGACGGTACTTTCCCCAGCACTATCTTTGTCGGGTTCCGTTCCGCACCTCGTTGGACGTGACCAATCCATCGCAGTCTGTTTATTTTGATCACTTTGACAATGTTTGGAATCTTGCTGATTTCATACAACTCTGAGTTGTATCTTCTTCTCCAAACGCCATCAACCTGTATTCCTTTGTAGATCGAACGAAGAATTCTCCTTTCAAATCTTCCTACCAATGCTTCGTCTGCGTTTTTCAATGTCCACACTTCCGAACCATATAGTAGGACAGGCCTTATTAGTGTCGTGTAAAGTGCCAGTTTCGTCTTCCTTGATATATTTCTAGACGTCAGGTGCCTGCGTAGACCAAAGTAGCATTTATTAGCCAGTGCTATTCGTCTTCTGATTTCGGCCGATGTGTCATTACCTTTTGTTATAATCGTGCCGAGGTACACAAACTCATCTACTGCTTCTATATTGTAGGTGTCTATCGTTATGTTCTGTCTGCTACTTCTGGCGTTTTTTGTGTACATATACTTTGTTTTGTGCTCGTTTATTTCCAACCCGATTTTTTTTGCGGCTTGCTCAAGTGCTACAAAGGTCTCCTTCATGCTCTCAAATGATCTTCCAAGGATAGCTATATCGTCGGCAAAGGCTAATATTTGCACTGACCTATCGAAGATGCACCCTGATGTGTTAATCGATGCATCTCTTACTGCTTTTTCTAGGGCCACGTTGAATAACAAGCAGGATAGTGCGTCGCCTTGCCTTAATCCTCTATTTGTTCTGAGGGGTGGGGATAGTTCACCATCTATTCTGACTCTACACCTTGCATCTTTCATCGAAATTTTCGTCAGTTCTACTAGGTGATTAGGTAATCCGAGCTGCTCCATAGCATCAAATAACTCATTACGGTTCACACTATCGTAAGCATATTTGTAGTCGATGAATAACATGTGGATGTTTATGTTAAATTCAACAGCTTTTTCTAGGGTTTCTCTGAGTACAAATAGCTGGTCGGTTGTGGATCTTCCAGGACGAAAACCGCATTGATACTCTCCTAATATTCTTTCCACGTATGGTCGTAGTCTAATATAGAGTACACGTGAAAATACTTTGTACGTTGTGTTCAATAGCGTTATTCCTCTATAGTTGTTGCAAGATAGAGGGTCTCCTTTTTTGTGTAAGGGACACACTATGCCCTCGTTCCACTCATCAGGCATTTCTTTCCGTCTCCAGATTTCCACTATTACTTCATGTAGTTTTTGGATAGTTTCCTCTCCGCCTTGCTTAATGAGTTCTGCAGGTATGCTGTCAGACCCTGATGCCTTATTATTTTTTAGTGCTCGCAATGCCAGGCGTACTTCCTCTATGGTGGGGGCTGCTGTGCTGTCATTCTCATCGTCCGCGTTCATGTTCTGCACATTTCGGGTACCAATGTGCTCCTGCTCTGGGTTCATTAGTAGTAGTTCCTCGAAATGCTCTGCCCATCTAGCCAATACTTCGTCCTTATTACTTAATATCTCCCCACTTTTATCCTTGCACATTGTCACTCTAGGCTTAAATTCTTTCCGTTGTTGGTTTACCTTTTTGTAGAAGTTTCTTGCATCATTTAAGCTTGCTGATTCTTCTATTTTTTTCATTTGTTCTTCCCAATACTGCCTTTTTTTCGCTTTGTGCATTCTCTTCTCAGCTCGCCTCTTTTCTTTATACTCCTCTTCAGAGTTTCTTGTTCTGTGCCTACTTAGCATGACTTGGTAAGCTCGGTTTTTCTCCATTGTCACCTGGGCGCATTCTTCGTCAAACCATTCTACTCTTCGTTCTTGTTGAACGAAACCTAGAATATCTTCTGCTGATCTTTTCACTGCTCTTTTTATGTCATTCCATTGGTCGTTTAAGTTTTCATGTGTGTTTTGACCAATTTCATTTATTCTTACGTTGAGCAGGTTCTCATAATCAGCCCTAGTTTGCTCTTCCTGCAATCCTGCCACGTTGTATTTTCTGTCTCTGTTTCCTCTTCTTGTTTTTATTGTCGATATCCTGGCCCTAATTTTCGTTCCCATTAAGAAGTGGTCAGAGTCTACATTTGCGCCGCGGTATACTCTCACATCAAGCACATTGGACTGGTGGCGCGCGTCTATAAGGACATGATCGATTGCGTTGTTGGTTACTCCATCTGGCGACTTCCAGGTTGCTTTTTGAATATCCTTATGCTGGAATTTGGTGCTGGATATAACCATATTTTGCGCCATGGCGAAGTTTATGTCTTAATCCATTATCATTGTGGTGTTCGTGCAAACTAAACTTTCCAATTGTAGGCTGAAACGCTGCTTCCCGTCCTATTTTAGCATTGGCATCTCCAATGACTATCTTTATGTCATGACGGGGACAGTTTCTGTATACTCTCTCTAAAGAGTCGTAGAACATCTCCTTTTCTTCTTCCGGGCTCTCTTCTGTTGGAGCGTGTACATTTATGACTGAATAATTGAAGAATTTGCCCCTTAAACGAATCTTGCACATTCTTTCATTTATGGCTTCAAATCCTATGACAAGGTGCTTTATTTCCTTCCGAACAATGAATGCTGTACCTAGTATGTGGTCTCTTTCTTTGCAGCTATAAAATATGTTATGTGTTCTTTTTTCGAATATTCCCTGTCCAGTCCATCTCATCTCCTGAATGGCCGCTACGTCCACTCTGTATTTCATCAATTCGTCTAGGAGAATTTTTAACTTACCGGGTTGGTATAGTGTTCTTACATTCCATGAAAATAAGTTCAAATCGTTGGCCTTTGTACGTTTGCCGGGTCGTCTCCGTGAAATCTGTCCATTCCGAGGCTCTGCCGTAGGTTCCATAGCAAAAGGTTAATGCCAGGAAGAGTTGCTAGCCCTTCGCTGGTAGGCGAGAATATAGCGTCTCACACTCGCTACTACCGTCGTTAGTTGGTTATCCAGGGGGCACCACGTGGAGGTGACGGTTCGATTTTGCCCCACTTTAACAATTTCTATTTTAATTAAAAATTGTAAAGGGTTCGGCGATTGTTTGCCGAAAAACTGAAAACTGGAAACACCGAACTGAAAAAACCAAAAAAATTTAAAGTAATGAACTTTATTAAATTCCATTTATTTAATATTAAAAATGAACAATGTTAAACGAATATCTTAAATGTAATGTCTTGCAAAGAACTAATATGAGAGCACGGCAATTGGAAATTTGTTAAATATCTAACCTAAAAAACAACTGATATAAGAACACGGCGATTTTAAATTCGTTAAATACATTATTAAATTAAACACTTTACTTCTGCAACAGCACGAATCAGCATGGTTGTGAGCATAACCAATAAAATCGCTGGGTATACTATACATGCCATTACTTAAGTGGTAAGAAATTTTATTTGCTAATTTGTGTTAGAGAAACAAATTATTCACATCATTTATTAACACATTTTCTATGGCTACGTCTCTACACATTCCGTGCAATAGTCACGTAACCCACCACATATGCATACCCAGCGATTTTATTGGTTATGCTCACAACCATGCTGATTCGTGCAATACTTTCCCTACTACTCTATACATTAGGGTTCTACTACTACAATAGGTTAAGGCTCTACTCACAACATCTCCTTTTTTCTAGTTTTTGAAATACATTTTAAAATACAAATTTTACATAATATTTATCAAACATACATAGTCTTTTAAGTACTCTGGTGTTTTGATAGTACGACCCGATTTAGTAACTATTACAGGATTGTCATTTGTAGTTACATTCATATTAGGACTAGTTACCGGATTACTATAATTACTGAAATTATTTGACTGCTTCGACTCATTTACATTATCAGAATTGTTCAAAACTTTTCCTTGTGGGTTCTCTTCCTTTGGTATATCCAAGTCCGGCTGCTTTTCAATGAATTTATTACCTTTAGATAAATCTTTCCGATTACGAATTATAATAGTATTATCCTCTGTTTTAACTTTATATGACCTCGGATTTTGATGTTTCTCTACAATTATCCCACTCCGATGAGGCAAGGTTTTCTTCCTTTCTTCATGTATTTTAACTTTATCACCTACATTGAATTCTTTTAGTTCTTTTGAACCTTTATCATAATACCTCTTTTGATTCTTTTGACGTTCGTATAAAACGTTACCAAAACTGTTTGTTTCCAATGTGCCTTCATTTACATTTGGTATCATATTTCTGACTTTCCTACCATACATTAATTCAGCTGGCGTTATGCCACTACTATCTATAGGCATATTTCTTAATTGTAATAAAGCCATTTCTTCATCTTTCCCTTCTTGAATACTTTTTTTCAAAATATTTTTGAGAGTTTGTATATGTCTCTCTGCTAAACCATTTGACTGATGGTGTTTTGGAGTCGTTATCTCATGCTGAAAACCCCATTGCTCTGAAAATTTTTTAAATTTAACATTAGTGTATTGAGCACCTGTATCTGAATACAAAACTTTTGGTACTCCATAACGTGCAAAGAACTCTTTTAAAGACTGAATGGTGGTTTCTGCAGTTAGATCATTTAAATTCTGCATGTCGATCCATTTGCTATATGTATCTACTATTATTATATACTTTTCACCCATCAAATAGAAAATATCCGAAGCTACTATTTCCCACGGCTGTTTTGGTCTAGTTTTTTCTATCATTGGTTCTTTACTATTATCTCTTTGATATCTACAACTGATATCGCAATTACCCACCAGATCATCAATCTGCTTTGACATACCTGGCCAAAATACAGTTTTTCTCGCTAACATTTTACATTTTTCTTTTCCAAAATGAGCATAATGTATCTTGATAAGCATTTCTTTTCTCATCGATTTTGGTACCACTATACAAGTATTCTTCAACAATAATCCATTACATTCTGACAGTTCTTCTTTAAACGAAAAATATGGTTTTACAGTTTCAGTCACTTTTAATTTGCTATCAGGCCATCCCTTTTTTACATATCTTATAATTTCTTGTAGTTCTTTATCTTTACATGTTTCATTTTTCAATTTTTCCATCCTTACATCAGAAACACTTACATGTTTTTCCATCATCATAACATATGCTTCAATCTTCTCTTCCTCAGATGAGTCTGTACACTGTAAATAAGCTCTGCTTAAGTGATCAGCGAGTAATAATTTTTTACCTGGTATATATTTAAGATCAAAGTCAAAATTATGCAAACTGATTCTCATTCTTTGTAACCTTGGAGGAATTTTATTCATTGGTTTTTTAATAATTGAGGTTAGCGGTTTATGGTCAGTCTCTACAGTAAATTTTTGACCAAACAAATATTGATTGAATTTATGACACCCAAACACGATTGCTAGACTCTCTTTTTCTATTTGACTATACAGTTTTTCAGTTTCTGTTAAAGCGCGCGATCCATATGCCACTGGTCTTTCACCTTGTATTAATACACCTCCTAGTCCCTCGTTTGAAGCGTCTACACTTAATGTTATAGGTTTGTTAACATCATAATATGTTAATACTGGAGCACTACATAATGCGTCTTTAAGCTTCGTAAATGACTCTTGTTGTGCAGTACCCCATACAAATGGGACATCTTTTTTATTCAATTGTCTTAAACTACTAGTTAATTGTGCAGCATTTGGTATGAACTTTGATACATAATTGATAGTTCCTAAGAATGTTAATAATTCTTTTTTATTTTTTGGTACTTGCATTTTTTCAATCGCTTCTACTTTATCTTTATCAATTTCAATTCCATCTGACGACAGTATATGGCCCAAATATTTAACTTTATTCACCATAAAGGCACTTTTATCTACATTAAATTTAATACCATATTCTCTGGCTCTTTTAAGAACTTTATCCATAATTTTTAATAATTGTTCTTTAGTCTCTGCCCAAATTAACATGTCATCTCCATATATGCCCACATTTCCAATATCTTCAAAAATTTGATTAAAGACTCTATAAAATACTTCCGGGCTAGAGCTTATACCATACGGCAGCCTATTGAAATAATATCTCCCAAATGGAGTATTAAAAGTCGTTAACTCTTTACTATCTTTAGATAATTCAATTTGCCAAAATGCTTTATTTGCATCTAATTTTGTAAAATATTTTGCCTTTTTTACCTTTGCCGCTATTTCATCAATTGTAGGAAGCTGTAAATGCTCCCTTTTTATACATGAATTTAAGTATTGTGGATCTAAGCAAATCCTAATTGATCCATCTGTTTTACCAACAATTACTAACGAATTTACAAAATCAGTTGGTTTTTCAATTTTCGATATTATACCAGCAGTTTCCATTCTTTTTATTTCAAGTTTTAATTTATTTATTAATTTAAAAGGAACGTGTCTACACGGCTCTATTTTACCTACACTACCTTCCTTTAATTCTATTTTATATTGAAAATCTTTAATTTTACCATAACCCTTAAATACATCTTCATATTTTGTTAAAATATTGTGTTTGCTATTTACTCTATATTCTCCTACACTTCTAACATATTTAATGTCTTCTTCTTGATTGACTCTTTTTATTAAATTAAACTCAATGGAACTTTTTAGACCTAATATTGGTGCACTTTTACCATCATATTTTTGAAACTCTACTTGTTTTTCTCTACTGCCTATTTTGCATTTTAAAAATACCTTACCAATCGTTTTTATTCTTTCTTGATCATAATTTTTTAAGATTACGTTCGATTTCAAACACTTTTTTATATTCATTTTTTTACATACGTCAATAGGTATTACATTACATTGTGACCCACTGTCAAGTATAAAAGGTACTTTTTTCTTACAATCTATAATGTAAATGTCTTGTATCCATTCTTCTTGTGCATTAATCATATCTACACTAATCCAATCAAGAAACAATTCTTCATAATTACTACATTCATGCTTAGTACTTACATCAACAATTTTTACTGAACGCATATTTTTATTTTTGCACATTTTTGCAAAATGTCCTATTCGATCACAGTTTCTACATTGTTTTTTAAACGCTGGACAATTCTTATACTGATGACTATAACCGCATCGTTGACAACTTATCTCTTGTTTTGAGTTATTCGCCTCTCGCGTCGTTGACTGCAATGACATCGTTGATGATGGCGGCACTCTGTTTTGCCGACTTCTACTTGTGTTGTTGCCTACTCGACTCTTATAATTCTTGGAAGTGCTATTCTGCTTGTTTATGCTGTCAATTTCTCTTGACATTTCAAATTTTCTCACTTGCTGTTCTGTTAATTCAGCACTTTTACATATTTTTACTGTTTTTTCTAGTGTCAGATCAGATTCACGTAGCAATCTGTCCTTTACTCTTTTGTCATGAATTCCGGCTACTATGCGATCTCTTATCAACCTCTCTTTCAAAGTGCCAAAATTACAATCTGCACTTAATTTTTTTAATTCAGTTATATATGCGTCGAAAGATTCACCAATCTCTTGGTTTCTGGTAAAAAATACATGCGAACTGACACTTTCATTCTTAATCGGTACTAAATACTCTTCGAATCTCTTTAGTACTGTTTCATAACTCTTCTTTTCCTCTTCCGTTAAACCCAACGTGCTGTACACTTCGACACAGGCCTCACCTAGACAATGTAACAACACAGCTACTTGTACCTCTTCGGCCATTTTGTTGGTGCCTGATGCAATCCTATAAATTTCAAAAAGTTGCTTCCATTTTGTCCATCCTTCTGCATCTAATTTTAGCAAATTACTTGGGGGTTTTAATCCTGTTAATGATGCTGGCGTCGTCGTGACTATCGTTGTTGTTGTTCCTGTATTTTCTGCTGTAGTCGCCATTTTTATTTTTCCCGATCTACGCACTTTACTTTTTATTTTTCTATATACTCCGCACTTATGATTTTTTATAGCCGCAGCGCCATGTTATATTCTGCTATTAATCTTATTAGGATTTACGATTAAATAATAGACAGTATTATAAGTAAATATTTATTACACTTCAATATTTTATTAATTAATTACATAGTGTGCTTCTTGCACGTCTCGTGGTTGCTCTTGTACTGCCCCCTACATCAAGTGACAGTACTTTCCCTACTACTCTATACATTAGGGTTCTACTACTACAATAGGTTAAGGCTCTACTCACAACACTGTTTATCTTTTTCGCTATATTGAGAATAGTTACAATGTTTTGATTTTAATATCTCTGTCTTTACTCCATATAATGTATTGTGTTTATCCCTATTACCAATCATTATTAATCTACTATATTTTGTTTCATTGTATACTTTTACTTTTCCATTTGCAAAAACTAATTTCATACCGTTACTTTCCATCTTTGATACTGACAATAAATTTTTTCGCAGGTCTGGTACATATAAAACATTTTTAATGGTACAATATTCTACTCCATTATTGATATGACTTTTTATTTCGATATTACCTATACCAATTGCATTTAATACACTTTCATTTTTCGCAGCTGAAATTAATTTAGGTTTTTTTAATTCTAAATACTCTGAAAAATAATCTTTATTATTTGTAAGGTGATCTGAACAACCTGAATCAATATACCATTCAATATTGAATTGATTATTTTGACATACCATTTCGCTTGTATTACTACATATAAACACCGACCTGTTGGCTTCATTAAAATGTGTTGACTTGTGCTTGTTGTCTCCACCTCTACCTTTTCCTCGTGTTGAATATTGTTGACGGTCGCCGCCTGATCTGTATTGCTCGCTATTAGAACGCTGTCCATAGTTTGACGTATTCACCTGCGGATTGTAACTTCTAGAAAATTGGAATCTCGTTCTGTTGTTTTCTCTGCATTCTAATTTTTTGTATCCTGGGGCCGTATTTGGTTTCTCGAGTCGATATCGACTTCTGTCGAAAAATGAAAATTGGCATTTGGCAACACGATATCGGTAACGTTCTCGTCTCTTTACTTATCGATAAAGGCGTTGGACGTTTATTAAAAAGCTAAATTTATGCATACAATAAACTTTTAACAATTTCTATTTTAATTAAAAATTGTAAAGGGTTCGGCGATTGTTTGCCGAAAAACTAAAAACTGGAAACACCGAACTGAAAAAACCAAAAAAATTTAAAGTAATGAACTTTATTAAATTCCATTTATTTAATATTAAAAATGAACAATGTTAAACGAATATCTTAAATGTAATGTCTTGCAAAGAACTAATATGAGAGCACGGCAATTGGAAATTTGTTAAATATCTAACCTAAAAAACAACTGATATAAGAACACGGCGATTTTAAATTCGTTAAATACATTATTAAATTAAACACTTTACTTCTGCAACAGCACGAATCAGCATGGTTGTGAGCATAACCAATAAAATCGCTGGGTATACTATACATGCCATTACTTAAGTGGTAAGAAATTTTATTTGCTAATTTGTGTTAGAGAAACAAATTATTCACATCATTTATTAACACATTTTCTATGGCTACGTCTCTACACATTCCGTGCAATAGTCACGTAACCCACCACATATGCATACCCAGCGATTTTATTGGTTATGCTCACAACCATGCTGATTCGTGCAATCAAGACCCTCGTAAGTACAGGCCTGGAAGCAGACAGGCCAACTAATACTAACATAGCTGAAAAGTGGCCAAAAATTTCTGACAGTTGTGGAATTAACATGGCCGAAGCCATAAAAAGCAATTTTTTAAGTTTGTTTTTGCACTAAAAAGTGGTAAAATATTGTATATTTTCACTTTTTGGTGCACATGGATTATCAGTGATTAGTGCTTTAGTGATTTAATAGAAAAAATTAAAATGAAGTGAGTGGTTAAGTGTATTTTAAGAGTGTTAATTGATTAGGTGACCATTTTTGTTTACATTCGCGGTGGTTTTTTCGTGTTAATTTAGGGAAAAAATGTTGAATTTGTGTAGTAACATAATAAAAAGTGCTTTTTAAGTGATTAAAGATTATTATAGGATAGTTATTAAAAACATAAGTGCAGAAAAATGTGAAGGAAAAGTGAAAGTTATTGTTATTCATGTTGTGTGGTAGTACTTGCACTTATGTTTTTAATAACTCTTCTATAATAATTTTTAACTACTTTAAATTCACTTTTAATTCCATTACTACACAAATTCAACACTTTTTCCCTAAATTAACACGAAAAAACCACTACGATTGTAAACAAAAATGGTCACCTAATCAATTAACACTCTTAAAATACACTTAACCACTAATTTTTTTTTACCTTATGGACTCAGATCACTAAATAACTTATCACTGATAATCCGTGTGCACTAAAAATTGATAAAATACATTATTTTACCACTTTTTATTCCAAAAGCAAAGTTAAAAAATTGCTTCGTACGGCTTCGGCCATGTTAATTCCACAACTGTCAGACGATTTTGGCCCCGCACAGACCCAACCAAAAAGTCTGCTTCCAGGCCTGTACTTACGAGGGCCTTGGTGCAATACTTTCCCTACTACTCTATACATTAGGGTTCTACTACTACAATAGGTTAAGGCTCTACTCACAACATCTCCTTTTTTCTAGTTTTTGAAATACATTTTAAAATACAAATTTTACATAATATTTATCAAACATACATAGTCTTTTAAGTACTCTGGTGTTTTGATAGTACGACCCGATTTAGTAACTATTACAGGATTGTCATTTGTAGTTACATTCATATTAGGACTAGTTACCGGATTACTATAATTACTGAAATTATTTGACTGCTTCGACTCATTTACATTATCAGAATTGTTCAAAACTTTTCCTTGTGGGTTCTCTTCCTTTGGTATATCCAAGTCCGGCTGCTTTTCAATGAATTTATTACCTTTAGATAAATCTTTCCGATTACGAATTATAATAGTATTATCCTCTGTTTTAACTTTATATGACCTCGGATTTTGATGTTTCTCTACAATTATCCCACTCCGATGAGGCAAGGTTTTCTTGCTTTCTTCATGTATTTTAACTTTATCACCTACATTGAATTCTTTTAGTTCTTTTGAACCTTTATCATAATACCTCTTTTGATTCTTTTGACGTTCGTATAAAACGTTACCAAAACTGTTTGTTTCCAATGTGCCTTCATTTACATTTGGTATCATATTTCTGACTTTCCTACCATACATTAATTCAGCTGGCGTTATGCCACTACTATCTATAGGCATATTTCTTAATTGTAATAAAGCCATTTCTTCATCTTTCCCTTCTTGAATACTTTTTTTCAAAATATTTTTGAGAGTTTGTATATGTCTCTCTGCTAAACCATTTGACTGATGGTGTTTTGGAGTCGTTATCTCATGCTGAAAACCCCATTGCTCTGAAAATTTTTTAAATTTAACATTAGTGTATTGAGCACCTGTATCTGAATACAAAACTTTTGGTACTCCATAACGTGCAAAGAACTCTTTTAAAGACTGAATGGTGGTTTCTGCAGTTAGATCATTTAAATTCTGCATGTCGATCCATTTGCTATATGTATCTACTATTATTATATACTTTTCACCCATCAAATAGAAAATATCCGAAGCTACTATTTCCCACGGCTGTTTTGGTCTAGTTTTTTCTATCATTGGTTCTTTACTATTATCTCTTTGATATCTACAACTGATATCGCAATTACCCACCAGATCATCAATCTGCTTTGACATACCTGGCCAAAATACAGTTTTTCTCGCTAACATTTTACATTTTTCTTTTCCAAAATGAGCATAATGTATCTTGATAAGCATTTCTTTTCTCATCGATTTTGGTACCACTATACAAGTATTCTTCAACAATAATCCATTACATTCTGACAGTTCTTCTTTAAACGAAAAATATGGTTTTACAGTTTCAGTCACTTTTAATTTGCTATCAGGCCATCCCTTTTTTACATATCTTATAATTTCTTGTAGTTCTTTATCTTTACATGTTTCATTTTTCAATTTTTCCATCCTTACATCAGAAACACTTACATGTTTTTCCATCATCATAACATATGCTTCAATCTTCTCTTCCTCAGATGAGTCTGTACACTGTAAATAAGCTCTGCTTAAGTGATCAGCGAGTAATAATTTTTTACCTGGTATATATTTAAGATCAAAGTCAAAATTATGCAAACTGATTCTCATTCTTTGTAACCTTGGAGGAATTTTATTCATTGGTTTTTTAATAATTGAGGTTAGCGGTTTATGGTCAGTCTCTACAGTAAATTTTTGACCAAACAAATATTGATTGAATTTATGACACCCAAACACGATTGCTAGACTCTCTTTTTCTATTTGACTATACAGTTTTTCAGTTTCTGTTAAAGCGCGCGATCCATATGCCACTGGTCTTTCACCTTGTATTAATACACCTCCTAGTCCCTCGTTTGAAGCGTCTACACTTAATGTTATAGGTTTGTTAACATCATAATATGTTAATACTGGAGCACTACATAATGCGTCTTTAAGCTTCGTAAATGACTCTTGTTGTGCAGTACCCCATACAAATGGGACATCTTTTTTATTCAATTGTCTTAAACTACTAGTTAATTGTGCAGCATTTGGTATGAACTTTGATACATAATTGATAGTTCCTAAGAATGTTAATAATTCTTTTTTATTTTTTGGTACTTGCATTTTTTCAATCGCTTCTACTTTATCTTTATCAATTTCAATTCCATCTGACGACAGTATATGGCCCAAATATTTAACTTTATTCACCATAAAGGCACTTTTATCTACATTAAATTTAATACCATATTCTCTGGCTCTTTTAAGAACTTTATCCATAATTTTTAATAATTGTTCTTTAGTCTCTGCCCAAATTAACATGTCATCTGCATATATGCCCACATTTCCAATATCTTCAAAAATTTGATTAAAGACTCTATAAAATACTTCCGGGCTAGAGCTTATACCATACGGCAGCCTATTGAAATAATATCTCCCAAATGGAGTATTAAAAGTCGTTAACTCTTTACTATCTTTAGATAATTCAATTTGCCAAAATCCTTTATTTGCATCTAATTTTGTAAAATATTTTGCCTTTTTTACCTTTGCCGCTATTTCATCAATTGTAGGAAGCTGTAAATGCTCCCTTTTTATACATGAATTTAAGTATTGTGGATCTAAGCAAATCCTAATTGATCCATCTGTTTTACCAACAATTACTAACGAATTTACAAAATCAGTTGGTTTTTCAATTTTCGATATTATACCAGCAGTTTCCATTCTTTTTATTTCAAGTTTTAATTTATTTATTAATTTAAAAGGAACGTGTCTACACGGCTCTATTTTACCTACACTACCTTCCTTTAATTCTATTTTATATTGAAAATCTTTAATTTTACCATAACCCTTAAATACATCTTCATATTTTGTTAAAATATTGTGTTTGCTATTTACTCTATATTCTCCTACACTTCTAACATATTTAATGTCTTCTTCTTGATTGACTCTTTTTATTAAATTAAACTCAATGGAACTTTTTAGACCTAATATTGGTGCACTTTTACCATCATATTTTTGAAACTCTACTTGTTTTTCTCTACTGCCTATTTTGCATTTTAAAAATACCTTACCAATCGTTTTTATTCTTTCTTGATCATAATTTTTTAAGATTACGTTCGATTTCAAACACTTTTTTATATTCATTTTTTTACATACGTCAATAGGTATTACATTACATTGTGACCCACTGTCAAGTATAAAAGGTACTTTTTTCTTACAATCTATAATGTAAATGTCTTGTATCCATTCTTCTTGTGCATTAATCATATCTACACTAATCCAATCAAGAAACAATTCTTCATAATTACTACATTCATGCTTAGTACTTACATCAACAATTTTTACTGAACGCATATTTTTATTTTTGCACATTTTTGCAAAATGTCCTATTCGATCACAGTTTCTACATTGTTTTTTAAACGCTGGACAATTCTTATACTGATGACTATAACCGCATCGTTGACAACTTATCTCTTGTTTTGAGTTATTCGCCTCTCGCGTCGTTGACTGCAATGACATCGTTGATGATGGCGGCACTCTGTTTTGCCGACTTCTACTTGTGTTGTTGCCTACTCGACTCTTATAATTCTTGGAAGTGCTATTCTGCTTGTTTATGCTGTCAATTTCTCTTGACATTTCAAATTTTCTCACTTGCTGTTCTGTTAATTCAGCACTTTTACATATTTTTACTGTTTTTTCTAGTGTCAGATCAGATTCACGTAGCAATCTGTCCTTTACTCTTTTGTCATGAATTCCGGCTACTATGCGATCTCTTATCAACCTCTCTTTCAAAGTGCCAAAATTACAATCTGCACTTAATTTTTTTAATTCAGTTATATATGCGTCGAAAGATTCACCAATCTCTTGGTTTCTGGTAAAAAATACATGCGAACTGACACTTTCATTCTTAATCGGTACTAAATACTCTTCGAATCTCTTTAGTACTGTTTCATAACTCTTCTTTTCCTCTTCCGTTAAACCCAACGTGCTGTACACTTCGACACAGGCCTCACCTAGACAATGTAACAACACAGCTACTTGTACCTCTTCGGCCATTTTGTTGGTGCCTGATGCAATCCTATAAATTTCAAAAAGTTGCTTCCATTTTGTCCATCCTTCTGCATCTAATTTTAGCAAATTACTTGGGGGTTTTAATCCTGTTAATGATGCTGGCGTCGTCGTGACTATCGTTGTTGTTGTTCCTGTATTTTCTGCTGTAGTCGCCATTTTTATTTTTCCCGATCTACGCACTTTACTTTTTATTTTTCTATATACTCCGCACTTATGATTTTTTATAGCCGCAGCGCCATGTTATATTCTGCTATTAATCTTATTAGGATTTACGATTAAATAATAGACAGTATTATAAGTAAATATTTATTACACTTCAATATTTTATTAATTAATTACATAGTGTGCTTCTTGCACGTCTCATGGTTGCTCTTGTACTGCCCCCTACATCAAGTGACAGTACTTTCCCTACTACTCTATACATTAGGGTTCTACTACTACAATAGGTTAAGGCTCTACTCACAACACTGTTTATCTTTTTCGCTATATTGAGAATAGTTACAATGTTTTGATTTTAATATCTCTGTCTTTACTCCATATAATGTATTGTGTTTATCCCTATTACCAATCATTATTAATCTACTATATTTTGTTTCATTGTATACTTTTATTTTTCCATTTGCAAAAACTAATTTCATACCGTTACTTTCCATCTTTGATACTGACAATAAATTTTTTCGCAGGTCTGGTACATATAAAACATTTTTAATGGTACAATATTCTACTCCATTATTGATATGACTTTTTATTTCGATATTACCTATACCAATTGCATTTAATACACTTTCATTTTTCGCAGCTGAAATTAATTTAGGATTTTTTAATTCTAAATACTCTGAAAAATAATCTTTATTATTTGTAAGGTGATCTGAACAACCTGAATCAATATACCATTCAATATTGAATTGATTATTTTGACATACCATTTCGCTTGTATTACTACATATAAACACCGACCTGTTGGCTTCATTAAAATGTGTTGACTTGTGCTTGTTGTCTCCACCTCTACCTTTTCCTCGTGTTGAATATTGTTGACGGTCGCCGCCTGATCTGTATTGCTCGCTATTAGAACGCTGTCCATAGTTTGACGTATTCACCTGCGGATTGTAACTTCTAGAAAATTGGAATCTCGTTCTGTTGTTTTCTCTGCATTCTAATTTTTTGTATCCTGGGGCCGTATTTGGTTTCTCGAGTCGATATCGACTTCTGTCGAAAAATGAAAATTGGCATTTGGCAACACGATATCGGTAACGTTCTCGTCTCTTTACTTATCGATAAAGGCGTTGGACGTTTATTAAAAAGCTAAATTTATGCATACAATAAACTTTTAACAATTTCTATTTTAATTAAAAATTGTAAAGGGTTCGGCGATTGTTTGCCGAAAATAAGGAATGGTGGAATTGCAATAACATGCAAGACCAAAGAAGAAATCCAGAAGATTAATGCTGAAGTTGTGAAGAAAATGGGAAAGGAATATGAAGCAAAAATCCCGAAATTGAAAAATCCGAGATTAAGAATATATGATGTTGAAGAAGAAATGGAGGATGAGGATTTGTTGCAAGCCATAAAAAATCAAAATCCACAGATAGTAATGACCGACTCAGAGATGGAAGTGAAGATAAACAAGAAAACTAGGAGCGCATATGTGGTGGTCATTGAGACTGATCCAAAAACTTTCAGGAGAATGATGGTGGAGAAGAAATTGAAGATAAAGTGGCAAAGATGTACTGTAAATGAATATCTGGGAATCTCCAGATGTTTGAAGTGTTATTCTTATGATCACTGGAGTGAAAATTGTGAAAAAGGAAAAATTTGCATGAAATGTGGAGGGGAACATATGGCCAAAGAATGTAGAACATCGGAAATAAAATGCATGAATTGTGTAACTGCAAATGGAAAATTAGACTTAAAACTAGATGTGAATCACAGTGTACTCAGCAACGAATGTCCAGTGTACCAAAGGAGAATAAATATAAAACGAAGGACAATTATGTATGAGAGTATATAGCAATCCAAGAAGAAAGAAAATATTGGTAATGGGGGTGTACTAGTTTGGAATGTGAATGGTTTAATTGCTAAAAGGGATATGATTGCCTTACTTATGGTAGAAACTAAACCAAGTATAGTAATAATTGTTGAGTCACATGTAACAGATATGGATGAAGATGCTCTAATAGAAATTAAGGGATACACCAGTATAAGATGTGACTCTAATTCTAGGCACACAGGAGGAGTGGTGATATATGTTACTGAAGAACTGTCGTATGAAATAGTTAAAAAAGAAGTCAAAGAAAGGGAATGGTGGATATTGGCTGTAAAGGTATTTATTGACTCATATCTTTTAGGAACTTTTGCAGGAATTTACAGGTCACCAAGTAGTAGTAAAGGTGAATTCTTAGATAGATTCTCTCTAATAATGGAAGAATTGTCAGACCTTAGTCAAAAAGACTGTACTGCTGGAGGAGATTTTAATATCGATTGGTTTAAAGAAGAGGATTATTATACAAGAAGACTGAAAACATGCTTAAATGTAATGGGTTTGAAACAAATTGTGTCAAAGGCAACAAGGGTTACGAGTGATAGTGAAACTTTGATTGATCTAGTTGTAACTGATAATAGAAGTATGGAGTGTGATGTTTTACAAACACCAAGGATATCGGATCATTATATAATAAGTATACAAGGGGTATTACCCACTAATATAAATAGAAAAGGAAAGTTCCTAATGAAAGGAAAAGTGGATTTTAGCAAAGTGTCAAAAATACTTGACAGAAAACTAAGGGATGATAATGATGATACAGTAAATCTAGATATTAGGAATAAATATAACAAATTAAAGGAATGTATGACTCAAAGTGTACAACAGGGTAGAAGACCAGATCAGTGGGTAAGAAGCAGACCATGTCCATGGTTTTCAGCAGAGATAAAAGACTGTATGGTACAACGTGATATAGCTTATAATAAGTTTTTAATAATAAAAGAAACAGGACAAGGAGTTGAGGAAGCGTGGAATATGTATAAGCAATACAGAAACAATTTTGTAAATAGTTGGAGGGAAGCAAAGAAAAAATATTATGAGGATAGTTTCTTAAGACTGAGTAATGAACCAAAGAAACTCTGGAAACATTTGAAAACACTGTATAAAATTGAAACAAAACAATTGAAATATGTTATATTTGGGGATGAAATGGTAATTAATACAGAAGACATTGCAAATAGGCTGAATCAATTTTTTGTAAATAGTGTTGATGACATAATTGGAAATATACCTGATTTGATTCCTAATTATCAAATAGATAGGGGGAACTGCAATAATTATTTAGAAGAATTTAACGAAGTAAACAAAGAAGTAATTGAAAGAATTGTTAAAAATTTAAAGGATACTAACGGCTCGGACAAGATCAGTACTGAAATGATTAAAAAACTGTGGCCGGTGGTTGGTGATAGAGTAACTGATATTGTAAAACAATCAATTACACAAAGGATGATGCCAAAGGAATTAAAATTATCTGTGATAGTCCCTATCAGTAAAATTAAGGGAAGTGCAAAATGTAGTGATCTTAGACCAATAAATACTCTTCCAATAATAGAAAAGGTAGCAGAAACTATTGTGTATGAAACATTAATAAATCATATTAAAGAAAATAAGTTATTGACGGATCATCAATCTGGATTTAGGGAACAACACAGTACTGAATCAGCACTCCAATTAGTGGTGGAAGAGTGGCTACGAGCAATGGATAGAGGAGATGGAGTAGTAGCAGTATTTTTAGATTACAGAAGAGCTTTTGAAACGATAAATAGGGAATTGTTATTAAAGAAACTGCGGGAGGTGTATAATATAACTGGTGGAGTGTATGAATGGATCAAAGATTATCTAAGTGGACGGCACCAGACTGTCCGATTTAAGGACAATATGTCTAGTGAAAAGGAGGTAAATCATGGTGTCCCACAAGGAAGCAAATTGGGACCTCTGCTATTTGTACTATACATAAATGATCTCCCAGGGGTGATTGAACAATGTAAAATACACATGTTTGCAGATGATACATTAATCTATCTATGTGGACAAAATATACAGAATGTAATTACCAAAATCAATGAAGAACTATCGCTGGTATATGAGTGGCTTTGTAGTAATCAATTGTGTGTCAATGTACAGAAAACAAAATGTATGGTATTTGGAAAGTTAAGATTTAGGGAAGAGGCAGAAAGAGGACAAAAAGTTTTACTTATGGGTTCAAAAGTGGAGTGGGTTCAAAGATACAAATATCTTGGAGTAATTATAGATAACACCTTAAGTTTCAAAGATCATGTTGAGTACATAAATGGAAAAATGGCAAAGAAAGTTAATTTATTATACAAATTAAGAAAAGTCATTTCAAGAAAGGGAAAGGAGTTGTTATTCAAATTAATTTTAGTGCCACACATAAAGTACTGTTCCACGATATTAACAATGGCAAATAAAATGGAAATAACAAAATTGCAAAAGAACTTCAATAAAGGAATGAGAGCTGTACTAAACAAAAGACGTACTGAAAGTGTAAATGGTATGTTGAAAGAGTTAGGATATCTTACAATAGATAATGAAGTTAAAAGGGATGTACTAACATTTATCTACAGATTAGAGAATAAACTACTGCCAGAATATTTAGAGTGTCTGGTTAGAAAAAATGTAGATGTGCACACTTATTCAACCAGACAAGCACACAAATTTCATCTTGTGAAGGTAAGCAGCAGTAAAGCCTCTAAATCAATATTTCAAAAGGGACTTATATTATATAACCAAATACCAGAGGAAATAAAACTAGTAAGATCAGTCAAAACATTTAGGGAAAGGGTAGGCTTGTGGCTTGATAGCAGTGTAATATGAAATTATGGAGACTTTTTATGGGATATAATGTGATAGATAAAAACTGTGATAAAAATATATGTAATGTGATAAAAAGGAAAATCTATAATAGTTATAATATTGGCTGTTGATGTAAAAAAAAATATATTTGTATATATGTATTAGCCGTAGGCTATTTGTGATTAATAAAATAAATAAATAAAAACTGAAAACTGGAAACACCGAACTGAAAAAACCAAAAAAATTTAAAGTAATGAACTTTATTAAATTCCATTTATTTAATATTAAAAATGAACAATGTTAAACGAATATCTTAAATGTAATGTCTTGCAAAGAACTAATATGAGAGCACGGCAATTGGAAATTTGTTAAATATCTAACCTAAAAAACAACTGATATAAGAACACGGCGATTTTAAATTCGTTAAATACATTATTAAATTAAACACTTTACTTCTGCAACAGCACGAATCAGCATGGTTGTGAGCATAACCAATAAAATCGCTGGGTATACTATACATGCCATTACTTAAGTGGTAAGAAATTTTATTTGCTAATTTGTGTTAGAGAAACAAATTATTCACATCATTTATTAACACATTTTCTATGGCTACGTCTCTACACATTCCGTGCAATAGTCACGTAACCCACCACATATGCATACCCAGCGATTTTATTGGTTATGCTCACAACCATGCTGATTCGTGCAATCAAGACCCTCGTAAGTACAGGCCTGGAAGCAGACAGGCCAACTAATACTAACATAGCTGAAAAGTGGCCAAAAATTTCTGACAGTTGTGGAATTAACATGGCCGAAGCCATAAAAAGCAATTTTTTAAGTTTGTTTTTGCACTAAAAAGTGGTAAAATATTGTATATTTTCACTTTTTGGTGCACATGGATTATCAGTGATTAGTGCTTTAGTGATTTAATAGAAAAAATTAAAATGAAGTGAGTGGTTAAGTGTATTTTAAGAGTGTTAATTGATTAGGTGACCATTTTTGTTTACATTCGCGGTGGTTTTTTCGTGTTAATTTAGGGAAAAAATGTTGAATTTGTGTAGTAACATAATAAAAAGTGCTTTTTAAGTGATTAAAGATTATTATAGGATAGTTATTAAAAACATAAGTGCAGAAAAATGTGAAGGAAAAGTGAAAGTTATTGTTATTCATGTTGTGTGGTAGTACTTGCACTTATGTTTTTAATAACTCTTCTATAATAATTTTTAACTACTTTAAATTCACTTTTAATTCCATTACTACACAAATTCAACACTTTTTCCCTAAATTAACACGAAAAAACCACTACGATTGTAAACAAAAATGGTCACCTAATCAATTAACACTCTTAAAATACACTTAACCACTAATTTTTTTTTACCTTATGGACTCAGATCACTAAATAACTTATCACTGATAATCCGTGTGCACTAAAAATTGATAAAATACATTATTTTACCACTTTTTATTCCAAAAGCAAAGTTAAAAAATTGCTTCGTACGGCTTCGGCCATGTTAATTCCACAACTGTCAGACGATTTTGGCCCCGCACAGACCCAACCAAAAAGTCTGCTTCCAGGCCTGTACTTACGAGGGCCTTGGTGCAATACTTTCCCTACTACTCTATACATTAGGGTTCTACTACTACAATAGGTTAAGGCTCTACTCACAACATCTCCTTTTTTCTAGTTTTTGAAATACATTTTAAAATACAAATTTTACATAATATTTATCAAACATACATAGTCTTTTAAGTACTCTGGTGTTTTGATAGTACGACCCGATTTAGTAACTATTACAGGATTGTCATTTGTAGTTACATTCATATTAGGACTAGTTACCGGATTACTATAATTACTGAAATTATTTGACTGCTTCGACTCATTTACATTATCAGAATTGTTCAAAACTTTTCCTTGTGGGTTCTCTTCCTTTGGTATATCCAAGTCCGGCTGCTTTTCAATGAATTTATTACCTTTAGATAAATCTTTCCGATTACGAATTATAATAGTATTATCCTCTGTTTTAACTTTATATGACCTCGGATTTTGATGTTTCTCTACAATTATCCCACTCCGATGAGGCAAGGTTTTCTTCCTTTCTTCATGTATTTTAACTTTATCACCTACATTGAATTCTTTTAGTTCTTTTGAACCTTTATCATAATACCTCTTTTGATTCTTTTGACGTTCGTATAAAACGTTACCAAAACTGTTTGTTTCCAATGTGCCTTCATTTACATTTGGTATCATATTTCTGACTTTCCTACCATACATTAATTCAGCTGGCGTTATGCCACTACTATCTATAGGCATATTTCTTAATTGTAATAAAGCCATTTCTTCATCTTTCCCTTCTTGAATACTTTTTTTCAAAATATTTTTGAGAGTTTGTATATGTCTCTCTGCTAAACCATTTGACTGATGGTGTTTTGGAGTCGTTATCTCATGCTGAAAACCCCATTGCTCTGAAAATTTTTTAAATTTAACATTAGTGTATTGAGCACCTGTATCTGAATACAAAACTTTTGGTACTCCATAACGTGCAAAGAACTCTTTTAAAGACTGAATGGTGGTTTCTGCAGTTAGATCATTTAAATTCTGCATGTCGATCCATTTGCTATATGTATCTACTATTATTATATACTTTTCACCCATCAAATAGAAAATATCCGAAGCTACTATTTCCCACGGCTGTTTTGGTCTAGTTTTTTCTATCATTGGTTCTTTACTATTATCTCTTTGATATCTACAACTGATATCGCAATTACCCACCAGATCATCAATCTGCTTTGACATACCTGGCCAAAATACAGTTTTTCTCGCTAACATTTTACATTTTTCTTTTCCAAAATGAGCATAATGTATCTTGATAAGCATTTCTTTTCTCATCGATTTTGGTACCACTATACAAGTATTCTTCAACAATAATCCATTACATTCTGACAGTTCTTCTTTAAACGAAAAATATGGTTTTACAGTTTCAGTCACTTTTAATTTGCTATCAGGCCATCCCTTTTTTACATATCTTATAATTTCTTGTAGTTCTTTATCTTTACATGTTTCATTTTTCAATTTTTCCATCCTTACATCAGAAACACTTACATGTTTTTCCATCATCATAACATATGCTTCAATCTTCTCTTCCTCAGATGAGTCTGTACACTGTAAATAAGCTCTGCTTAAGTGATCAGCGAGTAATAATTTTTTACCTGGTATATATTTAAGATCAAAGTCAAAATTATGCAAACTGATTCTCATTCTTTGTAACCTTGGAGGAATTTTATTCATTGGTTTTTTAATAATTGAGGTTAGCGGTTTATGGTCAGTCTCTACAGTAAATTTTTGACCAAACAAATATTGATTGAATTTATGACACCCAAACACGATTGCTAGACTCTCTTTTTCTATTTGACTATACAGTTTTTCAGTTTCTGTTAAAGCGCGCGATCCATATGCCACTGGTCTTTCACCTTGTATTAATACACCTCCTAGTCCCTCGTTTGAAGCGTCTACACTTAATGTTATAGGTTTGTTAACATCATAATATGTTAATACTGGAGCACTACATAATGCGTCTTTAAGCTTCGTAAATGACTCTTGTTGTGCAGTACCCCATACAAATGGGACATCTTTTTTATTCAATTGTCTTAAACTACTAGTTAATTGTGCAGCATTTGGTATGAACTTTGATACATAATTGATAGTTCCTAAGAATGTTAATAATTCTTTTTTATTTTTTGGTACTTGCATTTTTTCAATCGCTTCTACTTTATCTTTATCAATTTCAATTCCATCTGACGACAGTATATGGCCCAAATATTTAACTTTATTCACCATAAAGGCACTTTTATCTACATTAAATTTAATACCATATTCTCTGGCTCTTTTAAGAACTTTATCCATAATTTTTAATAATTGTTCTTTAGTCTCTGCCCAAATTAACATGTCATCTGCATATATGCCCACATTTCCAATATCTTCAAAAATTTGATTAAAGACTCTATAAAATACTTCCGGGCTAGAGCTTATACCATACGGCAGCCTATTGAAATAATATCTCCCAAATGGAGTATTAAAAGTCGTTAACTCTTTACTATCTTTAGATAATTCAATTTGCCAAAATGCTTTATTTGCATCTAATTTTGTAAAATATTTTGCCTTTTTTACCTTTGCCGCTATTTCATCAATTGTAGGAAGCTGTAAATGCTCCCTTTTTATACATGAATTTAAGTATTGTGGATCTAAGCAAATCCTAATTGATCCATCTGTTTTACCAACAATTACTAACGAATTTACAAAATCAGTTGGTTTTTCAATTTTCGATATTATACCAGCAGTTTCCATTCTTTTTATTTCAAGTTTTAATTTATTTATTAATTTAAAAGGAACGTGTCTACACGGCTCTATTTTACCTACACTACCTTCCTTTAATTCTATTTTATATTGAAAATCTTTAATTTTACCATAACCCTTAAATACATCTTCATATTTTGTTAAAATATTGTGTTTGCTATTTACTCTATATTCTCCTACACTTCTAACATATTTAATGTCTTCTTCTTGATTGACTCTTTTTATTAAATTAAACTCAATGGAACTTTTTAGACCTAATATTGGTGCACTTTTACCATCATATTTTTGAAACTCTACTTGTTTTTCTCTACTGCCTATTTTGCATTTTAAAAATACCTTACCAATCGTTTTTATTCTTTCTTGATCATAATTTTTTAAGATTACGTTCGATTTCAAACACTTTTTTATATTCATTTTTTTACATACGTCAATAGGTATTACATTACATTGTGACCCACTGTCAAGTATAAAAGGTACTTTTTTCTTACAATCTATAATGTAAATGTCTTGTATCCATTCTTCTTGTGCATTAATCATATCTACACTAATCCAATCAAGAAACAATTCTTCATAATTACTACATTCATGCTTAGTACTTACATCAACAATTTTTACTGAACGCATATTTTTATTTTTGCACATTTTTGCAAAATGTCCTATTCGATCACAGTTTCTACATTGTTTTTTAAACGCTGGACAATTCTTATACTGATGACTATAACCGCATCGTTGACAACTTATCTCTTGTTTTGAGTTATTCGCCTCTCGCGTCGTTGACTGCAATGACATCGTTGATGATGGCGGCACTCTGTTTTGCCGACTTCTACTTGTGTTGTTGCCTACTCGACTCTTATAATTCTTGGAAGTGCTATTCTGCTTGTTTATGCTGTCAATTTCTCTTGACATTTCAAATTTTCTCACTTGCTGTTCTGTTAATTCAGCACTTTTACATATTTTTACTGTTTTTTCTAGTGTCAGATCAGATTCACGTAGCAATCTGTCCTTTACTCTTTTGTCATGAATTCCGGCTACTATGCGATCTCTTATCAACCTCTCTTTCAAAGTGCCAAAATTACAATCTGCACTTAATTTTTTTAATTCAGTTATATATGCGTCGAAAGATTCACCAATCTCTTGGTTTCTGGTAAAAAATACATGCGAACTGACACTTTCATTCTTAATCGGTACTAAATACTCTTCGAATCTCTTTAGTACTGTTTCATAACTCTTCTTTTCCTCTTCCGTTAAACCCAACGTGCTGTACACTTCGACACAGGCCTCACCTAGACAATGTAACAACACAGCTACTTGTACCTCTTCGGCCATTTTGTTGGTGCCTGATGCAATCCTATAAATTTCAAAAAGTTGCTTCCATTTTGTCCATCCTTCTGCATCTAATTTTAGCAAATTACTTGGGGGTTTTAATCCTGTTAATGATGCTGGCGTCGTCGTGACTATCGTTGTTGTTGTTCCTGTATTTTCTGCTGTAGTCGCCATTTTTATTTTTCCCGATCTACGCACTTTACTTTTTATTTTTCTATATACTCCGCACTTATGATTTTTTATAGCCGCAGCGCCATGTTATATTCTGCTATTAATCTTATTAGGATTTACGATTAAATAATAGACAGTATTATAAGTAAATATTTATTACACTTCAATATTTTATTAATTAATTACATAGTGTGCTTCTTGCACGTCTCGTGGTTGCTCTTGTACTGCCCCCTACATCAAGTGACAGTACTTTCCCTACTACTCTATACATTAGGGTTCTACTACTACAATAGGTTAAGGCTCTACTCACAACACTGTTTATCTTTTTCGCTATATTGAGAATAGTTACAATGTTTTGATTTTAATATCTCTGTCTTTACTCCATATAATGTATTGTGTTTATCCCTATTACCAATCATTATTAATCTACTATATTTTGTTTCATTGTATACTTTTACTTTTCCATTTGCAAAAACTAATTTCATACCGTTACTTTCCATCTTTGATACTGACAATAAATTTTTTCGCAGGTCTGGTACATATAAAACATTTTTAATGGTACAATATTCTACTCCATTATTGATATGACTTTTTATTTCGATATTACCTATACCAATTGCATTTAATACACTTTCATTTTTCGCAGCTGAAATTAATTTAGGTTTTTTTAATTCTAAATACTCTGAAAAATAATCTTTATTATTTGTAAGGTGATCTGAACAACCTGAATCAATATACCATTCAATATTGAATTGATTATTTTGACATACCATTTCGCTTGTATTACTACATATAAACACCGACCTGTTGGCTTCATTAAAATGTGTTGACTTGTGCTTGTTGTCTCCACCTCTACCTTTTCCTCGTGTTGAATATTGTTGACGGTCGCCGCCTGATCTGTATTGCTCGCTATTAGAACGCTGTCCATAGTTTGACGTATTCACCTGCGGATTGTAACTTCTAGAAAATTGGAATCTCGTTCTGTTGTTTTCTCTGCATTCTAATTTTTTGTATCCTGGGGCCGTATTTGGTTTCTCGAGTCGATATCGACTTCTGTCGAAAAATGAAAATTGGCATTTGGCAACACGATATCGGTAACGTTCTCGTCTCTTTACTTATCGATAAAGGCGTTGGACGTTTATTAAAAAGCTAAATTTATGCATACAATAAACTTTTAACAATTTCTATTTTAATTAAAAATTGTAAAGGGTTCGGCGATTGTTTGCCGAAAAACTGAAAACTGGAAACACCGAACTGAAAAAACCAAAAAAATTTAAAGTAATGAACTTTATTAAATTCCATTTATTTAATATTAAAAATGAACAATGTTAAACGAATATCTTAAATGTAATGTCTTGCAAAGAACTAATATGAGAGCACGGCAATTGGAAATTTGTTAAATATCTAACCTAAAAAACAACTGATATAAGAACACGGCGATTTTAAATTCGTTAAATACATTATTAAATTAAACACTTTACTTCTGCAACAGCACGAATCAGCATGGTTGTGAGCATAACCAATAAAATCGCTGGGTATACTATACATGCCATTACTTAAGTGGTAAGAAATTTTATTTGCTAATTTGTGTTAGAGAAACAAATTATTCACATCATTTATTAACACATTTTCTATGGCTACGTCTCTACACATTCCGTGCAATAGTCACGTAACCCACCACATATGCATACCCAGCGATTTTATTGGTTATGCTCACAACCATGCTGATTCGTGCAATCAAGACCCTCGTAAGTACAGGCCTGGAAGCAGACAGGCCAACTAATACTAACATAGCTGAAAAGTGGCCAAAAATTTCTGACAGTTGTGGAATTAACATGGCCGAAGCCATAAAAAGCAATTTTTTAAGTTTGTTTTTGCACTAAAAAGTGGTAAAATATTGTATATTTTCACTTTTTGGTGCACATGGATTATCAGTGATTAGTGCTTTAGTGATTTAATAGAAAAAATTAAAATGAAGTGAGTGGTTAAGTGTATTTTAAGAGTGTTAATTGATTAGGTGACCATTTTTGTTTACATTCGCGGTGGTTTTTTCGTGTTAATTTAGGGAAAAAATGTTGAATTTGTGTAGTAACATAATAAAAAGTGCTTTTTAAGTGATTAAAGATTATTATAGGATAGTTATTAAAAACATAAGTGCAGAAAAATGTGAAGGAAAAGTGAAAGTTATTGTTATTCATGTTGTGTGGTAGTACTTGCACTTATGTTTTTAATAACTCTTCTATAATAATTTTTAACTACTTTAAATTCACTTTTAATTCCATTACTACACAAATTCAACACTTTTTCCCTAAATTAACACGAAAAAACCACTACGATTGTAAACAAAAATGGTCACCTAATCAATTAACACTCTTAAAATACACTTAACCACTAATTTTTTTTTACCTTATGGACTCAGATCACTAAATAACTTATCACTGATAATCCGTGTGCACTAAAAATTGATAAAATACATTATTTTACCACTTTTTATTCCAAAAGCAAAGTTAAAAAATTGCTTCGTACGGCTTCGGCCATGTTAATTCCACAACTGTCAGACGATTTTGGCCCCGCACAGACCCAACCAAAAAGTCTGCTTCCAGGCCTGTACTTACGAGGGCCTTGGTGCAATACTTTCCCTACTACTCTATACATTAGGGTTCTACTACTACAATAGGTTAAGGCTCTACTCACAACATCTCCTTTTTTCTAGTTTTTGAAATACATTTTAAAATACAAATTTTACATAATATTTATCAAACATACATAGTCTTTTAAGTACTCTGGTGTTTTGATAGTACGACCCGATTTAGTAACTATTACAGGATTGTCATTTGTAGTTACATTCATATTAGGACTAGTTACCGGATTACTATAATTACTGAAATTATTTGACTGCTTCGACTCATTTACATTATCAGAATTGTTCAAAACTTTTCCTTGTGGGTTCTCTTCCTTTGGTATATCCAAGTCCGGCTGCTTTTCAATGAATTTATTACCTTTAGATAAATCTTTCCGATTACGAATTATAATAGTATTATCCTCTGTTTTAACTTTATATGACCTCGGATTTTGATGTTTCTCTACAATTATCCCACTCCGATGAGGCAAGGTTTTCTTCCTTTCTTCATGTATTTTAACTTTATCACCTACATTGAATTCTTTTAGTTCTTTTGAACCTTTATCATAATACCTCTTTTGATTCTTTTGACGTTCGTATAAAACGTTACCAAAACTGTTTGTTTCCAATGTGCCTTCATTTACATTTGGTATCATATTTCTGACTTTCCTACCATACATTAATTCAGCTGGCGTTATGCCACTACTATCTATAGGCATATTTCTTAATTGTAATAAAGCCATTTCTTCATCTTTCCCTTCTTGAATACTTTTTTTCAAAATATTTTTGAGAGTTTGTATATGTCTCTCTGCTAAACCATTTGACTGATGGTGTTTTGGAGTCGTTATCTCATGCTGAAAACCCCATTGCTCTGAAAATTTTTTAAATTTAACATTAGTGTATTGAGCACCTGTATCTGAATACAAAACTTTTGGTACTCCATAACGTGCAAAGAACTCTTTTAAAGACTGAATGGTGGTTTCTGCAGTTAGATCATTTAAATTCTGCATGTCGATCCATTTGCTATATGTATCTACTATTATTATATACTTTTCACCCATCAAATAGAAAATATCCGAAGCTACTATTTCCCACGGCTGTTTTGGTCTAGTTTTTTCTATCATTGGTTCTTTACTATTATCTCTTTGATATCTACAACAGATATCGCAATTACCCACCAGATCATCAATCTGCTTTGACATACCTGGCCAAAATACAGTTTTTCTCGCTAACATTTTACATTTTTCTTTTCCAAAATGAGCATAATGTATCTTGATAAGCATTTCTTTTCTCATCGATTTTGGTACCACTATACAAGTATTCTTCAACAATAATCCATTACATTCTGACAGTTCTTCTTTAAACGAAAAATATGGTTTTACAGTTTCAGTCACTTTTAATTTGCTATCAGGCCATCCCTTTTTTACATATCTTATAATTTCTTGTAGTTCTTTATCTTTACATGTTTCATTTTTCAATTTTTCCATCCTTACATCAGAAACACTTACATGTTTTTCCATCATCATAACATATGCTTCAATCTTCTCTTCCTCAGATGAGTCTGTACACTGTAAATAAGCTCTGCTTAAGTGATCAGCGAGTAATAATTTTTTACCTGGTATATATTTAAGATCAAAGTCAAAATTATGCAAACTGATTCTCATTCTTTGTAACCTTGGAGGAATTTTATTCATTGGTTTTTTAATAATTGAGGTTAGCGGTTTATGGTCAGTCTCTACAGTAAATTTTTGACCAAACAAATATTGATTGAATTTATGACACCCAAACACGATTGCTAGACTCTCTTTTTCTATTTGACTATACAGTTTTTCAGTTTCTGTTAAAGCGCGCGATCCATATGCCACTGGTCTTTCACCTTGTATTAATACACCTCCTAGTCCCTCGTTTGAAGCGTCTACACTTAATGTTATAGGTTTGTTAACATCATAATATGTTAATACTGGAGCACTACATAATGCGTCTTTAAGCTTCGTAAATGACTCTTGTTGTGCAGTACCCCATACAAATGGGACATCTTTTTTATTCAATTGTCTTAAACTACTAGTTAATTGTGCAGCATTTGGTATGAACTTTGATACATAATTGATAGTTCCTAAGAATGTTAATAATTCTTTTTTATTTTTTGGTACTTGCATTTTTTCAATCGCTTCTACTTTATCTTTATCAATTTCAATTCCATCTGACGACAGTATATGGCCCAAATATTTAACTTTATTCACCATAAAGGCACTTTTATCTACATTAAATTTAATACCATATTCTCTGGCTCTTTTAAGAACTTTATCCATAATTTTTAATAATTGTTCTTTAGTCTCTGCCCAAATTAACATGTCATCTGCATATATGCCCACATTTCCAATATCTTCAAAAATTTGATTAAAGACTCTATAAAATACTTCCGGGCTAGAGCTTATACCATACGGCAGCCTATTGAAATAATATCTCCCAAATGGAGTATTAAAAGTCGTTAACTCTTTACTATCTTTAGATAATTCAATTTGCCAAAATCCTTTATTTGCATCTAATTTTGTAAAATATTTTGCCTTTTTTACCTTTGCCGCTATTTCATCAATTGTAGGAAGCTGTAAATGCTCCCTTTTTATACATGAATTTAAGTATTGTGGATCTAAGCAAATCCTAATTGATCCATCTGTTTTACCAACAATTACTAACGAATTTACAAAATCAGTTGGTTTTTCAATTTTCGATATTATACCAGCAGTTTCCATTCTTTTTATTTCAAGTTTTAATTTATTTATTAATTTAAAAGGAACGTGTCTACACGGCTCTATTTTACCTACACTACCTTCCTTTAATTCTATTTTATATTGAAAATCTTTAATTTTACCATAACCCTTAAATACATCTTCATATTTTGTTAAAATATTGTGTTTGCTATTTACTCTGTATTCTCCTACACTTCTAACATATTTAATGTCTTCTTCTTGATTGACTCTTTTTATTAAATTAAACTCAATGGAACTTTTTAGACCTAATATTGGTGCACTTTTACCATCATATTTTTGAAACTCTACTTGTTTTTCTCTACTGCCTATTTTGCATTTTAAAAATACCTTACCAATCGTTTTAATTCTTTCTTGATCATAATTTTTTAAGATTACGTTCGATTTCAAACACTTTTTTATATTCATTTTTTTACATACGTCAATAGGTATTACATTACATTGTGACCCACTGTCAAGTATAAAAGGTACTTTTTTCTTACAATCTATAATGTAAATGTCTTGTATCCATTCTTCTTGTGCATTAATCATATCTACACTAATCCAATCAAGAAACAATTCTTCATAATTACTACATTCATGCTTAGTACTTACATCAACAATTTTTACTGAACGCATATTTTTATTTTTGCACATTTTTGCAAAATGTCCTATTCGATCACAGTTTCTACATTGTTTTTTAAACGCTGGACAATTCTTATACTGATGACTATAACCGCATCGTTGACAACTTATCTCTTGTTTTGAGTTATTCGCCTCTCGCGTCGTTGACTGCAATGACATCGTTGATGATGGCGGCACTCTGTTTTGCCGACTTCTACTTGTGTTGTTGCCTACTCGACTCTTATAATTCTTGGAAGTGCTATTCTGCTTGTTTATGCTGTCAATTTCTCTTGACATTTCAAATTTTCTCACTTGCTGTTCTGTTAATTCAGCACTTTTACATATTTTTACTGTTTTTTCTAGTGTCAGATCAGATTCACGTAGCAATCTGTCCTTTACTCTTTTGTCATGAATTCCGGCTACTATGCGATCTCTTATCAACCTCTCTTTCAAAGTGCCAAAATTACAATCTGCACTTAATTTTTTTAATTCAGTTATATATGCGTCGAAAGATTCACCAATCTCTTGGTTTCTGGTAAAAAATACATGCGAACTGACACTTTCATTCTTAATCGGTACTAAATACTCTTCGAATCTCTTTAGTACTGTTTCATAACTCTTCTTTTCCTCTTCCGTTAAACCCAACGTGCTGTACACTTCGACACAGGCCTCACCTAGACAATGTAACAACACAGCTACTTGTACCTCTTCGGCCATTTTGTTGGTGCCTGATGCAATCCTATAAATTTCAAAAAGTTGCTTCCATTTTGTCCATCCTTCTGCATCTAATTTTAGCAAATTACTTGGGGGTTTTAATCCTGTTAATGATGCTGGCGTCGTCGTGACTATCGTTGTTGTTGTTCCTGTATTTTCTGCTGTAGTCGCCATTTTTATTTTTCCCGATCTACGCACTTTACTTTTTATTTTTCTATATACTCCGCACTTATGATTTTTTATAGCCGCAGCGCCATGTTATATTCTGCTATTAATCTTATTAGGATTTACGATTAAATAATAGACAGTATTATAAGTAAATATTTATTACACTTCAATATTTTATTAATTAATTACATAGTGTGCTTCTTGCACGTCTCGTGGTTGCTCTTGTACTGCCCCCTACATCAAGTGACAGTACTTTCCCTACTACTCTATACATTAGGGTTCTACTACTACAATAGGTTAAGGCTCTACTCACAACACTGTTTATCTTTTTCGCTATATTGAGAATAGTTACAATGTTTTGATTTTAATATCTCTGTCTTTACTCCATATAATGTATTGTGTTTATCCCTATTACCAATCATTATTAATCTACTATATTTTGTTTCATTGTATACTTTTACTTTTCCATTTGCAAAAACTAATTTCATACCGTTACTTTCCATCTTTGATACTGACAATAAATTTTTTCGCAGGTCTGGTACATATAAAACATTTTTAATGGTACAATATTCTACTCCATTATTGATATGACTTTTTATTTCGATATTACCTATACCAATTGCATTTAATACACTTTCATTTTTCGCAGCTGAAATTAATTTAGGTTTTTTTAATTCTAAATACTCTGAAAAATAATCTTTATTATTTGTAAGGTGATCTGAACAACCTGAATCAATATACCATTCAATATTGAATTGATTATTTTGACATACCATTTCGCTTGTATTACTACATATAAACACCGACCTGTTGGCTTCATTAAAATGTGTTGACTTGTGCTTGTTGTCTCCACCTCTACCTTTTCCTCGTGTTGAATATTGTTGACGGTCGCCGCCTGATCTGTATTGCTCGCTATTAGAACGCTGTCCATAGTTTGACGTATTCACCTGCGGATTGTAACTTCTAGAAAATTGGAATCTCGTTCTGTTGTTTTCTCTGCATTCTAATTTTTTGTATCCTGGGGCCGTATTTGGTTTCTCGAGTCGATATCGACTTCTGTCGAAAAATGAAAATTGGCATTTGGCAACACGATATCGGTAACGTTCTCGTCTCTTTACTTATCGATAAAGGCGTTGGACGTTTATTAAAAAGCTAAATTTATGCATACAATAAACTTTTAACAATTTCTATTTTAATTAAAAATTGTAAAGGGTTCGGCGATTGTTTGCCGAAAAACTGAAAACTGGAAACACCGAACTGAAAAAACCAAAAAAATTTAAAGTAATGAACTTTATTAAATTCCATTTATTTAATATTAAAAATGAACAATGTTAAACGAATATCTTAAATGTAATGTCTTGCAAAGAACTAATATGAGAGCACGGCAATTGGAAATTTGTTAAATATCTAACCTAAAAAACAACTGATATAAGAACACGGCGATTTTAAATTCGTTAAATACATTATTAAATTAAACACTTTACTTCTGCAACAGCACGAATCAGCATGGTTGTGAGCATAAACAATAAAATCGCTGGGTATACTATACATGCCATTACTTAAGTGGTAAGAAATTTTATTTGCTAATTTGTGTTAGAGAAACAAATTATTCACATCATTTATTAACACATTTTCTATGGCTACGTCTCTACACATTCCGTTCAATAGTCACGTAACCCACCGCATATGCATACCCAGCGATTTTATTGGTTATGCTCACAACCATGCTGATTCGTGCTGTTGCAGAAGTAAAGTGTTTAATTTAATAATGTATTTAACGAATTTAAAATCGCCGTGTTCTTATATCAGTTGTTTTTTAGGTTAGATATTTAACAAATTTCCAATTGCCGTGCTCTCATATTAGTTCTTTGCAAGACATTACATTTAAGATATTCGTTTAACATTGTTCATTTTTAATATTAAATAAATGGAATTTAATAAAGTTCATTACTTTAAATTTTTTTGGTTTTTTCAGTTCGGTGTTTCCAGTTTTCAGTTTTTCGGCAAACAATCGCCGAACCCTTTACAATTTTTGTTTTTGTGTTTTTAAATATACGTGGACTGCTGCACTTGAAGTAATATCACACAATTTGATGGTTTTCTATGGCAGCGCTTATCTGTCGATTTGGTCGCAATGCCAAATATGAAACTTGGAGAAAATCGAGAAGCTTTTTTTGTCGAGTCGATCCATCGACTCGAGAAACCAAATACGGCCCCTGTCTTTCCATAATTATAGCATAGGAAGGCGTTACCCATACTACGGTTGACAGTACCATTATTCCTTTTTAGTTTTACTTCTTCACCAATCAATCGAGTCTTTACAAAATCATACTTCAGATTTTCCATTTTTTCTAGTGCTGTTATCACGTTTTCATACGACTTCGGCATCGATAGGAGAATATAATTAACGAGAACAATTAAAGGCAGCGATGGACACATCCGTGTCGTAGAAATAAAAACATCATCTGGATTACTTCAACGTGCGGTTCATAAAATCGCACCCTTACCAATCCAAGAAGATTGAAATTATCTACTAGATAATTTCAAAGGCGGCGGCATGTGCAGCGGCAACCTTCGTTAAGCTTTAATTATTAATCGTGAATGAACTGACTGCACTGAACTGCATACCGGATGATGACTCTAAGTTTTTTTTTTTTTGTTGTTCAACCTTTTGATCCGGAGGGTCGCACCCGATCCAGCGTTCGACGAGTCAACAACGTAAACCTTTTCGCAACATAAAATTATAATCCAAAATAAAAATCATTAATATCTAGCTCGGTTTTGTAATAAAAGTAATCCGGAATATTTATATTGAATTATTATTTCTTTTTTTTGTATAAACTGTCATATTTGAAGTTAACCTGAAGTGCAAATTTTGTTAATAAACTCTAAAGAAAAAAGACAAAATCAAATAAAAGGTGTTGTTATTCTAAACGTGAAAAAGCTCACGTTAAACAGGTGGAGTATCGAAGTGATGAGCGCCAGCTCATTACACCTTCCCCCTTTGAAAAAGAAAGTTCATGAATGAAATGAAAGAAGCTTTCGAAGGGTCCCCGACCTGGAGTTTTCTTTGTTTTTTCTCTTCTTTTTTTTGACGAATCTGACCTCGAATTTTTAAAACTTAGAAAATTATTGGTTCAATAAAATTTGTTTTTACTTAATTATCTATCTTACTAGAGTAGTTTACTTTTATATTCATCATTTTTTTTTCATGCTGCTATGGTTATTATTTCTCTATTACTATTCATGAAAAATTTAGTTTACCTACTTTACTACTTTTTGTTTTACAACTTTTATTCATTTTCTGTTTCTAGTTCTTTCTTCCCCTTTTTCTTTTATAAGTAACTTTTAGTCTTTTTGTATTTATTTTTTTTGATTAAAAATTTATGTGTGCTATCCTATTTATTTCCTTTATTTAATATATTTTTTTTTCAAATATTTATGTATATTTTGTTTACTATATTATTTTATTTCCTATATTTAATGCATATATAGTTTGAAAGTTTTATTTACTAATTAATATTATATTTTCCTATATATATTTAATTTGTATTTATTTCATTTATTTTCTTACTTTAACTTATAATTTCTTTCTACTTTTTACTTATTTTTCTACATTTAGTACTTATATTTATATATATGTATTTCTAAATTCATTACTTCTTCTATTTATTATAGTATCATATATTTTTGCTTTTGTCTTGTTTATACTTTACTTATTTTATTTCAAATATTTAATATATATATATGTGTGTGGGAATTTAAAGGGTATGAATTAACATTCATGATTTAATTTATGTGCCTATCTTTCATCTTAGTTCCTATACATGTTTAATATTTATTTTATATATCTGATTAAAAGTTTTATATATTTATCTTTCTTACACTTTGAAAAAAATTTTTTTTTTTATTCCACATTCAGTATATAACATGCATATGAGTACAAAAGGCTTTATATATTCTTCTTTCATTTTACATTGTTTCTTTATATTTATTTTCTTCGCTCCATTGTTTTATTCTATTCATCAATGTATTTCCTTATTTCGTTTAACAAAAAAAAATAGCGTCGAGCACAAGGTTTCTTTTACCATACTGTTAGTTAGTTAGTTAGTTTTTGTAAAGTGTCTTATTAAATTACGGCCGCTCCGCGATAGGTCCTGATGACGACAGAGTTGTTTTGAAGCCACAAAGCACTACTTTAAAGATATAGGCGTTATTTATTAGTGCTCATGTCGAATTGACGTGGATTAATCACCGCTGCTGTCGGTGAATAGCTTTAGGTTATTATTGTGTACTGTGCGGTTTTTGTTTTTGATTCTCACCGTTGTATTCTCTGTGGAATTGATGGATACCACCGGGAAAGGTCCCTCCCATAAGGGCGAAAGTTTGTTTTTCCTGGCGTTATTTTTGACCAGAACTAGGTCATTTAAATTTAAAACTTTGGGGCAGGTATTTTTGTCATAGTATTTCTTTGACTTTCCTTTGTTAAGCTAAGTATGCTGTTCTTAAGTACGGCGGTCAAGAAAAATGCTCTTATTATTTCTCGACCCCGGTACAGAAAATTTTGACAAGTGAATGCGAAGACTTTTTTTCTTGACTAAAATTGACATTTAACATTTCTGTGTAGGAAAATAATATCGGGCTGCCGGAAATGTTTTTTTAAAGTTCTTCCGCACAATAAAAAGAAGGAATTTTCTCAGAAACGTATTTTAAAATAACATTAAAATAATGAATAATCACTTAAACTGTCCTTTAATTATATTAAGCTCTATAAAAACTATAAAAAAAATGAAAACACTTCCCGCGGCCTAATCAAATGTCAATTTCGGTCAAGAAAAAATTGTCTTCCCAATTTTTTCTTTACCGCATCAGAAAAAGGCTCCATCTACGTGTCAGAATAGCACTAGCACTTTTCTTGAGCGAACACCGTACTAGGTACAGAAATTTCTTGAGCAAAAATTCCTAGAGCATTTCTTGACCGATTACTTGAGCGTTTTTTTACATGAAGTTTATATGGGGAAATTTTTCTTGACCGCCGTACTTAGGAACAGCATACTTAGCTTTAATGATAATTGATTCTTTGGCTATGCTATAAGTTAATTTACTTTTATTTAAAACGAGGAAAAAAAATTAAAATAAAAACGAAATAAAATTTCTTTGATGTGGTTTGCTTTATTTCCACCTTAAGACTAAATATAAAAATTGGTTTTACTTAAATGCTAAAGCTAAGTATGCTGTTCCTAAGTACGGCGGTCAAGAAAAATTTCCCCATATAAACTTTATGTAAAAAAACGCTTAAGTAATCGGTCAAGAAATGCTCGAGGAATTTTTGCTCAAGAAATTTCTGTACCTAGTATGCTGTTCGGTCAAGAAAAGTGCTAGTACTATTCTGACACGTAGATGGAGCCTTTTTCTGATGCGGTAAAGAAAAAATTGGGAAGACAATTTTTTCTTGACCGAAATTGACATTTCGTTTGTGACGGAAAATAGATTTGGCCGCGGAAAGTGTTTTCATTATTTTTTTTATAGTTTTTATAAAGCTTAATATAATTAAAGGACAGTTTAAGTGATTATTCATTATTTTAGTGTTGTTTTAAAATACTTTTCTGAGAAAATTTCTTTTTTTATTGTGCGGAAGGACTCTAAAAAAACATTTCCCGCAGCCAGATATTATTTTCCTACACATAAATGTCAAATGTCAATTTTAGTCAAGAAAAAAGTCCTCACATTCACTTGTCAAAATTTTCTGTACCGGGGTCGAGAAATAATAAGAGCACTTTTCTTGACCGCCGTACTTAAGAACAGCATACTTAGCTTACTTATGATTTACCTATGGCCTAAATATCGCATTGCTGATTTAACAATTTCGATTATTCTTGGAAGACGCTGGGTCAGCAGCGCGTGTTCGAAATTATTGAAAATGCTGGAAATGCGGATTTAGCATTTCCGCCAAAGTCATTGCGAAATTTGAGTTGACTCCGTTAACTGTTTATTGTTGACGCAGTTAACTGCTCCCTCCTAAGAATCGATTGTCCTCAATCGAGGTACTAGAAATATGGGATGTCGTTGAATTTAATTCTAGGGATGCTGTTGCCCGTACTATTTGCTTCTGTGGGATATGCAGAGGTGGCATCTTGCGGTTGATGTTGATTCGTCTCCTGGATAATCACTTTCATACTGGTTCGCCCTTTGTTAAATCGCTTTATAACAGTGATGATGGTGGATACTATTGCAATCGTGCCAATAAGGCTGTACGTCACGAACTGATGTATGGTTGTTTCTACCTGTAGTAATTCTATTGTCCTAGTATTGTTAATTTTCAGCTCGTCCATCATAGGAAGGGATAACATCTTGCGATACTCTTTCTCTTTCGGTGTAGGTTGTAGGATTGCTGGGAGTGCTTCATGGCCCGAAACTTCTCTTGATACGAATATTCGTCCTTCAATGTTTAGGGTTAGGTTGTGAAATTTTACCAAGTAGGTCCCGTTGAGAATTTGAGATGTTCCTTCTACTTCAAGGCTTCTGTTAAAATTATTAAGGAGGATTATACCTGGTGAGACTTCTTCAACTGTGGGTAAGTGCTGGCTGCTCATCACATTGCAGGCGGCTCTCTGGCTTTTTAGTAAATTTGGGATGCATTCGGTGTTGGTTAAATCAGCAATATCTTCGCTCTTGCAAATAGAAAGATGATTATAAATTCTACAATTTCTTACAATTCCTAAAATTTCCTCTTTATTTTTAGTACATTACCATAAGACAAATCGGTAGCTACATTATTTCTTTTAACAGGTTTTAACAATAAATTTTGATATTCTTTATTAGTGGTTATCGGAATGTTCACAATGTATAAAATTGATATGGAATTGGTGATTATTTTAATTTCTGAAAAATTTAAAGCCTCTTCTATGGTTTCAAATGGTAAATTTTCTTTTGTAATGGTACTTATTGCTACTGCTATTTCTCTTTTTGACAATATTAGAGAGTTTATAATTCCTAATGTGGCCCAGTGTATGGCATGGTTTATGTTTGTTAAGTCTTCTTTAATTATTTTCAATTTGTATTTAATATTTGTTATTACATTTTCAATAAAAGTTTTTTCTTCCTTTAGTTCTTTCTGAACTGCGTTAATGATTCTACTAATATTATTAATCCTATCTTGATATAAATTGTTTACTACTACCTGTTTATTATTGTTATTTAATGCATCATTTATTTTATCTTTAATTGTTATAAAATCTTCGTGGTCGGGGCTCCCCGCGATCCACTTCCAGGCTGTTCCTATAAAGTCTAGTGATCTTTTCACCTTTTTAGGTTTCAAATTGGCTATTAAGTCTTGTATTTGCTGCACCTCATGATTAAGGTAGGGATGCAAGGAATGGTTTCTGCAGTTGTTGATCGTCGGTTTCATTTCGGTTATGCTACGTTCGTATTGTGTCACGTCAATTACATGTATCAGTTTAAAGTTCCCTGTCTGTACTCGTGCTTGTCCTGCGTATATGGATATAATTTGCGAGTTGGAGTAATCCAAGATCTGAATTTCACCGCCGACGTGGTGGAGGAAGTACCTGAAATAATAATTTTAATTAGTTCCTAATATTGCTTTTATGGACAGTTTTTCCGGATTCTGTTATAACAGTAGAATTGGTGTTTACTTTAACGATTTCCTTCCGATATCTTATTGTGAGCTTAGAGCCTATTCTTTTGTTATGTTTGACATAAATTATGTCTCCAGGTTGATACTGTTTTGCCGGTTTTCTTTTCTTGTTATGGTGTTTTAAATCTCTTTCTTGTTTTTTCCTAAGCTTTTCAACATTGCCTTCTCTTATCTTTTCAAACTCCTTTGGGTCTATGTTTGGAACACGTCCATACAGTAGTTCGATAGGTTTTTTCCCAGTGGTGGAATGTATCGTAAAATTGTACTCGTTGACGGCGCGTTCCAAGAGTTGGTCGAACGGTTTGTCGTACCCATCAGCTTTTAGGCACTTCATTATTTCAGATAGTGTTGAATGAAAGCGTTCGATCTGTCCATTGACTTCACTCTTATATGGAGGGGAGCGGAACACTGTTACATGAAATTCGTCTTCAAGCATGGATATAATAGATATCGAATTAAGAGCTTTCTCATTATCAACGATGACGGCTTGGGGGACACCGAAATAGAATAGGATATCTTGAAGAGGTCTTTTTATGTGCTGGACTGCGCGAGATTCTATTAATTTGGTTATTGCAAATTTAGTAAATTTGTCTATGGCTGTTAGGACTAATTTTTTTTTCGTGGAAAATATGTCGATGTGAAGAGTATGACCAGGATAGGTAGGAATAGGTGTTGGGTTAATTTCGATGTTGTTTGGATGTCTTTCGTATTTGTTTCCCTTGCAGATAGAGCAATTACCTACAATTCTTTTTATCTTCGCAGCCATCTTCGGGAAGTAATATTTTTGTAGTACTTGTAGTCGGTTCTCGTGTGCGTTCCTATGAGCTCGTCGGTGTTCTGTCCTTATTATGTCTTCTTGTCGGTCTTCGTTCTCAATGTCTTCTACAATTGTTTGCGTGAATCTAATTTGGCAATTTTTGAAGTGGATGGGGTAGATTCCTTGTATTTTTCCCATGATAGGTTCACTGGTTAAAAGTCCATTTACTATAGAGGGGTTGAGGTATTTTCTAAAAATTTTAACTAAATCAGATTCAGAATAATTTTGTTGTGTTATTATGTGTCTATTGTACTTGGAGAAGAATGTTTTAATTTGATAACTACTTTCATCTCCAATCTTTAGAATGATTTGGTTCTGATATGCATTTACGGGTGTTTCTACGGTTGGGATTAGATTATGGGAAGAACTCTCGTCACTGTGGATAGTTGGTGTTAGAGAGTTCACGTGAGTTTTTGGAATTAATCGTGACAGTGTATCCGCTACTACGTTGGCTTTCCCCGGTTTGTACTTTAGTTCGTAGTTGTACTCCTCGAGTGCTGCTTTCCAGCGCTTCATCTTGCTATTTGTATTTTTGCTACTAAGAGCGTACGTTAGAGGCTGGTGATCTGTAAATATGTTCACCTTTCGGGAGCCGTAGAGATAATTTCTTAGCGTTCTCAATGACCAAATGATGGCTAACATTTCTTTTTCATTAGTCGCGTAGTTTTCTTCTGTTTTGGTCAATGTTCGAGAGATGAATGTTATAGGTTTGTTATCCTGAGATAACACTGCTCCGATTGCGTAGTCCGAAGCGTCTGTAGTCAGTTCGAAATCCTTTTCAAAGTTTGGATGCGCAAGAACTACTTCTTTTGATGTGAGAGAAGTTTTCAGGTTGTTAAAAGCTTCTAGCGCATTCTTGTCGAGTTTGATGGTTTTGTTTTTCGACGAATTTTTGGACACTCGTCCATCCTCCCCTCTTAGACGGGATTTCAGGGGTTTTGCTAACTTCGCATAGTCGCGGATAAAACGTCTGTAATACCCCGACATTCCTAAAAAGGAACGTAATTCCTTAAGGTTTGTGGGTGGGGGTAAATTGACTATGGCTTGAACTTTTTTTGGGTGGGCTTTGATTCCGTCTGATCTTACCATAAAACCTAGAAATTCAATTTCGGTCATTAAAAATTCACATTTGTCCAGTTGGACCTTAAGGTTGGCCGACTCAAGCGTTATGAAAATTTGTTCTAAGTTTTGGAAGTGCTCCTCTTCATTTTTCCCAAAAATTACTATGTCGTCTATGTAAACATAACACCTTCTACCAATATGTTCCCTTAGGATGTCATCAAGGGCTCTTTGGAATATTGATGGAGCGTTCTTGAGTCCAAATGGAAGTCGCACGAACTCGTACTTGCCGTTATTAATAGAAAACGCTGTCTTCTCTATGTCGGATTCTTTAAGGGGGATCTGATGGAAACCGCTTTTAAGATCTATGATCGAAAAGTACTTGTTTCTCCCTAGGTTTGCTAAGACTTCGTTGATTTCTGGGATTGGGTACCGGTCTGGAATCGTGATCGCATTTAATTTGCGATAGTCGATCACCATTCTGTATTTTTTCTTCCCGGATGCGTCCATTTTCTTTGGGACGATCCATACGGGGGCATTGTATGGTGACTTCGATGGCCTATGATTCCTTCGTCAAGGAGTTCTTCAACTTGCCTTTCAACCTCGTTTTTTAATGCCATGGGATATGGATAGGTTTTGGAGTAAACAGGCGTATCCGTGGTGGTCCTAATTTCGCCTTTTATGGTGGTTGTGAACGTTAACTTCTTGTTCGGATCTGCAAAAAGCTGTGGACATTTCCTAACAAGGCCATGGAGAACTTCATTCTGTTGTTTCGTTAGGTGGGAGGTGCGCACGTTAATACTATTGACATTCTCGGAGGAATGCTGCTTGAGAGGAATTTTTATATTTGAATGGATAGTCATATAATCTTCATTAGTATGGATGATTGCGTTTAGTTCACGTAAGGTGTCATTACCAAGGATTCCATCGAAAGGTATTAGACTTGGTAAGATGAAGAATTTAATTTTTTTATTGAGACCGAATGGGTCGAAGAGTGTGTGGTGTGTGATCTTAATATGACCAGCGGGAGAATTCGCGAAAAATGGCTTTTTGTTGGGAATGGGATTTCTAATGTGGCGTGGTTGAACATAATTTTTATTGGACCCGGTATCTACTAAAAATTTGGTGTTCTCTCCGCTTCTCTTCTTGTATTCGAAGTAAGGGAGCGAAGAGTTCTTTAATCTAAAAAATATATGTCATCGAGTTCCTCTGTTGGGTCGAAATCTGGGTTATCCATTGAGGCATCGTATTCGGTAAGAGATTGTCCATCTTCGTTTTGGGGATCGTCGGGGTACGAGTCTTGGTCTTGTTCGTGGTTTTCGTCTTGTTGTCTGTTATTTCCGTCAACATGGAATATTCGTTGCTGTTTGTTCGGGTGGTGGACCTGGTGCGATGGTGAGGAGTGCCCTCGTTTTGCTGCCTGTTGTTGGTTATTTGGCCTGTTCATGTAATTTACCTGTCTAGTTCGCATACTTCTATCAACATCCATCGGCTCAGGTCTCCGTTGAGGAGCGGAATGCCTAGGAGGTGGCGTCGGATGGCGTTCATGAAATGATGGCCCGGAAGGCTGTCGAGGATCTTGCAGTAGTTCTGGGAAGAAGTGTTTCCTGGGCGAAGGTACTGGTACGACTGGACGATAAGGAACTTTGTTCCTAGGTGGTGGGAGTGGTGGTTGAGCTCTACGCGGAGTGTTGCTGCTGTTCGCGTACTGCGTCCTATAATCAACATTCTGAAGTTTAAGGCATAAATGCAGAGCTTGTGGCAAGTCTACAGGCTCTTTTATACTGAGGAGGCGTGGTAAGTCTCCCCTTAGACCTCTAACAAAAGTATCCAATGCCTTATCGCGATATGCTTGGGTCATATTATTTAATGATTCGTTACCCATATCCATGCAAGAAAGTTTATTTAATATAAGAGAAAGGTGTTGGTAGACCTCTTGGTAGAATTCTTGTGTTGTTTTATTACCTTGAATGAGGGTGGTCATCTGGTACTCCAACGTTCCCAGATCTCTCTTATCGGCATAGTGAAGGGTTAAACACTTCGAAATCTTCTTCCAATTTAATGGAGTATTATAAGATTCAAGAGCGATATCAGCTTGACCGATAATTTTGTTCCTTATAACACTAAGAATGCCGTAATATTTCGTAGAACCTTTCAAATGGTCGTAGATAGTGAGAACTCTATCCACACTCTTCTTCCATGAGCTGAATTCTCCCGGTTGTCCCGAGAATTCCCTCAAACTCTTTACAATATCCGGAATTTTGTCAAGGTCTCTTAAAGTTCGGTCTGTACTAGTGTCTATCGTCTGGTCTGTGTCATTGTTTATGTCAGTACTTGGGTTAATAATTCTGTCTATAATTTGCCGACCTTCACTATTTAAAACATCAGAAACTATTCTAGCAATCTCTCTCTTCTCTAAGACTGTTTAAATTCAAGGCAGCACCAGAGCTTGCACTACTGGTACTAGCAGTACCTGCTATGAGGACAGGTGGACGGATAGTATTATTAGTTGGAGTACTCATTTCGATGAAAAGATCACTTTCAGACGATTAGCACAATAATTGGGAAACTGAATAATTCGTCACAATAACTGATAATTTTTTCTTTAAATATTTTCCTAACCAACTCAATAGAAATTTCAAAAGTTTCAGTAACGTGAACAATTTTTTGTAAATAGTTCCCTTTAGAATTTTGGACAAATTCGTTTCAACGAAAATCTAAATTTTCTTTGATAAAATTAATTTTCTTGATAGTAATTTAAATCAAAAATTTTCACCAATTCCTTTTAATAAAATTCTTTTTTAAAAATTCTCTATATAATAATTTTTTTGAAAGATTTTGTTACTTCAATTTGCACCAAAAGTATTTCGAATAATTTTTTCTTCGAATAAAAAATTTTCTCTAATTTTTCATAAATTCGTTTAAAACTTCAATTAAATTTCTTTAAAAAATTTCACTTGATCTTTAATAATTTAAGCTTTTTAGCATTTTTTATTTCTAGTATTTGTGGTAAAAATATATTTTTTTCCTTTTCTTTATTTAATAAAAATCAATCTTAATAACTTACATTAATAAGAAAGTGGACAGCACCTTACGTTGAGTCCTAATACGTGCTTTACCCGGTGATTATGTTGCTAATTGTAGCTCTTTGCACGTGGGATGGGGACCAGTGGTAGTCTTCCTTCAATCCTGTGTGGTTGGCTGCTCCTCGGTCTGGAACTCCTGTTTGCCGCTTCCGCTGCTACTTGGGGGCCTTTCACCACAACTTTCAACTGCTGGTTTCGCGGTGTTTTAAGCCGTTAGTTGCTACCTTGTTGAGATCGTCTGTGTCCTCAACCTGTGATAATTTCTCAAGATTTGTTTTTCTCCCTGCTTTCACAGATCACTGAATTAAATAACCCGATTTTAATATCACAAGTAAAACCGAAGGATTTTCAAACTAATCTCACTTCTGGTCCCTGCTCGGGCGCCAGTTAATTTACTTTTATTTAAAACGAGGAAAAAAAATTAAAATAAAAACGAAATAAAATTTCTTTGATGTGGTTTGCTTTATTTCCACCTTAAGACTAAATATAAAAATTGGTTTTACTTAAATGCTAACTTATGATTTACCTATGGCCTAAATATCGCATTGCTGATTTAACAATTTCGATTATTCTTGGAAGACGCTGGGTCAGCAGCGCGTGTTCGAAATTATTGAAAATGCTGGAAATGCGGATTTAGCATTTCCGCCAAAGTCATTGCGAAATTTGAGTTGACTCCGTTAACTGTTTATTGTTGACGCAGTACTGTAGCCGAGCTTTAAGTTCCTTTGCATAACTTTCATAGTTGTAAAGTGGGTTAGGTTTACTCTGGAGGTTAGATGGTATCTCGGCGGGAAATCCGAACAGGAGTTCATGTGGAGTATAATTAGTACTCGAATGTGGGGTGGTCTTGTAGACGAACATGGCGTAAGGTACCCATGTGTCCCAGGTAAGGGGATCTCTGTTCACATAGTGCCTGAGGTACTCGGCCAAGGTTCGGTGACTCCTTTCTAAGGCACCATTGGTTTGGGGGTGATATTGCGTGGTGTGAAGTTGCTTAATGTTCAGCAACTTTGTCACCTCTTTGAACATGGCACTAAGGAAATTTGATCCTTGATCTGTGAGCAGAGACTGTGGGATGCCGTGTAGGCAGACAATATATTCCACAAATGCTCTAGCTACTGTACTTGCTTCAGTGTTTTCCAGGGCGACTGCAGCGGAAAATTTCGTGAGGTCATCCTGGAAAGTGAGCAGGTACTTATTACCATTGTAGCTGGTAGGTAGAGGTCCAACTATGTCCAGATATATCTTCTGGAATGGTTGGGAACTCGTCGTTGTGATTTTCATGGGCAATTTTGAGTTATGCGTCAACTTATTTACCTGACAAGATGGGCAACTCCTAATAAATGCTTCTATGTCACGGCGCATTCCTACCCAGAAGTAGTCCCTTTGTAGACGTTTTAAAGTTCTAGCAATACCTTGATGTCCTCCCGTGGGGAGTTCATGATAGTCTCGAAGGATTCTTTGTATCTCTTCCCGATTTTCGATGAGATGTATTTTCCCAAGGTAGCCGATTATCTCTATATTTGTATCCTTGAAGATTTTCCTGATTAATCCCTTGAAAACTTGGAGATCTTCAGTTTTGAGGGGAGGTGTTGCCAGGTGAAGTCTTTTAATCTTTTGTGGTTCACAGATCAAGCGGAATGACTCCAGTACCTTTGTTACTACTTCCTAGTCCCTTGCTGTGCGTATGGGGAGAGGGCATTTACTTAAATTATGCGTTTGATTTTTATTATTGGAGAATGTGTATATATGGCCCATATCGAGGTCTTCTGGAATTTATTTGAACTTATCCCGTAATTGGTACTCGGCCTCGCTTGGAACTAGAAGCAGAAGGTAAAATTTATGATTTATCCCCTTTTTTGGAAAGAGGGTTTCGTCGGTAATTCTGTGCGGAACTGCAATAGCTATTGTAGGTGGTGGTATTGGCGCGTTTTGTGTGGAGGTGTTGGAGGAAAGGTTTCCTTGTGTTGTCCTTTTTGCCTGACTTCTGGTGATCACATTCACCGCTTTCATTTCTTCTTCCGGTACTATTCCACTAAGAGCATCGGCGTTGGCGTTCAGCTTTCCCGCTCGGTATTTGAAAGTAGGCGAGTACTCCTCGAGTCTTATTCTCCATCGCATAAGCCTGCTGGAACAGTTCTTTAGATTCATCAGCCACTCAAGAGGCCGATGATCCGTTACAACTGTGAACTCCCGTCCGTACACGTTCGGTCGAAATTGTTCGACCGCATATACGACAGCGAGAAGTTCTTTCTCGATGGTAGAATATCTTGACTCGGCAAGGTTGAGGGTACGGCTGGCGTAACAGATAGGTCGATCGCGGCCTAATTCGCCTTGCGATAGGATCGCTCTTAGCGCGAAATCACTAGCATCAGTGATCACGATAAATGGTTTATCGAATTCAGGGTAGGCTAAAACGGGGGCACTAATTAGTTTTTGTTTTAAATCTCTGAAGGCTTCGTCGCAGAATGGATCCCAGATGAAGGGCTGATCCTTCTTTAATAACTTCGTGAGTGGCCTGGCTATCTTGGAGAATTCGGGTATGAATCGCCTGTAATACCCCACAAAACCTAGGAAAGCCTTTATGTCTTTGGGCTTCTTAGGGAGTGGGTAGGTTTTTTCTGCTTTTATTTTAGTCGGATCTGGATGCACGCCTTCTGAGCTGACAACGTGTCCTAGATAGATGATCTCCTTTCTTAAGAAGTGACATTTTTCAGGTTGGAGCTTCAGGTTGTTCTGTCTCAACCTCACTAATACTTCCTCCAGTTTCTTATTGTGATCCCGTAAATCATAGCCATATACCACTATATCGTCCAGGTAGACGAAACATCGCAGCCCTTGGAGGCCCGTTAGCACTGTGTTCATCAGCCGCTGGAAAGTGGCTGGTGCTGTTTTAAGTCCGAAGGGCATACGGTTGTAGTGGTAATGCCCAAACGGGGTGCTAAATGCGGTCTTCTCTTTGTCTACCTCATCCACCGCTATTTGGTGGAAACCGTTGGTCAAATCTAAGGTAGTAAAATACTTAGATTTACCCAACTGATCCAAAATATCGGTGATGTTTGGCAGAGGGTATGCATCTCCGATGGTGATCTCATTCAGTCTCCTGAAGTCTACCACAACTCTCCATTTTTTATTGCCGTTGGCATCCGGCTTCTTAGGAACTAGGAGAAGTGGCGCATTCCAGGGACTGCTACTTGGACTAATTATACCGTTATCTAGCATCTCCTTAATTTGTTTATTGATCTCGTTCCGTTGGGACTCAGGGAGCCGATACGGCTTTGTATATATTGGTGGTTTATCCACCAAAGTGGGTATAGTATGCGTGAGGGCATCGGTGAACGTAAGAACATCACCCTCTAGATGGAAAAGGTCGTTGTATTTACGACAAATTTCCAGTATATGGTGACGCTCTTCTGCATTGCAATGCATTGCATTAAGAAGATTCTTCAGTCTAATTAACCTCTTTTGAACAGGGTTCCTGCCGAAATCGGCCTGGGCTATGAAATAATCATTGAGATCTGTCCAGGCGGGGTCTACACTAGCTGGAGAAATTTCGATGTCGTTTTCATTAATATTCATTACCGCTACCTTAGCGTATCCATCCTTAGGGCGTGTGATACAGTCCCCAAGGTAAATTCCCGGACCAATGAGTTTTTTGGCACATACTCGTGCATTATTTCCTTCAGCTGGAATCTCGAAGATAGCTTCTGATCGAGCTGGGATTGTGAGCTTTGTGAGCTTTTTGCGAAGCTTTGGAATATTTTTGTTATCGTCACTAGCGGCAGAGCTTTCTAAATTAAGTCGGTTTGTTTTTACTTCTTCCAGCGGCACTTGAATGTGTATTCCTGTTGGTTGCTTCTTCGCCGTCGTGGTTACACCGGTGTCTCCGTAAGCTGTGTGCTCATGCGTCTTTAGACTAGTGCTGACCTGATTTCGACCTGATTTATAAGTTGTCTTGCCGGGGTCCCTGCCTCGGCTTTCCTTTATTACATGTACGTAATAAGGGGCATTAGTCGCCTCTTCTTCGAACGTTAATATCGCTTCTGTATCCCCGTAAGCTGTGTTGCCATACTTATTTATTGTAATTGAGTCATTGCTCAATTTTTCTTCTAGTAGCTCATCTTCCACGCAGTCGTTTGACGTTACGCTGGTGGGTAAATATCCATTGATTTCATTAATATCATTATTTAATATACATTCACTGAGGTCTTCCCTTTGGGTCACTTTGCCTGTCAGGGGTAGTTTCTTAATTTTACCATCTCGGACGCTGTTTTCTTCAGCTGGCTCCGAGAATGGTTTCTTGTAGGTTGCCGCTATTGGGTCTTTTTTATTGATTAATGGAGCTTCTATGGGGAGCTTGTCTCGTTCGGGATGTGGGTTGTTGCGTGTTGTCGAAAGGGGTAATTGTCTGCGGCAATGTCAACGGGTATGTGGATTACCATAACACTCCTCGAATACATGACGTCACAATCATATTCATCTATAAAACCATGTCCTAATAACCCATCGGTCGATAGAAGACTCTCATCCCTTAATATATGGAAGGGATGGGAGATATCTAGGTCATAGCTACTATTGCCTAATTCCAAACTTCCGTGAGATAGTCCTTCAGATTGTACGTTCTCTTTGAAAATGGAGGTGATCGTGCACCTCTGACGAACGTCAACCAAGCAATCTTCGGAAGTGGAGGCAAGCTTATGTAGGCTAACTTCGGAACCCGAGTCGACGAGAAAGGAAGATTTGCCCTTCTTTGCTATTGAGAAAGGGAGAATAGTTGTGACACCACGTTTCGTGATAGTGATTGGGACTTCCACCGTGACTTTTAATTGCGGGGATGCACTTCGGCTTGCACTTCGAAATGGCGAGCTGGAACGCCGGACATTCCTTCTCGCGTATCCTCGTTTCCCGACTCGTACTCATCCTGATAAAGAACACGCACCTGTCTGTAACTTGATCGGGTTTCCGGGTTGAAATTACCAGGTGGGGATCGATTGTCATGACGTCTAGCGGGGCTCGTCCGTTCGAGACGTCTAACTTGCCGAGAGTTGTCTCTCCATTGTGTTTCTTGCGGGCGTATATCTCGTGGTCCAGGACCCGAGTATCTCGTACTGGTAGAAGGCATTTCCCGACTACGGTCAGAGCGTCTAGTCCGACATTCGCTGATGTCATGATTAGGCCTGTTACAATATGTGCAAAATAATCGTCGAACCTGTTTCTTTAAAGGAACATTGTTGAAACTTGGGATCGCTCTGTTGCGATAGCAAGTTTCCTTGGTATGCCCTTTCTTTCGGCATACTTCACATTGCGGAATTTGTCTATGGGGTCTTTCCAAGTTTGTGTCCCTTTGAAATCTTTCTTCCAGACGAGAAGCTCGTTCCACTATGAAGTCTATTAAGGAAGTCAAGTCCTCGCCATCGCGAGCTTGTGCAAGGGTTTGTAGTCGCTCGCTTCTCAATCCGTTTTCGAATGCAATGATAGCCTCCCTTTCGTTTTCCTTGATGAGCGCATCCTGAGCCTGTTGGTCTGGTATGGCTATTTGTGTAGCCTTATTGAGTTCGCCAAACAACCGCATTACTCGTTGTGAGTAATCGGTGACACCTTCTTTAGGCCCCTGTTTAACTTTTCGTAGGTCTTCTCTCACAGAAGGCCTAGAAAGTTTATATCGTTTCAGTAATTGGAGCTTAAATTCATCCCAGGTGGTGATGCCTCCGTATTCGATCATGTCATAAACGGGACCTCGCACCTTAGTCTTTAGGACGTTGAATAAAAGCCTCTTGTCTCGATCATCATAGGCCATGTCAAAGTCGGCTTCACTGCACGAAATAAACCGGTATAAATCGTTCTTGTCACCTGAAAACTCGGCCACCATATCCCGAATATCTGATATGGAAACTCTTACAGGTGAGGTGTCGTCCCCGGAGGGACCGGCTTCATCTTGTTGAGACATGGGAACGGCTGGTTTTTTCCTTCGTGTTTTGCGGCGCGGGGGAGGGTTGGCTAAGGAAAATGAGGGATACTTTCGGCTCCTCGTACGAATCTTGAATTCGTTTGTTTATGGGTTACGAGAAAAAATTAATAGAAAGAAACTGGAGCCTGCGATAATGGAATAATCTCGAGGTAGAAAATAGGAATAGATGCACTTCTATTTCTGAAAAATTTAAACGGAGCAGCAGTAATTATTTTTGAAAACAAATCGCTGCAATTTACCTGAGTAATATTTTTATTTCAGAGACCTTATGCTCGGCGTAGGCGCGTGAGTAATATAGTTTTTTTTAAAGGATCGATATTTATATTATTTTTTAAAGGCATAAAAATTTTAGTTCTTTACGTTAAGAAAAAATATTTAAATTGGGCTCATTTGAGTAAGACATATTGGAGAAAGAAGAAATTGTGTGTGTGTGTGTGGGGAAGAAAGAATAGGAGTTTGTCTTACTTGGCTAACCATTTCCCAACGTAGTTTCTTCTCACTTGGTGGAATTGTTCTTCCTTCTTGATCCTGTCCATGGTTGTGGGTAGCGGACGAGATTTAAAATTTCTGATGATATGTTTTGCTGATGAAATATTGGATCGTCGTTGATGTGGATAAAGTGTTGTTGATGGAATGTTTGCTGCTGCAGATGAATCGATACTTTTACTGTTGGGCAGTGTATTCGGGCTGCCTGCCTTTAATTTTATCCTCTTTTGTTGGAGATGCCTATTTTTTCAGGACAATCCCGTTGATACTTTATTTTGGGTATCTTACAGCTTGATGAAATGTTGTTGGTGATATTTTCTAAGTGTTGGGCAGTGTATTCGGGCTGCCTGCCTTTAAATTTATCCTCTATATGTTGGGGATGCCTATTTTTTCAGGACAATCCCGTTGATACCTTTTTCGGTATCCCACCGGCTGCGCCAAAATTTTGTCGTGACTGGCTATCAGTACGACAAGGACAGGAAGTGCTTTCTAGAAATCTACGGAAGTACACCTGACCTTTATATATTTGTCATTTTCTTTAGCTTTAAACGTTTCCTTTGTTCTTCCTTTTTATTTGTTTGTTTATTGGAAGGGCTGTTTTATTATATAAGTTTTATTTGATATGTATTATTTGCAGAAGAGTCCGCAGTACGTACATCTCTCAGGATTTCTTCCGCACAGGCAGAGTGAAACCTTAAGAGGATTGTTAGTGCTTTTTGGATTTAGAGGAAAGTTGATTATTATTTGCAGAAGAGTCCGCACACTGAGAAAAAGGAGATGTGCATTCAAATCATTCTCGCTTAACCCAACTCCGCTACGGAATTGGATACGGCGAAATCAGCATAGGGGTTAACTCAACTTCCTGGCGTAGTTGACAACGCAATGGTGTCAATTCCGTGAGGTAATGGGAGAATCCCGCCGGAATTCGTTAAATAGCATACCCCCGTTGATTTTATGTTATACGCAATTACATGAAGTACAATAGATGATTAAGAAACGTCGCTGAGCATTTGATTTGAATATTTTTATATTTCGATTAATTTTGAAAAAATTTCATTCAAATTGAAATACTTTTGAAGGGATGTTAAAAATGTTTGAGTCGATAAAATCTGCGGTCCATCAAATGATATCTCTCGATAGGTTCTATTTCGAGCGGGATTCGATAAATCGAAATTTTCTATTACTATAATCACTAAAAGTACTTTATTAATAGATTTATGTGAATGATAATTTTTTTATGCAAAAAAATAACAGAAGACAATAAATTACTATTTCATTTTTATATTTTATAATAAACTTTCTTTGAAAAAACTATTTACAGAAATATTATATACAAAAGTTTTTTTTAAAAATAAGGTGCTTTGACCTTCAAGCTTTCCTGGTGATGATTTTCTTGAAAGGAGATCAACTTTGATGATAGATTTTTATCTGAACCTTCACCATTTCTGCTTTCATTTACCTTTAAAATAAATCAAATATTCAAAAAAAAAAATATTCATATAAAATCAAAAAATGTGTATATTGTGCAAAGTAACTTACGATTTGGATATATGGTTAACTTTTTGAAGCTGACCTTGTCCACTTGGCCATGAAATCAATCTTATAACCGATTACGGGAATAAGAGTTGCTATTGTGAGTCCAGTTAGTAGCTTTATAGGATCTATAGTAATTTTTTGATCTAAAACAAAATATTTGTATATAACAAATTAATGTTTAAAATATAATTGTAAATAGTATTTTAAAAGTCTATGGCATTAAAAAAATATATCTACCTTTAAACGAATTGACAAGCCCTTCAAATTCCGTTTAATTAAATATCCCAAGTTTGCCCACCAGCCATCATCAAAATTTGTGTACGCAAATAAAAAAAAGTTTCCACATGTTGCAAATTCTACACACAAGCAGACACATCAATCGTCCTAATTCACAATAATAATCCACTGTTTCGCTGTTTAATTTTTCACTTCACTGATTGGAAATGCCACTCGAACCTGTCTTCGGGATCTTTGCACGGAGTCAACTAACATTTTGAAGAAAAAAAGTTGCACACTGCCACTGTTGATTATATTAGGGGTAGTTACAAATAGCAAACAACCAAAAAAACGTCTACCTCTACAGGTAATCAGGCGGCGACAGTGACAGTCCCGATAATAAAAAAAAACGGTCCAGTTTTTATGACGAGTTGTTTCTTTTAGCTATATCTTAGTATGCATAAATTATTGTGTCAGCTACAGACTAAAATTTAAACAAATAATACATTTTATTAATTGCAAAAATAAATGCCCTTTCCTCAAACCAACAGCAATAAATTCAACTGCGTAAAGTTTTCAATAGGAACTCCGCCGCGGAATTGACTCAAAAAAACGCATTCTTTTGCTTTAGCATACTTAAGATTGGTATAAAGCATTATTCATTTGGTGAAACTGAACTTACTCCAATTCCTTGGCGGACTTGGTACAATTTTTGTTTTTTTCTCAGTGCAGTGTATTTACATCTCTCAGGATTTCTTCCGCATAGGCATAGTGAAATCCTTAGAGGTTTTGTTTTTAGGGTTTTTTTAAATAAAACGAGAAGTGTTGGCTTCTGACTCAAGCGTCTGATAAGAATCGACTGACTAATTTATTCTGCCTTACCTCTATTTATACAAATAATAATTGATGTGATCAGCTAATTTACATTTTCAATTTCTCAATTTATAACATTTAAAATTAATTGTGGGTCAGAAAATCGTCGTATATCTATAAACTCTCTCTCGGTCGGTTCATTCGGATCGGTATTATTGGAATCCAACGAAGTCGGAGGAAGGGAAAATTCTCCGGAGAGAATGGGAATATTACCAAGCATGTTAAGTGATTTGTAAAGGGAAGCTTATAGCATAGCTTTAGCTCTCTCGTGAGAAAAGGGGTAATGTTGATCGGCATGCGATCAAATGTTGGGAGAAAATTGTCAGTGGGAGCTTTTTCGAGTTTTTTATGGATTACCCGAATAGAAGTAAAAAGCGTGAAGCTCTGATTCTCGCGCAAGAAACTAGGTGATGCCGATCGCCATGCGATCGTATTTTGGGTGTTATCAGGTGAGAGCCATTTTACTTGGGTAGAAGTTAAAACATGAGAAAAAGCTTTTGGTTTCATACAGAACGTTAAGATCACTGCGTGATCGAATGTTTGGGAGGGGTTATCAGGTGAAAGCTTACCTGAAGAGAGATTAAAAGCGCGAATAAAAGTTTTAGCTTTCGCGTAATGTAAGGATTATTAAGAGTTTTTGGGCTTTCGTGATTAAAAAAGGTGAAAATTAAGAGCATGAGTAAAAGCTATTCTATTCTTGCTATTATAGGGTGAATTAATTAGTGGGTGGAGTATCGAAGTGATGAGCGCCAGCTCATTACACTTCTATAATAGGAATTTCTATTTCTCTCGCAGGTTATCAGCAAAATAAAATGTCTCCTCACAACACTGTGACAGGAACTTTTCCTTCCTTTAATTTTTTTGCTGTCTTTGTTATTTTCTGGCTCTGGGCCCATAACCTGTTGGCGCAGTGATATTTCCTTAGGTTATATAAATGAAAAGCTGATATAGTCTAAAAAGAGGTTGTTTATTTATATTATATACATGAAATTTATCTCAGTCTGTAGGAAGATTTCCACACGAAGTTCTTTATTAAATGTTCCCACGATGGCGTCCAAAAGAGAAGAGAGAGAAGTAAGACATGACACTTACTGCTGGTATGCAGTGCTCTGAAGCTAGTCGCGGTTGATTTCCAACAACATCTTATAAAAGCTGGGAATCTTAAAAATGAAACAATATTGTTGTAGATTATAAATTTACGATCACATTTCAATTGGCCAGGGTTGGTACCGTTGTCTTAGTTGTGCCCGGCTCTGTCTAGCTGTGTCGTTGATGGAACACTTCTGTGTCGGACACAGTGTAACATTGTGTTTCTCTGTGTCTAAATGGAAAGCACCCTGTATCTGTAAGGAGTCTTCAAAATGAGACGTCGTGAATAAAAATTTTAAATAATAAATTAAAAACTTCCAGTAAAGGCTGTAAAATAAAAGGGATAGGTCTCTCTGAGTCAAACGCAGGCTTGGTTTAAAACTAATATAATTCTCCTAAATAACACAATTACTAACTAAATCTATTTATATGCTAATTTATGTTAATTCTTCAAAAATAAAAATGTAAATTTAAATTTGACGGAAGGTTAATTTTTCTTAATACTATCTTATAATAGCTTTGTTCGTTTACTCCACACGGGATCCCGAGATTTGAGACGTTTTGAAGTATTTGCATGAGAGGGAGTGAGAGAGAAATAGCAAAATTTGTGCCCGCGGGATCCCGTGTGGCGTAAACGAACAAAGCTAATGATAATCCAACTGAAGCTGTGATATCTGAAATTAAATTATTGTGTGATGTATCGGGTTAAGAAAGAAGAAGAAGATTTTAGTTATATTTGAACTGTACTGAAGTTAGTTTAAGTTTCACTTGTGTTTTGATAATTACGCAATAAAGACGTGCAAAAATCGAACCTGGGTGTATTACTTTATTCCAGTGGATATATGACAAAGTGGCGACGAGAGAAAACAGGAAAAAATTTAAGTAAAGTTCAAGGCGAACAGAACAAGTAAAAATCTAGGTAAATGTACAGTATACCATGACCCACGTCCGATTTTTTTGAAATTTTTTTTATATATATGTATTTTGGCCTGTAGAATACATTTTTCGAAAAATAAATTGTCGCTCGCTTAACGTTTTCGGGTAATGAATTTTTAAAGTTGTGTAAAATCGGTGAGGCCTGTTTCACACGGGACGACGACCAACAAACAGAAATTGTACGATATTCATTTTTTAGAGAAGAGGGTGAGAGGGGTGAGAAAGTTAGTTGGGAAAATCTTCCCTCCCCATTGTCCTCTCTCACCCTCTTCTCTAAAAAAAATTAATATCGTACGATTTCTGTCGGTTGGTCGTCGTCCCGTGTGAAACAGGCCTTAGCAGAAAAGTGATAACCGCCATATTGAAAACATTTATTTTGAAGCCGAGGGGGTTTTCGGAGGATTATTGATAGGTGAAATCTAAAAAGGGGTTAATGAAAAGGTAAATGCTATATACCGTTTTTTATAATACATTTGTAAAGCACCGCATTCTATGGGAGTATCAAATAGTAACTGCCACATTCGACTTTTAATTATTTGTATTTTTATATTTTTCATTATTTCAAAAAGTGAAATTAAATTTTCGCCAATATATGAAATATATAAATTTTAAAATAATTAAACGTCGAATGGGGGAGTTACTATTTGATACTCCCATAGAATGCGGCGCTTTACAAATGCATTAAAAACGGTATATAGGATTTCACTTTTTATTTTGGGGGGCTCTGCCCATACCCCCTTTTAGGATGTAATCTTTAAATTTTTGGGGGGTCTGCCCCCCACCCCCCCCCCCCCCCTCATAACCCCTCCGGCTTCTAAATAAGTGTTTCCAATATGGCGGTTATCACTTTTCTGCAAACCGATTTTACACAACTTTAAAAATTCATTACTCGAAAACGGTAAGCGAGCGACAATTTATTTTTCGAAAAATTAATTCTACAGGCCAAAATACATATATAAAAAAAATTTCAAAAAAATCGGAGGTGGGTCATGGTATACTGTACTGTCGCTGCCTGGAAACCAAGGTCAAGGTCAATTCGCGTCTCGAGCTATCACTGGTACTGAAATATCAGCCAGTCTCCCAAGCAACTTGGGTTTAGAAATCTCGTGTTTAAACGAGCGTCCAAAGCTTTATTGGACCGATCTCCGTCAGTTAGAACTGATTTAGACGATTCGGGTTGATATAATCTTACCTCAGTCAATCTTTCTTGCTCGATTTCAAATTCTCTCTCTTGTGGTTAACCGATTCAATTAAATTCCACAAAATCAAATGTCCTTTTGTCTTTTATTCCAGTTTTTTTCGACTAACACAGTTTTCTGACAAAATTAGCAACAACTTATTTTTTCTGACTGACATAAAATAAAAAAAAACGAAAAACAAACAAACTTCAGACAACCCAAAATTTTGAAAAGTCGTTTCGGAACGTCATTTCAAATTTTAAACTGTAACTTTCTCCCCCACGGTACGCGAAGCAGCGTACCCGACTGATTTTAACACTATGCTTCGTTTTTCTTTACCAAAACTGCTAATTTTGAAACCGGTCTCACAAGAACATTTCCTCTTTCAAGCTGCACCTTAGCCATCCTCACTCTTCCATCTCGACCAGGCATGGCCTCTACTACACGTCCTTTTGGCCAAACATTTCTTGCGAGAGAATTGTCTACAATTCGGACTACGTCGTCAACTTGTACATTTGGTTGATCTTCACTCCACTTTCGTCTTGGAACCAGCTCTGGTAGATATTCCCTCACCCAACGATTCCAAAACTGATCCGCCATCCGCTGACTTTTCCTCCATTCCTTCTTCAGACACAAATCTTCATCTGCAAATTTTCCAGGTGCGCTTCCACCGGCACTTCCTATAAGAAAGTGGTTTGGCGTTAAACTGACGTCGTCTCGAGGATCGTAACTAAGATAGGTTAGGGGTCGACTGTTAACTATGTTTTGTTCTCGTAACACGTCCTAATTTCCATTTAAAGGGGGGTAAGTCATCTTGATGAATTAGAACCACTGTGTCTGGTTTGATATCAGGATGCACTTTCTGCCAACGATACCGATTTTGTAACTGCCGTACATATTCTTTCGACCATCTGTTCCAAAAAAGTTGAAATATTAATGTTATGCGTTGCCAGCGAGATAAGTAGGTGGGATTTTTTATGGTTATATCTGGCTCAGGGAAAAAGGATATAGGAGCTTGTGTTAAAAAATGCGCGGTAGTAAGCGCGAAATCGTCACTGGGATCCGAAGGAAGTGCTGTAATAGGACGAGAGTTAAGAGCTGCTTCAATTTGTGCCATGACCGTTGTGAGCTCTTCGAAAGTAAGTGTGTATCCTTGTGTTGTACGATAGAGATGATTCTTAGCTGCCTTTATGGCAGCTTCCCAAAGCCCGCCAAAGTGAGGAGATCTAGGTGGAATTGGATGGAAGTTGATACTGTTATCAGCACACCATTTAACTATGTCAGCCTGATAATCTGGATGTAAAAAACTGTCTTTGAACCTTTTCAGTTGTCGCTTGGCCCCAATAAAATTAGTAGCATTGTCACAATAGATGTGCTTGCACCTGTTGCGACGAGCTATAAAGCGCTTCAGGGCGGCAATAAATGCTGCTGACGAAAGATCTGATACTACCTCAATGTGCACTGCTTTTGTAGCAAAGCAGACGAATAAGGCTACGTATGATTTATATAATTGCTTCCCTCGCATCCTGAGTGTTGTTAAAAATGGCCCACAGAAGTCGACTCCACAATGCGTAAAAGGAAGAGAAAAGTTCACTCGTCCTTCTGGTAAATCGCCCATGATCTGCTGAATGAGTTGTGGACGGCATCTAAAACATTGAATGCAGCTGCGAACTATTTGTCGAGTATATTCGCGTGCGTTTATAACCCAGAAACGCTCACGTAGAATTCCCACTAAAGCGGAAGGACCTGCATGAAGATTTTTTAAATGAAGATATTTAACGTATGATTTGGTAAGTTGGTTTCTCTTAGGAAGAAGGATAGGATATTTGGTGTCAAACGAAATATTTGCATTTCTCAATCTTCCACCGACTCTCAGCAAAGATAACGACGAATTTTTATCTAGGAAAGCGTTTAAGTTTTTTATCGCACTGTTATGGTTAACATGTTCCCTTTGTTGTAACGCTTGAATTTCTTCTTTAAAGTCTGTTTGTTGGATACAATAAACTATATGCATAAAAGCGTTGTCGATTTCTGATGCTATGAGACTGCCCTTTGTAAGAGGAAGTTGTTGTTTATGTTGTTTCAGATTATTTATGAATCGCAAAACTAATGCAAATCGTCGACAATTTCTTATGAAATCACTACAGTTGTAAATGATGTTGACGAAATCATCCGATATACTGCAAACCAAAATAGTTTTTTGCTTTTTTCGTTCTGGTGTTGCGTCATACGGTTGACAAGGGGTTTTACTGGGCCAAAGTTCTGGAGGTTCTCGTAGAAACGCTGGTCCAGAGAACCAAATACTCGAACTGGATAACAACTCACTAGCTTCCGCTCCCCTTGAGATGATATCTGCAGGGTTATTCTTCGAATCAACGTGTCGCCAAACTGCCCGTGCAGTTAATCGTTGAATCTCCGCTGTGCGATTTGCTACAAAGGTTTTCCAGGAGGAAGGATGACTGGAAAGCCAACTAAGAACGATTATCGAATCTGACCATAAATAAATTTTATCGTATGAAATAACTAACGTAGATTGTATTTTTTCCCACAATCGTGCAAGCAAAAGAGCGGCGCAAAGTTCTAGATAAGGCAACGACCGTACTGTCTTAATGGGTGCCACTTTAGATTTTGCTGTAAGTAGTTTCACGTCAACGTTATCAGAAATATCAATAGTTCGGATGTAGAAACAACAACCATATGCTCGCATTGATGCGTCCGCAAATCCATGAATTTCGATTCTTTGTAAATTGTTATTAGATAAGAGGTAACGAGGTATTTTAATTTTGTTGAGTTGTTCGAGGTTGATGAGGAATGCTTTCCAATTTGATTCCATACTTAAAGGAAGTGACTCGTCCCATTCCAACTTTTTCAACCATAATTCTTGCATAAAAATTTTTGCTTTCACCGTAACGGGATTAATGAGCCCTAGGGGATCGAAAATTTTTGCGATGTGTGAAAGAATAGCTCTTTTAGTAAACTTTTTTACGGTGTGGTCAGCCTGGTAAGATATACGCAGATGATCATGGTTTGGATCCCATTGAATCCCTAACGCTTTAACTACATCGAGATCGTGGATTCTTTTAAGTTTTTCCTGATCCTCTTCAGGAATGGTAGCGAGTAAGGTAGAATCGCTTGAATACCATTTCCTTAATTTAAGTTGCGCGGACGAAAAAATGTTTTCAATAGTTGATTTGATTGAGTGAAGCTCGGTTGAGGTATTAGCACCAGTTATTAGATCATCCATATAAAAATCTGACTTTATTATATTGGCAACTTCTGGATTTGAGGACTCATGTTCTTTAGCCAATTCTAGCAGGCATCTTGTAGCTATAAACGGTGCTGGTGCGGTACCGTACGTGACGGTTTTAAGTCGATAACATTGTAATTGCTCCTCACTTTTCTCACGCCATAAGATGAGTTGATAGTAGGTATCGTCCGGATACACCCAAATTTGTCGATACATTGCTGAAATATCAGCCATTAAGGCGTATTTTTTAAACCGAAAACGAAAAACGATTGAGAATAAATCGGGCTGTATAGTAGGTCCAATCATAAGAATATCATTCAACGACTTTAAAGATGATGTACGGCAAGACGCGTCAAAAACTACCCGTAGCTTAGTTGTGGTGCTCTCAGGTCGTAAAACGCATTGATGTGGCATAAAGTAATGCGACTGCGGCACTTGTGATTCATGTAAAAATTCCATATGACCTGCCTCACGATATTCTTTTAAGAATTCTGAATATTGCTGTTTTAAATTAGGATCTTTGTTTAAGCGACGTTCTAATGATAAGAAACGTTTTCTCGCAGTGTCGAACGAATCTCCAAGTGTTTCTTGAGGACTGGCTTTAAAGGGCAATTTTACCATATACTTCCCATCTTCAACTTTTTTTACGTTATCAATAAAGATTTTTTCACACATAATATGTTCTTCGCTAAGATTTTTATTGCTAGTCGATACATTTTCTTCTTCCCAAAATTTTTCTACCAATTCCGTTAACTTTGGTTTACTTTCAACCGTATCTGTTTCTTGAAGAGAAGGTGCCTTACAATTTAGAACGTTACGATAAGATCCATGTTCAGTGTGATCGAAACTTCCAGAAACAATCCATCCGAAAACCGTCTTTTGCAATACCGGCAATTGTTTCCCTAGCTCGATTTGTCCTACACACAATAGCTGGAAAAAGTGTGAGGCTCCTAAAAGCAAATCTATTTTATGAGGTTTGAAAAATTGAGGATCTGCTAATTTTATGTTTGCAGGTATTTTCCACTCGTCGATACAAATACGCTTTTCCGGTCGTAAACTTGTAATATTGGACATAATGTATGCTTTGATAGCAATTTGCAAATCGTTAACACAAGATTGGACGACTAATTCTGCAGAATGTTTCAGTTTAAGTTCACAATCGCCTACTCCGAGTAAATTAAAATCAATTTTAGTTTGTTTTAATTTTAAAACCTGCGCTAAATTTTCTGTGATTAAATTCTAACTGTGACCCCGAATCAAGTAGTGCGCGAGAATAGTAGAAGTACCTTGCTGATCTTTAACACGTACAATTGCAGTTGCCAGAAAAACATGACTTTCTTGTTCGTTAGATTGTTGAGAAACACAAGAGGTTTTAGATGATGCTTGAGCTAAAAGACTAATTTGAGTGGCTGCCATGCTACTGTTAACTTGCGGCGCAACGATTTCTGTTTCAGACGAATTGGTTTTAGAGGAAATATGGAGTAAAGTGTGGTGCGATTTATCGCATACCCGACAACGAATGGCTCTACATTGTTTTACTGAATGACCTATACGAAGGCAATTTATGCAAGCTGAACGTTTTTTTATTTCGGCGAACCTTTCGAGAGCAGATAACTTTTTTAATTTCATGCAATGGTAAATTAAATGTTCCTGAATATTACAGAAAATACACGTATGCAAAGATTTTGTTGAGGACGTAACATTCGTTGAATAAGTTGGAGTTTGTTTTCCCTTTGGATTAACATGCACATTTTCTACATTAGATGATTTCGCTTCTCTGGACTCCAAATATTGACACCGTAAATTCAACCTTGTAGCGCAATCTTTCCACGAAGGAAGTTTCGAAAAATCTGCCTTATCCTCCCAATAGCTTTGTGACTCTGTGTATAACTTTGAATGTACTAAATAAGTAATAAATGCATTTGTGATATCTTCATAATTTCCTAGGGATGTTAAGGCACTGAGATGCGCAGATGCATCATCAATTAATTGTCTTAACTGTGATGCCGAATTTTTCGAAATTTTGGGCAAATTAAAAAGCTCTATCACATGTTCTTGAAAAATTAAATATTTGTTGTGATATCTTTCAACTAAATATTCGACTGCTTTATTATAATTATTTTCCGTTAACTCGTACGCTTTGATTGTATTCAATGCTGGACCACTTAAACATGTTAGTAAATGATTGAACTTTTCTAAAGTGGTTAAGGAATCATTATCGTGCACTAATTGTTTAAAACATCCATAAAAGTTGGGGAATTCTGAGTACTTTCCTGAAAATTGAGGTAAACGAAGTTTCGGAAGTTTATTTGTTGGATTTGGATTCACAAACGATAAATTTGGAGGGACATCTGCGGCACTAGATCGCCTCCAACAAGGCAACGACAAAAGTTTAGTTTTTACGAAAATAAAAAGTTCTTCTAGTTCCGCGCGATTTTTCATTTCTTCTAAACATTCTTTCTCCGACAACAATTTTTCTAACGACGTTTGATACGAAAGATACTGTTTAAAATATGCCTCCAGAATTCCTAATCTGCACTCAATTTCGGGAGTCGATAAATTATCCCCCTTTTGTTCAATAATATTTTTTATACGTGTAATACAACCCTTTGTTGATGCCCGTAATGATTTCAACGACTCGATTGATTCCGATTTCACCATTCCTTCTGATTTTTCGTCCGTCATTTTTTCGCGTATAATTTACAACACTCACTATGTCAGAATTAATAATGTATTTGCTTTTGATTTAATTATTTAATCTTTCCGAAATTATATCACTATGAATGTTAGTTTTGGATATTTTGATTGCAAAAAAAAATTAGTCTATTGTTCTTTATTTTAAAGTCTATTGTGTTGTATATTCTATTGTAAAGTTTTTTTTTTTACTTACAGTCGCCGTAGATTTATTTACCGCTTAAGATTTTTAATATGAGGCTCGGCACCAGATACATGAATGTATTAGAAGCCAATGTCTGCCAAGCGCTTTTAGTTTCTTTTAGTTGAATTTCTAAAAGAGATTGGAAATATTAATTATAAATTTGATAGAGCAAATATGCCAAATTTTAGCTGATTTAGGTTGGAAGATTATCCACAATCCACGAGGTTGGATGAGGATCCACGAGGTTAGATGATGTAGATTCTTTAATATGAGTTTGATTCCGAGATTAATTGCTGTTGACTGTAAGTCCCTGCTCGGGCGCCAATGTTTAACGTGAGCTTTTTCACGTTTAGAATAACAACACCTTTTATTTGATTTTGTCTTTTTTCTTTAGAGTTTATTAACAAAATTTGCACTTCATTTTCACTTTAACTTCAAATATGACAGTTTATACAAAAAAAAGAAATAATAATTCAATATAAATATTCCGGATTACTTTTATTACAAAACCGAGCTAGATATTAATGATTTTTATTTTGGATTATAATTTTATGTTGCGAAAAGGTTTACGTTGTTGACTCGTCGAACGCTGGATCGGGAGCGACCCTCCGGATCAAAAGGTTGAACAACAAAAAAAAACTTAGAGTCATCATCCGGTATGCAGTTCAGTGCAGTCAGTTCATTCACGATTAATAATTAAAGCTTAACGAAGGTTGCCGCTGCACACCACCCACTAATTAATTCACCCTATAATAGCAAGAATAGAATAGCTTTTACTCATGCTCTTAATTTTCAGCTTTTTTAATCACGAAAGCCCAAAAACTTTTAATAATCCTTACATTACGCGAAAGCTAAAACTTTTATTCGCGCTTTTAATCTCTCTTCAGGTAAGCTTTCACCTGATAACCCCTCCCAAACATTCGATCACGCAGTGATCTTAACGTTCTGTACGAAACCAAAAGCTTTTTCTCATGTTTTAACTTCTACCCAAGTAAAATGGCTCTCACCTGATAACACCCAAAATACGATCGCATGGCGATCGGCATCACCTAGTTTCTTGCGCGAGAATCAGAGCTTCACGCTTTTTACTTCTATTCGGGTAATCCATAAAAAACTCGAAAAAGCTCCCACTGACAATTTTCTCCCAACATTTGATCGCATGCCGATCAACATTACCCCTTTTTTCACGAGAGAGCTAAAGCTATCCTATAAGCTTCCCTTTACAAATCACTTAACATGCTTGGTAATATTCCCATTCTCTCCGGAGAATTTTCCCTTCCTCCGACTTCGTTGGATTCCAATAATACCGATCCGAATGAACCGACCGAGAGAGAGTTTATAGATATACGACGATTTTCTGACCCACAATTAATTTTAAATGTTATAAATTGAGAAATTAAAAATGTAAATTAGCTGATCACATCAATTATTATTTGTATAAATAGAGGTAAGGCAGAATAAATTAGTCAGTCGATTCTTATCAGACGCCTGAGTCAGAAGCCAACACTTCTCGTTTTATTTCAAAAAACCCTAAAAACAAAACCTCTAAGGATTTCACTCTGCCTATGCGGAAGAAATCCTGAGAGATGTAAATACACTGCGGACTCTTCTGCAAATAATAATCAACTTTCCTCTAAATCCAAAAAACACTAACAATCCTCTCAAGGTTTCACTCTGCCTGTGCGGAAGAAATCCTGAGAGCTGTACGTACTGCGGACTCTTCTGCAAATAATACATATAAAATAAAACTTATATAATAAAACAGCCCTTCCAATAAACAAACAAATAAAAAGGAAGAACAAAGGAAACGTTTAAAGCTAAAGAAAATGACAAATATATAAAGGTCAGGTGTACTTCCCTAGATTTCTAGAAAGCACTCCCTGTCCTTGTCGTACTGATAGCCAGTCACGACAGAAACTGTGGAAATTAAACTTATACTGTATACAATGGCTACTGAAGTAGAAAGTGTTGCTTTTCACCAATTTAATGGAAAGGATTATTCAGTCTGGAAATTTAGGTTATCTGGCCTATTGAATGAAAAAGGCTTGAGAAAACATATTGAAGAAGCACCTAGTGAAGATAATCTCAAAAACGAGAAGTGGATTCGAGAGGATGCGAAGGCAATGAACGTGGTCATACGGACAGTCGCAGATTCTTACATTGAATACATCGCAGAACAAACTACTGCCCATTCTATGGTGAAGGCGCTAGATTCGGTTTTCGAAAGGAAATCAATCGGCACTAAAGTATTTTTAAAGAAGAAAATAATGTCGTTGCGATGCGAAGAAAACAGGAAACTAAATGATTTCTTTAAAGAATTTGAATCTGCAGTTAGGAATTATAAGTCCGCAGGCGGAAAATTAGATGACATAGAAATTATAGTCGATCTTCTTATGGCTATTCCGGAATCTTACAATAGTGTTGTAACTGCATTAGAAACTTTAGAAGAAAGTGAACTTACGTTAGAAAGAGTGAAAGGCCGACTCTTAGAAGCAGAATTAAAAAAGGATTCAAAACATTTAAGCACTCCAACAACGCATAAAGAAATACCTGCATCTTTCCAAATGCAACCAAAATACAAGAAACTTATAAAATGTTTTAAATTTGGAAAGATTGGCCATAAAGCAAATCGATGTTAGCAGCGAGCTTACAGTCAGTCGCATGTCAGTGAAAAATTAAACGGAGAAGATAAATCTTTTGCTTTAAATGTGGGTTGTGAAAGAGACAAAACCAACGAATTTTTGTGCATAGTGGACTCGGGATGTACAGGAGTGCGTTCAAAAACCTTACTATGGTAAACCACGAGGTAAGCTGTGGTTATGCTGCATCACTTCACTTAACCACGAAAGTTTATGTTTAACCATGGAGGTTTTTGAACGCACTGTGGTTAACTACAGGTTAAAGAAAAATAAAAAAATAAAAACAAAATTTTCCATAAAATAGTCCCCGCTAATTGCATCAATTATTTCATTAATTATTTATTTGCAATAATCCCACAAATCCCACTTTGATTTGTTCATGTGTTTACATTAAAACAACTGTCAGAGATTTGTTTTTATTCTTCTTCTTCTTAACTATCGCTAACCATGCTCCCGAGCAGGGTTAAAATTTAACTACACCATGGTTAACCACGAGAGTTTTTGAACGCCAAAAAGCTATGCTCGTGGTTATGTTGTAGTTAACCACGGAGTTTTTGAACGACAAAAGTTTACCATAGTTAACCATGGTTAACCATAGTAAGGTTTTTGAACGCGCTCCAGATCATATTGTCAATGATTCACGTATGCTTTGTAACCTCAAACCTCTTAATAACCCTTTCCCGATAAATATAGCTAAAGAGGGCGAAACAATGGAAGCAACAAAAAAAGGCTCAGTGGAAATTACTTCATCTGTCAATGGTAAGAAGAAGAAAGGAGTACTTCAAAATGCACTCGTGGTCCCTTCATCGCGTCAAAATTTGTTGTCGGTCAGCCAAATCGATAAAAGAGGAGGAAAAGTTGTATTTGAAAAGGGGAAAGTGGTAGTTTGGTTAAATAAAAAAATAATCGCGAAAGGAGAGTTGAGAAACGGACTATATTGGGTCAACTTTAATGTCTTCAGTTCATCCGCAAACGTATCATTTAGTCAAATAAGAGTGAACGACTTATGGCACAAACGATTAGGTCATTTATCTGCTCAGAACATGTGTAAGCTAATAAACAACAACATGGTGTTTGGAATAAACGACAAGGTTACTAGTGACATTTCTTCATGTAACAGCTGTGCTATGGCTAAGTTCAGTCGACTACCTTTCAACGGGACACGAAGAAGGGCTACTCGTCCCCAGGAGCTGGTTCACTCAGACGTATGCGGACCCGCAGAGGTAATTGGTTATGATGGCAGTAAATATTTTGTGATTTTTATGGATGACTTTACTCACATGGTGGCGACTTATTTAATAAAACAAAAAAGTGAGGTTATGGACTGCTTTAAACAATATAAATCAATGGCTGAATCACATTTTGGAGTCAAGCTCAGTCGTTTACGGAGCGATCAAGGAGGTGAATTCTCATCAAACGAATTAAAGGTATTTTGCAAAAACCAAGGAGTAAGACTTGAATATACCACAGTATACACACCACAACTAAACGGAGTTTCAGAGAGAATGAATCGGACCTTAATTGAGAAAGCAAAATCTATGTTATCCGAATCGAAATTATCTAAAGAAATTTGTCTAAGCTACGAACATTTGGCTGTGAAGCTTATGTTATGATCCCTCACAAAAGGCGTCAGAAATTCGATGATAAATGTAAATTATGCATTTTTGTTGGATATGGTCCTAATGGCTATCGATTCTGGGATGGGTGTAATCGTTGTATAATATACTCCAGAGATGCTAGATTTAAAGAGAGTAAGCAAGTACGACATTTATTTGATGAACAATCTGAAAGTGATTCTGAAGAAGTATCAGAGCAGACGTCGCCAGTAAATGAAGGAATACCCGATGAAAAGCAGTCAATGAGTGAATCAAAAGAAAAAGATGATGGGAATACTTATACTCAAGAGAATAGTTCTTACGTCCGTCCAAAAAGGACAACAGTTCAACCAGTTCAACTGAAAGATAATGAAACTGATATGCACCAATTAGATTCAGATGACAATGATCCTTATGTACATATAGCATACAATTTGTACACCGAAGCTCCAAACGATTACAACGAAATCGATGGAAGACCAGATGAGAAGGAATGGAGAGCAGCTGTTGCAGATGAAATCATTTCTTTACAAGAGAATAATACATGGACAGCTGTAAAAAGACCGAGTAACACTAAACTAATAGATACTCGCTGGGTATTCAAATTGAAATCCACGCAGAATGCAAAATACAAAGCACGTCTCGTAGCAAGGGGCTGCATGCAGAGAGAAAACATCGATTATACCGATATATATTCACCAGTTGCTCGACTACCCACAATTAGAACAGTTCTTGCTGTATCCGTTCAGAAGATGTACCGGGTTTACCACATGGACGTAAAAACAGCATTTTTGCACGGCAGCATTGATGAAGATATTTATTTGAAACCTCCCGATGAAGTTCATGTACCAGAAGGTTGCGTATTGAAACTGCAAAGATCTCTTTATGGTCTTAAACAAAGTCCTAGATGTTGGAATGCCAGATTTGATAAGTTCATCACGTCATTGAAATTTAGACGTTCAAATGCCGATTACTGTTTATATACCAGATATGAAGGTAATTCAATTACGTATTTAATGTTATATGTTGATGATATTTTACTAAGTGGCAACAATGAAAACGAAATTGAAAAATTAAAACTAAGTTTATCAAGAGAATTTAAGATGAAAGATCTTGGAAGCGTCAAATCATTTATGGGAATAAACATAGACTACGATACCAAAAATCATGTAATGACACTCGACCAATCAGATTATATTACGAAAATTTTGAAACGTTTTGGAATGAGTGATTGCAATGAGATTAGTACACCAATGGAACTTAACTGTAAATTGTCAAGAGAAAATACAATGAGAACTAATCAACCATACAAAGAGATGCTGGGAAGTGTAATGTATCTCATGTTGGCTACAAGACCTGATCTATGTTATGCGGTGAGTTACTTAAGCACGTTCCAGGATTGCCCTGGTGAAGAACATTGGAAACATCTAAAGCGCGTTCTTAGATACGTAAAATCAACTAAGAATTTAAATTCGACTTATAAAAGAAATGATACGGAAACAATCATTGGATATGTAGACGCAGATTGGGCAAATGATCCAGTAGACAGGAAATCAACAAGCGGTTTCCTTTTCAAGGTATACAACAATACAGTGCTATGGTGCAGCAAGAAGCGAGGGGTTGTAACCACATCTACAACAGAAGCGGAATATGTTGCCGCATCTACAGCTGCAACCGAGGGAATTTGGACAAAGAAGATACTGGAAGGTATGATGATTGATCCTGGACTACCTATAATAATTTATGAAGACAATGCTGAATGTTTATTTATTGCGAAAAACCCTGAGACAAAAAGGTCGAAACACATCGATGTGAAGTTTCACCATCTAAGAGAGAAAATATGGAATGGACAGATAGAAATGAGAAAAATAGAATCCCGAAATCAAATTGCAGATTTGTTAACGAAGAGCCTGGCGAAGGAATTCTTGTGGAAGCACATATACAGTATGGGCATGCAGCGAGGGGAGGTGTTGGAAATCAACCGCGACTAGCTTCAGAGCACTGCATACCAGCAGTAAGTGTCATATCTTACTTCTCTCTCTTCTCTTTTGGACGCCATCGTGGGAACATTTAATAAAGAACTTCGTGTGGAAATCTTCCTACAGACTGAGATAAATTTCATGTATATAATATAAATAAACAATCTCTTTTTAGACTATATCAGCTTTTCATTTATATAACCTAAGGAAATATCACTGCGCCAACAGATGTCGGGTAATTAATTTAAAGAAAAGATCAACATAAAGTTTACGATTTACTTGACAAAAGAAAATAAAAATGAGGAAAGAGCGCTGTGGCGGATTTTTCATGAACTTAAGTGTTCCATTTGGGCTGGAAGGCATCCACACACAATAATTGAGCCAAATTACACGGCTTAACACTTTGCCTCTTAACAAACCGGTTTGTGCATGTTATACGAATTACACGATAAACAGACTGTTCTGCATTTTTTCGTGTACCGATTCTATTGTCTATGTAGCTGTGTACAAAACAACAAAAAATCTCGTGCTTTTCGCAACTCCCGAGAACGAAGTTATGCTTGTGTGGTGTGCTGCTCGGAGCAGTCGACAATTTTTTGGGATGCACAAGTGAGAGACTTCCCTGCGACCCCTTGCCTATAAAACCGGTTTATTGGAATTATTGGAAGTGTTGATGGAAGAAGTGATGGGCCGTGTGATTTGCTAAGTCATAAACGGGGATCGAGTTGAAACTGGGTCCTCTCAACCCAGCTCAGCTCTCCTACCTGGGTCGAGTTGATATTTCGCCTCATAAACGCGTGTTGGGTTGAAGTGACATTTGTTTTGTTTGTTTACCATCCGTGAAGTCTGAGTTCGGCGTTAGTTTTCTGTTCGGTGTTTTTGTAGCGCGTTAATTATTTTATATTAGGTCTGTTCCAATAGAAAACCTGTCCTGTCGTAGCCTGCGAAAAGTTACTTGATTGGTGGGGGAAAATTTAGTCAAAATCCCGAAAAGTGAAGGAACGCTTTCTGGGATGTTTCGTGCAAATCAAGAAGACCATAACTTAAAAATCACTTGTGTCTTCAAAATAATGACATAGAACTATTGAAATTAATAAATTATTTAAGAAATTATTCAAAACCTTGTAGTAAGGCCCCAACCAAAGAAATTATTTTCAACACATCGCAATCATTTTGGTTTGACATGACAAGTAACAGCTGTTTTGACATGCTGACAACTTCGTAAGATTTCACTCCACCTAAAAATCGAGTCGTCGAGCGGAAGAAAACTTTCCCCGCTTTTCCGAGCATGAGATTCTATTGGAACAGGAATTGGGTGATTTCTTGGTCCCGCGAGATCCCGCATTCTCTATTGGAACAGACTTATTAAATATATATGTAAAAACAGTGGAAATTTAATTTTGACAATGGCTAAAAGAAATGTTTGGGAGCATCAGGAAACAAAAACTATGTTAGAAATAATGCGGGAACAAAATTCCCTTCGCCATTTTGATGAAAAACTGTATAGGAAGTCAGAAATATAGAAAAAGAATTAACAAAAATGGTTATGTTTTGATGTCAGTTCAACCCGATTTCAACCCAAAGTGAACTCAACGCGGAATCATATACGCTGGTCGAAATTTCAACTCAACCTCGACTCAACTTTTCAACCTAATCATAAACGGGGTATATGTCATTATGCGTAAGTCGAATTTCGGCTTAAGATAGAATCCGGCTCCGTATAAACAGTCCAAAGGGCCAAATACACGAGCGCTCCATCCGACCACGCCACGCCAAAACAACAACAATTTATATGCACTGGAAATTTCGAGTGCATAGAAATTGTTGTTGTTTTGGCGTGGCGTGGTCGGATGGAGCGCTCGTGTATTTGGCCCTTTAAGTCGAAATTCGTATCAAGCCTAATTTATTTCAGCTTAAAGACGATTTGTGTTCAACCCTTAGAATAGAGAACTACAGGAAAGGCCCTCGGGTATAAAATCCGTGTATGGGAGCGTAGTGAAATCGCTATCAGTCAACTGTCAAATTGGTACAATTTCTTGTTAGTTAACTGTCAAATTTTCCCGCGGCACTTTCTTTAAAACGAGTTTTTCTATAAAATTTGTTTAAAGTGTTTCGCAAAACTAATTAAAAAGAAGAAAGAAAGTTTAAAGAATTTGTTTTTGTCAATTAGAAGTTGTTACGAGTGAATTTTCAGTGAAAAAAAGAGCAATGAAGTGTGCAGTTTGAATTTCACTACGCTAAAATTCTCCGAGGGCCCTTCCTGTAGTTTTGTATTCTAAGGTTCAACCTGGGTTGAATCCTTAGAATATAGAACTACAGGAAAGGCCCTCGGGTATAAAATCCGTGTATGGGAGCGTAGTGAAATTGATATCAGTCAACTGTCAAATTGGTACAATTTCTTGTTAGTTAACTGTCAAATTTTCCCGCGGCACTTTCTTTAAAACGAGTTTTTCTATTATATTTATTTACAGTTTTTCGCAAAACTAAATAAAAAGAAGAAAGAAAGTTTAAAGAATTTGTTTTTAGTGTAATTGAAGTTGTTACGAGTGAATTTTCAGTGAAAAAAAGAGCAATGAAGTGTGCAGTTTGAATTTCACTACGCTAAAATTCTCCGAGGGCCCTTCCTGTAGTTTTATATTCTAAGAGTCAGACATAACGGATATATCGATTTTCGCGGGAGTCACCATCGTCAAGACTACCATTATCCAGGGTCTCCACTAGACATTTTTCATGTTAAGACATATGTTATGTCTACAAAATGTCCTGTGGAGACCCCTTATGTCTTAACATTTTTAATGACAAGACATATGTCTTGCCGAAATGTTTAGCCATTTATGTCTAGACATATGTTTTTTACCACCAAAGACTAAAGGCCCAATCATATAGCAGAAACGAAAACGAACCGAAACGAAAACGAAATGAACTTGAAAATGATAGCGATTATATAGGTGCCTGAGCGAATAGGTTTTTGACATTTGTTGACAAGTTCTGCATTGAGTGGAAGAGTTTTCTATTTTCGATTAATACATCTATTATAGAATTTATATAATTTATGGCGGATGTCGACAAATCACAAGAGAAATCAAAATTTAAAATTTTTCACCTTGTATCGACTGCATTCTTTTAAAATAACTTCTTTTTCGCTCTTTCAACTACTTTAAATTGGAAAACAAACTGTCTGTTGAACTGTCAAAGTAAAGGGCTGAATAGCTGAAACGAATACCGAAATGAAATAAATTTATATCTATCGTTCCGTTGCGGTTCTGATCGTTTATATAACCGCGTTCATACATTTTCATACGATTTATATCATTCTTTTCGTTTCGGTTCGTTTACGTTTCTGCTATATGTTTGGGCCTTTAGCCAGAATCATCCTTCTAGACAACAACTTCCCCAATCTCCTTAACAAAATGACCCCATCTACGCCCATGGAAAAAGTATTCGTTAAGTACAAAGAGATTTTTGATCTCATTCATGTCAAAAAATATTAGAGAGTAGTCAGCAACAACATCTTCTTTGACCTCTCTTTGCTTAATGGGCTGGCAAAAAATCGGATGTCCCCACCTCGATAATTTCCACTCTCATGCATGAGAAACGGATGACATTCCTCCCTGATGAAGTTGTCATTGCCACGGATGCGTCAATTCTGAACAACATAGTCGGAGTAGGTTTTCATTTCAGCAATGGTGCTGGAGACAAAATGTATAGATCTTTCTGGGTGATGTCCATTTTATCTGCTGAGCTTACTGCGATCCTACTGGCTCTAAACTATGCCCATGAACAAGAGATTCGTAAGGTTATTATACTCACGGATAGCTTAAACAGCTGCCAGATGCTGAATGCAAACTGTCGCGTATGGACTACAGTGAAACTAGCGGTTCGATTAATAATACATTTATTATGATATATATATTTCTAAGCTGTTATGTCTTTACACGTTACTTGTGCTGCCTTGTACATCGAGGGAATTCTTACAACACGTCACTCCCAATATGGCGGCGCTGGTGCATGAGTCGTTCAATGTATGTTGCCACTTCTAGTCCTGCCATAACATCCTCTCCCTCGTTGTAACTTCTTTGCTACAGGTTCAGGCGGTTCGAAGATCTTCTTATCCTCCCGCTGCTACGTGGTGCCATCTCTGTTGGGGTAGGTGCCACTTCCACCGGTACTGCAGCTGTAGGATCTGTCGTTCGAGATCCTTGTTGAACTTCCGTAGGTCTGATTTGCGTTCCTGAAAGAGACTCCCCTTCTTCCGGTGCGGGTGTTGTATCTTTCCTCTTTTCGGTGCTAGTTGGTGCCACTGATTCTATGTAGGGGTAGCTTGGCGCAACTGTAGTGTATGGGTGCGACCTGTTCGGGTTGCTGTTTATGCATGACGTCTTTATAATTTGGTCGATATGTCTTTGGTGTATGTTGCCATCTACCTCCACCTCATAATGTAGTTTTCCACTTCTGTTTTTAATATTCCCGAATTTCCATTTGTTACTGTCATACATTCTGATCTGTGCTCTATCTCCGTTTTCGAATTTTTTATTTATTACTATCTCTTCATTTTTGTCCGTGTTATCTTTAAGTTGTGACCTTTTTACTAAATCAATCCTTGTTCTGTCTTTTGAACATCATCTCAGCTGGACTTAACCCAGTGGTGCTGTTGGGTGTTTTCCTGTACATCATTAGAAATTTCTGTAGTTTCTCTTGCAGACAGCCTTCTTCATTTGCCATAGCTTTTAATTTCCTTTTAAACGTTTGCACATACCTTTCCGCTTGGCCGTTCGTTGATGGGTGAAATGGTGCTGTAAACTTTGCTAGGATTCCATTTCCTCTCAAAAATCTTTCCATTTCCTCTGATCTGAATTGCCTTCCATTGTCCGAAACTTGAGTGATTGGTAAGCCAAATGTAGTATATACCTTTTTAAGGATGTTGATCGTCGCTGTAGCGGTGATAGACGTCGTTGGTATGACTTCTAACCATTTTGTATACGCGTCCACCATGATCAGAAAATATTGGTTCATGAACGGTCCTGATCGACGGAGATCTCAATTAACACCAAATAGCGGCTGTTCAACTCCAACGTTAAGGCAGTTCTTTTGTACGGTTGCGAAACATGGAAAGTCACCCAATTCATCACAGGGCGCCTACAAGTTTTCATCAACAGATGCCTACGTCGTATCCTAAAAATCCGCTGGCAAGATAGAATTTCAAATGAAGAACTATGGCGCCGTGCCGGCCAAGAAAGGATAGACGACCAAATCAGGCGAAGGAAATGGAATTGGATTGGCCACACCTTGCGACGCGAAAACGAGAATCTAGCCAAACAGGCCCTCGACTGGAATCCGCAAGGAACCCGTCGAGTCGGAAGACCTAGAACAACGTGGAGGAGAACCCTATTAGCAGAGGCCGCAACAACCGGGAGATCCTGGTCAGAGCTGAGAGCTGTCGCGCAAAACAGAGTCCGCTGGAGGGCAACTGTTTCCGCCCTATGTCCCATGAGGGATTAAAGGAGCAATTAGTAGTAGTTAGAACGGTCCTGCATAGTCAATATGAATTCGACTCCACGGCTCTTTTGGGTATTCCCAACTATGTACTGGAACTTTTATAGGGTTTCTCTGTATTAAACAACATTCCTTGCATTGTTTCGCTACTTCTTCAATATCCCTATCAATATTTTTCCACCATACGTAACTTCTGGCTACAGCCTTCATTATTACAATCCCCGTATGGGCCGTATGCAGCTCTTCCAAAATCTTAGGTTGTAGTTTCTTGGGTATAACTATTCTTATCCCATAAAAAATGCAGTTGTCTTGTAGAGAGAATTCATGGAGCCTTTTCGGGTCTTCTTTTCCTGATTGGATGTCCACGTATAATTTTTGTAGTTCCGTATCTTTTCTTGTCGCTTCTTTTATTTCCTGTAGCGTTATTGGCATCTCCGCGATTTGGTTTAGGTAGAATGCATCATCATCTGTAGGCTTGTCCATCTTTGTATCCGTTGACTTCCAAAGTCGTGAAAAGTAATCCGCATTTGCGTGTTCTTTAGTATTCCTTAGTTTTACTTCATAGTTGAACCCTGCTAGAAAGTTAGCGTAGTGGACTAGTCTTATAGCTGTAGTTGCTGGTGTGGCTTTCTCCGGGTGTAATATTCTTGCCAACGGTTGATTATCCATAATAAGTGTAATTTTCCGTCCATAGCAATATTGGAAAAACTTCTTCAATCCCCATATTAGCGCTGCTGCTTCTTTATCCAGCTGGCTGTATCCTTTTTCCGCTTTTGTCAGGGATCTTGATGCGAATGCTATTGGTCTTTCCGTCTTATCTGGCATAATATACGATAACACAGCGCCCAATCTCGTAGGAGATGCGTCTGTAGCCAATGTAACTGGGTAAGTTCCCATAGAATGGTGTAAGTACTTTTTCCCCGCAGATTTCGTCTTTCAATTGTTGAAAAACCCTCTGACATTCCTTTGACCATGTAAATGTTACTTCTTTCTGTAATAGTCTGTAAAGGGGATTAAGTTTTGAGGCCAGGTTGGGTATAAATTGTTGATAATAATTTATCATCCCGAGAAAAGTGCGAAGCGATGATGCATCTGTGGGACGCCGACTGTTCTTTATGTCGTTTACCTTGTCATCGTTTGGATGTAATCCCACTTCATTTATTGTGTGTCCCAGGTAGTTTATGGATTTTTTGAAAAATTGACATTTCTTCTTATTCAGGTGTAGTCCGCATTCTTGTAATTTCTGGCATATTGTTCTAATCCTATGTAATAATTGCATGTATGTTCTTCCTTGTAAGGCGATATCATCGAAGAAGCAGGCTGTAACTTCCATTCCTTCTAACGTTTGGTCCATGTATCTTTGCCAAACATTTGGTGCTATTTTTACTCCAAACATCAATCGTTTTACTTTGTACGTACCCTTGCAAGTACTTATAGCTTGCATCTCTGCCGTCTCTTCATTCGTTACCATGTGTAAGTATGCTTGATTTATATCCAGAGTGCAGAAGTATTTCCCACCACTTAGTTTCGCAAATATCTCTTCGATTCTTGGTATTGGGTAGTTATCATTTTCTAGGCTTTTATTTAACGTCGCCCTGTAGTCTGCACATAAACGTATTTTTCCATTTTGTTTCATTACCGGCACTACCGGTGTACCCCATTGTGAGTATGTGATTTTTTCTAAAATTCCTGCGGCTTCCAATCTGTCGATCTCGGCTTCCACTTCGGTTTTGAGTGCGAATGGTACTGGTCGTGGTTTCAGAAATATGGGTACTGTATCCTCTTTCAATTTGAATGCCGCTTGATAATCTTTTATTTTTCCTATTTCTTCTGAAAATAATTCCTTATATTCCTCTAGTGTTATCTGTAATTTTTCCTTGAATTCCTTTTCCGTCATGTCATTTTCTTCCGTACTTATTGTATTCATCTCAAACAGATTGAGTTTTCTTATCCATTCTCTTCCGACTACTGGGTCCACTTCCCTGTCTATTACGAAAATTCTTCCTTCTATTTCTTTATTTCCGAATTTTATTTTTAAATGAGCTATTCCTTTTGGTTTTATTATCTCACCTACACCATCTCTCCCTTGGTTTTATTATCTCTCGTACGTCTTCAATTTACTATATGTATTCCTTAATTTCAGTTTACTGAAATTATTTCTGAAATATTTTGTGGAACATGTAGATACTGCTGCTCCTGTATCTAATTCCAACGTTTGTGCTTTTCCATTTAATTGTAATGTAATGTAGAATTTATCATTTTGTGTTGTATTTTCTAAAGGTATGTTTTGTATTTCGTTTATTTCTCCTTCATCTTCATCCATCCACGCCTCATCTTCCAGCTGTAACTGTTTCTGATCTTTAAAACAAACTGACTGTAGGTGTCCTTGTATATTACATTTTTTGCAATATAATTTGTTTTTGAGTCGACACTGCTTTGCCATATGGTTATCTTTCCCACATCTGTAACACTTTATTCCTCTTACGTCATTTTCAGTTTTTGTTTTGTATTTTGCATTTGTGTTTTTTCCTTTTTCCGAATAAGTACTTCTGTTTCCCGCACTGTTATTGATGTATTTTTTTGTTGATATTTTATTTATCTGTATTTCTTGCCCCATCTCCTTAGTTTCCGATTTTGACATTTCTATCGCTAGGGCTATTTTCATTGGGTGCCTTCCATTTAGACACAGAAAGACAATTGTGTCCGACACAGCGTGTCGCTCTGTGTCGTTCTGTGTAAGCCCAAATGGAACACATAAGTTCATGAAAAATCCGCCACGGTGCACTTTCCTCGTTTTTATTTTTGTTTGAGAAGTAAATCGTAAATTTGATGTTGATAATTTCTTTAAATTAATCACCCGAGATCTTATAAATGCTGGGAGTCTTAAAAATTAAACAATATTGTTGTAATTATAAATTAACGATCACATTTCAATTGGCGAGGGTTGGTAGCATTGTCTTAGTTGTGCCCGGCTGTGTCTAGCTGTGTCGTTGATGGAACACTTCTGTGCCGGGCACAGTGTAACACTGTGTCCCTCTGTGTCTAAATGGAAGGCACCCATTATATCCTCCAATTTGGTCTTAGGAGGTTCTTGTAATAATCTTTCTTTCGTTTCTGTATTTCGTAATCCTCTTATAAATTGAACTCTGAGGTGCGTCTCAAACGTACTTGTTTTGCAGCTATTACATATAAAATTACACTTTCCGCCAATTTCTTTTAATGCAGCCACGTAGTTAGCAATACTTTCGCATTCTTGTTGCGCTCTCAGACAGAATTTGTGCTGCTGTGCCACTTCTCCGGGCTCCGGTGCAATATGGTTGCTGAGCACTCTGACTAGCTCATCGTATGATTTCGTTTCTGGCGTTTCCGGTGCCGTAATATTTTTCAAAACTTGGTAGTACTTAGGTCCAATGCAATTCAAGAATATTTGTACCTTTATTGTCGCATCTTTTACTCCTTTTAAGGTTATGTAATTTTGTAATCTGTGTATGTAGCTTGAAAACGACTCGTTTGCTTCGTCGAATGGCTGTAAATTTATGCCACTTATTTTACTTGTACCTTGACTCAGTAATACTTGCTGTAAATTTGCTTGCTGTACTTGCATGCCGCGCATGGTTTCCAATATTTGTTCTAAAACTAGAGCTACTTGTTGCGCTTCCATTTGTAATGATTTCCAATGTTGAATGTATTTTAGGATGAATGCTTGAAATATTAATGAAATAATTAGTTAACTTATGAAAATGTATATACGAATTTTATATCTGTTTATCCCATCCTCGTCGCCAAATTTGTCGTGTATGGACTACAGTGAAACTAGCGGTTCGATTAATAATACATTTATTATGATATATATATTTCTAAGCTGTTATGTCTTTACACGTTACTTGTGCTGCCTTGTACATCGAGGGAATTCTTACAACACGTCACTCCCAATATGGCGGCGCTGGTGCATGAGTCGTTCAATGTATGTTGCCACTTCTAGTCCTGCCATAACACAAACAATAGCGAAAATCACCTACTCTCGTCTATTATGATCACTGCCCAAAAGTTTGATTCAGTGAGGCTGATATGGGTACCATCTCACCGAGGTATAGCAGAGAATGAGCATGCGGACTTCTTGGCGGGCAGGGCGATATCGGCTGGGGAAGTATTTCAACATAGTCTGGGGTTCAAGGACCTGGTCCTAAATGTCCTTTATAAAATAAAATGTGATTGGAATAGAAGATATCAATTAGCGTCTTGTGAGAAAGGTAGATTCTTTGGGTCGATCTTCCCTTCCTTACCTAAAGTACCATGGTTTGTCAAAATGAACATAAATCCCAGAATGTTTAGGATGATCAATAGAATCATTACTGGTCATGCTTACGATCAAGCTAGACTGGCTTCTTGGAAGCTTGTACCGCACGACAAATGCTCTGCATGCAACTTCAAAAATGATGTCGAACATATCGTGTTAAATTGCTCAAAATTTAGTGGTACAAGGAGGATGTTTCCTATGATTCAAAACTCCTCCAGACTTCTTGATTTGTTAGTCCCCTTTGACGTGAAGAACATCGCCATTCTAATAGCTTTTCTCACTGCTGCTGGAATCTCCATCTAATAGGGCGTTGGATTTTCCCCCAGCTCCTTGTAGTAATGTCTGATCAACCACTCTAACTACCGGCTGGATTCTGTTGCGAGTTGGTCCTCCTTTAAACTTTGTGTTTTCCACACTCTACAAATCGCTGCACCCTTTTGATCGTTTGGCCAGTTGGGAGGAGACTCCTTTCATAAATCCTTGTAAATTTAGTGTGTTACATCTACAGTATCGGGAACTTTTCATGTACAGCTCAGGTCTTTTACTAGTTAGAGATAATTAACGTAATATTTTAATCTATGTTAAGTTTTTTGACTACACAGACACTTGACTTTTGACGATATCCCTCTACCCTGGCCAAGGTAAGGGATTAACGAACAACGAGAGAGAGTTTGTGGCCATTGAAATCTCATGTAATATCACTGGAAGACGCATCAAAGCCTTGACGAAGTCCCCTCTGCTTTGGCCTTATGCATGGGATAATTATACACTGAGAGCATCTTCTTCAAGGCCAATTAGTTGAATCAGTATAGTTTTATGGTCCATATGGCTGCAAGGCCGGGACCAAAAGAGACCTTTTCAGGCCCACTAGTCCTGCTCTAGTGAATTCAATAAACAATAACAACAACAACAACGACATATGTTTGGACATTTTCAAAGTAAAATGGCGGACTTTAAACTTCGGAAGGAGGAAGTCCTGAAATTCATAAATTTTGTCAAAAGCTATAAGTGTTTGTGGAATTTTAAAAGCCCACATTATAAAAGAATAGCTTCTGTTATTTCTAATGCTTGTAATAATTTCAAAGCATTAATATTTTTATTTTTATTCATTGAACTTCTTCCTATGGAAGCTTTAAAAAAATGAAATGTCATGACATTTTTAGCCCACACTAAAAAATCAATCTGGCAGCCAGACATAAATTTAACAGATGTCTTAACATAAAATATGTCCTGTGGAGGCGCAGCCTAGGCATAAGTTAGTTATAACTGAGGAATTAATAATACTAATCTTAATTTTCCTTTAACTTGCCTTCAACTTGAGGCATATAAGGATAATTATTTAACAAGAAGTCATTAATATTCTAGTACTTAATAAGTGCTACTACTGAAAGTTTTTAATTTTCCATTTGTTTATTTTTAATGAAATTGCTGCTTAGTTAATCCTTTCAGCCGGGGACCGAAGTACTTTTCCATACTATTTTATTTATTTTCTCTATTTATGATTTTGAAATATATAAAATAATGGTTTAGTAATTAAAATTTTGGCTAAAGCATAAAAAATCTTTTGGATCTCCTATGAAATCTCCATAATGTAAATACAGTTATTTAGCGATTCATTGTACACTGCATGGAGGCTATACAAGGAGATAAAACTCCGTGTTGTCAATTTTCGTTTGATTATTGGTGGCGTTGTATTCAAATGTACCCCGAAAAACATGGCCGATTATATTTATCCGGTTCATGGTAAAGTTCGTTTATTACTAATATATTTTTCGTTTAGCAGCTTACAGCTGTTTACCAGCTTCCAAATTCGATTTTATATCAATGCGATTATTCGTAATTAATCAATTTTTGATGTTTCCAATGAATTTTTATTAAATTCATGTGGGGTACATCGGACAAAGGTGACATCTGTGGCAAAAAATGAACTTCTAGTTTAGTTTCTTCTACCCATCCATTTCCTGCCATTTTCCCCATAAGTGTTTTGTCTCCTTGTATATTCTCCATGGTACACTGCATGGATACTATTCAAGGAGATAAAAGTCCGTGTTGTCAATTTTCGTTTGATTAATGGTGGCGCTGCAATCAAATGTACCAAAAAAACATGGCCGATTATATTTATCCGGTTCATGGCCAAATGAGTTTATTAATAATATATTTTATGTTTACGAAAAACCAGCTTCTAAATTCAATTTATATTAATGCGATTATTCGTAATTAATCAATTTTTGATGTTTACAATGAATTTTTATTAATTTCCAATGAATTTGTTTTTGCATTGTCCCATTTCGACTAACTTAATTTTGAACGAATCGTCGAAATAGGTCAAATTCAGCTAACTTCATGTTGGGGTACATCGGACAAAGGCGACATCTGTGGCCAAAATGAACTAGAAGTTTAGTTTCTTCTACCCATCCATTTCCTGTCATTTTCCCCATAAGAGTTTTATCTCATTGTATATTCTCCATGAGTTTGAGAAATTTTTATGTGAAATAACGAGTCCGGAAAAGAGATTTTTAAATTTTTTACTTATTTGCGAATGTTTAGAGGAAGAGGAAGAAGAACTGTTGTTGAAACCTAAAAGAAAAAGAAAATGGGTAAAAGAATGGCTGAAAGATAGGCCTAAATTCACTCATACAAAATTATCAAAGGAACTTATATGTAAGTGTTCGGCTCCGGATGATTTTAAAAACTTCGCATATCTAATTTTTTAATTTCACTACGACAGATGTTAACTCTGCGAAATCTCAATTCAAATGACGTGTGCGAGTAAATGTTGACAAACCAGTCCGTAAACACTCAAGCCTGAACTACATTGAAAAGCAGTGCTGTGCTGTGCAGTGCAGTGAACTTTAGACTTCTTGTAACTGAATGGGGCAATTCACATTATTTTCACAGCACTGCACTGCACTGCACAGCACTGGTTTGCTTAGGCTAATTTCTAAAAAACTGCTTCGCACTGCTTCTGATAACACATGAAGTTAGGTTTTCATTCAAAATGAATAAGGAGAAACTCATAGAATTAGTGCGAAGCAAAGAATTTTTATACAAAACAATTGTAAAAACGTTGTATTAATAAATACTTCTAAAAGATGACCAAATGTCTTTACCAAATGTCAAAACACTGCTCTTGCAATGTGTTTCACCTTCCGTTCCACAGCGACGCACTGCACTGCACAGCACTGCACTGCTTTTCAATGTATTTCTGGCTTAAAGCATGGTTATTACCAACGCAGAGCTCCGCCAACAAACATCAAGAAAGAAAAATCAAACTGGTTTTGATTTTACTAGCACCCTTGGTGAGACGATGACAGCCAACATCTGCTCGAACACGGTACTAGTACCATGTTTACTCGTACTATGTTTTAGCGTCTCCATGGGCCTAAGTACTGCAATTTATTTTTAGCAGTCTTCATGGAACACAAAACAGGGCAAGTTAGAGCAACTGAATTGCTCATGAAACACGTTTTGCTGAGATAACACAACGCTCATCCTAGAGCAGTTCATTAAACACAGTTAATGGGGGCTATTCGGCGAAAGTCTTCAATTCTTCTATTAAAACTTCTATAAAAAAATAGAAGAATGAGAAAATAGAAAATTTCATTTATTTTGTATTCAAGATATTTTCGAAATTCGAATCTTCTATTTTTTAATTACGAATCTTGTACTTCTTCTATGATTTGTCAGTTAGTATATTTTGACGTATAAAAATAAACGTTGTAAGACAAAGACCCGATTTACACGTCACGTTTTTTGATGCACAGAACACGAGTTTATGTGAGAGGGAAGCGGAGGGACCGAGAGGGATTGCCATTACGGGTAGACCACTCATAGCAGACCTTTTCTTTATTTCCTTTTCTCCTTTTCGGTATACAAACACACAAACAAACAGCCACACAAACATGACGCTGTTAAATATGTAGTAAATATAACAATGTGTCAGTTTTAACGCACGTTAAAAACTTCTTCGTATAAATCTACAGCGGTGGGCACGCACGTAACACAAAAGATAATTCTTGACAAGGCAGAGCAAAAAACGTGTCTTGTAAATGGGCCTATTCACATAGTGCATATTCATGGCACCTAAAACCGGTTTTATAGATGAGAGAGGGAAGGTAGCGGATGAACTTAACGAAACATTTTTCACGCAAAAACCAAACGCGTGAAAACTAGCATACATATAAAAAGTTACTTCTATCTCTTGCATTCTTTAGCTCTGTTTTTCTCTAACAAGTAGATTTCATCTGCAATACATTTAAAGGTTCCTGTATAGCATTCAAATTTACTATGTGCCTGTTCACACGGGTGGTCACCGCGACCTTTCAACACGAAATTTACCGGTGCGGGGAGCGTTCGGGTGGGAAGGAAGTGCGTCTCGATTTGAAAGCGACTCACGTTCGCTTTTCTGACCAGCTGACTGTTTCAATTTCATTTTGTATCACCTTACTGTTCCATTTTATTTTCGTTTCACCCGTATTGGGAGCAAACGTGCGATAGGACAATTTTCAGGCTTCAGTTTAGTTGCACAGATTTTTTACTAAAATTAATTATATTCAGGTAATCACAGTTTATAAAAATTTATGTCACTTTTATGAAAATCACAAATTTTGTTCCCGTACCGTATGTTCCACCTGTCATAAAAACGACTGGACGCAAAGCGAAACGTGTAAACAAATATTCGTTTTTTCGTTCGCTTTGTCGCGCCTCAAAGCGACCTGTGTGAACAGGCACTATCCATAATTTACGCCCCGTGTGAGTTGCTAGGAGTTGAATAAAACCGGTTTTACTCACCACACTTATGGCAACATATGCCCATTGTGGTGAGTAAAACCGGTTTTATTCAACTCCTAGCACTCAGACGGGGCGTAAATGAGTGTAGTAAATTTGAATGCTATACAGGAACCTGTAAATGTATTGCAGATGAAATTTACTTGTTAGAGAAAAACAGAGCTAAAAAATGCAAGAGATAGAAGTAACTTTTTATATGTGTGCTAGTTTTCACGCGTTGGGTTTTGCGTGAAAAATGTTTCGTTAAGTTCTTCCGCTCCCTTCCCTCTGTCATCAATAAAACCGGTTTTAGGCGCCATGAATGTGCACTGTGTGAATAGGCCCATAGGGTTACAAAAATACAGGGTGATATGTAAACCTCTACTAAAAAAAATTCAAAACGCCCCAGCGGCCAAACCGTTACGATTTCCCCTTTCAACACCGTACGATTTTTTGTACAACTAACCAAAACCTATCCCCCCTTAAGTTTGTATAGTAATAACCCGAATACCCTGTATAATTTATACAAGTCCTATATATTAGATGACTTCTCTAGCTCAAGCTGGAGCAGAAAAATTCAGCAGTTTGCGTTCATTGCGACTTGTTGACAGTTCTTTTCTGCTCCGTAATTTAAACGTTGCTGTATAACATTCAAATTTACTACGACTAATTACTCCTCGTGTGACTTCTGAGGAGGAATTCTCACTTTTACTACTCCAGCAGGAAGAGTAGAACAATTTTTCTTCTTCTTTTGACAGTTTTCAAATCGAAAACAGGAAAAATCGGAAAATTTATTCGGAAAATGTTTCGAAATATTAGAAAATAAACATAAATACTTGAAAAGTAACATTTCGATACTATTAAATTTTTTTATTGGCATAATAATTCTTCTAACAAAGCGTCTACACTAGCCATGGCCATGGCCATTTCCATATGGCATGGACCGTGAGCGCGTTCAAAAACCTTACTATGGTTAACAATGGTTAACTATGGTAAACTTTTGTCGTTCAAAAACTCCGTGGTTAACTACAACATAACCACGAGCATAGCCTTTTGGCGTTCAAAAACTCTCGTGGTTAACCATGGTGTAGTTAAATTTTAACCCTGCTCGGGAGCATGGTTAGCGATAGTTAAGAAGAAGAAGAATAAAAACAACTCTCTGACAGTTGTTTTAATGTAAACACATAAACAAATCAAAGTGGGATTTGTGGGATTATTGCAAATAAATAATTAATGAAATATTTGACGCAATTATCGGGGACTATTTTATGGAAAATTTTGTTTTTATTTTTTTTTTTCTTCTTTAACCTGTAGTTAACCACGGTGCGTTCAAAAACCTCAATGGTTAAACATAAACTTTCGTGGTTAAGTGAAGTGATGCAGCATAACCACAGCTTACCTCGTGGTTTACCATAGTAAGGTTTTTGAACGCGCTCCGTGTAGACCCTGAAAGTTGGCCTTTTTTAATGGCAGATCTTATGGCAAACTCGATGGAAAGCCATTATGGCCGGCCATCAAATCTGCCATGAATTTGGCCATAATTGGACATTTGTTCACACAAATGGCGGAAAGTTTAAAATTTAGTTTGATTCGGTGTGAATACATGTACGCATGTTTATAATTCTGAAAATATTTTTGTCTCGATAACATTTGTGAAAATGTGCCATTTTTCCATGAAAATTCATGCCATGAATTGCCCACCACCATAACATTTGACAGCTCAAGTCATAAAATATGGCAAAGTCGATGGCGAAAAATATGGAATGTGTAGACGCAGTGTAAAATACATTCCTATACTTAGAATATAGAACAACAGGAAGGGCCCTCGCAGAATTTTAGCGTAGTGAAATTCAAACTTCACACTTCATTATTCTTTTTTTCACTGAAAATTCAGTCGTAACAACTTCAATTACACTAAAAACAAATTCTTTAAACTTTCTTTCTTTTTTGATATTAGTTTTTTAAAGAACTGTAAATAAATTTTATAGAAAAACTCGTTTTAAAGAAAGTGCCGCGGGAAAATTTGGCAGTCAAATTATACCAATTTGACAGTCGACTGACCCCAGATTTCACTACGCTCGCATAAACGGATTTTATAAGCAAGGGCTTTCCTGTAGTGCTATATCTAAGTTCGTATAGTGCCTGTTCACACAGGTCGCTTTGAGGCGCGACAAAGCGAACGAAAAAGCGAATATTTGTTTACACGTTTCGCTTTGTGTCCAGTCGTTTTTATGACAGGTGGAAGATACGGTACGGGAACAAAGTTTGTGATTTTCATAAGTGACATAAATTTTTATAAACTGTGATTACCTGAATATAATTAATTTTAGTAAAAAATCTGTGCAACAAAACTGAAGCCTGAAAATACGGGTGAAACGAAAATAAAATGGAACAGTAAGGTGATACAAAATGAAATTGAAACAGTCAGCTGGTCAGAAAAGCGAACGTGAGTCGCTTTCAAATCGAGACGCACTTCCTTCCCCCCCGAACGCTCCCCGCACCGGTAAATTTCGTGTTGAAAGGTCGCGGTGACCACCCGTGTGAACAGGCACATACATTCCGGAAATTTAGAGCAAAGTTGTGGAGAAAAGTGTTTTTTGAAATTGTTGCTATTGGGGCAACGTAGACTAGTCATGATTACTATGTAGTAAAACCGATTTTTAAGAAGAGAGAGGTGAAGGGGCGGGGTTAGCATACCGCCCCTTCACCTCTCTCTTCTTAAAAATCGGTTTTACTACATAGTAATCATGACTAGTCTACGTTGCCCCATTTTCTGGTATTTTCTACTCTGTCATAAATTTCACAGTTGCTCCCAAATCAGCTGCCGATGTGCACCCGACTTAGGGTTACCAGATCTGGCACTGACAGAAATCAGTACATTGGGTTCAAAAATTTTCGTTCATTGTCAGTTGCACTTTCTAGCATAAAATCTTTCGAGCAAAAAAAAAAAAATTAGAACTAACTTAAAAATAAAAATAAATGTACAAATTAGAAAAATGATATTAAAATTTTTTGAAATTTGAAGACAAGTTAGATGAGTTTCACAAATTATAAACTCATCTATAAGTGGTTTTCATGCCATTATAGTTGAACTATATTCCCCTTACTTATTATACCTACTCACTAGTCTAGATTAATACATAGGCTGAAACTTTTACGGAATTGTACCATAGTTATTAGTTTACTCAAAAATGTAACAATGTTCATATGTATGTCATTGACTTATGCCGCAACTTAGTTTAACCGCTTCAGCGCCCAATTAAATCTCAAATCTAAAGGCTGGATTATAATGCTGTCGCTGTCGCACCAACTGTCAAAAGTTAAAATTTATGAAACTCTAATCGCAAGTACAAAGGAGTCGCTGCCGCGTCGCGTACAGTTCCCAACATTTCAACTTTAGTCGCGCGACACCAGCAACGGTAAACTTTCTGAAAGTGAATATTTGTGTAAATTATTTTTTAATTTTATTAAAGTCACTTTTTTCATTCATTCGTTATTTTTACTCTTTACTTTAATACAAAAAACACACCACACTTGAAATTTAACTTCCTAAATGACAGATAACTTGATATTCAGTGCGACTTAATTGTAACTGCGAAAGTAACAACTGGAGCGTCAGCGTCTACGACAAGCGACAGCGACAGCATTGTAATCCAGCCTTTACTGATACTGACAAATGACATTTTTCAGTTTTATTTCTAACAGTTGCCTGCCTGTTTTACACGAATAGGTCTGTTCCAATAGAAAACCTGTCCTGTCGTAGCCTGCGAAAAGTGGGGGAAAATTTAGTTAAAATCCCGAAAAGTGAAGGAACGCTTTCTGGGATGTTTCGTGCAAATCAAGAAGACCATAACCTAAAAATCACTTGTGTCTTCAAAATAATGACATAAAACTATTGAAATTAATAAATTATTTAGGAAATTATTCAAAATCTTGTAGTAAGGCACCAATCGAAGAAATTATTTTCAGCACATCGTAATTATTTTGGTTTGACATGACAAGTAACAGCAGTTTTGACATGTTGAAAACGTCGTAAGATTTCACTCCACCTAAAAATCTTCTGCGATTTCTTGGTCGAGGGGAAGTAAAAATTTCCCCGCTTTTCCGAGCATGAGATTCTATTGGAACAGGAATTGGGTGATTTCTTGGTCCCGCGGGATCCCGCATTCTCTATTGGAACAGACTTAATGTGTTGGTGACATTTTACTAAAATAATGTAGTAGAAGCAAGAAAAAACACGTACTAAATTGTCAATTCAATACCTTTCCCAATCATCGATATAAGTTTACAAAATCAGTACATTTACGTACTGAAATTAAAATTATACGAAATCAGTACTCTCAAATTTCTAAGTATGAAAATAAGTACAGTACTGATTAAATCAGTACAACTGGCAACCCTAACCCAACTAGCCGGCATACGTACTTCAATGAAAATTAAACGCACCAAAAGACTAAAATCTATTTAGGTCCATAATTTTATATTAATATTTTTTTTACATGGAAAATTTGAAAATATGATTAAAAACGAACAGAATTGGATATGCCAACTGACAGTGAAAAAACGAAGAGGGCGGACGGAGCGGATTGGTGCTGTTCCAGGCTTTTAAACACATCTCATTTCGGCCGTAAAAATTGCAGAGGTTATTGCCTAAGCAATCAATGACTTGGCTTTTTTTCTCTGGATACACGAGCATTCACTTTCGACAACGCAATATTGTCATTCAACCCCTTAAAAGTTGGATGTGGAAACCCCGGATTATACATGATAAAAAAGTGGTTGCTGTTATTTTCGTAACTGTAGATTTAGTAAATTGGCACCAAGAAGAACCTAGCTGAGAATTGTAAGTTATTTGAAAAAAATTCAAAATTGAATTAACAGTAACTAGTTTCAAATATTTGATATAACTCGAGGTGTGAGTAGATAAGAAATTTAATCATTGCGCTTACGTTTGTTTCTTGTTTATGATTTCTTAATTTCTTTTTAATTGTAGATAAGATTAATCTAAAACACTGTAAATGTAATGCCAGCCAAGTAAAATACTAGGTCTTGAGACTACCTTGTTATCGCTCATACTACTGGTCCTGCACGAATTTGTAATTGGTGCATGTATTTAGCTCTGCTGAGTACTCAGTTAATGTGTTGAGTACTTTTAAAAATTTTATACATATTATAAAATAGATAAAAAATTGATATTGATATACATACATCATTATGGCTAAGGGCCACAACGAAACTAATTTCGTCGGCCACGCAAAACGGTTATTAAAAGGCGACGACTTCGAAACTCATCAGCAATTCAAACATGACTCAATTGTAGTTTTCGCCGCGTAGGTGGTACGTGCTTCTCTGAGGTAGTTTTTAAAATACTTCAATTCTGAAGACGAATTGTGTCCCTTAAATAGTAACATTGCCTCGGATGCACATAAGCCTGCTGCTGTATCTTTCGAGTTTTACTTACTTCTTTGGCATCGATTGATTTTGTAGTGTATATGCATATATGGCGCTACAGTTCTTGCAGGATTCGGCCGCTTTGAATTTTGTTCTTCCAGTTGTCTACGCTAGCTCTCTCCAGTTGGTTATACGAGGTTCTAGATCTTCTAGCACGTCATGCATCCACATATTTCTTGGTAGTTCTACGATTTTTTTCCGATTGGTCTACCACTGGCTAGCTTCTTTATTATGAAGTTCGTGCAACGTATCCGAGCCATCGTAGTCTGCTCAAGTCAAGAATGCACGTCGCGCGAGCGAATGACTGCTTCAGCAATTGGAAGTATGTAGCTGAATAAGTCAATTGCTCGCGCAACGTGCATTATTGACTTGGGCCTATATTTATTTCGTCAAACATTTCTTCAAGCTCTTCGTTCATTCTAATGTACGATTTGTTCTAGTTAATTCTTACAGGAACAAATATTCTTAGGATTTTTCTTGTGAAGATTTTGAATTCATAGTCTGTTGGCATGCTCAATTCTCAAGTCTGAGTCCCTTCGGGCTGCTACATATTTTTCGAGATTTCCTCATGTCCTTGTTAAGTTAAGATGTTTTTTTATTTTATTGCTTCTCTTAAATTGACCATCAAATTATTGCCTAGTTTTTTCGTTGTTTTATGTTCCAAATACATTTTTGTTTGTTTCTGCTTTTTTCTTTTTATCGATTTTCACATCACATTCATATGACTTTTCATTTCCCAGCTATTTCCTCGAACTTTCCTGTTAATATTCTTTTATACTCTTTTTTTTCTTAATTTCTCTATCTATTGCTTTGTTTTTTTAGGTGAAAGTCCAGTCACTCTTTGTACTATCATTCCATCATGTCGTAATCGTCATGTTCAATGTCTAGTAGTAAGTTTGGTCCGTAGGAGGACGGGCTAGGTTAATAAGAGTCTGGAAGGTGCTAAAGGAGGGGGAGATGGAACTTGCATTTCATCTCCTAGATGTTGTAGGAGTTCGTACCAAAAAGAAGATTCTGTTGCTAGACGATCCATCATTTCGTTTATTACCTCTGTCTCTGTATACAAACCGGTTTTATGACGTGTGTTTTTTGAAGTGAAAACTTGAGGCACGTTGGGCACCTTTTGGCCTGGGGTAAAAACTCGCGTCACACGCACTTTTGTTGCGCACTTCTTCCTGCTCACTCACTTTGCGCAACATTTTGTGGGAAAAATTTGCCTTCGCCTTTGTTTCTTAAGGCGGCTACACACGTAACTGCATGCTTGACAAGCACGCATGTCCAATCTTTTTGTGCAAGCGTGCTTGAGCGTGTGTATGAGAATTTAATAATGAGAGAGGGAAGGGAGCGGAAGAACTTAACGAAACATTTTTCACGCAAAACCAAACGCGTGAAAACTAGCACACATATAAAAAGTTACTTCTATCTCTTGCATTGTTTAGCTCTGTTTTTCTCTAACAAGTAAATTTCATCTGCAATACATTTAAAGGTTCCTGTATAGCATTCAATTTTACTACACTCATTTACGCCCCGTCTGAGTTGCTAGGAGTTTAATAAAACCGGTTTTACTCACCACAATTATGGCACCGTGTGAATATGCCCATTGGGCATATGCCACATATAAAAAGTTACTTCTATCTCTTGCATTCTTTAGCTCTGTTTTTCTCTAACAAGTAAATTTCATCTGCAATACATTTAAAGGTTCCTGTATAGCATTCGAATTTACTACACTCATTTACGCCCCGTCTGAGTTGCTAGGAGTTGAATAAAACCGGTTTTACTCACCACAATTATGGCAACGTGTGAATATGCCCATTGAACATCAGCTTGAAGATTGGTCGAATTTTCAAAAGTGTGAGTGCGAGCGAGCGCGTCGTCACTTTCCGAATGAAATTATTTAAGGATAAGCTGCGGCTATTCAAGCATGATTGCGTCGTGGCGAGGCTACAGAGAAGTTGTGCGAGAATGCGCAAAAAGATTATACATGCATGCTTGTCAAGCATGTAGTTACGTGTGTAGCCGCCTTTAAATGTAGCTGGCTAGAGCATGGAAACTTTTGGTCGAGCTCCAGCAACAGACAGCAACGTAAAATTCTACTCGCTCTTAATCCCTCGTTCGGCAACATGGAACACATTTCGCCTATTCGATTGGGCATCTGTATTTTACTTATCTGTGGTAGTATGTTATATTATATCCCAGTAGGGAAGCTGGCAATAAATTACATGCAGAATTAATTCTAGAACTGCTTCATATTTCTTTAGGTCTCATTACAGAAAATAACAGCGTTTTATTTTTGAAAAGTACTTCCTTGCTACATTACTTCCACATAAAAGTAAAGCAAGGAGTAATGATTTGAACGTTCTATGTAATGCAGTTTGAAAGTTCTATGTAATGCAAAATGGAGGCTATTGGTTACCGCCTATGACATCGCCGTGCAAATGTAATGCCTTATCTCCACTTCCTGCAATCTGGACAAGAGTTAGTTGCTACTCCTTAGACCTACTTTCGGAATCGATGGGTATTACTGGCAACTGGGATATTATGTATTGTGTACTATGCACTATGAATTATGTTTTGTACTACAACTTAAAGGGAATATTCATAAACAAAATTTATTGATCCTTGATTTGGAAATATAGACTAGGCGGGCATAGAAAATTTCACTTCCAACGTGTGGTCCTACGCACACTAATTTTTTTTCCTCATTTTTGCCTCTAAAGCCCCTTTTTCCTAGGACAATTTTCGTTGCGAAAAAAAAATCGTTGCGAAAAAAATCGAAAATTAAAATGGATTCAACCATTCTTTTTCGCAACGAGATATTTTTCGTTGCGAAATATTGTAAAGTTGGCTGTAAAATTTCTATATATGTGTTTTACTTTTTATTGTTTGAGTTTTCGTCATGGTTACGTTTTGTTTACTTGACTAAATCTCGTTGCGAGAATTGAATTCGTAGGAACATAACTCAAAAAAATCGCACAACAGACTGCGAAATTTTTTTCGCAACGATTTTTTTTTCGCAACGAAAATTGTCCTAGGAAAAAGGGGCTTAACAATTTGTCAGAATCACCCGTCACACTAACCTTAACATAACATCATACTCAGCGGTCTGCAAAAACTATGAGGAATTCCTCTTCTCTTTCGCGTTCATTGTAAAACTGCATATTTATTGCAATAAGTATATGAAAAAGATGCAGAAAGCTTTTAGTCACGAACATTTGGCAATATGTCAAGTAGTTCAGATAAAGTGCAACCACGCAACTGAAATCGCTTGCGACCAGCAAGAACAGTCGCACGCGACCAGTTGCAAACTAGTTTCTAATCGGTCTCGTTTCTGGGATTGCAAATCAGTCGACTCGTGTGCGGAGGGCCTAAGGTGTTGCACGAGTTCGGAAATACTGACTGATTATTAGGGGTGAGCCGAGCAAGCTACTTTACGGAGTGGGGGTGGTAGTATTCCTGTAAGAGTTTGGGTTCCAGCCTACATAGAAAGTCTTTTTTGGCAGTTTGGCTGGAATCAGTGCCGGCGGATCGTGTTGGGCCCGGGTGGGTAGTCAGAAAAAATCTTGAGGGGTTTTAAATCGTTGATTTTCGCTCTTACCTTCGTCGAGACGCTTTGGATTTTTCGCTGACATGGGATTTGTGGTTCATTAATTTCAAAGTTGCTACTTGATTGGAAATTTCTTCGAATTTTGTATCTCGAGAACAGCCCAAATCATCGGTTACTGCTTTTATCTTCTCATACGATTCAATAGCCCATAGATTACATTTCTGTAGATCTGCATTCCAAATCAGTTTTGCAAATATCCGAAGTTTAGTCTAGTGTAATATAAAAAGTGGGTGTGTGTACTTATGTACGCGCATTAGAAGTTATACTTCTTTGGCGTGATTTAAGACTAATTTTTAATTTGCATGCAAATAATTTATTGGATTTTTTATTATTTGCGTGCGTTGGCAGGTGGAAGCAGCATGATGCCGACACGTTCCAGCCTGTCGGTTATACCGGATTCTAATCCTAACTAAAATCACATACTAGTCAACCCATTCTCCGGCAGAGAGGAAACACATTTTCCAGACAAGTTCTTCTTATTTATACAGGTTTTTATGCGCCCCATGTTTTTATTTTAGTCTGTTAAAAGTCCCAGAATATTACTTAATTAGCTGACACGGCGACACAAAGTGCCCCTTGGCAAACGACATTAGAAGACAGCACTCGTACTATTCCAGAAGGTCAATTTTTGTGTTCTAATTATTTTCTAGTTTTTGGTACAGCAGATTTAAAATAAAACCATTTAACTTAAAAGTTTTTTTACCTATTTTTATTATATTCTTTTTAGTCTTAATTCAGTCATATTTGGATTTTACTTTTTACAAAATTCTGGTGAAGTGATTTGTTATACCATATTTCCAGCGTCATTTTGAATTTTCTAATTTTTACAACAAATTTATTTCCGTCCTTAAACACCCCCAAATAGCAATTTTCAGTGAAATCGAATCGTAATTGCCAAAATCGTACCTCCATATTGGCGTCGCCATTTTGATTTTTTTAAAATTTTGACCACAGATCCGTCATTTGTGACCTTAAAAACTCCCCGATACCGATTTTCAATGGATTCGGAACACATTTGCAAAATTCATCCGCCATTTTGAATTTTCAAATTTTGATTACAGAATCGTCATTTGTGGCCCTAAAAACCTCCCGATACCGATTTCAATGGATTCAGAACACATTTTCAAGATTCATCCGCCATTTTGAATTTTCAAATTTTGACCACAGAATCGTCATTTGTTGGCCTAAAAACCTCCCGATACCGATTTTTAATGGATTCAGAACACATTTCCAAAAATCCACCGGCCATATTGGCGCCGCCATTTTTAATTTTCAAATTTTGATAATACAAAATTGTCAGATTGCACTGACACGTTAGCTCAATGTGTGTGCAAAGTTTCATAAGAATCGGTTTAGTAGAAGTAGTTGAAAAAGCTGTCGCAAGATTTGAACCAAACAAATATACGAGGTCAAGCTAAATAAATCCATTAATATCTTGTTCATTGTTTGATTTTCCCAAATAATAACAGTAAATATTTTGTATTATATATTCAAACTAATTTCTGATTGAATAATTATATTAAGTTTTAACCATTCAAAATCATTAGTAAAACAGTAAATAATTAGCGCTTGTTATTGTACAGTTGCCATATAGCTTTATTATTATATTGGCCAGTTTCACACTGGCAGACAAACAACCAAGAAAAATCTTCTGAAAAAGTCGGCCCGTGTAAAACTGGCCCTTAGAAACTCGCGCTTAGGTGATGAATAGAACACGGATCGAATTTCCATCCATAGCATCGCGACAGAACCCCTCACCGAATCTTCTTATGCCTACAAAAAGCGCTTAGCTGATGAATCGTACATGAAATTTATTTCCCTCCATAGCCTCAGGATAAAAACCCCCTCACCGTGAACAGACATCAGCTAAAGAATGGGAGTTGAAATGCTTGCCCCCCATACCCCTTCGCCTATATTCTCCGTCACCGTCTCGCGTCTCGATAAAAATTCATTCTCATAATATTTTCCAAACGCGCCTAAAGAAGTATAACTTCAAAAATTCAGCTGCTCTTATTTCTTCCTTGATTTTCAACAATACTGTAGTAGCTATAAAATCTAGAATTTGAGTCTTCATGGAGCCATTTGTGATCATCTCTTTGCAGCCATGATGCCAGTTCAGTCACATCTTCTGCTCGAGCCTTTGAAAATGTCATGAAATTTGAATTTCCATAGTTGTTGGCTCCTCTCAGGGAAAGACCTTGTCTGACCCCCACTGACCTTATCAACATTTTTTACGCTTCAAGGCAGTCTATATGAATAGAACTAGTGGCATGAAACTCTAACCGCCCATGTCCATGATTCCAGTTGTAGAATCCCTCATCAACCCTGCTTGGATGCGATAGCACGCGAATCTAATTGGCTATTAACTTCATCTCGCACGGTTCGGTGCATATAGTGCAAATCGTTTTGTTGTTTTTAAGTTGAAGCCATGCGTAGTCTTTCGCCCATTTTTTAAAAATAACCGGCACTGAAGACTTATTTAAAGCACCATTTAGAAAATTGGATTAAATAGTGTTAGGTCTTGTGAGAAACATATCAGCGGGAAAAGAATCGCACGAGAAAAGGGCATAGGGTCGCAAAAGTTTCATAATTATTGCTGTAACTCGTATACATTGTATACTTACTTTCACGATTTTGACTATTATCTGACCCACAGGGACATCTCTCAAAGGTTTAGTGAATCCTACGTCTAAGGAGTTTTACAACAAAGAAAATATTTAAAAAAAATACCGCAGGTAAAACATGTGACATTCTACAACTGAACGCCCCCGATGTAACGAAAATTTGTCGGTCGCCACTTCGGGCGATCTTTGGCAGGCCTCGGCCAGACTTGGCAGTAAGTGTGTTCCGCATGTATGTTGTTAATACTATATTGTATAATTACTTCTTTGAAGCAAATACTTATTCAAACGAATAACACACGAAGAATCTTATTAATTGAAAACTGTCGGATTTTCTTTCACTTTTGTAGAGGTTCCCGACACCCACGCGTATATTTTTTTATTTTATTTCTAATTTATTGGGATTTGCGGGGAGAATGTGTAGCACGAAAAAACTTATATCCGGCTAGCATTTAAAGGGGCATGCCTCAGGCAGCGTGTGGGCCTCATGTGGCAAATTAGGGGCATGCCGAAAGAGGGATTTCCCCTTAGATTACTCACGCGTACCACAGAAAGAAAAAATCGGCGATACTGAAGTGAGGTATGCCCTATCAGTTTCTCATAAGGGCCCCATAAGGCAAACCTCATTACAAATGAAATGGGAACGTATTCGGAAAGCTTTTTAAAAGCTCAATTTTACTCATAAAGCTTTAGTTTTTGCTGTTCATATTTCAGACAATTATGTTGATGGGATTGAAGGCTGTCTTTAGCATACTTAGACCGGTTATTTTCGATTGCGGAGGTAAGCAGCATTTGACGTGATTCGTACTCAGATAGATGGGCGACCGCTTGGAAAACAACACTCGCGCTTGAAAATAAAAATCCTTCAACACCGCCGCAAGTTTTCATTTATTAAGGCGAGTGTACATCCCAAGAATAAAGTGGAAGAACAAAGTGGCCCTGTACAAAACACAAGCGCAAAGTTTCGTCGAAAGCTCGAAACTTTTTACAACTGTCAAACGTAAATTGTTTAACACGGTTGCAGAGGAAACAATTTAATAAGCTGCGAAGCCTCTTAGATAGTTATATTAAATTAATGTGTAGTAAAAAAGACAATTTTATTAGTTTCAAACATTTTCTCACGTCGTTTTTGAGTTAAAAAAATTAACGTATTTTCAAACTGTCGAAAACAAGGTAAATATGCAAAAATTAGGGAAAATGGCATATTTATATGCATTAGAATATTGAAATTTAACGAAATTAAAAGACTTTTTTCGGTCTACGCATTCGTTAAGTAGAGTAGAACATTACTTTCAGGTTGCCGTTTCTGTTGCCACTTTGGTGAAACAGAGATAGAACCATCTTTGCGATAAAGGAGCTCAGATTTGCTCTTCCGCTTTATTCTTGGGATGTAAACCTGCCTTAAATGGGTACTTCTAACTTTAGCGTTTATGAAAATAAGCGTTAAAGTAATCGGAGCAGAAAAATACACAATAGTGTATACAAAATTTTTTTTAATAAGAATCATGGCCATTATTTGCATATCTTCTAGGAATACTGGATTTTATATAAATTGAGTATAATGAGCTATTCAATAACTGTGGACAATTTTAATATAAAAATATTATGTCACACGCTCGTTGCTCAAATTCCGGGTGGGTATTTTACCCACCTGGATTTTTTCGGGTGGGTACTGCTACCCACCGTACCCACATTATCCGCCGGCACTGGCTGGAATTGTTATGATTTTAGCGTAGTTGGAGCATGTTCAAATTAATTGTATTAATTGCAGCCTTAGGCATACCTTGCATGCATTTTAATATGAAATTCTGTTTTTTTAAGTGATCTTGTTTTATTTAGGTTAAACCGAAGACTAAAAATCTGGGTGAGGGTAAATGCAGTCTTTTATAAGGTATTAAAAGGAATGTCAGTGGAATTAAAACCCAGGATTATAAGGATTATATCAAATAATTAAAAATGAATATCGAATGCTCTGAAATTCTACATAACATAAAAGAAAGCCCCGATGATCAATTATTAAACGATTATTTGTATGATGGATCAAGCGAAGAACATATTTTGTTGGATGGAGAGCATTTACAAATAGAAATGTCCACCGATTCAGAAACAGAGGTCTCTCGAGAAATTTTTCAAGAAAGCTCCCTAACAGAATATTTACAAGTAGGGAATGAAGTAGAGGTACGGAGTGAAAACGATATTAGTTTAAATCTTACTGATGTACAACTTGTAAATGATGCAGCAAAGACAAATATTAAAGCTATTCGTTGCAATAGGAAATTAAATAGAAAAAGGACTCCTTATGTTAAGCCAAAGTTGGGATCTGCTAGAACAAGATTTACAAATATTCGAAAGACACAATTTTCATTATCTTATTCATCTACGCCCATTACAAAGAAAGTGCTAGAAAAAGATATTGATGAACAATGTGGGTTAGCTAAAATTTTTCCAAATAAAAAATGCAAAGTCGAGTATATACATAGTAATTTTTCCGCTATAATGGATTTAGGAAAACCCTTAGAAGTGTCGTCAACGTCTATAAATAAGCATGCATCTGCCCTGCCTTTGAATTTGACTTTTGAGGGTGATGCTTTAGAAAATCAATGTAAAGACATCTCAAATGAAAATAGTTTATTGGGTATCGAAAATAACGACAGGGTTCCAGATAAGCCAAAAGTTAGGTCGCAAAATAGTGGCCAATCAAGCAATAATTTAGTTCTGGAAATTGATTATCAGGAGAAACTTATTTTAATTCAATCGATTGCACTAACTCGTATGCCAGGATTTTTAAATATATATCGTTTTTGCTTACAATACATTAAATATTTCCCTTTTATTGTTTTATTAGATTTTCGCAAAGACTGTTCTATATCAGAAGAAAACGAGCTTTTACAGGAATCAGAAAGGTGGTCTTTTATATCTACTTGGAAAAAAGTATCTACAAAGCAATGCATATCTGGATTATGTTTTGTAGCACGGCGAGATACTCCGTTTAGTTTACATTGGATTCAGAGTTTGTTAAGAAATGATCCAGATGGCAATAATGGCTTAGACATAAACAATTTAATTCAAATTAAATTATATAACAAACGAAGGGAATTCTCGAAGTCATGTCTCGTTAATTCCAAAGTTAATCTTAAAGAAATTGCCGGAATAACTCGATCGTGTACTGATTCAAATATGAAAGAAACATCCACTTCTAAAAATTTAAATCAAAGGGAGTCTTATTTAGAAATATTTAAAAAATATCTTTGTTCGACTAATAAAACAAAAAAGGCGAGACCTACTAAAACTACTAAATATGGTTTACGTGGGAGAAATAAAATTAATTCAAATCAAAATATGCTTCAAGACCTGCACAGTGTAGTAAAGCCAATAACAAATTTAAATTATAAAATTCGCAACCTGGAAGTTGTTGCTTCAAAAAGTTTATCAAAACAATCTGTACGCGAAGATGTGAAACCTACAAAACATGTGAAACCTATAACCAAAACAAATCTGGATATTAAAGACCAATTAATAAAGAAGCTCAGAAATAATCAGCGAGGGCTTGTTATAAATAAGCAAAGAGCAAACAAAGTTGACATCAAAAGCCAGCAACTGAACATTGATTGCTTGCAAAAGGTGATTGCTTTACAAGACATTTCTATCACTAGAGCAAAACCAAAGCCTGCTAAAATTGAAGAACAAAAGTCAGAATATCATAAAATTTTACCGAAAAAATCTTTACATTTAGAAGAAATAGTTTTTCCTGAAGGAACGACGAATATAAATTCTACATCGCAGCTTGTAGTTTATTTAAACAGAACGGAGGACAATAACAAAGGAAATCACTGTTTAAGCAAAAGTACTTCAACTAAAGATAATCCATCTATCAATCAACAGTCTAAGGTGCCTTTAACTCATTTACCAGACGGGAAAAAATTCAACTTAATAAGAGTTGCCAACAATTGTATCGCTATGCAACCTAACCAGTTTGTCGAATATTCTCCAATGTATAACAGTACATTTCTGATAGGACCTTCTAATCTACCTCCTGGAAGATACTATCTGCATCCAATGCCTCGAGGAGCCGAATCTTTTAACAATATTATGTTAAAAGTTGAACTTATGCATAAATATAATCTTGGATATGAAAACATTTCAACGGAAGACTTAATGAGAATCCCCGATTTTGAATTTTTACCTACAAATGTGCAAATGTCCGATATCTGACTGCTTATTATCTTATAAATATGTTGTTTTAAATCATTTTAAATGGAAAATTTATTTATGTTTTATGTTGAATATGCAAACATTTTATGTTTGTTTTCTGTAATTTTAAGTATACTGTTTTGTTTTACAACTTGAAGTTGGTGTTTTTTCGAGAATAAATTGAATTTTATTTTCATATTTTTTAATTTATTGCTTCTTGTAATTTTTTTGCTATTTTTAATTAGCTTATAAACAAGATTTAATTGTTCTGGCACCGGCGGGTATTCTCCAATTAGTGTCTTGCTAGTTTTACAACATAGGGGCTTATCGCGAGAGTCGATTCCCTATAGACAGAGTCGAATAGACTTAAAGTCTATAGTTGGTATCATAAATGTCGACTACAATAGAAATTTTTCTACAATTTAGAACTGTCAAATCTATGACAAATATTGACACGACTTAAAGCTTGCGTAAATTTTGTGTGTTTATTTTTGCTTTGCGTTTATTATAATATATAATATTTTGAAAGATATTCAATAGAAAATTTTTGTTTTAAATGGCAATCCTATTTTTAAAAGTCGACTGATTTACGCGATACCATTTCTTTCTGCAATAGACTAGAAAAAGTCGAGTCTATTCTATTCGGATCGACTCTCGCGATAAGTCCCATACTCTTGCCGCATATTGGCAAACTTTCACCGCGAGTAACTTTCTCGCCTGTATGAGCATGCAGATGGAGAACATTATGTATAATTTTGGTATGTGGTGCAGTCAAGCTTATGTGTACTACTAGTCCGTCATGTCGTTCAAGTCATGTTTCAATGTCGAGTAGTAAGCTTGATTTGAAGGATAGAAGAGAAAGAATGGGTTAGGGGTCTGGAGGGTGCTTGAGTGGATGTGGATGAACGAGTTCAAACACTGGGCCTGATTGTTGAATCCGGCGGATTTGAGATTCCCGCCGCTAAAGAGTTTCACTTTCACTTATCGCTGCGATTGTTCAATCCGCCGAGCGCAACTGCCATATGAAGTGACATATTTCATTTGCGAAATTCAAATGAAAATCGAATGACTTCGCATTGGATACAAAACTCCAAACAAGTGGTTTTTTAAATTTAACTTCCACTTTCGACTGCCAAATTCTCATTCACTTTCTCGCCGGGGCACAGTGTATTAAAAGTTAAATCCAGCGGAACTTAATTAAAACATAAATGTGCTTATATCTAAAGGAAATCGGGGGCAAATATGGGCAAGAGATGACAACTGTATTCTAAGGAGTATTACCCATAAAAGAGTTTAGAAGTAAAAATAAGGTGGATACATGCGGATACATTTTTAAAACTCAGCCTGAATTCAAGAATCTGAATAACGGACCAGTAAAAAGCGAATTCTCTACAAATAATTAAGTGAATAATTGTTCAAACATACATTTCTCGATTGCTCAAGGACAAAACAAACAACAATCAAATAAATTTTCAACTTAGGGCTTTAAACAACACAGCAAAATTATTATTATCTATTTATTAGGAAAGTACACAAGAACTACATCTTTTAGAGTACAAGGAGAAATAAAAAACAAACAAAAAAAAGCAAAACTTGAAATCTTAATAAATAACTTAAACTAGCCTTAAATAAATAATACTACAAACTAGTGTAAAATTAAAAGTAAAGAAGACTATAGAAGACAGAGAAGTGGAGTAGATAGGGAAAAGAAGAGAAGAGAAAAAGCAAAAAAAAAACTAAAGAAGAGGTGAGGAAGAGGAAGAGAGAAAAATAGATGCTTGCTTTCTGAAAGCTGCTGCTGTGCCTATCCTTTGTATGGCATTGGGAAGGCTATTCCAAAGTCTAATTGTATACACAAAGAAGGAGCGACTACCCATTAGAGACGAATGAGCAGGTATAAGGAATTTGATTGATCTCAGGGACTGTAAAGGAGCTAGGAAGTCAGAGAGGTAGACAGGACTTTTAGCATAAAATACTTTATGTAAGAGAACAAGTGCCCTGATGTTCAGAAGAAGAAAAATGTCATGGCCTAATAAAGAGTTTCGTATATCAGACACATGATCGGAACGTCTCAAGTGAAAAATATACCGCAAACAATCATTAAAAGCTACCTTAAGACGTTGGCGGCAGGATGAATCAAAAGATATGTAGACAAGGGCACCATATAGAAAATATGGCAACACAAGAGTTTTAACCAGCTTGGCACGAATAGATTGTGGTAAGAGATTACCATAGAGTCAAAGTTTACGCAATGTACCATAGATCTTGGAGAGTGTAAGTGAGACATGATCGCAGCAGGATAGTTTGTCATTAATAATAATGCCAAGATTATTGACACATTCAACAAAGGGAAGAGGAAAATTATCAAGGACGATATTCGGAATATTGTCCAGGGACCGATTGGGACGTTTAAGGATGAGTGCTTTGGACTTATTAGGATTTAATTTGAGGAAATTGGAAGAACTCCACTCATTTATCTGGGAGAGGATATCATTAAGTTTAGCGATACAAGATCTGATTTTACTAGGAGGACAAGAGGTATACAACTGAAGATCATCAGCATACAGATGAAATGAACAGCGTTGAATAACGGAGGTAACATCATTGACATACAAGGAGAAAAGGAGAGGACCGAGAATTGAACCTTGTGGGACACCTACAAGTACTGGTAGGAAAGAAGATACAACCCCGTTATGCCGAACACACTGTAGCCTATTAGACAGAAGAGAGGAGAAAAGTCTGATGGCAGAAGAAGAGAAGTTATAGAATGTCCTAAGTTTGGAAAGCAAACGCGAGTGAACTACTGAGTCAAACGCTTTGGAGAAATCCAGAAGAACTAGTAATGCTACATCACCCTGATCCAGAACCGAACGAAAATCTGAAGTTACCTTCAGTACAGCAGTTTCGCAGCTATGGTTTTTACGAAAGCCAGATTGGAGTTTAGAAAGGAAATTGTTAGATTCAACATAGCGCGTGATCTGACAGAAGAGAATTTTCTCAAAGACTTTGGCAAGGAAGGGAAGAATACTGATCGGACGATAATCTGTTATATCTACTGGGGAGGATTTTTTTGGTAACGGAATCACAACAGATTTTTTCCAAATCAAGGGTACTTGAGAAGTTGTCACGCAGTAATTGAAGATATGTGTGATGGTATCCAGAATTAGTGGAGAGAGTAACTTAAGAAATCGCGGAGAGACTTCATCACAACCGATACAGTTAGACGAGATGGACAGCAATGTTTCAAGAACTTCGCAAGAGTCCACACAACGAAAGTTGAAACCATCAGTGCTGAGTGAACTAGATGATTGGGAGTACGAGGGATTGGAGAGTGTGGGATCAGGAGGAGATTGAATGAAGGAAGCATTGAGAAGATTTACATCAAGATCAGAAGGTGTGGGTACAGAAGTATTAATACCTAAAGAACGAATATTGGACCATAGTTGTTTGGAATTTAGTGCGGGATCAAGCTTGCGGGAGTAAAACTCACGTTTAGCAAATTTGACTTTACAATTGATGAGGTTGCGTAGTTGTTTGTAAGCACTAAGATACCTAGGAATCCTTGTCTTGCGAAAGCGCCTATACATAAACTCACGCTGATTAATTAGATCACGGATCTCACGGGAATATCAAGGGCAGGGACGAGATACCCGGCGCCTTCTCGTTACTATAGGGACGCACTGATCGAAAAGGTGATGAATGTATGTATTTAATAGATCAACTTTGGTGTCAATACAAGTGGTGTAATAGATATCACCCCACGGCATGGACGCGGTGACTACAGATAGCTGATCTAAATTAATATTGCTATAGTCGCGATATGAAACCGAAGAAGATGAAGAGGGCAGGGAAAATGCAAACTTAGTTGAGAGAAATAGTAGGTCATGATCCAGAAAACTAGGCGGCGAGATTTGACTGTGTCTTAATACAGCATCAGTGGCGGTGGTAGCTATAATATCAAGTAGGGAGGGACTCTGGCAGTTCAAAAAAGTTGGTAGTTGGTTCAAAGTATGTAAATCCAGCGATACAAGGAATTGCCTAAGTGAAGTCGCACGATTATTGGCTTTCAGAAGATTAACATTAAAATCACCAGCAACAATTATATTTTCATAGTGGTGAGAGAGCCTTGTAATAAGGTTGGCAAACTCAGCAGCAGTCTCAGTGTTAAAAGTATTGGGCGGAGAGTATACACTTACTACAACACATTTGTCACCAGCAGATTTCACTTCTACCGCAATAAATTCAAGTTGCGACCCACACGATTTGCCCACCACTCTTGAGGAAAGCAGTGATGTGCTATATATGGCAACACCCCCACCAGTACGACTTAAGCGATCGTTACGATGCAACAAAAAACCAGGAAGGGAAACTAGAGCAGACGGGATTTCAGGTTTCAACCAAGTCTCACTTACCAACAGAACATGAATTTTCGTGCGTTCAAACATTAATCTAAATTCGTCCATTTTGTTTCTTAAGCTTCTGGCATTAAAAACACAAATGTTCAGGCCTAAGCAGGAAGAGGAAAGGATATTGAGTCTCTCCCTGTGCACACAATTAGTAGAATTAGGCCACGTTCATATGGGCTGCATGCCGCACGGCAAAAGCTCTTAATGTTCTCTGATTGGCCAGGAAAAAATGTCTATCTCGGCACATGTTCTCTCTCTTGCACAGCATTGCTGCAAAAATCATGCAAAGAGGAAATCTCTTATCCATGCGGCAAAATTACGGAACTGTCAAATTCGAGCTTTTGCCGTGCTGCATGCAGCCCATGTGAACGTGCTGCAAAATCACGGAACTTTCAATTTTACAATTCTAGCGACATATAAAAAATTAATATCTTTTTTTGTCACTTTCTCTTTCTTTATATTTAGTTAATAGTACTATTGCACTCGGTTAACATATTTTTTTTTATTTTTAAAGTAATGCATTTCACTTTTTCACTTTTTCAAAATCACAAAACAGCTGATTTTTGACAACCAGCAGATGCAACCATGTGAACGAGGAGCTGCAGGCATGCGGCAAACTTTTTGCAGTCTCTCACAAAAATTTCCGAATACTACACGAAGGCAAGCCGAAGTCGAGCTTTTGCCGTGCGGCATGCAGCCCATGGGAACGCGGCCTTACTCATAATTCCTAAAAATTATCCAAGCCAAAGGACAGAACAAACACAGAAGCATCCATCAAGCAAGCACAGTAGAAGTGAAAAGAAGTTGAAAGCAAGAGGTAAAGAGAAGAGGAGGCGAAAGTAGAAACTTAAAATTAAATATAAAGAAATAGCAGAATACATTACAATTAGATTACAAAGATATATAAATAAAATAAAAATGAAGCTAATAACATTAATAAAATTATAAAGAGAAGAATAAAAACAAAACAGAAAGAGAAAATAATTAAAATTAAAATTAAAGAGAAGAAAATGAAAATTGAACGAGAACTGTAAGAGAACAGCGTTATGTTCCAAGTGCGATGCGATGCTCCAAGACAGTTGCTGGCAGTTATTTCGGGCTGGGAGTAGAAGATAAGTTGACGGCTTCATTGAGATCTAGTGCAGAGGTAAAAACTTTGGGCGGTTTGTTTTTCTCCAGCTGCACATAGACTAAACCTCGACGGGTAAATACAGAAGCTACCAGGCTCCTTTTTTGTAGCTTCCGAGCTGTCTGAAAAATGTCCATATTTTTCGACGTTAAGCTTTCGTTGACATGCACGAGGCTGTCAGAAGTAAAGCCCAAGTTAATATTTTTTAGAGACAGCGGTCCATGATGACGGCTCTTCCGAAGAAATTCCTGCTGTTCATTGCCAGATGGGAATTTAACAATTAGCATTGAACTAGGCTTCTTTATATTTCCAGAATCGGTGACGCGCCGCTGCTGTGGGCGAAACACATTCACATATTGTGACAGCTCATGGCCAATGGTGGAGGCAAGAGATTTTAAAATTTCTTTGGGATTGTCATTCTCAGTACACGGAATACCACGAATGACAACATCCTGAAGTCTGGATTGCCGTCGTAGATCTTCCAGCTCGTTGGAGAGAGCGGCGAGGTCATGTTGCACGGACTCAACGTCATCATTTATTTTACTTACTTGAGTGGCAAGGGAATTGCGTACCTCGACAATTTGCATGGACAGGCGACTCTCAAGCTGCGTTAACCGATCATCAAATGCAGCAAATTGTTCCTCCAGCATTCGATTCACGCTCAGCAAGATCCTCTTCTCCAGGAGCTCAAGGCTGCATTCCGGGGCTGCTATGGACGTTGATCTTGGTGTAGTGCTAGTGGTGCTCTCCCTGCGCATGCTGGCTGAGTGCACCGGTGTAATATTTTTGGCGGGAATAGAGTCTGACTCAGCGATTTTTCGTGTTGTTGGTCTTGGTTTTGGCATATTTGGATTTTATTTTTTTTTTCTTTTACACTAATTGGGCTTTAAATCGGCAAAGAGTCTACAAGACACCAGTTGGCAGTTATAGTGGCGCGGCGGGAGTATAATTAAAACGTAAAAATTTGGAAAAAACTTGCGGAAAAATATGTGCCTGAAGTTCCGAACGTTCAAATGAACGATTTCGGAAAAAAAAAATTAAATTTAGAATCGGACGTTTGGACGTTAAAAACAAAGTAAATAATTATATTTTGATACCGGACAGACAGTGGAGGCTTCGAAAACTATCAACCCTAAATTATTAGCCCCGAATTATAAACGCACCCCTAACTCACCCCCTAGAAATGACTTTTTTTGAAAATATAGTTAGAGGCTTTAGACCCCGCTGAAAATTTGTATACATGTTAAGGGGGATGTTAAGAACTAACACAAAAAATTTCAAGTTTATAACATCCCCGGAAGGCACCCCTAACTCACCCCCTAGAAATGACTTTTTTTGAAAATATAGTTAGAGGCTTTAGACCCCGCTGAAAATTTGTATACATGTTAAGGGGGATGTTAAGAACTAACACAAAAAATTTCAAGTTTATAACATCCACGGAAGACACCCCTAACTCACCCCCTAGAAATGACTTTTTTTGAAAATATAGTTAGAGGCTTTAGACCCCGCTGAAAATTTGTATACATGTTAAGGGGGATGTTAAGAACTAACACAAAAAATTTCAAGTTTATAACATCCCCGGAAGACACCCCTAACTCACCCCCTAGAAATGACTTTTTTTGAAAATATAGTTAGAGGCTTTAGACCCCGCTGAAAATTTGTATACATGTTAAGGGGGATGTTAAGAACTAACACAAAATTCAAGTTTAGTTAACATCCCCGGAAGACACCCCTAACTCACCCCCTAGAAATGACTTTTTTTGAAAATTATAGTTAGAGGACTTTAGACCCCGCTGAAATTTGTATACATGTTAAGGGGATGTTAAGAACTAACACAAAAAATTTCAAGTTTATAACATCCCGGAAGACACCCCTAACTCACCCCCTAGAAATGACTTTTTTTGAAAATATAGTTAGAGGCTTTAGACCCCGCTGAAAATTGTATACATGTTAAAGGGGGATGTTAAGAACTAACACAAAAAATTTCAAGTTTATAACATCCCCGGAAGACACCCCTAACTCACCCCCTAGAAATGACTTTTTTTGAAAATATAGTTAGAGGACTTTAGACCCCGCTGAAAATTTGTATACATGTTAAGGGGGATGTTAAGAACTAACACAAAAAATTTCAAGTTTATAACATCCCCGGAAGACACCCCTAACTCACCCCCTAGAAATGACTTTTTTTGAAAATATAGTTAGAGGCTTTAGACCCCGCTGAAAATTTGTATACATGTTAAGGGGGATGTTAAGAACTAACACAAAAAATTTCAAGTTTATAACATCCCCGGAAGACACCCCTAACTCACCCCCTAGAAATGACTTTTTTTGAAAATATAGTTAGAGGCTTTAGACCCCGCTGAAAATTTGTATACATGTTAAGGGGGATGTTAAGAACTAACACAAAAAATTTCAAGTTTATAACATCCCCGGAAGACACCCCTAACTCACCCCCTAGAAATGACTTTTTTTGAAAATATAGTTAGAGGCTTTAGACCCCGCTGAAAATTTGTATACATGTTAAGGGGGATGTTAAGAACTAACACAAAAAATTTCAAGTTTATAACATCCCCGGAAGACACCCCTAACTCACCCCCTAGAAATGACTTTTTTTGAAAATATAGTTAGAGACTTTAGACCCCGCTGAAAATTTGTATACATGTTAAGGGGGATGTTAAGAACTAACACAAAAATTTCAAGTTTATAACATCCCCGGAAGACACCCCTAACTCACCCCCTAGAAATGACTTTTTTTGAAAATATAGTTAGAGGCTTTAGACCCCGCTGAAAATTTGTATACATGTTAAGGGGGATGTTAAGAACTAACACAAAAAATTTCAAGTTTATAACATCCCCGGAAGGCACCCCTAACTCACCCCCTAGAAATGACTTTTTTTGAAAATATAGTTAGAGGCTTTAGACCCCGCTGAAAATTTGTATACATGTTAAGGGGGATGTTAAGAACTAACACAAAAAATTTCAAGTTTATAACATCCACGGAAGACACCCCTAACTCACCCCCTATAAATGACTTTTTTTGAAAATATTGTTAGAGGCTTTAGACCCCGCTGAAAATTTGTATACATGTTAAGGGGGATGTTAAGAACTAACACAAAAAATTTCAAGTTTATAACATCCCCGGAAGACACCCCTAACTCACCCCCTAGAAATGACTTTTTTTGAAAATATAGTTAGAGGCTTTAGACCCCGCTGAAAATTTGTATACATGTTAAGGGGGATGTTAAGAACTAACACAAAAAATTTCAAGTTTATAACATCCCCGGAAGACACCCCTAACTCACCCCCTAGAAATGACTTTTTTTGAAAATATAGTTAGAGGCTTTAGACCCCGCTGAAAATTTGTATACATGTTAAGGGGGATGTTAAGAACTAACACAAAAAATTTCAAGTTTATAACATCCCCGGAAGACACCCCTAACTCACCCCCTAGAAATGACTTTTTTTGAAAATATAGTTAGAGGCTTTAGACCCCGCTGAAAATTTGTATACATGTTAAGGGGGATGTTAAGAACTAACACAAAAAATTTCAAGTTTATAACATCCCCGGAAGGCACCCCTAACTCACCCCCTAGAAATGACTTTTTTTGAAAATATAGTTAGAGGCTTTAGACCCCGCTGAAAATTTGTATACATGTTAAGGGGGATGTTAAGAACTAACACAAAAAATTTCAAGTTTATAACATCCACGGAAGACACCCCTAACTCACCCCCTAGAAATGACTTTTTTTGAAAATATTGTTAGAGGCTTTAGACCCCGCTGAAAATTTGTATACATGTTAAGGGGGATGTTAAGAACTAACACAAAAAATTTCAAGTTTATAACATCCCCGGAAGACACCCCTAACTCACCCCCTAGAAATGACTTTTTTTGAAAATATAGTTAGAGGCTTTAGACCCCGCTGAAAATTTGTATACATGTTAAGGGGGATGTTAAGAACTAACACAAAAAATTTCAAGTTTATAACATCCCCGGAAGACACCCCTAACTCTCCCCCTAGAAATGACTTTTTTTGAAAATATAGTTAGAGGCTTTAGACCCCACTGAAAATTTGTACGCATGTTAAAAGTGATGTTAAGAACGAACAGAAAAAATCTCAAGTCCATAACCTCCCCGAAAGCCACCCTTAACCCACCCCCTAGAAAGGATTATTTTTAAAAAAATAGTTAGAGTCTTCAGACACCGCTGCAAATTTGTGTGCTTGTTAAGAGGGATGTTCAGAACTAACACGAAAAATTTCAAGTCCATAACATCCCCGGAAGCCACCCTTAACCCACCCCCTAGAAAGGATTATTTTTGAAAAAATAGTTAGAGGCTTTAGACCCCGCTGCAAATTTGTGTGCTTGTTAAGAGGGATGTTCAGAACTAACACAAAAAATTTCAAGTCCATAACATCCCCGGAAGCCACCCTTAACCCACCCCCTAGAAATGATTATTTTTGAAAAAATAGTTAGAGGCTTTAGACCCCGCTGCAAATTTGTGTGCTTGTTAAGAGGGATGTTCAGAACTAACACAAAAAATTTCAAGTCCATAACATCCCCGGAAGCCACCCTTAACCCACCCCCTAGAAATGATTACACAGCCCTACAAATTAAAATTTTTTTTCTTTTTTCGATTTCAGCATTAATTTTTTGGGTTTGGGGACCTCCTAATCACGAATCTGAAATCGGTTTTTTTTTCTATCATGTCAGAGTTTTCCGGTTTTTCGTTGTGCGTTGTGTGTGGACTATGAGCGTCTTTTCGAGCGTCATATAACCAGGGTATAAGTACCTTATTACGGCCCGTCTGTCTCTGCCAATAAAATATTTTTTTGACCGAGTGAAGAATAAGCCTGAAATACATATATGTTCAGAAATACTGCCTGTGAAAGTCCTGCCGAAACCGGATTACCCGTTTTCGAGATTACAAACATACAGAAAGGCAGCGTACCTATTACAATCAATAAAAATTCTTGACAGCCACAGCGGTGACCGTCATTTCTGAAAAAATTAAATTTTTAGGAAAGATAGCAAATCATAGAACCAATTAGGCCACACGGCCTGTCACTTTGCTCTTAACAAACCGGTTTGTACATATACAGGGTGTTTCAAACCACCCGTGCCACCCAATTTTCTGGAAAAGTTTCAATTTAAAAAAAAAACAAAAAAACACGTGTTCAGTATTTTTTGAAAATGTATCTGACCATTCAGAAATTTACGCCCCGCCACACCCCCACTTTGCGGGAAGGGGGTAACTTCAAAATTTCAAATGGCAGCCCCCATTTTTTTCGCGGATTCTGATTCTCCGAAGAGAAATATGAAACTTTTGTCGGAACATTTTTTTTATCCGAAGCCCCTGCACCCCCAAAAATCATCAAATAGCAAAATTATCCAAGCAATGATAGGCCGTGTGATTTGGCTCATAAATGTCCAGTTCTGCATTTCGAAAATCTGATCGGAAAATGTATATCCATGGTAGAGTGAAAACTTTTTTTATCAATACAATTGAAGTCGTGAAAAAGTAACCAAAAATATGCCTACACATGCATTTTTATAGACAAATAGTAAACAGATTAGCTAAATAAAAAATGGTTATCACATTTAGGAAAGATTTGAGAACGGTAAATTTATATATGTATGTATGGTATCGTCAGTTAGGCAAATCATGGACCGTTATAATTAAGAGAAAAAAATCGAGAATAAGAAATAGTTTTTCAATGCTTATATTATTAAATATACATTTGAAAACCCTCTCTCTCGAAGTTAATTTTGTTAATAATAAATTAAATTTTTTCTAGCAATTGAACGCCCAAGATTTTGCAAAAATACTTTGCATTTTCAGATTCAGCAGATCAAAATCTAAAGAAATCATCGGGAAAAAATGTATGCCACCTCGTCATGTATGCAGAACCCCCCTCAGCCTCGGGCACCGGAATTCGAGTTTTTCAAACTAACCAAAACGTGCGTGCTAAGAATCGCTTCTGAGGGATAGAGAACGCGCTATCTATCGGCACCGTGCGCACCCATCGTTAATGAATAGAAAGAGCATTTAACAACTACGACGCAATTTTCATACGACCCTTTTATTTTATGAGGTTTCTTTTATCGGAATTCTGAATGGATGACCTATTTAGGGGCTTTTTTTGGAGAAAAAATTTTGAACGCACCATAGACGAAGTCTGCACAGGGCGACAAATCCCCCGTCACGACACCAAATCCCCCGACCCTTCACCATATATTGCACATCTTAGTATTGTTATAACAACAACACGTATAAATTTTTTCATGACTTTTGTGTTTTTATTTACTGCTTTCATTAAATATCTATCATCTACAAAAATTTTATATTTTAGGGTTTTTCAAATTCAGGCCTGATGGGTAAAATGTGACCCCCTTGATATCTCATACCACAACGACAGAAAAATGTTTGCGCAAAACTTGTTCCCATATGACTTTTATGTAATTTTTCAGGAGCCGATTAGTTTTTTACGTGCTTTTTACTATTATATTAATTTTTATTCTTTTAATGGAATTTCTTTTAGTTGTTTTGCTTTTTTTTTAAATTTTTGACATATAGTTCATTTCTAAGGGGTGGCTTCCTGGGATGATATGAACTTGAGATTTTTTATGGTAGTTCTTAACACCACCCTTAAAAAGTACCCAAATTTACAGCGGGGTCTTTTTTTTGTAATTTTTTGTGTTAGTTCTTAACAAGTAACCAAATTTACAGCGGGGTCTAAAGCCTCTGACTAACTATATTTTCAAAAAAATTAATTTCTAGGGGGTGAGTTAAGGGTGGCTTCCGGGGATGTTATGGACTTGAAATTTTTTGTGTTAGTTCTGAACATCCCTCTTAACAAGCACACAAATTTGCAGCGGGGTCTAAAGCCTCTAACTTTCAAAAATAATCCATTCTAGGGGGTGGGTTAAGGGTGGCTTCCGGGGATGTTATCGACTTGAAATTTTTTGTGTTAGTTCTTAACACCACCCTTAACAAGTAACCAAATTTACAGCGGGGTCTAAAGCCTCTGACTATATTTTCAAAAATAATCATTTCTAGGGGGTGAGTTAAGGGTGGCTTCCGGGGATGTTATGGACTTGAAATTTTCTGTGTTAGTTCTGAACATCCCTCTTAACAAGCACACAAATTTGCAGCGGGGTCTAAAGCCTCTAAATATTTTTTCAAAAATAATCATTTCTAGGGGGTGGGTTAAGGGTGGCTTCCGGGGATGTTATGGACTTGAAATTTTTTGTGTTAGTTCTGAACATCCCTCTTAACAAGCACACAAATTTGCAGCGGGGTCTAAAGCCTCTAACTTTCAAAAATAATCCATTCTAGGGGGTGGGTTAAGGGTGGCTTCCGGGGATGTTATCGACTTGAAATTTTTTGTGTTAGTTCTTAACACCACCCTTAACAAGTAACCAAATTTACAGCGGGGTCTAAAGCCTCTGACTATATTTTCAAAAATAATCATTTCTAGGGGGTGAGTTAAGGGTGGCTTCCGGGGATGTTATGGACTTGAAATTTTCTGTGTTAGTTCTGAACATCCCTCTTAACAAGCACACAAATTTGCAGCGGGGTCTAAAGCCTCTAAATATTTTTTCAAAAATAATCATTTCTAGGGGGTGGGTTAAGGGTGGCTTCCGGGGATGTTATGGACTTGAAATTTTTTGTGTTAGTTCTGAACATCCCTCTTAACAAGCACACAAATTTGCAGCGGGGTCTAAAGCCTCTAACTTTCAAAAATAATCCATTCTAGGGGGTGGGTTAAGGGTGGCTTCCGGGGATGTTATCGACTTGAAATTTTTTGTGTTAGTTCTTAACACCACCCTTAACAAGTAACCAAATTTACAGCGGGGTCTAAAGCCTCTGACTATATTTTCAAAAATAATCATTTCTAGGGGGTGTGTTAAGGGTGGCTTCCGGGGATGCTATGGACTGGAAATTTTTTGTGTTAGTTCTGAACATCCCTCTTAACAAGCACACAAATTTGCAGCGGGGTCTAAAGCCTCTAACTATTTTTTCAAAAATAATCCTTTCTAGGGGGTGGGTTAAGGGTGGCTTCCGGGGATGTTATGAACTTGAAATTTTTTGTGTTAGTTCTTAACACCACCCTTAACAAGTAACCAAATTTACAGCGGGGTCTAAAGCTTCTGACTATATTTTCAAAAAAAGTCATTTCTAGGGGGTGAGTTAAGTGTGGCTTCCGGGGATGTTATGGACTTGAAATTTTCTGTGTTAGTTCTGAACATCCCTCTTAACATGTATACAAATTTTCAGCGGGGTCTAAAGCCTCTAACTATATTTTCAAAAAAAGTCATTTCTAGGGGGTGAGTTAGGGGTGTCTTCCGTGGATGTTATAAACTTGAAATTTTTTGTGTTAGTTCTGAACACACACAAGCACACAAATTTGCAGCGGGGTCTAAAGCCTCTAACTTTCAAAAATAATCCATTCTAGGGGGTGGGTTAAGGGTGGCTTCCGGGGATGTTATCGACTTGAAATTTTTTGTGTTAGTTCTTAACACCACCCTTAACAAGTAACCAAATTTACAGCGGGGTCTAAAGCTTCTGACTATATTTTCAAAAAAAGTCATTTCTAGGGGGTGAGTTAAGTGTGGCTTCCGGGGATGTTATGGACTTGAAATTTTCTGTGTTAGTTCTTAACATCCCCCTTAACATGTATACAAATTTTCAGCGGGGTTTAAAGCCTCTAACTATTTTTTCAGAAATAATCCTTTCTAGGGGGTGGGTTAAGGGTGGCTTCCGGGAATGTTATGGACTTGAAATTTTTTGTGTTAGTTCTTAACACCACCATTAACAAGTAACCAAATTTACAGCGGGGTCTAAAGCCTCTGACTATATTTTCAAAAATATTCATTTCTAGGGGGTGAGTTAAGGGTGGCTTCCGGGGATGTTATGGACTTGAAATTTTCTGTGTTAGTTCTGAACATCCCTCTTAACAAGTAACCAAATTTACAGCGGGGTCTAAAGCCTCTGACTATATTTTCAAAAAAAGTCATTTCTAGGGGGTGAGTTAAGTGTGGCCTCCGGGGATGTTATGGACTTGAAATTTTTTGTGTTAGTTCTGAACATTCCTCTTAACAAGCATACAAATTTGCAGCGGGGTCTAAAGCCTCTAACTATTTTTTCAAAAATAATCCTTTCTAGGGGGTGGGTTAAGGGTGGCTTCCGGGAATGTTATGGACTTGAAATTTTTTGTGTTAGTTCTTAACACCACCCTTAACAAGTAACCAAATTTACAGCGGGGTCTAAAGCCTCTGACTATATTTTCAAAAATAATCATTTCTAGGGGGTGTGTTAAGGGTGGCTTCCGGGGATGCTATGGACTGGAAATTTTTTGTGTTAGTTCTGAACATCCCTCTTAACAAGCACACAAATTTGCAGCGGGGTCTAAAGCCTCTAACTATTTTTTCAAAAATAATCCTTTCTAGGGGGTGGGTTAAGGGTGGCTTCCGGGGATGTTATGAACTTGAAATTTTTTGTGTTAGTTCTTAACACCACCCTTAACAAGTAACCAAATTTACAGCGGGGTCTAAAGCTTCTGACTATATTTTAAAAAAAAGTCATTTCTAGGGGGTGAGTTAAGTGTGGCTTCCGGGGATGTTATGGACTTGAAATTTTCTGTGTTAGTTCTGAACATCCCTCTTAACATGTATACAAATTTTCAGCGGGGTCTAAAGCCTCTAACTATATTTTCAAAAAAAGTCATTTCTAGGGGGTGAGTTAGGGGTGCCTTCCGGGGATGTTATAAACTTGAAATTTTTTGTGTTAGTTCTTAACATCCCCCTTAACATGTATACAAATTTTCAGCGGGGTCTAAAGCCTCTAACTACATTTTCAAAAAAAGTCATTTCTAGGGGGTGAGTTAGGGGTGTCTTCCGGGGATGTTATAAACTTGAAATTTTTTGTGTTAGTTCTTAACATCCCCCTTAACATGTATACAAATTTTCAGCGGGGTCTAAAGCCTCTAACTATATTTTCAAAAAAAGTCATTTCTAGGGGGTGAGTTAGGGGTGTCTTCCGGGGATGTTATAAACTTGAAATTTTTTGTGTTAGTTCTTAACATCCCCCTTAACATGTATACAAATTTTCAGCGGGGTCTAAAGCCTCTAACTATATTTTCAAAAAAAGTCATTTCTAGGGGGTGAGTTAGGGGTGTCTTCCGGGGATGTTATAAACTTGAAATTTTTTGTGTTAGTTCTTAACATCCCCCTTAACATGTATACAAATTTTCAGCGGGGTCTAAAGCCTCTAACTATATTTTCAAAAAAAGTCATTTCTAGGGGGTGAGTTAGGGGTGTCTTCCGGGGATGTTATAAACTTGAAATTTTTTGTGTTAGTTCTTAACATCCCCCTTAACATGTATACAAATTTTCAGCGGGGTCTAAAGCCTCTAACTATATTTTCAAAAAAAGTCATTTCTAGGGGGTGAGTTAGGGGTGTCTTCCGGGGATGTTATAAACTTGAAATTTTTTGTGTTAGTTCTTAACATCCCCCTTAACATGTATACAAATTTTCAGCGGGGTCTAAAGCCTCTAACTATATTTTCAAAAAAAGTCATTTCTAGGGGGTGAGTTAGGGGTGTCTTCCGGGGATGTTATAAACTTGAAATTTTTTGTGTTAGTTCTTAACATCCCCCTTAACATGTATACAAATTTTCAGCGGGGTCTAAAGCCTCTAACTATATTTTCAAAAAAAGTCATTTCTAGGGGGTGAGTTAGGGGTGCCTTCCGGGGATGTTATAAACTTGAAATTTTTTGTGTTAGTTCTTAACATCCCCCTTAACATGTATACAAATTTTCAGCGGGGTCTAAAGCCTCTAACTATATTTTCAAAAAAAGTCATTTCTAGGGGGTGAGTTAGGGGTGTCTTCCGGGGATGTTATAAACTTGAAATTTTTTGTGTTAGTTCTTAACATCCCCCTTAACATGTATACAAATTTTCAGCGGGGTCTAAAGCCTCTAACTATATTTTCAAAAAAAGTCATTTCTAGGGGGTGAGTTAGGGGTGTCTTCCGGGGATGTTATAAACTTGAAATTTTTTGTGTTAGTTCTTAACATCCCCCTTAACATGTATACAAATTTTCAGCGGGGTCTAAAGCCTCTAACTATATTTTCAAAAAAAGTCATTTCTAGGGGGTGAGTTAGGGGTGTCTTCCGGGGATGTTATAAACTTGAAATTTTTTGTGTTAGTTCTTAACATCCCCCTTAACATGTATACAAATTTTCAGCGGGGTCTAAAGCCTCTAACTATATTTTCAAAAAAAGTCATTTCTAGGGGGTGAGTTAGGGGTGTCTTCCGGGGATGTTATAAACTTGAAATTTTTTGTGTTAGTTCTTAACATCCCCCTTAACATGTATACAAATTTTCAGCGGGGTCTAAAGCCTCTAACTATATTTTCAAAAAAAGTCATTTCTAGGGGGTGAGTTAGGGGTGTCTTCCGGGGATGTTATAAACTTGAAATTTTTTGTGTTAGTTCTTAACATCCCCCTTAACATGTATACAAATTTTCAGCGGGGTCTAAAGCCTCTAACTATATTTTCAAAAAAAGTCATTTCTAGGGGGTGAGTTAGGGGTGTCTTCCGGGGATGTTATAAACTTGAAATTTTTTGTGTTAGTTCTTAACATCCCCCTTAACATGTATACAAATTTTCAGCGGGGTCTAAAGCCTCTAACTATATTTTCAAAAAAAGTCATTTCTAGGGGGTGAGTTAGGGGTGCGTTTATAATTCGGGGCTAATAATTTAGGGTTGATAGTTTTCGAAGCCTCCACTGTCTGTCCGGTATCAAAATATAATTATTTACTTTGTTTTTAACGTCCAAACGTCCGATTCTAAATTTAATTTTTTTTTTCCGAAATCGTTCATTTGAACGTTCGGAACTTCAGGCACATGGAAAAATTTAATTATAAGGAGCTGCGCAATAAACACGTTCACTCAGTATCCACCATTACTCTCAATTATACATTCGAAATCTAATTGGTGATTACGAAGCAATGCAATGCGCGCTTGCCACTTTTAGGGGCTTCCCCTATGACAATCTGTATTGTCAACGCGTTTATTCGTTTTACTAATAAATATATATATACAAAGCTACAATGTAAATACGGTTTCACTTAGATATGAGCACATTTAATTTTTAATTAAGTTCCGCTAGATTTAGATTTTAATACAGTGTGCGGGGGATTCAACAATCGGAACCTGCCAAATTCGCATTCACTTTCCCGCCGGCGGATTCAACAATAAGGCCCACTGAGTCTGGGATGCAACAGTAAGGTGCTCAGCTCTCGGGAAAGCACTCTACTAAAAAACATGCCGTAAAGAGTGCGAATGGAAGGCTGCTATGCAACGTCGAGAGGCAATTCCAAAGATGGAGAGATTACTTCTTCGCCGCCCGAACGGTTCTTTTTCACAGAAACCTGAAGAAAACAGCAACAATGCACAGCCAATAAGAATAACTCATCCCCATCCAAGACAGAGAGAGGAACCGCAATTCATGCAATGGCAAAGGTAAAGTAGCTGGAAAAGATGGCATTCTGCCAGAATTGTTGAAAACCCACTCAAACCTCATAGCAGATGCGCTACATCCAGTTCTGGAACTAGTTTGGAACACCTGTGCCTTTCCGGAGGATTGGGCGGAAGGTATCATAGACAAAATACCAAAAAAGGTGGACCTAACAATATGTGACAACTGGAGAGGCTTCTGTTATCTACTGTGTTGTCTCACATAATAGCTGCGTCCCATTGGGCGATCCGGAGTACATCACCAATGGAACGCGATTTTTTGATGTCAGAAGTAAATACGAGTAAAACGTAAAAGTGCAGGGGTAGTTGGGAGTACTCGGGAGTAGAAAATATTGCCCAATGGAACGCAGCTAATATTATCCAGGATGAGAGGCAGTACTTAGGGGTGCCAACTGGATGACATCGGCTCAAAATCGGGACCGGTGGAGAGAACAGTTGCGAGAGGCCAGGACAGGATCCCGGTAGTAGAGCCGTCAAAGAAGAAGAAGACCGAACGCTTAGAAGGCACCAGGCACCTTCAGAATCAAGCAGTCTACTGAATTACATCCCCTCTTTACCTTGCTTTCATAGACTATGAGAACGCGTTGGACTCAGTTAATAGGAGCTTGATATGGCAGGCACTAGGGGTGCTTTCAGTAATGCAGTTGCATTAGATTCATTAAAGCAAGCATGCGTTTGCACAGACTATGCACTAAATGCAAACATGAGAAGCAAATGTGCGCAAGCTTTTGCAAGTTTTTCGATAGCCCTACGAACAAGTTTCAAAGTAGAAGAAGACTAAAGTGACCAGACCAGAATGACTGAAATGTGGGACAAGAACAGAAAAATGATATCATAATTGTCGGAGCAAAAAAAAAGCAAACATCCGTGCAAATGACGAGAAAGTAGATAAATAACTTCTGAATTAAACAAGCTCTTAGGCAAATTAACATTTTATTTCAATATATGAAGAAGTTACATGTAATCTATATAGTATATACATATGATTAACTAATATAATTATGTATATTGCTTTTATAATAGTTCAGGAGAAAAAATAATTAAAAAAAACAAAACGTAAACTAACGGAATAACATAATATACCACATATATAATAATTTTAATTTAAATTTCTTTTAACAATTCATTTAGATAGCTCGGTATTTTTCTGAACTATGTTTTCTGAAATATCATTCTTAAATTCGCTACAACTTGAGTAAGCTCCTCGAACTATTAACATTGCTTTAATTGTCTCTATGGACAATTGAGATTTTTCTTGAGCCCATATTTTGTTTACAACTGCAAAAATTCTTTCTGATGAAGCATTAGTACCCGGCAAACAAAGAGAGTATTCAACTATCTTTTTAGAATTCTGATAAGGAATATTTGATTTTGCAAAATGATTAAAAATTTCCACCCATCTCACATCTGTTGACACCATCAAATCTTGCCATGCCTTTATTTTTTCTTCAGTTGCATACTTCCTGATGAAAGTAATCTCATCGAATAATTCATTTTCATTTATTCCATGATTGGGAATATTATTTATTAAATATTCCAAGTTTTGTTGAACTTCATCCCAGATAACTTCATATTTTAGAAGTACCCAACTGAATATATTAACATTTTTAAACTGTTCTGTCCAAATATCTAAATATTTATAGCACGTAGAATAGAAATTACGCACATGGGATAGAAACCATATTTTATTGATAAGCCCTTTATTTTCTAATTCGCTCAAATCATTTTTAATAGTAAGAGGTAAGTAGTCTGAATCAAGCCTCTGCTTGATTTGCATTTTCAAGTTATTCAAAGTTTCAGCAACTTCCATAATGTTTTTATTTTCTCCTTCAATAAATTTAATTGTATTATGGAATATACATGCTTGACTATGCATAAATTTTAACCAAAGCTCAGAAGTTTCATTCTCAAAAAAACTCTTCATAGAAATAGGGCACTTTTCTATTGAAAGAATGTAACGTTTCAACGGTATAAATAATTTTAAAATTCTTTCCAAAGCTGGCATTAACGCAAGCCAGCGAGTTTCACAGTATCCTAGTAATCTTCCGTATTCAATCTGCGACTCATCACAAAATTCTTGTAAGTTCTTCTACTCGTACCGTATATATATATAGAAGTAGCTATAAATCTTTTTTACCATAAAATCTATATCATATGGCATGAGATCAGCAGCCGTTCTAATAGCATTATTAACTATGTGTGCTGCACATCCAATGCCCAATATAGTTTGGTTTAATTGTAAATTAAATTTGCTTAATACATTTTTTACACCCTTGCGCGAGGCACCGCCAAAATTCGTATTGGTATTATCAGCACAAACTGCTACTAATTTTTTCTCAATATTATGTGCTTTTAAAGTGTACAATAAAAATTGAGATATAATGTCCGAAGTCTCACCGCATAAAGAAGAAAACTCCAGTAATGTAACCTTGACCCCTTCTTTTTCACTAAAAAAACGTACAATAGTGGGGAACATTTTTGTATCTTTATGATTCGATGCATCAGTATAGACTGAAATAAAATTAACTTCAAGTAATTGCTGTTTTGTTTTTTCTAAAACATATGGCATTAGGACGTTCTTTATTATTGCCTCTGATTTGGTTCTTGCGCAAGCAAATTTATTCTGAAAAAGAGATTGAATAATCTTCGACGTGCAGTCCATTGATCTGAAGCTATGATTATGGCAGATAGTGTGGAATGAAAATACAGCTTCTGCAATAGCAATGTTTTTTTCAGAGGGCCCCATTAAGGGTGTTTTGAGAAATGATTTTATACTTAAATTACTTGCGGTAAGACTTATTGCCCTCTTGTGTTTTTCTGTTTCCATATGTCTTCTGATATCGTAACGGCCACTGGCTATTGCAAATTCACTTCTACAAGTGGTACAAAACACGTTTAAGTCATTATAAGTAGATTTTTTTATAAACGGAAAATCTACTTCAAATTCTTTGGAATATTTACACGTTCTTTTATCGCCCATTATATACCCTAAAATTTTATATTTAACCATATTTACTTTTTTTTTCAAACAAATAAAACTGTAAGATAATAATAAATTTTACTTACAATTTAAAAAAAAATTGTTTTTGAATTTAACTGCCTTTAAAAAGGAAATCTAACAAAAATTCAATTTTATAAAAAACAAAACCAAAAGTTATATTACAAAGGCGCAAAAAGTACCAGCCTCTAACAAAAAGTTTCGACTGTTTTGTTTATGCCGGAGTGCAGAGAGAAGGCCCATTCAGATGCAGCAGCAGCAGCGGCAGCAAGCTTAGTTTTACTAGCAATCGCTGCTGCTTTAGTTGTCAAGTGTCCGCCATTAGCCAATAGGAACTGTTTGCTGCCGCCGCTGCTGCTGCATCTGAATGGGCCTAGAGAGTAAAAATTAAAGCGTTAAATGACAATTCACTGACTGATACCCAACAGTTTTGCTGAATGAAACAGTTCAATGCTAATGAATTAGTTTACAGATTTTATAAGCAAAATGGGTACAAACAGCCAACGGCATCTTTAAGCTATGAAGAGACATAATGGAAATTTAGTTGTAGACGAAGAAAGAACATTTCGTGGGACTTCGTGGGACAAATTTTAGTTTGGTGGGATGTTTGGTGGGACGATTTTTAACGTGGGACAACTGGCCCGATTGTGGGACTGTCCCACGCAGTGTGGGACGAATGGTCACCTTAAAGAAGACACTTCGATGTAAAATGTTTAAGTATTGGTTGACAATATAAAATGGATGAGGAGAATATTGATAGCGTGCGGTAAATATAAGTAGTGATAAATATTATTAATTTAATTTTCACTATGGCGAAACAAGTTCACTAATGCATACTTGCATGCATGGGCCAATGATTTTTCCGCAAGTGGATGCAGGTCCAACTTACGCATTTTTGAAAGCAATCTACGGCAACGTGGATTGCCGGACAAAATAATAGAATTAATAAAGGCTGTATACAACAACGGTACGCCGCAGAATAGATCAAAAAGATAAAGTTGCTAAAAGAAATGATAAAAATAATAATATTGTGCTTGAACCAATGCTGTGAAGAATAACGTGCGAACCAGGGAGCGAGCAATACCAATCTTTGTTGAGAAAACTGATGCTATTGAATGAATGAAGAGGAGGCGTACATACATTTTTGAATCTTGGGGAAGTAGAACCGGCGAATAATATTTATCACTGTAACCTGTAACCCAATCCCTTGGTCATAGTGGAAGCCCGATTGATTTAACGATGGAAGTTGGACCTATTGGAAGGGGTAAATAAAATAAAAAAACTGGGGGAGGAACCGTCAATTGGATCGTGCATTGACAAAAACTTTGAAATTAAATATCTGTGGTGCTAAGGCAGAGCCCGATATGTCAAAAAAACGATTTTTCGTTTATATTGCCAACATGTCGAAAGTTTATTAAAGAATATGTTCGTCAAAGCCAATATCGTAGGCTGTTTCTCTAAAATAATGTAGATCAAAACTAAAGAGTAATATGTCCATAAGATTAAAATACGGCGATGGGACAACCTAATATGATTTGACCCAATATCGACAATTACATATTTTAATATATTGGGTTCTGTCTTAGCACCACAGATATATGACTTGCCCGGTTTCACAGTGTCGATTTGAGCTTTCGCTCAGCTGAACCTGAGCAGTAATTTTGAGCTTTAGCTCAAGTCAAAAGTGTTTCACAATATGCCGGTTTATACTATACCTTATTTTATTTCGGAATTGGGGATAAACTCATTTTTCGTATAAACGGTTTGCGCCTAAAATTGTGAGCTTTTCCCACACAAACATAAGAATGTAATCTGTACACAAGAATGGAATATGTACACAAAAACTGTTTGTTTTTAAATTTATACAAACGTCAGAATTAATTTTTGAACATAGAAAAGTATTTTTAGTTGCCCTGCTTTATAGATTAAAGGGCTTTATATTCTTTTTAAATACAAGTTATTTATATGTGCGGTTTCGGTTTATAATTAGTTGCTATTTAGCCCACGAACAGTGTTTGTTCATGGAACGGGTAGCATTAAAGTGCAGAGGATGCTGCCCATATGTTTTATTTACACATGCCGCCCTTTCATTTTATGCTTTTTTTTCAGGTCATAAGTGCATAACCATTTAATAATTAGACCGTTTTTTTTAAAATCTTGTAGTAAAAATGTTTGAACAAATGTTTGTGATAATACCTTTTCCAGATATTTAGTATTTGCCATTGCTCCAACAGCCGGTGTACAAAAAAATATTATTTTGTTAGTAAACAACTACACACAACCACACTTATTTTTAAGGGTGTATGAGGAACAACATCTTCATCATCATCATAACCTTCTATATTACAAGCCATGAACAACAGTTGTGTATGTGTTAGTATGTGGTCTGGCTCTGCTATATATAAGGTTATGGCTCTGGTATACAGAAACAAGATAATGTAAATGGGTTAGCTGTCAGATTTGAGAAAAACAAAAATTGTTTCATCGGTTTTTTATTAAAAATTAATAGTTAAATTGTGAATTAAACCAGATAAATTGTCAATAAATTAACTCGGAAGTGTGTGGAAATTGTCTGGAAGTTTGATTTGTTAGAAGCGAAACTTTTTTTTTGTTTTCGGAAATGTCTGTTGTATCTAGAAAGGTAAACAGATTTAATGTGGAAAATAGACATTCAAGAATAAATAAATAGAACTAATAGGTAAATAAACAAACAAATAAGCTATGGTGCAAGATTTCCAGCTCAGGAATCAATAAATTGAACTAATAGCTTGTACAAAATTTGGGCAACAATAACTAAATTTAGTGAAATTTGCTGGGAAATTGTTATCATCCTAAATTATTTACACATGAAGGATTTAGCATGGGCTTTGAATGCGTGTAAATTTGGATTATAGGATTTACATATATACACTCCGTGCCACTTGATTAGGCTCAACTAGTATTTGTATGAAAACCACAAATTACCTTAACCTACTTCAGAGAAAAGTAATTAACAGAAACGGAGGTCATACCCATTATTGAAAATAAAAATAATAAAGAATAATTTTGCATTTATGCAAATATATTATTTAATTTAAGCTGAACATAATCAAGTGTCCCACCTCAACTACCCTTCAAGTAAAAATAGGATCATTATTAAAACATCGGTGCAATTAAATATCAAGAAATGGAGTTATTCCCCGCTAAATGCAAGCTTTAAGGCCCAAACATATAGCAGAAACGAAGAGAAACCGAAATGAACTTGAAAATGATAGCGAGTATATAGGTGCCTGAGCGAATCGGTTCTTGACATTTGCTGACAAGTTTTGCATTGAGTAGAAGAGTTTTTTATTTTCGATAAATACACATATTATACACTTTATATAATTTATGGCGGATGTCGAGAAATCACAAGAGAATTCATAATCACCTCGTATTGACTGCATTCTTTTAAAAAAACTACTTTTTCGTTCTTTCAACTACTTTAAATTCGAAAACGAACCGTCTGTCGAACTGTCAAAGTAGCGGGCTGAATAGCTGAAACGAATACCGAAATGAAATAAATTTATATCATTCGTTCCGATTCGGTTCTGTTCGTTTATATAACCGAGTTCATACATTTTCATACGATTTATTTCATTCTTTTCGTTTCGGTTCGTTTTCGTTTCTGCTATATGTTTGGGCCTTTAAGACGTGGAACATTCTCTGAAATAGGTTAAGGTAATTTGGGGTTTTCATACAAATTCTAGTTTGAACCTAATCAAGTGGCGTGGAGTGTACAATGATTCACATTCAAAGGGTGCCTTCCATTTAGACACAGAAATACATCTGTGTCCGACACAGCGTGTCGCACTGTGTCGTTCTGTGTAAGCCCAAATGGAACCGTTAAGTTCATGAAAAATCCGCCCCAGCGCACTTTCCTCGTTTTTATTTTTGTTTGACAAGTAAATCGTAAATTTTATGTTCATAATTTCTTTAAATTAATTATCCGACATCTTATAAATGCTGGGAATCTTAAAAATTCAACAATATTGTTGTAGATTATAAATTTACGATGACATTTCAATTGGCGAGGTAGGTAGCATTGGCTTAGTTGTGTCCGGTTGTGTCTTGCTGTGTCATTGATGGAACACTTCTGTGTAGGACACAGTGTAACACTGTGTCTCGCTGTGTCTAAATGGAAGGCACCCAAAGCTTCAAGCTGCAAGCTTCAAATGAAGTTGAAACTATAGAAAAAAAATGTGTAGCTTGAAGCTTGAGGCTTGAAGCGTTCATTGTGAATCCGCCCTTAAATATTCAAATAGAACGTTCATTTTTACTTTGTTGTCAAAATAGACCGAGCTCCCATTAATGACCTGAGGGTAGATTACACGATCCAACACTTCATCTATCACATCGCTACAGGAAAAAGATGCAGAAAAGTTAGTACAATGTGTAATATCTGAATCATACACAACTCTGTTTTTGTGATGGATGAAGTGTTGGATCGTGTAATCTACCTCAATAATGAGTATACTCCAGCAGTATGCAAGAATAGGATAATCCATCAGGATTTGTGGGAGACTAAACTTCCAGCAATATGTCTCATATCAATTCAAAGTTATTAGAATAGTACTTTTAAATGTATACCTGAAACCTATTGTATTGATACAAAATTTCCCAATAAAGCATTTATTATACATTTTTTTAACTTATATTTGGATTTTTTTAAATATGTAAACACAGTTAATTAAGATAACATTAGGTATAAGGAGATAAAAGTTTCAAGCACAAATGGATTAATCCCACGGTTTTTGTTTGTCATGATTTATTTGGACCGCTGCGACATAGTGCTAATCTATATCCATCTCCCGCTACTCCGCACAACGGCTTTAAAACTATTCGAATTTCAAATTTGGCACGGGACACCGTCACCGTGTATGAACAAAGTGCTGATAGTGCAAGTACCTTTTTCAGATATTTGCTGCTGCTGCTAATTTTAATCATAGTACAAGTAATAGTTAATTAAGGTAACATTAGCTATAATGCCACCAAAAAACTAAAATTGTCTTTAATGAGTAATTTTATTTCATCATTTTAAATAAATTATAAGTATTTGCCATTGGAACCCCGGTTTACAGTAGACTTAACTGTGTTTGTAACTAATTCCACACAACCGCACTTATTTTTAAGTGTGTGTGGGTGGCACATCATCTTCATCATCATCCATGGCTTAACCTCACTTATTTCTGGAAAATATGCAAACGTCGCACAAATTAAATTCGCATAACCTCACTTATTTTTGAATTGTATGCAAACTTCACCCGCCATAAAATTCCGTTGGAGCTCACAAGGGAAAAGTATGAAGTGCGCAAGATCAAATATGCACCCATAATTTTCTGTTCAATTTTGCGATGTTCAATACTTTTTTTAGCTAGAAATTTCGTCTTGAATTGAACAGTTGGTGTAGACACTAGAGTTGAAGCTAAGTTGTGTCTACACTAATTTCAAATTTGTGTGCTATGCATTTATGTAAAATTTATATCATGTGATTGATGTGAAGAAGAAGATATTGTTTGTCTGTCACAGCTATGCGTTTATACCTATACTCCTACGCATATACCCACACAAATAAAGAAGTTGAACGCAAGATCAAAAGTTGAATAGAAATTTCTGTTCAACCTTTTCTTGCTTGCCATTCTATGTTCAAGAAAATGACTTCTAATTTTGCATACGAGCGAAAGAGAAGGAAGTGTTGAACATCGCAAACTTGAACAGAAAATTGAACGTGTAGAACCGGTTCTACACGTTCAATTTTCTGTTCAAGTTTGCGATGTTCAACACTTCCTTCTCTTTCGCTCGTATGCAAAATTAAAAGCCATTTAATTGAACATAGAATGTGTACCGCCACAATGGAGCTCCTTGCTGGTGACAGCAAGGCTACTGCCATCATGCTTGGGTAGACATAAAAATTTTGAAACAGACATCCTCCCTAGTCTTCCGAAATATTCATAGGGGATGCTAAGCCGGTCACACGGTACACGCTAGCTCGCCGGAAGGGGTCGTGGGGTGTGTGACCGGACCGATACCCATTTGGTTACTGGTTCACCACTTTCCTAAGTGCTTCTGTAAAAACAAGCCCTTTTCATATCCTTCTTTGTTTTCAGTCCTCCTTACAGAGGGTCCTGTTTCCACCATACGGCATCGTGGGGCCTGCAACAAAGTTACCTCAACAATGTGCGAACCCTAGAGAGAGGTCGCAACCATCCTAGAAACTCAACGGAAAAAATCTAGTACTGCATATTAAGTGAAAACATACACAGTGTAATAATTAAAATTCAACATGCATATATTATTTAACCACAAAAAAACCAATAGTACACACTCAATATATTAATATAACAATGATCAAATAACAAATGTGAAGTGATTAGTGAGACGGTGTATGTTGGGTGTGGGGGGGCACTCACTGGATCCCAGAAAACCAAACGGAAAGGAACGACGTCGTTTTGGCCAAAGAGAAGTGGACTGACATTTCCGGGTTAAGGTTTAAAAAGAACAAAAAAAACCCAACTGGGCACGATTCCAGTACAATCTGGGCAATTTTTCACCACAGAAAAAAATAATACCCACTAAAAGGGTCTCAAATCAAAAGAGTGCTTGTTCGCACCCACAGTATATATAGTGTAATATACTTAAAAAGTATTATATATGTATATATGACAATTTCTAAGGTAATATAGTTTTAAACAGATTATAAACAATGTAATGCAATATAGGTAATATATATAGTTAAACAATATAGGGCAAAATGTATTAATCTCAATATATGGTGTAATATATTTAATAGTAAATTGGTTAATATAATTGTAATGATAATTAGGTTAGTGGATTAGGTGTAAAGATATTATATCATCAAAAAATTGTGAATATAGTTACTTGTTATCAATATAATACAAAGATTGTAAATATGGGTATGTTTTTTTTCAATATAGTTCTCTTTTTTTTGTTCTACAAATTACTTGAAATCTCGGTTAACTCAGAAACGGAATTAATTTATGATTAAGTCGTGGCACCATAAACAACCCAGCACGATAACCAACAATAGTCCAAACACCTTTCGTTTTTGTTCATATAAGTTCTGGGGTGCAGATTCTTGCCTGTTACTCGTCAAAACAACTGCATCAACTCGTAATCAAATACACAGATGATGAACCAACTTTATGCTAGTGGGATCTTTGGGGACCTAAATACCGCACTCTCCCGTCCTGTCTGCTTATGAAGACCGACGCGCAGACCTGCCGGTATGGAAGAACTGGGGTTTCTTGAGAACGATTTTTATATTAGTAATTGTAGGCTGTATATAACAAGTCAAATTTCAAACTTGTTCCTTCACAAAAAAATCATGCAAAGTTAAGTATCTTTTGGACACTTACGAAAAGGTTGACCAATTAAGTGGTTTACCACCATATTCCACTTTATCCACAGGTAAAACAAAAAGGTTTATAAAAAGACCACACCTTGATCGACACATATGTATCTACATCAGCTCTGAGGAAAAACTCCATCCACCCAAATTAAAAATGTTATTTTTTTTTCTCCGCACTAAGATCCGATGATTTTTAATTAGTGGTGTTACTTGAATCAAGCGTTTTCATGAAAAAAATGCAAAATTTGTCCTATAATTTTGCGAGACCGTCAAACTGCAATCTCACTCGACGGAAAACTCTTGGCACTCGTAGTAATTTACATGCTCGGGATTATATAAAGGCTGATATTTTTTATATCCTCGACTTTAACATTTAATTACGATCTTGACCCAAAACCTTTGGATTGTTGATTTGAAGAATGTAAACCTCATCCACTATCTGATTATTGCTGAGATAAATTTATTGATACTTATTGCCAGTTGTTGGTGAAGAATGCCCTTAGATGGGTAATTGAGCTCGCTCATCCCTCTTTAAGAAATCAAGTATTTTCTGCTATTGTTGAATGGCTTCTAGAAGTTAATATCGACATCCATTTAACACAAAACACAACTTGGAAATTGCTTCCATTATTAATTTCATAAAATATTTTACTAAAAGCCCGATTTAACCGACTGCTAGCAGTATTTTTTTTATTTATTACTATTGGCAAAAAACATTCGTCTCGGATTCACACGCTCAAAAATCTAGCCTCTCTATATCCTGAATAAATCCCGACTGATTCTTACTAAATTCAAATCCACACTCAGTCACGATTCAATCCAGACTGCCTGAAAATCTATTTTTTCCTCTCTCAACAAAAATTTTGTTTTTTCTCGCCTACTTGATTCGAAAATTTGTGGAATTCAAATTTTGCGGGAAGTGACTGCTTACTCTTTGCGTAAATTTCCGCGAGATGGGGGTCACTTATAGGGAGAATTTTTTTGGTAAATACCCGACCGTTACAAATGGAAAGCAAGAAAAAGTTGAACAGAAATTTCTATTCAACTTTTTATCTTGCGTTCAACTTTTTTATGAGTGTGGGTATATGCGTAGGAGTATAGGTATTAACGCATAGCTGTGACAGCCAAACAATATCTTCTTCTTCACATAATCACATTTGATATAAATTTGACATAAATGCATAGCACACTTTAGGGGTATTCATGTCAACCGTCGTAAATCGCGTAAACTAGTAAACTGCGTAACTAACGTCAGATTAATATGAATGCGACATTAGTTTACACCGTTTACTACGTTTTCGCAATTTACGAGGGTTGACATGAATACCCTCTTTATATAAATTTGAAATTATTGTAATAATCAAACTGTCTTTTTCAAAACCTTGTGGTAAAAATGTTTGAACAAAGTGGTGATAATACCTTTTCCAGATATTTAGGGCCTGTGTGAATTCTATGACTAAAATTTAGTGTCGATAATACAGTATTTAGTCTTTTGGCGAGTAGACTAAATTTTTCTACAGTTGACTAAATTGTTGTTATGGTTACAATTTAAATATTTGAATAACTGACAGAATTTAGTCATCAAAAGAATTCACACAGCAAATCCCTACATTATCCACAAAAACTGCAAAATTTAGTTTAGTCATCAATTTAGTCACTATTCGCTCAGGCCCTTAGTATTTGCGATTGGAGCGCCGGTTTACAAAAAAATATTATTTTGTTAGTAAACAACTTCACACAACCACACTTATTTTTAAGTGTGTATGTGGAACAACTTCATCATCATCCATCGCATAACCTCACTTATTTCTAGAAAATATGCAAACGTCGTATAAATTAATTTGGCACAACCTCACTTATTCTTGCATTGAATGCAAACTTCACCCGCCATAAAATTCTTTGGAGCTCACAAGGGAAATATATGAAGTGGGCAAGATCAAATATGCACGCACACAAACTCAAATCATGTATTAAATATTCAAATAGAACGTTAATTTTTACTTTGTTGCGACCAACATAACAGTATGCAAGAATAGGATATTCCATCAGGGATCTATTGGAGACCTGGAGCGCGTTCAAAAACCTTACTATGGTTTACCATGGTTAACTATGGTAAACTTTTGTCGTTCAAAAACTCCGTGGTTAACTACGACATAGCCACGAGCAACTTCTTGGCGTTCAAAAACTCCCGTGGTAAACCATGGTGTAGTTAAATTTTAACCCTGCTCGAGAGCATGGTTAGCGATAGTTAAGAAGAAGAAGAATAAAAACAACTCTCTGACAGTTGTTTTAATGTTAAAAACATGAACAAATTAAAGTGGGATTTGTGGGATTATTGCAAATAAATAATAAATGAAATAATGAAGCAATTAGCGGGGATTATTTTATGGAAAAATTTTTTTTTATTTTTTTTTTACTTTAACCTGTAGTTAACCACGCGGTGCGTTCAAAAACCTCAATGGTTAAACATAAACTTTCGTGGTTAAGTGAAGTGATGCAGTATAACCACAGCTTACCTCGTGGTTTACCATAGTAAGGTTTTTGAACGCGCTCTTGATATGGGAATGCTCCCTGGAAAACTGCGACATCGTGCCAATCTATATCCATCTCTGGCTTCTCCGCACAACGGCTTTAAAACTATTCGAATTTCAAATTTAGCACGGGACACTGTCACAGTGTATGAACAAAGTGCTGATAGTACAAGTACCTTTTTCAGATATTTGTTGCTGCTGCTAATTTTAATCATAGTAATAATAGTTAATTAAGGTAACATTAGCTGTAAAGTCACCAAAAAACTAAAATTGTCTTTAATGAGTAATTTTATTTCATCATTTTAAATAAATTATAAGTATTTGCCATTGGAACCCCGGTTTACAGTAGACTTAACTGTGTTTGTAAATAATTCCACACAACCGCACTTATTTTTAAGTGTGTGTGGGTGGCACATCATCTTCATCATCATCCATGGCATAACCTCACTTATTTCTGGAAAATATGCAAACGTCGTATAAATTCGCATAACCTCACTTATTCTTGAATTGTATGCAAACTTCACCCGCCAAAAAATTCAGTTGGAGCTAACAACGGAAATTGATGAAGTGTATTCAGAATTAGCAATTTAATTTCTGAACTTAATAGAAAAGGTGCCGGAAGGGTGTGATTCAATAAAAGATAAATTTTCCAATAATCCAATTATTATTCAATTCTCGTATAAAATGAATTCTCCTCAAAATGATTTGATATAATTCAATGTAAATCGCAAAATTTCCAATATAATTCAATTCAAATTTACACGCTGCCATAAATGTGGTGAGTAAAACCGGTTTTATTAAACTCCTAGCAACTCACACGGGGCGTAAATCAGTGTAGTAAATTTGAATGCTATACAGCAACCTTTAAATGTATTGCAGATGAAATTTACTTGTTAGAGAAAACAGAGCTAAATAATGCAAGAGATAGAAGTAACTTTTTATATGTGTGCCAGTTTTCACGCGTTTGCTCTTGCGTGAAAAATATTTCGTTAAGTTCTTCCGCTCCCTTCCCTCTCTCATCTATAAAACCGGTTTTAGGCGCCATGAATGTGCATTGTGTGAATATGCCCACTGGGCATATTCACACGCTGCCATAATTGTGGTGAGTAAAACCGGTTTTATTCAACTCCTAGCAACTCAGACGGGGCGTAAATGAGTGTAGTAAATTTGAATGCTATACAGGAACCTTTAAATGTATTGCAGATGAAATTTACTTGTTAGAGAAAAACAGAGCTAAAGAATGCAAGAGATAGAAGTAACTTTTTATATGTGTGCCAGTTTTCACGCGTTTGGTTTTGCGTGAAAAATGTTTCGTTAAGTTCTTCCGCTCCCTTCCCTCTCTCATCTATAAAACCGGTTTTAGGCGCCATGAATGTGCACTGTGTGAATAGGCCCATTCACCACAATTATGGCAGCGTGTGAATATGCCCAATAATGGTAACTCGCCAGAAATATTGCCCAATGTTGGTAATTTTGTTCTGACTTGCTTCACGTTGATGGAAAATGCCTTTAAAGGTGAAACCCCAATGTAGGCTTGGCTTGCTTGAACTTGGTGATTCTCAGGTACCACGTGCCAAAGCAAAACAAGACCAACAAGCCAAAGCAAACCAAACCCAAATACATGCTTTGCTTTAGTAACTTGACAGTTTGCTTTTCAGGATCGAATGTAAATATCTATTGTTGTGTAGAGTGATAAAGAAGCACAGATGGTTTATGGCATTAACTGTTCAATCATTTAGGAGAAATTTGTTAAAATGGGATATAGAAATAGTTGTCTCAGATTAATTTTGAACTCTTAAATATTTATAGTTAATGTTGTTCCCAAAAAACTAATTTCTTTATGAAATAAATTTTCTCAAACCTCTACATACATTTATTTCTCTAAGCAAAATAAATATTAAACAAACGCGAAAGCATACAAAGCATCAAAAATTGAACATTGGTCATTTCGAGCTTTGCTTGGGCTTTGCTTTGGCTTTGTCGCTTTGTCATTTGGTTTTGTCCCATAACAAAGCACTGGTTTATTTGATATGTCACAGCAAAGCAAAACGCTAAAGCAAACCAAGCCTACATTGGGGTTTCACCTTAATGCTGTGAGAAGCTTTAAGCTGCCTCGCTAGATATCTGCCAAATAGTCTCTGCTGTTGCCTGCTGCACTGCGTTTTAGACCCTTTGGGATCTGCTGCTGATTCTGCTGCTTTGCCTTCCTTCAATCAACTGCCCAGTTAGCGGAAATATTGCTTGTAGTTGGCACTGAGATAGTTGCTGAAACTTCAACTTTAATTATTATAAATAGTTGGCTCAAGATCTCAAGACAATCTTGGAATTTTTATTGGGACTGATTTAATACAGTCTTTTAGAATAGGTTTTCATTGGAGTACGTACTCCGGAGTAGTTGGGCGGACATCGGCGTAGTTGCAGCTACCCCAGCCCATATTGTGGTGTAGCAGTATTTAAACGTAAATATCAATGAAGTCGCATTAAATTTTATTCAAAAAAAAGGCTTAGGGTCATTTAACACGATGAAACCGGAAACAAAAAGTTTCATGCAACTTTGCTCGGTTTGAAGGGGAGAGGAGAGAGAGGGTCTGAGGAAACACGTGTTCCCTCCAGCCCTCTCTCTCCTCCCCCCTTTAAACCGAGCAAAGTTGCATGAAACTTTTTGTTTCGTATTTCATCGTGTAAAATGGGCCTTAGACAATAAATGGAGCGTTTCATTTTCATTGGAGTACGTACGCCGGCGTAGTTGGGCGCACATCAGCGTAGATGCTGCTACCCCAGACCATTATGTGGGGTAGCATCATCTACTCCCATGTGCGCCCAACTACGCCGGCGTATATACTCCAATGAAAATGAAACGCTCCATTTATTGTCTAAACAGTTTTTTTTTAATAAAATTTAAAGCGACTTCATTGATATCTATGTTTAACTACTGCTACACCACAATATGGGCTGGGGTAGCTGCAATTATGCCGATGTGCGCCCAACTACTCCGGAGTACGTACTCCAAGGAAAATGAAACGCACCTAATGTTAACTCAATGCGTTCACAGATTCTTGTGAGTTTGAATGCTAACTCAAAACGTTAGCAGATTCTTGTGTTCTTGAATGCTAGTTCAATTCGCTAGCAGATTCTTAGAACTTGATATTGCTTCTAGAGTCTCAGGACGATTCTTATCTTACCCGGCCATTACACGGGTCAGTTCTACTGACACTGTCGCTGACACTGACTCGTGTAAATACTCACTGACGCGCCTTTTTTACTGACAAGTCAGCACTGACGAGACAGTTTTCGAGTCAGTGCTGACTAGTCAGTGAAATGTCAATTTCTTATTTTGAAATGGCGGAGTACGGATGCTATGGATATGTCTTTAGAAAATATAATTAAAAATCTCAAAATTCTTTTATTATTAGGAAAAAATGGCAGAAAAAAATTTTAATCGTCTGGGAATCACCAAGCTAATTGAAAAGTACGAGGAAAATTCTTGTTTTTGAGATTTAACAAAGGATTGACCCAATTTTTTCTTTTTATAGACTTCCTTTTCTCTTCCCTTTTCATGTCTTCAATTTGTGTTAATAATAATGCAGTCAAGGAAGCATGTACACTGGTCGACGACATTTTAGAAATGAACTGACTTATCAGTTGACCGAACGTAATCAACGCAGAGTCAGTGGATTTGACAAACAGAGTCAGTACTAGCAGTCAGCAGAACTGACTCGTGTAATTGCCGGGTTATAGTTCAGTACACTATAAAGATTGAAGGCAATCTGATTTGACTTCGGCTGTGTTCCAGTATTTATTTTACTTCGAATAATAGCTTTAAGTGGGGATGGCAATATTGCCTTATGTTACATAATTTCTGGTTATGTAGTTGAGCTGTGCTCGATGTCTGTCGAACAGCTGTTCCTTGTTTTGCTCATGGGCGTCAAATGGGGCTTATTTTTGGTAAGTATTTGCTTAGAATACAAAACTACAGGAAGGGCCCTCGAAGAATTTTAGCGTAGTGAAATTCAAACTGCACACTTCATTGCTCTTTTTTTCACTGAAAATTCACTCGTAACAACTTCTAATTGACAAAAACAAATTCTTTAAACTTTCTTTCTTCTTTTTAATTAGTTTTTCGAAAAACTGTAAATAGATTTTATAGAAAAACTCGTTTTAAAGAAATTGCCGCGGGAAAATTTGACAGTTAACTAACAAGAAATTGTACCAATTTGACAGTTGACTGATAGCGATTTCACTACGCTCCCATACACGGATTTTATATCCGAGGGCCTTTCCTGTAGTTCTCTATTCTAAGGGCCTGTTTCACCACTTGCTGATTAAGCTCCTGATAGCCTATTCAGAACTTATCTGCAAGATAAACTACAAATTTTGGTTTCACAGGTCTTGGATAGAAATATCTTGCAGATAAAGTTGCTGGTAACTTATCAGCCGATTCTAGTGGCTGTTAAAAGTTTTATCTGGAAGATAGTAAAAAAATGTTGCAAGTAGGGGGAGTTTTAGAGCATTTTTTGGTATAATAATACTCCTCTTTAAGCATTTTTACGTTAAAAATCGTAGACTGCGGTCACAAAAGGGTTCCAGACGGATTTATTTGAATTCTTAGAAGACGAATTTGATGAATATTACGAACATATTACGCGACCTCGTAGGAACCGAGTAATTTGCCCAAATTATTTTGAATCACTCGATTTTAGGATTTGATTCCGGCTTACCAATTTGGGGGTGTGTTTTCGAAATGGCAAATTCAGCTATGGTTAGCTTGGGGAGGGTGCAAATATTCAAAAATTTCTGCCACTAGTATTTAACGGTTATTAGATTATTGGTAGAACCTATATACGCAACGACAGAATTTTTTTTCAATTTTAACCCCTTTTTTACCCCCCAACCCCTCTATCTACAAAGGGGTCCATTCTCCGGGCTAGTGAGTGTGCATACGTTCTTAACTGCGTATCACACTATGTATATACGAAATATCAGCTTTAAGAAAATGTCGTACGTTTGGCGGGCCTGGGCTCTCGCGAACTATTACTCTACGACTATAGTGGAAATATTTGTTACTCCAACAATTTTTTCTGGTCATGAGAAGCATTTTTTTTAATAACGACAACTAAATATATTTCTTTGATGCCGTATTTAACTAAAAAAAATTAGTAATATTTTGGTTGTGGTAACTAAAAATGTTTTTCAGTGATTTGATTTTCAGTAACTTTGCAATTCCACCTATGCAACGATTGCTTATAACTCTCCGATATTTTTTAACTGGGACTCCAAATTAAATCGTGGACATAGTTGCCAGATTGCCTTGATCATGTTATAAACAAACAATTTTTAATGACTCCCGTATTAAGTAAAGATTGAGTGACCCTGCTAAATTAAGTGGCAGATATATTTATCTGCCAGTTAGTTTATCAGGGAGTTTGATGGTGAAACTGAAAAAACATATCAGCAACCTTTATCTGTTAGATACTGTTATAAGGCAGATAACTATCTGAAACTTTATCAGCAAGCGGTGAAACAGGCCCTAAGAGTATTTTCTATTTCAGTTTTAGTTACTTACTAAATTTAGTTTTCACTCTCTCTCGACTCGGACCAGAACAGACGAAACCGGTCGATATAGGTCTAATCAGTGCTAAGTGTAATTTTTTGTTTTTGTTTTTTACAGTTAGTTCAGTGAATACCAAAGCCTTCTACATTTAAATGTAGAAGGCTTTGGTCAAGACCCTCTCAACTACAGGCCTTGCATAAAATCTTCGCACTAACACAACTAAGCGCAAACTTAGTCTGAATTTTTGTTGAGAAAAGTAGGCAAGTGATAGGATTTTTGACATTATAAAGGCAATTATTACCATGTCAACCATTTTATTTAAGTTTTTTTGCTTTTATATAAATAAATTATACTGAATTTATTTATAAAAACTTCAACAATCAATTAATTTCTTAAATAATTTAGAATGACATAATAAATATGCAAATTATTCATCATAAATCATGTACATAAAGTGTAAAGGGTTTTACCAGCGCCCCGTTAGCCGCTTACTGCGTTTCCAGCTCCCACGGCGAGGACGAGGGGTTGGATTTTAGGAGCCACATTATTGTTAGCATTTCTTTAACTAACTAGACTTATTTAAAAAATGTTTCGAATAAGTGAAATGCTAACAATAAAATATAACAAAATAAAATTTTTTTCAAATAAATAAAAATCAAAGACTATGAAATTGGAAAAACTGGAATTACTTAAGATATAAGCTTATTAGTTTCACTTACGTACGTCTTGATTACCAGCATCTCTGCTATTTTTAAAATCTCTTTTTTTATTTTAGAAATTTCAATTGTTTAATTGGTGTTCTATTAAAACAGTATTATTAAATTACTTTTTATTAATGTTTTTGGACTATAAAATATAAAATATAAACTATTTCTATATTCCTCATTTCACGATGCAATAAATTATTACTACATTTTTATAAAATTAAAAATTTTCTATATGGAAACCGACGGAATTCCATTTTAATCAATTTGGCGCCTTCACCATAACCTCAAAATTTTTGATTACATTCTGTTAAAAATAATTTTAACTTATGATAGACTTTTTACCGTAAACGCACAATTTAACCACTTCCCTATTTAATTTTTTTAATAAGCATATTCTTATTAGAAATAAACAAAAATTATTTTAAAAACCATTTTCACTGAACTTCACACCAATTTTATATTTCCACATAAAAACAGGAATTTCCCAACACTCACTATTCAACTTTATTATAAGAACTTGCCACTATTTATCTTTATTATTTCATCTTTACTTTACTTTATTAATCAATTAATTTCTTTTCCGAAACATAAAAACTGCCCCGATTCGCGCACTTTTCATATAAATCTGACAGTTCTTCAGCCAACTTTCAGACTACGTCACACATATGCAAAAATTTACAGCACGGCCTGTAGTTGAAAGGGCCTTGCTTTGGTGAATACTGTTATTTCTAATATGTATGTGTTAAATTAAGTTTTTGGGGTTGATATTAAAGTGTTTTTTAATTTTATTTCGATTTAACAGAAAGTTTTTTGCTTTTTTAATTTAACTCATTTATTTTACATTTCATGTTTAGTGAAACAATGTAGCTTTGTTTTTTTTTCTTTGTTAAATGTTGATACAACTATTCCAGGACGTGTTTCAGCTTTCATATTTTTATTTTGCTTTTAAATTTTCATTTACTTGTAATTATTGAAACTAAACCAATTAATTAGCCTGTAATTTAAATAATTTAAATCTTTTTGTCACCCCTTACTGCCCTTTAGTGTTTTATCTTCCTTTTGGCTAAGGAACGAAGAAAAATAAGGAAAAAAGTAAAAAAAGTCACCTTCCATTATTAGTGGGCATCTTATATCTTTTTTGAAAATTGTGAGAACTTTCAGGAGAACTCGGCAAATTTTATTGCAGTTGTAATGAAACGGTAATAGCCGTGTTCCTTTTCTACTTTTAAGTACTCCGGAGTAAAAAATTAAAGGAACGCAAAATTAGTCGATTTGAGTAAAACCTATGAATTCTCTGTGAGAGCAGTAGTTCCAAGTAAATACGAGTACAAAAGAGCAGAAAAGGAACACGGCTAATATCATAATCCCGTTTTACTTTTCTTGTGCACGTTTAAATCTCTCACTTGACTTCTGGATACATGTGGTTCTTTTACTGTTCACCTTTGTGAGACACGTTTTTGTTCAAACCCCATTTATACGATTTTCTTCCCCAATCGTTTTTATTACATTGTTTTAATTAAAAGTGTCTTTCCTACCAATCTGTTTTTGCTACATATTCTCTAAGCAAGAAAGCTAGATCTGTTACCTTTGTCAAATGGATAAATGTTAAGGAGCTGGCTTGGGATAAAGCAATGAAAAAAACACGTCCGCTCTGATCTAATGCTCTAACAAGAAGAGAGATTTATTTAACAAAGTGGATTACAAAATATTTCTGACATCTAAGTTATATAGCGTTGCCAGCTCAGCAGAATTGTGGTTTACTATTACTTCAATATATTCATTTCAACTTAACACCCACACTTAAACCTCAATTATTGCTGTCTGCCAACCCTATTGCACTTTTACAGTATTCATGTTTTCTTACAGGTAAAGCCTTAGTTAAGACATCTGCACACATGGCTTCAGTTGGGATAAATTCAATTTTGATTTCTCCGTTTTCGATGCGTTGTCTCAAGAAATGGTGACGAATGTCAATGTGTTTCGTCCTTTGCTTATAATTTGACGTCTTAGCTAAATCGATGGCACTTCGGTTGTCGCTGTAGATCACTGTTGCTTGACGACTTATTTCTGGATCTAACTCCGCTGCCAAAGATCTTAGCCAAATTGCTTCTTGTGATGTACTGGAAAGAGACATGTATTCTGCCTCTGTGGTGGATAGAGCTACAGTCCTCTGTTTCTTTGATGACCAAGAGATCGGCCCATTCTGGAAGTTGAAAATATAGCCTGTAATAGAAGTTCTATTATTAGTTAAATTGCCCCAGTCTGCATCACAATAACCCAATAGTTTGGAGTTGGTATCCCTCGTGTATATAATTTTAAGATCCTTTGTGCCTTTTAGGTATCTCATGATTCTCCAATGCATTTGTTGAAAGTTATTACAATAGCCGTGTTTTTTTAATGAACTGTATAGTTCTTCCCCATACAAATCTGAAAACCCAGATTTTATCGAGGTTTTTATCCAGGTCTTGGGAAATTTCAAAATTCCCTTTCTTTTCAGAATGTAGCATACTTACCGGCTGTCGGAAAAACGTCACTAAAAATAAAAACAACATAGAAGTGACGAGAGCAAATTTGAAGGCATGAGGAAACAAATAATTTATTTTTTAGAAATTTATTCATTATTTTCTAGAGGGGAATTCGTGTAACAGTTGTTTATTGACACGCAACTTCGGATTAATTTTAATATATTTAAAGCACTGAAGATGGCGCTTAGTGAAATTTCCCTTGTCGTTTTTTTAATAAACTGGATCGAAGACCTATATAGTTCATTAAAAAAACACGGCTAATATTGACTGAGAAGCACCACTGGATATGAGATGTCTGGCCTAGACACTTGAGATAAATATAATAAGCTGCCAATAGCTTCCAGATAGGGTATATTATCCCGGTTAGTTTCAGATTTGTTTCTGTCTGCTTCTTCATTTAAATTTTGTCCGGTTACCATAGGAGTGTTGACGGGGTTGCAGTCTGTCATGTCAAATTTCCTTAGGATATTATCTATGTATTTTGTTTGACATATGGATATCTTCCCTCTATTCTGATTGACTTCAATTTTCATTCCAAGAAAATTAGTTAAGGTTCCAAGGTCTTTCATTTTAAAATTCTTCTTTAACTGATGTTTAACCTCTCCAATTTGTTCGTTGTTTTTTGACATAATTATTAAATCGTCGACATAAATTGCTATCACTGTAAATTAGCGTTCATTGATTTTGTAATGAATACACTGGTCTACGCGTGACTGTATAAATTTCACTTTACTTAATGTATTTCCTAGTTTTCGGTTCCATGTTCTGCCGCTTTGTTTCAAGCCGTAAATGGCCTTTTTTAGTAAACAAACTTGCGTTTTCTTTTCAGGTATTTCGAGTCCTTCTGGTTGTTGGATGTATATTTCTTCATCGAGTTCGCTTTGAAGATATGCAGTTTCAACATCCATTTGGTGTAAGATTAAACTATGCTTGACTGCTAACGCAAGTAAAAAACGGATGGAACTATAACGTACGACGGGTGAGAATATTTCTTCATATTCGTTTTCACTCTGCTGACACCCTTTAGCGACAAGTCGGGCTTTGTATTTTTTAATTTTTTCAGTCTCATCATTTTTACTTTTGAAGACCCATTTGGTTTTTATATTCTTCCTATCGTTAGGTGGTTCCACAAGAGTCCATGTTTCATTTTCCAGCAAACTGTCGTATTCCCTTTCCATAGCCTTTTGCCATTAGCCTCTTTCAGGGCTTTCTAAAGCGTCTTGAACATTCTGAGGATCAACCGGATTTTGTATTGTCATATATGTTACGTAATCTGAAAAAGTTTTCAGTTTAGGTTGTCTGGACGATCGTCTCAAATTCGCTGCTGAATTCGATTCTGGCACAACTGTCTGTTTTTGTTCTGATGTAGCACGATTAACGACGTTCTCGACATTATCAGCGATATCTGCTTTGGTATTGCTGGCTGCTTCGATTCTGTCATCTCTTGATGAAGTACGTTGGAGACTTTCTTCGTTAGATGAATCGATTTCCTCTCCGTCCTTTTCATTTTGTTGCTGTATATTTGGTTCAATAGCTTCATCATAAATAGGAACGATTACTTCTTTCTTTTTTGCAGGATTATTTGAATCGTCTTTTAGTAATTTAACGTATTGGTTCTCTAAAAATATAACATCACGGCTTTTTATAAGTTTATAATTTTTTAAATTAATTAATCTGTAACCCTTACTGTTTTCTAAGTATCCAACGAAGACACATTCGATCGATTTTGGATCAAATTTTTTTCTTACCTCTTTAGGTAAATGAACCATAGCTCTGCAGCCAAACACTTTTAAGTGACTGATATCTGGGATTTTTTTGCTCCATACTTCCTCTGGTGTCCTTTTTGTACTGCTTGTTGGAGACCGGTTTATCAGGTAGGCGGCTGTGGCGACTGCTTCTGCCCAAAATTGGTTTGGTAATTCAGATCCTAACAGCATGCTCCTTGCTTTTTCGATGAGGGTTCTGTTGAAGCGCTCAGCAACGCCATTTTGCTGGGGAGTGTACGGTGTTGTTAATTGGTGTTTAATTCCGCTTGTGTTTAAAATTTGTTTGAAGCTGCGGTTCACATATTCGATCCCATTATCCGTTCTTAGGATTTTGATTCTCTTTCCCGTTTCGTTTTCGACCATATTTTTGTAAATGATGAACGTCTCTTTGGCTTCTGATTTTGTTTCTAAAAAAATAGACAAAACTTTTTCGTGAAAAATCATCTATAAAAGTGATCATATATTTTGCCCCACCGATGGAAGTTGTTTCCATTGGGCCACAAAGATCAGAATGGATTAACTCTAAAATTTCTTTACTACGACTTTCACTGTTACCATATGGAACTCTGTGGTGTTTACCTTTAATGCAAGCCATGCATGGTTCACTGTAGCCTTTTTCGGAGTTGAAACCTGGAACTAGTCCACCTTTTAAGGCTTCCATATTTTTTTTACTCATGTGTCCTAATCTTTTATGCCAAACTTCGGCACTTTCTCTCTCGGAGGTACACATAACTTTTTCTATATTTTGTTTTAATTTAAAAACACCATTTTCTTCTATGCCACTTGCCACTAGATTATTACGCGCATTTAAGATTTTGCACCAATTTTTCTCGAAATGCACTTTATAGTTTTGTTTCGTTAGTCTGCTGACTGACAATAAGTTCGCTGCTAGATCAGGAATATACAAAACGTTTTTTACTTTTACAGTGTCAAAAGCGTCTCTACTTTGGATGTTTACGTTGGCGTCACCGATTAATTTTGCTTCTATAATTTTGTCGTTAGCTGCCACTACCTTATTTCTTGCTTCTTTACTATTTTCCAACTGGGGTTGCCACGTCATGTGTGAGGAGGCGCAAGAGTCGATGTACCAATCGCCGTTTTGCTGTATTTCGCCCGAGGCTAACAATGAGTAGAAAGTTTTCTCTGTGCGTTCTGGTGCATTAGCTTTTTTGTATTTGTTTTTGCAATTTACCGCAAAATGCCCGTATTTGTTGCACGAAAAACAACGGATTTTGCTTGTATTTAATATTCTTTGTGTTGTTTTTTTCCTTGTATACAATGCACTTTCACTTTCAATACTCTTTCCTTCATTTGGAATTTTTACATCCTGCAGCAATTTCATCTTAATTTCATCTGTGGAAATTTTGATCCCTGAACTTTCTATTCCCATTATCATGGGTTTATATTCTTCTGGAAGTCCAGCAAGTAATAAAGTCGCTAGCCATTCATCCGGAACTTTAAATTTCAAGTCACTGAGTTTATGTGCGGTGGTTACGACTTTATTCACGTATTCATCAACGGAGCTACAATTGATAAGTTGTGTAGTCACAAGAATTTTTAGTAACCCAACTTTTCTTGTCAGTCCAGTATCTTCAAAAGTTGATTGTAGCTTGTCCCACACTTCCTTTGCTGTTTTCGCGTCTTGTATGTGGACGTAATTGATGGGGTCCAAGGTCAATATAATTTTGGCACGTGCTTTTGCAATTCTTTTAACATCCTCTTCTGTGCCATCGATGCAGCCCCACAATTCCTCATGTTCAAGAAATGCTGTCATGGCGAATTTCCATGAACAGTAATTTTCTCTGCCGACCAACTTATGAATGTTGAACATGCCAGCGATGTCCCTCTGAGCCATCTTTTCGACTTCTTTTATATATAAAAAAAAATTGTTATTTTATTTATTTTCTAACCTGATTTTTTTTCTTTATGTTTTTTTTAGAAGATGATTAAACTCCTTATCTGTAGTCAGGGTAGCTGTAGCCTGGGCCCATAACCTGTTAAGGAGCTGGCTTGGGATAAAGCAATGAAAAAAACACGTCCGCTCTGATCTAATGCTCTAACAAGAAGAGAGATTTATTTAACAAAGTGGATTACAAAATATTTCTGACATCTAAGTTATATAGCGTTGCCAGCTCAGCAGAATTGTGGTTTACTATTACTTCAATATATTCATTTCAACTTAACAATAAAAAAAGTTCCCCTCCTGGCTCTGGGAGCAAACCCAAAGAAAAAATAAATGTTTTGGTAAGAACATCTTCGAGACTCATTAACAAAAAGCGCACACAGCCCACCTCAGAGGTCCATGAAGGTAAAATTAAAGTGCGCACAAAAGCGAAGATTCCCGCAAAAGTAAGCCTGAATAGAACAGGAAAGACTGAGGCAGCGTCGACGAGTAAAAATAGCATCTCCAATTACTCCTCAATCTCGCCCTCAAATAAATTGTCACTGTCGACTGTTTCCACTGAACACGAAGCAGTTAAAACTCCTGTACCTATGGCAAATACGGGCTCTGTTCCTTGCAAAAACGACATGACTGAATATAGCGATGGTGATGTAGGACCCTTCTTCGTTCTTGTGCGGAAACTAATCTGTGCACTTCGGATCACAACAATCTAAATCCACTCTCCCTGGGGAAAATCTTGATAGCAACTGCTAAAGGAGTTGAATCAATTATTAGAGCATCCAACGATAAATGCAAAGTTACCTTTAACTCAGCATAAAATGCTAACAATTTTATCAAGAACTGCCCCTTAAGCCCAACTTTTAGAGCCTACGTTCCTTTGGGACTAGTGGCAACACCTATTATAGTTCATGATGTTGATGTAGGTCTATGTGAGAGAGAGCTGGAGGCCTTAAGAGTTTGCAACCCTTCTGTTTCCCTCAAAAGGTGTTTTAGATTAAAATGGAAAAGTTTTTCTGAGGGAAAGGTGGTCTTTAGGGAAATAAACAAAATTAAGGTCTATATAAGTGGTAACAAAATCCCTGAAAAATTAAATCTGTACTACTGAAACCTCAAATTCAACAAATTCGTCCCCCCTCCCTTAAGATGCTTTAATTGCCAGAGGTTCGGGCACATCAGCAAAGCGTGCAGATCAAAATGGACGATCTGTGGTAATTGTGGAACCCAAGACTGTAAAGAGGGAAAACAGTGTGCCAAAGCCTCCAAGTGTGCAAACTGCCATGGCAACCATGGATTATTTGAAAAGGTTTGCCCTCTGTGGCTAAGGGAAAGAGAAATAATAACAAACTTGCGTCGAGGAAATTTTTCAAGAACCGATGCCTTTAGAATCTACAAAGCAAGGAACAGACTTCTCAAAACACAAGGTACAAAAAAAAATGAGGATAAAGAAAAATCCCCAATGGGGAAAAATAAATCGCATCCACCAACAAAGGGTTTGAACAAACGCGACCTGGTCCATGATATAAACAATTCAAGTGAAATTGCTTCTATTTCACTGTCTAAAAGCAGGCCTAAAGAAATTTCGAAAAAGTGAAAGAAAATTCTATGTCGTTAGAATTCCCTCAAAAAGAATTTCCGAAGATAACCTAAATTTCACAGTTAGATACTGGTCCTTAGCTCACGAAAACCTAATAGAGAAGGAAAAAGAAAATTAGTAGTATACATCTATCTCGGTAAATATACTAACTCAGTTTCTCTATGTTCATGCTTCAGGGCCTTCTAAGCCCGAATAGTACGAAAGCGGCTTTTTTTTCCGCTGGAACTTCACATCTCTAAACATTGGCTAATCAAGATATAAATCTTACATTCTGGATCAGGTTTTGAGGTATATGAGAGTAAATTGTCTCAACAGTCTAGAGTCATGAGAACAAATCAATCATATCACTGTTTCTTGCACATCCTTATATGCTCTTGAATTGTTTTTTAGTTTATAAGGGCTCACTAATCATTGTTTTTTAATAGTATCCTTGATTAAATCACAAAACATTGACGATGAGAAGTCATTAAACGACAGTAGGGGTTTTGGTTTTCAATACATAATTAAGGTTAGAGAACAGAGTGTAATAATTAATTAAACCTTTATAATGCCTGGTTAGACCTCAAAGAACTTGACGACTTTGAATATCAACGGATTTTAAGACGATTTCCAAGCTGCGTAGTGGCTACGTTACATGGGACAGATATAGTAGAGAGAGAGAGTTGAGAGGCCAAAAACTTTTCAACACAAAATTTGAAAAATTGACTGCATCGCATATAAGCGAAGTTTTGACGAAATTCCCTCTGCTTTGGCCTTATGCATGAGACCAAGGCCTTCTCAAGTAAGGCCTGGAAGTTGCCCAGCTCACTAACACTAACGCAGCTGCTCGTAGTCCCAGAAGCTGTCACTTTTGTTGGAATTTATACGCCGTGATGTAAAGTTCGGAATATTTTTGCATTAGTTTGCCGTAAAAAGTCATAAAATAATATATTTAACCAGTTTTTATTGCAATAGGACTACCCGTGAATAGTGCTTAGTGATTTAATTAAGAAAATTTAAAAAAAATTAGTGATTAAGTGTGTTTTAAGTGTGTTACTTGTGAAGGTGACCAATTTTGTTTACATTCTCGGTGGTTTTTTCGTGTTTATTTAAGGAAAAAATGTTCAATTTGTGTGGTAATCGAATAAAATGTGTTTTAAAGTGATTAAAGATTATTATAGAATAGTTATTAAACACATTAAGTGTTTGTTAATAAATTTTGTTCTTTCAGGAACCTTTGCTGGGCTGAAGGACGTTGTACCTCCAGTGCTTTCAGTTTACGGAGGATTTTTAGTTGTATTTTGTTTTATACATATTTTGGTGTAATGGAATGTTGTGTTGTAAATTAACTTTGCTTAATATTAGTGTTATGAAAATAAAGATTGCGTGGCTTTAAATATAAATTTATGTGATTTTCTTTTATCCGGTGTTGTTTCCAGTTTTAGATTTGTCTGAGGTCGTTAGGACCGAACAAAGTGCGCAAGATCAAATATGCACGCACACAAACTCAAGTCGATGAAAACCGCAATGCGCAGGACCATAGCCTTCTACATTACACGCCATGCTCAAGCATTGCTCACATACATGTAAGCAATTCGTAGACCGGGTGCAAATTGTTTTTTGTTTTTTTGTGATTTTAGTGTCTTAAAGTGGGCCTTAGAACAAAAAAACTTTATAATAATGAGGTTTAATATTATAAAGTTTTTTTTGGTAATGAAAAGTGAACAAAAGTGAATTTATTTTTGCGAAAGGTCTTGTCTGAGGTATCTAGAAAGGTAAACAGATTTAATATGGACCATAAATTATTGGATCGACATAAACCTATACCGGCACCAAAGTACAAATCTAACCTCAAGGATTTAGCAAGGGCTATGAAAAGTAAAACTTTTAATTAAAAATACTTATTCTATTGGAGTTTACCAGGCAGGAGATTTAATATATGTTCTAGGTGGCGGTGGCTGAAAATGAATTTGATCTTGAACTTGATTTTGAAACTTTACTCGCTTTTGAGGTATAAAATAAATGTTGGATTTATGTTAAAACTAAGCCAGTAGTCCAGGAGGGATAGAAAAAAAGTTGAAATAAATCTACCCTGCGATTTTTTTAGAGAAAAATCGTAGGAATTCAATGAATGTGTTTTGGAAAAAATCGGTCCAGGAGAACAGGTGGAAAAAAGCTATTAATGGTAGCGAAAACACGTTTTTCAACGTTTTAGGTGCGAAAAAATGCTATTTTTGGAAAACAAAAAATTGCACGTAATAGCGCTTAAAAAGACGAAAATTATGAGTTTTGGACCATTGAAATGGGTCAACAGGTTTTTGCACAAAAAAATAAAAACCGCGATATATGGCCATTTTTTGCCATTTAATTACAGGGACTGTAATTATCGTAGAACCTTGTTTCAGGGCTTAAATTGTGGCTTCTGTTAGTGCCTACCTACAATAAAAATTTCATGCAAAAATAATTATAACTTTTAGCGTAAATCTCAAGAATGTAAAAACAGCCGTTTCAGGAAAAAAGTTTGAACAAGGCCCACGGTGGTGCTAGAGTTATTTTGAAAAACCCTATTTATTCTCGAAGAGTTGCTCTATCAACCCATTTTCATGAAAAGTTTGTGAGGTTCGATTTAATACCTCATAAACGCGTTTGAAAACAGGCACTTTTATTGATTTTCAGAAAAAACACATTTCGGCGAAGGGGAAGCGAAATATGGTGTGGGAAAGCTTTCTGCCGGCCAAGCTTCCTGCGATGGAAATTTTCGCGCGTTTTCACATAATTATGTATGTCTGACAGGAAAAAATTTTGATATCTCGAAATCTACTGAATAGAAATTGATGATTTTTTAAGTAGTAAAAATATAAACAATGGCCGTATTATTGACGCATTAAATCAGAAAATGAAAATTTGCTAATTATTTTCATTGGCTTACCATAATTTGCCATTACGTTGAAATTATCTCGGTGTTTTGGCGATATGAAGTATACATTAAAGGTATAATAAAACAAATTTGCTATAATTTTAATTTTTAATGTTGATGTTATTACTGTACTATTTTTTTTTATTTTTGTTTTTTTACGAGGGAGTGGTGAGAATCTTACATCGATCTAGCAACAGGGTATGTATGGGACCGCCTGTCTAAGACTAGACAGGAGACACCGCGGGGGTTCGCACCTAGACGGTAATGTCAGATTCCTACTGACTAAACTCACCAACCCTTTTGCATGACATATGAGTCCAGACCGGTACTAGCCGTAAAGGCATTACTTCGGCCTGGCGTGATAATCTGAGTTAGGTTTATTGAGAGAACAACAATTCGGTGTTAAACACAGCGGTACATTTCGCACAGTAAAAAAACACTTGGTTGTAAAACAACAATCGGCCTACGACAAAATTACCACTGCAGTGACAAATGGTAGCGTCGAATTATTTTTCCTTGATACACTTAGCTAAATATAAGACTTATAGATACATATATAAGAAACATATAAAGTTGAATTTGAAGAGGAGCCATAAAAATGCTTGTTCTTTGGCTTTTTTAGATATATCCGGTAATGTTCACCAGCTTCTCAATTAAAGAGTGTTATGAATCGGTTCCCCAAACCTTCAATTTATTGCTATATTATTAAACGAAACCAATTTCAACATTAGCAACACAGTCGGAAGCCTCAGTCGTTAGACCGTATTTTGCGTCCTCGTTTGAATGGTTCAGCAGAGTTGCTTCGCCATCGAGATTTTCCCCTTGAGGAATGCTGCCTTACATTCTGCTGGCCAGGTAAATACTTTATTGGCACGCGAGTGGTTGAGAAGGCTCGTTTATTGGCACTGTTCAGCCAATTAGAAATTCACCATTCTCAAAAACTTCTAGATCGATTTGACAGAAGTTGGAGGTGCGAGATCAACGATAGCTTGAACCCGATCGGGTTATGATATAATTTGATTTCAAAATTTTAATTATTATAATTTAGTTTTTGTGTGTGATTTAACTTTAATATGCTTTGTTGAAATTGTTGTGCTAGAAATATACATAAAAAACATGTGATACGATTCTGTTTCTTCTTAATTTATACTTTGTTCTTTATGAGTTCCAGATGTATGTATTAACAAATCCAACAAGCCATCTACCTCGTCCGCATTCGCGCTTTCTTCACCATTGCCGCTGGTTACCTCTTCAATATTTATGCAGTTCTCCCCGTGACAAATATTGCAAAACATTGTGCAGTGCATACCGTGTTTTCTGCAAGTGCATGTTTTTCTAATACACCCAGTTTTGCATCGACAACTTATCCTTTCAATAATATCTATAGGAAGCAATTGCTCATCTGTCGTTAGCGGTTCTAGACAATTGCTTTTGGACATTCTCCAGCCATACTCGGTCGCAAACATTTTTCTACCCAACCACGACTGTACTTGCAGGTACGTACGCAAAGAATGCTGCTTCACTGCTCCGTATGTCGGTGGCAATAGTTTTAGGCTGGATTTATTCTTGAAACTTAGTTCCCTGAATATACTATACCGCAGTTCATTCAATGTATGATTTTTATGGTCATTGGAATATAGCATTTTAGTTATTTCCATCCCGCTCTTTGCTATGTCATTTTTACATGCGTTTTCCTCATAAAAAACGTTAATTAGATTTTGGACATCGTCATCCTGTAAAATTCTAATTATTTTGTTTTTCCCACAATTGTAAAAACACGACGTTGTGTCGCAACCTGCAAAGGCATGTATAAATAATATGTATTGTCTCAAGCGTGTGATTTTAAAACTCTTCCTATTGAAAATCCAATTTTCGGTCGCCCCTTTATTTGGCTTAATTAAATAAATATTGTCTGTTGGCGATAACTGCGTCATCAACACCAACAAATCCACATCTTCCCCTATTATCACAACCGTAACTTCGGGCGTTGATAACGATATTGCTGTTGTGACAATCAGAAAATCGGCATCTTCCTCTGCGGTGTAAGTTGTAAACCCGCTTTCATCAAATACACTGCATAAATATCTTATTAACCGTCGCTTGTTGCTCTCATTGGCCAGAAATTTTTCTTGCGCAATAGTAATTTCTGTGTGTACATCAAAATTTATTTCGCGACTACTCATTCGTTGAAGTCTGCGCGAACGCTCTGCACATTTCGTGTAGGAACTCTCCTGCTCGGGGTATCCATCAAACACAACAGTGCAATTTGTTGAGTAGTGACGACGAACATAATTAACATACTTTTTCATGATCGTGTCAATACTGTCATTCGTGTTCCATAAAACTCGATGTAGTAGGTAGCCACCATCTATTACGTATTTGATCTCTTTCTATGTTGGCAGCGACTCCAGTTTATCAAAGTTCGAATAAAATGCCGATTTCTTTGTTTTACGCATACCTCCTTCATCAAAGAGGGACAACGGATACGGTGCTAATTCGAATTGCAAGTATCTACTCATGTCTTCCTGCGAATTAATAGATATACATATGCGTTGAAACAATAGTGTTGGATTGACCGTTATCACAGCATCATTCACTTTAATCGATGAAGAAACAGCTTTGAGAGAAAGAATTCTGTTTTTCCGTTTAAATTTAATGTTCGCAAAATCTTTGCCCACCGCATTATTGATGGATAACAATCCAAGATCGAAGGCTTTGTTACAGTTTATAGAGCGATCGCCAACAACGCCACTGCTAATTGAAAATAATTTATCGCTGATAACAAACGGAGCAGCAGTTAAGTCACTGTTGGACGAAGTGAGCAGATATAAAATAAAATTACTCGCGTTACAAGAGATCAGATGGATAGGAGACGGGACAATGGACCATGGAAACTACAGAATTTTCTACAGCTGCGGAAGGGAGCATCACTTAGGAGTAGGCTTCGTAATACACAAGTCGATTATAGATAACGTCATAGAGTTCAAGCCAATAAGCGAACGACTATGTTCAATACGACTCCGAACGAAATTCTTCACACTTTCAATCATAAACGCACATGCGGAGACGGAAGAGAAAGCGGACACAACAAAGGACACTTTCTATTATAAGCTCGAACACGCGTATGACACGGCCCCTTCCAATGACATCAAAATGGTGATAGGAGACCTCAACGCCAAAATTGGAAGAGAGAACTGGCACAGACCGACCATTGGAAAGGAAAGTCTCCACGAAACATCCAACGATAACGGGCAACGTGTTATCGACTTTGCAATGAGCAAAAATATGATCGTCAGCTCAACATATTTCCCAAGGAAAGACATCCACAAATACACCTGGCAATCTCCCAGCGAAAGATACTGCAACCAAATAGACCATATACTTATAGACAGAAGGGCAGCCTCCAGTATCCTCCAAGTAAGATCATGTAGAGGTGCTAATTGTGAATCGGACCACTTCCTAGTTAAAGCTAGATTCAGATGTTGGCTATCCACTCAAGGAAAAAGAAATAACAAACAAAAGAAATTTGATGTTGACCGCCTCCAAGAACAGGCTGTATTGGAGAGGTATCAGGCAACACTAGCAGAAAGGATAGGCCCAAACATAAATAATTCAGACACGGTAGAGGGAAAATGGATAAGTCTGAAGACGACACTGACAGATGTCACGAAGCAAACTGTAGGCTACAAACGCGCAGGCAGAGCCAGTGAATGGTACGACGAGGAGTGCAAAACAGCTATAGAGACCAGAAATAAAAATAGAAAAATATACATAGAGAGACCGACGAGGAGCAAGAAATTGAATTACGAGGAAACGAGAAGAACAGCGAAAAACATTTGTAGGAAGAAGAAAAGACAATTCCTCAACAATTACATCCTGAGGGCAGAGGAAAACTTTAGACAAAAAAAAACACGAGAAGCATACAAGGAAGTAAACTTCTTCAAAAAAGGCTTCAAACCCTCCTCCGGACTGTGTAGAACAAAAGAAGGCACTATAGTCACAGACAGCGAGGATGTAAAGAAAAGGTGGAAGGAATTTTTCAGCGAGCTGCTGAACGGAAATGAAAGCATCATACGTGTACCAGAACCCCGTCTACAACATAACGATGACACCAGAGAAACAAATGTACCAACCATGGAAGAAGTACAAAGTGCCATAAGAGCCTTAAAAAACAACAAATCTCCAGGAATTGACAACATCCCAGCAGAGCTGATAAAACAAGGAGGCGAACCGCTTGCAGCAGCTATACACCAACTACTATGCTGCATATGGAGGAATGAAAAAATGCCTGCAGAATGGGAGCAAAGCATTATCTGCCCAATACACAAGAAAGGGGACAAATTCAACTGTGCAATCTATCTATATCTCTTCTAAGCACGGTATACAAACTAATGACCAACATTATCAAAGCCAGACTGGAACCTTATGCAGAAGCCGCAATAAGTGAGTACCAAGCTGGATTCCGAAGAAATAGGTCAACAATAGATCAACTCTTTTCAATAAGGCAGGTCCTCCGAAAATGCTGGGAATACAACATTGACGTGTATCAACTTTTCATCGATTTTAAACAAGCATACGACAGCATCGACAGGGAAAAAATGTATGCGACGATGTTGGACCTAAACATCCCCCTCAAAATAGTTAAGCTAACAAAAATGACAATGGAAAACACAAGGTGTGCAGTCAGAATACAAGGAGAATTGACGGAATCCTTCCCAGTCAAGCAAGGCCTAAAGCAGGGCGATGGGTTGGCACCCATGCTATTTAATCTCTGCCTAGAAGGAGTAATTCGCAAAGTACACATTGATGCGAACGCAACCCTGCTTAACAAATCAAAACAGCTGGCAGGATATGCCGATGACATAAACTGCCTTGCCAGATCACTGTCATACCTTAGAGAAATCTTCACAGAATTAGAAGATGAAGCTAAACATATAGGGCTGCAAATAAATGCAGACAAGAGCAAGATTCTAATTCAGTCGAGGGTGGAAAGAAGAAGAAGAAACCACAATACCACCTGGGGAGAATATAACTTCGAACGAGTAAACCAATTTAACTACCTGGGGTCCACAGTCAGCGAAGACAACGATGAGACGATAGACGTGCAAAGAAGAATAAACGCCGCAAATAGAACATACTTCTCACTACTGCCAGTAATGAAATCCAGAGACATCCACAGAAAAACGAAAATAAGAATCTATAAAACGATCATACGCACAGTAGCTACATATGGGTGTGAAGCATGGAGTTTCTCCCAAAAGTCCGCAGATAAGATGGATATATTTGAGAGGAAGGTTCTCCGAAGGATATACGGCCCAACCAATGAAGATAACGCATGGAGAATACGCTACAATCACGAATTGTACGATCTATACAAAGAGTGTAAACTTTCAACACATGCCAAGCTACTGCGCTTACGTTGGGCCGGCCATGTCCAAAGAATGGATGACTCAAGGATACCAAAGAAAGCCCTATATTTACTACCAGATGGCAAAAGACCAGTTGGCAAACCACGGTCAAGGTGGGAAGACAGTGTTAAGGCTGATGCAGCAAAACTCCTAAACATCAGAAACTGGAGGCAAACTGCGCAACAGAGAGAGGTCTGGAGGAAGAAGCTGATGGAGGCCAAGGCTCGAATTGGGCTGTAGAGCCATCAAAACGGATTGTGTTTCGTGAGATACTCGTCAATTTTTTGACGATCAGCTACAACTCTCGAAATTCTACTGAAGCGTGCATCGATGTGCTGTTCTGACGTCTCGAAAGACGCGTCACAAAATAATTCCATTTCGCACGTCACTTGTAGTAAAACAATAGTAGTTAGAACCCATTTACACAAAACGCTATCATGCAACCCGCGACCACGTGTTACGCCCTCCCTACCTTGAAATGATTTCATCAAAGACTGCTCTATCGTCATATCCGACCAAGTGCCGCTGCGAAATTTGTCACCGCGCCTTATCGTAAAATAACCATGTTGTGTAAATTTTTGATATTCAAAAACATTCATTTTTTCTTTTAATCCATACATTTCTTGCAGATACATGTGAGCGGATTTTGCGTAATTGTTATGTCCGGTCGCATGAAAATACGGCAACATATTTTGCATGCTTGCTGTATAAAATTTGTAACGATTTGTACTAGGTTAAAATACATAACCCAGAGCTGAGCTGTGGGACCGTTTTTTTGCAGCAATCTTAACTGTTCATCAAATTTATTTCTTATTTCTTGAAATACGGGGTCGTTCATAAGATTACAATCATTAGTGCTATCTACTCTATCCAAAACAGAGTTCAAAATTTGAACTTCATTTTCACTAAGGTTCAAGGTACTTATAATTTTTCGGGCCAATGAGTTTTGTACAAGAAAATGAGCACGTACGGCTCTCGAAAAAGCATGTCCAGTTAACATCTTGTCTGCTGAATTTTCGGCATAGACTAGTGTAAAACACTCTTTTAACCCACTTCCGTCCATTATGTTTCCAATAGATCCAAGAAACGACATAAGTGCATGAAAACCACCAAGCCGCAGAATTACAGAGCTTAATTTACTCTCGTCAGCAGCGCCAGCATAACAAGCTATAATTTCGCTAGCTTTTTGGTACAAAGGCTGGTCGAAGGTAACAAATGTGTGCATTTGCTTATTGGCTTTACATTTTTTGTCAGCTTCCAATAACACAGTCAAAATAGTGTCGTAGTTGCTTGGGGGGAAATTAATAAATGGTAGGGGAATAATCTTTGTTCTGTCGAAATCGCGACATTTCGTAAATTTTTCATGAAACCCGTTCCACCCCGGAGTTTCATCTGGGCGTGCGTGGGTGGCATGAAACCACAGGAAATCCTCGGAACTTACTTGCACATTTTCCGAAAAGGAATTATTTGAACCCAGGTCAGATGCAATTACATTCTTTAAGCCACCACAATTTTTTTTTTGGAAAGTTTGCAGGGGGATAAACCCAAATTTACCAATTTCCGCTGCGTTAGGTAATATTTTTAGCCTTTTTATTTTGTTAGCAGACGACACTGATGACGCTGGAGTAACGCATAGTATGCCACCCATCGCATGAAATGTTTTAAGGCCGTCCAACGTGCTAGTATTATGATCTGCATTGTCGAAAACAAATTGCATGTAGGACGAATCGAACTCGTAGGTTTGTGGCTCATGTAATATGGAAGCCTCAAATCGAACCGTTTCTTCATACGACGCGCAGACGCCAATGTGCGACAACGTAGTTATCAGATTTTTCGAGCCGTATTTTTTATGAAGCATGCTTGATAAGCCAAGCATCAGCGGTGACAAGAATGAACGAGGCCTTACTGAGGTTATCAAGCAGTGGGCAAACATGAACACTCGATTGGTCCATGTAGAAGAGTCAGCTCGTTTTTTGTTGCTATTTATTAGCGTATTTAAGAAAATCTTTAAACTTTCTGGTATATATGATTCGACATCTTTCAAAAAAGTATCGGGAGCCTCATAATACTCGGTATCGTACACACGCGACCGGATGTCTTTTAAAACAATATTTGCCGCCGCCTGTACTATTCGAGCATTTTCTTCCTGTTCGTTATTGGAACGTTGCTCGTACCATTCTTGACTTAAAATTGCTTCGGAAGCATCGCGGAAACACATTATATAATCTTTACTAACTTTATAGATTATAATATCACTGCCAAATATTTCACTTATTTTTCTTTTAATGTAAAAAATATCAAGAGCTTCTTCTCCTCTGTATTGCCCTAAAATATTTTTCAAAGAAAATTGGCAATCTTCGGAATCATTATAAATAGTATCAATGACGAAAAGGACGGCCTCAGAAATATTTTCTAAGTTAGGACGGCCACGAGCTCTCTGTTGGGCAGTACTTGTACGAAATATATTGTAGCACTTCCAGTGATATCTTGCACGCAATTGTATCAAGTCTGTGTCAACTTTCAATCGTCCTAAAACATCAGCATCGTCTATATTATTTTTTAAATAACCAATTACGTTGGTTTTAAATTCTGCAGTTTTTACTTTGCAAACTCTTGAATATCTTTCCGGATATTGTGCATAAAGTTTTATGTAATTATCAGAGGCATCATGAGCGCAGAACAAACATAACGCAGAATAATCGAACGTTCGGCTTCCTTTTTGTTCCTTTCTTCGATTGATTGTCGCTTTTCTGCGACTTTTCCTTTTTTTTAATGCCGGAACTTTTTTTAATACTTGCCAATGCGGTATAGATAAGGTGGCAGCTGGAGTGAACCGTTGTCGTAAAAAGGATTTGCAGCCTGTGATGCTTTCCATCTCTTCTCTGCAAGCTGGACTGCACAAGCTTGCTTATGGCTTTTTTTTGCACGACCGTTGAAGACTCGCCTTGCAAAATATTCTTGTCGCACAGTATGCACTTATTTGGTATACTATCCATAATGGCAATTATTGAGCCCCTAAATAGTGAAATTGAAAATATCAACAAAAGACTTTCATAAAAATAATTATGTGTAGCGAAATTCAATGAAAGTTATAAATTTTGTTGCGATATTTAAAGGTTGAAAGCAAAAAACAAGTCTAAAATTATAAAAACATGTACAAACGTCTTCCTTCAAAAACGTTTCAGCGTTTTGGAGCTGGGCGATACTAACTTTCGCTGTAAGTATAACCAAAAATTATAATAACTCACTGTGATTCCTAGTTAAAGTTTTAGATGAAACACATTCACTGGTAATATTAAAACACAATAATTATATCCCACTAAAAATTCTTCAATTTCCATTCAATATTAGTTTTGAGATATCACAATTTTTTCGTCAGGCATACATACATTTAAGTATGTATGCGAAAACGCGCGAAAATTTCCAGCGCACAACTCAAAAATTATAATCACTCACTGTGTTAATATCCAATAATGATTTATTTGTTAAAGTTTCAAATGCAACACATTCACTGTTGATATTAAAACACAAGTATTTCTGATTTAATGCGTCAATAATACGGCCATTGTTTATATTTTTACTACTTAAAAAATCATCAATTTCTATTCAGTAGATTTCGAGATATCAAAATTTTTTCCTGTCAGACATACATAATTATGTGAAAACGCGCGAAAATTTCCATCGCAGGAAGCTTGGCCGGCAGAAAGCTTTCCCACACCATATTTCGCTTCCCCTTCGCCGAAATGTGTTTTTTCTGAAAATCAAGAAAAGTGCCTGTTTTCAAACGCGTTTATGAGGTATTAAATCGAACCTCACCAACTTTTCATGAAAATGGGTTGATAGAGCAACTCTTCGAGAATAAATAGGGTTTTTCAAAATAACTCTAGCACCACCGTGGGCCTTTTTCAAACTTTTTTCCTGAAACGGCTGTTTTTACATTCTTGAGATTTACGCGAAAAGTTATAATTATTTTTGCATGAAATTTTTAACAGGCGGTTATCAAAACTTAGTGAGAAATGATTTTCTTGCTCCCATCTCAAAAGGATCCATTTCAATAATATTTTCGGATGTCCTTTACCATTTGGAGGAAAATTTGTGTAGGCAATGGATATGTGTAAAGGAAATGGAAAACACTAAATTATTATTCTTGCAAAAATATAAAATTCCCCGAGGTTTGTAATATAAGGCTAAAAGTGTTAGTTTAAGATTTTACCATTTATTTTACAGTTGTAGGTTGCATAGATGGGACACATGTATATCTATTGAGACCAAGGGAGGACGAATTTATGTTTTTTAACAGAAAAGGCAAGCATAGCTTGAATGTTATGATTGTGAGTAAAATAATTTTAACGTACAAAGTAACACTAAAAACGATTTTTTTACAGATGTGCGACTACAATTTAAGAATTACTGCGATAAATGCAAAGTATGGTGGAGCAGCGCATGACGCATTCGTTTGGAAGGAATCCGACGAAAGGAAATTCTTTCAGGATGTTCACCGAACAAATCCCCAATCATGGATTTTAGGTAAACATATTTTAGACAACAGTCTAAAAGTTGGGAAGTTAAACAATTTTTTTTAAAGGTGACAGTGCCTACCCACTTGAGCCGTGGTTGATGACGCCATATCGGAACCCAAGCGATCCATCCGAGCATAAATTTAATGACGTTCATGCATCAGCACGAAGCACAGTGGAACGTTGCATTGGAGTTTACAAAGGTAATATAAATTGTGTCATACTATTTTTTTTTAATAAGTTGTTTCTGTAGGAGTATGGAGAATACTCTCCGAAGAAAGACGAGCGAGGTATACACCCAACAAAGTAGCTAGCATTGCTTATGTTTGTGCAGCCTTGCATAACATTCGCATTCGTTATAACGTCGTAACTGTAAGGCGACAAGCGGAAAGGGTTCGAAATAGTATAAAAAGTTCAATTATGTTATAAGTTCATTTAATAAATTATTTTTAACTAAAAAAACATTATACTTAGTTATAAATGTAAATAACGAAATAAAAAGAATTCAGAATTTAAAACAAATATTTCAGTCTTGTTAACTATGCACACATGTCATATGAATATATAAAACTAAATAAACTTCATTACAAAAAAACAAAAAATCAATTTAATTTCAAAGGGTAAAAAAAATTCAAGATTAAAATAAAAAATAAAGTTTGAAAACAAAAACAAATTCATCACATTTTAAAATCTTAGCTCTAGGTTAATTTTTCAATATAAAGTTTTTCTAATTACACTCTCTTCATGGAGCAGTTTTAGTTTTTCTTTCTCGACTACCAGTTTATATTTCTCTATTGCATTTCGCTCCTTTAGAACTGCAAGAAGTTTTGAATGGAACTCTTTCCGCTCTTGCAGTTCTTTCAAAATATTGTATGCAACAGGAGACAAATGTTGACTACTCTGTTGTTGCCTAATTGAAGGGTTACCTATTCTTGCAGTAGTTGTTTCCTCTGTAGGCCTAGGCGGAAGATTTTCGTTGCCACAGTCAGAAGTTGATTCTTCTAATATGCTGATAAAATTTGCTTCAAATTCATCTTCGTCTTCAACTTCTGGTACAGGCCTATTAATGGAGGAAGAACTTTCTACGTTGTTGCTGCCAGGTCCATAGGATCTCGCGTGTTGGAGCCCTGAAACAGAGGCTTCCAAACCTGCCGCCGATATGACACTCTCTTCTAGTGGCGTTATGTGTACAGCTTCGAACAATCCACCACCAGTCTTGGAAATTGACTTTTTATTTGCCACTAATTTTCTTTTTGTATTATATTTGAAATCTCGCCATACCTAAAATAATGTTCAATGCAATTGTAACTTTTTTACTTCATTTATTTCAAATACCTTCTGCCATCCATTGGAATTTCTCATTGGCGGTCCATTTGAATTTAATAATTCACTTAATTGGCACCATAACTCATTTTTTTTCTTTTTGCCATTGACATTTGTTTGTAACGAATTTTTGGCTAATACCGGGTGCTTTTCCATCCATTCAACCATAATCTGCATTTGTTTTTTATTTGTTTGGTTTGACTTAGAATAATAATGTTACATTTCCAATAATTACAATATAATTGTAATATACTTACATTTTTGACTGTGGATCCCTGGACTTAAGAATAGTTGCACATTGACTAGCGAAAAATTCGCACAGCTATAAACAAAATTTTGAAGGATTAAAGTGTTAATTACAATTTTTTATCAAAGATGGCAATTAAAAGCTGCGTTCGCATTTTTTATGATTTACCTTACCATATAATAAATTAATTTTAATGAAATTAGCGGTTATATTAAAAAACTAACATACCAATAACTGAATTCGACGCCAACTTTGGCGTCGAGAAGAATAACCACACTTTTAAAACGACAAACACAAAACGTCGACTTGCGTGAACCAAAAACGACATTTAACGCTTCGTTTTCAGTCGACGTCGAATTGCGTGAACTGGCCCCAGTACTTATTTAAGGTACCGTAGTTTTTCTGCACAATAGTCCTTATAAGTATATTTTATGTACTTCAGCATTTCTAGTGGTCGTAGGTGCGTGATCACATATATAGTAACTTTTTACAGTTTGTACAATTTTTTAGCCCTTGTTAAATTGTTCTAATAGTTTTTAAATAATATATTCTTAAAGGACCAATTGGAACCATAAATATGTTAAGAAAAATAGAACTTATATTTGAATACTACTTTAGTCTAATGTTAAATGACTATTCAAGTTTTAGCGAACATTTCAAATAAAATCTTTTATCGTAATTTCACAGACCAAAGATTTTTATTATGGCTGCTGAAGTACTGAATAAAAGGCAACAATAACACTTTAAGTTTTATTTCGATTGTCTTATAACTACAATATTTGGCGGGAAATTATACAGATGTAAACATTTATCCTCTGATATGATATTTAAAGTTCCAGCGACATCAGAATGTGCTCTAGTTACTGGGAAATTATAGAAGATTTTTGAGGAGAAAATTGAATATTACACATCATATACCTTCATGTGGCCATCATCGGAAGCGGTTAATAACATTTGTGATTCAGGTGAGAAACAATGGCTTCTTACCTACATTGCATGACCTTCCAATGTCTGGGAAACTTTACCAGCTGCTACATCAAAAATGTTAATAATCCCATCGATTGTTCCACTGGCTATATACTTCCCATCCGGACTCTGTTGTAAATTAACACTAATTATAACTGATTTGATTTTTGCTTTTGTTTTTTCGATTTACTTAGTATTGCATATCTTAAAGTAAATTTTCCGTCTTGGGGATCAAGAACCGCTCCGCTTTTCCATTTTCAACACTGTAGGACGAAAAAAAGCAACTATCAAAAACTCACTAGTTAAATATCACGAACTAAAAATAATTAAGAAACTATACGACTAGTGAATTTTTCGATAGTGCATTCGTATTAAAACATCTTATTTACATTAACATAAAATATCACAGTGTGAAATATATAACAAATAATTAAACATTTTCAATTTTAAAAGCAAAACAAAATGGCATTTTTTCACAGCCGTTGAGAAATTAAAATATATAAAATTTTTACTAAAAATATATAAATAAACATGCACCATATCTTATAAATAAATATTTAAGGTCAGTAAATATTAAATTAAATAAAAAAATGACTTATTCACAGCCTTTGAACATAATTGCATTTAGTGTTGAAAATTGAGAAGCTTTCTATTGTTTTCTTTATTATAAGCTACATTAGAATTATCGCAAGTTTTAACGTCCCGTAAATTTTTTGTTAAATTGTTCAGCAGGATATTAGCTAAACGGAAACAAACTTCAATATACAAATCTTTCGATCTAATTCCGATCTAAGTCCGGTTCTCGTCAAACAGTCGAACGAATGTTAGATCGAAAAAGTGGTAGTCCCATTCTCGATTGTAGTGAACCGAGTCGATTGCAGTCGATGACAGTTCACGATTGCATTTAGATGGTCGAATGCGTGTGTTCTCTTTATTTTATTTAAACATGAACAATTTTCTTAAAACAACATTGCCATTCAATTTCCTTCGAAAAATTTATGAAAATGACAGAAAATTCCCAGTTACAATGGCGGTACTTTTTGTTCGATTCGACTGCGTTACGGACTACCAATCTTTTTCACAATCGAATCAGCTTTCGATTCTCGATCGATTGACGAATCGAATTTCGTACTAGGGGCCAATATCTAAATCTACATCAAAATTTCCACCAGAGATGCTTTGCAGTGTAAGGCAACATAATATATTTTTATGATTGCTTGCGTCATAAAAAACTCGTTTTAAATTATCGATTTTTCGGATATACTGAAGAATACTGCTCATGTGAAAAAGTAAAAATTTTATTTCTGGCGTTGGGACTGACAAACCTCCTCGTTGCAACGAGTAGAAGTATTCATCGTCCGAAGAAGATCCTTTCTCCTTAATGAGCAAAGATTTGCAAATGGCACATGTCAATTTTTTGGCAATTGCATGAGACGCATGGCCTGCTGCATATAAATGGGAAGATTCATCATTAACTGACTCCCAGGTAATTTGAATCAAATATTGAGTCGAATGTCGCGATATTTACCGGTATTCGCGGATGAAATTCTGTACTCGGGGTTTTCGAGGTCGCTGATTACGAATTTGACATATTATATTTTCAAAAAACAAGATGGCGGATCCAATATGGCGGACGACCACATGAAAAAATGCACATTCGCGGATGAAATTCTGTACCCGGGGGTTTTCGAGGTCGCTGATTACGAATTTGACATTATTTTTTCAAAAAACAAGATGGCGGATCCGATATGGCGGACGACCACATGAAAAAATGCATATTCGCGGATGAAATTCTGTACCCGGGGGTTTTCGAGGTCGCTGATTACGAATTTGACATTATTTTTTCAAAAAACAAGATGGCGGATCCAATATGGCGGGCGACCACATGAAACAATGCATATTCGCGGATGAAATTCTGTACCCGGGGGTTTTCGAGGTCGCTGATTACGAATTTGACATTTTTTCAAAAAACAAGATGGCGGATCCAATATGGTGGACGACCACATGAAAAAATGCATATTCGCGGATGAAATTCTGTACCCGGGGGTTTTCGAGGCCGCTGATTACGAATTTGACATTATTTTTTCAAAAAACAAAATGGCGGATCTAATATGGCGGACAGTCATAAAAAATTGATATTTTTAGTTTTAATACAATTTCATCGTATTAAAAAAATTTCAGAAGCATAAAAATAGTATCGTACACAAGAAATAGGTACAAATAAATACAAAATAATAATTCAGTTTATAATTTACATTTTTATTTTTAACACATAGGCTCTATCTATTCGCTATCGCTATCGCATAAATCGATGTCGGAATCTAAAGTAGACACATCAGTTTCATCTTCAGTGTCACTGTCATCGGTTGCAACTAAATCTTTAGCATCAGACGATATTTGTTTTCTTTTAGTTTTTGGAAGTTTTCTTGCGCTTGAAATGTAAGGATCAGAACTAATTAAAAGGCGGCAAAATACATCTCTCATTGTCAAAGAACTACTGCTTTTGCGCGAGAAGTCCTGACGAAATTTTTTAATATATTTATTGCAACTTTCCTGGGCTTCTTCAGACATCTGACCGATTGGAAGCAAAGCCGAAGCAATGACTTCTGGGCCATGAATGAGCAGTTTATGAACTGATGGTGGCATGAAGAACCACGGGTACAATTCAACAAATAGTTTCGCCGTTTCTCAAGCGTAATCTCTAAATTTTTGAATATTAATTTCGCGTCCTGATGAAACAACTTGTAAAATGGAATGAAATCTTGTAATCAAACGAAGGTCTACTCCAGTTATTTCGGATGAAATTTTGGCATTTTCAAAAAAGCGACGAGCAGTGTTACCATCATTCGTGCTCCCGAATCCTGGCTTTGGCTTGTCAACAATTAGACCAAGGTTTTTTCTAAAAGACTCTTGAGTGGCTGCTTTTCGTTCTTTTATATTTTGTTTTTCTTTCTCTGATCGTGCTTGCCATTTTTTAATGTCTAATTTATAAGATAAATGCAAACAGCACTCGAAGCAGCGTATCCACGAATGCAACGAAGAGAGACCAAAGTTAAAATGTTCTTCATTGACTGACAGCGTTAACATTTTGTTAAGATTATTCAAATCTTTTGACGTCGCTTTGAAAAGGTAGCAGCGTTGAGTAGCTGGATTGTCCGCCAATGCATTGCACACTTTTCCGTCGATCATGGTTAAAACAAGATTCCAATTTACTTTTATTAATCTTCCGTTAACCATGTCTGAAAATGGAACTAGATTTTTTATTTGATCTTCCAAATATTTAACTTCAGCTTTCGTTGCATTTCTTTTAGGAATTCTATTTTAATTGGTCGACAATATCGCGGAGAAGAAGGCACAGGATTTTGCCAAACAACAATTTTTTCGTTTTCCTCATCAAGATAAAACAGTTGTAAAGGAACTAATGACGTAAAAAAAATATTTGCGTCTGTGAATGTGCCATCATCACTCGTCTAATTTTTGCTTATATTCACTCTGACCTGAAGTTCCATCGAAACCCCATTTACAAATTAAATTCATTTTAAGCAAATCACCGGGTGACATATTTTGTACATTTTCTTTTGCTAAAACGATTCGTTTCACCCTGAGATCTAACAATGCATGGAGAATATACAAGGAGACAAAACTCTTATGGGGAAAATGGCAGGAAATGGATGGGTAGAAGAAACTAAACTTCTAGTTCATTTTTGGCCACAGATGTCACCTTTGTCCGATGTACCCCACATGAATTTGATAAAAATTCATTGGAAACATCAAAAATTGATTAATTACGAATAATCGCATTGATATAAAATCGAATTTAGAAGCTGGTAAACAGCTGTAAGCTGCTAAACGTAAAATATATTAGTAATAAACGAACTTTACCATGAACCGGATAAATAAAATCGGCCATGTTTTTTGGGGTACATTTAACTGCAGCGTCACCAATAATCAAACGAAAATTGACAACACGTAGTTTTGTCTCCTTGTATAGCCTCCATGTAACAATGCTTGAAGATCGATAGCTGCGCGTCTTTCTGTACATGTAATTGTTTTCTTCGGTGGATAACAAGCAATTTTGGCTTTTTGCAGTACATTTGTAATGGAAATGCCTTTGGACGCCACCCATTTAACAATTGCATGAATGGAGTAACAAATAAGTAAGTGCAGTATTTTCTAAAATTTCTCTAGTCCCTGAAATGCTGAATCCCCTCCCCTTAAGAATATTCCAAAGCTAAAAATGACAAAAAATTTCTGCCTTGTTTCGGCCTGCTTGCAGTTTTTTTTATACTCATGAAGGGTAACTGATGTCAGTTTTCAGTGTAAATAATAAGTTCCGCTTTATTTTGGGACAGAATGCAGTATGAAATTCATTTATCCGCCTCTTTTTTATTCCTCCTTTTTTTTGGTTTTATATTTTCACCCGGGTTAACTTCGAAACTATGTTGCTTCGTTAATGATTAACCGCCGTGGAGTACCGGTAAATTATGAAACGGAAAAGTCAAGTTGTCATGTTGAAGAGACAGAGGCCTCTGAGCCTGGAAAAGAAGCCGCCTGGAAGAATAAAAGGGTGGAAAAGGAAACAAAGAGAGAGGTTGGGAGAGTTCTTGCTTGACGGGCGATGGGAGCAGCAGGTGCGGGAGAGCTGACAGCCATTATTCGCAAGCTGAAGCCGCGTGGAAACAAGATTGCGTAAAGTACTTTTTAACTGTTTAATAATCCTAAAGAAAGTAAATCTTGCCTAAATAATTAGAGCGGAAATAGTATAGTGAATGATGTTCGTTTTTCTTTGGTGAATTGCGAAAGTGCGAAAGCTCCCCCGGTGACTTCCCGCATGTTCCTGGGTATCTGCCCCAGATTGTCATTAGAAAACTTTAACCAGGATAAACCTGAACGTGTTGTGCCGTGTCGTAATTTCCGGTGAAGGGAGTAAAAACTCTGTCGGGCGCATATCGGAAGCCCTGCGAACGGTACCAGACGACGAACAACCAGAAAAAACGGACCTTTAGAAGTAACGGGAATTTGGATAGGCAAACCATTCCTAACGGAAAAAAAGAACGTGCTACGCCCAGGGGAATCCTGTAAGAGATACTAGAAGCGGCAGAGGAACAACATTTTTTGGTTGAAATAGTCGTGCCAGCGGACACCCTTTGGATTTTTTTTCCATGTAGTGAACTAGCAATAATCCTTTTCTTTTAGTACTAGTAAATGGGAAGTAATTGGCTCTGTGCAATGTACCCAGTATCGCATCAGAAAGCAGGGATCAAGAGGCGACTGATCGAAGGAAGTAGTCGATAAGCATTCAGGAAAGGTTATGGAAAGTCATGCACGCAACTACTTTGATACTGCAGTAACTAAGGTCGGTACAAACTCCTAGTAATTTTCTCTATTAACACTTGGAACGGCGACATCCCATAAGATGGCGGCCACTAGGGTTTCGTGCAATTAAGGAAGCTCATCATGTCGAACTAATTAAGGAAGCTCATCATGTCGACGTAAGCAGTTTAAGACTTAATGGCCAGGTAGCAGCACGGCCCGAACCCCAACTCCTCCCAAATTTTATCTCACTTTTCAGCATCCTTATTCCCTATCCCCTTATTCCCTATCCTCCTTCCTAACAGGCGTGCTATCGCCTGAGTATGTGCGAGTTGTTTGACACTTGGAATTACTTTTTCCTTCTTCACTTTTCCTTTAGCATGGCTGGAAGTATGACTGGTCATCTAGTTTAACCCGTCTGAGCTAAGAGGCGTTTAGCGCCCGGCTATGCGGCGAGGTCAATGTCCGGACATTCATCCAACCCCTCGATAGAGTTTATCTGACGTACTGCCATCCAGGACTCGACAGTGATGTTGACCTCTAGTGGTAGGTGACAGGAAAGCTACTTACGGTTCTCGTCATACCGCTTTCCTGTAGTTACGCCAAGTTGCGGAACAGCTGTGGTGGGATGACAGAGACGTCACATTTAACCCGTATGGAGACTTCTATCTCAATTTGTGTGCTAAGGGATTTGGATGCTGAAATGTGTATATTGTAATGACCACAGTGGCTATACCTCAGTAGGACTGAGATTTCAGGTACAGTGTAGTGGAATTTTTTTTGAGGTTAATTAGTATCGTTCCTCCCGGTATCTACGGTTCTGATGTGTTTATAGTTGGGTACTACATCGACCTTTGTTTGTGTCAATTCCACGCCTTTTTGGACAGCTTTTTCACTCCGTCCAAGTACTCGAAATCATGAACCAGGGTAGCTGGGCTTCCAATCGCCAGCTTGCCTGTGGACATGTAGAATTGTGTCATTCTCGCCTGACTCGTTATGGTAGTCGGCATCCGTAGCCATGGAGGAAATTTGTGGGATGTTCGTGTTGTTTTGCTGCCTGGCCATAATTCTCGTATCGGCGTGTCTATTCGCACCAAAAATACGGGTCACACGGGCCATGGGTCACAAGTCACACTGGCCACGGGTCGCACGGGTCACGGGTCTCACGGGTCACAGGTCACGGGCACACGGGTCACACGGGCCACGGGTTACACGGATCGCACGGGTCACACGGGCCACGGGTCTCACGGGTCACGGGTCAGGACACGAGCCACACGGGCCACGGGTTACATGGGTTGAACAAATCTCGGGATATGGGCTATACGGGCGGCACAGGGCCCGGGTAGTAATTTCTTCCAGAATTGGAGAAAATCTTTGCCCGTGCAATCTGTGCTCTATCCCACTGTCTGTGCTGAATATGTGATTGAATATAAATTAATTTTGAATTACATACTAGGTTGGTGTAAAATAAATATTTGTTGTTAGTTTTAGTTCAGTAATCAAACAATTATAACATCATTATGGGAAAAATATTAATTAAAATCATTATAAACAAAAATTCATTATAGTAAAACACTATTTTATATTTTGAAAAATATTGATAGACTATAAAAAATCTCCCTATTCTACAAGCTTAATATTAACTTCGTTCTCTGTCTGTGGCGGACAAATTTTTCGACCAGTTCCCGATATCGGATGATGCTTAAATTTGGCACACACCTTTGGTTCTGAAGACAATACAATACAGTGTATTCAATTTTAGGGTACATCCAATATGGCGGCCACCATAAATTAGCGGATTACTTTTTTCGATCCCCCGACATGGGTATCAAATGAAAGAGTATGACGAGTAGAATACAGTAAGCCATGTGACGTCATTTTAAATCCAATATGGCGGCCACCACAAAGTGGCAGATAACGTATTTCATTACAAGCCCTTCTAGGGGTATTAAATTTAGAATACAGGACGTTTGGTCTGGGCTAGGAAGGAGTGCTGTTAATTACGCGGCTGTGAAAAACACGAAGTGAAAAAACAAAACTTAAAATGAAAAGAGTGAAAAATAATTGAAGAACATAAAAACAAAAATCAAAACAAAATAAAAAAACATAGGTTCGATTTAATACCTGGATTTCTATTCAGTAGATTTCGATAAATCAAAATTTTTTCCTGTCAGGCATACATGAAAATGCTCGAAAATTTCCATCGCAGGAAGCTCAGCCGGCAGAAAGCTTGCCCACACCATATTTCACTTCCCCTTCGCCTAAAGGTGTTCTTTCTGAAAATCAAGAAAAGTGCCTGTTTTCAAACGTGTTTATGAGGTATTAAATAGAACCTCACCAGATTTTCATGAAAATGGAAGAAATTAATACCCGGGCCCTGTGCCGCCCATATAGCCCATATCCCGAGCCTTGTTCAACCCGTGTGACCCGTGGCCCGTGTGACTCGTGCCTTGACCCGTGTGACCCGTGACCCGTGAGACCCGTGCGACCCGTGGCCCGTGTGACCCGTGGCCCGTGTGCCCGTGTGACCCGTATTTTTGGTGCGAATAGACACGCCGTTCTCGTATATGAAATATTTTTGGATTAAATTTAATATTATAATTCTTCTCAAGCAGCTCCTAATTAGGCAGTGTTAGTAACTTTTAAATAGGAAGTAGATGCAGAATTTTTTTTAGTAAACCTTGCTTTAAGACATAGAGCCTTATTGTTTAGGATTTATTGCGTTATCCCCGGGATAGGATTGGGTAGAGTAACTTTTAGTTCATTAGGGCGTATCTACTCCCATTAGCCAATAGAAACTACCCCTTAACGATCAATAGATATTGTTCGTATTGTTTCGCGTTGACTAATCTTTCGTCGTTAATTTGCTTCATCGTCCGTGGGCTCAATTGTGGGTTTTAGGCTCGAGAAGACCAGTGTCCTGGTGGCGATTAACCCCTCCTTACTCCGCTTCTTATTATGCCTGGTAACCCACCGACGGAAGATAAGCCTCCACGGGAGGGCCATGAAGCGGCAGAGGGCGAAGGAGACCCCAACCTCTCCGACTCTCCGGAAATTAATATGGAGGAGGAACAGAGTGGGGGAACCAAGCCCTCAACGCACATTAAACCACCTCGAGAATCCGACGGAGACACATTTACAGCCACGGGGACAAGTACCTCCAAGGTCTCCGATAGTGCTTTTCAAGAAGCCTTGGCGGACGCCAAGCGCCTACTGCCGGCGAATCGCAGGCGGTCCATATATGCTTATAATACGTCACGAATGGCCCACTTGCAGGTGCCCGTCACCGACGATGCTCGTCCGCGCTCTTCTAGCGATGGAGCACATCCCGCAAGTAGCTTTCACTCTCAGTATGTCCCCTCGCACGGCACCGCCCAGCCTTTCGGACAGTGCCGACCAAGCAATTTAGGAATGCCTCAACCCCCCCCCAACCTTGACCAGTGGAGACCCTCTCATTATAGGAAGTCTCCTGTATTAAGTTGGCGCTACCGTTTCACGGGTCCGAAGGGAGGATACACCGGGCAACAGGACCCGAACTTGACTATCAGTCCCTCATGCATAATTCTTGCCAAGCCACAATTAAGGAAGTCAAGCCAGTCGTTACCTCGCGGCCCCCGCCAAAGTGCTGGAACTGCCAACAAATTGGTCACGGCTTCTCGGTCTGTCCATCCCCAAACCGTAGTGTCTTCTGCTATCGTTGTGGTAGACCCAACTCTTATACCCTTACTTGTCCAAATTGCTCGGGAAACTCAAGCCAGGGTGCGAGGCTTCCTCGAGGCTCGCGCCCTTCTTGGACCCTGACAAGGACCTTTCTTTACCAATTAAGTCCCCTAGCTCGATTTATGATTCCGACCTGGGGAAAATGGAGCCCTTACCGGTTTTCCCTTCTCCACAGGCCGAAATCTCATTCATGAGGCGATGGTCAAACTATTGCAATGTCCGTAAACGGATCTTCGACGAAATTCGCGCCTTAGAAAAACAAAGATTAACAAAGATTGCTGTCTCTACTTTGATTACGGAGCTTGGCGACGACCGACCGTTCGCAAGAGTCCAGATCATGGGCGAAAACATGATAGGCTTGCTGGACAGTGTTGCAAGTATAAGCTGTCTGGGGAGAGGGCCAGAGTCGCTCCTTCAGAATCACCCAGAGGTACAGTTTTACCGCTTGCGTACGGCTGTCCAGTCGGCCGACGGTACCCACAAGAGCATCCTAGGGTACATTAACGTGCCCGTGACCTATGGGCGGCGAACACGAACTTTGACGCTTTACATAGTTCCTAGTTTGGCACAACCTCTATACCTCGGCGTAGATTTTTGGCGGGTTTTCCAATTGGCCCCCCATATAATAGGGGAACTTCATCAACCCCGGCAACAAGACCGAAATAGTCACCTCCTGGACGAGGTCCAACAGGCGCAACTGAACCAGGCGCGAGCACGTTTCCCGGCTTTTGATGCCTTCGGGCTAGGCCGAACACACCTGAAACAGCATGTCATCGACACTGGCGAGGCGGTACCGATAAAGCAGAGACATTACCCTGTCTCTCCTGCCATCCAGTCCCTTATCTATGAGGAAGTCGATCGCATGCCGAATCTTGGTGTGATCGAAGAGTCAAACAGCCCGTGGAACTCGCCCGTCGTGTTGGTTCGGAAGCCTGGCAAGGTTCGTCTCTGCCTGGATTCGCGCAAGCTAAATTCGGCGACCGTAAAGGATGCCTACCCACTGCCTCACATAGACGGTCTTTTAGGGCGATTGCAGGACACCCGATACATCTCTGCGATAGACCTCAAGGATGCCTTCTGGCAAATACCCTTGGAGGAAAAGTCCAGAGAGAAGACGGCTTTTACAATCCCTGGAAGACCGCTATACCAGTTCACAGTGATGCCGTTCGGGCTTTGCAACGCTCCGCAACGAATGTGCCGCTTAATGGATAAAGTGATTCCTGGCTCACTTAGAGAGAATGTTTTCATCTACTTAGACGATTTGTTAGTGGTGTCTTCTACTTTTGAGACCCACATCCAACTACTGGAACAAGTCTCTGACTGTCTCCGTCGTTCGTGATCCTGAATAAGAGCCGGTTTTGCGTCAGTGAAGTGAAATACCTGTGCTTTATTATCAGCGACGGGTCGCTCAAAACAGACCCGGATAAGGTGGCAGCTATCAAAGATTTCCCGGTTCCCAAGTCGACCAAGCAGGTGAGTGGCTTTTTAGGCATGACGGGATGGTATAGGCGCTTCATAGGTAACTATGCAAGCATTGCCTCGCCCATCACGGAATGTCTAAAGGGTTCAAAATTTGCTTGGACAAACGAGGCCCACAAGCCCTTCGTAGAACTGAAGGAATCAATGACGGCTGCTCCCCTATTAGTAACCCCAGACTTCACGCGCCACTTCTACATCCAGTGTGACGCGAGTAAGACCGGAGTAGGAAGCGTCTTGTTCCAACGGTATGGCGACGATGAACATCCCATTGCCTATTTCTCTAAGAAATTGAATAGTGCTCAACGCAACTACTCTATCACTGAGCTATAATGTTACGCTGCGGTGCTGAGCGTTAAGAAGTTCCGAGCGTATGTGGAAGGTCATCCCTTTACAATTATTACCGACCATGCCAGCTTGAAGTGGCTCATGAGCCAGACCGACCTGAACCGCCGACTGGCAAGATGGAGTCTCAAACTGCAGGGTTTCCAATTTACTATAGAGCACCGGAAGGGTAGTCAGAACGTGGTGCCGGATGCCTTGTCGCGGGTAGACTGCGTCGAAGACTTGTTCTACTGCCGCGACGTGGACCTATTGCCCCCAGCCTTCAAATCTGAAGAATATGCTCAGTTAACTGAACATGTATCTAAGAAGGCTGAACAGTTACCTGATCTCCAGGTATCTGAGGGATACGTTTTCCACCGTACGTCCCCACGTACTGGCGACCCCGAATCGGACGACCTCTGCTGGAAATTGTGGATCCCCGCGGAGCTGACAGACTCCATAATCGAGTCCGCTCATGCGCCACCGCAAGCTTCCCATGGCGGCATGGGCAAGACACTAGCACGGATACGCACAAAATATTACTGGCCGGGTATGACCAGACAGGTCAAGGCTTACATTTCTAACTGCGACGCTTGTAAGGAGTCCAAGGCTCCTAATATCACCTTGAGGCCTCCCATGGGAAATCCGCTAGCAGTAACCCGACCATTGCAATATCTGTACGTCGACTACATGGGTCCCTATCCTCGTACCAAACAGGGACATACAGCTGTATTAGTGGTATTAGACTCCTTTAGCAAATACCCATTCTTACATCCAGTGTCTGCTTAGACTTAAAAAGCCGCCACCGACTATTTAGAACATTCCATCTTCCACACGTTCGGAGTGCCGGAAGTAATCTTCACGGACAATGGGCGACACTTCACATCCAAAGAATTCGAAAAATTGTTGAACGACTACGGGGTGAAGCATCTACGCACCGCGGTTTACTCACCACACCCCAACGCCGCCGAGCGTGTCAATCGATCCGTACTGGCTGCAATCCGATCATACCTGTCTGAGGACCACAGAGAATGGTCTACCCATCTGTCTGCTATTGGATGTGCTCTCCGCAGCGCACGCCATGAAGCTACCGGAATGTCCCCCTACCAGGCCCTTTTCGGGTATCACATGATCCTACATGGATCCGCCTATCCGCTACTAAACAAACTAAACGCGTTACAGGATGGAGACATTTCCGTACTCCCTGCATCTGACCGCCAGCAGCTGCTGCGAGAGCGAGTTGAGCAGAAGCTGGCCGATGCTCATATAAGGCACCAAAAGATATACAATCTGCGTTGTAGACCGGTAAATTTCACTCCTGGACAGATAGTGCATAGGATAACGTTCCCGGTTAGTAATAAAGCCGAACGCTTCAATGCGAAACTAGCAGCGAAATTCGCAAAGGCAAAGATTAAAAAAGTAATAGGTACTAGTCGATATGAGTTGGAAGATTTGAAGGGACGGCTGCTAGGCATTTTCCACGCCAAAGATATCCGTACATAATGATACTGCATCTATAGAGCTAACTCCCACTTCATAGTAGCCCTAAAAAGGCACTTAGCCGGCTCAACCGGTGTAACCACGAATAGATTGCCATTCGGCCGCATCACCTCGGCCACTGCTGTGGGTATGCGTATCAAGATAAGTCGCCCGGTTATTACCCGTTGAGGTAACACTGAAACCTATATTGGCCTTGAGCCTCTTAATCTCAGGGTAATGGGTCGAGACACGTTGGGGCTAGCGGCAAAATCGGGCCATTCACTGGCTTTCCCCTTGGTTTTTTCGTTTCCACTCTCTCCTGTACGGCTTCTAGTGGAAGCGTGTTGTAATGGAAATGCCTTTGAACGCCACCCATTTAGACATTTGCATGAATGGAGTAACAAATAAATAAGTGCAGTGCTAAAATTTCTCTAGTCCCTGAAATGCCGAATCCCCTCCCCTTATAGTGTAATAAAAAAGGCCAAAAAAATGAAAAGATAGGTATAGTCTGGTAACAGCAAGATTATGATTTTATCCTGTTTGGGGTATCACCAGGAGTATATTCTTAAGTTTTGAACCTCGTGAGCCTTGTGCTACTTTTGTTATAAACAATTAAAGTTTTTTTACCGCGTTTTTCGAGCTTAAAATGTGAATTACTCCGGTTCTATAAGTCGGATCGGGGCAAACTAAATACCAGTCTCTTCGTAATAAAAATGCCAATAAATTCTGGTTGGTTTCAAGTCTCTGAAGTACGTACATAACCTACAAAATTGAAAAAACGAGAAAAAAACATTATTTTTTTATTTTAGTGCCCAAGACCGTCAACTAGACCAATTTGCATCAAACTTTCAGAAAATATACTTTTTGATATTATAAAAAGACTCTGAAAAGTTGGTGTCAAAATATTGAACCCATCCGCCAAAATTGTATTTGTTATCTAAAATTTGAAATGCCCGCCATTTCATGCCATTAAGTCCAAAATGAAAATTTTTGTTTTCAAAATGTAGATATCGACGTCAGCTTTCGAAAGCAATTAAAAAGAAAATTTTTTATTGTAATTTTCGTTACTTTTTTTTCATTTGTTTATAACTCAAATAACAACAATTGCATTTTTTCGGCCATTTTGAAAAATAAATTTAAAATGTTTTATCAGATCTGGTAGAGAGTTTTGGGACCTTTAATTTAAAAAATTAAATTGAATATTTGTTAACGTGAACTCGAGATATTTAACTTATTGCATTTTGTCCAATTGTTAATTAACAAATGCACATTGTGAGCTAAAATTTGGACTGCATCGTTTTGAAACCTATTCATTTCATGTAATATATTCAAAAACAATTTAAGGTTTATAGAAACTTATTTACAAGCATTACAATGTAAGTATTGTTAATTAAATGAAGTGATTTTTTTTTGGTTTTTTCATAAATATTAGTTGCAAAATGCATGGCCCTCGAATTTCGAGTGCTGGGTCCAACTTTGGATTTAAAATGACGTCCCATAGCTTACTGTATTCTACTCGTCATACTCTTTCATTTGATAACCATGTCGGTGGGTTGTAAAAAAAGGAAATCCGCCATTTTATGGTGGCCGCCATATTGGATGTAGCATAAAATTGAATATACTATATTGTACTGTCTTCAGAACCAAAGGTGTGTGCCAAATTTGAGTATCCCCGGATATCGGGAAGTGGTGGAAAAATCGATCGCAATATTTGTTCCCCATAGAGAACGAAGTTAATATAAAGCTTGTAAAAAACAAGGAAGTTATTGCATTTTGCAACTAATATTTACGAAAAAACCAAAAAAAATCAATTCATTTAATTAACAATACTTACATTGTAATGCTTGTAAATAAGTTTCTATAAACCTTAAATTGTTTTTGAATATATTACATGAAATGAATACATAGGTTTCAAAATGATGCAGTCCAAAATTTAGCTCACAATGTGCATTTGTTAATTAACAATTGGACAAAATGCAATAAGTTAAATATCTCGAGTTCACGTTAACAAATATTCAATTTAATTTTTTAAATTAAAGGTCCCAAAACTCTCTACCAGATCTGATAAAACATTTTAAATTTATTTTTCAAAATGGCCGAAAAAATGCAATTGTTGTTATTTGAGTTATAAACAAATGAAAAAAAAGTAACGAAAATTACAATAAAAAATTTTCTTTTTAATTGCTGTCGAAAGCTGACGTCGATATCTACATTTTGAAAACAAAAATTTTCATTTTGGACTTAATGGCATGAAATGGCGGGCATTTCAAATTTTAGATAACAAATACAATTTTGGCGGATGGGTTCAATATTTTAACACCAACTTTTCAGAGTCTTTTTATAATATCAAAAAGTATATTTTCTGAAAATTTGATGCAAATTGGTCTAGTTGACGGTCTTGGGCACTAAAATGAAAAAAATACTGTTTTTTTTTCGTTTTTTCAATTTTGTAGGTTATGTATGTACTTCAGAGACTTGAAACCAACCAGAATTTATTGGCATTTTTATTACGAAGAGACTGGTATTTAGTTTGCCCCGATCCGACTTATAGAACCGGAGTAATTCACATTTTAAGCTCGAAAAACGCGGTAAAAAAACTTTAATTGTTTATAACAAAAGTAGCACAAGGCTCACGAGGTTCAAAACTTAAGAATATACTCCTGGTGATACCCCAAACAGGATAAAATCGTAATATTGCTGTTACCGGACTGTGCAAATTAAAATGCTTTGTTTACTGCACTATTAAGAATATTCCAAAGCTAAAAATGACAAAAATGTCTGCCTTGTTTCGGCCTGCTTACAGTTTTTTTATACTCATGAAGGATAACTGATGTCAGTTTTCAGTGTAAATAATAAATTCCGCTTTATTTTGGGACAGAATGCAGTATGAAATTCATTTTTCCGTCTCTTTTTTATTCCTCCTTTTTTTTGGTTTTATATTTTCACCCGGGTTAACTTCGAAACTATGTTGCTTCGTTAATGATTAACCGCCGTGGAGTACCGGTAAATTATGAAACGGAAAAGTCAAGTTGTCATGTTGAAGAGACAAGGCCGTATCAGAACCTAAAAATATGCAGCGTGCAGCAGCAGCACCAGAGCAACATGCTGCAGTCGGTATCAGATTCTAGTCTTTTCCGCTATGCAGCGCACTTTTTATTTGATAGCTAAACCTCAAATTAAAAATTTAAAAATCGCACTAGTTCTACCAATTATTACTCCATGTCCTTTTAAATAATTAAAACAAAAAATTCTGCGTCTCCTTGTTTAAAATCACTTGCCGCATTACGAAGTGTCAAAAGTGCTACATGTATATGCAGCAAAATTAGGATTTCAGATGAAAATGCAGCACGCTGGTCTGGTGCTGCTTTGCTTGTCATTTTACCAGCCTCAGCCAATAGAAACACTTGTCGTTGCAGCGCTGCATAGGTTCTGATACGGCCTACAGAGGCCTCTGAGCCTGGAAAAGAAGCCGCCTGGAAGAATAAAAGGGCGGAAATGGAAACAAAGAGAGGTTGGGAGAGTTCTTGCTTGACGGGCGATGGGAGCAGCAGGTGCGGGAGAGCTGACAGCCATTATTCGCAAGCTGAAGCCGCGTGGAAACAAGATTGCGTAAAGTACTTTTGAACTGTTTAATAATCCTAAAGAAAGTAAATCTTGCCTAAATAATTAGAGCGGAAATAGTATAGTGAATGATTTTCGTTTTTGTTTGGTGAATTGCGAAAGTGCGAAAGCTCCCCCCCGGTGACTTCCCGCATGTTCCTGGGTATCCAGAAATTCTGCCCCAGATTGTCATTAGAAAACTTTAGCCAGGATAAACCTGAACGTGTTGTGCCGTGTCGTAATTTCCGGTGAAGGGAGTAAAAATTGTGGCGGGCGCATATCGGAAGCCCTGCGAACGGTACCAGACGCCGAACAACCAGAAAAAGCGGACCTTTAGAAGTAACGGGAATTTGGATAGTCAAACCATTCCTAATAGAAAAAAAGAACGGGATCCCGCTAGAACGTGCTACGCCCAGGGGAATCCTGTAAGAGATACTAGAAGCGGCAGAGGAACAACATTTTTTGGTTGAAATAGTCGTGCCAGCGGCCCCCTTTGGATTTTTTTCCATGTAGTGAACTAGCAATAATCCTTTTCTTTTAGTACTAGTAAATGGGAAGTAATTGGCTCTGTGCAATGTACCCAGTATCGCATCAGAAAGCAGGGATCAAGAGGCGACTGATCGAAGGAAGTAGTCGATAAGCATTCAGGAAAGGTTATGGAAAGTCATGCACGCAACTACTTTGACACTGCATTAACTAAGGTCGGTACAAACTCCTAGTAATTTTCTCTATTAACACTTGGAACGGCGACATCCCATAAGATGGCGGCCACTAGGGTTTCGTGCAATTAAGGAAGAATTTAGAAAAAAAACAATAACGAAAAAAAAATTTTTTTTTAATAATAATAAGAAAAACAAACATTATTTTAAAAAAAAGAGTTGAAATTAGATGTTTTTGGTTCGGGTCGAAATTATTATTTCTCAAGTCATTTAATATTAGTTACGAATCGTACGTCACAGACGCTGCATTGTGCGGGTTTAAAAGACACGAAATTTTAAGAACTTAAGTCTCCTTGTAAGATAATTTGAGTTTTTTTTTTGAGAATGCATCATTGCGACCCGATGGACATCGAATGTAAAACGGTGGAGATTGTTTTTTGTGTGTCAGTAAATTCTATCGTTTACTGCTTTAGTTAATAACCTCAATCGATTGATTTTTTTTAATGTAATAATTAGTCTGTAAGAATGGAATTTTGTAAAAAATCAGAAAAAAAAACCCAATTTCTACATATTTTACATAGAGTAGGAAACATAGTAATATAAGCCTAACATACTAAAAACATATATTTACAATTAAGTAACCACAGTAGGAAACGAAAATTTACAAGATACATTTAGGTACCGAGAATCTGTTTAAGAAGATAAAGTTAATCAGAAAGAAAGAAAACTCAAATTTGATAAAAACTAAATGAAATGATCATATTAATAATAGCTCCCTGAATGACTGGAGTTGCCCCAACCATTTTGGTTGTGAAGGTTATTAAGTTTTTTTAATTTGTCGTATCTAAAGTTCGCTTTCCTAGGGAAATTAATAAGTTTTTGCCGGGTTCTTAGTTAATCGGATAGGCTAGTAGTAATATAGGAAATTGCGTTAGCCAGGTTAGGAGTTATATAAAATGTCTTTAGGTTAAGAATATTATGGATGGTATTGTTCATAAAAAATGTTCAAATTAAATGTAAAACGCTCGAACAACGCCGAACCGGAATATTCCGCATTTATCCAATTGAATTCAACAACAACGCACAATGAAAATGAAAAAACTATGTTAACACAATAACGCTAGTTTTATTGAAAAGAATAATTAAACTTAGTTCTTAACTTTCATTACACTGTACAATATAAGTAAGTCTAAATATTTCAGATAAAACTTCTAATGGAATTCGCCACAATTATTTTTTCTTCGCGATCAAAATTCAAATTCAAAATTATCAAAAACTAAACTGACTGACTCAGCACTCTGACCGTAATTTTACATCGGCTATTACCGCTGCATCGTTTTCTTTTTTACTCCACCCACATCTTTCCCCTCTAATTAGAGATTTCGACTTAATTTCGAATTGTTTACATTTGTTTATGTTTTAAATGTCAAATTTCGTGATGTGGGTGCAGTAAACGAGTTTGTTGGTTTGTATGTTTGTTTATGTTAAATAAATTAAATGATTTACTTGTGATTGTTTTAAAAAGGTGAGTGGTCTAAATTTCGTATTTCGTAAAAATAGTGACTTGTTATGTGTTTTAGAATCTAAATGTTTACTAATTCAATGAGTTTTAACCTAACCTAACATTTTAAATATTTTACTTAATAATTAACTTTTTTTCTTGTTTTAGCTGCGGCTGCTGCTCATTGCTACTCGAGAACACGTCTTTTGAAGAAACTTCGCAGGGAAGTATTTTGTATGTGCAGGTGTACTAATAGCGATTTTGTTTTCCCTTATTTTTTAGGTGGATGTTCAACATATTCCCGGGCCTTGGGTCCTGTGGATCCAAAACTAAATCTGGAAGTAGTGAAGCTTTAAGTTTTGCTACAACAAAAACAAAATGACAGGGGAATTTTAGGACAAATAACAGGGATTATGCTAGGAAGGAAAACGAAGTCTGGTACGTTAGGTTCAATTTGTGGTGTTTGTGCTGTCCGCTTGTTCGATATGTGTGTTGTCCTCGCATGGTAGTAGGCACACCTTGGAAATTGGTCTTTTCAAGATCCTATCTTTGGTTTTCAAGGTGACTACTCTAACAAGTTGATCCGTCCCTGGGTGCGTTTCGATTATCCTTCCAAGCATCCACTTCGTAGGAGGTAGTCTCTCTTCCTTGATTAGTACCAATTGTCCTACCTCAAGATTTTTCCGTTTTTGTAGCCATTTAGGCCGTTGCTGAAGGCGAGACAGGTATTCTGAATGCCAGCGTTTCCAAAACGATTGGACTAAATGTGTTAAGTGATGCCATCGTGTGAGTGTAGTAGTTTTTTCATCTAGGATTGATGGCTCTGGTAATGCCAACGGTGCTTCACCTATCAGAAAATGTCCCGGTGTAAGTGCGTTCAATTTCTCTGGATCGTCTGTTAAAGGTGTGATTGGTCTAGAATTTAGACACGCTTCTATCTGAGTCGCGACTGTTGCCATTTCTTCATACGTTAAAATTGCGTCGTTTATTACTCGTTTTAGGTGGTATTTAGTAGACTTCACCGCTGCCTCCCACAATCCTCCGAAATTGGGCGCCGATGATGGAATGAAGTGCCATTCTATTCTTAATGCTGTTGTTTTTTGGGGCATTTCAGCATTCAATTGCTTCAGATGTTGGATGAAATCATGGTTGAATAGTGTGTTTGTCCCGACAAAATTCGTTCCGTTGTCGGAATATATATGCAGACACAGCCCTCTGCGACTAATAAACCTCTTTAAGGCTGCGTAGAAAGCTTCGGACGTCAAATCAGACACAACCTCTATGTGAATTGCTCTAACAGCGAGGCAAGCGAATATGGCTAGGTAGCCCTTGTATGTTTTTTGTCCTTTGCCTCTTGACACTTTCAAGTTGAACGGACCACAGAAATCCACGCCAACATGAATGAAAGGCCGCGACATTCGTGTTCTGGGAGACGGTCAATTTCCCATCAATTGAATTTCAGGTTTCGCCTTTTGTCTGAAGCATTTCATGCATCGATGTACCACCCCTTTTATGGAGCTCCTCCACTTGAGAATCCAAAATCGCTTCCTTATCCACGTCGTCATTAATTGGGAACCGCCGTGAAGAGTTTGTTCATGCGAGTCCAATATTATGAGTTTAGTTAATGGATGATTGGAACTTAATATGATCGGGTGTTTTTCGAACCATGGCAAGTCCGCGTGATGCAGTCGTCCTCCGATCCGCAAGACTCCTTCATGGTCAAGGAATGGCGTCAAACTGCATAATCTGCCGTTGGTTACTTCTTTTCCTGACCTGCAAGTCGACAATTCATTTGGGAATTCATCCGCTTGTGCATCCTTTATCCAATATGTGAATGCTTGATTCAGTTCTGATGTAGTCAACCAAGTCGATGAACATTTGTGCAATGCCTTGCAGTTGTTGATAAATCTGAAGCAGTAAGCTGACACTCAACAATCGGGTTAAGTTCGAATATTTTGTAACTAGTTTGGTCTCTCCTCCATTGAGGGCTACTGCTAAATAGATTTTCACGCTCGCTCTTTCTTCTAAATTAGTTTTGTCGACTTGAATCGGAGTCGGCCAATGCTCTTCAGATTTTTCAAGCCAACTTGGACCGCGCCACCACAGCGTATGGGAGATGAGTTCCGTTGGTGCTATGCCACGTGAAGCACAGTCTGCAGGATTGTCCATTGAAGACACATACTTCCAAGAAGAGCAGTCGATTGTTTCTTGGATTTATGCGACTCTATTCGCCACAAACGTTTTCCATCGTGAAGGATGTGCCTTTATCCAAGCAAGTGTGATAGTGGCTTCGCACCAAAGGGTTAAACGAATCTGACTGCCTTTTAAGGCCCTTTTTATGGCTTTAAATAGACGCACTAACAAAACAGCTCCACATAACTCTAGACGCGCCAATGTTACCGGTTTGATCGGAGCGACCTTGGTTTTTGATGTTAGCAAGTGAGTATGAATGTGTCCGAATTCATCGACCGAACGGACATAAAACACTGCGGCGTATGCCCGATTTGACGCTTCACAAAATCCGTGAAGTTCAATTTCGTCAGTCAAAGTATGCAACCATCTGGGGATTTTGATGTCTTCAATGTGTTTCAGATCCTTCCGAAAGGCGTTCCAGGCTTGTGTAAAGTCTTCAGATAATCTGTCGTCCCAATCCAAGCCGCTTAGCCAAACACTCTGCATTATAATCTTGGCTCTTATCATTATAGGTGAGAGAAGTCCCAGGGGATCAAATAATTTGGAGATTTGCGATAAGAGATCTCGTTTCGTGCTCAACTCAGAATCAACAAAGTATGTATTCATCTTGTACATAAAGGCATCTGTTTGAGGGCACCAAAGGACGCCTAATGTTTTAATCCCATCTTCGAAGTCGAAATTGCGGATCTTGCTGAGTTCTTGGTCCGCCAGTGGAATAGCCTTGAGTAATTCTGGATCGTTGGTGGTCCATTTTCGCAAATTGAATCCGCCTAACTGCATCAAACATATCAAGTGTTCTTGAAGTTGTGTTGCTTCCTCAACCGTGCTTGCTCCCGTCAAAAGATCGTCGACGTAGAAATCCGACTTAACTATCTCCGATGCCTTTGGGAAGTTTTGAGACTCATCGTCAGCTAACTGGTGCAGTGTTCTTATGGCCAAATAAGGAGCACAAGACGTGCCAAAGGTGACCTTGTGTAAACAAAAATCTTGTATCCTTTCGACTGGCGATGGTCTCCACAACACTCGCTGAAAATCGACATCCTCTTCCGACACCTTGATTTGGCGATACATTTTCTCCAAATCCGCGGTGAATACGATCTTGTGTCTTCGCCACCGTAGAAGAATCTGCAACGGTCAGAGTGCTGAGGTCGCGTAGGCTTTTTATATATAAAAAGAAGCAACAGCGGTTAGAATCGCTCTCAGCACTTTGTAGTCAGTTTAGTTTTTGATAATTTTGAATCGGCTATTACCGCTGCATCGTTTTCTTTTTTACTCCACCCACATCTTTCCCCTCTAATTAGAGATTTCGACTTAATTTCGAATTGTTTACATTTGTTTATGTTTTAAATGTCAAATTGCGTGATGTGGGTGCAGTAAACGAGTTTGTTGGTTTGTTTGTTTGTTTATGTTAAATAAATTAAATGATTTACTTGTGATTGTTTTAAAAAGGTGAGTGGTCTAAATTTCGTATTTCGTAAAAATAGCGACTTGTTATGTGTTTTAGAATCTAAATGTTTACTAATTCAATGAGTTTTAACCTAACCTAACATTTTAAATATTTTACTTAATAATTAACTTTTTTTCTTGTTTTAGCTGCGGCTGCTGCTCATTGCTACTCGAGAACACGTCTTTTGAAGAAACTTCGCAGGGAAGTATTTTGTATGTGCAGGTGTACTAATAGCGATTTTGTTTTCCCTTATTTTTTAGGTGGATGCTCAACAGGTATGTTGCAATCTTGAATTGAACGATAACAATGTAGTATCGAATGTATTAGGCGAAATCATTTGAATCGAAACTAGCCAAATAAACATAAAGCATTACCAAATACATTGTTTCTCCGTCGTACCTCGAGTTATCTTAGGATATTGAGGGGGTCGTCAACCCCTACATGGGTAAGCTCATCATGTCGACGTAAGCAGTTTAAGACTTAATGGCCAGGTAGCAGCACGGCCCGAACCCCAACTCCTCCCAAATTTTATCTCATTTTTCAACATCCTTATTCCCTATCCCCCTTGCATAAATTTTAGCGTCCCGGGCCCAAAATAAATGGGAAGTAAGTATCAATGAACCCCCCCAAAGAAAGTACTATGAAATTATTTTCCCTAAGCGTCCGCGAACCACCTATGAACACCCACGCCCCAAACTGACGAGCTTTGCCAGCGGAAGGGTTCCCGGACGGTGATAGTTTCCGCACAAAAAAAATTTTTTTATGTCTATAACACATTGTATGACGGATACGCCATACTTTAAACTAATTTACAGCCTGATCGTACCACTAAATACTGACTTTTGGAAAATCTACCTTCTACCAAAACTGACAAGGATTCTTCCGGCGTCATTGTTCTCTCTTTAATTGTGTTAGAAGACGACAGGTAGGACGATGCCTTAGACGGACTCCCCGCTGTGACGTTCTTCAATACCTGCGCAGCGGCAACTTTCCCACTTGTACGTAGGCTCATCCGCGTAGCATAAGAGAGTTCTTCTAGGCTGTGGTCTTTTCTCAATTCCTCGGTTTTTCGCTTTTTGGACCTTTCACTGCTATCCGAAAAACTTTTAGAAGGTCGACCACCGATTGCCTTTGTCTCCGCAGTACTTTGAGAAGATCCGTCCTCCGATAGCATCAATTGACCGCTCAGCCAATACGCATTCTTGTTGAAAAACCACTCCTCTTTCCGGCGAGCCTCTTTCCATAAAGTACGCAATTTGTACATGACGTATTTAAAATTTTTATTCACTTCTTCAGTCATGAAGTATGCGAATTCCAATTGGAGCGTCATGTGCTTCTCAATAGTGAGAGCTAATTCGTCAGCAGATTCAGTATAAAGAGAATCTTTAATTAGGCAGAAGATCTCTTTTCGTGTTAATTGAACTACTCTTTGGGTTCCTGAAAACATAAAAAACGTTAAATTTAGTCGCTTCGACTACAATTTGTAGCATATCAAAATTGCTACACACGCAAATAAAATTAAAATTCAAAATTCTTTCAAAATTCACATATAAATAATACAAAATTTTACAATAACAATCCATATATAAATATACAAAAAATTATTTCATTTTGACCTAAATATTAAAATACCTAATCCACTATAAACCTTCAAAATTAGAACATATCGGAAGTCCGAAATTGCTTCTTTTTTTCGAAAACGGCCGCGTGGCGATAAAAGGAAGAACCTATCCCTCTTTTCTGGCCAACACTGATAGTGTAGAGAACAAAAAGAGTGAATTGTAAAAAATTTATAGTCTAAATTTAAATAGTTTAAAGTTGCAATGTAAATATTTAACTGCTTGTAATTTATAATGCTAAGAGCAGTAAGTTCTTAAAGAAAAATACAAACCATGTTATTAAATAGTGCTCCAGGTAGCCATAATATAATACTTATAATATAAAATTGCGATCGAGGCAGAAATTATATCACTCACCGTCCAAAGGAAAAATGCATACATATAACCAGCAAGAAAAAAAACCAGAGGAATATTAAATGAAAGCCGCATGCAGCAATTTTTCAATTCAACCAACGCGGGACTTATTAATTAAAATAAAATATTTTTATTGCTTTATATCATAATTGATAGAATTTATATATAGTTATTTATTTATTTATTGTTCATAATTTACTTAATTTTTTATATTGCATGCATAGAAAATATATACAAGTATATGTACTCAATATTTAGAGGGGCCCGAAATATGTATGTAAGCAGTGGGGTGGGTAGATGTAAATAAGGAGAATTAAGCCTAAATATTTGAAGAAACATTATATAAAAAAAATTAAATATACTACTTAACATTACATATATAGAGAAGAAGGATATGTTTTTATTTTATTTGTTGGTAGCCACTTATCTTTCAAAAGAAAAGGGACATAATGAAAGGGAACTATATTAAGTTCGTGGCCTTCCGTGGCCTACGAAAAGTTCCCGCCCGGGAGAAAACAATAAAGATTTAGAAATCCGGGTAAATACGCGACAAAATTTGGGGGCTCAACCGGGGTATTTTTTTTTCAACATGCGTAAATTTCCAATTGAATTCATACTTATGTGCCAACGTCCAATTATCATATTTATAATAATTCCCTTCAAACTCAAATAACAATAGGAGGCATCCATTTTTATTTCAATGCCAATTCAATTCCTTTTCAATTTAAATAGCAAAGCAAAATAAATTCTATCCGTGCACTCCAATATAGAGAACAGTGATATTAAATCTTCCAGCCGTCACGTCGATATTGTAAACACGGGTCCGGTTAATTTACCTCGGAATAATTAAAATATAAAAAAACCAACTTAAAAAAACCACTACCGTGATGCACAAAAAAGGATGAAATAATTGTTGGTAGTTCTTTACAATACTAATCCAATCAGAATGGATCTAGAAAGAAGAATCACTTTTGAAGACGGTGGTGCCAGGTTGAGTTTCATTGCACTCTTTCTTGCTTCGAAAATAGGTTTCATTTCTTGGTTAGCCTTATGCACTTAATACATCGCCCCGAAAACAGGTGTTAACACCGTCTTCAAAAGTGACTCTTTAGTCCAGGAGGGATAGAAAAAAAGTTGAAATAAATCAAGCCTGCGATTTTTCGACGCTATAATTAAGAGAAAAATCGTAGGAATTCAATGAATGTGTTTTGGAAAAAACCGGTCCCGGAGAACAGGTGGAAAAAAGCTAATAATGGTAGCGAAAACACGTTTTTCAACGTTTTAGGTGCGAAAAAATTTTGTTTTTGGAATACAAAAAATAGTACGTAATAGCGCTTAAAAAGACGAAAATTACGAGTTTTGGGCAATTGAAATCGGTCAACAGGTTTTTGCAAAAAAAAATAAAAAACGCGAAATGTGGCCATTTTTTGACATTTAATTACAGCGACTGTAATTATCGTACAACCTTGTTTCATGGCTTAAATTGTGGCTTCTGTTAGTGCCTATCTACAATAAAAATTTCATGCAAAAATAATTACAACTTTTCGCGTAAATCTCAAAAATGTAAAAACAGCCGTTTCAGGATAAAAGTTTGAACAAGGCCTACAGTGTTGCTAGAGTTATTTTGAAAAGCCTTATTTATTCTCGAAGAGTTGCTCTTCCTACCCATTTTCATGAAAAGTTGGTGAGGTTGGATTTAATACCTCATAAACGCGTTTGAAAACAGGCACTTTTCTTGATTTTCAGAAAAAACACCTTTCAGCGAAGGGGAAGTGAAATATGGTGTGGGCAAGCTTTCTGTCTGCCGAGCTTCCTGCGATGGAAATTTTCGAGCGTTTTCATATATGCCTGACAGGAAAAAAAATTGATTTCTCGAAATCTACTGAATAGAAATCCACACCATATTCCACTTCCCCTTCACCTAAAGGTGTTTTTTCTGAGATTCAAGAAAAGTGCTTGTTTTCAAACGCGTTTATGAGATATTAAATCGAACCTCACCAACTTTTCATGAAAATGGGTTGGAAGAGCAACTCTTCGAGAATAAATAAGGTTTTGCAGCAATGTATTTGCGTATTTTCGGAGAAATTTAAAAAAAACTTATTTAATATGAAACAAAATTCCCCGAAGGAAATTAGATAACAATATTTATTGTGAGAATATAAAGTCGATTGAAAAAAAACGTAACAGTCCGAAGAATCGTTCTCGGAACCCCCGGCCGAGAGGTAGTTACTTAACTCGCTGCGCTACGAGAGAGTGATACTATGCCCTGGCTCAATATGTAAATAAGTCCTTTCAGAGATTCAGTTAAATAGTTTTCCAATTCAAAACAATAATCTTATACCCTAGACCATGGGCGTAACTAGAGATTTTTTCTGGGGGGGGGCCAGGCCCCCCTAACATAACGAACTCAACGTTGGCCAAATTTTGCTCACTTGTATTAACACACGAAATGTGGTTATAGTGGTAATATCAGCCGGCATTAGGCGGTACATAGTTCGTAAAAGCAAGTAGAAATAGTTTTGATGCTACTTATGAATAACAATTTTTATGCTACGGCCTTTACTTTTGAAGATATAAGCAATTTTGATGTTAAAATTGACCTTATTTGGTACTTTTCGATATAAGCGTAGGTAAAAAAGTACCAAATAGGTCAACTACGTATTTTGACGTTTCATAACTCTGGAAGTCGACGACTCATAACTCCTTGGCTTTTACAGTTTTAGGTAGGTGGGTATTCTGCGTACAGTGCTGCCTTATTCAGGAAAGTAGGACATAGGGCTACAAAAATACAGAGTGATATGCAAAACACTAAAAAAACTTCAAAACGCCCCAGCGACTGATCGTTGAGAGAATATTGAACCGGGAACGGGTTAGAAAATAAGAATACAATCGTTTTAATAAATTAAAGTCTTAATTTCGATAATAATGAACTGGTAAATTGCATGCGACGTCTTCGGTTGTTGAGTATCAGCGCGAGACTGACTTGTAATGTTTTAGGATTTTAATATGTGTACCGCTTCTTGCTCAATTTAACAGAATTAGCCGAATATTTTTAACAGCGTCTAAACCGTTACGATTCACTCCTCCCATACGATTTCTTGTTCGTCTAACTAAAACCTATCAACAGCCGGCCGCTTTGTAAACTTAGCGTATATACCCTGTATGTATTTTAATACTTGTAAGTAGTACTCGACTGTGGAATAATTTCTCGCAGTCAGTTTTTCCGAGCTCCTGCAACATCCAAGAGTTCAAACGCAGGCTTCATCGCCACCTTCTTCAACGTCCTCCAGAACCCTCATAACCTTTAACCAATTTCCCCCGTAGTAAGCTTACTTCTACACATTGCACCATGACGTGACAAACGACATAACGGACTGGTAGTACAAGCTTAGCACTGTCACATAAAAAAAAGTTAGTCAGGGTAGTTTGTCCATTTTTATCATCTACCGCCAACATAATTACAATAAATGTATAAAAAAAAGTTAAAAAATCATAACATAACGTTCTGCAAAGGAATGATCACATATTCCAAATGGCCTCCCAATGCCTTGGATTTCTCAAGAGATGAAAGTTCCTCCTCCAGCCAGCCGCCCTGACTACAATCTACAAATTCTACATTCGGGACCGCCTTAATACAATTCGTATATATGGGCAGGCGCCCCAAAAACCACCTTGGCTTACGTCGACAAGGTGCAAAATCGGGCGACAAACTCATTGGTGATGGCACCTTTCGCGCCTCTATAGACCATTCAAGCCACCGTAGGAATGTAGTCGTTCAACTGTTGAACGTAAGGTTCATCGACATTTCCTCGAGCACCGCCAGATCCCCTCTAACCTTTCCTATTCTCCTCTATTCTTCAAACCTAGCGTTCAAAACCTTGTGTGGAATCCATTTGCGGCATAGCGGTAATGATGCGCATATAATAGTATTTTTTTTGTTGCCAATTCGATAAATTTTTTTTCATCAAATCTCCGACCATGGGCAATACCTTTCATTTTTTCATAGAGCGGAAGGCGAGTTTTGAACATCCGTTGGTAGCCCTAATAAGGCATCCCGGCCGGCTTAACCGGTTAGGTTAGTAATAGGATACCAAAGTTCCGCTTAGGTCGGGTCTTCATCTAGCGGACGGTGCACCTCTTTGTTCACCTGGTAGTCTGGTACCTTAACCTATCATATCCTTTTTCTATCTTCGAGCTAGGTCAATACATACTAGACATTGCACCGTAAGCGACATGACGGACTTGTAATATAAAGGGTGATACCTAAGCTTAGATTCTTTTGCATAAAAAAAAATTTCGGCGTTCAGGTGACTTTTTCCTGGGGGGGGCCATGGCCATTCTAGGGGGGCCGGGCCCCCCTGGCCCCCCTAGTTACGCCAATGCCCTAGACACAGAGAGGTTGAAATTAAGTATTTTACTAATTTCAGCTTCGGAATCCTCAAAAAACGACCGATTTGGGCTGAAATCTAGTTGGCGAAATTACATAACAAATACGTAATAATCGTTCGAAATCTACTAAAGTTTTACTCTTTACGTAGAACAGAGACATCTATTAAAAAAAGTTAAGCAAAAAATGTTCGTTGACATTTCATTTTTCTATTGAAAACCAAAAAAAAATAAATGTTTTTGCTTTTCTCTCATTAAATGTTTTTGCTTTTCTTTATTCAAAGCACGCTTCTGGCTGTTACATATATTTCTTCAAAACTTAATAGTTTCACTAAATTATTCTGTAAAAGATTTGATAATAACATATGCATGCATATCCATTTTGACACGTGAAATTAGCCAAATTTTCAAAATCTCTGTGTGTCACTTTTGTAATTTCAACTCGAAATTAAAATAAAATCTACTAGATTTCAACCTCTGTGTCTCTAGGGTATTACAATCTACATGAGTATGTATGAAATTTCTTACCGAAGAGTTTCTAATAATTCTTTACAACATTAATCCAATCAGAATGAATTTAGAAGAAGAGAAAAAAAGAAAAAAAGTCGCACTGTCCGACCCGGGGTTTGAACCCGCAATAATTAGTTCGGTAGACTTTTACGTAGACGCTACGCCAAGTCCCTCTCAAGTATTTGGTGACAATAAAGAATTTTGTGATACCTTTGAAAATAATTCTATCTGTTCAAGGTGTACTAGTTTTACAAGTTTTTTAAGCCTAACTTCGAACTCCTTTATCAGAATTTAAATTTTATTGCATGGGACCACCGTTGGAAACTACCCTTTCAAGCAAAAAAAGAAAAAAGCAAAAAAGTTATTGCGTTACAAAGTTATGCGTGAACAGGTCCAAAAAAACATAACTACGGGTCGAATTGATAACCTCCTCTTTTTTGAAGTCGGTTAAAAAAGCAAAATTCAAGAATAAAGTTATTAAATACTTATAACATAAAGTGAACATAATATACATAGTGTGCAATTAAGTGCCATAGTAATGCCAGATCGCATTGGAATGTAATTAATTTGTAGTGCGTATGGTTTCCTTGAACAAAAGGAAAGTAAATATTACGGAATCAGATAGTGAAATAAAAGCAAAAAAAGAAAAATTTAATTTTTTGATCTTCTCAAAGGGCGAAAAAATGCCGTCGGAAAGTAAGTGAAGACAGGGCTATTGTTGGGACAAATCCACACCATAAAATTTATACTAAATTTTTTGTAAATAGTGCAAGATCCATGTTCAATTGTTGAAATTATTCCCTTAACCTTTTGTTATTAGTCCAGTAAAATAGTGTTTAAATCAGGAAAGTTTTGGGGTAGTTTTGATTTCTTCGGTTTCTTATGTATTTTGGGGTGCTGAATCCGAATCCGCGGTTTGCTGACAAAATTTCGTGACGGAACATTGAGAAAACTGCAAAAATATGAAAAAATTCGGACTTTTTCGCGGTTTTTCGCTTATAAATCGGAAACTATCAACTTTTCGTCAATAACATTTATATACTAAATGAAAGAGCACAAAATTTCCTACAAATCTCACTACTAAAGTATCTCTATCCGACTCACCGTTTTGGTTCTAGCGGTAGTTGAAAATTTACCTAATTTTTCTAAGTCAGTAAAAACCTGATTTTCCAATTGACAACGCTATCATACAGGGTGTATCCTTTAAGTTTACAAAGCGGCCGCCTGTTGATAGGTTTTGGTTGGACGAACAAAAACTCTTTTGGGAGGGGGCTGGAAATCGTAACGGTTTAGCCGCTAGGGCGTTTTGAAGTTTTTTCTTTAGAGTTTTACATATCACCCTGTATTTCTATAATCCTATGACCTATTTCATGAGTAGGGTATCAGTGTACGCAGAATACTCCCACCTATCTAAAACTATAAAAGTCAAGGTTCTACCCTATCAACTTCCAGAGTAATGAGTCATCAAAATCATGTGTGGAGAATGATGGAAGTGGCACTAAAGGCCATCCTGGTTTGGTTTTTTTAACTAAAATATCAACTAAAAACACCTTTTTCTCCATAAAATACCCTGTATTATTGATGGTTGTCATTGTCCCATTTTTTCTCATTGTTTTGGATAATTTTGTTGTTGTATATTTTAAACGAGTAAAATTATATACGCCGGTATCGTTTTGAGATCATTCTCCACACAGGACTTTAATGACTCATTACTCTGTAAGTTGATAGGGTAGAACCTTGACTTTTATAGTTTTAGGTAGGTAGGAGTATTCTGCGTACACTGATACCTTACTCATGAAAATAGGTCCTAGGGTTATAAAAATACAGGGTGATATGTAAAACTCTAAAGAAAAAACTTCAAAACGCCCTAGCGGCTAAACCGTTACGAATTCCAGCCGCCGCCCAAAAGAGTTTTTGTTCGTCCAACCAAAACCTATCAACAGCCGGCCGCTTTGTAAACTTAAAGGATACACCCTGTATGATAGCGTTGTCAATTGGAAAATCAGGTTTTTACTGACTTAGAAAAATTAGGTAAATTTTCAACTACCGCTAGAACCAAAACGGTGAGTCGGATAGATACTTTAGTAGTGAGATTTGTAGGAAATTTTGTGCTCTTTCATTTAGTATATAAATGTTATTGACGAAAAGTTGATAGTTTCCGATTTATAAGCGAAAAACCGCGAAAAAGTCCGAATTTTTTCATATTTTTGCAGTTTTCTCAATGTTCCGTCACGAAATTTTGTCAGCAAACCTCGGATTCGGATTCAGCACCCCAAAATACATAAGAAACCGAGGAAATCAAAACTACCCCAAAACTTTCCAACTAGGGGCTCTTTTATACACAAATTCACTGGATTATATTCTTTTATGATACAAAATTTTTTTTTCAAATTACATGTTATATACAAGAAACATTACAAATAGTGCGCTTTTTAGTGTATTTAAATCGGTTGTTAAATTAAATTGATGTTCCTATCAAGATTATCAACTCGATATCGATATCCATACTGTAATAGATTCATTTGCTTTATCCTACTTGTGCTAGATCTTAGTAGTGCGCCTCGATGTTATCAAACCAGGCATTACTGTTTGTAGTTTACCTTCAAATATTTACAATAATTTAATTGATTTAGTGCTTCTTCATAGTGCCGTGTGATTTCACATAGATCGTTTCAGACTCGCGCCATAGTGATAGGATTTTGTTTTTTCTGAACACTGCAAATCCAAGTGTTTAGCAGGTGTTGAGAAATAAAACGCTCTAGTGTTTTATTTCTAAACGATAAAGTATTTAATGTTTACTTTTAAAACAGAAGAAGCGTTAAATTCACAAAATCTAAACGCTAAAGTGTTTGATTCTTAAACACCTAAAGCATTTAACAGAAATTAAACGCGTAAGGTGTTTACCAAAAAATTCTAACCTAAGTGCAAGTGTCTAAAAGTAAAACACTTATTCGCCAATTAAACACTTGGGAAGGTAAACACTTAGTTATGATAAAACACTTATGTGGAACTAAACGCTCTAGCGTTTTATTTTTACACGGTAAAGTGTTTAGGGGTGGGAAGTGTCTATAATGAAATCCTGGGTGATCCATTTTAGAGGTACTATTTTCAGAAATAAAAAAAATAAAATCATTCAATTTTATCGGGTAATTTTTATTATCATACAAAAAAAATAGAATTTCAAGAAACAGGGAAGTTATTATGAAAAAAAACAAAAAAAATCACTCAATTAATAATACTTACAGTATAATGCTTGAAAATAAGTTCCTATAAAACTTAAAAAATGAATAGTATAGGTTTCAAAGTGATATAGTCCAAATTATAGTTCAAAATATGTATTTGCTAAATAACAATTGGGCAAAATACAAAAAGTTAAATATCTCGAGTTCACGTCTTTCTTTTTTCTTTTCTTCCTTTTTTTAAATTAAAGGTCCCAAAATTCTCTACGAGATCTGATAAAAAACTTTTAAATTGTTTTTTCAAAAGGGCCAAAAGAATGCAATTGTTGTTATTTGAGTAATAAACAGAAGTAAAAAAAGTAACCAAAATTACATCCAAAATTATTTTAGAATATACCTATTCTTCATTTTTTGGCCTTTTCTTACTTCATTTGTTGTTTTCATTTATTTAACTTAGTTTATCCTGAATTTTTTACGCCTTTGTTGACAGTTATTTTGTTAATATGAAAATAAAACCGTAAAGATGCTTAAGTATTACGAATTTAAAATTATCAGTATCACTGCAAATCTGAGGTTTTAGAAGTGTTTTTTTTCAAAACGTTTAAAAAATGTCTACAATGTTAATCAAATGGGTGACGTCAAAATAAAAGGTTTTAAGCCTTTTGAAATAAAACACTTTCAAAAGCTGAGATTTGCAGTGATAAGACGAAAAAATATGAGCGACCCATACTTCCCGCAATTATGCTAACTCCCGCCAAGGGTACCATTTAGCATATTCAGTAAAGCGCATCTCGTTCTATCACGGAAGTCAAGCAATATTGGAAGTGGTTTGTACTTAGTCGGGGGACCGCTTGGAAAAACGGCACTTGGGTTGGATTTTTTTTTGTTTTTTTTGTTTTTTTTTCACTTTTTGCAATGATAGTATTATGTTTTAATATAGTATTGGTTAATAGTTCTATCAACATAATTTGTATTATTCATAACCAAAAACACGCTACAAACGTTTGCTAATTAAACACTTAAATGTTTACTCATTAAACGCCGCTAAGTGTTTAAATTTCGTCTACAACGATTTAAACGCTTTAAGTGTTTAGCAGCTAAACACTTGAGTTTACAGTGAATAGGGAGTATAAATTAATTTTAATATGATAATGATAACATGTGGTGCGCATTAAAAGTGAAAGTTAATACTTTTCGATAGTGATTAATTTTGGTTGTCAAATGGTTAACGCATATTATTTGTGTGGAATATATACTCGTACGTATAGCCAAGTGAAGTGTCATGACGTATCAATATAACTTTACTCGATCCTTTTTGTAGACATTTGACATTTTTAACCGACTTCAAAAAAGGAGGAGGTTATCAATTCGACGCGTAGGTATTTTTTGGTCCTGTTCACGCATAACTTTGTAACGCAATGACTTTTTTGCTTTTTTCTTTTTTTGCTTGAGAGGGTAGTTTCCCACGGTGGTCCCGTACAATTTTTTTTAAATTCTGATAAAGGAGTTCGAAGGTAGGCGTAAAAAACTGGTAAAATTAGTACACCTTGAACGGATAGAAGTATTTTCAAAGGCAGCGAACAAATTACTTTATTGTCACGTGCTCGAGAAGAGGCTGGTGGATGAATCGGCAAAGGCGTTGACCTGCAAATAAAAATTGCGGGTTCAAACCCCGGAGGGTAGATCGACTTTTTTTCTTTTTTTCTCTTTCTAAAATCCATTCTGATTGGATTAATGTTGTAAAGATTTACAAACTCTTCGGTGAGAAATTTCATGCATACTCTACTCATGCAGACTGTAAGAGAGTATTCCTTTGGAATGAAATTCTTTTTAAAGCAGTTTCTGAAAAGCTTTATTTACGTATTTAGCCATCTTGTTGTAACAATCTCCCGTAGCACAACGACTGAGAGGCTTGCCTGTCGTCCTGGAGGTTGCGAGTTCGATTCTTTGACCTGGAGCAATTTTTTTTCAATCGACACAATAAATATTTCTTTTTAATTTCCTTTGGGGAATTTTGTTTCATATTAAACAAGTTTTTTTTTAAATTGCTCCGAAAATACGCAAATTCATTACTGCAAAAACTATTTAGCTACTGCCTCAATTCTTTTCGACGGCGCGCGGCTGAGTGTCATACTTCTCGTAATAAATAATTTTTTTTATATGGCCCCCGAAAAAAATTAACGGACTAAAAAGTACGAAATAAAATAAATTTTTAAAAACCGACTTCAGAAAAATCAAAAATAATGCACAAAAAACCAAAAATAATGCACAAAAAAGGATAAAATAATTGTTTGAAATTCTTTACAACATTAATCCAATCAGAATGGATTCAATAAGAAGAATCACTTTTGAAGACGGTGCCAACACCTGTTTTCGGGGTGATGTATTAAGGGCATAAGGCTAACAAAGAAATGAATACAATTTTCGCAGCAATAGTTAATGCAATGAAAGTCAACTACTACCTGGCACCGTCTGCAAAAGTGATTCTTCTTATTAAATCCATTCTGATTGGATTAATGTTGTAAAGAATTTCAAACAATTATTTTATCCTTTTTTGTGCATTATTTTTGGTTTTTTGTGCATTATTTTTGATTTTTCTGAAGTCGGTTTTTAAAAATTTATTTTTTTTGTTTATTTAGATGTTTATTTCGAACGAATGTTGTCAGCCACATATTAGTTCCTTTGTTCTAAAAATCCTTATTATAAATTTCTGATTTCAGCGTCGGTATTTAGTGAATTATTTCTTTTAAATTTTGCTGCTTGTATTAACTCTTTAGTTGATCACTAATTAATGATTGATTTATGTACTAAGCACCTCAGGCTCTAGTTTCGAAAAGATTTAAATAGTTTCAAGTTGTAGTTTTGTGAGTTTTAATTATAATCGGATACTTAATATAATTATAACTAGTTTCATCGCAAAAAATTTCGGCTTCTAGTAAACTTCGCTCTACATCCAATAATTCCTTTTAATACCACATCAATTGTCTAGTTATAAGACTTTCGAATACCGCTTATAATCTTCACACCGACTATATAACATTGTTCAGTTAAAAAACATTAATTGATAACACCTTTAATTTGAGTGTACTAAATTTAGTTTATTAAAATAAATTAAAAAACAATATTTGAATGCATTTCGACCGATATCATCGGTCATCATCAGCAACACGGCTAGCATTAAAAGGTCAAAGTTTTTAACTTAATCTAATATAGGATGTATACTAACGGTATACTTAGTCTAATTGCATTATTTAATTCAAAACAAACAAAAGGAATTTATATTTCCTTTGTCGGTAAATTAGTCTAACTAGTACTAACGGTATAGTAAATCTATTGTGTTAATCAATTTAAATTAAATAAAAAGGAATCTATATTTCCTTTGTCGGCGTTTAAAGAGTCAATAAAAAGGAATCTATATTTCCTTTGTCGGCGTTTAAAGAGTCATTTAATTTAAATTGATTAACACAATAGATTTACTATACCGTTAGTACTAGTTAGACTATTTTACCGACAAAGGAAATATAAATTCCTTTTGTTTGTTTTGAATTAAATAATGCAATTAGACTAAGTATACCGTTAGTATACATCCTATATTAGATTAAGTTAAAAACTTTGACCTTTTAATGCTAGCCGTGTTGCTGATGATGACCGATGATATCGGTCGAAATGCATTCAAATATTGTTTTTTAATTTATTTTAATAAACTAAATTTAGTACACTCAAATTAAAGGTGTTATCAATTAATGTTTTTTAACTGAATAATTAAGAGTGTACGTGTTTATTCTTAAACCCCACAAAGTTGATATATAACATTGATTTAACCTACATGAGTCTACCTTGACTAGATCAAACTTTTCTGCTTTATAAATATCGCTATAACTACTCGTTATTTTACGTTACCTTTATTTATCTCATTTTCATATCCGTTTACCTTGTCAATGCCATAAAGTAATTTAAACCAAGACATAATGGATGCGTTAAAGAAAATGCTAGACCATGTCTCTGATAGTTTAGTCCGCTACGAATTAGAATGTCGAGGTCAGAATATAAAATACCCCACAATGCGAACCAGGAAACTGATGTTATTAAAAATATTAGAAGATGAAAACAAACATGACAAACCCCTCCACGTCAAACCAATCTTAAGTCCTGCTGACGATATAGCACAATGCAGTAAAATATTAAATATTTTCGAAGAAGAGTTTTAACTCCAAAAACATACGGTTAGTGTCGTAGAGGTAGAAGCCCTAGATTGTAAAATGGATTTCCTGAAAATAAGAATCGATAGGATCTCACCTACCACTGAGGTGGAAAGGGAAGCTTTAACTACCTTAAAAATTAAATTCGTAGATATCAACATTAAAATCACCAATATTTCAGTCACGTCTGAAGATTCCGCCGACCCTGCAGTCCATTTTGGCATAATGAATGAGGGTAACCAAGGTGCTCTATCCAGTACTCTAGATAACCCTGGGAATGCGAACGCGCCCAGAACAGTAGTCTCGTCAGTAAATGAATTCAAATCCAAAGTTCCGGTTTGGAAATGGAATGTTAAGTTCACATGCGACCTAAAAGGACAATCTGCCTCTGATTTTGTCAGGAAGGTATCAGACTTAGCGAAATCCAGGAATATATCCCATCAAGAACTTTTTAATTCTGCCATAGAACTTTTCGATGGAGTAGCGCTTAAATGGTACCAGACAGTAACCTTATCCGAATCGGCAAAGACTTGGCAATCCCTTTGTGAGAAGCTCATCAGTGATTTCGAAAGTCCCTTATATGTGGAAGACTTAATAGACACTATAAAAGCACGTAAGCAGCGAAATATCCTACCCGAATATTCAAGAAGTCTACCATTACATGACTTTAAGACAGTCGACGAATTGAAAACAGCCTGCAAGACTTTAGAACATACCTTCAAGGAAAGCAACAAAAGTAGATGTAAACAAGATAGGTCGGACTCAAGGAGTGTCCATGCAATTGAACAACACTCAAGTCAAGTACCAATATCAAGAGGCGACAGATTAGACACGAACAATGGTAGGGATAGAGGAAACAGGAATCGATTTAATAGGAACAATATTAATAACAGAAACTGGAACTCACGCGGAGACCAAGACCATACCCGTTATTCTAACAGGCCATGGCAAAGAAGAAACCCAAGTTTCAGTTATGGAAATTTCAGAAGAAATACTTGTAGTCCAGTCAAATTAGTCGAAAAAAGAGGATGAAATTGCATTTTAAGAGGTACAGAATTTTTTCTTTGGTATTTGTTCGGGTACATCTGACAATGATAAAACCAAGTTTGTGGGATCGTAGTGGCTTGGGAAAAGCCGCCATCTTGAAAAAGAGGGATAGCTTGTTTATATTAAATAGCTCGTTTTCATGCAATGACAGCTGATAATGATCAATGGCAAAGTTGTGGAGAATAAAATTATCTAAAAAATGAGCCCTCAACGAGCTCTGTAAATTGATTTGACTCAAAGTAATGGCCGCTCAAAGTTCAACCATGATCGTGTGGTGGGGGTTGAATGCAGTTTGTTTTGCAATTAACTCGCCAAATGTTAATTTTTTTTGGTTAATGCCCATTAACAAATTTAAGGTCCTAGTAATTACCTTTAGAATGAGCCCTTAACCGTTGTTATCGCTTATGTAGTTTGCGAGTAATCCAACGCCAAAGTTCGCACTGGACGTACCTGAAATAACTGATAACATCATTTTTTTTGAATATTTCGTTAGCGGTTGCTCAAATGAAAAAGTAGTAAATGGCAGGAATACGGGAAATGAAAATATCTTTCCAACGAGGTATTGGTTGAAACTCCATGTCGTTTTATGTCCGCGATACAGCTGGTCAACGGTCAAACGAGAGGTTTACGAATTTTTGGCTATTTAACAACCTTGGAAAATTATAATTATGGGAAATAGTAGCTGAGAATCATCAGTTTTGACATTCTGACCTTCAATGTTTTTTAGTAAAACACTGAACAAGTGAATGTTATGAACGTGACTTGTTTATAAAAAACCCTATTAACAATAATGGCCATAGCATTACATGAAACTCAACCCAACTTTTAGCAACTACACTCAACTAAACTCAAGCCAACTTAACTAAACTATTATACTAACTCTTATCAACAGCCGGCCAAGAAAGGATAGACGACCAAATCAGGCGAAGGAAATGGAATTGGATTGGCCACACCTTGCGACGCGAAGACGATAATCTAGCCAAACAGGCCCTTGACTGGAATCCGCAAGGATCCCGTCGAGTCGGAAGACCTAGAACAACGTGGAGGAGAACCCTATTATCAGAGGCCGCAACAACCGGGAGATCCTGGTCAGAGCTGAGAGCTGTCGCGCAAAACAGAGTCCGCTGGAGGGCAACTGTTTCCGCCCTATGTCCCATGAGGGATTAAAGGAGCAATTAGTTAGTTAGTTATCAACTAAACTCAACTAAACTCAACCAAGCTCTACTGAACTCAACTAAACTCAACCAAACCCAACTAAACTCAGCTAAATTCAGCCCAACTCAACTAAACTCAACCCACACTATTTCGGAAAAGTATCTTGGCTCTTAAACCTTCGATTGTTATTCTTTCTTTCGTCAGAAAGTTTTACTGATTGATAATTATAGTTTCTCGTCAAAAATTTTATTTTTAGAATGTCAAAACTGATGATTCTCAGCAACTATTTCCCATAATTATCATTTTCAGTTGTTAAATAGCTAAAAATTCGTAAACCTCTCCGTTGACCGTTGACCCGCTGTTTCGCGGACATAAAACGACATGGAGTTTCGACCAATACCTCGTTGGAAAGATATTTTCATTGCCCGTATTCCTGCCATTTACTACTTTTTCAGATGAGCAACCGTTAACGAAATATTCAAAAAAAAATGATGTTATCAGTTATTTCAGGTACGTTCAGTGCGAACTTTGGCGTTGGATTACTCGCAAACTACATAAGCGATAACAACGGCTAAGGGCTCATTCTAAAGGTAATTACTAGGACCTTAAATTTGTTAATGGGCATTAACCCAAAAAAATTAACATTTGGCGAGTTAATTGCAAAAAACTGCATTCAACCCTCACCACACGATCATGGTTGAACTTTGACCGGCCATTACTTTGAGCCAAATCAACTTACAGAGCTCGTTGAGGGCTCATTATAAATAAGCTCTCCCTCTTTTTCAAGATGGCGGCTTTTCCCAAGCCACTGCGACCCCAAAAACTTGGTTTTATCATTGTCAGATGTACCCGAACAAATACCAAAGAAAAAATTCTGTACCTCTTAAAATGCAATTTCATTTACTAATTGGACTGGACTATTGTCAAAATAGTAATTATAATAATAATGGTAGTCACCAAAGGTTTAATGAAAATGATCGGCATAATGCAAATTTTCCGGAAAACCAACCTGGAGTCGGCGTCAACGGACCCGACACGACTCCTCCAGAAAGAAGAGGCGGTCCCGAAAATGCTCAAGCCTCGACGAGCCAATCCAACTACTAACAAGTTTTAGTGAAACAACCGATAACAGACCTTTTGTCGATATCGAAATATTTAATATCAAAGTATCTTGTTTACTCGATACCGACTCAGTATATTCTGTCGTCGGGAGTGAGGGAATAGAAGTTTTAAAACAACTCGGTTTAAGGCTCGATAGGAAAATAATACACAGATTCACAACAGCAGATAAAGCAAAACACACTTCTATTGGAACATTTGATGTAGCGATACAATTAGGTGGCCTTATGAAGGTGATAAGAATGTTTGCCATCCCCACCTTTCCACACAAAATAATTTTAGGAGTAGACTTCTGGAAAATCTTTGGCGGAAAACTAGAACTTAATAATGAGGTATGGCCCTGCAACACAATCAACACCGCCACAAGTGCAGAACCACTACTTTATGACCAATCCGATCTAACCCAACAACAAAAATTTAAATTGGAAAATATTATTATGAAGTTTCGTAAATTATCAGAAGGTGGCTTAGGTAGAACGTCTTTATTACAACACAGAATGGACACAGCAGACGCGGAACCAATCAAACAGAGGTATTATCCAGTATCACCAGTAATACAGAACAAAATGAGCAATGAATTGGAACGCATGTTAAAGTTGGACGTGGTCGAACCGTCAACAAGCCCTTGGTGTTCACCAATCGTCTTGGTTAAAAAGAAAAACGGCAAGGATCGACTCTGCCTGGATAGTAGGAAACTAAATAGTGTCACCAAAAAGTGTGCGAACCCTCTCCCGTTTGTTTCATCGATTCTAGACAGATTAGGAAAAACAAGATATTTAACATCTATCGACTTGGAAAGTGCCTTCTGGCAAATACCCCTTTCTGAAGAGTCTAAAGTGAAGACAGCTTTCGTCGTGCCTGGTCAAGGCCTCTTCCAATTTAAAGTTCTTCCATTTGGTTTGAATAATGCTGCTCAGACAATGCAAAAGTTGATGGATGGCCTTTTCTTACATGCAGCTGACAACGGCATATTTATCTATTTAGATGATATTATTATTACGTCAGAGACTTGAGCATAAATGTAGAAAAAAGCAAGTTCTGCCGTTCCTCGCTTCAATACCTCGGATTTTTACTAGACAAGCACGGCTTACGAACAGACCCCGAAAAGGTAGATACTATTTTGAATTTTCCACGACCCAATACATACAAGGAATTGAAACGATTCCTCGGCTTATGTTCCTGGTATAGAAGATTCGTGAGAAACTACGCAATTATCGCGGCGCCTTTGCATGACCTCACTAAGGGTACAAAAAATAAACCGGTACGATGGACAGAGGCCTCGCAAAATAGTTTTGTCGAATTAAGGAACGCCCTAACGTCGACGAGGACCTTTGCTTTTCAAACCAGGACACGAATCGGATCTTGGAATGTGAGAACGCTGCTTGCTAATGGACGGCTGGATGAAGTCCTCAACGAGATGAACCGCTATAAAATCAAGGTCATGGGACTCAGCGAGACCAGATGGACCGATGCGGGGGAGCATATCTGCCCAAACGGTGAGTCCTTATATTCTGGGAGAAACGAAACTGAAATTCGTAGGAATGGCGTTGGCGTAATACTCACCAAGGAAGCCAGGTCCAGCCTCATTAGCTGGTCACCAGTTTCTGAGAGGATTATTACCGTGCGCCTACGTACCAGGCTAAGAAGTACTACGATAGTCCAATGCTACGCTCCGACTGAAGACGCAGAATATGACATCAAAGACGAGTTCTACATGCGACTGAATGAGGTTTTTCGCTCTATTCGAAGGGGAGATATCATTGTTTTGATGGGTGACTTAAACGCACAGATCGGCCCCAACAACACCGCCCTTGAGCACACTATTGGAAATCAAGGCCTAAGCCAAGTTACCAATAACAATGGTGAGCTTTTCGTTGACTTCTGTAGTTCCCATCAACTCATGGTAGGTGGCACCTACTTTTGTCACAAGAAGGTACACAAGGAGGCCTGGGTATCGCCCGATGGTAGAACGAAAAATCAGATAGATCAGACGCTTTAACGTAGACCTTCTGCGGGAGAGCACTAAAAGGAGAGAATTTGCTGGAAATCTGCAACAAATCTTAAACCAGCAAACCGTTTCTGACGACACAAATATTGAAGAGCTGTGGAGCACAACAAAGGGCGCTATAATAACAGCAGCGGAAACAAGCATCGGTTATGTCCAAAGAAACCAGCAACACTGGATCTCGGACACAACCTGGCAAAAAATAGAACGCAGAAGGGCCCTCAAAAATAACGTGAACTCTACAAGCGACCCGGAAAAACACCAACTACTTGAACGGGAATACTCCCAATTACACCGGGAGGTAAAGAGAAGTGTCCGGCGTGATAAAAGGCGGCAGATAAATGAGCTCGCAGAGAAAGCGGAAAACGCGGCAAACACAGGTAACAGTAAGGTTGTAACGGTCGGTTATTTATTAAACCAATTCTCCCTGTCAATTATTATCCCCTCTAGCGGAAATTTCAGAAATTAATAGTCCAATCACTTAGAGAGCTTTTTATTCGAAAATTTTCTGAATCACGTAGGCAAATGAAAACAAAATTTTTCTTAGAATAGAAAAAAATAGATTTTTTTGACAGTTTAGATTCAGTCGCGACCAGAGAGAGGCTGGTTTTTTTTAGTTTGGCGACAAGAAGCTAGTTTTTTTGATAAAAGAACCCTTTAAAACTGCCCATTCTTTATGCCAGCTCTAGTTAATTTTCTTGGCAATCAGTTGTATTAATGTATTCGATGTTTACGAAAAAAAAAGGAAAAGTGAAAAATAAACAAAAATATTTCACTGGTGTGAATTGCAAGCAGCTGGTACATGTTTCATAGAGCTAGTGGGGCACCCACACTTGAAAGGATTTATGCAACAATGGTATGGTGAATGGACTTGGAATTTGCAACGAAGATAAGGTCTGGTTATATATTTTGAGGTGGCGGAGCAAGGCTGCAACAAAAGGAAAAAAAAAACCACAGCAGGCTGCTAACGAAGTTTACAAAAACAAAGAAAAAAAAACAAAGTTATTAAAAGGAAAATAACTGAAGGCATTGGTAATTATAAAAAAAAAATTATTATAACCTAGGTTGCCGCTAAGATTATTGAACTGTACGTGATTGTTATGTAAGAAAAAAACTAAGAAAACAAAGGCAACGGATTAAAGACATTTCCCCAGGGTTTACGTTGATGACGCTGCGTCTCGGTGTGTGTGTAAACGTACATTATTATTGAAAACCAAACCATTTTTCTGCAGCAAATATGAACATTAGTTTATAGGGTGAACTATAAGACCACCATTTTCTTGTTTAGTTGTGGATTATTATTACTGGGAGATTATATATTGTGTATTAAACAATATTTGAAGTGACTGGAGGAAGAAAACGTGGCAGACCTCCCACGATCCAAACGGGTGATTGTACATCTAGATGTAATCAAAATTTTCTTAAAAAACCGAGATATCAGACAAAAGGACCTGATTCTCAATTTGGTACACCATCAGTGTTCCGGGTATCTTCCCCCCCCTCAGGAAGGGAGTACCATTCAAATAGGAAATAAGGCGGAAGGATGTGTAAAGGAGCTTGTACAATATTTCCTGTTGGTTGGTGTCTTACTTGATTTATTAACGATATTATTTAGCTTAAAATATATATATCGACAGTTTTTTTATTAATAACTTTAACTATATATTCAATTGGTCAATATATTGCTTAAACCTACATATATTTCCACTTATATTAACCTGCATACCCATTTTTGAACCATATTGCATCACACTAAAGATTTAGCTACGCTAGTATCAACTAAATTATTAAGAACATTCATTTTGTTTTGAGTATTGTACCTTATTGTTGGGTAATTAATTAATTTATAGCCAAACTTTTAACTATAGGTATATTCCCCCCAAATATATTTACTCATATACACTAATCAATTAATACAAAAGAAAATTGTACTATCCACTTATGATTGTACTCGTTACATTTTTTTTTGCTTTTTCGTATATTACACCCCGTTAATGATAATAGTAAGGCTTTATATTACTTTGATACCACTTAATATTATTGAGTGATTTTGTGTGTTGTACGAAAAACAGGAATCATCGACTGGTACCAGAGCGACGATTTGTTTTTTTCCTTTCCGGTATTGTATGGAAGTTGTTGTTTTGTGGTAATAGTTGGTTGTATTCACAGTACCTATATTGTAAAAGCATTTTTATTTGATTTATACGTATCTAATAGTTAATGCACACTTACCGTCATTTTGTTGTTGAATAATTGTATGGTCTTGTAATTATTATATAATATATTTGTTGTCAATTTATTTAACTCCACTAGTATTACTAGTCATGACAGCCTAAGGGGGTAATTTATCCAGAATGGTTGGGTTTTGCTTTCTATCCAGGGTTCTCTCGAAGTCGCGTTGAACATTTATAGGTCCACCAGGTCGTTGGTAACTTCCAGCGATGAATACCTTTGGATAACCTAGGACAAGAACGGTATGAAGAGATCTCCCTTTTGACTAATAGGTAAGTGGTGAATCATATGTTTAGAGTTCCGGTCACACCACCCACGCCCCCACCGACGAGCTAGCGTAAACCGTGTGGCCGGTTTAACATCCCCTAAAAGCATTTAGGAAACTAGGGAGGATGTGGTCTTTCAAAAATTTTTTATGTCTACCCAAGCCTGATGGCAGTAGCCTTGCTGTCACCAGCAAGGAGCTCCATTGGGCCGGAACAAGGTGCTGTACCAAATTACTAAGCAGCTCTCGGGAAAGCACTCTACTAAAAAGCATGCCGTAAAGAGTGCGGATGGAAGGCTGCTGTGCAGCGACGAGGAGCAACTCCAAAGATGGAGAGACTACTTCTTCGCCGCCCTGAATGGTTTCTTTTCGCAGGAACCTGAAGAAAATAACAACAATGCACAGCCAATAAGAATCGCCACTCGTGCACCATCCAAGACAGAAATAGTAACCGCAATTCATGCAAAGGCCAATGGTAAAGCAGCTGGAAAAGATGGCATCCCGCCAGAATTGTTGAAAGCCGACTCAAGCCTCATAGCAGATGCGCTAAAGCCAATCCTGGAAATAGCATGGAGCACCTGTACCTTTCCGGAGGATTGGACGGAAGGTATCATAGTCAAAATACCAAAAAAGGGGGACCTAACAATATGTGACAACTGGAGAGGCATCTGTTTATTATCTACGGTGGGAAAAATCTTGTCCCATATATTACTATCTAGGATAAGAGAGGCAGTAGATCGAACGCTTAAAAGACAGCAGGCTGGATTCCGAAAAGGCCGCTCCTGCATAGACCACATTAACACCTTGAGAATCATAGTGGAGCAGTCTACTGAATTCCGATCCCCCCTTTACCTTGCTTTCGTAGACTATGAGAAAGCATTCGACTCGGTTAGCATGAGCTTTATATGGCGATCTCTACGGCAACATGGACTGCCGGAAAAAATAATAGAATTGATAAAAGCTCTATATAACAATTCCAAATACAGAGTTCTCCATAATGGAAAATTATCCGACCGCTTTGAGGTGAGCTCAGGAGTACGACAAGGATGCCTACTTTCACCATTACTATTTCTTATAGTAATAAACGACATGCTTGTCAGCGCTCTAGATAGAAGAACAGGTGGCATACAATGGGGATTGCTAGACCGCCTTAAGGACCTCGACTACGCGGATGATATCTGTTTGCTGGCCCACAGACACCAGGACCTCAAAAACATGTTAAACAATTTGGCAACAGAAAGTAGCTCGGCGGGCTTAAGGTTAAATCCGACTAAAACAAAAGAAATGCGGATAAATTCAAACACCCTTGAACGGACAGCGCTAAATAACCGTGACGTGGAACTAGTAGACAAATTCTGTTACCTCGGTAGTATTACTACCGAAAACGGCGGTACAGAAGAAGATGTCAGTTCCAGAATAAATAAAGCAAGAAGCGCATATGCATGCCTGTTTCATATATGGAGATCAACAGAGATCTCAATTAATACCAAATTGCGGCTGTTCAACTCCAACGTTAAGGCAGTTCTTTTGTACGGTTGCGAAACATGGAAAGTCACCCAATTCATCACAGGGCGCCTACAAGTTTTCATCAACAGATGCCTACGTCGTATCCTAAAAGTCCGCTGGCAAGATAGAGGGCCCTGTTCTAACTTTCGTACGAAAATGAAAACGAATACGAAAATCATTTTCGGCCGAAAATAATTTTGGTGTTCTCGTTTTCGTACGGAATGTAAAAATGGAATTTATTTTCGAAATCGTTAATTTATTTTTCTCAGCTGTCAAAGTTTTCGAGTGCTGTGTTAGCAAAAAATAATCAGTGAAAAAATGGAAAGTATTAAATAAAAGGACATGAATTATACACAAAAATGGATCCGAATTTATTGTTGTTATATTTAGAAGTAATGGAAGAAGAATAAAATGAAGGAAATAGGGCAGAATTCACTGCATTCCGGACACACCGTAGACACCTTCGAGATAAATGCAATCTCTTGGATATTCCATCTTTAGTGTAAGTGCAAACAATATTTTGTTGCAATAATTTACAAATTTTTTTACTCATAAATGAAATATTCCACACTTTCTTCCAACCGTTAAGGTAGCGGATTGGTGGTCCGAAAAAATTCAATTCAACTTCTCCCTCTCATCAAGTAAATAAAGGCACTTTTGGATTTTTCTCCATAAAGGGTACAACCGCTCGAAATTGTGTTACATTTATATGTTTACCCTTAAAATACAATTGTTAAATATGTTTATAATAAATTAAACGGAAATTTTCAAAAAAACTCCCTTCGCAAACATTTTTTTAATCATCTAAAAATAAATTCGTCAATAAAAACCTCACCGAAAATAAAACTGTCAAACTACGAAAAATTTCGGTTTCATACGAAAATGAGAACACGCCAAGTTTGCTCAAATTCGTTTCGAAATCATTTCGAAACGAAAATAAGAACTCGAAATTCTACATTTTCGTCAGAATTCGATTTCGTACGAAAGTTAGAACAGGGCCCAGAATTTCAAATGAAGAACTATGGCGCCGTGCTGGCCAAGAAAGAATAGACGACCAAATCAGGCGAAGGAAATGGAATTGGATTGGCCACACCTTGCGATGCGAAGACGATAATCTAGCCAAACAGGCCCTTGACTGGAATCCGCAAGGATCCCGTCGAGTCCGAAGACCTAGAACAACGTGGAGGAGAACCCTATTATCAGAGGCCGCAACAACCGGGAGATCCTGGTCAGAGCTGAGAGCTGTCGCGCAAAACAGAGTCCGCTGGAGGGCAACTGTTTCCGCCCTATGTCCCATGAGGGATTAAAGGAGTAATTAGTTAGTAGTAGTTAACTAACGTCCTCACCAGTCCTATCAACACCTGATTTTGAGAAACCTTTCAGCGTCCATTGCGATGCATCAGATATTGGTTTGGGAGCCCTAATCACACAAGGAGAAGGCGAAAACGAGCATCGCGTGGCCTTCGCTAGTAGAAAATTACGTGGAGCTGAAGTAAATTACTCAACCACCGAAAAAGAGTGCCTGGCAGTGATATTCGCAGTCGAAAAATTTAGACCATATATAGAAGGTAGTCATTTTAAGGTGTATACCGACCACCACTCGTTAGTTTGGCTCTTTAAGCAACAAATCCCTTCAGGTAGGGCGAGATGGGTTATGCGATTACAGCAATTTGATTTTACAGTGATACATAAAAAAGGAAAACATAACGTCGTTGCAGACTGTATTTCAAGGATTCCTGATGTGAACATCGTAAATTTTGAAATACAACCAGACGACAAATCGTGGTGCCGGAGTCGGCCAGGAACGATGTGTTACACGATTGCCATGACAACCCAACGGCAGGTCATTGTGGTATTGCTAAGACAAAGGGTAGAGTACTTAGTCGTTATTATTGGTCAGGAGTACCACTAGATGTTAAAAGATACGTAGGTAGTTGCAAGATATGTAAGCAAAGCAAAGCGAAAAATATCAGGAAAAGTGGTAGAATGGGCCAATGCAAACAAGCCACTCAACCGTGGCAGATGATCGCCATGGACCTTATAGGACCTCCCCCAAGATCAACAAAGGGACATATTGCCTTACTGGTAGTCATTGACTTTTTTACGAAATATGCATGCTTATTCCCACTACGGTCTACAACCATACCACATATAACAAAGAACGTGGAAGATAACGTGTTTTTAAAATTTGGAGTTCCTGAAACAGTCTTTTGTGATAATGGACCTCAGTTTAAATCAAGCGAATTCAAGAACCTGTTAAATAAATACGAAGTTCCCTATACCTGGTATAATTTTAATTACCACCCTCAAAACAATAATACTGAAAGATATAACCAAAGCATCGGGAATATGTTGAGAGCCCATGTAGGATCTGATCATAAGCACTGGGATGAAGAACTAAGTAAAATTAATGTAGCCTTGAACACAGCAATTAATGAAACTACCGGAAACACAGCCTATTATCTGAACTATGGTAAAGAATTTGTGTATAGTGGCACCGAGCATAGATTGCACGATGGACATCAAGATCCACTCAAGGCACGTCAAGAATTCCTAAAACGATTCGATCTGGAACGTCATAAAACTCTGGACAAGATCAAGAAGAGTCATGAGACAAATAAACTAAACTACGGTAAGGACGTGATGACAATTTAACATTCCAAGTAGGAGATACAGTATATAAAAGAAACTTAGTCCTTTCGGACAAATCCAAAGGATTCTCCGCAAAGCTAGCACCAAAGTTCGTAGAATGCACAGTTACAGAAAAGATTTCAGACCTTTGTTATAGATTAAAAGATAAGAATGGGGTTGATATTGGACGATGGCACATAAAAGATATTAAAAAGTAGTCCTTGTTACAATATTACAATTTCAATTTATAAATCGTACTTTAATCTTTTAACCCCAATAATAAATAAGAGCGGCAAGCGTAGAGCTCCCGACTCAGCAAATATATACGAGAATATAAAAAATATGGGTTCCTGTAAAGACCGTATACGGGCGAAGTTTTTACGTGATAACGTCATTTTTGTGTTATAAGTTTTTTGGAACAAAGGATTAAATGAAGATTACACTTTTAAATTCATAAATCACTGACATATTTCGTTTTATTTAGTTTTTCAGTTTTATTTTTCAGTTTTATTTACACTTTTGTTTACAAACTTTACTGAAACTCAACTTCTAATCTGGGTAATTCTGTTGAGGATAGGACGATGATAGGAGAAATATGAAATGAAAGGAAGTGTTTCCATTGTGATGTGCCTTGCGAAAGTCAAGTCGATGGTTGTTGCACCGCTGTTTGGTTTGATGAAGTACTCGGTTGTAGAGCAGCTTGAACTGATGCAGGTCTACGCTGTCGTCCGCCATTTTGAATTTTCAAATTTTAACCACAAATTCGTCATTTGAAACCCTTAAAGCCCCCCGATACTGATTTTCAGTCCAATCGGAACACAATTGCCAAAATTAGTCCGCCATTTTGAATTTTCAAATTTTAACCACAAATTTGTCAATTGGAACCCTTAAAGCCGCCCGATACTGATTTTCAGTCCAATCGGAACACAATTGCCAAAATTAGTCCGCCATTTTGAATTTTCAAATTTTAACCAAAATTCGTCATTTGGAACCCTTAAAGTCCCCCGATACTGATTGTCAGTACAATCGGAACACAATTGCCAAAATTAGTCCGCCATTTTGAATTTTCAAATTTTAACCACAAATTCGCCATTTGGAACCCTTAGAGCCCCCCGATACTGATTTTCAGTACAATCGGAACACAATTGCCATAATTAGTCCGCCATTTTGAATTTTCAAGTTTTAACCACAAATTCGTCATTTGAAATCCTTAAAGCCCCCGATACTGATTTTCAGTACAACCGGAACACAATTGCCAAAATTAGTTCGCCATTTTGAATTTTCATATTTTAACCACAAATTCGTCATTTGAAACCGTTAAAGCCTCCGATACTGATTTTCAGTCCAATCGGAACACAATTGCCAAAATTAGTCCGCCATTTTGAATTTTCAAATTTTAACCACAAATTCGTCATTTGGAACCCTTAAAGCCTCCCGATACTGATTTTCAGTACAATCGGAACACAATTGCCAAAATTAGTCCGCCATTTTGAATTTTCAAATCTTAACCACAAATTCGCCATTTGGAACCCTTAAAGCCGCCCGATACTAATTTTCAGTACAATCGGAACACAATAGCCAAAATTAGTCCGCCATTTTGAATTTTCAAATTTTAACCACAAATTCGTTATTTGAAACCCTTAAAGCCCCCCGATACTGATTTTCAGTCCAATCGGAACACGATTGCCAATATTAGTCCGCCATTTTGAATTTTCAAATTTTAACCACAAATTCGTCATTTGGAACCCTTAAAGCCTCACCCGTCCGAATTAGTCTCGTGTGGAGCAACCCCCATTGAGACGCTTTCTTTCTTTTTCTCGAATGTTGCGCGAACATCGTAACGTTACTGGACGTTAGTGGCTTCGTTACAACTTTTCCTTGAATGCCTTCCAACCGCATCGATTTATAAGACGTTATCACGTCAAAAAAATGCCCTTTAGATGCGAAGCACAATTTTTTTTCACTCAGGTTCGGAGGAAATGTAGCATATCAAAATTGCTACACACGCAAATAAAATTAAAATTCAAAATTTTTTCAAAATTCACATATAAATAATACAAAATTTTACAATAACAATCCATATATAAATGTGGGATTTATGCTCGGTTTCACAGTGCCGATTTGAGCTTTCGCTCAGCTGAACCTGAGCAGTAATTTTAAGCTGTAGCTCAAGTCAAAACTGTTTCACAGTTTGTTTTTGTGCTCAGTTCAGCTGAACTTAGTTCACTGGATTTTGCAGGCAAGATATGGCCCCTTATTACTATAAGAAGGAGTACGGCGAAAGTAGACATCCTTATCGTACTCCTGAGCTCACCTCAAAGGTTCGGATAATTTTCCATTGTGGGGAACTCTGCATTTGGAATTGTTATATGGAGCGTTTATCAATATTATTATTTTGTCAGGTAAAAGGGGGATCGTAATCCAGGAAACTGGTCCAGTATGATTCTCAAGGGGTTCATATGGTATATGCAGGAGCGGCCCTTTCTGAATCCAGCTCGCTTCTAAGCGTTCGGTACCCCCCCCCCCCCCCGCCACCCGTTTGACTATGACACCTTCCGACCAATCCTCCGGAATGGTACAGCTTTTTCCGGCTATTTCCTGGCGTGGATGTATCGCGTCTGCTATTAAGCTTGCGTCGGTTTTAGCAATTCTGGCACCATTGGCCATTACAAGAATTGCGGTTGCTATTTATTTCTGAGATGATGCAGGTATGGTGATTCTCATTTGCTGCGCATTGATGAGTTTTCTCCAGGTTCCTGTGAAAATGAAGCATTCAAAGCGGCAAGAAATAATCTCTCCATCTTTACAGTTACGCAGCGGCCTGCTATCCGCTATCTTTACGACACGCTTTGTAATAGAATGCTCTTTTCTCTTTACAATTAAAAAATCAAACTTCAAACTTATAATTAAAACCAATAAATAAACACAAGTTCACTGTGATTTCTCTAAAATTAATGACATTACTCTCACTTATATCCTGAGCTTTGGCTTAAGGGGGGAACTCTATTTAGAACTTTTTTTTTTTCGAAGAATTTTTTTTTGCATTAATTCATAGTATTATCCTTGGAGAATATGCCTGTAAAATATCAAGGTGAAATTCGAAATAGTTTCCAAGACACAGCCGTTTGAACCCGACCACCCCCGTTTTGCTAAAATACAATCGATATAGATTTTTGATGTTGAAAATTTTAGACGATGTCGCTGGCTTTACATAGCAATGAAAGTATACAAGTACATAGTAGAAACCCTTTTGACCTGCTTTTCCTTTTTTTCTGTACCTGCTTCACCTGTTTAACCGGTTTTACCTGTTTTACCTGTTTCCTGATTACCTGGATTACCTGTTGTACCGTATTTTGTAGATTATTAATGGTGCTGTCGAAAACTTCACCTCACTCCTGTGATAGTTTTTGTCCTGTACGTTCTAAAATGTATCCGAAAGGAAGTAAAGATAATTTGAGTCGCGTTTCTAGACCGCGTAAACGACAGTTTCGCGGGAATCAATTTTTAGAAAGGGACCGTAGTTCTGATAATCCGGAACCCGGGCCTAGTGCTTCTGCCAGAAAATTAAGTACATCGAGTAGTGCGAATGTTTCAATTAATCCTTTGCATTACTACAGGATTATTGAATTTTTTACTGTTTTTGGTGCGTTGCAAGAGTTAGTAGTTTGTAAACAATGTAAAACTAAAGTGAACTTCGAAGAAACCGGTGTACGAGGTCTAGGATTTAAACTTGTGATGAAATGTGTATGTGATCGTAAAACAATAAATTCCGGGCCTTTAATTAATACGGGATATGAAATAAATCGAAGAATAGTTTTTGTTATGAGAATGCTAGGCCTCGGTAGAGACGGTGTGAACATATTCTGCGGTCTCATGGATATCGGACAAGGTCTTGCTTCGAGCACATATGAAATGATCCTGAAACATATACATAAAGCGGCTAAATCCACTTTTGAGTTTGTGTGCGAAAAAGCTGTTCAAGAGGAGACATTAGCAAACGTGAATAACGGACAACCAGCTACAGATTTCAGAGTATCCGGAGATGGTACGTGGAAAAAACGTGGGTTTACTTCATTATTTGGTGTTGCAGTGCTTATTGGACATTTTACTGGAAAAATAGTTGATATCGTGGTAAAAAGCAAATACTGTCATCAGTGTGCAATTTGGAACAGTAAAAAAGATAGTGTAGAGTATGATGGTTGGTTCGAAACACACCAAGTAGAGTGTCACATCAACCATGAAGGTTCTGCAGGCAAGATGGAGGTAGATGCTATGAAAGAAATGTTTGCGTCTTCCCTTGAGAAATACGGAGTGAGATATGTGAACTACATTGGAGACGGAGATTCCAAAACATTCAAGAGCTTACTAGATCTAAATCCATATGGCGATGACTGCACTATAATCAAAAGCGAATGTGTTGGACACGTGGAGAAGCGAATGGGCAGCCGTCTACGAAATATCAAGAAGAAAGAAAAACTTGGAGGAAGAGGAAAGCTGACTGATAGTGTTATAACCAAATTAACAAAAAATTATGGTTTAGCAATTATACAAAACAAAAATTCAGTTTTGGATATGAGGAAAGCCATATTAGCATCTCTTTATCATTATTGCTCGACTGATGAGCATCCAAGACACGAATATTGCCCGATAGGAGCGGATAGTTGGTGTTCCTGGCGTAAGGCGGAAGCACGTCGACACCTGGACAATTACACTCATCCGCAACAACTTATTTCTTTCGAAATGGAAAAACACCTTCTCCCTGTTTACCAGGATCTTTCAAAGGACGATCTTCTAAACAGATGTTTAGGCGGATACACGCAAAACGCAAATGAAAGTTTCAATTCAACGCTCTGGCGTGTAGTTCCCAAACATCTGCATTGTGGCTCTAAAGTACTGGAAACCGCTTCTTTTCTGGCTGTTAGTATATTCAACGAAGGTTATAGTGCAGTCTTACGAACTATGGAATCGTTACAAATAAGTATTGGTAACCAATGCAAAACTTTCTGCGACAGCTATGATGAAGATAGAAAAAAGAGGCAGAGTCATCGAACACGAGCAAGCACAAAGGGGGCCCGAGCGGCACGAAGGATCGCAAATGCTGAACGAAATGAGTTCTACCAGCAAGAGGAAGGTCTACTGTATTCATCTGGAATAGCTGATTAGCATGAAAACACTGTAAGTAGACAAGTAAAAAAAAAAAAAACAAAAAAAAATGTAGTATTTTAACAAAATCTTTAAACGCGTTTTTCTCAAAACCATGTTTTTGGAATTGGCGGACACGATCACAAAGTGACGAAGTAACCTATCAACTTGAAATTTTACATGCTTATTCACAATTAAAAAATGTCGTCGATGAACCTAAAAAATTGTGAAAAAATTAATAATAGGCAATTTTTTTACAACAACAAAGCAAAAACTTTGCAGCAAATTTCGAACTTTTTTTTTCAAAGTCTCCTAAAATAACTAAAATTACACTTTCTTCACAATTTTTTAGGTTCACCGACTATAAAAAATCATTACGAATAATAATCGGGTTTCATGTCTTGTTTCAGATGAAAACTAGAGACGTCAGCGTGTACGCCAATCAGGGGAAACTGCCCGTGGTGGTGACATTGAAACATGTATTTCTCCCTCAAAAATAAATATTTAAAAAAAAAAAAATTCTTTTGTTTCTTTAAACATCCTTTAATATACTGAAAAAGTTTTAAACAAATTGCATTATTTATTAGTATAAAAAAAAATCATGAAAATAGCTTCGTTTTTCATGTTCTAAATAGAGTTCCCCCCTTTTAAGTGCCCAAATTTAGTCGCTCAGTTCAAATCAATTTTGAACCAAGTTCAACAGTTGAACCACTAGTGTGAAACAGTAAAATGAGTTGAGCCAAAGCTCAAGGCTGAGCGAAAGCTTAATGGTGGGACCACATTACGCGGTCTTGGGTCGTACGCGCTTTTGCCTTTTTTTCATAGAGTTTTATGGGTTTTTTACGACTTTTTTACGACTTTGTCCATGGTAAAGGCCGTGCGGCAAAACAACGCGGACAAAAGGCTGTGCTTAAAAAGGTACATTGTGCGTCCACACACTATGAGCTTTTCAAAAGCGCGTACGCCGTTTCAAATGAGAATTGATTTTTTCTCGCTCATGACTCAGAAAATTAAAAGATCACGTGCGCTTTTGTCTGGCCGTACGGCCAAAAGCGCGTGGGATCTAAGTGCGCGTAGTGAGGACGGGCCTTAAGTGAACACTGTGAAACCGGGCATTAGATTCGTAAACGCTTACAAACGGCACTTTACGACAAAACACCTAACGGCGAAACGCACGCCACCCGCTAGATACACCTAGGAGGAGAGAGGCAGTCACGGAGAAGTTGTCGTAAAGTGGAGTTGTTAAGTGGTGCAAGGCAAATCATAATAAAACTAGTGAGAATTAGTGCTAAATATTATTAGTGGACAGAAAAGAAAATTGTGTTATTAGAAAACTAAGGAAATCTGAACATACAATTTGAATTGGATGTAACAAATAAAATTTGGACTGAACGTTACCTGTTTTAACAAAACAAAACAAAACCATTGATTTACCCAATTTCCCACATAAACTGGTGTCAGAAGTGGGATCAAGGTATTAATAGGTAAAAGAACAAATTGGAGCATAGAACAAAGGAAATTAGGAGCGTTTAAAAGGTCAGATCTTTCCGTATTATTAAGAAAATTAACAAGAGCAGGACATTTTACCATTATAATATTAATTAAATGCTAACCCTTTGAAATTTTTTGCATGGTTTTAATGAAATTGCTGAGATAACGGAATTTATATAGTTTGAACATTATAAAGTAGTGAAAAAAAAATTCCTGAAAGAGACAAAGTGCATTAAGGTTTAGAAGAACTTTAACGGAATTTGAAATTTTTATACGCCGATAACGAAATTGCTTCGTATTTTTGCATGCCTTTTATGAAATTGCTGAGATAGCGGAAATTTACATAATATGAAGATCTTAACGTAGTGAGAAAAAAAAAATTTTTTTTGAAAGAGAAAGTGCATTAGGTTTTAGAAAAATTTTAACGGAAATTTAAAATTGTACATGGTTAGCGAAATTGTTTCGTAAAATAACGGATTCTATTTAAAGCCTAGTATGCTGTTGAAGCGAAATGAAAATTTCCTATCAAACTCTATGTAAAAAAAACGCACGCGAAAAGTGCCACCGAAAATTTCGCTTCCGATTTAGTTTAGCAGTACGCTGTTCAAACGAAATACGGTGAAATACGTTTTATAGGGACCTTAACGGCGCGGCGCATTCGTGTCTTATGGAATATTTAGAAAAGTGTACGGTATCCGAATTACAGGACTTGTTAAGGGAACGTGGTCTTCCTGCCGGTTACAAGAAAAAGAACGAGCTCGTTAACCGTTTAAAATTATTTGAGAGAGGTAGAACCGAAAACGAAATTTTCGATCCAGTTAGTGAACACGGGTCCGAAAAGAGTAACGAAGGCGAAGGTGACTTTGAGAACTTTGAATTGTTTAGCGAGGTTAGGGAGGCAATTGAAGTAGAGTTTGCGGGAGATCTTAAGAATCAACAAGAGTTATCTGAAAGCTCCGCCAAAAACTTAACGATGGCAAATAATTTTGTATTTAAAGACATTGAAAACTCTCTCGAGAAATTCAACGGTGAATCGGGAAAGGATGTTGTCTCGTGGTTGAAAGACTTCGGTGATATAGCAACAGTGTGCTCATGGACTGAAATACAAAAGTATTTGTACGCGCGACGATTATTGACTGGCGCGGCTAGATTAGCGGTTGAAGCCTCTAATGAAATTAGTAGCTGGGAAGCCCTTAAAACTTTTTTGCAAACAGAGTTCAGCAGCGTTGCAACTAGTATAAGCGTTCATATGCGTCTCGAAAGCAGAAAGAAAAAGACCGACGAAACATTTCTGGAGTATCTGTATGTTATGAAACAGATTGCTAGGTGTAGTAGTATAGATGAGGAATCAATTGTGTCATATATAGTAGCGGGAATTTCTGATTCAGTTCAAGGCAAAACAGTATTGTATGAAGCTCGGACTCTAAGCCAGTTGAAAGATAAGTTCAAGGTGTATGAAAATATGAAAGCGAATTTTAGGGAGACGAAGCCAAGTGAGAAGCCGACAAAATTTGAATCGTCCAAAGGGAAAGGGGGTCAGAATCAGACGAGATGTTACAATTGTGGGGCGAAATCACATTTGAGCAACAACTGTCCAAACAGACTCAAGGGGTCGCGATGTTTTAACTGCGGATCATTTGGGCATATGGCCACAAACTGTCCTCAGAAAAATTCCGCAAGAATGGCTGATAGTCGTGAAGTATCAGGAAGTCATGTCAATGTCATCGAGGTTCCAGACTTACGTGTTACTGTAAGACTTCGGCATCGAGAGTACAAGGCCCTTGTTGACACCGGCAGTGGGGTGAGCCTTATTAGAAGGTCTTTAATTGGGAATTTTAGGCGCGAGTCATCAGAATTGGGCCCAAGTATGCTTTTGACAGGATTCGGACGTCATCTGAAACGAACCCTTGGATCAGTGTTACGCGTTTTGGTTATAAATAACGACGAATATAATGTACGTCTTCATATTGTGCCTGACCAATGGATAAGCTAAGATATATTGCTAGGAACAAACATGCTGAAGGATGCGACGCTCTTAGTCGACCACGGAAAGCTGACGATTACTAAAGCGAAAAGGGAATGTGATGTTGTGGAAGAGGAGGATTTCCTAAAAAAAATTTACACCGTTCAGGTAATCCATGAATCCATGAAATTACGAGAGTCTGCAAGAGATAGAAGATATCGATCTCCGAAAAAGTGTACGAGAAGTTGTGGTGGGGTACGCAACCAAACGGCCACAAGAGTCGTGTATAAAAATGAAGATTCATCTAGATCAGTGTTTCCCAACGTAGGCCCACGCCCCACAGGGGGACAATTTGATTGTTAAGGGGGGCAATTCGAAAATGGACTCGACACGAGTTTAACCCTTTCGCTCCGGCCATTTAAATGCAATGCTAGATTTCGGTGCCAAATTTAACGAAAAAAGCAAATTCTTAAATAATTGCGTACACGGAGACTCAAGAAGTACGAAAGAAACGAAGGAGATGAGAGAAAGAAGGACGCACATGACGAAACTTTAACGATAGAATTTTCACCCAAAAATTCCCTGGGTGAAAACTAACTCATACGCACATTTCTTTCTCTTTTCCCTTCTCATATGTAAACAATGACCGCGGTATACACACACAATCAAAGCTTTCATGTATTTTAAAAGGCCCATTCAGATCCAGCAGCAGCAGCGGCAGCAAACTGTTCCTATTGGCTAATGGTGGTAACATGACAACCAAAGCAGCAGCGATTACTAGTAAAACTAAACTTGCTGCCGCTGTTGCTGCTGGATCTGAATGGGCCTAAAGAATTTTTCTAATCCGAACGCAGCCTCGTGTAGCATTAAATAACGGGACTCAAATCTGATTTCGGCCGACTTCTCGAGTCTCCGTGTAGCACCCCCTCAATAATTATTAGGTATAATTTCGCTTGACGAGACCAAAATATCAACTGGGTGTTTGGCGTCGTCACGTAAACATCCCTGCGGGAGACGGCAGGCTAAGCGGGGAACCCCGGACGTTTTAAAATCTCGCTAAACAACGCAGTTGTTCGAACCTGAATAGCCCATCGCAACTTCTATAGTATTTCACAGCATTCAGTTAATTTGAAATAAGTGTCCGTCAAAACTGTTGTAAAAGCTCGTTGATTTAATAAATATATACATTGTATAGATATAATTGGTAAGTATTTGATTTTATTTTTATTTATTTTAATTTTAGAAGCATAATTTTCCAGAAAATTTTGTCAAATGGAAAAAATATATTATTTTGCGGTGGCAGTGTAGTAAATGTGTTGTATACATTTAAATAAATTTGCATTTTTAGTATACGTTTACTCTATGTCACATTAAATTAATTTTAACACATATTTTAATTTTAGTTTTTAATAGATCTTATATTTATTTCTTATAGCCCATAGTAAAATGAGTGGTGCAAGCAAGAAAAAAACTCGTCAATATTCGGAGGAATATTTAAAATTTGGGTTCATACCCGCTGTCCACGATGAGCGGATTCCTTTTTGTCTTGTATGCCAGCAATGCTTGACCAACGAATCAATGAAACGAGGTCGTCTTGAGGCGCATTTGAAGGCGAAACATAGTGCTCATATTAATTCAGATTTGAATTACTTTGAATCAACTTTGAGAGACAGTGAGGCAGTATTGATAACTTACGTAAGATTTATTGATAAAGGGCATTTTGCTGAAGAAATGTTCTGTAAGAGATTAGAAAGCACCACTACCTTCAAAGGTATATATAATAAGCTAAAAAACTACTTAGATGTCAATGATATACCAATGAAAAATATAACATCTTGTGCTGCAGATGGTGCTCCTAATATGATGGGCAAGAAAAATGGCTGCTCAAAATTGATGAAAGATGCGAATCCAGAAATGATTCTTGTGCATTGTGTTATTCATAGGGAAAACTTGGTAGCTAAAAACATCTGGCCTGTTCTAAATGAAGTACTACATTCAGTAATAAAGTGTGGTAATGCTATTAAAGCTAATGCCAAATGTGAGCGTCTCTTCAAGCTATTTTGTGAAGAACAAAATGAAGACCATGTGAGACTTTTACTTCATACTGAAGTAAGATGGCTATCTAAAGGGAACTGCTTGAAAAGATTTATGGAACTGTTTGATACTCTTAGTGATTTTTTAAGCGACAAACCTGAAATGAAGTATCTGTTAACGATCGATGGTAAAGCATTTGTGAGTTATTTAGCCGATATCTCTGAAAAACTAAATATATTAAATAAGCAACTTCAAGGAACAAATAAAACTCTTGTCGATGCAAAAGCGAAGATATTTGGTTTCATTACCAATACTGAGTTATGTCAGAAACATATTAACAACAAAAACTTTGAACAGTTTCATTGGCTCCAAAAATGTGAAGTAACTGATACCGCTTCACTTGTTATTATCAATCATCTGAATATTCTATCGGCTGATTTAAAAGAAAGATTTTCTGATTTAAAACAAATTGATTTTCCAACATGGATGATGCAGCCAATGTTAGTGGATTTGTCTGATATATCAAATATGCAATATCAAGAAGAACTCTCAGAATTGCAAAATGATGAGTCAGTTAAAACTTTATCTATATATATAAAAATGAATGCCGTGCGTTAGTCCCGCAAAAACTCGAAAATGGCTCGACCGATTTCAATATTTTATTTTTTGTTTTGTTCGCCTCAATACAGGGGTGGTTTTAGAAAAAAAACCATTTCAAAAAACCAAAAGGAACAGCTGCAAAACAAAAAAAATTGGTAATTTTGGGATTGTTCACCTCACATTAGTTTCAATAGCTTCATGGCCTACCTATATATTGTTTGACAGCTGCGTAAATGTGAAATTGTCATTAAATTAAATCGGTAATTTCTCAAAAACCCCAATTTAATGACAATTTCACATTTACGCAGCTGTCAAACAATATATGGGTAGGCCATGAAGCTATTAAAACTAATCTGCAGTGAAAACTCCCAAAATGACCAATTTTTTAGAATTTTCAGTAGTTCCTTTGGGTTTTTCTTATTTTTTTAAACCACTCCGGTATTGAGACGAGCCATTTTCGAGTTTTTGTGAAACTAAAGCACGGCAATTGATTTTTATATAGATAATTGAAAATTACTCTTAAACATTATCTTATTAACATCTTTAAGGTGCAAGATCATATTCTCCGTCATTCTCATCTGGATTACCTTCAACATTTGTAGTATTTGTGAATATTGGAAACCTGTAAAATATTGGCATCCATTGTTCCTTATATACTTCCACCGAAAAATGCGTAAAAGCTTTTAATTGGTGCGATTAAATAAAGTGTTAATAAGAAAATATATAAATGTCGAGTTTTTGCATTATGCCTCAGATAGCGGTACATCTTGAAAACGGTCAACGTGTATATTTCACTGAAGAAAATGCTCTCCAACGAGCTTTAAAGCCACCAAAAACTACATTTACTGAATTTTTCACACTGTGCCAAAAACCTGATACTTTCGGACAATTCGCAACAACATTGTTATATACCGACGTCCCTCGCTATTATGCATGGAACAAATCAGGTAAAAAATGGAAGCCAACTATAGCACGCGTATTGAAAGCAAAGACATTGGGACGACTTTACACAGTACATCCAAAACAACGTGAATGTTTCTTTTTGCGTTTGTTGTTGCTGAATGTTCCAGGACCAACGTCTTTCGAATTTTTACCAACAGTCAATGGTCAAATATTCAATACATTTCAAGATGTGTCGCGAGTTGCAATTGCTGGAAGACGACAATCATTGGGATCTGACACTTACTGATGCAGCATTTGCATCCACGCCGAATAGCATTCGTCAACTGTTCACAATTATATTGATACCCAACAGAACCATCGGTTTTGTGGGAAAAATACAAGTACGGCATGACTGAAGACATACTTCGCAGAATTAGACAAACAAACCAATATCCAAACTCTCCAACTTTTATAGGAATAATTGGTTTTTCGTTAATGGTTATAAATATTTGTTGAAGAGTTTAATTTGGATTGAATGAGATTTGGATTAAATTTAAATGTATTAAGGTTGGGTGCAGCGAGTCGGAAAGGCATCATCTTTGTTTATTTACGCGCCGGAAAACAAAACCAAAAACATAGTTTACCAGCAAGTTTTGTAAAAGAATACATACATAGGTAATTTTGGTCACACTTAATATGAAACCATATTGAATCTAATGTCTCCAAATTTTACAGAAATAAGTATTGGTTCTTTCCTTACATATTGCCAATAGTTTGATTTTCAATATTTGCATTAACTTCACATGTTTTGACGAAAACAATTTCGCAATATAAGAGAAAATAAAAGTTGGTTTTTTGGCATTGCTTTTTCCAACTATAAAATATTTGTTTCATTTTTCGATTTTGTTTTATTGTTCTCGAAAAATTTTGTTATTGAAGACTTCCAGATTTAAATTAAAAAGAGCTTTAGAAAATGGCCCTCGAATTTCGAGTGCTTGATGCTGCTATTTGCATTAATTTTAAATCTTTTAACGTTCATGGTTTTAACAGAATACACAGGCAATTTTGGATAGTCCAAATAAATGTATTTTGAATCTAATGACTCCAACTTTTATAGGAATAGTTGGTTTTTCGTTAATGGTTAAGAAGAGTTGAAATTTGAAGGTTTGGATTGATTTTAAATGTTTAAACGCTGGGTACAGCGAGGCACACCGGGTCCCAGCTATCCAAAATACAGAAAGTAAGTGGTTCATTGAGATACTTCATCTGTGTATGAAAATTCATATATCGAAAAATACCGTGTCAATGGATGGTTTTTATTGTCTCGATCAAAATGGCAGATCCCTAATAGTTTCACATTTTGTTATTTGGAATCAAAAATACCAAAAAATTGCCCTTTTCAAACTTTCCTACTGTATATTAAAATTCACATCACCTGATTACTACTATTGGCTTATGGGAGCAGCATAGGCGCGCCGGGTCCCAACTAGTTTAATATAAAAGGAGCGATGGCATGGCTTTGTGAGGAAACAGAAATCAAATACCCAAATTCATCCAAATGTGCAAGAAAACTATTGCTATCGTTTCCATCTTCATATTTAGCTGAATGTGGATTTAGTGCTGTAAATGATTTACTGGTAAAAAAAAGAAATCGGCTGGATATAACACAACGTGGAGACTTGAGACTGAAGCTAACCAAATTGGAACCTAATATAAAATCTCTGTGCAGCAAGCATCAAGCGCAAGGATCTCACTAAATTAAAATAATAAATTAATATAGAAAAATCTTTATTAAAATTATTTGGAATTTGAATTTCAGTTTTTCATTATATGTTTTGAAAATTTACTTACTGTGTTTCGTTAACAATTTCCTAGCGATTTCTTCCTAAAACCTATCATTTAAGTTTCTTAAGTGAACAATTCAATTTTTTAATATTAAAAATTATGTATGTTACATAGGGGGGGCATAAGAATTTTAGAAAGGCTAAGGTGGGGCATGGCACAAAAAAGGTTGGGAAACGCTGATCTAGATAATGAAGCCCCTATATATTTCAAACCACGGCGGTTGTCCCCTAAAGAGACGGAGGTAGGTACATCCCAGGTAAATGAATGGCTAAGCGAGGGCATAGTTAGACCAAGCTGTTCGGATTTCTCAAGTCCCGTCGTACTAGCTAAGAAAAAGGATGGCAGTTATCGCTTGTGTATCGACTATAGGAAAATTAATCGACACATTATTAAGGACCGATACCCGTTGCCGGTGATGGAAGAAATTTTGGAAGATTTGCATCATGCATCGGTATTCACGACATTAGATCTTCGAAATGGGGTTTTCCACGTCGATGTCGATGAATCAAGTAAGAAGTTTACAGCCTTCTCAACGGCAGACGGCTATTTTGAATTTAATAAGATGCCGTTCGGTTTATGCAATTCTCCAGCCGTATTCCAGAGGTTCGTAAACTCAGTATTCCAACCCTTGATAAGAGATAAGACGCTGTTGATTTATATGGATGATATCATCATTCCTTCATCTACCGAAACTCAGAACGTAGAAAAGCTAGAGAAGACCTTGCGGTTAGCCGAAAGCTATGGACTGGAAATTAAGTGGTCGACAAGTAAGTTCTTGAGAAGAAGTGTCGAATTTTTAGGGCACATAATCGAACGCGGTTCCATCAAACCATCTGTCGGAAAAGTTGAGGCCGTACAAATATTTCCTATTCCGCGTAATGTCAAGCAGGTGCAAAGCTTTCTCAGACTTACTGGTTTTTCCGCAAATTCATCTTTAACTATTCTGTCGTTGCGAAGCCACTGTCGGACCTAATTAAGAAGGACACTCCATTCGTGTTTGGTCAAAAGGAGCAGGATGCATTTGATACGCTTAAGGCACATTTGTGCTCTCATCCCGTTCTGAAGTTATTTGATCCGCAAGCCCAAACCGAACTACATACTGATGCCAGCAAAGTGGGGTATGGAGCCGTCCTGTGACGAAAATCTTTGGGCGACGATAAACTCCATCCGGTGTTTTATATAAGTTTCAAGACGACAGACGTGGAGCAGCGGTACTCCAGTTACGAATTAGAAGTCCTGGCAATTATCAAGGCACTTAAAAAGCTGCGACCCTATTTACTGGGTATACAATTTGTAATATGCACGGATTGCAAAGCTTTTGAGCTTACGATGCGAAAGAAGGAAATTAATAGTAGAATCGCAAGGTGGGCGCTGTTTCTAGAAGAGTTCGACTGTGTAGTGCACCATAAATCTGGATCAGCCATGCGTCACGTTGATGCTTTAAGCCGCTACCCTGCAGTGATGTTAGTGGAGGATAATGTTTTATATCGTATTAAAAAGGCCCAGGAAGAAGACGATTACTGCCAAGCTATAAAGAAATGTCTGGAGAACGGGGAGTACCAAAATTTTCTATTACAGGGCCAAGTTCTCTTTAAATTCGTGGATGGGGACTACTGTATCTGTCGGAGGTGGGTGTGCCGGGGCACGAAGGAGGGAAATTGCCATAAAGGCCAAAAGACTACCATTACAAAAAAAAACTTGGGGAAGGGGACTCAAAAAAAAGGGTGGCTCGGACGGTTCGACCGCCGGGGAAGTGTCGCGAATTTACGCATCCAATGCACCGGTTGTAGGCACGACTAGCGGTGCGCTAGCTAGCTCGCCAGATGGGGTGGGGTTCGCGGTGCTTGGATGCCGGAGGGGGTGACAGTTATACTGTTAAATCGTTCGTGCCTATACCACAACAAAATTTAAGGGCGACAAGGGGGGAGGAACGACGTCCGGGGCCAACGAGAGGGGCTAATAAAAAGGGAAGAAAAGAGAAAGTGTGATCACTGGTCAATAATCATTGAATGGCTACCTGATGTCCAACAGAAAGGTGGGTGGCACTCGCCTTAATTGGGACATCCTTGCTCTGGGGCCGCACCTACGGGAATATTTAAGCGTTCATGTCCGCGAAACTACTTCACTTAATTAAGACTAACCATTGATCTGCGCCTAAACGAATATTTACGTATTGTAAGTTCCTTCCTATTAGAGGTAATTATTCCTTCTGTGAAGCCCTTAACTTTACTCACGGAGTTATATAATACTCCGTCGAGATACTTGATATCGGTAAGATCATCAGAATACCTTGCGTCAAGGCTAAGTAACACTCAGGCGGACGTGTTCGAATTCATCATCTGACCTACGCGAGTTGGAAAAAAAAACCTATATAAGCGCCTCGATTGCTCATCAAAGTTACGTTACAGTTCCGGTGGAGCTTACGGACTCCCGCGAAAAAATCACCTACAACCACTACAGAAAATTATCAGGCCGTCACAGAAGATACAATTCCTGAATTCCAAATTACGAACCAACCCCTGGATAACCTAACAGTAATAATAAGGCGGGATCAGTATTACAACCACAATATTTTACTAAGAAAACTCTATTGGTAAAGCTATGGAACTAGAGACTCGATGAACTCTATGCAAGTAACGCTGGCTCCAATCCGTAATTCCAAAAAGATAAATATATATCGGGTTAAAATAATTCCACTGTTCCCGGGATCAATTCGGAATGAGAATCTATGTATATAGTGTGTATAAAAAATCACCGGGGTTCACTGTATCAATTCACAAGGCCTCCTTATAAATATATAATAATTCAAGGATGCACCATCAATTTAGCGGATATAATTATAGGTATCTACTGTATCAACGGGATTCACTTTATCAACTCCAAAGGTAGCTATATATGGGTATATAATAATTCGATGATTCACTATCACTTAAAAAGGTCATATATATAGGTATACAATAATTCACTGCGTCCCTATCATTTAAAGGTGGGTATATAGGTATACAATAAATCAATGACTCCCTGTCATTTAAGAAGGTTATAGATATAGATAAACAATAATTCAATGAGTCCCTATCAACTAAAAGTGTGTATATGGGTATATAATAAATCAATGACTCACTGTCATTTAAGAAGGTTATAGATATAGATAAACAATAATTCAATGAGGCCCTATCAATTAAAAGGTGTGTATATAGCTATATAATCAATCAATGTTTCACTATCTCTTGAAAGGGTTATATATAGGTATATACTAATTCGATGATTAGCTGTCAATTAAAATGAATGATATATAAAAAAAAATTCCACGAGATTCACTTTATTAATTTCCCCCGATAAGTGTATAAATATATAATATATCAACAAGATTCACCTGATTAATTCCACCGATAAGCATATAAATATATAAGGTATCAACAAGATTCACCTTATTAACTCCACAGGTAAATAGGTAGATATATAACGAATCAGCAGGATGCACTTTAACAACTTAACCGGTGTCTATAAATAGATATATCTGGAATAATTCCATGATCCATTATCAACTTTAAGGGTTATATATAGGTATATACTGTTTCGATGACTCGGTATCGATTGCAAGAGATTTATATATATAGGAAAAAAATCATAGGGTTTTACTTGATTAATTCCACAGATACGTATATCGATGTAGAATGAACCAACGGGATGCACTTTTTCAACTCCAAAATGTACCTATATGTGTCTATAATAGCTCAATGCTTCATGATCAATGAAAAGATTTATATAAAAATAAAAAAAAACCATCTGGTTTCATTGGATTAATTCCCCGATCATGCATTGCCTAGCGATAAAAACTCTTTCCAGGTAATTTCGGAAAAATCAATCTCGTAAATGTGCCTTCATATGTATATATATAAAAAAAACGGAAAAAAATATTCTGCTTGTTCTTTATACTGGCCTGGGATAGTTCTTGTTCCACCTTTTTTCTTATTTTTGGATTTTTCGAGACGGCAAACACTCGCCTCCTCCGATTTTTCCTTTTTTCTTTTTTTCTCCTTTTTCCCTCCTTATTCGAACATCCAACTCTAGTTATTACTCATCTTTAATGCTAAAAAGACAATTTTAAAAGTCCCGTTCGGCAGCCTTTATGATTCCGCAAGCACGCCACCAATTCAAAAAATACAAAGCAAAACGGTATACTTCCCTGATATGCGGTTTTCTTTTCCGCGAATCGCCGGTGGATGAACTCCCAAAGTGTACCTTTTCGCCGCTTTCCAAGCAGAGCTCCTTCCTCCTGTTTTTCTCTTCAATTTTCCGCCGTCAGCAATAATTTTTCCTCCTCGGTTTTATTCACTCCTGCTTATCTTTCTTTATTTCACCACTATTCGCCTCCCGCAAAATTAAACTCAACTTACAACAAACTATTCGCACTTCCCGCTTCGACACTCTATCAAAAACTGCCTGCCCAAAAAATCACCACCTCCTTACCGTCTTCCTCTCGAAAAAAAAATTCTTTTTCACCGCCAGACAAAAATCCAGGCGTGTGCCGTTAGCCTACTCTGTTGCGTATCCAGGCCATGAGAAAAAAAAATGTCCGGACAGATTCTACGTTTCGGTGTCGCTGATCCAATTTTGGCGGGAAAGATTTGCCTGTTTACCACTTTAGTGTGTGGCTGTAGTAGTATTTGCAATCTGTTAAGGAGTATCCACACTTATCAGGGCCGTGCCCGGGACGTCACAGGGCCGTGGTCTGTCAATGTGTGAACGAGCCCATGCCCGGACACGGACATGTGTGAACGAGTAAAGGAGTATCCATACATATTAGCGTTCCGTCAGGGATTAAAAAAATATCGGTGCGTACATTTTATACGAACTCGTTCACACATGTCCGTGTCCGGGCCGGAGTAAAAATCGAACGTCCCGGGCACGTCCCTGATGTGTGTGGATACTCCTTTAGGTTTCGATTGCGGGTGGTTGGGGTTACCAGCTGGTTGATTACTAACATTTGTACTTTTAGGCTGAAACTTCATGGCTCAATTTCGACCGCGAGCTAAAACATCGGTAACGGATTTAAAAATTGGGTTACGACGAACTTCGATTCCTTATACCTGGTGGGTTCATAGGTGATTGATTTAATTTAGTGATTGTTATCATTATGGTTGTTGCTGTCATTATGGTTAGTAGTACTATTGTTGTTACTGATGGACTTGAGGATAGTATGTTCATATAGGGAGAATCTGGATCATTGATATCAAGTAAATTTTTACGTTGATCTATTGGTTGCATCTGTTGGGAGGTTTGGCTTTGATTAGTTGCAATCAACTTATTACCTTGATAGTTTGGTATTTGTGGCGCTTTATCTTTTCTAGACGATTAATTCGCGTTGTCGGCAACGCTATTTCCGATGGTGAAGATATTTGGGATCGAGACCATTAGTTTTGGTACTGGACTTTTGGTGGTGGACTTTCGCGACAGGGAGCGTCTTCCGCCTAAGCCGGGGCGTCCGTTACACTACTTGTTAGTCGTCCCGAAGACGTTACAGAGGTGGATCATAAGAAATTCTCACGAAAATGGTCATATAAATTCAAAGAAGCTCGAGGTTATGTTACGGCAGGAGTATTATATCCCAAATTTAGCAAAGAAGGTTGAAGATGTCTTGAAAAATTGCATACCGTGCATTTTGGTGTCAAGGAACGCCGGAAAACCTGACGGTCTTTTAAGTCCAATAGAGAAGCTGGACCAGCCACTTCACACGTACCACTTATACCATTTAGGACCGCTAAACTCTACTGCCAAGAACTACAAACACCTCTTCGTCGTGGTCGACGCCTTCACTAAGTTTTCCTGGATCTATCCTGTTAAGTCGACTACAACGGACGAAGTCATGCGTAAACTAGAGTTCCAAGCTGACCTTTTCGGTAATCCACACAGGATCGTAACGGACAAAGGTACAGCGTTCACGTCAACGTCCTTTCGAGAGTATTGCGAGCAGAGGAATATTACGCAAGTGTTCATCACGACGGGGGTCCCGAGGGGAAACGGCCAAGTCGGGCGAATAAATCAGATCATCATCAGTGTCCTATCCAAGATGTCGGTATCTGATCCTACGAAATGGTATAAGCATGTCCCTCAACTGCAACGAGTGTTAAATTCGACGCCCACTCGGTCTACAGGAAAAACACCTTTTCAGCTTATGTTTGGAGTGAAGATGTCTAACTCAAGTCATCAGGAACTCAGGGATGTCATCGAAGAAGAAATCGTATTATCATTTGAGAATGAACGCAACGCTTGCCGGCTGGAGGCCAAAGGACAGATCGCTAAGGTGCAAGGGGAGAACAGGAGGTATTCGAGGAGAAAGAGGAAACCCGCTAAGAAGTACAAACTTGGGGATTTGGTAGCCATCAAGGGTACACAGTATGCCCCTGGAGCAAAGCTTTAATTTACTCCGTCTTTAGACTATGACAAGTAAAAAAAAAATTTTTTAGGAAACGAGCGAGGACGACTAATAAACTTTAAGTTATTTGAAAAATTAGTTTTTCTCTGCGTTTTGCAAAAAAGTTGATTTATTTAAATTCATATCAATAATTCTGCAATGAATATTTTACGTTATACATATTCGATTTAACTCCACTCACCGGCATGAACAGAATCCATTTTTAAAGTTTTCAAAAGCACTAATAGGCACTATTTAACAAATAGTTATTTTCAATGCACAATATGTGTTAGAAACTTCGATAGCTGAGTCTCGTGTAACGGCCACTTTCGAACTGATCCTACAAAAGGAGAAAACGTACCTGTCGTCAATATACCGTTAGATCCATGGCGGCCGTCTCAAGAGGCCGGCTTACCATTTTCTTCACAACCCCTGCGACATAGGTATCAAATGAATAGTTATGAAAAGTAGAATACAAAAAACTATGTCGTTAGATCCAAGGCGGCCGTTTCATGAGGACGGATTACCATTTTCTTCACAACACCCTCGACTTGGGAATCAAATGAAAGGGTATGATAAGTAGAGTACAATAAGCAATATAGAATATTCAATATACCGTTAGATCTATGGCGGCCATCTTAAGAGGGTGGATTACCACTGTCCTCACCACCCCCTCGACATTGAACCAAATGAAAGGGTATAATAACTAGAAAACAATAAGCAATATAGTATACTCAATATACCGTTAAATCCATGGCGGCCGTCTCAAGAGGCGGATTCCCATTTTCTTCACAACCGCCGCGACATGGGTAGCAAATGAAAGGGTATAATAAGTAGAATACAACAAGCAATACAGTATACTCAATATACCGTAAGATCCATGGCGGCCGTCCCAAGAGGCCGGGTTACCATTTTCTTCACAACCCCTGCGACATGGGTATCAAATGAATAGTTATGATAAGTAAAATACAATAAACTATGTCGTTAGATCCAAGGCGGCCGTTTCATGAGGGCGGATTACCATTTTCTTCACAACACCCTCGACAGGGGGCCTCGGTAGCCAGAGGTCCCGGGTTCGAGTCCCGGCAGAGCCCCACGGTCCTTCGCCTTTCCCACCTTCCCTCCTGTCATAGCCTTCCGCTAGCACTGCCCCGCTCCACCAAGCGCATGTCATCGGTTGGTTGATGGGATTCAACTTGTTTCAGGAGGCATAACACTCCAGCGAGTTGTTTCTCATTGCCCCGATGCCAGAGTCGCGATAGAAATGGTTGAGGTTAGGTGGTTGTGGCAGTTCCTTCCTGCTTCTCTCTTCCCCTTCACTATCTATCGACTAGAGCTTGCTGTTCGACACTGCACTCTATATGAAGAAAACAGATTGTCGACAGTACAAAGGGCTTTCCCTGAGCTCTATTCTTCCACATAAATAAAACATGGGAATCAAATGAAAGGGTATGATAAGTAGAAAACAATAAGCAATATAGTATACTCAATATACCGTTAGATCCATGGCGGCCGCCTCATGAGGGCGGATTACCATTTTCTTCACAACACCCTCGACATGGGAATCAAATGAAAGGGTATGATAAGTAGAATACAATAAGCAATATAGTATACTCAATATACCGTTAGATCCATGGCGGCCGTCTCAAGAGGCCGGGTTACCATTTTCTTCACAACCCCTCCGATATGTGTATCAATTGAATAGTTATGATAAGTAGAATACAATAAACTATGTCGTTAGAACCAAGGCGGCCGTTTCATGAGGGCGGATTACTATTTTCTTCACAACACCCTCGACATGGGAATCAAATGAAAGGGTATGATAAGTAGAATACAATAAGCAATATAGGATACTCAATATACCGTTAGATCCATGGCTGCCATCTCAAGAGGGCGGATTACCATGGTCTTCACAAACCCCTCGACATGGTAATCAAATGAAAGGGTATAATATCTAGAAGACAATAAGCAATATAGTATACTCAATATACCGTTAGAACCATGGCGGCCGTCTCAAGAGGGCGGATTACCATTTTCTCGACAACCCCTTCGACATGGCTACCAAATGAATAATTATGTTAAGTAGAATACAAAAAGCAATATAGTATACTCAAGAGATCGTTAGATCCATGGTGGCTGTCTCAAGAGGGCGGATTACAATTTTCTTCAGAATACCCTCTACTTGGGTATAAAATAAAAGGGTATGATAAGTAGAATACCGCATCAAGTTGAAGAAAGTGTGTGTTCTTGAACACAAGAAAGCCTGATCAACGATATAAAGGGCTGAGATTTCAGGATAATCAAGCTTATAAAAATAAATATATATTATAAAAATAAATCGGGAGATAATGAAGAAAGCATTGATGCAGAAGAGAAAGAGCAGTCAACAAGACGAAAACTAATCAAGCTGGCAAACCACACTAAAATGATAATTAGAAATGTTTCAGCTGTTGTACGAGTGCCATTCTTTTAAATGCAGACAGATCCGGGAAATTATTTCTATAGCCTGCTCGTTCAATATGTACCATTTTACTCGGAGGATGAATTAATTGATGAGCATAATAATGCACGTGAGGCTTTTCTTGCTCGATAAGACCAATTGAGACGAACAAATGCATACCTCGAAATACATCGTGCAAGGGATAGACAACTTGAAATTGCATTCAATCAAGCACATGCTTTCAATCTTCTTGAAAATCCAGGAGAAATTGTTGAGGCAGAGCTTGAAGATGAAGTTACTGAACAGGCTATGACAAACGAACAGTTTCAAAATGTGTTTGCTGCAATGAATTTACAACAGCGAGAATTATTCAACACCATTACTCGCAGAATCGAGGACCAAATGAATGGAAGTCTGAGTCGCATCAGAATGTTTGTCTCCGTTTGTTTGCTATGGTAAGAAAGCAGTTCAAATTGGCGCATTGACCGGTGTAGCAGCATGACTTGTTGGTGGAACAACGCTTCACATATTACTGAAATTATCTGTTGAGAAAGACGGAAAAACGGTAGGATATTTGGCACCTCTTACTAGTAACTATTTGCAGGTTTTGCGAAATCAGTGGAAGTACATTGAATTCGTGTTCATCGATGAGATTTCCATGGTTTCATAGGAAATGTTGTACATGATCGATTCAAGATTGCGACAACTGAAAAAAATGGAAAATTAACCATTCCGTGGCACCCATATTATGGTTTTTTCTAGATTTCTTTCAGTTGCCACCTATCTGAGGAGCTCAGGCATTCCACCAGCCTACAAGATCTATTCCAGCAATTAATTTGTGGAGACTCTTCAGCCTTGTGGAGTTGACGGAGAACACGCGACAACAAGGCGACACAACATTTGTCGATCCTCTGAATACTCTACGCGTGGGTGAATTGAAGGCCCCACATTTTGATCTATTGATGTCAAAAAATTGAATAGAGGCATCTGGCGATTTCGATTTCCATAGAGAAATTCGCATCATCTATACAACTCGTGCACAAGTTGATGCACACCACACAGCTGTCCTTGAACGATATCGAACCCAAGGAGTGCGAATTTTCAGAATTCGGGCTTAGGATGTGCTGGTGAATGCAACAAGAAATGCCGACCATGTAATCTTGGACAACATTTTGTCAGTCGATATAAACAAGACTAGAGGATTACAAAAGGAATTGGACATTTTCAACGGAGCGAGAGTGATGCTTCGCTCAAATATTAATATAGAGCAAGGACTTGTGAATGGTGCAATGGGCAATATCACCGAAATTCATTTGCTTTTATTCCGTCGTGATCTGATGTACGATATCGACATTCCATCTGTTCGTATTGACTTTGGCAGAGATGGAATTCATTTAATCAAGTCGAAATCAATACAGTTTCCGGCCTCCGAAACTATGGATCAGTCGAACGAACACAACTATCAATAATACTGTGCTGGGCCTGCACAGTCCATAAAATGCAAGGATGTACAGTAGACCATGCTGTTGTACACAGGATCAGCATTATTTGCTAAAGGACAGGCATATGTCGCATTAAGTCTTGTCAGAACATTGGAAGGGTTAAGAATAGAGGAGCTCGATTGCTCAAAACTCACTGGGCGAAAATTAGGACTTTCAGCACCATAAGTGAATCATATTTATAAATGAAATTGGTAACCAAGAAGAATCTGGTATTAATTATTTTTAATATGTACTTTTTCTACTTTTTAGTACCTGCTTGTGAGTAAAACCGAAAAGGAACGCCAACTTTTTGATAAAATTTTTGACGTTATTTCATTAACATATACTTATACAAATAAAAAATTATAACTAGGAGAATTTACAACATAATTGAAATTAATACGGTAAATTGTTTAAAGTAATAAAATGAAAGATAATAGCTGTAAATAATTACGACTGAAATCTAATTTATAGATGTTTTTATATGAAGAAAGCAGTTAAACACAATCAAAAGTCATCTATGCGCTTTTCAATAAGTGAATAATAATATGAAATAGTCCCCAAATGGCGATTTTGGACTAGCGGATTGCAATTCCGTAACTACAGGACAGGTACAGATACATTTACCCGTATGTTAGAGCAAGAGTAGTTGCGAGTAAACACGAGTGAAAATAAGTAAAAATGATCAGAAAAGGAACGCAGCTAATATTGAAATAAAAATCATATAAAATAAATTTAGCTTACTTCATTGTTTAATTTTTCAGGAATATCAAAAGTAAACAGTTTGATATATTATTAGTAGATTTAGGTAACAATTTTCCCCATGCATCTGCCATAATATAATCAAGATGTTCAAAATTGATTGCAATATTTCACACACAAAACTAAAAAGTAGAAAATATATACTTGAATAAAAAAACTTTTTAATATAAAACGTTTTTAAAACGAACTAAAAAGTATAAAATAAAGTCTCCTAGCCCCATTCAGATTTATAACCCCATACATATTTCTAACACCATACAGATAGTTCTGAAAATTTGTAATTGTGAATTTGTAATAGCTATGAAAATATTTGTAAGATTTAAAACGAAAAAACGTGCGGCGCATGCATGATTGATGCGAATGATTTCTCAACCCAGCTACTCTACACTCTTTAGTAGGTGCGTTTCATTTTCATTGTAGTACGTACGCCAGCGTAGTTGGGCGCACATCGGAGTAGATGCTGCTATACCACAGTATGGGCTGGGGTAGATGCAACTACGCCGATGTGCGCCCAACTACTCCGGAGTACGTACTCCAATGAAAATGAAACGCACCTAGTTTTGTAATTGTTTTGCCTGCAATTTAGTTGGTGCAATTTGTTTTGTGAGTTAAAATAGTGCAAGTAGTTTTAAAAAGTAAGTTTGAAAAGAAAATTGGATAAATTGAAAAATATTTATATGTTATTTACGTTAGTTTTTTTTAGTTTGTTTTTGCTTTATTAAATATAATGGTTAATGGTGATGGTAAGCATTTTTGAATAATGGACGATTTTTTGCAGCAATCCTTTGGCTAGCGTTCATTTACGGAAAAGAAATCCATAATTGAAAATGGTAGACCGAGACCAATATTACATATTTTAAGTGAAAATAAAACATGCACTATGCATTTTTCTATTAAATTATACAATAGCGCGATTGGCTTACCTGTTGTCAAAATAAGCAAAAAAAATTTGTTGGCCTTGCGTTTTATATTCAACTGAAAAGAACGTTTGGCGGTCTTCGCGATTTAATGATTTAAATAATTTTCATAAAATCGTTCATAGGCATGGTCAAAAAACGTGCGAGCATTTAAAATCGGTTTAAGCTCTTTCTAAATTCGGTACAGGCCAAAGGATTGAAAATCTAGTAGACACTCATTACAAATCCTCAATTATGAGAACAATGAGTTAGTTAAAAAGAACCGGAAAATTATTAAAACTTGTATAGAAGTTGTTTGCCACTTGGCATGTCAGGAGCGAACCTTCTTTCCGTCAATCACAGGCTTCTCACGTTACTTTACTAACTTTACTAACTACAACTAAACGAACCGCTATTCTCGATTTTTTTTAAAGCGAAAGCTTCCAAAACTAGCTCACAGTCGCTGCGATTTCAATGGAAGACTTATGTTATCTATTCATGATAATATAGATAATCTTAATACTCGTTTTGAATATATAACGTGAATCCGCGGAACGGAGTTCTTCCACACAAATTTTGCCAGATTGCATCTCCTACAATTCAAAGCACGCCATGCCACTGTGCGGAACACGATCGAAATGGGTAAGTGTTCCCCAGAATGGGTAACACATGGTCACTTTATGTTAGAGAAACATTGGCGATAAATATTATTGAACTTAATTTTTTTGAATTTAACTTTTTTGAATTTAATTTTTTTAGGAATAGTTATTTAGTTATTTGTTGTGGTTGGTAATCTAATGTTCGATTACTTTTCTTAAAGTTAATTGTCTGAATGTATTTTTCATAATAGGAATCCTTCTTTAAGTTCTGTCATTTGTTGTGAACGACTTCAGGGTTTTGGGTGGTGTCGTTTCGTAACTTTGTTTTTCTTCTTGAATCCAAACGGGTTTGTGCGCGCACTGGTACCAGGGCGAGTTTCACGCTGTGATGATTGTTGATTGGCTGCGAATGATTGGGTAAAATCGAACCGTCACCTCCCCGTGGTGCCCACTGGATAGCCAACTAGCGACGGTAGTAGCGAGGGTGGGACGCTATATTCCCGCATACCAGCGACGGGCTGGCAACCCGTCCTGGCATTACCACATTGCCACGAGACCTACAACAGAGCCTCGGATAGGATTGACCACACAACGAAGACCCGGATATCGTATTAAGGACCATGATTTACGAATTTTTTCTTGGAATGTAAGGACACTGTATCAACCTGGCAGACTAAAAGTTCTACTAAACGAATTAGATAAATATAAAAGTGACCTGACAGCAGTGCAAGAGGTGAGATGGATTGGAAAGGGGATCCTAGAGAAAAAAACGCACAATATATTTTATAGTTGTAACGAGAAGAATCATACTTTTGGGACGGCATTTATTGTAAGAAAACAAATTAAACATCTAGTAATGGGGTTTGACGCTATAGATGAAAGAATATGTAGAATACGTATAAGAGGAAGATTCTTTAATTACTCCATAATAAATATACATGCCCCGATTGAAGATGCGCTAGAAGAAGCGAAAGATGCATTCTATGAAACCTTAGATAGGACGCTAAGAAACTGTCCTAGACATGATGTAAAGATTGTCATAGGAGATGCAAATGCAAAAATTGGCCATGAAAGTACATACCGACCAACAATAGGAGCATTTAGTCTACACGACGAAACAAATGAAAACGGTATGAGACTGATCAGTTTTGCAATGATAAATAATATGGTGATCGCAGACACAAGATTCCAGCGAAAAGATATACATAAGGTAACCTGGAGATCTCCGGATGGAAGAACGCAAAACTCAATTGATCATATACTTATAGAAGCGCGTCACTGTTCAGAAGTACTAGATGTCAGATCATATCGTGGTGCAAACATCGACTCCGACCATTATATGATTGGGACGAGAATCAGAAGCAGAATATCGACACTAAACGAAAGAAGAAACCGCAGGGAAAGAAAATTTAACGTGAAATTATTAAAAGAAGAAGCAAAACAAGAAGAATATGTGGAAGAAATAAATAGAAGATTGATAAATGCAAATAATCACAACGCCTAAGACATAGAAGTTAAATGGAATAACTTGAAGACCCTAATCAAACAATCAGCATCAAATACCCTAGGATACGAACCCCGTGAAAGCAGAAATGAATGGTTCGACAATGAGTGTACCCGTGTAATGCAGGAAAAGAATATAGCATATCAAGTAATGATACAGAAACACAGAACGAGAAATGCAGTTGAGACATACAAAGAAAAAAGAAGACAGGAGAAAAGAGTGCACAAAGCGAAGAAAAAGGAGTACTGGGAAAACGAAATGTTGAAAATAGAAGAAGCGAACAACCGAAACGATGTCAGGAAACTATATAAAAAAGTAAAGGAGCAACGAGTCGGTTTCAAGCCCAGAATAACCATGTGCAAAAATAAGGATGGAGAGATCTTAAGTACCAAAGAATTAGTTCTAATTAGATGGCGTGAACACTTTCAAGAACTGCTAGCTCGAGATGAGGAGCAACCCCTTACAGAAAACATGGAACTAGCAGAAGAACTAGCGGGAGACATGCCTACATTAGAAGACGTACAAAACGCAGTGAAAAAGCTAAAAAACAACAAATCTCCGGGCAAAGATAACATCGTAGCAGAGCTATTGAAACAAGGAGGTGAAAACGTAATATTAAGCCTGCATGAAATCGTAACACTAATACGGACCCAGAAACGAATACCATCGGAATGGAGCGAGGGCATTGTGTGCCCCATACATAAAAAAGGAGATCAGCTAAACTGCCGTAATTATAGAGGTATCACGCTATTGAACGTAGCATATAAAGTATTATCAAATATTTTATACATTAAACTGCAGCCTTACGCAGAAGCAGCTCTGGGAAACTATCAAAGCGGTTTCCGCCCCGGAAGATCCACCACAGACCATATTTTCACCCTTAGGCAGGTCCTGGAAAAGGCAAATGAATTTAATATTACCATACATTCGCTATTCATAGATTTCAGAAACGCCTATGATAAAATAGAACGTGAAGAATTATATAAAGCTATGGAGTATTTAAGATTTCCCAAACACCTCGTAGATTTGACCAAAATGACAATGAAAGAGGTCATATGCAGAATAAGAATTGAAGGAGAGCTGTCAGAACCATTCAACGCCACAGTAGGACTAAGACAAGGAGATGCCCTATCGTGCTTACTATAATAGTATACTATTTAACGGTAGCTATGGAAAAAGTGATAAGAGACGCAGGAATTAACACCGCGGGCAGTATTTTCAACAAGTCGGTACAACTATTGGCATACGCTGACGACATCGTAATACTAGCCAGATCCAGCATAGCAATGAAAGAAGCCTTCATATTGCTAGAAAGAGCAGCAAAGAATTCGGACTAGCAATTAATGAAGAGAAAACGAAATATATGTGCATCTCTAAAAGACGGAATGATCGCCAGAATATGACAATTGATACATATAACATCGAAGGTGTAAAAGAATTTATATACTTAGGGACGCTAATCTCAAAAGATAACGACACGACGGCAGAAGTCATAAGGAGATTGGCGCTGGGAAATAGATGCTATTTTGGGCTACGTAAACACTTCTTAACAAGGAACATATCAAGGAGGACTAAAGTTAAACTATACAGAACCCTTATAAGGCCAATACTACTGTATGGATCCGAAACCTGGACACTAAGAAGTGATGAAGAACACCTCCTGGGGTGCTTTGAAAGAAAAATCCTGCGCACAATATATGGAGGAGTGAACGAAAATGGTGTTTGGAGGAGAAGATACAATCACGAACTGTATCAGTTGTATAAAGATCCAAACATCATAAAAACTATAAAAATTAGCAGAATTCGATGGGCAGGACATGTTGAACGTAGCAGTGATGACAGCATAACAAAAATTATTATAAACAAGAGACCAGACGGACACAGAGGCACAGGACGTCCAAAAAAGAGATATGCAGATAGCGTAGAAGAGGATCTACGAACCCTAGGTATAAGAAATTGGAGACCCCAATCCAGGGACAGACAGTTCTGGAGGAGGATATTGCAGGAAGCCAAGGCCAATAACAGGCTGTGGAGCTATTTATGATGATGATTAGTTTGTATATATTACAGGGTTTATTCTTTTTCTAGGCTGTTAGGACACCATATGAATATTTTTCGCAATATTTTACTGTGGAATTGCTAGAAAAGGCGGTTATCCATACATCCCAGTATTATTTAGCAACAACTGGTCGAGAACTTAAGACCACATACAAAGAAATGTTGGTATTTTTTGGAATGCATGCAATAATTGGATGCATTAAATTTCCACGAATCCATATGTATTGGAATACAAAATTCCGTTTTAATTTAATTGCTCAGGCAATGACTCGTGACCGTTTCTATTTACTTCGCGTAAATATACATTTTGTTGATGTTAACGCTGTATCCGGGAAACAGAAAAAGGAAAATCTCCTTTGGAAGGTACAGCCAGTAATTGACAGCGTACGAGATAAATGCTTGAAAATAAGCCGAACCAACTTCAAGAATTTTTCCATTGACGAGCAGATGATCCCATTTTTAGGTCGATGTCCTGTTCGTCAATATGTATAAAACAAGTCCAGTAGGATTAAAAAACTTTGTGCTAACTTTGTTTTGCGGAATGGTATTAGATTTCGAAGTTTATCAAGGTCTTACAACGCCTCTTTCGGACAGAAGCCTTGGGTTAGGACCGGCAGTTGTCTTACGGCTAACGGAAACATTACCGAAATATTCGTGTGTTTACTTTGATCGGGATTTTAGTACACTCCCGCTTCTTCAAAAGCTAAAAGATAATGATATTTATGCGACAGGAACTTTGATGAACAACCGCCACAATTATACTTTTATCAAAGATTCCAAAATGAAAAGGGGCGAGTTTGAAGAGGTATGCGTAAACGATAACTCTCTGTATCTAGTGAAATGGAAGGACAATAGAGGCGTGTTAATGACCTCAACTTTCACTGGCAGTCAGCCAGTTAACATTGTGAAACGCTGGGACAAAACTGCAAAGCCCCGAATTGATGTTGCTTGTCCCGCTGTCGTTTCGTCGTACAATGCGAGTATGGGTGGAGTCGATACTTGTGACCAACTTATCGAGTGCTATCGAACATGGATGAAGACCAAAAACTGGACTGTGAAAACTATTCTTCACATGTTCGACTTAGCAATTGTCAATAGTTATTTTGAATACAAATATAATTGCAAGCAAAACAAATATGGTAGGAAAGAGACAATGGATTTATTGGAGTTTAGGCTGGAAGTAGGCGAATATTTATTGGGTGGTGTGGGCAAGAAAAAACCAAGGACCGCTGACAGCAGCTCAGAATCAGAAGAAGAGCCCATTGAAAAGAAAAGAAAAAGAGCTTCGGCATTACCTGGCCAAGATAAGAGATTTGATGGTTTCAATCACTGGCCAATGGCCGTTGAGACTCTGAAAGCTCCACTCAAGTGCCGCTTACCTAATTGCGGAAGCCGATCGCGCACAAAGTGTGAAAAGTGCGATGTATATCTTTGTCTTAATAAAGACTCAAACTCTTTTAAATTATTTCACACCAAAAACTAGATAATTCATAATTTAATATACTATTTATAAAATTTAATAACAATTAGTTTTCTTTAATTTTAACATTATATGCCAAGATTTAGGTAACTACACCCCTTAAGTTCACAATCGTGAGTATCCTTGTACAAGGACATCCAATAACTTTTTTTCCAAAAAAAAATTTCTTTTTTTTCTTAGCCATGTTATTGCTAAAAAATGTTATAATCAACAACAAATATTGTTTTGGAATAGCTCAGGAGGGAAAGGGCTAGATCTGGCAAAAGGCTTCCACCAGATAGAGGTGGCCGAAGAGAATGTCAAAAAGACAGCCTTCAGCACAGACAATGGGCATTTCAAATTTGTCAGGATGCCATTCGGCTTAAAGAATGCTCCTGCCACTTTCCAAAGACTAGTTAATGCGGTTTTAAGGGATTTTATTGGTAAAATTTGCTATGTTTATTTAGATGACATTATCACTTTTAGTACTAGTAAAGAGGAGCATTTCGACTCGATATAAAAAATTTTGAAAAGGTTGCAAGACACTAACCTGAAAATTCAATTAGATAAAAGTGAATTCCTCAAACACGAAACTGAATTCTTGGGTCATATTGTGACTAGAAACGGTGTGAAACCAAACCCAACGAAGATAGAAGCAATCCATAAATTTCCTACGCCCAAAACCCCCAAACAAATTAAATCATTTTTAGGTTTGGTCGGATTCTATGGGAAGTTTATCAAGGATTTCGCTAAAATAGCGAAGCCTATGGCTGCCTGCTTAAAAAAGGATAGACGTATAGATGTAAACAATCCAGCCCTTAACAAATTAAAATTATTAATAACTACAGACCCTATTCTTATTTACCCGGATTTTAGTAAGAAATTTGTACTAACTACAGATGCCAGCAACTTTGCGATCGGGGCAGTTTTATCGCAAGATAACCGTGCCGTATGTTATGCTTCTAGAACATTAAATGAGCATGAGTTGCGATATTCGACAATCGAAAAGGAGCTTCTCGCCATCGTCTGGGCGACAAAGTACCCTTATTTATTCGGTCGAAAGTTTCTAATAAGAACGGATCATAAGCCCCTACAATGGCTCCAGAACCTCAAAGAGCCCAATTCAAAATTGCAAAGATGGAAGATCAAACTAGAAGAATTTAATTTTGATATTGAATACCTGAATGGCAAAGAGAATAAGGTTGCTGACGCTTTGTCTAGAGTGGAAATAAATACGAACGAAACAGAAATTGATGAAATATCATCAACGGGCGCAACTGTAGACTCTGCTAATGAGATAGCACGGAACACATTCCAATATCTGAATCGCCGCTCAACTTCTATAAAACCCAAATTATTGTGGAAAAGGGTTCGTTGATAAAAGAAGATTTTCAGAAAGTCTTCGGAAGAAACCGGAAAACTTTTATAAATCCTAACCCAGATGAAAAATTTTTCTTAAATATCCTTAAGACGCATTTTCCGCTTGAAGGAATTGTTGGTATTATGATTAACGACCTCAGCATTTATAATGTTTTTCAAAATACTTATCTTAAATACTTCTCCAAAAATAAATTACTTAAACTTAACAAATGTTATCTCTTATTAGAAGATATAACAGAACGTCACAAGCTCCATGAAAAAATATTAGAGCAACATGATAAAACGAACCATAGAGGTATTAACGCTGTTTATGCAGAATTAAAAACAAAAATCTATTTACCCAAATTAAAATTAGAAATTCAAAAAATAATTAACAATTGTCATATTTGCAATTCTGCCAAGTTTGAAGGGCACCCGTTAAAACTCCATTTAAAATTACAGAAACGCCGAATAAACCACTGGATATTGTCCATATGGACATCTGGTTCAAAAGCAAAGGTGTTCCATGCCTTACGATTATTGATAAGTTTACAAAACATGCCCAAGTAATACCACTTAAATCGAGAACTTGGATAGACTTAAAAGATGGTCTAATGCAATACATTTCATCCCTGGGTAAACCACGAAAAATTATAACGGATCGAGAAAAGGGTTTTAACAGTTTAAACTTCTTAAATTTCTTAAAAAATGAAGGAATTGAGGTTCATTTTACCACACCAAACAATCACACGAGTAATTCAGACGTAGAACGGTTTCATAATACCCTTAACGAACACTTGAGAATACTCAGCGTAATTGAGAAAGAACAGAGAACTCCACTCGACGGAGATCCAATCATTCAAAGCGTAAAAATTTATAACGAAACTATTCATTCTTCCACCGGGAAAAGACCAATAGACTTTTTAAATGGAATTATAGGCGTCGAAGAATACGATTTGATAGATAAAAACATACTAAAAAATAAAAATACAACCACTCAAAAGCGAAATAAAGAAAGACACGAAGATAAACCCTCAAATTATCTTAAATTAAATAGAGTTACTAAGCTCCAACCGTACCATAAAAAAGTTAATGTTAGAGAATCGGACGAAAATGATCAACAAATTAACAATGAACGCTTACCCAGATACAACAAACAATTCAAAAGAAAAATGAAATATCAAAACTAATAAATAACCTATTCATTTCAGGATTACTCTGCTTCACCCTTCTACTAATATTTCAAATCAGTGCAGCAAAATCGTCAATATCAATAGACGAAATTCAATCAGGAAATGGCTACGTCCTTATCCGAGAATCCGAAGTGAAAATAATTCATAGTTATAAACGAATAATGCATTTTGTAAATTTAAGTCAGTACGAAGACAACATTAATAAAATTGAACAAAACATAATCAATCTTCACAATAAAGCTCAAATACATGAAACTCTATTATACAAAATTAATCATTTAAAAGAAGACTTCAGTAGTCTAATCCCACACTATGTGAATAAAAGAGGACTAATTAATTTATTAGGTAATGGATTAAATTTTGTCGCCGGAGTAATGGATAATAATGACCGTGAGGACATCCAAAGACACTTTCAAGCAATAGAGAAAAATGATAACCAAATTATTAACAATTTAAACGACCAAGTCGAAATTAATAAACAACTTTCAGACCAAATACTAAATATCACAAATCATGTGAATACCGTACAAGATAAAATAAGTACAAAAATAAACGAACTTGAAATACACGTTGATCATTATGACTGCAATAAGCGAAAACATTGACATGGTCTCATACCAAATTTCTAACATTAAAGAAGTAGATAATTTTAGCTAGTAAATTAGAAATTTTACCCAGAAATATTTTGTCGCAAGAAGAAATATTGAGTTAAAATATTACAATTGAAAAATTTCCCTACATAAAAAATTGTGTACTTTTCAAAAACAATTTAATTGTATTTGTACTGTCAGTACCAAAGTTCGTCCATGAGAGTTTCGATCGAGAAGATCCCAAATAAAAATAATTCAATAGAACTAAGTACTGATATCGATAAAATAATTACCTCTCAGAAATATGTTTTTGTAAATATTGAAAAGAAGCACATCCTCAAAACGGAGCTAGTCCAATTTGAAGATGATTCTATCTCGAATCTTTTAAACTTTAGGGAAATGAAATGTAACTATAAAAGAAATAATACAGAAGATGTTAAATTAATAGCGGACAATATTATAGTAACAAAAAAATTTAAATGAGACTTTATTAGTACATACTTGTGGTCAACAACAAATAATAAAAATTAAAAGAAATAATGTAATTAGATTTGAAAATTGTACTATTGCGATAAATAATTTGAAATTTGATAATAAAATTGGCGAGTATTATGAAAAAATCCTACCAATTGTAGAAAGTAATATCACGGTAGGAAATGTTTTAAATGAATTTCACCCTGAAAAATTGTACTTTAAGTTCATTAATAATACCAAAAAGTTAGAAGAAATTAAATTTGAAAGCAATTGGAAATGGTATACAAGCATTAGCACTGAAATTGTCATTATTAGCGTAATTATAATAATATGTGTTTTTATTTTCTCTAAATGCAAATAGACCAAGAGCCAGCGACGTATTTTGTGTTGTCATTTCATCCCTCATGAAAATTTCCACACTAAATCTTATATGCCTGCTGAACAATAAAAGTTACTTCTGGCAGCCCCTTGTGGCCGGGATGAACTACCCCAAAATTACAAAGAGGGTAAAAAATAAAGTTCAATTTTGTTATAGTATTACTCATGAATTTTCTGGAGATTATTTTTGATAGTATTCTCTATTTATAAAAATTAATGCCAGAACATTTACCCTTCACCTAATGCTTGCCAGAACGCTCTAAATCTTTATTTAAAGGGGTTTATTGCATAAATAGTCCATTCAAGATGCGAGGGGGGTGTTCCAACATAACACCATTAAGAAAATCGAACCTTACATGTATTTTGGGTCGCTGATTACGAAAATCGGGGTCCTGCGGTCCTAAAATATGGGCGTTGCCCTTAAAAACGAAAAAAATACCCCTTTTTAAGGGTTGTTCGCGATAATTTCTATAATAATGAAAAATAATCCAACGAAATACACATTTCTCAATATTTATTTGCGAAGGTGGTTGATTTATATTAAATCAAGCCAAACCTTATAACAAGGGATAATCCTAAAGGGTAAAAACCACCCCTAAATCAACTGAAAATAAAAAAAATTGTAAAATTTTTTTTTCTAGTCTATGCTCCAAATTCGATTTTATGAGTATTGTTAGCCAAAAATAAATTATTTTCAATCCTTAAGGGGTTAAACTACCCCTACAACTTTAGAAATCAACTTTAAACAAAAAAAATAAGCAAAATTTTTTTTCCTGCTTAATTATATTCAACACTTTACCCCATTAAGTCAGCCAAAAATTTAATTTTTTATGAAATAATTATTAAAACATTTGGAAAATTTATTTAAAATTTAAATTGGAACCTACGAAAAGAACATTTTTTCAATGTATTTTTTATGTTTTGATTTAGGGGTGCTTTCATCCCTTTAAAAGGGGGTAAAATAAATTTTCCAAATGTTTTAATAGTATTTCATCAAAAATAATATTTTTTATATTTTTTTCAAATTCAACTTTAATGTAGGGGTAGTTTTACCCCCTTAAGTGGTGAAAATAAATAATTTTTGGGTTACAATACTCATACAATCGAATTTGAAGCATAAACTTGAAAAAAAAATTTACAAATTTTTTTATTTTCAGTTGATTTTAGGGGTGGTTTTAACCCTTTAGGATTATCCCTTGTTTTAAAGTTTGGCTGATTTAGTATAAATCAACCACCAAATCGCAAATAAATATAAAAAAATGGATTTCGTTAGATTATTTTTCATTATTATAGAAATTATCGCGAACAACCCTTAAAAAGGGGTATTTTTTCGTTTTTAAGGGTGACGCCCTTATTTTAGGACCGCAGGACCCCGATTTTCGTAATCAGCGACCCAAAATACATGTAGGGTTCGATTTTCTTAATGGTGTTATGTTGGAACACCCCCTCGCATCTTGAATGGACTATTTATGCAATAAACCCCTTTAAATAAAGATTTAGAGCGTTCTGGCAAGCATTAGGTGAAGGGTAAATGTTCTGGCATTAATTTTTATAAATAGAGAATACTATCAAAAATAATCTCCAGAAAATTCATGAGTAATACTATAACAAAATTGAACTTTATTTTTTACCCTCTTTGTAATTTTGAGGTAGTTCATCCCGGCCACAAGGGGCTGCCAGAAGTAACTTTTATTGTTCAGCAGGCATATAAGATTTAGTGTGGAAATTTTCATGAGGGATGAAATGACAACACAAAATACCTCGCTGGCTCTCCCTCTAAAAGGAGGACAGACCAATGCAAAAATCAAAACGAAATTTATTCGCCAGGAGTCGAATCTTAAGGAAATTCTTTCTTAAATTTTCTCACGTCGCTAAGCTCAAATTTCATAAAAACCCTTAGCGACAATCATTTTAATTCCAGTCTTAAATTCAATTCTAAAAATTAAAATAACACGTTGCATTCCTATGAGATAAAACTTGAGCAAATGTCGGGATTCGAATTACAAAAACGTCTGTCCTCACTCGCACTGAGATAGTAAAAAATCTCGTTAAGAATCTTAGAGTTAAGGCTGAAGTACAATGATTCCGTTCCGAACCGCACCGTAAGCGTGCCGTCCCGTGGAGTTGGATAACTGGCTACAATACAACCTATTCATTCCGCTTTTGACAACTATCAAGTTTAAAAGAAATGAGTGCAGAAATAAATAAAATGTTGTGTCCAAATAGAATTAATTTGTTTTATCAAAAATTTCCGAATATTTTTTTACTAATTCAATTAATTTTTCGTCGTTCACATTTATGTTTTAAATTACCGACCACCAAATGAGGTTATGTCTTCCGACCTTTTCGTAAAAAGATGGAATTTGCTCATCTTTTCCATTCCGCACCGTTCCGAACCGTCCACTGTAGTCACCCTTCCGTTTCCACGAACATTTCCAATGAACATTCCTACAATCCGACTTTTGACATTTATACGAAACGGTACGGAGCGGAATCATTGTACTCCAGCCTTAAGTCTAAAGGTCCGGTTACACGCAACGATCTGCTTGTGCAAATTGACTGGCGCAAGGCAATTGGTGCAAATAAACTAAGTGAACATGAATCGGTTCACGCGCAACGATTTATTTGTACAAATTGACTGGCGCAAGTCATTTGGTGCAAATAAAATGAGTGAAAATGAACCAGTCACCAGTGGACAAAAAGTGAACGTCACCTTCCACCCAAGGGCATGCTGAGGGTTGTAGCTGAGGCTTGAACATCGTTTAAACGCTCATGCCGAATCACCAACCTCAAGCCGATTTTCTAAGAACACATATTTTGCACAAGGCAACCTTTTTGGCTTGCGCAAGCTAAAAATTTGCGTTTACACGCAACGATTCAGCCAATTGGCACAAGCAGATCGTTGCGTGTGACCGGACCTTAAATTAAGTTTTTATCCGTGACGGTTTTTAAATAAATTCTAATTAATAAAAAGCGTTTTATTTGTTGTTAATTTTTTATAAAACTTTTAAGTGAGTTCCGAAGATAACTAAACTATATATTCAAATTTACCCAACTAATCACTCAAATTTTCTCTATAATCAATAATAAAATCAATAAAAAAAAGTTTGCATTTTTGTTAAAAAAACCTAATTCAGCCACTAATTTCAGCCACCGAGCAAGAAATCGTATTTCCCAACAACAACAAAACAAAAGGAATACGCGCACAGGAATCTATTTTTAGATCCAAAACTTCTGGCTTTTCTTCCAACATGCCTGAAGGGCTTTGTAATGCTTTTTCAAATTCAGGCGCAAACCTGCTTTTTTTCAAGTTTTACTAAAAATTAATAAAATTGAAAATTTTGTTATGTTATGATTATTATGAACGTAGAACGAAATAATATTATAAAATTAATGTTGAAAACCCACCCCCGTTGATTGTAGAGGTTTACAACAGAAATTAGAAGCCCAACAATTCATATCAGTGTAACTATCGCCATCTAGCGTCGTAGTCGGACAAATGTTTGTCCATATCTACTTAGTATATAATCAATAGGCCCCCATCCACGGTCAAACAAATCATCAATAACCAATTTTCGACAAACAACGCACACATTTATGCTTTGACTTTTATTGGGCCTATACACACAGTGCATATTTATGGCGCCTAAAACCGGTTTTATAGATGAGAGAGGGAAGGGAGTGGAAGAACTTAACGAAACATTTTTCACGCAAAACCAAACCCGTGAAAACTAGCACACATATAAAAAGTTACTTCTACCTCTTGCATTCTTTAGCTCTGTTTTTCTCTAACAAGTAAATTGCATCTGCAATACATTTAAATGTTCCTGTATAGCATTCAAATTTACTATCCATAATTTCCGCCCCGTGTGAGTCGCTAGGAGTTGAATAAAACCGGTTTTACTGACCACACTTATGTCAACGTGTGAATATGCCCATTGGCAAGGCCAGGCCATTCTCACTAAAGGCCCAACTATAATGCACATAAGAAACGTACGTCGGCCGACGTGCGTAAATATCAAACTTTCGTCAAACGTATAATGGTTTGTGTATACGGAAAGTTTCCACAAGTTTAAAATTATTAAAATGCATTAATATGTTCATTGACTATTCAAACTTGGCTATTAATCTTTGCTAGTGTGGCGTACACAATAAAACGCCATCACATCGTTCTTAGAATAAGAATTTTCTCTTTATACTTATAATTCACATGTAGTTTACTCAAGCAAGAATTTTCTCTTTATACTTATAATTCACATGTAGTTTACTCAAGCAAGAATTTTCTCTTTATACTTACAATTCACATGTAATTTAGTTTTAGATTTAGATATAAGACTTTTGTAAATATTTTTGGAATAGAGCTGAATTGTCTTGGACTTCTGTGTTTTGCATAAGAAGTAGTTTTTTGGTTTTTAAAGACATCTACTAAGGTGGTGACCCCGCAAAGGCACTACTTAAATGGTGCCCAAGAACAATAAGCTCTAGTTTCAGGAAGACTGTCCCTGCGGTATCAACATAAACCGAACCGGAGAAATCGCTCCGAGCAAAGATGGATGGCCGCAGAGTAAGTCATCAATCCAGAAGGAGGAGGACAACAAGCAGCCACGAGAAGGAGAGGAGAAGAACATAGCAGCCGTATCCGTAAGGATACCACCATTCTGGAAGAAGAGTCCGGATCTCTGGTTTCACCAGCTGGAGGCACAATTCCACACCAGCGGCATAAGAGCAGATGACACACAGTACTACACACTAGTAGGAAACCTGGATGCAGACATCTTAACTGAAGTGAGGGATGTCATCACCCACCCACCGGCTGAAAATAAGTATTGGGCCTTGAAGAAGCGACTATTGCAGGCCTTCCAGGAATTCGAGCAGCGACGCCTAAAAAAACTCCTCAGCGGCATCACAGCAGATGGGAGGAAACCATCTCAACTCCTCAACAAGATGAAGGAAGGAACTAGCAGGCAGTAACATGTCCAACGAAGGATTGAAGACCCTATGGATGCAACAACTACCTCCACAAACTCAGGCAGTCCTGACTAGTAGCCCAACCCAGGACATTGGCAAACTGGCGGACCTGGCAGACAAAATTTCTGAGGTTTTCTCAGACATAGCAGCAATAGCAACACCATCACCCACGAACACATCACCTTCCTTTCAGCAACAAGTGGCAGCGCTCCAGAAACAAGTAGAGCGCCTGAAGTTTCACAGACGAAATTCATCAAGACATCGAAGTTTTTCCCGTAGCCCCAGCCGATTCAGGAGATCCGACAGCAACCAACCAACCGACAGCAACTCGCAGCAAATCTGTTGGTACCACAGGAAATTCGGGAAAGCAGCTAAGCGATGTCAACACCCCTGCAGTTTTGGAAAAAACTAAATTGCGGATCAGGAATGACGACTAACTGGTCCAAAACCAAAATTTGTCGCCTCTACCTCAACGAAAGGTCCACCAAGATTTCTCATCGACACTGGAGCCCAAGTTTCAGTGGTTCCACCAACCCCAAAGGAGAAACACCAACACTCAGCACAAATTCTGTACGCAGCCAACGGTACAGAAATACCAACATTTGGGCAACGACTCCTACAACTCAACCTAGGTCTACGCAGGAATTTCCAATGGCCTTTTATCATCGCTCTTGTCAAAGAGCCCATAATAGGTTCAGATTTCCTGGCCCATTACGATCTTTTAGTCGATGTGAGGAATAATCGGCTAATCGACAACACAACGTTGCTACAATCATCAGGATCCAGGGTACCATCATCTTCAAGTATAACTGAAATTAGTACTATCAACCCATCAGCTCCACTGTACAGTTTACTGAAGGAATTCAAAGACATCACCAAGAGTACCTTACCTATACACATTTCACACAACGTCAGACATCATATACAAACAAAAGACCACATACCAATATACAGCAAACGAAGGCGACTCTCCCCGGAGCAACTAAAGACTGCTAAACAGGAGTTCCAGTACATGATGGATGCAGGAATCTGTCGCCCATCCGACAGCTGCTGGGCAAGTCCCCTCCACATGGTAAAAAAACCCAATGGCGAATGGCGACCATGTGGAGACTACAGAAGATTAAATGCGGTTACAATTCCTGACCGCTACCCCATTCCACACATCCAGGACTTTGCTCACCAATTACATGGAAGGAGCATTTTCAGCACAATAGACCTCAACCGTGCCTACCATCAAATCCCAATGGCGCCTGAAGACATTCCGAAAACAGCGATCACTACACCATTTGGACTTTTCGAGTTTCCGAGGATGACATTTGGCTTGCGCAATGCAGCACAGACATTCCAGCGATTGGTCCACGAAGTAACTAGAGGCCTTGACTTTTGTTTCCCCTATATAGATGACTTCCTTATCGCTTCCAAGAACAGAGAAGAACATCGACAGCATCTGAGGCAAATATTCCAACGTTTGCAGGAGTACGGACTAACCATCAACCCAAATAAGTGCAGCTTTGAAACAACAGAAGTGCACTTTCTAGGGTATCTCATCAACAAAGAGGGAACTAGACCACTCCCATCGAAAGCGGAAGCAATCGCAACATTCAGGGAACCAACAACAGTACGGGAGCTTCGCAGATTCTTAGGGATGATCAACTTTTACCGCAGATTCATACCCAAAGCCGCAGAAATGCAAGCCCCCCTTCATGCATGTCACTCAGGCAACAAGAAAAATGACAAAACCATCATACAATGGACACAGGAGCTCCGCCACGCTTTTGAACAATGCAAACAGGCATTGGCAAAGGCAACACTACTAGCCCATCCAATCCAAAACACATCATACGCATTAATGGTAGATGCATCCGACACGGCAGTAGGTGCAGTCGCACAACAGCTAGCACCAGAAGGATGGCAACCATTAGGGTTATTTTCACGCAAGCTATCACCAGCGCAGACAAAATATAGCGCATATGACAGAGAACTTCTCAGTGCTTACTTGGCAGTGAAGCACTTCCGACATCTCCTAGAAGGACAACATTTTGTCATATACTCCGACCATAAGCCCTTAACTTTTGCCTTTCAGCAAAAACCAGAGAAGTCCTCTCCAAGACAACTAAGACACCTAAGCTACATAGGAGAGTTCACAACAAGGATTAATCACATCGCCGGAAAAAACAACGTGGTAGCAAATACCCTGTCCAGAGTAAATGCAATTTCCCTGCCATCCACCATCAACTACGATGACCTGGCAAAAGGGCAACAAGAGGATAAAGAGCTACAGAAACTTCTTCAGTCAACCACAACATCATTACAATTAAGAAAACTAGATGTTCCTAATTGTAATCAGCAGATATATTGCGACATATCAATGGGCAAGATTCGACCGTACGTCCCATACACAGTCTATCTCATCCAGGAGTTAAACGAACTACACGTCTGCTAACTGAACGAGTCATCTGGCCCGGTATTAAAAAAGACTGCAGCAAATGGTCCAAGGAATGTGTCAGTTGCCAGAGAAGTAAGGTTCAACGGCATACCAAATCACCATTAGCCGATTTTCCGCCGCCATCGGGACGTTTTCAACATGTTCATCTGGATCTAGTAGGACCACTACCCTACTCGGAAGGCTACACTTATGCCCTCACATGCATCGACCTTTTCACTAGGTGGCCAGAAGTTATTCCTATCGAAGACATAACGGCAGAAACAGTAGCAGCTGCCTTCCTCACAGGATGGATTTCACGTTTCGGCGTACCCATGGAAATAGTTACCGACCAGGGATGTCAATTCGAGTCACAACTTTTCAACGAGATGACTAAACTACTCGGCATAAAAAGAAAACGATCAACACATATCATCCCCAATCAAATGGAATGATAGAACGATTCCACCGGACACTGAAAACCTCAGTGAAGTGCCACGAGTCGGAGAAATGGACAGAGAAACTACCCTTAGTCCTACTTGGCCTGAGATCATCTTTGTTGGAGGATACTAAGGTAACTCCAGCACAACTAGTCTACGGAGCAACACTAAAGCTTCCAGGCGATTTTTTTATCAGCAACCAAATACACGATAACCATACTACACTTGGAAAATGGCAAAGCCACATGCAATCTCTTCAGCCTAATCAACCAGTACGACATGGACTTCCAAAAACCTTTATCAACAAGGATCTGGAAGAGTGTTCTCACGTCTTTGTACGCAACGATGCGGTGAAGAAGCCACTGCAACAACCCTTCAATGGCCCATACGTCGTGGTATCCAGGACACCCAAGCATTTCACACTCGCCATTAACGGACAGGAACGAGTAATCTCGATCGACAGGTTGAAGCCAGCAATTCTACTTAACCAACATCAACCTGAAACGATGGAGGAGCCAGAGGCCCCAAGAAAAAACGAAACAACAACCACAACAGCCCCACCAACAGAAAACAGGCAGACTTCTTCAGAGACAACCTCTACCAGAACTGGACGCCGCTTCTTCATACCAGCAAGATATCGCTAACGCTGGAAGGGGAGTAATGTGGCGTACACAATAAAACGCCATCACATCGTTCTTAGAATAAGAATTTTCTCTTTATACTTATAATTCACATGTAGTTTACTCAAGCAAGAATTTTCTCTTTATACTTATAATTCACATGTAGTTTACTCAAGCAAGAATTTTCTCTTTATACTTACAATTCACATGTAATTTAGTTTTAGATTTAGATATAAGACTTTTGTAAATATTTTTGGAATAGAGCTGAATTGTCTTGGACTTCTGTGTTTTGCATAAGAAGTAGTTTTTTGGTTTTTAAAGACATCTACTAAACTAGTTAAAAATAATCATATTTATTTTCAATTATAATAAATTTGTCATCAAAATCACTCCCATAAATTTGAAGCACAACATTCTCCATACTCTTTCTTGTTTAAAACCCACAAAACAACAACAAAAAAAGCCAACTGTCATCAATTTAACTACAAATTCTCACAAAACGTACGTTGAGCGCGGTTCTTTTCGCATTTTTACGTTTAACGAAACTTAACGAAACAAAATATGACCGACGTACGTCCAATATGGCCGAACCCATTAGTTTCCATGAGAGCGCCCAGATGACGTGCGTTTCTTACGTGCATTCTAGTTGAGCCTTAAACCCTAACGCAGCTCCTCGTAGTCCCAGAATCTGTCACTTTTGTTGGCATTTATACGCCGTGATGTAAAGTTCGGAAGTTTTTGCATTAGTTTGCCGTAAAAAGTCATAAAATAATATATTTAACCAGTTTTTGTTGCAATAGGATTACCAGTGAATAGTGCTTTAGTGATTTAATTAAGAAAATTTAAAAAAATTGAGTGATTAAGTGTGTTTTAAGTGTGTTAAATGTGAAGGTGGCCAATTTTGTTTACATTCGCGGTGGTTTTTTCGTTTTTATTTAGGGGAAAAATGTTGAATTTGTGTAGTAATATAATAAAAAGTGCTTTTAAGTGATTAAAGATTATTATAGAATATATACTATAGTATAGAGTTGGGAAACTCTTTCTCAAATATATGTATCGCGCCCGAACAACAATGACTATAAAGAAATATCAAAAAGATTTGAAGAAAGGTGGAATATGCCCTATTGCGTTGGTGCTATTGACGGGAAGCACATTGAAATAGTGGCACCGCACAATTCCGGCTCGCAATACTTTAATTATAAAATTGTGATGCAGACTACACATTCACAAACGTTAGTCTTGGAACGTATGGTAGTCAGAGTGATGGAGGTGAAATTATACTTTGTTTTTTTTTGTGTAATTTTATATCTTACAAATCTCTTCTTTTAGGTATTTTTAAAGAAAGCTCATTTGGCCGAGACTTGCTTGCAGGGAAGCTTCCACTTCCAGAGGAGAGACCGTTGCCAAATAGTAATAAGGTTTTCCCTTACTATTTTGTTGGAGATGCTGCATTTCCTTTAAAACAAAATTAAATGCGTGCCTACCCGGGAAGAAATTTGCCTGAAGACAAAACTCTATTTAACTACGGCTTAGCAGAGCAAGGCGAATAATTGAAAACTGCTTTGGGATATTGGTAGCAAGGTGGAGAGTATTAAGAGCGCCATTAAATCTCCAACCGAAAAATGCGGAAAAAATTGTTCTGGCAACAATAGCTTTGCATAATTTTATAAAGTTGAATGGTAAGAACTGCACTTACATTTCTTCCAATTTCGTCGATTGGGAAGATGAAAATTTTATAATTTATGAGGGAGAATGGCGGCAACAAACTCCTACTGCCTTACGCTCTGCTCGCATTGGTGGCTCTAATGCTTCGCGTATGGCTTTTAATTTAAGAGACAGTTTAAAAGAATATATTCTCCATGAAGGAGCTGTACCATTCCAAAATGGAAGACTTTAACTTTTATATACTTTTTATATATTTAATATCTTAAAAACTAATTATAATTTTTATTGACATTAAGTTATATTTTTCTTAACAAGAAGCTCTGCCTTCTCCATAATCTCCTTCTTGTAAACACTCCTGTCTTCACTGGTCATTCTGTTCATTTTTATCCTTATAAGGGGGCGTCCATAAATTACGTGAGGTGTTCAGGCGGGGGAGGGGGTCGAGCCGAATCTCACCAAATCTCACGTGGGGGAGGGGGAGGGTCTCCGCAAATCTCACGTAATTTTTTCCGCAAGAAACAGTGTAAAATCGCGAGAAAACTGGGTTAAATTAATAGTACAGGTAAATTAAGCCGAAAAAAGCGATATAGCGGAAATAATTAGGTACAGGCTGAAAATTGGCAGAACGTTTCTTTTTATGCTTTTTAATAAGGGGTTATAAAGTCTACCCATTTTTTACTCCGAGAAGCCCACTTTTTAGGGGGTTTTAGCCCTCAAAATGGGTATTTTTCGATTTTTCTGTAATTTTTTTGCAATATTTCTTAATATCTTTGTTTTTTTCAATTTTAAGTACAATATCTGTAAATGAGAAAATCTTTAAAATCGTCTTTTCGGACCCGCACTTAGATTTCATTCACGAAAATCTTGGTGCAGTATCAGATGAACATGGTGAAAGGTTTTATCAAAACATATTGCAAATAGAGAAGGAATAATGAATCAAAAGTATACGTGATACTATTACTATATTTCGAGTCAATAGCAATTGGGTATAAAAATTGTGCACTGCCGTTTACACTGTATTTGTTCACTGTTTCAAATACCATCCAACTGGAACATCCAAAAAAAAGTAAAGAAAATAATTTAAATATCTGGGAATGAAGACGTGATGAAAAATTCTTATCTTTTTATACAATGGTCAGGGAAAAACTGCGAAAGTATTGTATGCATTGACTTATACCACCATTTTTGAACAGATTGCGACCCTACGATGAACTATTGTGGGGGTCTAAGCTTAAACAAAACAAAAAGGCCTAGAAGCCCAATTGAAAAACCTGGAACCTAATGCCCTCCTAAGTATCTCAAGTGCATAATGTACCCAATCCTACTGCAATCATAGAGATTAAATTAGGAATCGGCTCTTTTCACATCCGTCAGAACACATGCTATCTTCGGTGCATTGTCACTACAAAAAGCAGACATTTGCACCAGGCGACATAATTAGTTATCTAAGCATCTTACAGGACTCGAATTTTGAATCGACGACCATCTGCTCTGACATACCTACTAGAGGCCAAGATAGATTTAGAAAACCTTTTGTTATCATTATCGAGAGTTGTGAAGAATGGAAGTCTAACAGATCCGCACTTCTTGAATCTGTATCCTGATGTACAGGCGGCTCAAACGTCAATTTGAGAAGCTCGCTGCGACTTCAGACTCCGCTTTTCTAAGGCGATACGAAAGTAGGAAGCAAACGGAAGCTAGTAGCGATGCCTGATAAATCTTCGAAAAGAAATTATTTTCAGCCAACCAACTTCATTTATTAACTTAATTTGACATTTTGATGCGAACAATAAATTGTTTCAAGAATGTTTAAAGAGTTTTTAGAATATTTTAAAACAAACAAATAAATGCAGCGCGTGCGGCAATGGCTTTACTCGTGGACTGAAATCCAATAACAGGCGGACAAATTTAATTCGAATTCGCATTGGTGGAGGATACCATTTTCTTATTTCCGAATTTCATGACTTTCGAATCGGATTCCAGGATAACCCCCCTGGGTCTTTCAGTCACAGGTTTTTTACCTAACGATGACATACATATATAGAAGAATGCTCCGAAGTTTGTATATCTCCAGAGTCATAAATGGCTCTACCATTACTATTCCAACAGTCAAGTCGTTACTCTCTAAAAACGAATCAGTGGATGCCGAAGCCAACCTTCGTATGTCAATATATTGTAAAATTCTAAATTTTTTTTATATTTCATATGCTTGCTCTACAAATACACGAGTTTTCTGTTCTCTTGTTAAGAAATCATTATCCCTGTAAGGCACCCTGAGGTTGGTTTCCAAAGGGTAGCAGAATCACCTGCTAAATGGTAATCCACAGGTATTGTAGTTTATATTGGGTGCATGCCGAGTTGGTGCTGTTATGATTTTGCGGTACTGTTCTTCAACACAAATTATGAATTCTAAATGCAATCAAGCACAGATTAACGTATTTACACTAAAAATACGCATAATAGTGTAAATCCTACAATTTTTTTAAAATTTTAAAAATCTCACGTGTGATTGAGGGGGGGAGGGGGTCGAGCCAAATCTCACGACATCTCACCAAGGGGGGAGGGGGGGTCGAAAAATCGCCAAAATCACCTCACGTAATTTATGGATGTCCCCTATTCTGTAGGAATAAATCATCTTCATCATCCTCCTCCTCCGCCTTAGTTTCGTTCACAACTTTTTGGAAGTTTTTAATTGCTTCGACTAATAGGTTTTCTATTTTTTCTTCCGGTTTTTTCTTCCTACTATATGGCAGTGAGTTTGTAGATGAATTGCCCGTGTTCTCTGTAGGAGATGGCGATTCCTCGGTATCAAATAAATATGGTGGAGGGGAGTGTAATACCTCATCAACAGGTGATATTGATTCATTATCAAAATTTACTTGGTTTTCTATCATTCTATAATAAAAAGTATATGAAATAAGCACAATTTAATCACATATAATAACTATACCTTCTTGGTTTTAATGAATCATCCAAAAAATGTAAATATTCTTACAAATGCCATGTTGACTTTGAAATGGCAGCAGACCCAGATGGGGCATCTTTTATTTTACGATTTTCTCTGACATATCTGTCCCGCAGGACTTTCCACCTTTTTTTTAAATTCTTTTATTTAACTTACACTGTTTGTCGTCAAATCTTGCAACGCAAAATTTTTATACTTAGACTTTACCAAACTCAATGAAATTTGGCGAACATGTATAACTTCGGTGACAATACAAGTCAGTGGTGTTTTTATAAGATCAAGATGGCGGTTCCAAGATGGCGGCCGAATTTTGCAATTGTGTTCCAAACTCAATGAAATTTGGCGAACATGTATAATTTCGGTGACAATACAAGTTAGTGGTGTTTTTATAATATCAAGATGGCGGTTCCAAGATGGCGGCCGAATTTTGCAATTGTGTTCCAAACTCAATGACATTTGGCGAACATGTATAACTTCGGTGACAATACAAGTCAGTGGTGTTTTTATAAGATCAAGATGGCGGTTCCAAGATGGCGGCCGAATTTTGCAATTGTGTTCCAAACTCAATGAAATTTGGCGAACATGTGTAACTTCGGTGACAATACAAGTCAGTGGTGATTTTATAAGATCAAGATGGCGGTTCCAAGATGGCGGCCGAATTTTGCAATTGTGTTCCAAACTCAATGAAATTTGGCGAACATGTATAACTTCGGTGACAATACAAGTTAGTGGTGTTTTTATAAGATCAAGATGGCGGTTCCAAGATGGCGGCCGAATCTTATACTTAGGTAATTTTGTTCATACTACATATAAAAGCATTTTCAATCTAATGACTCGAACTTTTATAGGAATAATTGGAGAGTTGACTTAACGTTCGTGTTGTTCGATTTGTAGTAATTTTAAATGTTTTAACATTTTGCAAAAATAATCAACAAGGCGGCCGAATTTTGCAATTGTGTTCCACTGAAGCCCACGATATGGGTATCAAATGAGAGAGTATGACAGGTAGATTATAGTAAGCTGTGTGACGTCATTTTAAATCTAATAAGGCGACCACCACAAAATGGCGGAAGACATACAGACTAAAAAGTAGAAAATAAAAAAAAAATAAATAGTTTAAAAAAACTAAAAAATAATCTTTTATTTTAAAATGAACCAAAAAGTAAATAAATAGTTTAAATTAAAATGAACCAAAAAGTAAAAAATAAAAAAATAAATAGTTTAAAACAAATAATTTTAAAATCAACCATAAAATAAAAAAGAATTTTGAATGTAAAGTTTTTATTGCTGCAGCCACTTACTTCGGCCCACGCTTTTTACATTTAAGTAAGTGGCTGCAGCAATAAAAACTTTACATTCAAAATTCTTTTTTATTTTATGGTTCATTTTAAAATTATTTGTTTTAAACTATTTATTTTTTATTTTTTACTTTTTGGTTCATTTTAATTTAAACTATTTATTTACTTTTTGGTTCATTTTAAAATAAAAGATTATTTTTTAGTTTTTTTAAACTATTTATTTTTTTTAGCTAAAATAATTAAAAAATTCTCTGTTATAAAGATTTCAATGTTATTGTTTTCGTTTTATGTACTTACCATCACAATTAAATTTGGAGCTAATTTCTTTCCAAATTACATCTTTTTTTTTTAAATTTAAATAGTCTTTATTACTTTTGTTGTATAATTCTTCATGTTTTTTTACTTCTTCAATTAAGAACTCTTCTTCCATCTTTTATTTTCCTCTGCTAGAAATTGTATGGAACAGTAAAGACGACACCTTCTCATTTCACATATCAGATCTCGGCAGTGAACCACCGACCAAGAGAAAAGTATTATCAGAATCCTCAAGATTATTTGATCCATTGGGACTCTTAGCTCCAGTAACTGTATCGGTAAAAATTCTGTATCAACAGTTTTGGCTGACTAATCTAGACTGGGATGACCCACTACCGGACGCTCTAGCTGCAAAGTGGAATGAATTTAAATCAACCCTACCTCGTGTCTCAGAAGTAAGAATTCCTCGCAATATAATGATTCCCAACTGGACAACTATTCTTCAACTACACGGGTTCTCGGACGCCTCAGAGCTAGCCTACAGTGTAGTAGTTTATTGTCGTTCAACCAACGAACAAGGACAAGTCTTGGTGCAATTAGTTACAGCCAAAACTAAAGTTGCACCCATCAATCAAATCTCCCTACCTAGACTGGAACTGTGTGCTGCCGTTTTGCTAAAAAGATTGCTGGACAAGGTAATTAAGGCTTTATCATTAAAGAATGCAACAGTGTGGGCATGGACCGATTCCACAATTGTTCTTTCTTGGCTATCAAATGTGCCAAGAAGATGGACAACCTTTGTAGGAAACAGAACATCAGAGATTTTAAATAGCATTCAGCGAAACCAATGGCGACATGTACCGTCATCGGAGAATCCAGCCGACCTCGCTTCCAGGGGAATCACATCAACAACATTATGCAATTCGAAGCTATGGTGGAATGGCCCCACATTCCTTTGTCAAGACCAGTCAGAATGGCCTTCGAGGGAAGATACATCAACCACGATCTTTGAACAAAGGAAAACACCTATCATTCTATGTCATCAGAATATATCCCATAACATTTATTCATATTTATCAACCAACATGTCTTCATGGACAAAACTATTGAGAATTCTGGTTCATTGTATTCGGTTCACAAAAAATTGCAAGCTTCCAAAGCAAAGCAGATACAAGGGGTTCATCACAACAGACGAACTAAGCACAGCCGAAAATCATATGATTAGATGGGCACAGTTGCAGGCCTTCCATGAGGACATCAAACAGCTATCCCAGAACAGGAACCTATCAAACAAGAGTCAACTAGGCAACCTTAATCCATACATCGACCAACACCAAATTCTACGTGTAGGAGGAAGATTAGAACACGCACATCTAGGCACCAATACTAAACACCCAAAAATTCTACCCAGGGATCACGCTATAACAAAACTCATAGTTCAGGAAATGCATCACCGATATCTACACCCAGGCATAACATTGTTAATCAACATAATTCGGCAAAATTATTGGATTATCCGACACGTGGTCAAGCAAGTCACGTACCACTGCATCACCTGCTTCCGTTATAAAACTAAGGCAACCTGTCAATCAATGGGAAATTTTCCAGCTAGTAGAGTAATGGTTGGATGACCGGTTTTGCGGTCAGGAGTTGACTTTGCGGGCCCTATAGACCTTTGCACTAGAACAACAAGAGGAGCTAAATGTTTCAAAGGATACATAGCCTTGTTTGTGTGTTTTACAACCAAGGCTCTGCATCTTGAAGTAGTGAGCAGTTTGTCTGCTGATGCCTTTTTAGCTGCTTTACGGCGTTTTGTTTCGAGAAGAGGCATTCCCACCGACCTATATTCGGATAACGGAACAAACTTTGTTGGCACTAACAGAAAACTCATGAACCTTTACAATCAAACATTGAACACCTTTAACAATGACAAAATAATAAATGATTTTTTCTTGCAGAATAGCATAACCTGGCATTTCATTACCCCAGCTTCACCCCATATGGGCGGTTTATGGGAAGCTGTAGTTAAAACCGTCAAGGCACACCTGTTGCGAGTTATTGGACAGAAAATGTTATCCTACGAAGAATTAATGACGCTGCTCGCGCAAATTGAAGCCATTTTAAATTCCAGGCCATTATCACCAATATCTGATGAACCAGATTCGTTTGACGTTTTAACACCAGGGCATTTCTTAATTGGAGACGTTCTCACGGCAATCCCTGAACCACCTCTGGAGGATGTCCCAATGACCAGACTAGGACGATACCAGCAAATTCAAGCCATGAGACAAGGGTTTTGACGAAGATGGAGCCGAGACTATCTCACAACCTTGCAACAGCGACCCAAATGGAAGAAGGAGCAACCATTCTTAAAAAAGGACGATCTAGTTATACTCAGGGAAGACAACATTCCCCCCGCGAAATGGCACATAAGGCCCCCATCCACCGTCAAACAAATCATCAAACCAATTTTCGACAAACAACGCACACATTTATGCTTTGACATTTGTTGGCCATCAACGAGGGAAACTTTCTTCAAACATCTCGAGCGACAATTCACATAATCTACTGTAAACAAAACGAAATTTCATATGCTTTACAAGGCACACATAAAAAATGCACACACACATTTAAGCTGTTTGAAGGAAATATTAAACCAGACGAATATTTTCTTCAAACAGCGGCCAACTTCGAAAACGTGTATTTTATACACGCACACTTAGAATTTTTTCGATGTTGGCCACAAATTTGACGATTTGTTTGACCGTGGATGGCGGCCTATAGGCCGCATTGAAGAAACTTATCCTGGCGCTGACGACATCGTACGAGTAGTCCTAGTCCGTACTGCCAAGGGAGTCTACAAACGCCCAATCAACAAAGTTTGTAAATTACCTCTACAAGAATAGTTACACCTGCTTTTCTCAATTATAAGTTAACATCAGTTAAAGATTGTTAGGTTAAAACTGGTAAAAGATTGTTATTATTATTATATCAAGTTGTCTATTTTTTTTGAATTGTTAGTTAACATATGTTAAAACTAGTTACAGAGTATTAATATTATTATATCAAGTTGAATGTTTTTTCTTTTTTTTTGAATTTTGAAATTGAATATTTTGTAGAACTTTAATAGTAGATATGTACCATATAGTAAAATAAGTAAGGGATTTTTATTAGTATTATATCGAGAGTATTGTTAAGAAATTGCTATTTGAAAACTGGATATTTTCAAGAGGCGGGAGAATGTTCGAAATTTTATTACATGTATTTAAATCAATTCTATTATCAATACCAGTACATGTATTAAAATCTCTGATACTCGTATAACTACCATGTTCTATTCAATGTGATTCAGGCTGCACATCTGGGCGATTACCGCAAGAGCATCCCGGTTTCGGTACGCTGATGCCAGCCTCCATGGAGGCTATACAAGGAGACAAAACTACGTGTTGTCAATTTTCGTTTGATTATTGGTGGCGCTGCAGTCAAATGTACCCCAAAAAACATGGCCGATTGTATTTATCCGGTTCATGGTAAAGTTCGTTTTACTAATATATTTTACGTTTACAAGCTTACAGCTGTTTACCAGCTTCTAAATTCAATTTATATCAATGCGATTATTCGTAATTAATCAATTTTTGATGTTTCCAATGAATTTTTATTAATTTCACGTGGGGTACATCGGACAAAGGTGACATCTGTGGCCAAAAATGAACTAGAACTTTAGTTTCTTCTACCCATCCATTTCTTGTCATTTTCCCCATAAGAGTTTTGTCTCCTTGTATATTCTCCATGCCAGCCTCAGTCATATCGAATATTTTTTCTCTTATCTTTGTCAATGCTGATCTCGAGGAATAAAGTTCACTAAATCAAGTGCGGGTCTTTGTTTGTTATCCTAAGTTGTTTTTCAAGGTCTTAAGTTTTTTTGCGATAATTTACGGAAGTTTCTACGTGCTGGAATATCAACCTCACGTCTAAATTCCTAAGTGCAGGAATAATGCTGTCCAAGGAGCGACAGATGTCACCTTTGTCCGATGTACCCCACATGAAATTAATAAAAATTCATTGGAAACATCAAAAATTGATTAATTACGAATAATCGCATTGATATAAATTGAATTTAGAAGCTGGTAAACGGCTGTAAGTTGGTAAACGTAAAATATATTAGTAATAAACGAACTTTGCCATGAACCGGATAAATACAATCGGCCATGTTTTTTGGGGTACATTTGACTGCAGCGCCACCAATAATCAAACGAAAATTGACAACACGTAGTTTTGTCTCCTTGTATAGCCTCCATGGAAAAAATGATGATGATTTCGTGGCCGATGGGTAAAATTTGACAACGGGGGAAAAAATGAATGGGCGAGACAACTTTAATGGGAAATTTGGCATCTAGCGTTTGTTATTATGTTGAGAAAAATAAAATGGCTTTTAAGGGATTATTTCTTTTTTAGCGAAAAATGTGACAAGTTTTTAATTTTTTCTCAGGTATTTTAATTCGTAGAAACTTGAAATTTTTATGGGTAATTGTACTAGTATTGAGATATACAAAATAATTTTTATTTTTTAATTTTTTTTATATGGCATGGTCAAGCTAAGAATCTCTCTTTGGCACACTAGTCCGTCATGTGGGGCAAGTCCTGGTGTAATGTCTAGTTGTCTAGTAATCAGCTTTATCTGAAGGATAGAGAAGGCATAGGTTAGGGGTTTGCAGGGTGCGTGAGTAGATGTCGATGAACCTTGCGTTTGAACTCGGAGGTGTTATATGGGTTCAGCAAAACCGACTGTGGGGTTGTTCTATTTATAAACGAACTTCTAAACCGTTATGGCAGGAAGAGGAGGTCTGCAGTGAGCCGGGGGTAAGACGAGTGGGCTAGTATTGTGTTGCGAGAAAAAAGTTGCCGTGTAGGCAGGAGGTTTTTAATTTCAGTGGAGCAGTCGCTATGGTAATAGCGGTAAAACTTAGGGAGGGCTGCTACATTCCTACGGTGTCTTTAGTGGTGTATGGAGGAGCAGAGCGCGGTTTTGCACCTTCTCCCGCCAAGTCAAAGTAGTTTTTGCCGCGCCCGCTCAAATATACGAATAATATTCAAGGCGAGGCGGAATGTAGGATTTGTAGATTGCAGCCAGGGCAGCTGGCTTAAGGAGGAACTTGCATCTTTTGAGGAATCTCAGGAATTGATCAACTTGTTGGGCGATTTGGAATATGTGATTATTCCATCGCAGATCTAAAGATAAAATTTCGTCTAAGATGTTTACAGATGAGTGAACCATTAGATTTTTTTGCCTGCTGAGATAAAGGGAAGGACGGTGCAGGTTTTTGTAGAGATAAGACAGCACTTGGTTTTGGTTGCGTTGAAATTCGACACAATTCTAGAGGCCCCAATCAAGAATGAGTTCAATGTCACGTTAATAGAGTTGGACGTGAGCTCACGGCCTAGGAGACAAGGTGTGGCATGTGCTTGTCTTATGTTGTCGAAGGCGTAGGAGAAACGCAGAGTACTGTCGTCGGGAAAACTATGAAGTGGGTTGAAGGAGATTGAGAGCAGATCACTAATGGGAACGCCATGCAATCCCTCCTTCATTGAACGGCCAGAAATAAAGCTCTCAAACCAGTTCCTTAGAACTGAGATGTAAATTAATTTTACAGCTTTACAGAAGGCTTCTAATTAGAGTCTGCAACAATTTTCCGCTTTTCAGTCTCTGAAAGGAAAAAAAATGTATGTAGTTTTGAAAAGGGCCGGCCTTTCTATCTACTCAATAAACTCAGTTATTTGCAAAGTAACAACTTTTAAGAAAAAGGCAAGCATTTCAAAAAAAAAGTTTACCTTTAAACCAAAAAAAATATAAAAAATAAATGAAAAAATTGTAGATATGTATTATAGAACTTATGTTGTTTAATGGTGAGTCCACATGAAAGAGGCTTTTGTCGGTCGTACTTTGAAGTTTGAATGGAACGTCCGACGGAATGCCTGTGTTGTCACAAAGTTTGTGTTGTGTGGGCCATAGGGCTCACAAGACCAACTTCCCAGTATGATGTATATTGAATATTACAAATAAATTTTAAAAAAGCTAGCAATTTCAATTATCGGTTAATTTCTAAATACTATAGTTTTCTATTCTAGATTTGTCTTCGTCTGTGCTTATGTATCTTTATTTTCGTTTTCTAGTCCATACTTCCGTAACACCATGCTCCTTCTTTAAAGCTGGTCGTCCCAAGCAAGGGTTTGCGACCCCTCATATTGCTAATAACTACACAATATGTCCACACCACATCTACAACTTCTTCTTTGATTTTGCATTTCGTTGCAACCTGTACATCAAGAATTCCAACTTGTTTGCAATCTTTATGTCACCACAAAACAAGTGAGCTCTTGTGTAGAGGAGCTCGCCATTATTTTAAAATTTGATGTTATCGGAAGTAAGCAAGGGGGTGGTTTTATTGAAGCTACCATAACTGAATGAATGGGTAATGGAGTGGGATATATATGCACATATGTACAGTCAGCGTCAAAAGTGACGCAACACCTAAAATTTTTAACTTAAATATCTTCGTCATGTAAAAACGGAAAATTGTGTTTAATATCTTAAAACAATGCTTTCTTTATTTATCAACAACGTATTTTATAAAAAATTTCATTGCAACTATTAAAACAAAAAAAAATGTACTTCATTTAGTAAAAAATGCATACAGTCAAAATTGAGGTAACACTTGCAATTTTATATTTAAAATTTCACAATTTTTTTTGTTTTAATAGTTGTAATGAAATTTTTTATAAAATATTTTCTTGATAAATGTAGCATTATTTTAAGATATTAAGCACTATTCTCCGTTTTTACATGACGAAGATATTCAAGGCGAAAGTTAAAATGTTTAGGTGTTGCATCACTTTTGACGCTGACTGTACATACAAAAATTCTTAGAATTTTGGGTAATTACGTACTTTATCACCCCATCCCCCAGGGGGTAGGGGTTGTATAGAGCGTTGACCTGAACACATTTCCTTTGGAATTAGCCGTCGTTCGCCCCTAAAAAGTTATTCAGGGTTGAAATTTTGTAAAAATCAATTTTCTACAAGTCATTTTTTGAAGTTATACTTCTTTAGGCGCGTTTTTAAAAATCTTATGAGAGTGAATTTTTAGGAATATGCGAGACGCAACAGAGAATATAGGCGAAGGGGTACGGAACGCAAGCATTTCAACTCCCATTCTTTAGCTGATCTCTGTTCACGATGTCGAAAGGTGAGGGGGTTTTTATCCTGAGGCTATGGAAGGAAATAAATTTCTTGTACGATTCATCAGCTGAGCGAAGGTTTGGGTTTTTGTAGGCATGAAGATTCGTAGACGATTTTACTGTGCACGACGTTGCTGGGTGAGGGGTTCTGTCGCGAGGCTATGGAGGGAAATCCGATCCGTGTTCTATTCTTCACCTAAGCGCGAGTTTCTAAGGGCTAGTTTTACACCAGCCGACTTTTTCAGAAGATTTTTCTTGGTTCTTTGTCGGCTGGCCAAGATAATGGGTGCCTTCCATTTAGACACAGAAAGACAATTGTGTCCGACACAGCGTGTCGCTCTGTGTCGTTCTGTGTAAGCCCAAATGGAACACATAAGTTCATGAAAAATCCGCCACGGCGCACTTTCCTCGTTTTTATTCTTGTTTGGCAGGTAAATCGTAAATTTTATGTTGATAATTTCTTTAAATTAATTACCCGACATCTTATAAATGCTGGGAATCTTAAAAATGAAACAATATTGTTGTAATTATAAATTAACGATCACATTTCAATTGGCGAGGGTTGGTAGCATTGTCTTAGTTGTGCCCGGCTGTGTCTAGCTGTGTCGTTGATGGAACACTTCTGTGTCGGACACAGTGTAACACTGTGTCTCTCTGTGTCGAAATGGAAGGCACCCAATAATAAAGCTATATGGCAACTGTACAATAAGCGATAATTATTTACTGTTTTACTAATGATTTTGAATGGTTAAAACTTAATATAATTATTCAATCAGAAATTAGTTTGAATATATAATACAAAATATTTACTGTTATTATTTGGGAAAATAAAACAATGAACAAGATATTAATGGTTTTATTTAGCTTGACCTCGTATATTTGTTTGGTTCAAATCTTGCGACAGCTTTTTCAACTACTTCTACTAAACCGATTCTTATGAAACTTTCCACACACATTGAGCTAACGTGTCAGTGCAATCTGACAATTTTGTAAAAAAAAATCAAGATGGCGGTTCCAAGATGACGGGCGAATTTTTTAATTGTGTTCCGATTCCATTGAAAATCAATATCGGGGGTTTTAGGGCCACAAATGACGATTCTGTGGTCAAAATTAGAAAATTGTGAATGGCGGCGCCAATATGGCGGATGAATTTTGGAAATGTGTTCTGAATCCATTAAAAATCTGTATCGGGGGTTTTTAGGGCCACAAATGACGATTCTGTGGTCAAAATTTGAAAATTGAAAATGGCGGATGAATTTTGGAAATGTTTTCTGAATCCATTGAAAATCGGTATCGGGGGGCTTTTAGGGTCCCAAATGACGATTCTGTGGTCAAAATTTGAAAATTAAAAATAGCGGATGAATTCTGCAAATGTCTTCTGAATCCATTGAAATCGGTATCGGGAGGTTTTCAGGGCCACAAATGACGATTCTGTAGTCAAATTTTAAAATTCAAAATGGCGGATGAATTTTGCAAATGTGTTCCGAATCCATTGAAAATCGGTATCGGGGAGTTTTTAAGGTCACAAATGACGAATCTGTGGGCAAAATTTTAAAAAAATCAAAATGGCGGCGCCAATATGGCGGTACGATTTTGGCAATTACGATTCGATTTCACTGAAAATTGCTATTTGTGGGTGTTTTAACGTCGGAAATAATAAATTTGTTGTCAAAATTAGAAAATTCAAAATGGCGCTGGAAATATGGTATGCATAACAAATCACTTCACCAGAATTTTGTAAAAAGTATAATCCAAAAATGACAGAATTAAGACTAAAAAGAATATAATAAAAATGGGTAAAAAAACTTTTAAGTTAAATGGTTTTATTTTAAATCTGCTGTACCAAAAACTAGAAAATAATTAGAACACGATCGTGGACCTTCTGGAATAGTAGCAGTGCTGTCTTCTCATATCGTTTGCCAGGGGGCATTTTGTGTCGCTGCGTCAGCGAATTAAGTAATATTCTGGGACTTTTAAAAACCTGTAAAACCTCTGTAAATAAGAACAACTTGTCTAGAAAAATGTGTTTCCAAGTCCACCAAAACAAAATAGTTCAAAGGCACTTCGTATCATATTTCAGTTACCTAAAGCTGCTCAATTGAATTGAGTAACTATTAGAAGAAGAATCTAGGGAATTGAACATAATTTAGAAGTGACGTTTACTTCAGTAGTGGAAAGGAGGTGGAGTAAATATACCCAAGGTCGATGGACCCACAGGCTCATAACAAATGCGGAGGGAAGGGTCACGGGAGAGCATGGAGAGATGAGTTACGACCTCGCACAGTTCTTGAGTGGACATGTGTGTTCCAGAGCATACCTCCATCGGTTCGGACAAGATGTCTTCGATGTCCCCGGCATTCCTAAATGTGATAGAAGACACAGAGCATGTCCTATTGGTATGCCCGATATTAGCCGAGCAAACTGCTACTCTGCAAGCGAGAGCTCAGGCACGACTCAGAGTAGAAAACATCATAGCACAGACTTAACTATCTGTAATACAGATGTTCCGCTTCATACAAAATTTTGGCACCAGCAAATTGCTGGGTAGGATTTGTTTCGATTCGTAAGGCGAAGCTTTAGAAAACACATTCCACAAAGCTCTCCGCGCATTTCCCAAGTTCTCTGTTGATAGACAAAGGAAGAGAGGAAGGGCATGGTGGCTACGGAGCTTCATTCCACACGGACGAAATGTATTTTTTCGCCTGCTCCACCCCTCACTCACTTTGCCTACCAGCCAGGCAGCAGACGACATAATTTTTTTTTAATAGCCAAGTGCTCACGCGCAGGATGGATTTTTTTGTTAATTGCCATTGTGGCAGGTCATGATTTTGTTTTTTTGTGGTTTTCAGGCATTCAATGATATTTCTCCGATGAAATGGAATATTCTTTCATTTCGCTACATTTCGGATTTCCCGGCCTAAGATTTCAGGTGCGTGCGACATAATCTATTTGAATTGTATTTGATTCAGTGCTGCCAGACCTGGAATAAGAGATTGCGGATTTGAGTGCTTGAAATTGCGGAATGAACCAAAAAAATGCACACTTTTTAAAAAATAGAATTAATAATCTACTTAACAAAAATCAAAAAAAAATAAGATGAGCAAAACTGACCAATCAAAACTGCGAATTCTTGTTCGAAACAGTGTAAATATATATAACACCTGTAAAAGACAATGATCAGTATAACCTGGATGACATAAAAAGAAGTTCAAATAATTAACAAAACTCACTTAATCTTATAATCAATACAATAGATTATCCTTTGTAAAAAACATCCCCTGGCTATCCAACAAATTGTCGGCTGATTTCACACATTGGCATTTTTTTCATTGAACTCAAAAAGGAAAATGCGGAGTCCGCATCAGTCAATGCGGATTGTGGATTGAACTACCAAAATGTGGTACAAAATGCGGAAATGCGGTGCATCTGGCAACACTGATTTGATTAGCCAAGGCCTCAGGCGCAGGGCACCGCCGACCGGATGGATTTTTTAATTTCCAATTTTTTAATATGGTTATTTGAAATGGTGAATTGTCGCAGGTCATGATTTTGCTTTGCATGCGGGCATATTATTTTTCCGATGAAATGGAATATTCTTTTTAGATTACTTTTCGTATTTAAGGCATTATGCTACATTTTATTTCCGGCCGTAGATTTCAGGTATAATTTATACTTCGGAATCGAATAAAAACAATGTTTTACAAATTAAATTTATGTCTTTATTTCTTGAGTTTATAAAATTGACCAACTCTAACTTAATTCTATATTAGTTATGCACCTAGCAGGTGATGGGTAATTATGCTGATTTCTAGATTCCTATAGATTGTGAACATCTTTATGGCTCAACCGTCTAGACCAGTGGGGTACGCGTGGGTACGCAGAAAATTCTAGGGGTACGCCAAATTTCTCTTCAAAGTAATTTATGTCCTCTTCTTTTCCGAGATATGCAATACTGTTGCGAATGTTTATTTTTTAACCCTTATTTTTTAAGGAAAGAAAAAAATAAATAGTTTTTATATCCATCCATACTAAACTAATAGATATGAACATTAATAAGAGCAAAAACGGCAAATAATCGTTAACAGCCTTTTTAAAACAAGCGGCTATCTATCTTTACTGGTGCACGGGGATACCGTGTCACGGGGCTACACGGAATACGGGTTTAAATATCAAGCAGCAATTGAACCACAGCCTATTGTTGGGCTTGGCTTCCTCCAGCGTTCGCCTCCATGATTGTCTGTCTCCAGTTTCTCCAGTTCCTTATTCTCAATTGTGTTATGTCTTCCTCGACGCCGTCTACATATCTTTTATTAGGTCGTCCTTGTCTCCTTTTTTCTGTCGGTAGACTTCAGGTGGTAGGGAGGCGATGGTCGTTTTACTTTTGTACGATTAAGATACATTGCCTGTATCTCAAATCGTTCAGGCTCATCTCATGTTCTTTCCCATACAGAGCCATGAGAAACACGTTTCCTGCTTTGGAAATCTTCGATGAGGGTCTTTGAAAACATCAATAACTGGTTGCAAGTCATCGTTGTTCTGCAGGAATTTCAGAAGTTTCACTTTCGGCTAATTAAAAAAGCAGAAGTGGTGTCATAACTACTAATGTCGTGCAGGAATAATATAACGTCTGAAAGGGTTTTTCCCAGCAGCAAGATGGAGATTCTAGACGGTTTGAGACAACTGTAATCTAAGGCACAATAACAGATACAGGGCGGCTCTTGTTTTTGGAGTTTGCTAGGAAACTATCCTGCGAGGCAATTAGCACCATCGATTCTGTTAATGATATTGCGGCAGATTATTTTCTTTGCTCTCTTCTCAATCGCTTGGTGTTTTCATTAGCTTCGTAAGGGAAGTCATCGAAAATTAGATTTCTTGTTTGACTTGACATGATAGATAACTGGTGGAAATTTCTGATGTAACAAAAACCCTCCATCGATGACATATTTTCTATCGCTCAAGTCCGCCTGTTCAGTCGGTAAAAAGCCATGCTCATCGAAACGAAAGAAAGAGAAGGCAGGGGTTAAGTTCGTAACGCAAAAATTCTCACAGCTCTTCATCTGAATGTTTCACGAAGAACTCGATTCAGATAGGAGTCATCAATCCAACCACGCTTTTCATGCGAATGTTTCACGATGGTCTTTCTTAGGAAAAAGTTGGTTGGATTAACTAAGATTATGACTACTGCTTAGTTATTTTTTCCGCGCCAAACATACATAGATATTATGTGTACTCTTGTTCAGGATGACGAATACTACAACATACTACAATTTCAAGGTCATCGGAGGGGTGGGGGTTAATCTGAATAATTACCTTATTTTCAAATGCTTGGTATCAGTAAAAGGATTAATGGGATAAATCTTACACGACACCATAAAAGAATATTTTATATTTTAGTAGGATGCGTCCTTGAGAAATGGGCTGTTGAAAGGAAAATTCGAGACTCTTGATGAAACCGCAACATTCGTTGGTTAAGGGGTAATATCACCTTGCGTTCACTAAATTTCACGTGATTTTCTGAGACATATGAAAGTACTAGTCTTTAACTACAAAAAACATGTTTTATTTTAATTTTACGATACAAAATGGCGGGACAACAGCGCACGCGAGGAAAATAAACACGGACGGTCGACATGGGCCACAATTTTTAACCAAACAAAAAACCAAAAAGTTTCTTAAAATATAGTCCAAAATCTAGCAAACGTCGTAGGATTTTTTCGAAAAATTGATTTACAGAAGATGGGGTTAACTTGAACTTTTTTTTCTTGTTTTTTCGAAAAAAAATCGGCCGAAAATCGCTTATAAAATCAAACAATTTATCAAAAAAGTCCTACGACTTTCACTAGAAAATATTGTTTTAAACTTGCAGTTAAAATTTCAAGTCAATCTGATAAAAATTGAGGAAGCTATTGGTACGCCCAGTTTGGAAAACGTGAAGCCGACATATTTGAAGTTAAAGTTTTGATCCCCTCATAATCGAATTTTTGTATCTTTCTTGGATACTTTATGGAGTGTTTAAGCCAATAAGAAAAAAGGTGAAAAAAAGTCACAAGGTGATATTACCCCTTAATCGAAGAAAGGTGTCCCAACAACTTACCTTTAAATTCGCTCCAAAACAATAATTAATCAATATAAAGCTTATTCAATATCTAGAAATTTCCCTTAATTTGGAAATTAGCCTTGAGAATTTCCGTTGTTTTCCTTATTAAATTTGTTTTTTTCTTAAAAACCCATACCTACCCCACCATAAGTTATGGGCTTGATACACGGGCACGAACGAATGATCATTCTTCCAGCTTCATCTATTTGAATGATCATTCGTTTACATGTTGATACACGGGGAAGAAGTAATGAAGTTACAATTGAGTGACAGTAGCTTTCAAAATGGATGAACTAAATGTAGTTTTATTTAACTACTTTGTAAAGCGCAATAAATCAAGGAAATTGAAAAGATTAGCGATGAAGAAAAAGAAAAATATATTTGTGAATTTAATAAGAATAAATTATTTAGTTTCTTTGCTTCTAAACGAAAGGAGAAACCGGAATATTTGGACAATTGTAAGTTAAAAAACTAAAAGTTTATAGTTAAGATTTGAGTGTCACTATTTGAATTTTTAAGGAAAAACATGGTAAATACTGGGAGGAAGATGTTCCTAGGTTCGATGCCATCATCATTTCGCCACCATTTCATTTTTGTGGCTTTACTCATTGTGAAATATTGTTGTTTTGTGCTTATCCAATAAATATTTCAGACGCACTTTGTCTTTATCTACGTCAAAACGTCAAAAGATTGTTTCTCCTCCTCTTTTTATAACAAGGGTATAAGCAGCGAGCAATAATAACAAGAGTGATGAGGTGGGCTTCAAGGACAAGTAAAAGAGTTAAAGATATGTGTTCAGGCGTTCATTCACCCAGGTAAATAATTGACACACATTCGCGTTATGAAGCAATTAATAAAATCAGCAGAATTGCTCAACGCGAATGCCCGGTCAACAAATGCATCAAGTGTGAATGAACGACCTAAATATTACAACAAGCAACGACCAGATGACCCACCCGGAACAACCATCGACGATCAGGAGGTGTCGAGTGACAAAAATCTGAGGACGGCGGGCACTCGAAAAAGAAGTTGCGTTGCGTCGTGTCATAAAACCCGTGCCCCGTTAATTTAGATTTGGTTGTAATTTGAGTCTTTTTGGTGTAAACATTAGACTATTCCGTTTGTTATAAAAAAAAGTTAAATAGTTAAATACAGTTAAATATAATTTTTAATTATTCCTAATAATTTTGTATTCTTGTTTTGACCACAATCCCGTGTTTTCCTTTCTTTGCGTGAACATTTTTATGGTCCTTCGAGCCGGATTCGCGTGTCGCGAAGTGAAAAAAGTGAAAGTGAATAAAACCCACCAACCCACCAAAAAAACCTGCGATAGAAGGAAGTTATCAACCCTCAACCACATCATCATCCATCAACTGCAACCATCCCAACAAGGTAAGTGAGATTTCTATAGCTAGGTGTTGTGCTAGAAATTAAGAAAATGTCGGTGCCAGTTGAAGCAGCAAAAATGGAAAAGCTATTAAAGGCTCAATCCAACAACCAGCATGAGCTTGAACGTTTCGCACGAAACTATAAAAAGACAGCCAAGGACAAGCTCACAGAAAGTTATATAACAGGAAAGCAAAAGCTTCTGGAGAAAGCATGGGATGACTGTAGAGACATTCATCACAAATTATTGAGTCAGTACACCAGCACCTATGCCGAACTCCCGTATTTTGCAAATGACCAGTATAGTGAAATGGAAGATCTATACTGCACAATAAACGGTCTCATGCTAGACCAAGTGAAGGAACTCGGCACAGACAACAATGAATCCCATAGTAACTTCAACCCAGAGCAATCATGCTCCTTTTATAAACGTGAAGTTAATGAGATCCGATTGCCGCGAATAAATATTCCCCAATTCTCGGGAGATTATGAATCATGGTCGTCGTTTCATGACTTGTTTGATGCGATTGTCGATAAAAACCCTCACATCAGCAAGGTTCAAAAACTTCATTACCTGAAAACTTGTTTGAGTGGTGAAGCTGCAACCTTAATTAAACACTTGCAACTAACTGAGACTAATTATAAGGCTGCATGGTCAATATTGAAAAACAGATTCCAAAATCATAGAATCCTAGTGAATACTCAATTGCAGCTGCTAACGAGCATTCCTTCAATGAATGCCGACACTGCATTGGGCACTCGTAGAATTCTCGATAAAGTGAATGAAGTACTAGAAGCATTAAAAGGACTTGAAGTGAGCACCGAAGGCTGGGATCCAATACTGATCCATCTGTTAACAGCCAAATTATCAAAGGATACAATTGCTCAATGGGAAATGACACTAAGTTCTCGCAGCCAACCCCAATCCCTCCCTACACTAAAGGTATTCACAGAGTTTTTAGAAAACCATTTCCGCACATTAGAGGCCATTCATGGAACCAAGGGAAATTATCGCCGTGTAGAATCGCATCACGTCCAAAAGGGACACGACCAAAACCGCCGTACAACCAACCCCAGCAACTCCCAGAAATGTCCATTGTGTCAAAAGTTCCATAGAATAAGAGAGTGTACCAAGTTCATCAATATGAATGTCCAGCATAGGCATGAATTCATAAAGAAGCAAGGTAGATGTTTCAACTGCTTCTCACTGAAACACACCACCAAAGATTGCCCACATCCAGTTAGCTGTCTAAGATCTAACAAGCGGCATAACACCATGATACATTTTGAACCATCTAATCCCCAAAGATCCCAGGACAGACCGTCTATCCAAGACAACAACAAACAATCGTACATCAATACCCAGATCGTTGATAAGCGCGATGAAGTGAACGAAATTCCAGTGAACAACCTGTTTGTGAAAGGATATATTCCAAAAACCGTGTTATTAGCAACCGCATTAATTAAAGTGTACTCTAAATCCACTGGAAATTGCATCTTAAGGGCTCTAATCGATCAAGGCTCCCAAGTGTCGCTCATAACTGAACGAGCCACGCAACTTCTATCATTTAGGAAAACCCCTGCAAACATTATAGTGAATGGAATTGCAAAAATGGCCAATTCTACCCAATATGCAGTAAGCTTTGATGTAAGACCACATTTTAATTGTAATGAAAATAAAAAATTCAACCTTCAAGCCTTAGTAATGAAAACCATAACCGGCTTAATGCCACTCAAAAAAATAGAACCAAAGCGGTGGACTCACCTAGAGGGAATTCAACTGGCTGATCCATCGTACCTAAACCCAGGGGAAATCGACGTGCTATTGGGTGCCGATATATACCCAACACTCATTTATGAGGATCAACTCAAAGGAGAAGATGGAGCTCCCCTTGCACAGAAGACAGTGTTAGGATGGATATTGTCAGGACCCATAGAGGACATCCAAGCGACTCATATAATAAGCCTGCATACCGAAACCAATGTGAGCATTAGCAACCTTTTGAAACAATTTTGGGAAATTGAAAACTTACCTACCAAACCACGTTTAACACCAGAAGAAGAAGCATGTGAGAGCATATTCGCCAACACACACTACCGCACTGCCGAAGGTCGATATGTAGTATCACTTCCATTCAAAACCTCTATCCAAAGACCAGACCTCGGAGAGTCCAGAAACTTAGCATTAAAGCGTTTTCTAAACGTGGAACGCAAATTGCAGGGGAACATCGAGTTAAAAACAGCATATGTGCAATTTATGCGAGAGTATGAAAGTTTGGGGCACATGAAACGTGTTGCTTATGGAAACACAAGTAAGGCATGTAAACCTAACTACCTTCCACACCACGCTGTATTCAAGGCCGATAGTACCACCACTAAAACCAGAGTAGTATTCGATGCGTCAGCGAAGACAGCAAATCATAAGTCGCTAAATGATAACATGTTAGTGGGACCAACAATCCAACAAGAACTTGCCACCATTCTATTGAGGTGGAGAATATATAAAATAGCCTTCACCGCCGATGTCGAAAAGATGTATCGACAAATACTATTGACGCCAGAACATACAGATTACCAACGAATTTTGTGGCGGGAAGACCCTTCACAACCCATTCAAGAATACAAGCTACTGACAGTAACGTATGGAACAGCGAGCGCTCCATATCTGGCCATACGCACTTTACAGCAGATAGCAAGGGACGAAAGAGGACAATCAAAAAGGGCTTCCAACACAATTATGACCGATTTCTATGTTGACGATCTCATGTCCGGGGCAGATTCAGTTGAAGACGCTATTGAACTACAAACCAACATCAGGAAAATATTAGCAAGTGGTAAGTTAAGGCTAAGAAAATGGACCAGTAACAACAAACAAGCCCTAAAGGGAATCCCAGAAGATGAGACGGAGTTGAAAGAGCTCATGGATATTGACATAAACGAGACCATTAAGGCATTAGGAATCCATTGGCAACCAGGTACAGATACATTTCAATTCAAGGTAACTTCCGACTACGAGAAAGTCACTACCAAAAGAAGGTTGCTCTCAGAAATTTCGAAGCTATTTGATCCATTAGGTTGGCTAGCCCCAGTGGTTGTTGTAACTAAAATCTTGATGCAGCGACTGTGGCAATCAGGCCTAAATTGGGATGATCCAGTACCAGATTCATTAGCTAAAGAATGGGAGACATTCAGAACCCAGCTGAAGCAAATCGAAACGATAGCGATACCTCGATGGATAAATTATAGACAAAATAATTCAGAGTATGAAATTCACGGTTTTTGTGATGCATCAACACACGCATACGCAGCCGCAGTATACATACGGGTAGTACAACAGTCAAAGAGATACGTGAGTCTTCTAACAAGCAAGACCAGAGTTGCACCCATAAAGCAGATTAGCCTTCCAAAACTTGAATTATGCGGAGCAACGCTATTAACAAAGCTCATAACTCAAGTAAAGAATGCATTACAACTGCCAGAGAGTAAGACATACATGTGGACTGATTCAACTATTGTTTTAGCATGGTTACAAGGTCATCCATCCAGATGGAAGACGTTTGTAGCCAACCGAGTAAGCGAAATCCTCCAAAATATGGACAATGGTACATGGCAACACATTAATACCAAGGATAACCCAGCTGACTGTGCGAGTCGAGGTATAAGTCCCCAAGAATTAGTGAACCATCCACTATGGTGGACGGGCCCCCAGTGGCTGAAGGAGGATGTATCCCACTGGCCCAAACCCCTACCTACCCAGCCAACCACAAAGATAGAACTCAAACGTACAGCAGCTGTACATATCAATCATTGTGAAATAAGCTCAGACTATATAGCTAGATTTTCAAGTTTGGGCAAATTGCTGCGAATTACAGCACTCTGCCGAAGATTCATCCATAATTGTAGAACAACGCCAAATCATCGATTTAAAGACCGTGTAACAAAACGTGAATTAAACGAGAGCTTAGAACTTCTAATCATGCTAGTTCAACATGGTGAATATAAAACCGAAATAGGGGCACTAAAGACTTACCAACCACTTTCTACAAAATCCCGCATTCTAAATTTAAACCCATTTATAGACGCCAAGGAAATACTACGAGTTGGCGGACGCCTCAGACATTCATCATTAGTATATAATCAGAAACATCCCATAATCCTACCAGAAAAATGTCAGTTATCCAAATTGATTATAAATGATGCACATCAAATTACATTACATGGAGGAGTGCAATTGATGATGAATGTCATCCGAAGAAAATTCTGGATTATTAATGCCAGAAATGCTATACGAATGGCAATACACCGATGCTTAATCTGTTATCGACAAAAAACAAATACCCAACAACAATTGATGGGTGACTTACCCGAACACAGGGTTCAATTGACACGACCATTCCTACATTCAGGAATCGACTTCTGCGGACCATTTACACTCAAAGAATCTAAATGTAGAGGTCGACCAAAAACATCGAAAGGATACATTTGCATTTTTATATGCCTAGCGACCAAGGCAATACATTTAGAAGCCGCCAGTGATCTATCTACAGAAGCATTTTTAGCTGCATTTCGCAGATTTAGTGGTAGGCGAGGATTATGTAGCGACATTTACAGTGATTGCGGTACTAATTTTGTAGGAGCCAGTAGAAAGCTGAAAGAAATAAGTTTACAAGATCAATGGGGTATATCAACTGAAGTCTACGTCAACCTAGCAAACAAAGGAGTGGAATGGCATTTCATACCGCCAGGGTCTCCGCATTTTGGAGGACTATGGGAGAGTGGAGTAAAATCAACGAAGCACCACCTCCGCCGCATAATGGTAAATGTCTTATGGACTTATGAAGAACTGAGTACATGTCTAACGCAGATAGAAGCCTGTCTAAACTCACGACCACTGAGCCCCATGTCAAATGACCCAGAAGACTGCAGCGCTCTAACTCCAGCCCACTTTCTAATAGGAGATCTTCTAATAGCTCCTCCAGAAAATAATCTTATCGATCTTAAACCAAGCTCCCTTGATCGTTGGAAGTTGATTCAAAAAAGTTATCAAGATTTCTGGAAACGTTGGAATACAGAGTACCTAAGTAGATTGCAGCAACGGCCCAAATGGCTCCAACAACAACCAAACCTAAAGGAAGGAAACCTAGTACTAATAAAGGATGAAAGAATGCCGCCAACGAAATGGCTACTAGGACGTATCATTGACACTCATCCTGGACCGGATGGTCTAGTGAGAGTAGTGACAGTGAAGTGCAAAGATTCGACTTTAAAACGCCCTATCACCAAGATATGTTTACTACCCATAGTAGACAATGAAAGAAATGAATGAGTCCACAACCACATAATTTAGAATAGCTATAACTATAAAAATATCCTAGATTAAGTACAACTACGAAGATAGTATAAGACACACCCTTTAAATTAATGTTTCTCCTTTGTAGATGCACATCAGGCATTTAATGACAATAGTAAGCATACTAGTAGCAGTCAACCTCACTGAAGCAATCATTGCCTACGATTGCGGCCACGATCATGTAAATATAACCGCAATATCCCTAGTTAACTTAGGCGAGTGTCATATAGAAAACGTAAAAATCGAAAATGAAAACGAAGAGATTCAACTCCTACAGCTGAGTGAAACAGCGTCCGTACATACATTCCAATGTAAAATAAACATCATCCAATCAGTCTTCCACTGTGGTATGTTCAGCCATCTATCCCTGGTTCCGGGAGGATTATCCACCTATATAGCTGACATTAACCGTGACGATTGCTTAAAATTGCATACTGATGGAACGTACAGGCTAATCAATGCACGAATGATTGCTGATATCAAGCCTAATAGCACCAACAACTATTCCGAAGTAATAGCAGGTGTGATCGACAGCAACGGAGCGTGCACTGGAGTCGCCTACACATCGGGCGCTAACTCTTGGCAAGATGTCATAGTCATCCACGCCATCACAATCACTATCACTGATTATATCAGCACTGTACGATTGGAAGATAACAACATTCTAATCCGCAACAATATTGCATGTCCATACCTGACAGGCACCTGTACTGATCCGGAATTTGGCATCACATTCTGAGATACCGCGATCAATTCATCATGCGAAAACACAAAATATGACGTCCTGTGGCAGGGGCAAGCTACGAAAATTAGAAATCTCAGCAATAGCACATCCCTTCACACCAATGTAGTGTACACCGTACGTAGTGATGATATAGTATTCGCACTCGAAGTCAGAAAGGAAATATCAGTCTGTCGATTCAAAGGATATCAGACCGAACACCCTCGATTAATCATCGTCCCTAAGGCAGGTACTGAATACTGGTTCTCAAAGAAAACAACAGACGTTAGAAATTTAGATGTCCTAACCTATGTAAATTCAAAATTCGTGTATATTGAAAGACATTGGAAGCTACAAATTGAAAAATTATATATCAGCTTATTAGTAAAACGATGTGAACTTGAACGAGAGGTCTTGAAAACGCAGATGAGTATTGCACCCCAAAATCCAGCTGAGTTCGCATTAATGCATATGAAGCAATTGGGATATACCGCCGTTCACAGAGGAGAGCTCATTTATATAATCAAGTGTCAACCAGTAGAAGTTCACGTACGAAGTACCAATCATTGTTACAATGAATTACCCGTGACCTATGCCAACAATAGCTTTTTTATGACTCCTAAAACCCACTTATTGCAGAAATTAGGCACCCAAGTTGAATGTTCATCACTATTGGCGCCAGGGTATCAAATCATGGACGAATGGTATGGACTGAGCCCAGATATTCATAAAATCAAATCACCACACGAAGTGCATCCCACTACTACGAAGGAATGGACCTACGAGGATCCAGGCAATCTAATGAAAGCAGGAATATATTCTCCACAAGCAATTGGAGCTCTCAGAAGACAAGCGATGTTTTCATCAGAACGTCAAGCGATAAGCAACATCGTGACTCAAAAACTATTAGGGGGGAACATGGATCATCAAGACATTAATGTGCTAAATCTGCTAACATCCAACGATATGCACTCCCTAAAATTGAAACTATGGAACACCCTTCAAGAGATAGGTGGCATCTACCTAGGTATCATCGGTGTATATGTCTCCATCAAAATTATTAAAGGTATTCTAACCACGGGAATAAATGCGCACAGTATTTTTGCAACCTATGGCTGGAACTGGAGATTAGCAGCAGCTTCGTGGGATGCTCTGACAAACTACTTTATAAAGGTCTACCAGCAAAAACCTCCATCAGTAGAACCAGTCCTAACAAATGTGGCAGTAGATACCTCAGACCAAGGAGCAAATAACAACCTCCAGACCATCACCATACAAACGAGCCTCCAAAACCTCAACGACCGCCATCAATCAAGCACCATCTATCCTTCCCTATGATTTCTAGCCAACATTTTTCTTAAAATCTCACTACCGACAAACCATCAGGAAGGGCGAGTCGAGGCGCCTTAAAACCTCTCACCACTTCACCGTTTCCAAGTCGACAATAGAGGAAATGCTATCTAGACGCGGAACACTAGTAATACTCCATTTGTTTATTTCAGAATAATCGTTTGAAATCTAACAGATTTCAAGGCGGGCAGAATGTTCAGGCGTTCATTCACCCAGGTAAATAATTGACACACATTCGCGTTATGAAGCAATTAATAAAATCAGCAGAATTGCTCAACGCGAATGCCCGGTCAACAAATGCATCAAGTGTGAATGAACGACCTAAATATTACAACAAGCAACGACCAGATGACCCACCCGGAACGACCATCGACGATCAGGAGGTGTCGAGTGACAAAAATCTGAGGACGGCGGGCACTCGAAAAAGAAGTTGCGTTGCGTCGTGTCATAAAACCCGTGCCCCGTTAATTTAGATTTGGTTGTAATTTGAGTCTTTTTGGTGTAAACATTAGACTATTCCGTTTGTTATAAAAAAAAGTTAAATAGTTAAATACAGTTAAATATAATTTTTAATTATTCCTAATAATTTTGTATTCTTGTTTTGAAAGAACAGATTAGCAATAACATTAAGCAAAAAGTCCAAAAAAATATAAACAAACGCGAGATGGATATATATTTTATGCAAAAAACACAAGAGTATGAAAGAAACAGAAGATGTTGCTTCATTTCTCGATTGGAATGTTTACATTCAAATGGAAGAAACACTGGAACAGAGCACGTGTAAATTGATTTTGCTTTTTGTGTATGTATGCGTAAAATTTCATGTTGGTACACAATATTAGAATTGGATTTTCACTATGTATTGTCCGTTAAAAAAGGCGGGAATCTTGCAACTTTTTCCCTGTTGGGTTAATTTTGTCTTAACCGCAAAAAAAGTTGAAAGAATTAGAAGTTAATTGCGAGGAAAATCGAGAATTTTAAAACGTCTTTATTAAGACGATTTATAAAAGTAAATTATAACTATTTGATTGTACGTGATACAAGGTGATAAACACGTCTTTATTAAGACGATTTATAAAAATGAATTAACTTTAAAATTGAAATAATTGTGATAATTATTATAACTGTGAGTATTAAGGTATTTAAAAACGGATTTATTACGAAAGCGTACAGTGAGTGTCAATTAGTGTTGTGTTGTAATGCTTGCGGTATTGTTGGCGGAAGCTCTTTTATACTCTTTAGAAGAAGTAAATTCTTAAAATACCTTTCTTTCGAAGTGCAATCCAATAAATAATTTAAAAAATCTTTGTACTTCTGCGATCCTTCTTTTAAATCAGGCATAATTGTGTACACTCCTGCCATTGTACATGGAAATATTTTGACAGTTCTCGGTTGAATGGCATTAAAGTCGTGTTTTTAATCCGCGAAGTGAATATTTACGTTTTTATTTAGTGTTGTTATTTACAATTTTAATTTAGTGGAGGACAATAACAAAGTGGAATATGCCATAATGATATAGTTGGGGTATTCATGATCTGTGTTATTCGTGTTATTTGTGTTAAATCGAGAAAAAAGTTTAACAAATCGAGAAACTTTCCTAGTAAATGACATTTGTTTCGATTTTAACAAATAATTCAACAGGGGTATTCATGATCTGTCTTAAACGTCGAGAAATCGTAAAATGTTATCTTCGAAATAGACAAGATCGTGAGCGACCCCTTTAAATTTCCATGTTAAAGTGCATTTTTTATATTAATTTGCACCTTTTAAATACAGCTGATTTCGAGTTGTTGAATTAACACGCCTTTTCATATGTTATTTGTTAAAATCGAAACAAATGTCATTTACTAGGAAAGTTTCTGGTATAAGCTACAGACAAATTTTTTGACTTCTAAACACTTTAAATAGTGGAAAACTTCCAGCTTCCAGCTTCATTGAAGACGAATGAAGTTCTTTCAGCTTCATTCAGAAAAGAAACGAATGAAGATATTAAGGGTCATTAGAACTTCATTTCATGTGATACACGAAGATGAATGATCATTCCTCTTTCAATGTTCATTCGTTCGTGCCCGTGTATCAAGCCTATTACCTATTATAAATTACCTAGACGAGTGGAAATATTTTTGGAGCCGGTTAAGTCTGGAGCCCCACTTATAAATACATACATATATACCAAAATTAATATTGAAACTTATTAAGAATTAGTGATGTGACCTATGTGTTTAATTATGAAAACAAAAGTTGTAGACTTTGTCACATCTAAACAATATATTGAACTTCAATCCTTATCCTTGTTTTCAGAACAATATCCGAATATGTATGATCTGAAAACCCAGCGATCTACTTCCACCGACCGGAACGTCGCTTGAATTACCGATACCGCCTCTTAGCCCTACGTACATTAGTATATTCTCACGATGATCCCATGTCCTACGACCGACCCAATTAGGAAGCTCAGCTCGGTAGTCTAGACGGTTGACTCATAAAGATTTTCACAATCTATAGGAATCTAGAAATCAGCATTCAATCAGAAATCAATTAATTAACTAATATAGAATTAAGTTAGAGAGGGTCAATTTTATAAACTCAAGAAATAAAGGCATAAATTTAATTTGTAAAACATTGTTTTTATTCGATTCCGAAGTATAAATTAGTTAAAATACACTTTTAAAACGAATAAACGCACGCCCAGACCTCGCGAACGAGTACCTTGATGACCAAACTCAGTCACTGACAGAAACCCTGCACACCAAAAAAGATTTTTTTTTCAATTCCCAAGGGTATGAAACCAAGGGTATGAAATCAGAGTGTACACGATTCTAATATTCCCACTTTCATTCCCATATTAAAAGCAGACAAGGTGATGAAATCAGAGTGTGCACGACCAACAACATCAGGCTCTTAGATTCGTGAATGATTCCGATATTCACAGTTACATTCCCTTATTAAAAGCAGACAAGGTAATGAAATCAAGGAATGCACCCCCGCCACAAAGATTGTTTTTTTAATAATTAATATAAATATAAATATATATAATATATAAATATAATACAAATCGAATTAGATACGCAAGACCAAGAAGTAGAGGAAAGAGTATGGGTGAATTGGATGATTGGACGCTCACAGAAATTTATATGCATGTGCTAAGCATCAGTATCGCCGGTCAAAGGAGAAAGAGAGAACATGGAACATGTTGTACGTTGTTCTGGACTCCCTCTAGCAGGCCGTTGTGTATCTAAAACACCTCTCTCTCTTCAGTCCGTTGCCTTTAACGCCAACTTCAAAACTGGATCAATCCTCTGGTCGGCGCGGGAATTTTTATCTTTCCCTCAAATATGCTGATGAAGTGCTTTACAGGTTCGCTGGCACTGTTCTTCATGGGACAATTTTTTCAGATTCCAGTGAATCAAATTCCTCGGGACATATTTGATGGAATCCAATAATAGCTTTTCTGTATTTTCTGCAATAAAGCTCAATGCATCAAGTATTCCAGACCACTCTTTTTCTAAAGCATAACATGCATCATGTCGCGCAGACCAACGAGTTTGAGAAAAGCTTTTGAGCCTTAGATTTGTATGCTTCATCAAAATCTCCCAAAGGGTGATACAAAATTATAAAGTTCTTGCAAAGTAGCAAAAGAATCGACAGCTTCAGATTTTAAATACTCTACACAAAAAAACTGAGTTAAAATCATTTTTAAATTTCAATCGTTCTTTAAATTTTGCAGCTTCTAAAATTTTGCCGTCCTAGGCCCGCGCTTCACGGGCCTAAGCGTAAATCCATCATTCGCCGTGTTATAAAAATCCGCTGGCAAGATAGAATTATAAATGAAGAACTATGGCGCCATGGCGGCCAAAAAAGGATAGACGACGAAATCAGGCGTAACTTTTACACAGCGGAATTGATAATTACAGAAGAATTAGTATCAGCGAGCAATAATAACAAGAGTGATTAGGTGGAGCTAAGGACAAGTAAAAGAGTTAAAGTATGAAAAGAAGAGATTGGGCCTATTCACACAGTGCATATTTATGGCGCCTAAAACCGGTTTTATAGATGAGAGAGGGAAGGGAGCGGAAGAACTTAACGAAACATTTTTCACGCAAAACCAAACGCGTGAAAACTAGCACATATATAAAAAGTTACTTCTATCTCTTGCATTCTTTAGCTCTGTTTTTCTCTAACAAGTAAATTTCATCTGCAATACATTTAAATGTTCCTGTAAACATCCAAATTTACTATCCATAATTTACGCCCCGTGTGAGTTGCTAGGAGTTGAATAAAACCGGTTTTACTCACCACACTTATGGCAACGTGTGAATATGCCCATTAGCAATAACATTAAGCAAAAAGTCCAAAAAAATATTAACAAACGCGCGATGGATATACAATTTATGCAAAAAACACAAGAGTATGAAAGAAACAGAAGATATTCCTTGTTTCCCCTATTCGAATGTTTCCTTTCAAATGGAAGCAACAGTAGAACAGAGCATGTGTAGATTGTAAAGAGATGTTAGAATGTATGCGTAAAAAAATGTATGCGTAAAAATATCGGGTTGGTACATAACCTTCTAAATTTACAAGCCATGAACAAGAAAAATATTGAGAGCGAATTTCCGCTCAATCGGACTACAACTCGGTGAAGTCACGTTATGTTGTTAGTGTAATTTGGAGAATTTGGTAGTCCGATTCTCTCAATTGAGATTCTTGTTCATGGCTTGTAAATATAGAAGGTTATGGTTGGTACCAAAACCTTCTATGTTTACAAGCCATGCACGAGAAAAATATTAAGACCCAATTGATGGATTTGTCAGATATTGTAGGTGTATTTATAAATCGAGTTGTAATAGATAATATTTGATCAAGGCACGGGTGGCTTTGATCTCTCGTGTCGAGAGATCGCAGAAAGATAAAAATTCCCGCGCCGACCAGATCCAGTTTTGAAGTTGGCGTTAAAGGCAACGGACTGAAGAGAGAGAGGTGTTTTAGATACACAACGGCCTGCTAGAGGGAGTCCAGAACAACGTACAACATGTTCCATGTTCTCTCTTTCTCCTTTGACCGGCGATACTGATGCTTAGCACATGCATATAAATTTCTGTGAGCGTCCAATCATCCAATTCACCCATACTCTTTCTTCTACTTTAAAATCTGAAGCTGTCGATTCTTTTGCTACTTTGCAAGAACTTTATAATTTTGTATCACCCTTTGGGAGATTTTGATGAAGCATACAAATCTAAGGCTCAAAAGCTTTTCTCAAACTCGTTGGTCTGCGCGACATGATGCATGTTATGCTTTAGAAAAAGAGTGGTCTGGAATACTTGATGCATTGAGCTTTATTGCAGAAAATACAGAAAAGCTATTATTGGATTCCATCAAATATGTCCCGAGGAATTTGATTCACTGGAATCTGAAAAAATTGTCCCATGAAGAACAGTGCCAGCGAACCTGTAAAGCACTTCATCAGCATATTTGAGGGAAAGATAAAAATTCCCGCGCCGACCAGAGGATTGATCCAGTTTTGAAGTTGGCGTTAAAGGCAACGGACTGAAGAGAGAGAGGTGTTTTAGATACACAACGGCCTGCTAGAGGGAGTCCAGAACAACGTACAACATGTTCCATGTTCTCTCTTTCTCCTTTGACCGGCGATACTGATGCTTAGCACATGCATATAAATTTCTGTGAGCGTCCAATCATCCAATTCACCCATACTCTTTCCTCTACTTCTTGGTCTTGCGTATCTAATTCGATTGGATTCCACTTGCTTATATATTATTTAAAATATTTATATTAATTATTAAAAAAACAATCTTTGTGGCGGGGGTGCATTCCTTGATTTCATTACCTTGTCTGCTTTTAATAAGGAAATGTAACTGTGAATATCGGAATCATTCACGAATCTAAGAGTCTGATGTTGTTGGTCGTGCACACTCTGATTTCATCACCTTGTCTGCTTTTAATATGGGAATGAAAGTGGGAATATTAGAATCGTGTACACTCTGATTTCATACCCTTGGTTTCATACCCTTGGGAATTGAAAAAAAAATCTTTTTTGGTGTGCAGGGTTTCTGACAGTGACTGAGTTTGGTCATCAAGGTACTCGCTCGCGAGGTCTGGGCGTGCGTTTATACTTTTTAAAAGTGTATTTTTATCATCGACCGGTTGATTGAAATATTTAGTTGTCCGGCGATCAATGTATTCATGCTCGGTCAGAGTTCGGAATGGAAAATGGATGATAGATTTTTCCCTAAAAATACTCAATAGGTGTGGTCGCATCGCCTCCATATTGTATTCAATTATTTCTGGGCGAAACCCTAAGAATAATGAAATGGAAAATGCGATACTGAAAATCCCGCAATCAACCCCGTTTTTCTGACATTGAACATGCGAATAAATCACTTCATTTCCCATCTCAGAATAACAAAATGGAAATAAAATTTGTAAAATCTGGTTGAGTTGGTTGGAATAATTTTTTACACTTGCCGAGTCATAGATATAAATATTGTTTGTGTCAAAAAGAACACAAACAAAATGGCCTATGTTATTTCTTTTTAGAATTTTATCATCAGTTTCCGGGCCTTCCATCGAGTACAGAATTATCATGTATTTTTTTGTTGGTAAACACTGATAATCTAAGTATTCTGTGGGGAACTGTAATTGCATTTCGTCAAGATATATGTACTCAATATCACTATGTATGCCAGAGTTTTTGAGAACAGTTTCAAATTTCCGAATATGATCATTCGCTAGAGTTTCTCCTCGAAGTATTATATTTTCCAGAAACTGATCCATTTTCTAAAAAGTAATGAAAAGTCGCAAATTTGCTATTATTCGGCGCTCGAAGCGCTCTCTGTTAGCGCTCAAAGCGCTCTAAATAAACGCTTTAAGAGCTCTTACTCGCCGCTCGCAGCGCTCAAAGCGGTATTAGTACTGTTCAAAGCGGTTTTAGACAGCGCACAATGCGAACTGGATACTTTAAACTTTTGCCAAATTTGATGCTGTCAAAGACCTATCGAAAAAGAAATGTTTTCTACTTTATAAATGTAAGCCAGAGGCTCTGAAGTATCTTCTTTAATTTAATAAAAGATAGACTTATTGAACGTACTCACTTCTTGCAGTTTTGTTGTTTTTATTAGAAAGTAGTTTTCACGGCAAATATCAACTAGAAGTTGTAAAGCTGGATCACGGATTTCAAACAATAATACCACCAACCAGTACCACCACCACCCAGATTCAATCTAGAAGATCGGATCAAATGTACACAAACAGAAAATAAAAGCAAAACACCGATTCTCAAACAGAACTTATGATAAACACACTCTTTATTATTTAAATTACAAGTTTATTTTTTGTAGCTTTCTATATGAATTTATCACATGCAAAGTCACAATAACAAAAAAAAACCCTTCCTTCTTTTTTTCGCAATCGTCGTTTTTTGGGCAATTATTCATTGTCAATTGTGCCAAAGTTTTATTGTGTTTCAGAAACCCAATCAAGTTGGCGGGTAAATCTACAGTACATATACTAGTACCCACCTCCTATTTTTTTGAAATTTTTTTTATTTATGTATTTTGGTCCGTAGAATTCATTTTTCGAAAAAAAATCGTCTCTCGCTTAGGGGTCATCCATAAATTACGTGAGGCGTTTAGGGGGGAGGGGGTCGAGCCGAATCTCACCAAATCTCTCGTGGGGGAGGGAGAGGGTCTCGCGAGAAAACTGGGTTAAATTAATAGTACAGGTAAATTAAGCCGAAAAAAGCGATATAGCGGAAATAATTAGGTATTAGGTACAGGCTGAAAATTGGCAGAGAGCTTCCTTTTAGGGTTCATAATAAGTGGTTATGAACTGTACCGATTTTTTACCCCGGGAAGCTCACTTTTTAGCGGATTTTAGCCCTCAAAATGGGTATTTTTCGATTTTTCTGCATTTTTTTGCATTTCTTAATATCTTTTTGTTTTCTTCAATGTATTTAAAGTATAATATCTGTAAATGAGAAAATGTTTAAAATCTTCTTTTTGGACCTGCACTTTGATTTCATTCACGAAAATCTTGGTGCAATATCAGATGAACATGAAGGAAGGAATATTGAACCCATTACATAAAAAGTATACGTGATACTATTACTATATTTCGATTCAATAGCAATTGGCTGTAAAAATTTAGCCATTGCCATTTACACTGTATTTGTTCATTTTATACAATGCCCTGGGAAAAACTGGGAAAGTAACGTATTCTTTGACTTATACGACCATTTTTAGACAGATTGCAACCATACGCTGAACTAGTGTGGTGGCCTAAGCTGGAACAAAACAAAAAGGAGCAGAAGCCCAATTGAAAAACCTGGAACCTAATGCCCTCCTAAGTATTTTAAGTGCATAATGTACCCAATGCTACTGCGATCATAGACATTATATTAGGAATCGGCGCTTTTCACATTAGTCAGAACACATGTTATCTGCGGTACAAAACAAACTACAAAAGCAGATATTAATACCAGGCGACATAATTAGTTATCTCAGTATCTAACAGGATTCGAATTTTGAATCGACGACCATCTGCTCTGACATACTAGAGGCCAAGATAGATTTTGAAAACCTTTTGTTATGAATATCGAGAGCTGTGAAGAATGGAAGTCTAACAGATCCATACTTCTTGAATCTATATCCTGGTGTACAGGCGGCTCAAACGCCGATTTGAGAAGCTGGCTGTGACTTCAGATTCCGCCTTTCTAAGGCCTGGGTCATTCAGTTACAGGTTGTTTATCCTAAAGTGCCATCTATCTCCATCTTTACAATAATATTGTGAATGACTAAACATGTCATAATTACATGTTTTGCCAAAGTCAACCTTCGTACGTCAATATAATGTAAAATTTAAAATTTTTTTTAAATTCCATATGCTTGCTGTAACTAGAATTGAAATTTTTCTGTTCTCTTGTTAAGAAACCATTATCCCAGTAAGGACCATAAGATTGGTTTCTAAAGGATGGGCAGAATCACCTGCTCAATACTAATCCACAGGTATTGTAGTTTATGTTGGGTGCATGCCGAGTAGGTACTGTGATGATTTTGTGGTACTGTTCTTCAACACAAATTATGTTTTTTTAAATAAATCCAGCGCAATCAAGCACAGATTAACGTATTTACACTACAAATACGCATAATAGTGTAAATACTAGACGTTTTTTAAAATTTTAAAAATCTCACGTGTGGTTGAGGGGGAGGGAGGGGTCGAGCCAAATCTTACGACATTTCACCAAGGGGGAGGGGGCTTCAAAAATCGCCAAAAACACCTCACGTATTTTATGGATGACCCCTTACCGTTTTCGAGTAATGAATTTTTAAAGTTGTGTAAATTCGGTTAGCAGAAAATTGACACTTATTTAAAAGGCGGAGGGGCATTGGCCCCCCAAAAGCGAAAGCGTAAACCCTAAAAAGGGGAAGGGGGCGCAGCCCGCAAAATCAAAAGGGGAAAATGTCAAAAGGGGGTATGGGGCTCTGCCATTCCATAAGAATCGTACTTCATTTTTCTATTGCATCTTTTGTATTAGAAGAACATATAGGATGATTTGTAACTTCACGTTCGACATCAGTGCTAATTTCCCGATTTTCCTGAATCCATACCAATGTTAGGATTCTCCTGGGGAGTTCCTAATTTTAGAAGGGCCTATAGGAGGCTTTGCAGTTTTACTTCCGACTTTAGTACTAATTTCACGATTTTCCTGAATATTTAAACTTTATAAACAGATTCCGGCATATATTTACAAGAAAGTATATAAAAGCCCTACATTTAAAAAAAAGAGGTTTACCCTAGTACCATTTCTCATCAAATTACAATGATTTAATATTTTTTCGAAAATGACCAATTTTGGACATAAAAATGATTTTTTTTTGAAAATTTAGTAGCATGTTTATAACATTAAAATACATGTTTCTTCTAATTTTTAAGAAAATCCACTGATTCGTTCATGATTTAATGCATTTTTAGTTAAAAAAACAAATAAAATGAGAATTTGGCTTTTTGAGGTTAGGAAATATTTTTAACGTAACCTCGCCCCACCAGCTCGATAGCCCTTTTACTCACGAGTATTATCCTTTTTTTTGTAATTTTCTACGATCAATAGAGCCGTATAAATATGAAAAATTAGTGTTACGATGCACTCAAAATGCACTTTTATGCACTTTTCTCCCTATGCTCGCTTTTGATTTTTCAAACTTTTCGGCTTTCGACTCAGCTGCATGTAGATATAATATGAAAAAATAAAAATTGTTTGTTCATTTTCTCTCTACTAATAATTGGTATACACGCGCAAGGATTCAGGAAAATAGCGAAATTAGCAGTGAACGTTAAATTACAAATCATCCTGTATGTTCTTCTAATACAAAAGGTGCAATAGAAAAACCCGCATACCCCCCTTTTAAGATTTCCCCTTTCGATTTTTGGGAGTTCGGCCCACATAACCTCCTTTTAACCTTTCCGCCCGTTTAAGGTTACCCCTTACAATTTTGAGGGCTCTGCGGTTATCGTTTTTCTTCTAACCGAATTTAAACGACTGTAAAAAATCATTACTCGAAAAGGGGTAAGCGAGCAACGATTTATTTATCGAAAAATGAATTCTACGGACCAAAATATATAAATGAAAAAAATTTCAAAAAAAACCGATGTGGGTACTAGTATACTGTAGATTTACCCCAGTTTAGTTGGCCCAGTAATTAATAATATGCAAATGAAATTTGAAAATTGTCAACTCAAGTAGGCGTGGACGCGGTTTTTAAAATGTTGTCTTCCCGTAATACAATATTTCGTAGAGTAGGGAAAGCGAGATAATCGTTTTGGAAATTTTGGAAATCCAACCGTGAGATCTCGAAAACCTTAACGAATTGAGACTCGCTGCTAGTCGCAATAGAAAGAGCGACCAAAAATTAGCTTAGTCCTAGCTGGGAATCCCGTTTAGTTGGCCCAGTAATTAATAATATGCAAATGAAATTTGAAAATTTTGAATTCAATGTATAGTATGGCAGTCGCTGAGCTCTGGTCGTGCTCAGCGACTACCGTCGCTGTACAATACCTGAAATCTACGGCCGGAAACAAAATGTAGCATAATGCCTTAAATACGAAAAGTAATCTAAAAAGAATATTCCATTTCATCGGAAAAATAATATGCCCGCATGCAAAGCAAAATCATGACCTGCGACAATTCACCATTTCAAATAACCATATTAAAAAATTGGAAATTAAAAAATCCATCCGGCCGGCGGTGCCCTGCGCCTGAGGCCTTGGCTAATCAAATACAATTCAAATAGATTATGTTCCATGCACCTGAAATCTTAGGCCAGGAACAACCATCAAAGACCGGGAAATGCGAAATGAAACGAAATGGCCTTGAACATGAAAAGTTATCTAAAAAGAATATTCCATTTCATTGGAGAAATATTCATATATGCCTGAAAACAAGAAAAAAACAAAATCATGACCTGCCATAATGGCATGAAAAAAAATCCATCCTGCGCGTGAGAACAAAAAGATTGTCTCGTCTGCTGCCTGGCTGATAGGGCAAAGTCACGGTATACAGAAACAAGGTAATGTAAAAGACTGAATATCGTAGAATATCGTATTAGTGCGACGTCACTCGGCAAGTCTTCCCACATAGAGTCAAATTACACGGCCTATCACTTTCCCAGACTCACTTTCCAATATTTCCAATAAACCGGTTTTTTAGACAAGGGGGCGCAGGGAAGGCTATGTGTTGAGCCTCACTTCTAAATCCAAAAATGTTTTCGGTCTCACAGCAAATTACACTAACACAAGCATAATTTTGTTCTCTGGGACTGCGAAAAATATGAGAATTTTTGTTGCTTTGTACACAACCACATAGACAATAGAATCGTTACACGGAAAAGAGGCTGAAAATTAGGTGCTTCGTGTAATACTCAAATCATACCCAGACAGGTTTGACGTGAGTCTCAAGTGAATGGCCGTGTAATTTCACTCATACAAAATCGAAATTGTTTTTGTTTTCTGTATTAACCTTGCCGGGTGACGTCGCCTTTTTCTACGATATTCGCACTTACGATACGATATTTCGTCTTTTACATTACCTTGTTTCTGTATACCGTGGGGCAAAGTGAGTGAGAGGTGGAGCAGGCGAAAAACTACATTTCGTCCATGTGGAACGAAGCTCCGTAGCCACCATGCCCTGCCTCTCTTCCTTTGTCTATCAACAGAGAACTTGGGGAAATGCGCGGAGAGCTTTGTGGAATGTGTATCCTAAGGCGAAGCTTTAGGATATGTAGTAAATCCTACCCAGCAATTTGCTGGTGCCAGAATTTTGTATGAAGCGGAACATCTGTATTACAGATAGTTAAGTCTGTGATCATAGACTACATGGTGACATCGGGTGTTGTAAAGAATAAAGTGGAGGAGACGCTAAATATGCTCCATCAGAAGGTAAGGCGCAATGAAACCAAAAGGAAGAGAGTAAAGGCTCGATGACATTGAGCGAGTTTACAAGCTACTAGCCGGCGAATTCACTAGCTGCTAATAAACTAGCCCAGTGTCATCATGTTCACTAGCTAACTAGCAGATTGTAAACAATCTGCCGAGAAAGTTGAAAGCCGGGCTACTTTACTCGCTACTATCTGGCTTGTGGGCTTGTTAGCTAGTAAACTAGTCGTGTGTCATCATAGTTGTTAGTGAACTAGCTGCGAGTATCTCATTATTTGGTTTCATTGTTTACAAATTAACGGAATTAGTTCGCGCGGGAGTCGTTATTTTAGCTCATGCTATCAAAAAGTAGTTAAAAAGATTAAAGAGAGAAAAGTTTAGCAAAGGAAAAACAAAACAAGACGTGGGTTCAACTCCCTAGCTAGTTGGCTACTGAGCGATTGGAAAATTTTTGTGTCATCGTGACTATCGCACTAGCTGACTCGCAGGCTTCTAAACTCGCCGGCTACTAGCTTGTAAACTCGCTCAATGTCATCGAGCCTTTAGGCTTAGAAATATCGGTAGTATTAGCAGGTAGATAAAAGCTGATCCAGCTGGCGAAGCATTGCTGAAAAGAACCGACAGGCTGAAGCGTGTCGGCATCATGATGCTTCCACCTGCCAACGCACGCAAATAATAAAAAAATCCAATAAATTATTTGCATGCAAATTAAACATTAATCTTAAATCACGCCAAAGAAGTATAACTCTTAGAAGTATAACTTACAACGTACTATACTCGTCATACACTTTCATTTGATACCCACACCCATACCGAGCGCGTTGTAAAGAAAAAGGTAAACCGCTATTTTGTGTTGGCCGCCATTTTGAATTTTGAATGACGCCACAGAAGTAATAGTATTCTAATTGTCGCACCCTTTCATTTGATACCCACACCGAGTGGGTTGTACAGAAAAAGGTAATCCGCCATTAAGTGTTGGCCGCCATTTTGAATTTTGAATGACGCCACACAGCTTATAGTATTCTAATTGTTACACCTTTTCACTAAACCCAACGAACTCAAGGAAAACTCGCAGAAAGCAACTTTTCCGGAAGTTTTCACTAAGCCCAACGGACTCAAGAAAAACTCGCAGAAAACACTTTTTCCGCCAGTTTTGACTAAGCCCAAAGAACTCATTGGGTGAAAACACCTTTAGCCACCAATTTTGGTGAAAATCGTTAGAGCAGTTTTCGAGAAAATATTCATAAATATACAAGAATTGCTCACTTAATAGTATAAGATATTAATTAATTAATGTTGAAAACCCATTACCATTGATTTTAGAGGCGTACAACAGAAATTCGCAGCCCTAAAACTTCCAACTGTACAACTATCGCCATCTAGTATCGTAGCTGGACAAATGTTTGTCCATATCTACTTACTCTATAATCAATAGTATATAATCAATGCATATCTACTTAGTATTAGTAGCGGAGCTGGCACTTGAAAAAATCGTGCCGCCCCAACCTTCTGCCGTTTGGGATATAAGCTTTTGAAGTAATTTTAAGCATTTTTTATAATATGACATTTTTGCGGGAAGTGGACCCATTTCGAGTTAGGGGTTTTGGGGGGTAAAAAGGGGGTTAAAATTGAAAAAAATTTCTGCCGCTTCGTATGTAGGTTCTTTTAGGGCTAAATAACCGTTAAATACTAGTGGCAGACATTTTTGACCATTTGGACCCTCCCCAAGCCACCCCTAGCTGAAGTTGCCATTTTTCTCCCCACACCCTAGCAAATAGTCAAAAATTTCTGCCACTAGTATTTAACGGTTATTTAGCTCTAGTAGAACCTACATACGCAGCGGCAGAAATTTTTTTCAATTTTAACCCCCTTTTTACCCCCCAAAAACCCCTAACTCGAAATGGGTCCACTTCCCGCAAAAATGTCATATTATAAAAAATGCTTAAAATTACTTCAAAAGCTTATATACCAAACGGCAGAAGGTTGGGACGACACGATTTTTTCAAGTGCCAGCTCCCCTACTATATATAATCAATGCGAATGCGTAGACCGAAAAAAAAGCTTTTAATTTCGTTAAATTTCAATATTTTAACGCCGCCTCCTTTTCGTGAGAAATTTGTTTTGTAAAACTTTAGGAGCAGCCATGAATTTATGTCACTTTTGTAAAAATCACAAACTTTGTTTCCGTGCCGTTTGTTCCACCTGTCATAAAATCGACTGGACACAAAGCGAAACGTGTAAACAAATTTTCGCTTTTTGGTTCGCTTTGTCGCGCCTCAAAGCTACCCGTGTGAACAAGCACTTTCAAATCGAGACGCACTTCCTTCCCACCCGAACGCCTCGCGCACCTGTAAATTTCGGGTTGAAAGGTCGCGGCAACCACCCGTGGAACAGGCACCAATGGAATGATGCACCTCGAAGCCCGATTTTCGAAATTCAAAATGACCGTGCAAATATGGTTTAATTTTCCAACTCTGTTCCGATTCAAAGGAAAGTGGGTATCTAAGGGTTTTTAAGGTCGCATATAACGAATTTATAATCAAAACTTATAAATTCAAAATGGCCGCACCATTATGGCCAACGAGTTGGCAATTGTATTCAGATTTCAATGAATGGGTTTTTAAATTAGTAAATAACGAATTTATGATCAAAACTTAAAAATTCAAAATTGCGGGGCCAATATGGCGGACGAATTTTTCCAATTGTGTTCCGGAACAGTCTTATTTACCCAATTTGTAAACGTATGGCTGAGGCTCTCTACGCAATCGGTTCTGAATTGATCACAAAGTTTTTTGGAAAGATGGTAAGGTCAAGCGAAAATGTGGTAAAATGTGCCTAATAGTTGCTGGCAAAAGCTCATTTTTAAAAAGTCTCACTAATATTTATTTTTGGTAGGTAGTTACCTTTTTAAGAATATTTCATGTGTTTATTTTACCAGAAAGACCTATAGGTTTATCACGGGCAACGCCGTGTAGATCTTACTAGTATAGCAATAAAATTAAAATTATAAGGGGAGTATTGTTTTATGAAATTGCTTGAGTTTTGTTCTTGGAAGATTGTCTTTTAAACCAGTAGTATAAAGTTTTGGAAGGTATCACATTTTGTTCGATAAAATATAAATTGCCTATTTTCTCACCCGCTACACTAGGCAACTTAATTATGAATTTTAAGTTAACTTGACTGAACTAAATTGCTTGAAGTGGACTCTTTTACAGCCTCGACACACGCACGCATTTATGACGAAAATTCATCATTAATTAGGAATATGAACCTCATCAATTAGGAAAACCGATTAGGCAAATTTTGGTTAATCTAGTACGAAATCTCAAAAGAGAGCCATCTTTCGAACGATAGATCATGTTACAAAGCCCACTTTTAGGCGTTTTTCCAGAGTCAGCTGATTTTTATTTTTATTTTACTTGAAAATTAATAAAAAATATTACTTTTTTCCAAAGCCATTAAGGCAAAGAGATGAGGCGAGGCCAATGAGCAGGCAATAGCCAACAAAATATATAAATGTTTTTAGTAGACTTGTACGAAAAGTAAAAGACAGGGCCACGGTCCAGATAATTATAACCGATGGTTTAGCATAGATATAATAACAAATCGGCAAAATAGAATAAGGAATTATTTGTACCACAAATGAACTCACTTTTGTGTGGATAGCTCAATAAAAACTCTTTATAAAAAAAAATAATTAGTTTTTTCCATATTAAAAAATTAAATATTACTTGTTTCCCTCCCAAAATATAATTTGTTTTTATTTTTCGTTCTCTGACATTTTTCACTACACCACGGCTTTTATAGCCTCGACACACGGCAATCAAAATATGACGAAAATTCCTAATTTATGACGAACGCCCTTACGGGGTGACACACGTTAAAATACCTCATTATATTATGACAGTTGTGGTGTAGTGAAAAATGTCAGAGAACGAAAAATAAAAAAAAATTATATTTTGGTACGTTGTTGCCCCAATGGAAGGGAAACAAGTAATATTTAATTTTTAATATGGAAAAAAGGAATATTTTTTATTAATTTTCAAGTAAAATTAAAATAAAAATCAGCTGACTCTGGAAAAACGCCTAAAAGCGGGCTTTTTAACATGATCTATCCTTCGAAAAATGGCTCTCTTTTGAGATTTCGTACTAGATTAACCAAAATTTGCCTAATCGGTTTTCCTAATTGATGAGGTTCATATTCCTAATTAATGATGAAGCCCAAAACAGAATGAATGCAGAAACTTCGACTTTGACTTCACCGTTCAGTAAAGTCGACTTTGCTGCACAGCGCTAACACATTCATTTCAGAACTTCAAAGTCGATAATTTGACAGATCGAATTTACAATTGCGATCACCATTTAATAACATAACAAAAATTATAAATATAAAAAATTTACCAATTTTTTTTTATTGTATGCGACTTTTACGTATATTACCTGCAATTATTAAATTTTGCATACAATAAACTCAATCAATTTAAATTTTCTAATTTGGCTACAGTGGCAAAATTGAAATGTTGTGTTGGTAGTTCTGCAACTTTTGCAGCAACTTTTAAAATTTTCAAAGTCGAAGTCGGCGCAAAGTTTACTGCAACGCTTACTTCATTGATTCTGTTAACTGAAGTTTCTGCATTCATTCTGTTTTGGGCTGAAAATATTTCTTCAACTGTCGTATTTCTAATGATAGGATTGACAGATATTTTTATTGATTACAATTTTCTGTTTGAAGAAATTGGAAGAGTAAATACGTATTCAAATTGCCGTATTCAAAGACTGAAGAAATGGATAGATGAAAGTCAGCGTGGACAAAATGTGGATAGAAATATTTTCGCATTTTAAACTAGAACTATGCCACATGAAAATTTAAAATTACCGATTGAATGTGCACACGTTGCTCGGCACTAATACTGCTGTAGATAGTTTATTTTCCATTAGTAATGAGCACTGGAGCAGTGAAAAATCGCAACTATCCGTAAGGACACTACCTGCAATTGTAAAGATGATGCAAGTTGTTCTGGCGTTTTGGCACTATTGGAAGAAAATTCATAATAGTCCAAATATGCATTATAGGTCAAAATGGTATTGTACGCATTTTTTGATATAAAATATTCATATTTATCCTTACACCGGTTCTACACATTCAACTCTGCATTCTACTTTTTGACGTTCAATTCATTTATATTTCTTGGCTCATGTCTACACCTGTTCAACTTTTTTCTTTCAACTTTTAAGTTTAGTTAAAAAAATGAGCTCTTTCGAGTCGGAAGAGGAAATTCTGATGGCTGTCGCCGCTGCGAGCCGCGCCGTTATTTTTCAAAATAAAGAAACTATGAAAAAAAACGAAAATGGATAAAGGAGTGGAGAAAAAGTAAAGAAAATCAAAGTTCTTTCCACTTCTTACAACACGAGTTAAGATTTATTTATTTTATTTATTTATTTAGAAAAAAAAAACAAAATGTACAAAAGAAGAACAATTTCTTAAGTGTACGCATACTGACAAATATTATATAAAAGTAGTGATAAGAAAAATAAAAATAAAATATGTACAAAATAATAGATTAATAGATTATAAATTCCTTAATCATAACAAAAAGCATGAATAATAAAAAAGAAAAAAAGTATGAATAGTAAAGAAAATATTAGATAAAGTAAGAATACTAGTGAAAATAAGACAAAAATTAAAAGAAAAGAAAACAAAATTAATAGAAAAGAAAATTACCATTTTATATAAAATTAATAAGATTAATACTGCCCAGGGTAATTGTGCTAAAAATTTGGTTTATAAGATTTCCCTAGCCATGATATAAGAGAACAGTTGAGACTTAAATCTACCGATACGACCTTCTCTCTTAAGACCAGCCGGTAGTGCATTCCATAACGTAACACCATGGATAAAAAACAATCGTGAACTAACTTGGCAATGATGCCTAGGAATATTTAAATTAAGAGTTCTATTGGAAGTCGAGAACGCAATTTTAGTTTTGAGATAAGTAGGGTAATCAGAAAAAATGATTCGGTGCATAAAAATTAACATATTATATTCCATATAAGATAATAGCGGAAACCTTAAAAATTTCCCAGTAAATGCAGATATATGATCGAACTTCCTCAGTCTGTATACATAACGAACAATAGGGTTAAATACATTTGATAATATACGCATAGAGGCATAATCCAAACGGCCAAACACCGGAATACCATATTGAATATGAGGCATAAGTAATGATTTAGCTACCTTCACTTTTGTGAGCAGCGGCACATAAGATGAAGTATGCCACAGAGTTCGAAAACCACAGTAAATTTTGGAAGCTATATCAAAGATATAGTCATTCCAAGACAGAGTTTGATTTAGAGCTACACCAAGATACCTAACCCTATCAACATATGGAATCGTTACACCATTAATGTGAATCTTCGGAAAAATCGCCACATTTAACACTCTTTTATAAATGAAAATACTTTTAGATTTGTCAGGATTTAGTTTTAACTTATTCTCTTTCGCCCATTTCTCTAACCTATCCAAGTCACCATTGATTTTAGTAGCACAATCCTCAATCTTATCCATGGGGCTTGAGCAATAAAGCTGCACATCATCAGCATACATAAGAACGTTAGCAAAGCGAACGTGAGTTACAATATCATTTATAAATAACGAAAATAATAACGGTCCAAGTATGGAACCCTGAGGCACACCGCTAGTGACATTGATTAGTTCTGAAAAGTTGCCATTTGTTTGGACAATTTGCTGACGATCAGTAAGGTAACTGAAAAGAAACCTAACTGCAGTACGATGAAAACCAAAGAAATCAAAAAGTTTCCTGCATAGCAATTCATGGTCCACTGTATCAAAAGCCTTGGAAAATTCCAAAAGCGAGAGAATTGTGATATTATTAGTATCAAGCGCTATGCGAATGTCATCAATTACCTTTACTAGTGCAGTTGTACAGCTATGGTTTGGACGAAAGCCAGATTGTACTGTAGATAGGAGATTTGCTGCACTAATGTAAGACATCATTTGCTCACACATCAGCTTTTCAAGTACTTTAGAAAAGCACGATAAAATGCTAATCGGTCTAAAGTCTTCGACTTTAGAGGGCGCTTTCTCTTTAGGAATCGGTATAATTTTGGATATTTTCCAGTTACGAGGAAAACACGAACACGTAATGCACGCATTGAAAACGTGGCTTATAACAGCAACGCACGAAGCGGCAATAAGTTTAAGAAAACGAATTTCGACGTTATCAAGACCAACAGCATTAGATGAGATAGAGTAAATTGCTCTCATTACTTCATCCCCTTCAATATTCCTAAAAGAAAAAGTATTAGGCCGTACTTCAGTAAATACCTCGCTGATATCAAAACTAGCCTGTTTGGGCATAAATACAGAAGAAAAATAGGTATTCAGAACATTTGCGTCAAATTTAGAGGGAGCAGAAACACTTTTAACGATTCCTAAGTTACGAACATTACTCCATAGCTTTTTAGGGGGTAGAGATGCATCAAGAAGTTTGCTGAAGTATTCTTGTTTCACCTTTTTAATTACTGCATTGACTCTATTACGCAGTTTTTTGTAGCTAAGCTCTAAGCTAACAAATTTGCACCTCTTCCACAGACTGTACAAATAATCCCTTTGTTTAATCAAAGTCCTAATCTCATTAGACCACCAGCTACATCTTTGTTTTTTAATGTGAATGGTTTTAGCTGTTTATAATATCCGCGAGAGCTTTCACCTTTTCATCAATGCCAGGAATATCATAAACCGGACTCCAATTAACCAGTGACATATCAAGTAATAATGAGTCTGTATTTGCATTATTATAATCCCTATATGTAAATTCTTTACTGCCTTTATCAATGGCGATACCAAAGCTGAAAGTGAGGTAAATAAGATCATGGTCACTTATGCCAGGAAGAGATATCTGATTAAGGAAGAGAACCTTTTCAGACACATTTGTTAAAAATAGATCCAAGAGGGTTGAGGTAGTGCTGGTAAAGTGAGTAGGTGACTCCCTATTAAGTACTTCCAGCCCAAGAGAGCGACAATTGTTCTGGAAGTGTACACTAAGGCGAGTACACCTAGATATGTCAATATTAAAATCGCCGGTCAAAATCACATCCTGAGCATACAGTAAAATATCTTGTAGCGAATTAAAGAATTCACCCTCAAATATCACATCTGGCGGCTTATAAATGCAACCCAAGAGTAGTTTATCACGTTTATTGCGTAGCTCAATAAACAAATACTCAATATTTTGATTACTCTTTTTGATCATACGGAAATTGAGCATTTCACTCAGAAATATTGCAACGCCACCACTCCTACGATCCACCCTATCATGCCTAATGACTTTATACCCAGGTAAATGCACAAGTTTATCATTAACCGATCGTTGGAGCCAGGTTTCAGTAACACATAAAGCATGCAAATCTGAATAGGAGATCATATTCCGTATTTCGTCCATTTTATGGAGTATACTGCGTGCATTTATGTGTGCTATACGCAAGCCATTTGCCTTTTTTTGAAAATGTTCAGTAGTATTTCACCAGGAGTCACGTTACAGGAACCACACCTAGCACTTAGAGCCATTTGAGGGTAAAGAAAAGAGGAAATCAGCAAATTGAAGTCCCAACTGAAGTTTCATAGGAAAAGTCACATTATTAAAAATAGCATAAATAGTTAACCTGAAAGCAATATAAACACAAAAACTTACTAAAATATTAAAATGGACTAACAAAATTAATTGCAAATATAAAAACAAAAAAAAACAAGCAAAGGTAAATAAAAGAAGAATAGAACAAAAACATCCATCCTGTCAGTCACAATGACGAACTCGCCGCATTAATCCGGGTTACTGTTAAAAATTACCACCACCAGTGCAACGTCCAATAACTGCAAGGTCGATCAAAACCGAGCAGTAAATCCTAGTTAGTAGTCTTTTGACAGATCTCGTCGCCTGCACAACATTGAAATTGCTAATAAACTCAAATATATAAAGAACCGGTGTTTTAATTTACATAAATCCTTAACATTGGTGCCGAAACCCGGGAGAAGGTTTGATAAGAATATTAAAAACGTAAATTTGAGTTCGCGAACGAAGCAATTAAACAATACGGGCAAGTGCCGTTTATTGATTTATTAATTAAAATGGAACAAGCGACACGTGCAACATATCGCGGGCAGGTGACTAAACTTGTGAAAAGTGCCCAGGAATATTTACAATCGGATGCTGCTCGAGTCAGTGAAAAAACGGAAAATTTAGATAGTGTTGAAGAAGAGTTAACGGTCCTCCTTGATCGCATTACAAGTGCACATGAAAATCTTCTAAAAGCCAATCTTGACCTTCGTCCATTTATTAAATTGGAAGACGCAGAGAATGAGACAGAAGCCATTGCGGAATATAGTGACAAGGCAATATCAACGATCACTCGGCTAAAGCAGCGTTTAAATAAGGTGAGACAATATATAAGTTACAACATAAGTGCTCGCGTAGGTACAAATTCCCACCAGCCTAATGAGCATGCTTCAGCTGTCAAATTAAAGAAGCTCCATCCCAAGATGTTTGCAGGTGACTTCAATTGAAGACATTATTCCAAAAACCGCACTTGTCAGTTTTTCACGAAAATGAGATTTTGATGGCAACCGATAGCTGGCAAAGTTCTCCACGTTCCTATTAATCAGATTTTAAAAAAAACAAGTCAAGTATATTCAAAATTCCAAAAAAAACTTTGATGATTACAAAAACAGCACTTGTCCGAGTCTATTTCCACAAAAAAAAACACTTGTCAACGAGAACACATGATATGTGAAAAAATAAATAGTGTTGTGCATAATAACTTTGTATAATTATATTAAAGCATATGTTCAAGTATCGCATACATAATAATACTAAATTACATTGTAATAATTTAGATGTTATACAGTTTTTAAGCTACCCTGAAAAATCAGTTTTTTTGACATGTGCTGTTTTTGTAAAAACGTCTTCAATTATTGGATTCCCTTCTGGGAACAATTTCGAACTTTAATCCATGAGGATAAGTCTCTTTCAACGATCGACAAGTTCAATTACTTGCAATCATTATTAACGGGGAAGGCTGCTACAACGATAGCTGGATTGACCCCGACAGAATCATGCTATGATGCGGCTATATCGTTGCTGAGGGAAGAGTACGGAAATACAGAAAAAATTGTCGATCATCATATGCAGCGCTTATTATCAATACAGCCGGTGACCTCAAAGACCGATGCAGTTAGCCTTAGGAGACTGTATAACTCTGTATTAGTTTGCACTCGGTCACTGTCAGCTGTAGGAATTCCCGTATCAAATTATTTTGTAATGTTAAAAGGAGTTCTGCTGCGGTGCTTACCTACTGATATGCGTGTGGAATTCTATCGGCGCTGCGACAGTTCAACGGAATATTTACAACAGGATTTGTCTTCACAGAAAGGAGATTTGAATAGTGACGAAAATAATGACGTAAGCTCGACGGCAAGTACGGTTTCATCGTTAGATGTAAATATGGATAAGCAAGTGAAAAGGTTGCTTAAATTTTTGAAATGTGAAGTGGAATCGCTCGAAAAGGCCTATGACGCAAAACCGCAGACCAACCGCGCGCAGCTTAATTCAAGTGCGAAGATTGAAAAAACAGCCATCGGATTGTTTACAACTTTGACAAATGAAAGTGAGTGTTTTTTCTGCAAGTCTTCTACACATGCAACGAAAGAGTGCAGTGATTCTGTGAAGAAATTATCAGAAAAGAAAGATATGCTGAAGAGTGACGGCCGGTGTTTTCGGTGCTGCAAACGTGGTCATAATTCTAAAAATTGCAGAAATCGATTCCTATCGTGCAGAAACTGCAAGGGTCGTCATGCTACGTCTATGTGTGATCCTCAGTATAACCCAGCGGGAAATGAAGCGCTCTGTAAGAAAAAAAAAAGCGCTTACTTAGAAGCTGTATGCGCTTACTGTTTGTAAGAGTGTTCCCTTCTTTTTAACATAGCATGTCCGCAGACGTAAGCACTTCAATGCCGCTGCGAAAGAAAAGCTTATTAAGCGCTTAGAAAGAAGGCAGAGAGAAGCAGTTTACATTCTTTTCGTTCATTAAGCTTTTCTGTTTGTAAAAAGCTTTCGCATTTTTGATTTGAGCATCCACAAAGCAGTTGGTTTTCGATTAATACCAAATTTCAAAAAAATTGTTTTCGCAAGAAAAAAAAAACTAATTATTAATCTTGTATACTTATCTTATTACACAAAAACAATAACAAAAAATTAAGAAATTCATTTTGGAAATACATAAAAAATAATAATTTTCATCTCTATTTACATAAAAAAAACAAATTCATTTCGGAAATGACATAAAAAAAGTTCAGTTTTCATCTCAAATAACATAAGAAAATCATATTAATTTCGGGAAAAAATTAAAAATATCAGACTTCATACAGTTTTTTTGCCGTCAAAGGTTTTTTTATAGTGCCTGTTTTTTGCAGTTCTAAACCCCTTCCTCATTGCTGCCTCGAAATTTTGATATCCAAAATCTGGGTTTTTTACAGCTCCTGTAAAATACTGAAATTTAATTTAAAATATTTAATTTAAAATAAATTTTCTTACGATATAAATATGTATTAAATATTTTGAAGTTCTTCATTGCAATTTTTTTTTGTTGTCCATCCCAGTTTATTTGAAGCAGGAACTCCTCTGTGAAAAATAAATGCAAACATAGTGCAACGGGAGTTGTCCCAATTATTTCCCTCATGTAAGTAATCTGCAAAGATTAAAAGATGTCATCTTAAATTAAATTACAATAAATGTAAAATGAGTAAATCTTACCAGTTCCTCCTCCGAATAATTGTTTTTTTCTGCCTCCTTCAACTTCTCTTCAGAGTTTAAAGGAAAGATGCTAATATTTCTTGTTTGGGGATAAAATTTCTGCATAAGCTTCTGCAAATACACTGTATGTTTCGCTAGTACCTCTTGCTGTTCTGCCAATATCTTGGGTACAATTTGCAAATTTTGTTTCAATTGTTTATTTTCTTGTTCTAGAATTAAGTTAAAAATATTAAAGCAAAACGTTGGTGAGTATAATTTGCTATATTACCAAGTTCTTTACATCTTTCTTTTAATATCGCATTTTCATTATAAATTGGTTCTCGCCCAAGCGTAGCATCGCAACGGTGCACCGCTACAGGATCAAAATTTTCTTTTCCAAATTGCTTTTTCATGGACTCCATCCTAAATTATTCAGAAATTAATAAAAGAAAATATAATAAAAATTTTGTTTCATAATTACATTATGAATCACGAAATGCAATTGTGAAGTATCGGAATAAAAAGGAAACCGCTTTCGATTGGTAATGCAACAACTTTGCAAAGGATTTCGTCGATTGAAAATTCTTCTTCAACATCAGCAAGATTCCTAACTTGTGCTATACCTAACGCCTGTGAAGACTGTAGAGGCTCTGTGAAAAAATCCTCCAAGTGTGAAAATCGCGACCCAATAACATACTGTTGTTCATTTGTATCTTTTATAAACCCAAGAACCTTAATCGGAACTAGTGGTTTGATGTAGCAGAAATTATTTGGCGCACAAGAGCTCAAACAAAACGAATTGAAAAAAAAATGTTTATACATCGGTAGCATTTTAAATTTCGATATTCTGTTTGATAATTTGGAGGGTCCAGATTTGTTGATTTTGCTTTGTTGCAATAATGTATTTTTTTCCATAGTTCGGTTATACAGCTGCTCTAAAATTTTGGTTGGTTGGCGAATATCTTTTTTTAACGTTTGCATAAAGTTTTCAAATTTGTACGCCGAAAAATCATTAACATTTCCCAATGTATCAGCACATTCTGATAAGTGGAGTAAATTGTGCACATTATAGCTGACTCGATTTTCTCCGTAAATAATTTTGAAATTCGTTACGAAAACAGTCAACATGTTGTTAGCACAATTCAAATTTTTCTTCCAACTTTTTGGGCAGGACAGTAATCTATACGCCGCATGGAGTAACAAAAAATGTATATATAATTCCTCATCCACAATATCTTTGAGTACTAATATTCCTGTATACAGTATAAACTGACGAAACTCGACCGCTTTCCATCGGGGAAGTTCATCCAAACTTCGAGGTTTTCTGACGAATTCCTTCGGAATATAATTTCCACAGGACAACAGCTTACTGTTCAGATGTTCCTTTTCATTGGCACTCAATTTATTTGTAATCACTGTTTTCTCGTTACATATATGAGTCAACATTTTCTTGACCACTCCCAGATCTAATAAATGCATCACATCCAGAGGAAACTGTGATACCATATTTATATTAATTTCCTCTAAAGGATGAATGCTTTCCCAGAATGGCTGATTGTGGTAATATTTGTCAATCCTGTTTTTAAAGTCCTCGTCCGTTCGTAAGGAAGATGTGGATGTAGAATAAGTTAATCTGTTATTTATTCTTTTCCCTTTTTGTGTGCATTTCGAGCACCCATTGCTTGAAGTATGACCGGCTGTACCTGTGATGAATGACCGTGCTGGAGTGTCACAAATAAAACCTTTAATTTCAAATTTAAAGAATTCCCCATTCATTGATAGTCTATTTAAATACTTCATTTCCTTAACGAATTCTGAAAGGAATTCGCTAACTTTTTCGGGTTTTTTCGGCCCAACATAACCTCCTATCAAAAAAGGATCCAAGTTTGGAATATTCGATATGCTTCCTAATATTGGCCAAAGTTGTAAGCCATCAATTCCTATATAAATCTGTAAGGTATCTTTTATTTCAGACAGAATCGGAGTTAGATTTTTTAAACATGTTTCCAAACCGAAATGGAAATATTTGCCTGGATGCAGCGAAATAACTTCAATTTGTTTATATTTTGTGCCAAGCAGGGTTTTGCTCGAAAGTGGTACATCTACTCCAACTTTTCTAAAAATCTGCAACAAATCGTCACAAGCTGCTCTGGTAATTCGGTGCTTTATGTACCATTCCTTAATGTTTTCTGAAATATTTTCTTGTTCCTCGCAATTTGTAAGATTTTGAGGGCATTCTACAATTTCTAAATCCAATGGTTCTAAATTATCAACAGTTTCCTGCTCTAAGCTAATTTCGTTTTTACTTTCTTTTTTAATGTTTTTTAATTCTTTGGCTACTAAACGCCGCAGGTGTCTTTTGCTTGTACCACTCATTTCGCGAATCATAAAATTTGTAAAAATACTACTCTCATTATGCTAAAATATAAATAATTTGATACTTACCTATAATTGTTGGGGAAAAAAACTTCAACGAGAACTAATAATCACGACTCACTGAAATCACTGCCAAAACTAAACTGAATTGAACACGATTATTCTTGTTCGTATAATCGTAAAGAGAGAAATTCCACGAACAGAGTTCAAAACAACGATTGCTTACAAATACATTACATTCGCAGTGATATGTAAGCGCTTATTTTCCGCTTTCGTCGTAAGCGATTGTCATATTTCCCGCTGGGAAACAACAGCGATTAAATTCATGTAAACAAAATAAAGAGAGTAATGCTGTTTCAACATTGACTAAAGGCGCCGGACAACAAGCGATTAATTTATATACAACATATGCAGCTAAGCGACTTTCTTCTGTTTATTTACAAACTGCCTGTTCTTTTGTCTATGGTTCCCAACCGAGCAACTCTCTTTATATTCGCCTTGTCTTAGATGGTGGTAGTCAGATGAAATTCATACGATCAAATATAGCCCGTCGCTTGGAACTGCCAATAATTGGCACGAATAGTCTCACGGTCATTCCATTCGGAAGTAAAGGAAATTTAAGCCCTCAACTATGTAATAAAGTCCGTTTGTCGCTTCGCAGTCAACACAATGACAGAGTTGTAGAATTGGAGGCGCTGGAAGTTCCTGAGATTTGTATTGACGTTTTGCCATTTCCTAATTCTAACGAAATTTCTTTTAGCCTAGCATTAGCAGATTCACCTCTTCCTGACTGCAAATTAGAAGACGGCATCAGCCTTTTAGTTGGTGCGGATAAATATTGGAAGCTGGTCACTGGAGAATGTAAGCGATTGAACGAGGATTTGACAGCAATAAATACTATTTTGGGTTGGACCCTCCAAGGCCCCTCGCCGATTTCTATGCACGTTGAAAACAACTTGTCGACAGCACTTCATGTTTGTGCTTGTGATAATATCCAGAATTTTTGGCGGCTTGAGGCAATCGGGATTGAAGGAGAGAATTCCAAAGCGGTGAGTGATAAATTAAATAATTGCATTCATAGAGTTGGTGATAGATTTGAGGCGAAGCTTATTTGGAAATCCGTCAAGACTAATACTCCGTTGAATAACAATTATGCTGGAGCGTTATGTCGACTAAAATCATTGGTCCGTAAGCTATCCGCCAATTCAAAACTACGTGAGTACGATGAAGCATTTAATGATTTAGTTTTAAGTGGAATAGTAGAAAAGGTATCGGATATAACTACAGCAGGAGACCGTATATATTATATGCCGCACCGGCCAGTATACCGAGAAGATAAGGTTACTACGAAGCTTCGCATTGTGTTTGACGCCTCCTCGCATGCTTCTGGACAATTGTCGCTTAACGATCATCTGGAAAAAGGTGAAAATTTGCTTCCTGACGTTCTCGCGATGTTATTAAATTTTCGAAGTGGAAGAATTGGACTTGTAGCCGACATAGAGAAGGCCTTTCTGCAGATTTTGCTCTACAACAAAGACAAGGATAGCCATAGGCTTTTATGGTTTGCAGAAAGGATAAAGGACAACCAGAATCTTCCATCAGTTTAGGAATATCGAATGACGCGAGTTACATTCGGAGTGAATTGCAGTCCCTTCTTATTGGGTGCGACAATTATACGGATTTTAGAAGAGGCAATGGAACGATATCCCGATACCAGCACTGCTTTAATGAATAGCTTCTATATGGATGACCTTGTCATTTCAACAGATGAAAGAGATACGGCTAAACGACTGCATCTTGAAGCAACTGCGATATTTAAAGGCGCTTCGATGAATTTACGCCAATGGAACACGAACGAAATTCTTATTAGACAACAGTTTTACAATAACGAGGAGGTTCCGAACGTTCAAAAAATTTTAGGTTTGCGTTGGTATGTCATAACCGACGAGCTCGCTGTTGACGTGGATACTGTAGCACGATTATTGGAACCAGGATTGATTGGCACGAAACGGAATGTCTTAAAGGTAATGGCCTCATCTTATGATCCCCTTGGTGTTTTAGGTCCATGGATCGTGCGCCTCAAAATCCTCTTCCAGTTATTATGGCGCAAAGAGCTCAATTGGGATGAAACCTTACCCGATGAATTGATGACAATTTGGAACGCAATCAGCAATGAGATAGATGATTTAAGAGAATTAACGATTCCACGCCAAGGCTGTGCCGAAAATGAATTACCAGAGGCTCAACTTCACGTATTTGCAGACGCCAGTCTGAGTGCTTATGGAGTCGTAGCGTATCTGCGAATTCTCACGGATAATGCATATCGGGTACAATTCGGGTAGCTCCTTTAAAAGAAAATAAACATCCGGAACTATCCTTACCTAAATTAGAGCTTACAGCTGCTCTCCTTGCTGCAAGGCTGATAACGTATTTAAAACGTAGTTTGAAAGCATTCCCAAAGAAAGTATGGTTATGGACAGATTAAAAGATAACTTTGTGCTGGATTTTAGGAGATGGGAAGAAAAATTGGATGCCCTATGCAGCAAATAGAGTTAATGAAATCAGAGGTCATAGCAACTTAGCAGACTGGAGACACTGTCCTGGTTCGGAGAATCCCGCAGATCTAGTGACTAGGGGCATTAAGGCGAAGATTTTATCCTCCTCCACCTTTTGGCTATCGGGACCGACCTGGTTATCTGAAAGTGAAGAAAATTGGCCAGTTTTGGAAAGCCGTGACAGGCATACCGTCTTATCAACTTCTCTTATATCGATGGTAGGAGATTTACTTCGACCAGATTTGACAATCACCCAACCCGAAGACAAGATCGAACCCCCTGTTTGTCCGCCAAATTTCAGCAGCTGGACTCGACTATTAAGAGTAACGGCATATCTTATGCGTACCATTGATTTCAGGTTAAAACTTCCTAGAGCCCCCTTTTTACAAGCGAAGGAACTTAAGCGTGCTGAGAAATTTTGGATCCACTACACGCAAAGGACGAATTACCAGCCAGAAATCGAAGCTCTTAATCGAAGTAAAGCCTTACCTTCAAACTCCAAAATTGTATCTCTTAATCCATTTTTGCACGACGAACTTCTGCGTGTTGGCGGTAGGCTGCAATATTCAACCCACTATGATTTGGAGCCACATCCAATTATTTTAGCGAAATCGACACCTATCACTACCCTCATCGTAAAGGACATCCACGAAAGAACCTTGCATGGTGGTGTTTCACTAGTTTTATTTCGTCTTAGACAAAAGTACTGGGTTCCTCAAGCACGTCAGCTCGTCCGTAAACTCTGCAATGCGTGCACAGTCTGCAAGAAAATAAAGGCGAAACCCGCTTCACAGCCTTTCGCGCCTCTCCCAAGGGATCGTTTAAATTTGGTGAGAGCATTTGATGTAACTGGTGTAGACTTTGCGGGACCACTATATACGAAGGGAAATCCAAAAAATTCAGGAGATAGGTGTAAATGCTACATAATGCTTTTCACATGCGCCGTTATACGAGCAGTTCATTTAGAGCTAACTCCAGATTTGACTTCAGAGAGCTGCCTTCTTGGACTTCGTAGATTCATCGCGCGCAGAGGGTCGCCATCCATTATATATTCTGATAACGCAAAAACATTTAAAAGGGCTGCATTAGAGTTAAGAAAGCTTAATCAATGCGGAAGACCTACAAGGATTCATCAGTCAACATGGTATTACCTGGAAATTTATTGTGGAGCGAGCCCCTTGGTGGGGCGGTTTTTGGGAACGCATGGTGCGCTCTGTAAAGGGAGCTTTGAAGACGGTCATCGGTCGATCTACTCTTGATTACGATCAACTTCAGACTGTGATTACCGAAGTGGAGAACGTTGTTAACTCGCGACCATTGACTTACATCGGTGATGACCCCAGGGACCTGCTGCCACTTACCCCAGCAAATTTCCTTCAAGGAACACAACCCTCATTTCTTTCTATCGCAACCGGTAAGGATAGCAATATCAGTGCGGACCGGGTTAGGCAAATTTGGAAAGATCGTTTACGCTTGCTTGGTTCCTTCAAAAAACGATTCTTCAACGAGTACCTTCAACATTTACGCCATGTTCATCATAATAAAGGAAAGGGCGCCTCAAATATTAAAGTAGGAGATGTAGTACTTCTGCGTGATCCAGCGACGCCTCGTCAGTTTTGGAGATTGGCTCTAATTGAGGAAATATATCCAGGTAGAGATGGTAAAGTTCGCTCGTGTCAGATACGACTTGCTAATGGTTCTAGATTCAAAAGAGCTGTACAATTGCTTTACCCGTTAGAGATTAATTAATTTCGCCGCCCGGAGGATGTTAAAAATTACCACCACCAGTGCAACGTCCAATAACTGCAAGGTCGATCAAAACCGAGCAGTAAATCCTTGTTAGTAGTCTTTTAACAGATCTCGTCGCCTGCACAACATTGAAATTGCTAATAAACTCAAATATATAAAGAACCGGTGTTTTAATTTACATAAATCCTTAACAGTTACTAACAGAGACATCGGATTCCATTGCCTTGCTGAAAGTCACAGCTTTTTGAGGTGACAACTCTCCAGAAACATCAAGTAATAGCCGCTAGAATAGATTCAAGGATACTAAATCATACAAGAGCTTTTTACCATGAATGAAGACACGTTCCAAGTATTAATCAGCAGGACTGAGAGTTGTCTTTCGAAACAAGATATATGGTGCTTTATACATTCTCCCGAATATAACTATGAACTCAATTTTGCACTCATAATTCATACGCCTACTTAAAAAAAAAAAGTTGAACGAAAACTCAAAAGTTGAACGGAAATTTTCTTTCCACTCTGAGTTGCTTTCCATTCTCCTTTCAACTCTAGTCTGTTTCAAACTTTGCATTGGAGTGAAAGAGAAAAAAAAGTTGAACGTCAAAAGGTGGAATGCAAAGTTGAATGTGTAGAACCGGTCAGAAAATTTCAGACTGATTGTACTTTTTAATTAAAAGTTATCACTTTGAACATTTACTTTATTTGCTTCGGTTTCAAGTACTTTGAAAACTTTAATCGCGTTTTTCTCGAAACGAGCTTTTTGCAGATAAGTCATTTGCCCTTTGTACGGCAGAGTAGTCTCATTTTGGCTGCGTACAAGTTACGCATCTGACTGCAATTTGAATGCAGCAGCTGCTTGTCATCAGCATTCGAATGCCGAGTATTAAAGGATTTTTGCAGCGGTTTTCATATTTTGAATGCATAAAGGCAATATTTTGCAGCCAGCTGCGTAAATTGAACACAGCCTTTAAAAATCTTAAAAATCAAATTGAATAATGTCAACCCCAATTTCGATCGAAAAACTGCGCAATTAATTTTAAAATTACGCTTAAATTTTGCAGTGAAATGTACTGCACACTGCATGCATACTTAAAAAAAGTCCTTCTAATTACTACAATAGAACACGTGGAGACGTTAGGTCAAAATCCTTTGGAGTAACTAAAATAGATTTTCCAATTTGGATATCGTTTTTTTAGTGAGATGTTTGACATTTAGTGCAGTCGTCAGAACAAAAATTCAATGAAAACCTCCAACTAAATGTTAACTCACTAATTTTTCTTTTAAAAAATAGTTTTTAGTGAGTAGAATATTATTAAAAAAAAGTTTCGGAAAATTGGTTGTACGCTACTCCTAAACTCCCCCCCCCCCCCCTAAAAAAACAAAAAAATCAGTTTTTGGCTAATATTTTTTAAACGGTAAGTCTTATTATAAAATAGTGTTTACAAAGTTTGTAAATTATGCGATTATCTACAAAAAAAAGATATTGGGCCTGATTGTTGAATCCCTCCGCTAACGAGTTTCACTTTCACTTGTCGCTGTGATTGTTCAATCCGCCGGGTGCAACTGCCATATGAAGGGACATATTTCATTTTAGAAATTCAAATGACAATTGTCAAGTGTAAACAGAGAAGTCTCAGAACGGCAGCACGAATCTAGCAGCCCAAAACCAGAAAGAAGATGACAGGAGGAAGAAAATTATTCTGACAAGTAACGCGAAAGAGACGGGTGAAGTTTTTAAAGCCTTATCTTTTGTATACGAGTTTTTATGTAAATGGATAATAAAGTTGTACTTAAAATACACCAAAGTTGTACTTATTTCCCTACAGTGTTCGCATACACTGCTCGTAAAACACTTAAAAGTTCGCGTTTCTCTCGGACAAATTCTTTAAAAAATTCAAGGTTCATTCAGATAAATTGTCGTAAATTTATGTGAATTCAAGTGTCCTACGGGTCAAAAACAATAAAATAATAAAATAAATAATAATTCTACGAAATTATTTCAACTAATACATAAGTTAACATAAAATATGACGCCAACACGCCATTGCAGGTTATGTGCACAGGAAGGCACAAACCGCATGGTGGCATGCGACGACTGTGACCAGTGGTTCCACTACGAGTGCGTGGGCACCGACGACAGTGTTGCAAACCAGGAGTGGAGTTGCAAGATGTGCTTAGAGGCCGCAAAAGGTTCGGAACAGCAGCCGAGTGACGTCAACACGAAGGCAGAACAACAAACAGAAGGAGTTAATTTAAAATCCATACAATTAACTAATCATTTTCCGCGATTTCAGCAACCAAATTTAATTCAACAGTCCACAAATAATATGGTAGAATACCATTCACATGATGAAGAACAACGTAAGCTGCAATTGTTAGAGGAAGAATACCTAAAACAAAAACAACAATTATTGAAGGCCGATAAGGGTAAAAACAGAGATAATTATCCTACATTCGCGTCGCCTCCAATAAAGATAACACTTCTACCAGAGCAAATACCGGCACGAAATGCGATAGCCAAAGATCTTCCCATATTTAATGGAAGGCCAGAAGAATGGCCGCTATTCATTACCAGTTTCAATATGAGTACCACTACGTGTGGATTTTCCCATGTGGAAAATTTAATAAGGCTACAACGTTGCCTAAAGGGCAGAGCCCTAGAATCAGTACGAAGTTTACTATTGCTACCGGCGAATGTCCCAGATGTCATAGACACATTAAAAATACTATACGGACCCCCTAAGCAAATTATAAACAACCTAGTTTAACAAATTCGTCAGGAACCAAACCCGAAAACGGATAAGCTGAATTCTCTGATTGCATTCGCAGTTATGGTGCGAAATTTATGTAGCACTATCCAAGCTTCGGATCTAGAGGAGCATATGAACAACCCGATATTGCGCCAAAAGTTGGTTGACAAACTACCACCTCAGTGCAAAATAGAATGGGCCATGTACAGTTCAAGGTTAAGGAAGGTAAATCATTTGATATTTAGCGAATGGTTATATGATATAGCAAAAGCTATAAGCACTATCACCATAGAAAGGGTAGAAGAGAAATATATTCGTACGAAACCTAAAACAGGTGCAAATGTACATGTCCATGAAGAAGTGACAATAGCCGTGTTCCTTTTCTACTTTTAAGTACTCGGGAGTAAAAAATTAAAGGAACGCAAAATTTGTCGATTTGAATAAAACCTATGAATTCTCTGTGAGAGCAGGAGTAGTTCCAAGTAAATACGAGTAAAAAAGAGCAGAAAAGGAACACGGCTAATTTAAAAAGAGGATATATGCAAAATTTGTAAAGTTAAAAGGCACAACGTGGAGAATTGTGCAAGTTCCAGTCATCGACACTTAATGAAAAATGGTTCCTGGTAAAGAAGTATAATCTCTGTAAAGGTTGTTTGAGGTGTCATAGTTTTTCGAAGTGCAAGACAAAAAAAGAATGTAAAGTAAGTGGTTGCTTAGCAAGACACCACTTTCTTCTCAGTAGATATACAAGAGCGGTTCTGGGACCCCCTCATATTTGCCTTTCCCGCTCCCCCCTCAGATACCCTCACTTTGAGCTTTCTATGTATGCGTGTGCAACTCACACACATAGCCACACCCACACATACATCCATACCCACACGCCCACCCATACCCACATGCACACCCTCGCACACAACTTGGGGGAGGAGCCACACACACGCCTTCTATGGAAAACACCCCCTCATATTTACCTCCCTGCCCGATCTATACATAACACACACCCCACCTTGTACGGTATACCCCTTCATATTTACCGTCCCCCGCAGGCATACCCCTTCATATTTACCTTCCCCCCACGCTGAACGAGCGCAAAGCCTCCCGCCCAAAGCTTTCTACCCCTTATATTTACCTACCCGCCCGATCTATACATAACACACACACCACCTTGTATAGCACGCCCCCTCATATTTGCCTTCCCCGCCCGATCTGTGCAGCACACATACCACTTTCTATGGCGCACCATTCATATTTTCCTATTTCGCAACATTATTATTATTATTTTCATTTCCCCACATGCGCGAGGAAACTTCAACCGGATGAGTCCAGATATGCACACCCCTTACATTTGCATACCCCGATCACCAAAGATACCTGCAGTATATTTCACAACATTATTATTTTCATTTCCCCACATGCGCGAAGAAACTTATTTCGCAACATCAGCTTTTATAAAGGGTTATCGAGGCTTTCTGGCTGCTGTTACTTAATTTGTTTATACAAGCGCCGAACGAGCGATCTAAGAATAGAATATTTATCTTTCTTTCTTTCGGGCAATATGTGTGTATGTGTATGTGTGAAGCAGGTATCGACTTGTGATATCGTTGATCGACTGAGTGGAAGCCATGCTGTAGAAAATTTGGCTCTCAAAATTTCCCCTCGAATATTTATCTTTCTTTCGTGTTGTAGATTTGAATTCCCATTCAGGGGAAATTGGCTCTCAATATTTTTCTATAACATGGCTACATAAGGAGGCTACATAATAATAAATAGAGGGCCAATTGCTAAAACCTTCGATTTAGTTTTTACTAAAAGCATAAACACTAAATTTTATATGAGTAATTAAATAAAAGGATTTTTTCTCCAATTAAATATTTTTCTTTTTTAAAAAACCCTAATTTATTTCCTCCTCCCCCACCAATTCAGCAAATTTGTGTTTCAGATTTCAGATATCCAGTTGTGCACCGGTGTTGGTGTGACGCCAATGTTAGTGCACTGGTGTTGGTGTGACACGTGTCACAGGGGAGGGAGAAATAAATTAGGGTTTTTTAAAAAAAAAAATATTTAATTGGAGAAAAAATTCTTTTATTTAATTACTCATATAAACTTTAGTGTTTATGCTTTTAGTAAAAATAAATCAAAGGTTTTAGCAATTGGCCCTCTATTTATTATTATGTAGCCTCGTTCATTGATGCTGACAAATCCCCTCTCAGACATATTGTTGAAGCGATTCGGCAAAAAAAGCTGGTTATCCTCCAAATCGAGCACAATCTTTGGACCAAACTTCGTTGTAAGTCTCCTACATCCTACGATTTTATAGAGATGGTTTATTGCCATTTCCTTCAGGGGTAGTGTTGGTTTATAGGTGTGAGAATTTAAATCCCCCAATATTTCAACATCAGTATTCAACTCGCTTGCTGATGAAAAATCCACTGCTTTTGATATATAAAAATCAACTTAAACTTTTTGCTAAAAGAAGCTACTTTTTCCTTGAACCGCTAAAACAGGATTGATAACTTCGAAGTAAATCTAAGCAGGCAAGGCCTTATGCAGTGGCGGACTAAGGGTGGGGCGGAAGGGGCGGTCCGCCCCGGGCCTCTAGTTCCTGGGGGCCTCCAAATGTCTACAAGTTCCCTTGATCAAATCCTAAACAAGGCTTTTAAAATATGGTCAGTGCCTACCTAAGTGGTACTTTAGAGTCGGAGGTCCCGTACAATGTTCCCGTAGACACAAATAAGTACAGCATGTAATTATTAAAATGGGTCTTTACTGAATCGTTACCCTGTACATCGCTTATACATACTTCAATACTTCTTGACCATTTTCATCTCGGTTGTATCATGCAAGAGGAGTTTTTGTAAACTTGCCTAGTGTCCACTATAGAGTTTTTTGCGTAGAGCTAGAGAAAACTCTCGCGTAGAGATGCGTAGAGAAGTGTATACACCGTCTAGAGCTCTACACATGCTCTCTACACCCACTCTACGCGCTCTGCTAAAAAACTCTATAGTGTATACGCAATTTTTTTGCGTTTGGTAGAGCTCTGCATCTGCTCTACGCTCTAACAACCATGTTTGATAGAGTTTTTCTCTCTACAGTATGCATTCCTATTTGCGTTTCGACTGCGCTTCGAATTGTTGTACATCGGGGCAGTGCCGTGGCCAGACAATTGGGGGCCCTGTGCAAAAATTCAGCGAGGGGCCCCAGAGTCTCCAAAAAAAAATTTTCTGTCATAAAGACCCGTCCCCGCGACAGAATTATGGAAAATGGACCCTATGTAATATTTAGTGTTATGCGAGTTCGTCTGATATGACCCATATGCTGATTTGTATGACCAATTCATTGAAGTAAAAATGCAAATAAAGAATTCAAATGATTTTTATTGCCAAAAAATTTTTTGCTCGCTTCGCTCGCGGTGCCCCAAACACGCGGGGCCCTGTGCAGTTACACACCCTACACATATGCCAGCCGCGGCACTGCATCGGCGTATTCAATAACAGCCAAATTCGAGTATACGACATACGCAGAAAATTTTGGTATGAAGATGTATCTTCTTCCGTGAGCTCATTCCATAATTCTCGATACATTCCAGCGTTTTGTTTTCTTTTCGCAATCCAATCTCGCTCCCAACATTTCCTTCCCTTCTTTTCCCTTCTTTTGGTGAAAACTCATTTTATTATTTTTTTGATTTCTATTAATTTCCTTTAAATTTTTTACACAATATATGTACGCACGCATCTCTGAATGACTGAGAAATGAAATGACATGCAAAAGTTGACGACCGCAGTTGCGCGCTCTACCATACGACCCTACAGTAGAGAAACACGCATCTGCAGTGTACTCAGTCTGTAGAGCTCGTGGTAGATCTCTACTCAAAATTTCTCTAGAGCAACTCTACGGGCGGTGGAGTGGTAGAGAAGCGCTGTAGTGTACATACTACAGGTAGAGCTCTACACTCTACGCTCTACACTCTACCGAAAAAACTCTATAGTGGACACTTGGCTTTAGTACGACTTTCGGAATCGATGGGTAATTAAATGGTTTTCCTACTGGGAAATAAACATATACACACACTTGTCCCTACAAATGGCAACTGAATAAAAGGCTTCTAAAATTACATCGACTTCTTAGACTGAGGGCCTCATTTAACTTTGCCGCCCCGGGCCTCCGACGGGCTTAGTCCGCCACTGGCCTTATGTTAGGGTAAGAGATAAGAAAATAAATTTTTTCCCCTCCTATGTATACGTTATAAGTATATTTATAAAACTTAATTATCTAAAAGGGAAACCGTGGGTGATTATGGATTCAATTTCATACTCAGCATATTTCTTTGAATCATAATAATAAAAGACCTTCAACACAACGCCGGAAACGATGTATCAGATTTCTTCGGCAGCGCCGGAAACGACGCAACAGATTTCTTCGGCAACAGTTCTCATTAAGATAAGAATAGCTTACGTATCAAAATTGTGTTTATCTTAAGATGATGACGCTTATGTCCGTATCGTCGAAAATTGATGCGCTATGAAAGTTATGTTTTTATATCATAGCTTGTGCACCATACCGCCCATTTTGTAAGGAGTTTTACAATCACCCTGGTGCACCGGTGATGGTGTTGGTGCACCAATGTTGGTGTGACGCCAATATTGGTGCACCAGTGTTGGTGTTGGTGCACCGGTGTTAGTGTGACACCAATGTTGGTGCACCGGTGTTGGTGTGACGCCAATACTGGTGCACCAGTGTTGGTGTTGGTGCACCGGTGATGGTGTTGGTGCACCAATGTTGGTGTGACGCCAATATTGGTGCACCAGTGTTGGTGTTGGTGCACCGGTGATAGTGTTGGTGCACCGGTGTTGGTGTGACACCAATGTTGGTGCACCGGTGTTGGTGTGACGCCAATATTGGTGCACCAGTGTTGGTGTTGGTGCACCGGTGATGGTGTTGGTGCACCAACCGAACCATAAATAAAAGTTCCATATAAATATAAAACTGTATTTAAACACCAAATTTCTAAAATTATAACCCCATGAGTAGATATACAATGCCGGTTCTAGCGCAATTTAACATGGGATTTTACATATACCCTCTAGATTCACCTTTTCCGCCATCTTGGATTTTCTTCGCTGTACCAATTGGTTTGTGACGTCACATGGTCATGTACGAGAGAAATAAAAGGCAAGTGAATGAGTGTATATGTGTGCGTGTGTATGTGTGATGCTCATATTACATCTTGTTGTGAAATTAGGCTGTTTTTTTATTTTCGGGATTCTCGTTATAGGAAGAGGCGATATTAATTACTAACAGCAGTTAATAATATTGTAAACAAAAAAGCGAAGAAATGTTATGCGAGAGAAAACAAAAGCTGTTTTGACCGAGTGGATCTAAAGGCAAAGTAACAGGATCTCAGAATTCAAAGGAAAATCAGAAGCGCAACACTTACATATAATCTTGATCGCAGTTGCGAAGAGCCGCGAAAGTAGATATAATGAAAAACAAAATAATCAACCAGACTCAGGAAGGTATCTCGACTGCATGATAAAAGTTATGATAAGCCGACGGCCCATGCAAACTAATTTGCAATATGCATAAGCTGACGTCATAAGAAACAGTTTTTGCTTTTTCTCTTTGCTATTCGGTGGCCGGCCTCGGACGTCGTACCTGGGGTATTCACAAAAGAAGAATTTGCACTTGCGCACAAAAATTGCTGGGCAGAATCAGTTGCTTGCTGTTTAACCTGTTCCTGTGTTCCTGTTACTTACTTTGCTTTACAGCCACTTTGTTTTAACTTTAAGTTCGTTTTTAAATACTTTTGATTATTTGCCGCGCAACATTTATTTAAATAATTAATACTGGTAATATAAAAATGTTGGTAAAAAAAATTCTCACGTCCGATGATTATAAGAACCCCGAAAATAAAAATTGGTTTTTTCACATCATGATGTGAACATCTTACATACCGTCACCCTATCCCTCTCACACGATAATTTTAATTTAAGTTACTTTTATGTAAAATTTTGTTTTTTATTCATAAAAATACCTGAAGCAGAATAAATTCTGGGGGTAATCTGAGATATCAAATCGGTGTAAGTTTTCCTTTAATCTATGATGCCTCAGCTTAAATCTCATATATGAGCGAGTCCCCATCTGTGTAACACAAATTACACTTGTCACCATATTTCTCTTTCATAATGGAATTTTACTTTATGCATATTACATACATATTAACAATAATACAAGTTCTAAAGCTTTAATGTTCAGTAAAGTTGTTATGGCTGGAGGAAAAAATTGTTTTTGCTGTATGCGTTTATGAATACCTGTTATCAACCTTTTAAAACGAACCTTTTGATCCTAATTATGAAGTCAAATTCTTTAAATATAGCTTGAAATTAAATCACGCAAACCTAAACCGCACACCAAAAGGTATAAAAGGAGTAAAAATAGCCAAATATCTCATTCTTCATCTCTCACTCATAGAGACAAGAGAAAACAGGAAAGAAATTTATTTGATATAAAATATCTTTTTGGGGAAAAATCAAGGCTAATAGGAAATAATATGGAAAGTTCAGTGAAAACTTTTATTGACAGTGCGAAAGTAGCGTTTACGAAAGCTCAAAATAACTGGGGATTAATTGAACAAGGTGTTAAAGATTGTAGTAAGAGCCTAAGATGTTTAAATCGTGCTTTAAAGAGTGCCTCAACAACTAGTGAACGTCATCACTTAGGTAATGGGATTAACCTCCTACAAGGATACCGGACCCAATTGAAGGAGTTGCGGTTAGTGACAGGTGCTGGCTCATCAAAACGAACCAACTGGGCTTCAAAAAGAGTTAAATGGGAAGATGTGCAATCTGCTTTTAATGGTCGCATTAGGACAGGCGCTATTATCAACCTAAAGCATAAAGAGCCGAAGGAGTTCCTAAATGATTGCACTGGACTTTTCAGTCGTCGTATCAATAATGAATTGAAAAAGGAAGCTACAATCAAGGTCAACACGGTATTTTGCGGCGAATTTAAAACCATAAAGGCTGATGAGGAGTTATTTGAGTTAAAATACATGAACACGAAGAACGTGCCCATATACAGAGATACCGACATTAACACCTGGTTTAAACAGAATGTTGAGGAACCAATATTAAAAAAACTGGAAGAATTCCAGGGACAGGAGAGTGGCTGGGCTTTATCCGCAATCATCAACCTAGCCGTTAACGTTAATAAATTCACGCCTCAACTAGGATCTTCATATATTGAGCTGCCGCAACAAATTAAGCGCAAAAAGGCCTGCGTCAATGTTAAAAACAGAGACAATGCTTGTTTCGCCTGGGCGATAGTTTCAGCTTTGCATCCAGTTGACAGAGATCCACAACGTGTAACACAGTACCCGCAATATTCCGACGTTCTGAACCTAGGTGACATTATATTCCCTATGACAATTAAACAGATTCCCCGATTCGAGAAGCAAAATAATCTTTCGCTGAACGTATACATTTCGATGAAGATTAAAAAAGATAATTTTAAAGTTCTACCAACGTATTTAACCAAGGAGAAGAAGGAAAAGCATGTAAATTTACTTATGATTCAAAATAAATACTATGATGAGGTGGATAAAAACAAGTACAACAACGACGATGAAGAACCCATCAAATACCACTTCGTTTGGATCAAGAACCTCTCCCGGCTGCTATCATCACAGCTGTCGAAAAATGCTCATCAAAAGTACTTTTGCGATCGCTGTCTCCACTACTTTTATTCATCAGCTGCACTAGAACATCACTTGGTGGACTGCAAGGAGCTCAACGACTGTAGAATCCGGCTACCAACAGAGGCCCAGAAGGAGCTTAGATTTAAGAATTTTAGAAATAAGATAGAAGCGCCGTTTATTATTTACGCGGACTTAGAATGTCTTTTAGTAGATTGTAGTGATAAGAATGATAATCAAAATCATGTGCCGTGTAGTATAGGTTTTTTTGTTAAATGTTCATATAACCCCACGCTATCGTTTTTCAAGTCTTATCGCGGTGGGGATTGTATTGAGTGGTTTGTGCGCGAGTTAAATCAGTTCGCTGAAAATTTAGAATCAGTTTTTCTTTGCCCTCTACCGATGGACCAGATGACATCTGAGGAAATAAAGTTCTTTCAGGCTGCCACACTCTGTCATATATGTGAGAAACCATTTACTGCGGATGATAAAAAGGTTCGCGATCACTGCCACCTAACAGGTTTATACCGAGGCCCAGCACATGAGGGATGTAATATAAATTTTCAAGATAGTCACACCGTCCCTGTAATTTTCCATAACCTTAGCGGCTATGATTCCCATTTCATTATTAAAAATATAGCTTCTGATATCCAAGGCCGCGTTGATCTCCTGCCCATAAATAAAGAGAGATATATTTCTTTCACAAAACATTTAAATGGATGTCCAATTAAATTTAGATTTATAGACTCTTTTCGCTTTATGGCCAGCAGCTTAGAAACTATATCATCATATTTAAGTTCTTTTCCAGTTTTAAAAGCTCAATTTCAAAATTTATCTGAAAATCAATTCCATCTATTAACACGTAAAGGTGTATATCCTTACAATTACTTTGACTCTAAACATAAATTTTTAGAAACTTCTTTACCTCCCATTTCTAAATTTTATAATAAGTTAAATGATTGTGATATTAGTGAGGATGATTATGCACATGCCTGTAAAGTTTGGCATGAATTCAATTTAAATAATTTGGGTGAATACTCCGATTTATATTTAAAGACAGATGTTCTATTGTTAGCTGATGTTTTTGAACAATTCCGTGCAAGCTGCTACAAAACTTACGGGCTTGATCCCGCTCATTACTTTACTCTACCAGGTTTTACTTGGGATGCAATGCTCAAGCATACCGGCATTACTTTACAGTTATTAACTGATATAGACATGCTTATGTTTGTTGAGCGTGGAATTCGGGGCGGCCTTAGTCAATGTTCAAAACGTTATTCCAAAGCAAATAATAAATATTATATGGCCGACTACGATTGCTCCCAACCTTCAAAATTTATACAATATTATGATATTAATAACCAATATGGTTGGGCGATGTCACAACTTCTACCTCACAGTGGCTTCAAGTGGGTAGAAAATGTGGACAACTTTCAAGTCGAAGATGTGCTCGATGATTCACCTGCAGGCTACATTCTAGAAGTAGATTTAGAGTATCCCCAAGAAATTCATGACCTTCATACACATTTACCATTTTGCCCCGAACATAGAGCGCCTTCTGGTTCAAAACAAAATAAACTAATGGCTACACTGTACAACAAAACCAAATATGTTTTACATTATAAAAATTTAAAACAAGCTCTCCTTTACGGATTAAAATTAACGAAAATTCATAAAATTCTTCAATTCAATCAGTCTGCATGGCTTAAGTCCTATATTGACCTAAACACGCGCCTTAGAGCATTAGCTAAAAATAATTTTGAGAAAAATCTCTTTAAACTTATGAATAACGCAGTTTTCGGGAAGACTATGGAGAATGTTAGGAAACATAGCATTGTTAAGCTAGTAACCAAGTGGTTGGGACGATATGGTGCCGAAGCTCTTATATCCAAACCCGAATTCAAGACCTCGACAATTTTCAGTGAGAACCTGGTAGCCATTGAACTTAATAAGACTGAGATTTATTTCAATAAACCAATTTATGTGGGTATGTGCATTCTCGACTTGGCGAAGACTACAATTTATGATTTCCATTACAACTATATGATCCCCCAATTTAATTCCGACTGTGCAGTTTGTTATACTGATACAGACTCCCTTATTTATGAAATTACCTACCCCGATTTATATGACATAATTAAACGTGATTGCCATACTCATTTTGACACAAGTGACTATCCTCTCAATAACATCTGGAGCATCCCTCTAGTTAACAAAAAAGTGCTGGGTCTCATGAAGGATGAAAATAATGGTTGCATAATGACTGAGTTTGTTGGACTAAGATCAAAGATGTACGCGATTCGTGTAGAGGGTAAAGATAAAACTAAAAAATCTAAAGGCATAAAAAGAAATATTGTTAAAAATAGATTAACTTTTGACGATTATGTAGAATGTTTGAATAATAATGTCGAGAAAATAGTTAGTCAAAATTTAATACAATCGAAAAAACATGAAGTAAGCACTATCACCCAATCAAAAATTGCGCTAAGTCCTCACGACGATAAGAGATATATAATATCGAATTCCTATGAAACGTTACCGTGGGGCCATTACAGTATAATGGATATAGATTAATTTAATATTAATTAAAGTACACAGTTAAGGTAGCGAATAAGAAAAATATTGTAAATAGTATTAAAAGAAAATAAAAGAATATTTGTAATGCTTTAAATACTGTTTTATTTAAAAATCCCTAACACACTTTTCCGAGCATATCGGTCATGGCGCATTATACAACTTAAACTATTTGTTTCCAGAGGTGTAAGGTTTGGACACCCGGTTGTGTATCTTCTTCTATATCTTTAGCACTACTCAAAGAAAAATAACACTTAGTCCCTTTGGCAACAAGCGTTATGTGAAGCCTAACGCTACCTTGGTGCATTTTAGCATTATGGATGTAGACTAAGTAATAATTAATTTATACAAATATATTTTTTCTTTCATTCTCCAAAAAATGTATTTTTTATATGTATGTTTTGTAAAAAAAAATCTATATTAATAAAATTATTTTTTAAGTTAAAAAGTGTTTATTATTACAGAAATTACATTTGACTTTTCAATATTGCAACCTTACAACAACGACAAAAATTAAGAACAAATAATTTTTTACATTACGGGAATATTAAAATCAATCCGAATCTACTTTTTTCCTCGTAACACTAACGGTTTCGAATTGCAAAAACATTTCATAAAAATGAATTTAAAGTTCAAACTTTTTGAAATAATTAAAAATTATCGCAATTTTGCACAAGCAAGTGAAAATTCCTAAAAAATAATGAAACAATTTGGAAACTGTTGAAATTTTTCATAGCAGATAAATGTTTTTTAAATAAAATAAAAGCAGTTTTAACAACATACTCATTTCACAATACATATTTTTTTTAAGTTATTGTTTTCAAATATGTATTTGGAAAACTTTAACGAAGTATAAGGAACAATTTAAGATTTTTTTTTGTCGAAAAGTTATTACAACAAACAAACAATTTTTTTATTAAATATAATAACATTGTGCAAAACGTTCAGAAACAAGTGTATCTATTCAAAATAATTACTACAAATTTCATTAATAATCATTGCATAATTTATAAATATTTCATAAAGCTCCGCAGAAAGTATATTTAAATTGTTTGATTTTTCTTTTTTCAATTTAAACAATTAAAATGAAATCACTTATGTTTGTACAGAAATCACATTACGCACATAATGCAGTGGAAATCTCCTTCTTCCACTTTATTGTCTTTTATGTTCATGCAAATAAAATAAGTGTTGGATGTAATTAAGGTATATATTAGAATTAGGAACGCACTTGCTGAATTATAAAATAATTCGAATGCATTTCTAACATGGAAATTAACAAAAAATTAATTTAGCACAAATGTCAAACCACTAATTCGAATGTTTCTCATTTTCCCTCCGGCATTTTGGCATTCTAAAGTACGGAATAGTGTATTTTAATTTATATCTTTTTGCATATTTTTTCCCCCATATTTCTATTTATGTTTTTATTTGATTCTTAAAATTTTGTTTTAGCACTCATAGAGCATATTGATTTAAATAAAATTTTTTGTCTGTACAACTCGGTGACCTGTTCATCACCTGTTTGTTTACCTGCTTATTCCTACGGTGCAGTCTCTTTTGGATAAAAGCAAAAATTCTTAGCATATGCGAACTTTCAGCATATTTCCCTGCGCATAGTAGACTGCCTACCTGGTAGTGAGTTTTGTCTCTAAAAGCTTTAAAACGGGTTCTAAAGGAGCTTATTACGCAAGGTAATTGAGGTTACCATGTTATTTTTAGTAAAAGCCAAAGTGGCATAAAAAATAAAAAAGCAATAATAATCTTTTCATAACCTGCATTTTTTGTTTCCCGCTCATTTAATTGATTTTATTTAAATCAATATGCTCTATGAGTGCTAAAACAAAATTTTAAGAATCAAATAAAAACATAAATAGAAATATGGGGGAAAAAATATGCAAAAAGATATAAATTAAAATACACTATTCCGTACTTTAGAATGCCAAAATGCCGGAGGGAAAATGAGAAACATTCGAATTAGTGGTTTGACATTTGTGCTAAATTAATTTTTTGTTAATTTCCATGTTAGAAATGCATTCGAATTATTTTATAATTCAGCAAGTGCGTTCCTAATTCTAATATATACCTTAATTACATCCAACACTTATTTTATTTGCATGAACATAAAAGACAATAAAGTGGAAGAAGGAGATTTCCACTGCATTATGTGCGTAATGTGATTTCTGTACAAACATAAGTGATTTCATTTTAATTGTTTAAATTGAAAAAAGAAAAATCAAACAATTTAAATATACTTTCTGCGGAGCTTTATGAAATATTTATAAATTATGCAATGATTATTAATGAAATTTGTAGTAATTATTTTGAATAGATACACTTGTTTCTGAACGTTTTGCACAATGTTATTATATTTAATAAAAAAATTGTTTGTTTGTTGTAATAACTTTTCGACAAAAAAAAATCTTAAATTGTTCCTTATACTTCGTTAAAGTTTTCCAAATACATATTTGAAAACAATAACTTAAAAAAAAATATGTATTGTGAAATGAGTATGTTGTTAAAACTGCTTTTATTTTATTTAAAAAACATTTATCTGCTATGAAAAATTTCAACAGTTTCCAAATTGTTTCATTATTTTTTAGGAATTTTCACTTGCTTGTGCAAAATTGCGATAATTTTTAATTATTTCAAAAAGTTTGAACTTTAAATTCATTTTTATGAAATGTTTTTGCAATTCGAAACCGTTAGTGTTACGAGGAAAAAAGTAGATTCGGATTGATTTTAATATTCCCGTAATGTAAAAAATTATTTGTTCTTAATTTTTGTCGTTGTTGTAAGGTTGCAATATTGAAAAGTCAAATGTAATTTCTGTAATAATAAACACTTTTTAACTTAAAAAATAATTTTATTAATATAGATTTTTTTTTACAAAACATACATATAAAAAATACATTTTTTGGAGAATGAAAGAAAAAATATATTTGTATAAATTAATTATTACTTAGTCTACATCCATAATGCTAAAATGCCCCAAGGTAGCGTTAGGCTTCACATAACGCTTGTTGCCAAAGGGACTAAGTGTTATTTTTCTTTGAGTAGTGCTAAAGATATAGAAGAAGATACACAACCGGGTGTCCAAACCTTACACCTCTGGAAACAAATAGTTTAAGTTGTATAATGCGCCATGACCGATATGCTCGGAAAAGTGTGTTAGGGATTTTTAAATAAAACAGTATTTAAAGCATTACAAATATTCTTTTATTTTCTTTTAATACTATTTACAATATTTTTCTTATTCGCTACCTTAACTGTGTACTTTAATTAATATTAAATTAATCTATATCCATTATACTGTAATGGCCCCACGGTAACGTTTCATAGGAATTCGATATTATATATCTCTTATCGTCGTGAGGACTTAGCGCAATTTTTGATTGGGTGATAGTGCTTACTTCATGTTTTTTCGATTGTATTAAATTTTGACTAACTATTTTCTCGACATTATTATTCAAACATTCTACATAATCGTCAAAAGTTAATCTATTTTTAACAATATTTCTTTTTATGCCTTTAGATTTTTTAGTTTTATCTTTACCCTCTACACGAATCGCGTACATCTTTGATCTTAGTCCAACAAACTCAGTCATTATGCAACCATTATTTTCATCCTTCATGAGACCCAGCACTTTTTTGTTAACTAGAGGGATGCTCCAGATGTTATTGAGAGGATAGTCACTTGTGTCAAAATGAGTATGGCAATCACGTTTAATTATGTCATATAAATCGGGGTAGGTAATTTCATAAATAAGGGAGTCTGTATCAGTATAACAAACTGCACAGTCGGAATTAAATTGGGGGATCATATAGTTGTAATGGAAATCATAAATTGTAGTCTTTGCCAAGTCGAGAATGCACATACCCACATAAATTGGTTTATTGAAATAAATCTCAGTCTTATTAAGTTCAATGGCTACCAGGTTCTCACTGAAAATTGTCGAGGTCTTGAATTCGGGTTTGGATATAAGAGCTTCGGCACCATATCGTCCCAACCACTTGGTTACTAGCTTAACAATGCTATGTTTCCTAACATTCTCCATAGTCTTCCCGAAAACTGCGTTATTCATAAGTTTAAAGAGATTTTTCTCAAAATTATTTTTAGCTAATGCTCTAAGGCGCGTGTTTAGGTCAATATAGGACTTAAGCCATGCAGACTGATTGAATTGAAGAATTTTATGAATTTTCGTTAATTTTAATCCGTAAAGGAGAGCTTGTTTTAAATTTTTATAATGTAAAACATATTTGGTTTTGTTGTACAGTGTAGCCATTAGTTTATTTTGTTTTGAACCAGAAGGCGCTCTATGTTCGGGGCAAAATGGTAAATGTGTATGAAGGTCATGAATTTCTTGGGGATACTCTAAATCTACTTCTAGAATGTAGCCTGCAGGTGAATCATCGAGCACATCTTCGACTTGAAAGTTGTCCACATTTTCTACCCACTTGAAGCCACTGTGAGGTAGAAGTTGTGACATCGCCCAACCATATTGGTTATTAATATCATAATATTGTATAAATTTTGAAGGTTGGGAGCAATCGTAGTCGGCCATATAATATTTATTATTTGCTTTGGAATAACGTTTTGAACATTGACTAAGGCCGCCCCGAATTCCACGCTCAACAAACATAAGCATGTCTATATCAGTTAATAACTGTAAAGTAATGCCGGTATGCTTGAGCATTGCATCCCAAGTAAAACCTGGTAGAGTAAAGTAATGAGCGGGATCAAGCCCGTAAGTTTTGTAGCAGCTTGCACGGAATTGTTCAAAAACATCAGCTAACAATAGAACATCTGTCTTTAAATATAAATCGGAGTATTCACCCAAATTATTTAAATTGAATTCATGCCAAACTTTACAGGCATGTGCATAATCATCCTCACTAATATCACAATCATTTAACTTATTATAAAATTTAGAAATGGGAGGTAAAGAAGTTTCTAAAAATTTATGTTTAGAGTCAAAGTAATTGTAAGGATATACACCTTTACGTGTTAATAGATGGAATTGATTTTCAGATAAATTTTGAAATTGAGCTTTTAAAACTGGAAAAGAACTTAAATATGATGATATAGTTTCTAAGCTGCTGGCCATAAAGCGAAAAGAGTCTATAAATCTAAATTTAATTGGACATCCATTTAAATGTTTTGTGAAAGAAATATATCTCTCTTTATTTATGGGCAGGAGATCAACGCGGCCTTGGATATCAGAAGCTATATTTTTAATAATGAAATGGGAATCATAGCCGCTAAGGTTATGGAAAATTACAGGGACGGTGTGACTATCTTGAAAATTTATATTACATCCCTCATGTGCTGGGCCTCGGTATAAACCTGTTAGGTGGCAGTGATCGCGAACCTTTTTATCATCCGCAGTAAATGGTTTCTCACATATATGACCGAGTGTGGCAGCCTGAAAGAACTTTATTTCCTCAGATGTCATCTGGTCCATCGGTAGAGGGCAAAGAAAAACTGATTCTAAATTTTCAGCGAACTGATTTAACTCGCGCACAAACCACTCAATACAATCCCCACCGCGATAAGACTTGAAAAACGATAGCGTGGGGTTATATGAACATTTAACAAAAAAACCTATACTACACGGCACATGATTTTGATTATCATTCTTATCACTACAATCTACTAAAAGACATTCTAAGTCCGCGTAAATAATAAACGGCGCTTCTATCTTATTTCTAAAATTCTTAAATCTAAGCTCCTTCTGGGCCTCTGTTGGTAGCCGGATTCTACAGTCGTTGAGCTCCTTGCAGTCCACCAAGTGATGTTCTAGTGCAGCTGATGAATAAAAGTAGTGGAGACAGCGATCGCAAAAGTACTTTTGATGAGCATTTTTCGACAGCTGTGATGATAGCAGCCGGGAGAGGTTCTTGATCCAAACGAAGTGGTATTTGATGGGTTCTTCATCGTCGTTGTTGTACTTGTTTTTATCCACCTCATCATAGTATTTATTTTGAATCATAAGTAAATTTACATGCTTTTCCTTCTTCTCCTTGGTTAAATACGTTGGTAGAACTTTAAAATTATCTTTTTTAATCTTCATCGAAATGTATACGTTCAGCGAAAGATTATTTTGCTTCTCGAATCGGGGAATCTGTTTAATTGTCATAGGGAATATAATGTCACCTAGGTTCAGAACGTCGGAATATTGCGGGTACTGTGTTACACGTTGTGGATCTCTGTCAACTGGATGCAAAGCTGAAACTATCGCCCAGGCGAAACAAGCATTGTCTCTGTTTTTAACATTGACGCAGGCCTTTTTGCGCTTAATTTGTTGCGGCAGCTCAATATATGAAGATCCTAGTTGAGGCGTGAATTTATTAACGTTAACGGCTAGGTTGATGATTGCGGATAAAGCCCAGCCACTCTCCTGTCCCTGGAATTCTTCCAGTTTTTTTAATATTGGTTCCTCAACATTCTGTTTAAACCAGGTGTTAATGTCGGTATCTCTGTATATGGGCACGTTCTTCGTGTTCATGTATTTTAACTCAAATAACTCCTCATCAGCCTTTATGGTTTTAAATTCGCCGCAAAATACCGTGTTGACCTTGATTGTAGCTTCCTTTTTCAATTCATTATTGATACGACGACTGAAAAGTCCAGTGCAATCATTTAGGAACTCCTTCGGCTCTTTATGCTTTAGGTTGATAATAGCGCCTGTCCTAATGCGACCATTAAAAGCAGATTGCACATCTTCCCATTTAACTCTTTTTGAAGCCCAGTTGGTTCGTTTTGATGAGCCAGCACCTGTCACTAACCGCAACTCCTTCAATTGGGTCCGGTATCCTTGTAGGAGGTTAATCCCATTACCTAAGTGATGACGTTCACTAGTTGTTGAGGCACTCTTTAAAGCACGATTTAAACATCTTAGGCTCTTACTACAATCTTTAACACCTTGTTCAATTAATCCCCAGTTATTTTGAGCTTTCGTAAACGCTACTTTCGCACTGTCAATAAAAGTTTTCACTGAACTTTCCATATTATTTCCTATTAGCCTTGATTTTTCCCCAAAAAGATATTTTATATCAAATAAATTTCTTTCCTGTTTTCTCTTGTCTCTATGAGTGAGAGATGAAGAATGAGATATTTGGCTATTTTTACTCCTTTTATACCTTTTGGTGTGCGGTTTAGGTTTGCGTGATTTAATTTCAAGCTATATTTAAAGAATTTGACTTCATAATTAGGATCAAAAGGTTCGTTTTAAAAGGTTGATAACAGGTATTCATAAACGCATACAGCAAAAACAATTTTTTCCTCCAGCCATAACAACTTTACTGAACATTAAAGCTTTAGAACTTGTATTATTGTTAATATGTATGTAATATGCATAAAGTAAAATTCCATTATGAAAGAGAAATATGGTGACAAGTGTAATTTGTGTTACACAGATGGGGACTCGCTCATATATGAGATTTAAGCTGAGGCATCATAGATTAAAGGAAAACTTACACCGATTTGATATCTCAGATTACCCCCACAATTTATTCTGCTTCAGGTATTTTTATGAATAAAAAACAAAATTTTACATAAAAGTAACTTAAATTAAAATTATCGTGTGAGAGGGATAGGGTGACGGTATGTAAGATGTTCACATCATGATGTGAAAAAACCAATTTTTATTTTCGGGGTTCTTATAATCATCGGACGTGAGAATTTTTTTTACCAACATTTTTATATTACCAGTATTAATTATTTAAATAAATGTTGCGCGGCAAATAATCAAAAGTATTTAAAAACGAACTTAAAGTTAAAACAAAGTGGCTGTAAAGCAAAGTAAGTAACAGGAACACAGGAACAGGTTAAACAGCAAGCAACTGATTCTGCCCAGCAATTTTTGTGCGCAAGTGCAAATTCTTCTTTTGTGAATACCCCAGGTACGACGTCCGAGGCCGGCCACCGAATAGCAAAGAGAAAAAGCAAAAACTGTTTCTTATGACGTCAGCTTATGCATATTGCAAATTAGTTTGCATGGGCCGTCGACTTATCATAACTTTTATCATGCAGTCGAGATACCTTCCTGAGTCTGGTTGATTATTTTGTTTTTCATTATATCTACTTTCGCGGCTCTTCGCAACTGCGATCAAGATTATATGTAAGTGTTGCGCTTCTGATTTTCCTTTGAATTCTGAGATCCTGTTACTTTGCCTTTAGATCCACTCGGTCAAAACAGCTTTCGTTTTCTCTCGCATAACATTTCTTCGCTTTTTTTGTTTACAATAATATTATTAACTGCTGTTAGTAATTAATATCGCCTCTTCCTATAACGAGAATCCCGAAAATAAAAAACAGCCTAATTTCACAACAAGATGTAATATGAGCATCACACATACACACGCACACATATACACTCTTTCACTTGCCTTTTATTTCTCTCGTACATGACCATGTGACGTCACAAACCAATTGGTACAGCGAAGAAAATCCAAGATGGCGGAAAAGGTGAATCTAGAGGGTATATGTAAAATCCCATGTTAAATTGCGCTAGAACCGGCATTGTATATCTACTCCCATGTGGACAATTTCTACTATGCCCCTTAAGACAAGTCACATGAACACATACATACATGAGCATATCGAAACACTTGTAGCATGTGAAGCAATATACACAATTAGAGGCGATTGCTGTAAAAATCACTTTAAAAAAGGAGCAGGGCTAGTTTCAGATACCTAATTTCAACTACTTTTTTCAAGGTTACGGCTTACTAGTGCTGCAGATTACTACTTTATGGTCCCGAAAGGGGGGTTTAGCCGACTCAATAACGATATGTCTAAACACGTTTCAGTGCTTTCGAGATTTGTGTAAACAATTTCAGTAGTTGTGCAATACCAGTTAACTAAAAATCAGAATAAATACAAATGACGAAATAAAGCCAACTATGTTTAATATAGTAGATAAGGAATCGCCATGAATGTTTGAGGTATTTGAATTCAAGTACACACATGAACACAATGAATGATCCCCCCATATACCGATACATTGATATTAATATCTACATAACATATATGGTTTGAGCAAAATATTCCTAAGATGGTGATTAGCCCAGATTTTATACTAGATGCTCACCTTCCCACATGTGAATTATATCATGAATAGAAATTTGAATATAAGTAGATGGATAAGCATTTATGAAATTATTATTGATTATTTGAATCAATATCATTGTTCAGGTGCCTAAAATGGAAAATAATATCAAACAAAATAAAATCTAACTAAAAAACAAAACTTCCACCTTGCAACACTAAACTACCAGTCCCTCGCTCCAGCCATCCAAAGACATGACACCAGCCATCTAAAAACTTCATAAAATAAAATTATATTGAAGCACAAAAATAATAAATAATTCTTACCTACTTTATCTCCGATAAATAACCAAATGTCAAAACAAGATATATGACATCTAGTAAGAAGGGGCACACATACACAAATAAAGATCCACTCACAATAAAGTTTAATTTTGATTGCCCCCACTAAAAAATTGCTCAGCTCCATTGTGAAGTGCGTAATAAATATCGCGGCACTTGAACGAAAAACTCAGATCACTTCTATCCTTCCAGGAGAATTGAGCCTGGGAAGAAACTAAGTGGTTTCACCCAATCAGGAGTATTGAGCCTGAACTATCAAAGGGATCATTTGATCTTGCCAGGAGAATTGAGCCTGCGCAAATTAAATGATTTCAAACTCTCGGGAGAATTGAGTCTGAGAAATCTAAAAGGTATTAAACCCAACTCCTAAAAGTTGACCGGAGGATTGCACCGTCAACTTCCTAAGCCATAAAATTCCTATAAAATCCAAGTTGAACGGAGTATTGTACCGTCAACGTCCTAAGCTGTAGAATTGAGACAGCATCCCAATTAAACCTCCCACGATAATCAACTTTAAGTTCCAGCAAATTCTAAGGGACGGCAACTATTGACAATTACCTCCCAACTAGCACATCAGCTGTGGAGTTCAATTGGAATCACAAACTTCGTGAAGAAAATCAACGCTATAGGAGAGTCTTTCTTCAACGTACAGAAAATCACAAATCTACCGAGCAAACTTGGTCCGAATAATTGGTGGAAATACCAGAAGGCAGTTTTTAGTCAAGTCAGCACTATTGAAGGCAAATTGCCCATATTTAAAATAATTTCAAATCCATAATTTAGAAACAAATAGTAAAAACAACTGAAATCAAGCAATAAATTGAATAACTAAATTGAATCAAAAATTTATTAACGTATTTGCGTAGTAATTGAATTGTAGAAAATAAACTTGAGTTAACTCTATAGTATAGTGAATTAAACTTTTGAATTATAGTGAATTTAAGTGTAAATGGACTTATAAGTATAAAAATAAAATCGAATTAATTTAGAAAGGATTGTTTTAAAGAGGTGACAACCCAGGTGATCACGGCACATTTTTTGGTCCTTCGAGCCGGATTCCGAAAGGAAAGTGGAATCCTAGCCTGATCACGTCACCTCAGAGAGGAATCTTAGCAACCAGTGACCTGGAACATACTCAAGATGGAGGAATTAATCAAGCTACAATTAGCGCGCAAAGAACTGTTGGAAAAATTCATTATCAATTACAGGAAGGATGGAGCCGATAGGCGAACAAACCAATACTATAAGAACCGACTGCAAGATTTTCGGAAGCAATTCGATAAAATACAAGAAACACATACAGACATCCTTGTGGCCAAGATTGACGAACCTTCGGATTCCGCACTATTAACCCACAACTATTTTAAGAAGGAGATGTATTCAGAAATGGAAGAATTTTTTTACAATCATCATGCAGCTATAGAATCTCGATATGAAAACGAGTTTCCGATAGAAGATGAGGGCAGTCAATCTCCCCAAACCAAAAGGAAAAAGGTGATGACCATGCTAAACAAGGAACATTTAATCAAGCTCCCACGGATATCATTAGAAAAATTCTCCGGAGATTATCAAAAATGGACCACCTTCCATGATCTATACGAGCTTAATACATGATAACCATAGCCTATCGAACGCACAAAAACTTCAGTATTTAAAGTTACATCTCAGTGGAGAAGCTGAAGGTCTTTTGCGACAAGTACTAGTAACTCACGACAACTACGAGCCAGCTTGGAAACTTCTGAAGGAGCGATACGACAACAAAATAGTGCTAGTCAACGCACAATTGAACCGTTTATTTAGCCAACCCACCGTAGCCTCTGAATCATCACAAGGAATTAAGAGCCTCATGGACGTAACCACTGAATGCCTGCAAGCGCTATACAATTTCGGAGTGGCAGTAGAGAACTGGGATGCAGTGATAATTTATATGCTGGTGCAAAAGTTCCCAACCGAAACACATCATTTATGGGAGCAGAGCATCAGCAAGACCACTGATATACCCTCCTGGGAAACATTACGCGAGTTCATGGACGGGCGCTTTCGAACGTTAGAGGCCGTAGGAAAGGGGGGAACTTCAACACGTAAAACTTATCAGAATGTTTCAAGAAGACCAAGGATGACCTCGCAGGTATTTCATGTATCCGCCAACCCAACCTGCAGTTATTGTCGAAACCATCATAGCGTTCGGCAATGCCACCAATTCTCCCAATTGACAGAGACAGAAAAAATGGAGTTCGTAAAATCCAAGAAGCTGTGTGTAAATTGCTTAGGCTATGGTCATTCAGTAGCACAGTGTCCGAGTAAACACACCTGCAGAATTTGCAGTCAGCATCATCACTCGCTGTTACATCGTCAAACCGCCAAAAGCATGAATTACAACCCAACCAACTTCTCCAATCAACCATCACCAGGCCCCAATGGAGCCCAATTGCAATTAAATACTTCAACAATAACATCCCATGGACAGCCCGACTCATCACCATCCTCGACCAGGCAGAGCCTCTCACAGACAGACAAGCTACAATTCCTCATGGTAAACTATAGCACTCAAATGCAACCAGTTTTGTTAGCGACGGCGATAGTAAAACTACAATCCGACACAGGTCAGGAAATCACAGCGAGAGCATTAATTGACCAAGGATCCCAGGTCTCCATAATAACCGAAACCGTCGTCCAAAGGTTACACCTGAGAAGGGAACCAATCAAGGCGTCTATAACAGGTGTTGCGGAGATCAATGCCGCCAACTTCAATGCTCAAGTCAATCTCACTCTAAAATCAACATGCAACAACGACTTCGCAGTGAGAATGAATGCGCTGGTATCAAGGAAGCTGACTAAATTCCTACCAACAAGGGAAATTTACACTCAAAAATGGCATCACATCAATCATCTCAATCTAGCAGACCCCTGGTACTATCGTCCGGCTAAGATAGACATATTGTTGGGTGCCGACGTTCACGGCGAACGCATCAGGAGCGGGCTCATACTTAGTGAGAAAGGATCACCGATCGCCCAGGAAACATCTTTAGGGTGGATTTTGTCCGGCAAATTCAATGACGTTACACCAACAATCGAATTAACCAGCTTCCACGTCACAGCTGACTTACAGCAACAATTAACGCAATTTTGGGAATTGGAGGAAGTCAACACGGAAAAACCATTGACCATAGAGGAACAACAATGCGAAGAAATCTTTCAGAAAACACATAAGCGACTCCCTGATGGTCGATATGAAGTTCAACTTCCATTTAATGAAAGAGGAGCGTCCGCGTCCTTAGGAACATCGCGGACTCGGGCCGTTTCATGCTTATACCGATCGGAAAATCGATTAAGCAAGAATCCTGACTTAAAGAGACAATATGATGAGTGTTTGAAGGAATATATTACTCTCGAACACATGGAGCCTGTAGAACCCAGGGAGGTTGACGTCACTTACTCACAGAAGCCACACTTCTACTTACCGCATCACTCTGTCCTAAAGGAAGACAGCACTACAACCAAATTACGGGTTGTTTTTAATGCTTCAGCACCATCAAGCAATGGGACATCACTTAACGATATATTGTTAAACGGACCCCCTCAACAAGACGACCTATTTTCAATTCTCCTCAGATGGCGTATCAATCGTATAGCCTTTACAGCTGACATTGCAAAAATGTACAGGCAAATACGAATTGCAAAACAGCATGGTGACTACCAAAGAATTGTATGGCGTGAATCACCACAAGCGTCAATTCAAGATTTCCGACTGCTTACTGTCACCTTTGGAACAAAAAGCGCACCGTATCTCGCAACAAGAATCATCAAGCAATTAGCCATCGATGAGGAATCCAAATATCCAATTGGATCAGCCAGCGCTAAAACCGACTTTTACGTAGACGACCCGATGTCAGGTGCCCAGACCTTAGCGGAGGCCATCACCAAGCAAGAGCAACTACGGAATCTCATGACCTCAGGAGGATTTCAACTAAGAAAATGGGTCTCAAACTCTCCACAATTGATAAAAACTATACCAGAGGAGTTGAGAAAAGTAGAGTTATCATTTAACATCAACACGCAGGACAAGGTGAAAACACTTGGTATTTATTGGGATCCGAGAGATGACACATTATCCTATAAATTAAAGGAAGAACTACAACTGGAAACGATAACCAAACGGTCAATATTATCGAAAATATCAAAATTATTTGATCCTCTAGGATGGGTATCACCAGTTATCATACCTGCAAAACTAATGATCCAGCGATTATGGTTAGCCAAAATAGATTGGGATGACGTCCCACCATTAGAGCTACAATCAGAGTGGATCAATTATCAGCAAGCGCTCCACAAGATTGATCAAATCCATATCCCGCGTTGGCTAAATATGATAGACGCACAGACCAATGTGGAGATTCATGGATTCAGCGATGCATCCACACAGGCCTATGCAGCAGTCATTTATTACTGTACGATTCATAAGGGAACTAGAAGGATTAACATTCTCACAGCTAAAACACGAGTAGCACCAATAAAGGTCGTGTCGCTTCCACGGTTGGAGTTATGTGGAGCAGTATTACTTGCCCGATTGATCCACTGTATAAGAAAGACGCTAAAACTCACGAATAACACACCTACGTTCGCTTGGACAGATTCGGAGATCGTGCTATCCTGGTTAAACGGACATCCATCTAAGTGGAAGACATTCATAGCAAATCGTGTGTCACTCATTCATGACTTGCTAAAGAGAGATGGGGACATGTACCTTCAACACAAAATCCCGCCGACTGTGCCACCCGAGGCTTATCACCGGAAGAATTAAAGACTCACAGGTTATGGTGGAGGGGCCCTGAATGGCTGCAGAACCCAAAGACCGACTGGCCAACCAGAAGAACTACACTAGCAACTGAATTAGAAGCCCGAAAACAACACCCATGTCGCTCAACCGCTGTAAGGGAAGACGATATAATAGCAAGGTTTTCCTCATTCACCAAACTTTTGAAGGCCGTAGCATATTGCAAGCGTTTTAGCAATAATTGTCAGAAGATGGCACAGGAGAGAACTAAGAGCTACCTCACCAATCATGAGATAAGGGATTCCTTACTACTCATAGTAGGAATCGTTCAGCGAAGACATTTTCATGAAGAATTCAAAACACTCACAAAATCGAGCATTAAACAAAGCGAGTGCGCTACTGAAGTTAACACCATTCATCGATAATGACGGAATTTTAAGAGTAGGCGGCCGACTACGACACTCAACGCTAAGGTATAATGAGAAACATCCTATCATATTACCAGACAAGGACCAGTTCACCACTCTTTTAATAGAGAAGTATCACAGAGAAACCTTACATGGAGGTCCCCAGCTAATGATGAGTGTAATCCACAGAAATTATTGGATACTAAATGCCAGAAATACTATTCGCCATCAAATCCATAGATGCATCTCGTGCTACAGACAAAAAGCTGAGGCACAACAACAATTGATGGCCGACTTGCCGTACCAAAGAGTAAGGCCGTCAAGACCATTCAGTCATACTGGAGTAGATTATTGTGGACCGTTTGAACTCAAAAATCACAAATGGCGAGGTTCGAAAAAATATAAGGGCTATGTCGCAATATTTGTTTGTATGGCTACCAAGGCGTTACATATTGAAGTAGTCACAGACCTCAGCGCACAAGGCTTCATAGCAGCTTATCGTCGCTTCGTATCAAGGAGAGGCATGTGTAGCGACATTTACTGCGATTGTGGGTCGAATTTTGTGGGAGCCAACAGAATTCTCACAAGGCAATCGTCACAAATGATCAACGGAGTCAATTCGGAAATAGCATCATTACTGGAGTGCGAAGGGGTGAGGTTCCATTTCAATCCCCCTTCAGCACCCCATTTCGGAGGCTTATGGGAATCAGGCGTCCGATCAACTAAATACCACATGAAGAGAATATTTTTAAACTCATCACTCACCTATGAAGAATTTAGCACAGTCCTAACTCAAATCGAGGCGTGTTTAAACTCAAGGCCATTATGCGAAATAAGCAATGATCCGGAAGATCTTACACCACTCACTCCAGCGCATTTTCTCATTGGAGATACCCTAATGACACCTCCGGAACCATCAGTTTTAAACCTTAACCTGCATCGATTAGAACGGTGGCAGCATGTACAGCATCTATACCAAGCCTTCTGGAAGCGCTGGAACAACCAATATCTGTCTCGTCTGCAACAACGGCCCAAATGGACAAAAATTCACGACAACCTACGAGTCGGCCAATTAGTCCTACTTAAGGAGGATAATCTACCACCGTCACAATGGTTATTAGGACGAATTATCGAAATCCACCCGGGTGCTGATAAACTAGTTCGAGTGGCCACAGTTAAAACAAAAAGATCGGGCGGGGAGGTAAATATGAGGGGGTGTTTTCCATAGAAGGCGTGTGTGTGGCTCCTCCCCCAGGTTGTGTGCGAGGGTGTGCGTGTGGGTATTAGTGGGCGTGTGGGTATATATGTATGTATGGGTATGGCTGTGTATGTGAGTTGCACACGCATACATAGAAAGCTCAAAGTGAGGGTATCTGAGGGGGAGCGGGAAAGGCAAATATGAGGGGGGTCCCAGAACCGCTCTTGTATACATATCTACTCTTCTCCACAACCACAATTGGAAAATTCCACAAGAGTGGGTCAATAGAACACAGCCCCTACTTCCTATAAATTCTTGTCAAGAAAATCCTTCTCCATCAGTGACAATCACACACCATACTGCAGGGAATAAACAGGAAAAATCGGTATTGCTTCGGGTCATATCCGTTACACTGTATGGTCCGAATAATCGAATCAATACTTACGCACTGCTTGACGAAGGATCTTCCCTTACGTTGATGGAAAACGAAATAGCAGAGCAGTTAGAGTTACAAGGAAAGAACGAGACGCTATGCTTGAAGTGGACCGGCGATTTAGGACGGCAAGAAGAATCAATGAGAGTTTTCTGTAGAATCTCACAGGCAGGGTCAGACGCACACAAATATGATTTAAATGATGTACGTACCGTAAAAAAACTCAACCTTCCAGAACAAAGTATGAACGCCCTGGAATTAAAAGAAAGGTACAAGTATCTACATAATGTACCAATCGAATCCTATGAAAAGCAAAGCCATCCATCTTGATAGGCATCGACAATTGGAAGCTAGGCATCCCATTAAGAATTATCGAAAGAGGCTGGTCAGATCCGGTACTTAGGGGCGGCTGTGCAAATAATACGGCTAATATACTATTCCATAGTTATGAAAAGTGCGAATGTGAAAAATCCCTACAATCGTTAATGAAACAATACTTAGAATTATCTGAAGGCAATATGAAAGAACATTCCATTATGACTACGGAAGAAAAGCGTGCTGTATGTATATTATATGAAACAGTCAAACGAATACCTGGTCGAAATGAAAGGGGTTTGTTATAGCGATGTGATACCGTGGAGTTACCGGAGAGTTATAATATGGCACTCAAAAGGTTAATGTGCCTTGAAAAGAAAATCCAGAAGGAGCCTGGTTTATACGATGTCATGAAACGGCATATTAACAATCTGCTTGCGAAGAACTATGCACGTAAGCTGACCAAAGCTGAATTGGATGAACGTTATGAACGACAATGGTACTTACTCATCTTTGTGGTACAAAATTCCAACAAGCCAAATAAGATTCGATTGGTATGGGATGCAGCCGCTGCTGTCGAGGGAATCTCACTTAATACGATGTTGCTTAGTGGTCCGGATCAATTGGTACCATTGATACATGTTCTTTACCAATTCAGGGAACGAAAGATTGCTGTTACCGGTGATATTAAAGAGATGTTCCACCAAGTGCGAGTCAACAATAAGGATCAACAAGTTCAGCGTTTTCTGTGGAGAGATTGTGATACTACTCGCCCGCCAGATGTATACGTGATGCAGGTACTTACATTCGGAGCATCATGTTCACCCTGCATTGCACAATTTGTAAAAAACACCAACGCAAAGAATTTCATAAGCCAATATCCAGAAGCGGTAGATATTGTTACCAACAATCACTACGTTGACGATTTCTTGTTTAGCGTAGATACAAGTGAAGAAGCAATCGAATTAATAAAACAAGTTAAACTCATACATGAGAATGCCGGATTTGTTATTCATCAATGGAATTCTAATGAAAAACAAGTGTTACAAGCTACAGATGTGATAGCAGACAAAGGTAAGGTTTTGATATCTATAAGAGAAAATGAGACTGAAAAAATATTGGGACTATGGTGGGACACAGAAAGAGATGTTTTTACCTTTGTAAAGAAGTACTCCAAAATTAATCCAGAAATCCTTCATGGAAATAAAGAACCAACTAAAAGGGAATTGCTGAAGTTGCTTATGTCAATATATGATCCACTGGGCTTTCTAGCATATGATCTCATAATTGGGGGACTTAATATTATATTGCAAGAAGTTCAGAGAACTAAAACCGAATGGGATGACGTTATTCCCGGCCACACATTGAAGAAATGTTTGAAGTGGCTTTCTTACTTATCGCAAATCGAAGATGTATCTGTTTTTAGATGTTATGCAACATTTCTGAGTCATCAAGATACGAGTATTGAGTTGCATGTTATGGTAGACGCCAGTCAGGAAGCGTTGGCAGCAGTTGCATACTTCAGAGCTATACACGGTAACAAAATCGAAGTCGTATTTGTCGGGGCCAAGACGAAGGTTGCCCCTCAACAAGTAACATCAATACCGAGATTAGAGCTTCAGGCTGCAGTGCTAGGAGTCCGACTGGCTAATTCTGTGGCTCAATGTCATACAATTAATATAAGAAGAAGAATATTCTGGAGTGACTCTAAAACAGTGCTCAGTTGGATTAAATCAGAGGTAAGGAGATACAAGCCATATGTTATGTATAGGTTGTCAGAAATATTAGAAACATCTAAGCCGAAAGAATGGAAGTGGGTTCAGACTAAAAGCAACGTAGCCGACTTGGCAACAAAAATTCAAAATCCTCCAGTGTTTGATATTGAGGGTTCTTGGTTTGCAGGCCCTAAATACCTTTGGCTCGACGAAGAAAAATGGCCAACATTTCCAGACGACACCTTCTATGATACGATAGAAGAATTAGGGCCAAAGTTTTGCTTGGTTCATACCCGAAAACTTGTGAACCATGTTATAGACGTTCAACGTTTCTCCAGCTGGTTAGGACTCCTGCGACCGATAGCTTGGATATATCGCTACCTTCATAATTTAGCGGCTAAACGGAGAAAACAAACAGTGCAAACAGGTCCATTGACAACTGGTGAACTAAGGAAGTCTCACAACAAGTTAGTTCAAATTGCTCAGTCAGACGAATATGAAGATGAAATATTATTACTGCGACGCAATAAGCAAATACCGAAAACTAGCCATATATACAATCTATCACCGTACTTAGACGACAACAATATTCTGCGTGTTAGAGGCGGTTTAGACGGTGCGCTCCAGCGCATGTGCCTCACGAACTTTGTGGATAAAGGGAGAAGTGGGGTGGTACCTCTCTTCATTCCCACTCCTCCCTTCATCACCAAACGTTCGTGAGGCACATGCGCTGGAGCGCACCGTCTAAAACAGCTGTTAAGGGAAGAATAGACCACGCATGTGCAGCAAACGACGACGTGAAACGTCCTATTATCCTGCCTAGAAGACATCACATTACGCATCTTTTACTTCAGAATTATCACACGAAATTTCATCATTGTTATCATTTATTGGGTGAGCCATCTAAGAGCTGAAATGAGATCTATAAGGAAACGGTGTAATCAGTGCCACATAACAAATGCTAAGCCAAGCTTCCCGGAGATGGCACCGCTACCACCAGCGAGGGTTGCTGCATATACGCCACCTTTCACGTTTGTCGGCGTCGACTACTTTGGGCCAATGCTGGTAACGATGGGAAGAAGGACGGAGAAGAGGTGGGGTGTTTTATTCACATACCTCACTGTACGAGCCGTACACGTAGAAGTTGATCACTCCCTTTCATCTGATTCCTGCATAATAGCTATTCGAAATTTCATGGCGCGAAGAGGAAGACCTAGAATATTTTACTCCGACAATGGAACGAACTTTAAAGGCGCTGAAAGGGAATTAAAGGAAGCCTACAGTAAAATGGATAAAAATGTCCTTGCTGAAAGGATAACCACCATTGACACCGAATGGAGATTTATTCCTCCCGCGGCCCCACATATGGGGGATCCTGGGAGAGATTAGTGGGATCGATTAAGTGTATCTTACGTCAAATATGTCATGGCAGAAAATTTAATGATGAAAATCTTCGGTGCTTTCTAGCAGAAGCTGAGAATGTAGTAAATTCACGGCCACTGACACATGTCGCCGTGGAACCGGAAGAAATCGAGGCTCTAACGCCTAACCATTTCCTGATTGGATCCTCCAATGCCAGCAAGGTAAATTTGACATGAAGGATACATATTTACAAAAGAGTTGGAGATATGCTCAACAAATGGCAAACACCTTTTGATAAAGATGGTTAAGCGAGTACCTACCGACACTAACCAAAAGATCAAAATGGTTTACACCAAGCACACCTTTGAAACCAGGAGATGTAATAATCGTGGACGAAAATTTGCCCCGTAATTCATGGACGAAAGGAAGGATTATTAGTACAACCACAGCTGAGGATGGTCAGGTAAAAAAAGCCCTAGTAAGGACAACGACGGGTATCTTTGAAAGGCCGGGAGTGAAGTTAGCAGTCCTTAACGTTCAAATTGACGAGAAGAGTGAGCAAGCTACATCATCCAATTGCAGTCGCTCACCGCCGGGGGTGTCAAGTGTAAACAGAGAAGTCTCAGAACGGCAGCACGAATCTAGCAGCCCAAAAGCAGAAAGAAAAAGACAGGAGGAAGAAAATTATTCTGGCAAGTAACGCGAACGAGACGGGTGATTTTTTTAAAGCCTTATCTTTTGTATACGAGTTTTTATCTAAACGGATAATAAAGTTGTACTTAAAATACACCAAAGTTGCACTTATTTCCCTACAGTGTTCGCATACAGATTGACTGCTCGTAAAACACTTAAAAGTTCGCGTTTGTCCCGGACAAGAATCGAATTGACAGTTCGCATTGGATTCACAGCCCCAAACAAGTGGCTTTTTAGTTTAACTTTCACTTTCGACTGTACAATTCTCATTCACTTTCCCGCTGGGGGATTCAACAATCAGAACCAGTCAAATTCGGCCCATTATACATTTTCCCGTACGAATTGCCATTCATGAGATATCGCCGTTTTAAAGATTTAAAATACTATTTTAAAAATAGTTTTACATATCACCCTGTATTTTTGTAATCCTAGGACCTATTTCCATGAATAATGTAGCAGTGTACGCAGACCCTATCTAAAACTGTAAAAGTGAAAGTTCTACTCTACCAAATTAACTAAAATTTCAACTAAAACAACATTTTCCTCTAAAAAATACGTAGTTAACTTTCTTTTCCAAAATTGGAAAGCTGGGACAGTTTCCTATGAATAATGTCCGGACAATTTTTATGCTACGGCTTTTATTTTTGGATTTATTAGAATTGAAAGGAAATTTTTGAATTATAGGGAAATATTAGCCAAACATTTACCAAGTTTATAGCAGAAAAATTAAATCGATTTAACTCAAGATTACGCCAATATTTTGAATTAACGTATAAACGGGTATTTAATATCAAAGATTCTCACAATTCCATTCTTAAGGCCCAACTATAATGAACGTAAGAAACGCACGTCATCTGGGAGCTCTCATGGAAATTAATGGGTTCGGCCATATTGGACGTACGTCGGCCATAAGGCCCAACTATAATGCACGTAAGAAACGCACGTCATCTGGACGCTCTCCAGTACTGTGTTTCCATGCAGAGTTTATCCTGAGTTTACTCAGATTAAGCTCCCATGGAAACGGGGATTTAGTAAAGTCTCGTTAAATCCAAGTAAACTCAACGAAGCCAGTCCGATTAAGCCGGGTTTTGCATATGTGTGTGTTTCAGTATCCTTTACTGCACATATACCAACGGCGAGGCAATGTTAAATTAATTATCTGTCACTTTAACCCAGAACCGTCATGGAAACAGCATCGAGTGATCTTGAGAGAAAAAGCTTTCTGTTTACTTAACGAAAACTCTACCCTGGCTCATGGAAACACAGTAATGGAAATTAAAGGGTTTGGCCCTATTGGACGTACGTCGATCATATTTTGTTTCGTTAAGTTTCGTTAAACGTAAAAATGCGAAAAGAACCGCGCTCAACGTACGTTTTGTGAGATGTTTTGTAGTTAAATTGATGACAGCTGATTTTTTTGTTGTTGTTTTGTGGGTTTTGAACAAGAAAGAGTATTATATGGAAAATGTTGTGCTTCAAATTTATGCGAGTGACTTTGATGAGAAATTTATTATAATTGAAATTAGTGCTGTGTCGTTCGCGAATGATCCGTTCGTACTGAACGGAACAGTGTACTGAGCCAAATGAACTGGTTCACTAAGTAGTACATGTTCCGTTCACTCGTTCAATGGTACTGCACTGGTTCAGTGATACTGAACTATGTTATGAACCATGAACGAAGAACCAAATGTACGCGTCTCTAATGAAATGACCTGAAATTTTGAATGATCTGAAAAAAGAGCGAATGAATGAATCACAATGAATACATAAGGGGTGAGATATATTTCTCAGAGAACTTGTTTTGCTTGTATTGATGATATGTAAGATGTGAGTTGCAATTTCTCTCTAAGCAATTCCAATTGGAAATAGACATTTTGAAATATATGAGAGTTAAAAAAGTTTTATGAAGAACATTTAAAGGGCCCAATACACGAGCGCTCCATCCGACCACGCCACGCCAAAACAACAACAATTTGTGTGCACTGGAAATTTCCAATGCATATAAATTGTTGTTGTTTTGGCGTGGCGTGGTCGGATGGAGCGCTCGTGTATTTCGCTCTTAAGATTTAGGAAGAGTTCTAATTAGAATTTCACTCGTATTATTCGAGTGTAGGAGGATTATTTATAAAATGTAACAGAAAAGAGATTTTAAGAGGATATTGTTTTAATTTATTTGAATAGAATATAGTATATCTTAAGGGGAGTGAATTAGTTCGAACTGGAAGTTTGATTTTATTAGGAAATTTATTAATTCTTATTAGTAGCAATTTTTTTCAAACGTGGGTGCATGGCTTGTCTAGTTTTGTATTAAACTGTATGTGTGTTTGTAATTGTATTTAAGGGCACTCCATGTTTTGAAGTTTTCACCAAATTTACGACAAATGAGCCAAATGAACCGAAGTTTTAATAGTCAATGAATAATATTTATGCATTTTAATAATTTTAAACTTGTGAAAACTTTCCGTATACACAAACCATTATACGTTTGACGAAAGTTTGATATTTAAGGTGCTGATAGACGATGAGAATATTCTCAACGTAAATTTTGGTATTTTCATGAGAATATTCTCATGGCTCTTTACACGAGGAATGGTATTTGTTACCGCGAGAATAAATATCGTTCTCATGATGGCAGTTATCATGAGAATGTTCTCATGAATTCTCATGTGCGTTTACACGATGAGAATAAAAGCTGTGGGTTGAGAATAATTTTTCTTCTCGCGCTGCCAGTTATTGTTTTTTATTTTCATTTGTATTTTCATCGCCATGTCAAAAAGACAAAAATTAATGTTGGGATTTTGTGTGAGTTTTTTTGTATCACGCACAGTTCTTTCAAAATATATTACAATGCGGCAATTCGGCTCTATTCACCATCTTTAGGCAAGGCCTTTACGAACTGTTTCATTAAACCCAGTTTAATGTGAAGAGGTGGCAGAAGGACCTTTTTTGATTTACTCAAGTTTTATGCAAAATGTTCTTCTCTCCAGGTGTTAAAATCTTCCTTGCAGGCCAATGTTTTGTGGACAAGTGTTGATCCCTGAAGTTAGTAAACCCCTTTGGTTGTCCAAGGAGCATGCAAATTACTTTCGAATCTCCACATCATCCAATCGTGAGCAGGATAGTTGAATTTCTCATATTTCGTATATTCAATAAATGTGAAAAAATGGTGGGTGATACGACACCCAAAAACATAAGAATCAGGCAAAACCATAAAAAAGTTTTTTCATCGTAGGCCTGGTGTAATTTTCGTTTGATTTTTTCGACAACAAAGCCCTTGAAAATCGCAAATGAGATCGCATGAGAACGTTCGTTCTTTCCGACATGTTGGAAAGAATGCATTCTCACGCTTTTTAATGGGAATATTATCACGCCACCTATTTACACGTATGAGAAGACGATTCTCGTGAGAACGCTCCATGAGAACAAGAAGGTATTCTCATGCCTATTTACACGTGTATGAGAACCAATTTTTGTTCTCGCGAGAACATTTGCATGAGAATATTCTCATCGTCTATCAGCACCTATACGCACGTCGGCTGACGTGCGATTCTTACGTGCATTATAGTTGTGCCTATATTGGACGTACGTCGGTCATATTTTGTTTCTTTAAGTTTACTTAAACGTAAAAATGCGAAAAGAACCGCGCTCAACGTACGTTTTGTGAGAATTTGTAGCATGGAGGCTATACAAGGAGACAAAACTCCGTGTTGTCAATTTTCGTTTGATTATTGGTGGCGCTGCAGTCAAATGTACCCCAAAAACATGGCCGATTGTATTTATCCGGTTCATGGTAAAGTTCGTTTATTACTAATATATTTTACATATAGCAGCTTACAGCTGTTTACCAGCTTCTAAATTCGATTTTATATCAATGCGATTATTCGTAATTAATCAATTTTTGATGTTTCCAATAAATTTTTATCAAATTCATGTGGGGTACATCGGACAAAGGTGACATCTGTGGCCAAAAATGAACTAGAAGTTTAGTTTCTTCTACCCATCCATTTCCCGCCATTTTCCCCATAAGAGTTTTGTCTCCTTGTATATTCTCCATGATTTGTAGTTAAATTGATGACAGTTGATTTTTTTGTTGTTGTTTTGTGGGTTTTAAACAAGAAAGAGTATGGAAAATGTTGTGCTTAAAATTTATGTGAGTGATTTTGATGAGAAATTCATTATAATTGAAAATAAACACGATTATTTTTAATATGCAAAGATTAATAATCAAGTTTTAATAGTCAATGAATAATATTTATGCATTTTAATAATTTTAAATTTGTGAAAGCGTTCCGTATACACAAACCATTATGCGTTTGACGAAAGTTTGATATTTACGCACGTTAGCTGACGTGCATTTCTTACGTGCATTATAGTTAGGCCTTTAAGGCCCAACAATTACTGAGTTTCCATGAGAGTTCAACAAGAGTTAAACCCGAGTTATACGTTATAGAAACAGAATGAGTGAAGAGTTTTCTTTAAAGATTTTCAACTCTGTTCAACTCAACGAAAATAGGTAGGTTAAATTGAGTTCACGCATGCAACTAAAAACGGCACACTAGCAACGATACAAAAACTGAAAATGTCGCGCCTCTTTATATTTAATAAATACTTTTAATGTAAAATCTATAACAAAATTAATTTATGGAGAAAGATAGAGGAAGACGGTAGTCAGATATGGAAACGCATCGAGTTAATCGTTGAGTTGAAGTGTCATTTCAACTCAACCACAACTCAACTCGACTCCCATGGAAACTCGGTATATAATGTACGTAAGAAACGCACGTCATCTGGGCGCTCTCATGGAAACTAATGGGTTCGGCCATATTGGACGTACGTCGGTCATATTTTGTTTCGTTAAGTTTCGTTAAACGTAAAAATGCGAAAAAAACCGCGCTCAACGTACGTTTTGTGAGAATTTGTAGTTAAATTGATGGCAACTGATTTTTTTGTTGTTGTTTCGTGGGTTTTAAACAAGAAAGAGCATGGAAAATGTTGTGCTTCAAATTTATGGGAGTGATTTTGATGAGAAATTTATTATAATGGAAAATAAACATGATTATTTTTAATATGCAAAGATTAATAGCCGAATTTTAATAGTCAATGAATAATATTTATGCATTTTAATAATTTTAAACTTGTGAAAACTTTCCGTATACACAAACTATTATACTTTTGACGAAAGTTTGATATTTACGCACGTCGGCTGACGTGCGTTTGTTACGTGCATTATAGTTGGGCCTTTATAACTTTGGCTTAAGCCGAAAAATTTCGGTTTAAGCCATAATTCGAATTATCCCGTTTATACGACAAAATTTTTTGGATGATCCATAATTCGAATTATTTTTGAAGTAGCTATAAACTAGGTACAGTACAACCCCTCTAAAACGAACCCATACTTGCCACGAATATATGTTCGTTATAAAAAAAGTATGCTATAGAGAAATTTGATATTCCATAAAATTTTATTTGAACCATTCAGTAACACAAATATTTATGTATATATCTTTTTAAAAAATAATAAAAATTCAACAATTTATTTGGTAAAAGCATCAAAAAAACATAAAGATAAAAACGAATAAAAAATTCAACTTCATTTAAAAAGAAGAACAAGTAAAAATGATGTATGTATATGACTGTACGCAACCATTAAATAATTTTCATTATCCAACTAATGAATTACACTAATTTTATTTTGAAGTATTGCTGGATAGAAGTTTGCTAAAGTGCACTTGTTCCTTTCAATAAGAATTTTTCAAAATCTCAATTCTTTAAAAGCATGTTGCCAATGTCATTAGTTTGTGGAGAAGTTTCTTATGTTCTTCGTAAAATATCCAGAGCTCCTTGGACATCCTCGGCAGTAGGTTTACTTATTTGTGGATAGTCAACAACATCCACCGACCAAGCTTTTCAACTAACATTTTAATAGCTTTTGTTAGTATCCGTCGTTTATAATTTCCCAGTAGGAAATTTGGGACATATTACCGACAGAATCAGTTCTGTAATCCATTGACAATACAGTAAATAAGATTACAATATTGTAAAATTTTCTAATTCTAATGAAGTAGTTCTTTGTCTGATTACATTGATGCCAAAGTAATGCAAAGTGTAATGCAATCACAGCTGATGCGGCACATCTCTTAAAAATGCGAAAGAGACTGCAATTTAATTCATCCCGCATTACATGTAACCAATGAATGCAGAGGTTCTATGTAATGCAGAATGGAGGCGATTGGTTACCGCCTATGACATCGCCATGCAAATGTAATGCCTTATCTCCACTTGCTGTAATCTGAACGAAAACTAGTTGCTACTCCTTAGAACTACTTTCGGAATCGATTGGGTAATTACTTGCTTTCCCTACTGGGTTACCTTAACAAGATTTATAACGCCCGTGTCCATAGGTTGTCTTTTTTAAGTTGTATTGTCAAGAAAATATTTAACAGTAGAGACGAATTTTAAGTTTTTGTAAAAAAAAATGTTCTATCTATCTTCAAAACCCATTCTCTAAAAATATTTGCTAATTATACCTAGGAATGGTATAGTTTCCACGTGGGACAGGTATAGGATTTGAAATGGATTCGCTCGAGTCAGCTCGGGTTGAAGACTGGTTACATGTATCTGAAATTGATTCCAGTTTGGCTTTCTTACATTTAAAGAAATTAATATATAGCCTACGTATTATTTCTAGGCCTATTACAATTGCTATTATAGTTAATGTAGAAGTAATAATTATTAAATAGTTAGTATGATTTCTAATTTTTTGTAAGGGAACATAATGGTTATCTAATTCATTTATCTTTAAACTAATTTTATTTAAGCTTTTTATCTGATCTGGAATTTGAAAAGCACTGTAGTTATTTACGTTATTTTGAAAATTTCTTAACATTTCTTCATGTTTGTAATTAAATGTTAGTTTTGGTAAGTCTGAGATATAGTAAAAATGTTTTAATCTTACTTCACTAGTAAATAAAGCCTTACTACTAAGTATAATGGTATTGGATAGTGCCTCACATCCTTCAGTTAGTTCGAGAATTCCTGTGTTGTTAAGGATTATTTGGAGTGTTGGAGCTTGTTTGCATCGTAGAATCAATCGTTCATTCGCAGGTGCTATAAATAACCATGAATTTTTCTGTGCCAATTGTAGATATATAGTATGACTTGGTAACATCGCTCTAGGGATGCAGCTTCTAGGAATAATGCTGACCTGATCGAATAGGGTTCTCTCGCAAGCACTATTGATGTGCGAGATGTGGACAGGCTCTTTCTGCTCGCAAATGTAGTTGTTGATTGTTGTAATTGTACATTCTCTCAGATCCGAAACGTCCATGAGAAAGTAATGTTGTTCTGAAGAGTCGATTATGAGGAATTGCTTTTCTGGTATTATAACAATGTAGGTTTTGTTAACTACCTGCGGTATACTAGTAATTTTAAAAATCCTAAATTCCATAGATGTGGTTAAAGGTATAATTAGTAGAAAATTTAGTCTTTTATTACTGTAATAACTAATAGTCTCAATTATCTTATAGTAAAATTTCATATTTATGGTATTCAACGTGATTGGTAAATTTACACCATTGGGTAAGGATGTTTGTATTTTAATGAGTTCCTTTAACAATTCGGAGCTACTTATAACATAGGGGTGTAAATTTCCTCTTAATGCTGAATTTAATATATCTAATAAATGGGTGGTCAGTCATCAGCGGAATAGGGGGAATAACATGTAGCATAACATGCACGTGCCGTAACTATTCCGGACTGATGGAAGTGCGATCATAACCTCCTAGCGGTGGCCACTGGTAACTATCCTATGAGAGAGGATAGGCTAACATGATCGGGCTAGTCCCTTCCAAGAAAGGTTGGCGTGAGGCTAATAACCTCACCCGTAAAAAACAAACATTACGGAACGAGCAACATGCCTCGGATACTGGAAAAAACGACGACGACCACGGCAACGAAAAAGGCAAAATGATTTAAGAATTTTCTCATGGAACGTACGAACTCTGTACAGAACTCGAGCTACACAACACCTGGCCGATACCCTGTCAACATATAAAGCTGACATTACCGCCATTCAGGAGATGCGATGGACAGGGAATGGTGTTTTGCAAAAACCTGATTATGACGTATATTACAGCTGTCATACGAAACACCATGTGCTCGGGGTAGGTTTTATGGTCAGCAAAAGGATGAAGCCTACCATTATCGGCTTTAAAGCAATAAACGAAAGGCTATGTACCCTTCGTGTGCGAGGCAAATTTAAGAACATCAGCCTCATAAACGTTCACGCACCTACAGAAGAGTCCCCGGACGATGAAAAAGAAGAATTCTTCGAAGTAGTTGAACGGGAACTTAATGCCTGCCCCAGATATGATGTAAAAATCATATTGGGAGACCTGAACGCCAAAGTAGGCCGGGAGCCCGTATACAGGCAATATGTCGGCACCCACAGCTTGCATGAGAACACTAATGACAATGGGCAGCGAGCTATAGAGATGGCAGCAAGTAAGAACTTGGTCGTTGCAAGTACCAGATTTGCGCGTAAAGATATCCATAAAGCCACCTGGATATCTCCTGATGGGGCGACTCGCAATCAAATAGACCATGTGTTGATAGACCGCCGCCACCTTTCGGGTCTGATGACGGTACGAACGTACCGAGGTGCCAACTTCGACTCAGATCACTATCTTGTTGGTATGGTGCTCCGAGAGCGCATTACAACGCTGAAAAGCTTTGTATCCGCTGATCAGGCTCGAATCAACACAGCTGCACTACGCAACGAAATGGCCAGAAACAGCTACGGTCAGGCGTTAGAACTCGCGCTCAGAAGAGCAAGTCCTGGGGATGAGATGCCGGGCGTCGACGAGAGCTGGACCCACCTTAAAAATACTGTCATTAGTACTGCTGATTCCATCTTAGGCAGAAGTCGTAGAGATCGGAACGACTGGTTCGATAATGAATGCAAGCTGGCAACTGAACGTAAGAATGCTGCGTATCGAGCAATGCAGCAGTCTCAGAGAACACGAGCACGCGAAGAGAAATATAAAGAGCTCAGAAAAGAAGAAAAGAGAATTCACAAACGAAAAAAGGAAGCCTGGGAGAAAAATCTCGTTTGTGAACTAGAACAGTACAGAGAGCGACGGCCGCACCAGGCGCGGGAGTTCTACCGAAGAGTACGCGGTATGACGCAATTCACACCTCGTTGCACATACTGCAAGGACAAAGAAGGGAATCTGATCACCGATCCTCAAGGCATCTTGGAGCGATGGGAAGAGCACTTTCATGAATTGCTAAATGGCGAGCTAACTGAGGATTTGGAGGCTCCACCAATATCTGACGATAATGCTACGCTGTCACCACCAAGCTTAGCAGAAGTTAGCAGTGCCATCACCCGGCTCAAAAACAACAAGGCCTCGGGTGCAGACGGCATCCCTGCGGAGCTGGTTAAATATGGAGGGCCTACATTACACCAAGCGATTCATGAATTAATTGTGCAAGTATGGGAGCAGGAAGCGATGCCAGAAGACTGGAGAAAAGGCATCCTCTGCCCGGTACATAAAAAAGGAGATATCACAACGTGCAGCAATTATCGTGGTATAACGTTGTTGAGTACCGCGTATAAGATATTCTCCGCCATCCTACAAAACAGGATGGCCCCATACGCTAGAAATATCGTAGGCCAATACCAGTGTGGCTTCAGCCCAGGCAAATCAACAACCGATCAGATTTTCACTTTGAGGCAGGCTATGGAAAAATGTCTAGAGTTTCAAAACTCTATCCAACACCTCTTCATAGACTTTAAAGCCGCCTATGATAGCATAGCCAGAGTAGAACTCTACAAAGCCATGAGAGAATTCGGCATTCCCAACAAGCTGACAAGACTATGTAGGTTGACCATGACCAATGTGACAAGCCAAGTAAAGGTATCCGGAATACTGTCCAGACCAATCAACATCTATAATGGACTCCGACAAGGGGACGGTCTGGCCTGCCTCCTTTTCAACCTGGCGTTGGAGAAAGTGATCCGAGATTCGGGCGTGACATCAAGGGGCACAATCCTTCACAAGTCCACCCAATTACTGGCTTATGCAGACGACATTGACATCATTGGAAGAACATCAACAGCTGTACAAGAAGCTTTCATCCAGATTGAGCGGGCGGCAGGAAATCTAGGACTGCACATCAACGAAAGCAAAACAAAGTACATGGTGGCCTCGTCTGCAAGAACACCTAACATTGGTCCCACAATCAAGGTAGAGGAACACGAGTTTGGTGTGGTAAAATCATTTACCTACCTTGGGTCAATAGTAGCAGCCGACAATAGCATGGAACCTGAAATACGCGCACGACTGCTAAAAGCCAACAAAGCCTACTACAGCCTGTCAAGGCTCTTCAAATCCAAGCATCTAACCATAACGTCTAAACTTTTACTATATAAGACGATGGTCTTGCCGGTCCTCACATATGCATCCGAAACGTGGGTGCTTAGCAAAAAGCACTCTAACCTCTTGGCGGTGTTCGAGAGGAAAATACTTCGGAGGATTGTTGGCCCCGTATGTGAGGAAGGACGATTCCGGAGACTCTACAATGACGAGATCTACGAGCGCTATCGCAACATAGATGTTGTGAAAAAAATAAAGCTCGGTAGACTCCGGTGGGCAGGACATCTAGCTCGTATGAGTGAAGATGAGCCTGCTCGGAAAGTTCTCTGCGGTAAGACTTATGGGATGCGACAGCGAGGGAGACCCAACCTCCGCTGGAAGGATGGCGTAGACCAGGACGCTCAGAGCATAGGGGTGCCAAACTGGATGACATCGGCTCAGAATCGGGACCGGTGGAGAGAACAGTTGCGAGAGGCCAGGACCGGATCCCGGTTGTAGAGCCGTTAAAGAAGAAGAATAAATGGGTTTGCACAATTAAGTATCTGTCGGTGAGAGATATGAACATAACAAAGATTTCGTTAATGGTGGAAATGTGTTGAACTATGCTAGTTATATTTTGAATCATATTTATTTTAAATAGTGACTTAGAAATTTTGGAATCTAGTTCCGTAATATAATCAATTGTTTTATTGATGTGATCTATAACGGTTTTCTGGACTGTAGTTTGTTCCTTCATCAAGTTATAAACATGTTCTTCGTTATCGTTTAGTATTTTTATTTGTTCGTCGTAATAGATTCTGTCATTTTCATCCAAAGTTCCGAATAACTGTTTTGAAATAGTACCTACAACATTTACTAATCCCCGTTTGGATATCAAATCATCCTTAGATCCCAGAATGTTACTTATCTGTTTATTCTGTACTTGTAGTATGTTTATTGTTTGATTTATGTGGGGGAGAACATTTTTACAATCGTTGTGTTCGGCACTTCTCGAGATAATTGCTTCACATAAGTTTAGTAATTGATTATGTAAAATTTGAACGCGTTTACTTTGTTCTTTAATGTCTTCTAAGTCAATATGAACTAGTAACTTCCACTGGTCATTAAAGATTTTGAGGTTCCCCACGTCTTCGTAATATAACCCAAGTTGGTTCTTGAGGTGCGTTATCTTAAAATTTTCCGGATTCTCCGTAAGAACGTTGTTTCCACAAAAAATTGCCAATAATATTAGAAGTGCATCGATCTTAGCCATTTTAATTATTACCTATAAGGGAAAGTTAGTAATACGAATTAGAGTAGGGTATTATGAAGTAATTGCATGAATCTTAACTAGGCCTTAGTCTATTATTGTGTACTAGTGTAGTCTTATTTTTTATAAGTATTGTTGAGTTTATTTTACCTTTATCTATAACTTTATATGGACCTAGCCAAGGTGACAATAATTTTTTATTTTGCCCCTTTTTACATGATTCGTTTTTAAGAAAGACTGTATCCCCTTCTTTAAAACTAGATGGGTTTACTGTACGATCATAGTACAGTTTACTCAATTCCTTTTGCTTAGTAATGTGCTCTCTTGCAATTTCACTAGAATGTTGTAACCGAGATTTCAGTTCATTATAGTAAACATCATAGTTATATGATAGTTCAGGTGGACGTGAAAGGGTTGAAGGAATTTCAGGTTTACGTCCATAAACTAATTCGAATGGTGTGAACCCGGTGGTACTACTAGGGGTTGTGTTGAAAACGAATATTGCATATTTGATCCAACTGTCCCAGTCATCTTGAGACTTATTTATAAAACATCTTAAATATTCGGTCAGACTTCGATGGCTACGCTCGCACGAGCCGTTTGATTGAGGTCGGTAAGCTGTAGTCTGTATTTTTTGGATTTTTAACAACTTACACGTTTGCTTGAAGATGTCACTCATAAAATTCGATCCTTGGTCTGTCAATAAAACTTTAGGTGTACCATGCCTGAAAATTATTTCCGTTGCTAGTTTTTCAGCTATTACATTGGCTTCTTGTGACGGAATAGGTATAGCGTCGCAATATTTAGTTAGATCGTCGATAAAAGTAAGTAAGTACTTGTTTCCTAAAGAGGTAGTAGGAAGAGGGCCAACGATATCCATAGATATTTTTTCAAATGGTTCGCGGGCTGTTGAAGTTATTAGTAAGGGTTCCCTCGTGTATCTAGTGATTTTATTGCGCTTACATGTTTCACAATTTTTGATATATTTCTTTATATCTTTATACATGTTGCGCCACTTATAGTTCGTTTGGATTCTTCTGAAGGTGCGATTCAGTCCACAATGGCCTCCAAGAGGTTTATCATGGAATTCTTGAAGAATTTTAAGTTTCTCTTCTTCCGAGAAATCTGATGAAAAATTATTATGATAGAACGTAAGTCGTAAATTGGAATTCTGATATATATATCTGGTCATAGAACGAACGATTTCGAATTTGAGATGACGGTATTGAATTTGTTTAGAAGGATTGGACACTGCAATATTTGAGATATTGTTTTTGAGTGCCCAAGATTTTAACGATAATAAGGTTTTAAATATGTCGTTGTAGTTGCATTTTTCAGTGGCAAGGTGAGTAATCAGACATATTATTTTAGTTTTATTATCCTTTGATTCAATAGCAAAAACTTGATATGGAATTGGGTTTTTCAGTTGGAAGCATTCTGGAGCAATATAATGTGCAAGGAGATCTTTATAATAATCATCTATTTTTAGACTATTGTCCATGAAGATTGCTATACAATTTGAATTACAGTTTAATAAATTGTCGTCGTTATCTTGTATAAGATGATTCACGACAATCTTATTAGTTAAAGCGTTTTCAAATTCTTCATATGTCATTACATTCTGACTGCCGCTTCGAGTAATAGCTAAGCTTGTTACTTCGGGTAGAGAATTAGGATTTGGGTTTCCTTGGATGTCTGTATATGGAATTCGACTTAAACAATCTGCATTCGTATTACTGGATCCCTTTTTATAAACAATATTGAAATAAAATTCTTCTAATTTCAATTTCCATCTCATCATTCTTGAGCTAGTATCTTTACATCTGTGAAGATACTCTAATGCTTTATGATCAGTGATAATGGTAAATTTTTTACCAAATAGATATGGTCTGAAATGATGTACGGACCATACGACGGCAAGTAATTCCTTGTCAGTTGTAGAATAGTTTGTTTCACTCTTACGTAATAGTCTAGATGCATAGGCTATGGGCAAATCATTTCCAATTTTCCCTTGAGACAAAATTGATCCAATGGCGTATCCGCTTGCATCAGTCGTTAAAATGAATTCTTGACTAAAGTCAGGGTATTGTAATAAAGGAGGTGTAGTCAAGGCATTTTTTAAAGAGTTAAAAGATTCAGTGCATCGAGGAGTCCATTCAAAATTAGTGCTTTTCTTTAAAAGGTTAGTTAGAGGTTGGGAGATTTTGGCAAAATCTCTTATGAACCGACGATAGTAACCAGCTAAACCAAGAAATGCTTTGATTTCTTTTGGTGATTTAGGAGTAGGAAAGTTTTTGACGCTGGAAATTTTTTTAGGGTCTGGAGACACTCCAGTCTCACTAATTATGTGACCCAGATATGCAAGTTCCGGTCGAAGAAACTCACATTTCTCAGGTTGCAATTTTAGATTATGTTGTCGTAACCTCTCAAAAACTTCAATAAGTTTTTTGTTATGCTCCTCTAGGTTTTTTCCAAAAATGACGATGTCGTCCATATAAATAAAGATCTTATAACCTTGTAATCCGACTAGGACGTTATTCATAAGCCTTTGAAACGTTGCAGGTGCCCCCTTAAGACCATAGGGCATCCTTTTATATTCGAAATGTCCGAATGGAGTAGAAAAGGCAGTTTTTTCTCTATCTTTTGGATTCACTTCGATCTGGTGGAATCCGTTCGCCAAATCGAGAGTGGAAAAGTATTTAGAAGATCCGAGGAGATCTAGTATCTCAGTAATGTTTGGAAGTGGGTATGCATCTCCCACAGTGACTTCGTTCAGTTTTCGAAAGTCTATGACTATTCGCCATCTTTTATTCCCATTTATGTCGGGCTTCTTGGGTACGACGACGAGAGGAAAGTTCCAAGGACTTCTGGACTCGGTGATGATGTTATCAGCAACCATTTGGCTTATTTGATTATTGATTTCGGATTTTTGCGATTCTGGAAGCCTATAAGGTTTCACATGAATGGGTTGTGCTCCAGGAGTAGGAATGTTATGAGAAATAGTATTAGAGTGAGTGAGTTTATCACCCGGAAGGTGAAATAAATCATTGAATTCTGTACAGATGTTCAGAATTGTTTCTTTTTGATTTTCTGCTATGTGATCTGTTCGAATGGCATTTTTGACTCTTAAAATTCTGTCATAGTCATGTTCAGGAGGTTTTGTATTTGTAGGAGAAAAGTTGTAGACTTGGAATGTGGATACGTCTTGTAGTTCGACGTCACTAGCTTTGAGTTGGAGATCACTTTCAGTAGGGTTAATCACCGAAATAGTGCATAAATTATTGATAGGTGTAGATATACTGTTAGAAATAAGCAGTCCATTATTTAATTCATTTGAGATGCAAATGCAATCGTTTTTAAGATCTGATTTTATACGCGTAATGAGTTCTGACCTAGCAGGTACAGTTATGATATCTACGGAAGGTATAAGATTTAAGGAATACTGGATATTATCGTGTGAAATTGTTAACTCCTTATTTCCATGATCTACATTACATGCAAGGTCTTCTAGAAAATCATTTCCTAATATTCCATCGTGTAAAATTGGGAATTGGTCATTGACGATATGGAAAGGATAAGAGAATATTGCATTTCCGAATTTTAGTTTTACGTGACAAATACCAAGAGTTTGTATGAGTTCGGGACTGATCCCTTTTAAATTTGCTTTTAAATCTGCATAGACGGTTTCATTGTCGTTGAGGCAGTTTAATTTTAATAAGCAGACTTCGCTTCCGCTATCTACTAGCAATGAAATTTTTTCCTTTCGTACGGAAATGGAACTGACTTCGACGGTGTCGTGCTTCCGAGTATTTTGTAAGGATATATTGAATATACGCAAGGTTTTAGAATGATGACCCTGATCCCGATGACCCTGTTTACAATTAATTAGATCCATCTGTATTTGGGCTAGTGTTTTAGTTTCCACAAAATGGTCTAGTAATATTTTCTTCAGGTCTTGCCAATTGGAATAACTAGAATATTTTGTGACATTGTCAGCGGCGTCAGTGATTTTTGATTCTATTATTTTCAATAGCAAATCACTGTCAGACTCACTATAGTTTGAGTTATACACTGTATCACAACATTTAAGGAATTTATGAAGTTTTTCGCGTTTACCATTGAATTCGGGTATGAATCGCAAGGCAAATTCTTTATCAAGAACGGGATTTTCCGGCATATTGGCTACTGGATTTTCTTGGGGAAATGGGAAGTAATTATCTGCGGTAACTTGTACCGTAACGTTAAAAATATCACTTCCACTATCAGAGCTAGAATTTTGATCGAGGTTCTTTAGCGTCTCATCCAAATCGTTGGACGTGAAGAGAGGTATATTACCTTCAGAGAGTGAATAAAGACCGCGAGAAAGACTTATTTTCGGAGAATTTATACTTTCCGCGCTACTATAATTTTGTTTCTTTACTCTACTCCTCGTATTCATAGATAAACACACGTACTAATAGCACAGTAGAAAAAAAATTTTCTTTTAATAAACCATAGCAAAGTAGGAATAACACTCTTTGAACAAAAGGGCAAAAGGAACAAGAAAGTAAAAAAAAAAATTGTGATACAACGCGATTTCCACACATTAACCAATCTTTCACATATTTTTTTTTTTCACTTAAACTTTATAAAATGTTATTAAATAAAATAAAGATCAATTAGTTAATTAATTAAAAGGAGAAAAAAAAAATTTTTTTTCATCTATTAAGATAAGTATTAAATGTTTAGTACTTACAAAAAATATTTGTTACTTACCTAAGTAATACCAGAAAAGCAATCGATGATTTGATTGTGTTGATTAAATTAAAAGTGGTAAAGATGGATGGTGTTGATCCCAAAGTGTAGAGAGATGGTGTTGATCCCAAAGTGTAGAGAGATGGTGTTGATCCAGTGGTAAAAGTAAATAGGTAATTGTAGATCCCAATAAAGGTGATGGGATAATTGTTGATCCCAATAAAATTGATGAGATAATTAATTGTTGATCTCAATAAAAGTGATGAGATAATTAATTGTTGATCTCAATAAAAGTGATGAGATAATTAATTGTTGAAACTGTGATATTGTGGTAATTATCACAAAAGATGACTTCCTTAGCTGGCTTAGATTCCAAGTGATGATCAGCTCACAAAAAGACAGGATTTCAGCCACTGACAAAAGTAAAAATATAAAGTCACTAGGAGACCGCGAACACAAGTATTGCGATTATTTCCGCGATTTTAATTCCGCGACTTTATTTAACCGTAACCCCACATCTGACACCAAATTTTGTTGTGTGACTGGGTTTTTTTTCCTATAAACTTTCAAAAAGAGCTAAAACAAATCAAACACTTGAATTTTAGTTATTTTACATTTATTTAATTAAAAGTTAAACTTGTATGAAAATAAGAACGATTCTTTAAAGATCCGAGCTGAACGGCGGCCGACTAAGGAGTGATTTTTGAAATGTCGTTTAGGAAGCTTTCTAGGGTAGAGGAACGGAATTATTGCTGATAAACAAAATGCAACTCTAGCAATTAAGAGTTGGAACTTGGACTTGACTTATGTTTAGGCAAGTCCAGAGGTATTGTATTACAATGATTTAATTAAAAAAAGTTGCAAGCATGCAACTTAAAGTGGAGGATGTTTATGTTAGCAGATTTAACGTCTTTTAGACGGAAGTATCAAATATCTGAAACAAAGTATTTAGGTGGCGGCTTTACTACAATCCATACATTTTTATTGGATTTATAATGAACACCAAAATTTTGAATGCCACAAAAACAGCGTGCGTTTGTGCTTTTCCCAATCAATACAATTTTTAATTTTTTCGTCCCTGTCATATTCTTTGGTACTTTTTTTTATGTAAAAAACCAAGCTTAGGCATCGCCCTTTGTACTACCAATCCGTCATGGTGCAACATATAGTAGTAAGCTTGGTTTGAAGGATATAAGAGAGTAAAAAAGATTAGAGGGAGTTTGAAGGGTGCTCGAGAAAATGTCAATGAACCTTTCGTTTGAACTCGAGGATATTGTACGAGTTCGGAAATACTGACTGCAGAAGATTATTCCAGATATCCAGACATGCATCCAGACAGACATTCGACAGCTTCTTGGATTTGCTTTTTGGTGGTTGAATCTATGCACATATTTTCAATTATTGGAGAACAATATGGCGAATTCTTTCAATTTTCATTGAATGATTGTCCTCACCGTATTATATGACACATTTAAGGCTGATCATGGTTACCCTTTGTATACGTAAACCAAAATAAATACAAGAACAGAATAAATCCCGCATAACATTTGAACCATTTTTTAAGTTTTTCCAATATGTACAATGCTTCTTGCATTGCACCCCAACTGATGTTCGTGAAGCAATTCCATTTCCATTATTTTAAAGACAAACATAGCCCTGGGCTTCTGTAAAAAAAAATATTAAAAATTTTATAAATTACAAAATTTTGTTGCCATCCATGTTGTCAAATGAAATAAAACAACCAATGTTCCGAAACTTTTTTTTAATATATTCTACTCACTAAAAACTATTTTTAAAAGAAAAATTAGTGAGTTAATATTTAGTTAGAGGTCAAAACCTCTAACAACTGGACTAATTTGTTGTAAATTGAAAATGTAGTTTGTTTAATATTTAAGTTTCTGATACATCCGCATTTTTTATAGTCTCGATACACTGCAACGTAAATATGACGAAAGTTCTTCAATGACAACGAATGCTCTTTAAAGGTGCGTTTCCACTGCGGTCTGCAGACAGTGCGCGCACATAAAAATCCACACAAATTGAGCAAAAAACGAAAAATCTCAAACTGTGCGGAGACACAGCTTTCATAGCGTATCCACTAAAATCTTGCAGGAAGCATATGAAAAGTCTCAAACTATGTTCCAAAGGACTGTGCGCGCAATCTACAGAGCAGCCCCGCCACATAGGGGGGGCAACTGGGACGAATTGCCCCGGGCCCCGACTAAAGGGGGCCCCGAAAATAGATTGAAACCCAAAAAGTTAAAACCCCATATCCCTGCATACTAATCGCCTAGGGGCCCCGAAACTATCTTGAAACCCAAAAAGTCAAGACCACCCTGTCCATGCGTTCTACTTGTCAAGCAAGCACTAATCTAGAGCCTGAAACCCAAGCATGCAGCACTCTAAAATATATGTTATGCTTGTATGGATATGGATTCTTCTACTCATCATACTTAAATAGTAAACACTAGAGAAGAGACAACTTACCCAGCGGGAATTGAAGCTAGAACACTCTTAAAAAGCTTGGGGCGTTCCCCTTCCCATCCCAGTTCTATATCTTTTTTAATATTGCATGATCGCCGTGGGAGCACTCCTTTTAGTGCTGCTTTTTTTAGAAGCATTTTTGAAGCAGTTACAAAAGTTGAAAAAATTTTCTAACCCTCCAATTTATGTTGTAGCTGTAGCAGTGTCGAAAACCTTTATATTTTTGTTCACCTTGTGTAATTGCCTTTTCGTCATTCCAAATGCGAGTCTCGACAGCGGCTTTCCCGAGTAAAAATAAAAAACGGCCTTATAAAGGGCGAACACCGGCCGCTTGGCTTTTTAAGGGGCATATGATGGCCGTAGAGTTTTTAACCATTTTTAATGCGAGCACATACGGCCTTACGACGGCCAAATTTGACCAAAAGATTTAAAAGGCCAAGTACTGAACTGTAGAAACGGGCATTCGGGAAATTTGAGCCAAAAAGAATCTGCACCAAATGTATTGTTGAATGTGTGTTATGGGAACTTCATCATTTTCGTTCTGTACAATAGTTCTTTCGATTTATCCTACTTAAAGATATCGATGCACAAGAGAAATGAGCTCGCCAGTCGTCGGTTTGTTGTACGTGAAGTGTGTGGTGCGTGTTGATTTATATTTTAGTGGGAAATTTTGTTATTTAACGGCTTGAAAAAAAAACACAACCGAAAAAAAATCAAACATTTAATTGCAGTGAAATATATTTTCTTATAGGAGGGCGAATATCCACGTTGCTGCCACTGTACCACCGTCGTATACCGGTAATAGCAACCATACGGCCGCCGTACCACCGTCGTATGGCCGTTATTGGAACTGTAAGGCCGTTGTTTCACCGTCAATCGCCCCCTGTATGGCCGTACTGTCCTGCAACGAGCCTTCTGTTAACCGCCAGATGGCCGAGGACTATGTTTCAATCACAGTCGGCATTTGCCCGTTCTAAGGCCATCATTTATTTTTACTCGGACCAAGCGGTCCCCAACTAAGTACCAACCGCGTCCAATATGCTGCTTGACCAACGCATCGAACGAGAACGGGTCTCTTTCTGCCGTTTTCTTCGTTCCATACAATTCCTTAAACATCCAATCGGAGCATATTAACAGTGCTCCGGATTCGCTTCCCTTAGTAGTGCTTCCAATTTTTCCCTCTAGCTTGGATTGATTCAGCCAAAAGAAAGATGAGTGCTGAGCCCCAGAGCTAAGCACAATGGCGTGTCTACATAAACCTGTTCCACTCTAGGTTAAACTATGTAACTATGTAACGTTTTACTGGCTGTCCAGCCATCCGGAATATGGAAATTTCTGATTATTCTCAAGCTGGTTGAGCCATTAGCTGGAAATGTTCTGGGAGCCAGCGGAAGATACAACCAGCGCTGGTAGCCAGCTAAGCGGAAACCCCGCTTTAAAAACCGACAGTTCGGTATCTATATTTAATGCCTGAATGAACTTATTCTTAAGTTACCACAATTTTTTTTTAGTCAAAGATTTTTTGGAATTTCAAAATCCTTTAAGGGCCCCCAAACATATTTTAGCCCCGGGCCCCCCAAGGTGATGTGGCGGGCCTGCTACAGAGACAAGGCTTTAGGTGGATACGACCTTGAATGATAAAATTATTGTGTGCGCGCAATGTTTTATGTTTTCCGATTTAAGTCTCTAAATATATTACCATAGTAGGGGAGCTGGCACTTGAAAAAATCGTGTCGTTCCTACCCTCTGCCGTTTGGTATACCTATAAGCTTTTCAAGTAATTCCAACCAATTTTTATAATATGACAATTTTGCGTGAAGTGGACCCATTTCGAGTTTGGGGGTTGGGGGTAAAAAAGGGGTTAAATTTGAAAAAAATTTCTGCCGTTGCTTATGTAAGTTCTATTAGGGCTAAATAACTGTTAAATATTAGAGGCAGAAATTTTTTACCATTTGCTGCGGTGTGGGGGTGAAATGGGAACTTCAGCTACGGGTGGCTTGGGGAGGGTGCAAATGGTCAAAAATTGCTATTTTTATTTTTATACTCATTTATTCGGGATCCCACAATAACTTATTTATTTTTTATTTTTCCATTCCATCGTAAGAAAAATCTATCTCTTCAAAATAATACCCTTTTTTGTCCTAAGATGTTTTGTGTTTTCCATATTCACTGGAAAACAAAAGATAGGCCTCAACAAGCAACTTCAAGACTTTTCGAAGTCTTTTTTCAAGTATACACTGCATTTACTTATCCGCGCACAGTCCTCGCAGAAGTTCTCCGCACCGACACAGAACATTTTTTAATGGCGTTTTGTATCCACTGAAATATCGGTGTGCGTGTGCAGTCTCCGCACTTCTTATCTCCGCACATTTCTTATCTCCGCGCATTGATTTTGGTGGAGACATTTCGGCGGATAATGTATGGAGATAGTGCGGAGACAAAACTCTTGGTGGATACCCACCTTAAGGGGTGACACAAATTCGCCAGTATGTTAAGACATTTGTAAAAGTGGGTGTGCAGTGAAGAACATGGAATACCTACCAGGAAGAGCCCTCGCCGAATTTTAGCATAGTGAAATTCTTGTTGTGTGAGTGCTCACGTTTTTGTAGTTGTTTATTCACTACAGGGGGAAAAAACGAGTGGAGTAGAGAAGGGGCAAGAGGGAATGACAATCTAAAAATAAAATCTTCCCCCTGCAAATGAGCTTTTTTTAAACGCCGTCACTCCGAAATCTAATCAGTTAATGGGTGCCTTCCATTTAGACACAGAGAGACACAGTGATACACTGTGTCCGACACAGAAGTGTTCCATCAACGACACAGCTAGACACAGCCGGGCACAACTAAGACAATGCTACCAACCCTCGCCAATTGAAATGTGATCGTTAATTTATAATTACAACAATATTGTTTCATATTTAAGATTTCCAGCATTTATAAGATGTCGGGTAATTAATTTTAAGAAATTATCAATATAAAATTTGCGATTTACTTGTCAACAAAAATAAAAACGAGGAAAGTGCGCCGTGGCGGATTTTTCATGAACTTATGTGTTCCTTTTGGGCTTACACAGAACGACACAGAGCGACACGCTGTGTCGGACACAATTGTCTTTCTGTGTCTAAATGGAAGGAACCCATTGTAAACAAAGTCTAAATAATTTTACAGTCAACTAAACCAATTAGGGGCCCATACACTACAAGGTTTTATGCGTACAAACATGTCGCACAGTGTTTGTGACAAACTTGTTTGTACGTTGAGCCTGCCCATACACTATAAGGTTTTACAGCAAAACTAAATAAATAAATACAGCTAAATACTAAAAACACCGAAACAAAATAAACAACACCAGAGCAGACGTTTTTTATGTTATGTAGAGAACTGTCAGATAAAACCACGAAAAAATCAAAACGTTTTGATATTTGGGACAAACTTGTGACAAACATAAAACCAAAAACCAAATTCACCACACACTGTCAATCTTTGTTTGAACGCCTTGTTTGTACACATAAAACCTTGTAGTGTATGGGGCCCTATTCAGTTGACTGCTCAGATTTTACTACGCTCACGAACCCGGATTTTATAAGTGAGGGCCTTTCCTGTAGTTCTTTATTCTAAGGTGAAGAATGTCAGAGAACGCTATTGAAAAAATTCCGCTGGTCTCTCAATCGGCTAATCTGGAAACAAGTAGGTAATATTTTCAATTAATTCTCAAATAAAATCAAAATCAGATGATACTGTGGTTGTGTTCCGTAATATCACCCAGCATACTGTCCAGTAAGAAATGGTAAATTCAAACGTTTACCCTGTGGTTAACGGCAGCATACATGAAAGTGTTACAACTTGAAACGGTTTCAGCCTCCATTATTTAATATTTTTTTGATTACCATTACGTCACACCGATTCACACAAGTAAAATATGGCATCAATTAATGACGTCATTAGCACTGGCCTGTATACTGGGTTATATTTCGGAACACATCCTGTATCAGCTCCAAAAACGAGCCAATAATCGATCGACCGATGGCCCTACCATTTAAGTTTTTATCGTACAACGTAAAATTTGCTTCATTGGGTTTCGTGATTTCGAGGCTCATATTCGTCATTAATGACGAAGTTTCGTCGTCCATTTGTCGAGGGTATTGTTCTCTTTTGATACTTTTGAGCGCAGCTAACGCCAGAAAGCAAAACCTCGTTGGGTTGTTGCGCTTAAAATTGCTGCAATTTATGGCATCTTTAACAGCATAAACAGCCCACATTTATTTCTTTAAAATATATGTAAATTGTTTTACTCCCCTAAATAAATATGGAGGGATATATAAAGTTTTTGAAGTTATACTTCTTTAGGCGCGTTTGGAAAATATTATAAGAGTGAATTTTTATCGAGACGCGAGACGCAACGCGAGACGGTGACGGAGCACGGAGAATATAGGCGAAGGGGTATGGAGGGCAGCATTTCAACTCCCATTCTTTAGCTGATGTCTGTTCACGACGTCGATTGGTGAGGGGGTTTTTATCCTGAGGCTATGGAGGGAAATAAATTTCATGTACATTCATCAGCCAAGCGAAGGTTTGGGTTTTTTGTACGTATAAGAAGATTGGTAGTTGCTTGGTGAGGAGTTCTGTCGCCAGGCTATGGAGGGAAATCCGATCTGTGTTCTATTCATCACCTAAGCACGAGTTTCCAAGGGCCAGTTTTACACCAGCCGACTTTTTCAGAAGATTTTTCTTGGTTGTTTGTCTGCCCGTGTGAAACTGGCCAAGATAATAATAAAGCTATATGGCAACTGTACAATAACAAGCGATAATTATTTACTGTTTTACTAATGATTTTGAATGGTTAAAACTTAATAGAATTACTCAATCAGAAATTAGTTTGAATATATAATACAAAATATTTACTGTTATTATTTGGGAAAATCAAACAATGCACAAGATATTAATGGTTTTATTTAGTTTTACCCCGTTTATGATTAGGTTGAAAAGTTGAGTCGAGGTTGAGTTGAAATTTCGACCACCGTATATGATTCCGAATTGAGTTCACTTGGGGTTGAAATCGAGTTGAACTGACATCAAAACAACCTCTTTTTGTTAATTCTTTTTCTATATTTCTGACTTCCTATACAGTTTCCCATCGAAATGATGAAGGGAATTTTGTTCGTGCATTATTTCTAGCATAGTTTTTGTTTCCTGATGCTCCCAAACATTTCTTTTAGCCATTGCCAAAATTAAATTTCCACTGTTTTTACATATATAGTTAATATAAAATAATTAACGCGCTACAAAAGCACCGAACACAAAATTTACGCCAAAGGCAGACTTAACGGATGGTAAACAAACAAAAAAAATGTCACTTCAACCCAATTTCAACTCAACACCCGTTTTTGAGGCGAAATATCAACTCGACCCAGGCCGGAGAGCTGAGTTGGGTTGAGTGGACATACTCTTTTGCTTTCGGAAATTTCTGGTCAGCCTATTATATAACGCTACAGTTCTTGCAGGATTCGGCCGCTTTGAATTTTGTTTTTCCAGTTGTCGACGCCAGCTCTCTCCAGTTTGTTATACGAAATTCTGTATCTTCTAGCACATCATGCATCCACATATTTCTTGGTAGTTCTACGATTCTTTTTCCGATGGGGCTGCCACTGGCTAGCTTCTTTATTACGAAGTTCGTACAACGTATCCGAGTCATCGTAGTCTGCTCAGTTTTATTTGTGTAACTATGGGCCAAGTCAAGAATGCACGTTGCGCGAGCAAATGACTTCTTCAGAAATTGGAAGTATGTAGCTGAATAAGTCAATTGCTCGCGCAACGTGCATTATTGTGGGGTGCTACACGGAGACTCAAGACGTACGAAAAACCCGGTTTTATAGGAAAGAAACGAAGGGGAGGAGAGAAAGAAGGACGCACATGACGAAACTTTAACGAAAGAATTTTCACCCAAAAATTTCCTGGGTGAAAACTAACATTTGCACATTTCTTTCTCTTCTCCCTTCTAAACAATGGCCGTGGTAAACACACACAATCAAAGCTTTCATGTAGGATAAAGAATTATTCCCAGCCGAAGGCAGCCTCGTGTAGCATTAAATAACGAGACTCAAATCTGATTTCGGCCGACTTCTCGAGTCTCCGTGTAGCACCACCCATTGACTTGGCCCTATATATATTTCGACAAACATTTCTTCAAGCTCTTCTAATAGAGCGAGAGCTGACTGTTTCCTATCGAGAAACAGGATGAAATGTTTTTGAAATGTTAGTACTCACAGCGACTATAAAAAAAATCCTGGTGTGCCTGGGCGGAAGTTGTGCATAAGTTTGGAATGTGCATTTTCCGGAAAATTTGAAATATTCTTAGGATTTTTCTTCTGAAGATTTTGAATTCATAGTTTGTTGGCATGCCCAATTCTCAAGTCTGAGTTCCTTCGGGCTGCTACATATTTTTCGAGATTTCCTTATGTCCTTGTTAAGTTAAGCTGTTTTTTTTATTTTATTGCTTCTCTTAAATTGACCATCAAACTATTGCCTAGTTTTTTCGTTGTTTTATGTTCCAAATTCATTTTTGTTTGTTTCTGCATTTTTTCTTTTTATCGAATTTCACATCACATTCATATCACTTCATTTCCCAGCTTTCCTATAACTTTCCTGTTAATATTCTTTTATACTCTTTTTTTTTTCTTAATTTCTCTATCTATTGCTTTGTTTTTTTAGGTGAAAGTCCCAGTCACTCTTTGTACTATCATTCCATCATGTCGTAATCGTCATGTTCAATGTCTAGTAGTAAGTTTGGTCCGTAGGAGGACGGGCTATATTAATAAGAGTCTGGAAGGTGCTAAAGGAGGGGAAGATGGATCGTGCATTTGATCCAGCCCTCAAAAAAGGTTGTGGTCACAGCCACCCGAAAATCGGCCAAGTGCGAGTCGGAGTATGAACTCGCTCATGATCGATATAGTTCATTCCTACAAAGGAGATATTTACAAAATATATGACGCCCTGACCAAGACTTTGTACAGTGTATAATTCCACATGGGCAAACACTAGTAGGTAAACTAATTACCCTGTAAAATGTTAGTTTGTTCGCTCACGAAAATTACAAAAGTAAATGAGTGTTTGTTTACACATCACAATGTCACATTTAGACTCTAAACTACTGAACCGATTTTGATGAAATTTTTACAACTTCAAAGGATATCAAATTAAATTAAACGCTAGTATACATTTTACATTAAATAATTTTATTTAGGTGCTTACTTAAATTACAAATTCAAGCTTACGTTTCTTTTTCGCGAAAACATTGGTAATTTCATCGATATTCAGGTTCACATCTTTGTGTATATTTAGGAGACCCAGCCCGGATAATCTTTCCTGTACCATTGAGGCGCGAAACCAAGAGTTTACTCTGCGAAGATTAGAAAACGATCTCTCTGCGGTAGCTACGCTAACCGGGAAAGTTGCCAGCATTTGTAAGAAAATGTTTATGGTAGGGTACAAATCTTGGTCGCTTCAATGAGATAAGCTACCACCTCTGGTATGGCGGAATTGTTTTCACATTCACTTTTCCATTTGGCCATCCAGAGTCGGTATTCATTTATAACAATTTATTCGCTATCGTTAATGAATATCCGGTAGGTACATCTGGAAAACTTTTTTCACTGTTTCTATATCGCTATTCCAGTCCCTGACACTAACATTTGGTTTAGGTAGAAAAACTCCCAACTGAAACAGGTCGAGTATAGATCGGGCCAAGTCAATAATGCACGTTGCACGAGCAAATGACTTATTCAGCTGCACACTTCCAATTGCTGAAGAAGTCATTTGGTCGGGCAACGTGCATTATTGACTTGGCCCATATTTTCAAACTCCGTGACATTTAGCGCATGTTGGGGTAAAAAGCTCTTAAAAATGTTTAAAAGCTTGAGATAAATTTTCTTCTTTGTATTTTACATATTTGCTACTGAAATAATTTGTAGCAATTTCTATTAAAAAATACGAAATTTGTGTTTTTAATACTTTGATACTAGGATTGTGACGTTTTTCGTCAGTCGCATGCGCGCTTCTGCCTGGGGAGATTGCATGGGCGTAGCAATGAATTTTTGCTGGGGTGGGCCAGATTTTAAACCACCGTTACCGACTGACCACAGACAGATGATAAGCTTGATCAAATATTTTCTTTTTTTAAATATTTCTGTGTCATGTTGCCTAACAATTCTCTCCTGTGAGCTTCCTGAAACCATCGAGTGTTTAAAAGAAACGTGCATTTCGGTGGACTGCTTATCTATGAAGGATTTTCAATGGTTTTGTAATGCTTGTCCTATTTTTTTCCGATTATCATAGCCGCTTGTAACAAAGTTTTCGTTTTGAGCACGTAAGTTTTTTGTACAGAAGTCTCTGCAACCAAAGCTGTAAACTTCTTCATTGACACTATACTCAATGCAAGGACACTCTTCATAATATTTTGAAGAAAAGCATCTATATCTGTCGCCGATTTTTTTTCTCTGCAAATCTAAAATTGGCCTGGATGGTCCAGTATGCTGCCTGATGTTACCACTAAAACCATATATCGTGTGTTAACAGAAATTTTGAGGAAAATCAACTAAGGGTCTGATTATGTTGAAGCTGTGATAGATCGTAACAGAGCTGTGACAAAAGCTGTGAGTAGCGCGAATAAAGCAGTCTTATCAGTTTCTGAAAAATATTACGTATACATGATGAGTTGAACCCAGGTTGAACCCGAGTTGAAATGCATGTAGACGCGAGTCGAGTTGAGGTAGGGTCGACTGAACTCGACTCAGCTCTGCTAGCTGGGTTGAGTTGAAATTATGCATATAGACGCGATCTCAGTAGTTAAGTAGTTGAATTTATATGACAGTAGCATTTCTGTGTTTTGTTTGTGATTTTTGTCGAATTTTGTCGATTGTCGAAAATTCAACTCAACTATTCAACTCCTCATGTATACGTAGTAAAAAGCGCAAACAGAATTTGACAATATGACTGAGGAATCAACATCCATCTTGATACTAACGATACTAGCGGAGAAAAGTAGTCCATGCTTTATGGCAGCTCTTGTCGTTAAACAGCTCGATTGAAAATCTTGTATTATCTCCGCTCCGCAGCTCCAACATAATCAGACCCTAAGGTCCTCCGCACACGAGTCTACTGATTTGCAATCCTAGTTGCATACGCAGCTGTTCCATGACCTTGCCCGTATACGGAAGTAGGAAACCACACACGGGTCGACAGAAACGAGACCGATTTGAAACTAGTTGGCCGATTTGAAATTATGTGGGCACAGAACCGATTGATCCAAAATCAGTTGCGCTCGTGTGTGGAGCAAGGTTTTGGTTCCAAGCTGGTTGTGCGCGGGATTTTTGTGAAACTGGGATTGCACTCGTGTGCGGCTAAAGGCTGTATCAGATCCAACTTTTTGAGCATCGGCAGAAGCAGAGGCAGAAGCAGAATTCTGCCTGCTGAATCAGATCCAAGTAAAGAAGCAGCAACGGCAGAGTTGTTACTTGAGAGCTAACGTCAAATTAAATTGTTGATATTTTTAATTACACGTCCATTTTGCGCGTCCATTTAACATTTAAAAACAACTTGCCAAGTGACAAAGGTTTGAAATGTCAAAAAATTCTGCTTCACAAAGCAGCAAAATTAGAATTTGAGATGAAAAGGCAGCGGCAGAACTCTCTGCTGCTTTTCTTGTCACGTGACCAGCGTAAACCAATAGAAACAATTCTCTGCCGAGCTGTAGCATATGCTATTTTACTAGCATCACAGAAAATATGAAGCGAATGCTTAACTGGATTCTTTGTATTCAAAAGCCACCTTGGAAGTTTTATTTTCTGTAAGTAAATAAGTTCTATTTTTCCAATTCAAAAATTGTTTTCTAGTGTCATCATCTACTTCTTGATCCCAATTCAATTTTAGAGACCAAACTTTCTGTAACAATGATTTAGGTTAGGCAGTAACATCACCGGGCAAGTAACTCCAATGGGGTCAAAAACTCTATGAGCCGCAGACAATATCGTTCTCTTAGTTACTTCAACTACCGAATCACAAGAGAAATTAAAATTGGATAAATTTTCCTCTATCGTATCGCACTGTCTGTTCCAAAGTAGTCCTATACATTGGTACAATCGGTTTCACAAGCATTACTGACTTCTGGATGAGAATACTCCCAGCCTCGTAACTCGAATTTACCTTCGGCCAACATAGTTGTTGCTTCGCTGATGAATTTTTTAAGATCAGTCGCGCCTCTTCTTTACGCAATTATCGACATAGAAACTATTCATTAATTTCTCGACCAAAGTGACATCATAGTGTTTAGTACCGTTCCCACACTCTTTTAAAATATTCCTTAAATGATATTGAATAATCGAACCAAGTAGGAAAGGACTGCAGGAAACACCGAATACGGCCCTTCTATGTCTATAAACCTTCAACTTCTTTTGCTCATCATACTATAAAAATCTTAAAAAGTCTCTGTCTCTTGGTAATAAAGCAATCTGGAGAAAAGCTTTTCTTATGTCAGAAATTACTCCAATTTTACCCAATCGGAAACGAAGTAAACTTGATGGTATTAATTCAATTAAATTAACACCCTTCTCAACACAATTGTTGAGACTTGCACTGTTTCTCTCCTTAGCGGATGCATCGAAGACTGGGCGGATTTTAGTCGTACTATTTTCCTTTATAATAGGACGATGCAGAAGGTAATGAGAAGTTTTAGTTAACTCTACCTCAGGAACTTCCTCGATTATTCCCTCCTCTGTCCAGTGCATATGTGCAGACTGTGCATTTGCACTGGGCGGCGCTTGGGAAGGGCGGCATTTTCACGAGCAAAGCGAGGGAAATTTTTTTGCAATATATGTATTTTATAAATATGCCGTGCCGCGGCATCTCAATTTAAATGGGCGACGACAGTCGTCAAAAGACAAGGGATTTTTAGCGATGAGCGCAAAAATTAAAAAATGAGCGGCGACGATAAACAAAAGCAAGACAAACATCAAGCACAACACTCAATAGATTACCAATAATTAATTAGCACACGCAGCATGTATACAATAAACAAACGATGAAAGAAAGGAGACACAAAAACAACCCAGTAGGGAATAGAAACCGTTTAGAATCGATTTCGTACATTATCCTTCCAATGCGTCTACTTTCTAGATCAAAACATCTCTTCGATTAGCATTGCGAGGTCCTAGGGGCAAAGGCATAATGACAATCTTTTGCATTACCATTCATTCCAATATGAAGGCATTGGAGCTACCTTTTGCATTACCATTCATTTCAGTGAGAAGGTATAAAATGTAAAATTCTACGGTGTGCGAAGCAAAATAACGAGGAGTGTGAAGGATTGCGTAAGAGAGGAACTGTACTAATTAATAAGTTGGTTAACTTTGCCAAATAGAAAGAAAATTTATTTAATTAACAATTTCTTATATACTAATTCTTATGAAGATCAAAAAAAACCCACGAGCGAAGCGAGCAAAAAATAAATTTTGCGCTTAAAGGGGGCGGCATCGGTAGCCGCGGCCCTGCCTCTATCCATTGTCTAAAAACTCCGTCGTATTCGTTGTAGATGCCTTCAACCTTTAATTTTCTTTCGGTAGATTCTAACCTCTTTAGTGCGATGTTATAATTACTAGTTAAAGCCGGATGGTCCTCTAACCACGCGAGGTGAACCAAGTATCTCCCATCATCACTCAATGCTACCGTCTTCTGAAAATGAAGTTGAGCTGCAACTGCTAACTCTTGTTTCTTTTTCTTGTCACTCGGATCCGTAATGCCCAAAACATCTAATGTCCACAAGTCTGCTATGCTAACTTTTTTTAATAACATAGTAGTACCTATCATCGTTATACTATGTTGCTTCGATGGTTCTACAACCGAGCCCATCACTGTCCAGCCTAATTTAGTCTCCAACGCCACTAAACCACAAGCGAGGTGATGCTGACGTCCAGTAAACAAACTACCCGCCATATCTGCCCCAATCAAAATCTCGATAGGTCTATCTTCATAGTCATCAAATTGAATATTGTATCTTTGAAGTTCCTCTAACCACGGACCATCTGTAGCAGGAGGGATCCTTCCACAAATAATCATCTGCTCCAAAACCTCAAAACTGCAAGAAAAACTGTCATTAATATGGCTCACCTTAATATTATAAACATTATGTTCAACGATATTTGTGTTTAAGCCGCCAAATAATGTATGCCGTATCTTTTCTGTTCTAACAGCCTTATAACACATTTCGGTTGCTAATCTACTTAACAAATATGACCGCTGTGACGCGGAATCAATAATAGCTCTTGCTGTGCGTCTTTCAGCACTCTTTTTTATCAATTTGACCAAGAATGTTAGCAGCATCACAGCACATGGGTTACCTAAATTAGCTAAAACTTGGTCATTTTGAGTGTTTATGTTAGCCGGTTCATTGCTTACTTTTGCAATTTTGCTCATTGTCATTGAGCTGTCACAAATTATCGTATTATGTTTTTTACTACACAATAAGCATTTAAATCTCCTTCGGCATTTAGCCGCTCGTTGGCCTATTTTTAAACAGTTAAAGCAACATTTTTTCTTGGCCAAAATAGCTTTTCTTTCTTCTAGAGGCATTCTTTTAACTTTAGAACATTCAGTGTTACTGTGAGAATTCCCACAGAACACACAACTTGAATCCATGACAGTGGTAAGCAACCCAGCTGCCGAGGGCAGAATTTTTCCCTGAAGTAAGTATTTTTGCTGACGTTCTTTCCTTTTTTCGGAAGAATTCGTGATACCGAAACCTGATAATGCTAAAGATATTTTTTGCTCATTTTCGAGCTCTCTCCTTAGGAAACCCATCAATCGCTCTAGCCGGTTTTTTGAAGAATATTCGCTCATTGGAGCACTAGTATCGTGTTCGGAAATATTTCGACCATAATTACTTCTCTGCCATGTGCGTAAGACCTCTTCAGGCAGACATGACTCCACTAGTGGCATCAACATCGAAGCACACTTCTCCGTAGTGACCTGCAAGGCTTCTAGCGCTCTAAGTTGACTCTCTATGCTATCGTATAAGGCCGACAAAGAAATTGCTTCTGAGGTCATTGAATTTTTCAAAACAAGGCCTAATAGCTCTCGTACATACACCTCAACTAAAAGATCTTCTCTACCATACCTATCTTGTAAACAGTGAAGAGCTTGCGGGTAATTTTGGCTTGTTGCTGGAAAGCTTTCAACTAAGTTTCTCGCCCTCGATCCGGGTACTGTTGCCTGTATTAAATATTGTTTATCTGCGCTATCTATTAGCATGTCTTCGTGGATCTTTCGAAACTGAGCCCAAAACGGTAGCCACTCCTTGAGCTCACCGCTAAATTTCTTCAGCTCAAGCTGCGGCAATCTGAAAGATCGTCTACTCTCTTGTTGGACAATGGTTTGTGCAGATAAATCTTGGCTGGCAGCCTCCACCTGTACTTCTCTATCCAACGTTTCTACGTTTGCCCGTATCAAGTTATATTTGAGCTCGTACCGTCACTCGTCTCAATTTCTCTCTCTAGGAAGTCTTGTTGGATATTTTCGTCCTCCAATAATTCTCCATAAATTTGATGATTTAATTCTCTTAACTCATCTCTTTTTTTTCTATGATGTCCATTTGACTCTTGATTTCAGTTATATCCTTTGCTTCCTTTTGTAAAACTTGATCTAATTTTTCTGTGGCTTTCGTAAACGTGGCTCTTAATGCAGCACGCGCCATTTTACTCTTATCCATCTTCGTAATCCCAAGTTCTGTCACGGTCGCCAATTGTGGGAAAAAAGAAAACTTCCCTAGTTCTGCTTTGGATTACGAATTATTTGGAACTAAAAACAAAAACTAACAGAATGTTGTCGAACAATATTACAATCATAATAGCTATGAATTACAATCATAATAGCTATGACAAAACGGTAATTCTCAATATAATAAACTTTGTAGCACAGTAATTAACATTGTGTACGATACAGTAATTCTCAACAATTCCCTTTGGAGCCCCGATAACCCGGGACCCAAACAAGGGTAACTTGATTGAGAACGTCCAGTTCATCAAGAGCACGTTGGCAGTCCCAAACTAATTTAGGCTTGGTCCTATGGCCCTATTTGCCGCATGGCTATCAGAGAAGATAAAAATCCGTTCTTTTTGGTAGACCCTTCTTAAGTTCTCATGAGTGCATGCCAGTACAGCGTAAACCTCTGCTTGGAAGACAGTTGCTAGGGTGCCTAAGGTTATCGCTCTGCTGAATCTGGGGCTTTCGCTCCAGATTCCGACGCCCACACCTGTCTCTGTTTTGGAGCCATCCGTGTACCATACTATTTTTTGTAAAATTGTTTTAAGCCTTATGTAACATCACGGGTTTTTAATAAGTGATTCACTTTTACTCTGGGGTGGGCCAGAAGGATTCTGGGGTGGGCCTGGCCCACCTGGCCCCTGCCCTTGCTACGCCCATGGGAGATTGTGTTGCTTGTGGCTGCGGAGAACTTTCATCTTATGAATGAAAACGCTCATGTATATTTAAAAAAAATTATTCAGGATTGTTTTTAAATTATTTTAAATTTAGAGATCAGAAGTATTTCGCATAATTATAGTAAAATTATACTTATTATGATGAATAGATTTACTTGGTTGAGCTCTGCTCAATACATATAAAGATAACTTAACTTTATTCATTCGGCATGCGCGCATCCCTTCCCAAATTATTTTGTTGAGTTTTTTCTGCATTTGTTGCCTTTTTAAATGAAAAGAGGGGAAATGATAGAACAAAATTTATAAAACTTGGCAACGAGGCGCGCAGAACTGTTCAAATTTTTTGTGTCACGGAGTTTTTTTTTATGTGGAAGACTAGAGCTAAGGGAAAGCCCTTTGTACTGTCGACAATCTATTTTCTTCTTTTCAAAACATCTTTACCTCCGGAGACAATCTCTGCTCTAAATCATTAATAACAAAATCTAATAAAGGTATGTAAATTGATTTCCGAAAGTACTCTTCTGCCGATTTCATTCTGCCGGAATTCATACATGACAATCTTCTGAAGGTTCAATTTTACTAGGTCAAAACTTCAACGAAATCCCCATGATTTTGAGTGGCGATTTCAATATTATTTTTTGATTAGATACTAGGTCCGAACTTTGTGGATGAAGGGGATAGTGGGGATGATGAGAGGTACCACCCCACTTCTCCCTTCATCCACAAAGTTCATGAGGAACGTTCTTGGAAGCGAAGGGTCTCTAAACAGACCCAATATTGACAAAAGAACCACGACATATGGAACCTCACGATTTTTAGACCAGTTTCAATCGAAAATATTTCAGTTATCATAAAACCTTTGCTTCGTTTTTAGGTTTTAATTTAAATAGGAATTCATAAATATTGATATTCTGAAATTGTACTTGTATCAAGTCCCTCGGTAGGCTCGTTACTATACTGCATCTGTCGTTGACCCTACTTTTCTGAAACCGTACTATATATCCGACAGACCTCCACTATGTCAATTGCATATTGCTAGCTGGTTAATATTTTAATAATTGTGGCAGTTGTTGGGTAAAAAAGTTGTACTTCTAAAGTGTGGTCTGAAGCATATTTTTTTTTAAGGCATAGGATATAATATTATCAGCCTATCAATCTCAATAGACCGTGAAAGTGTGACGTCACAAGTCTATTAGGGTTGTGGGCATGCCCATCGTGCCCACAACGGTGGATCCGCCCTTAATTTGATCTCCTAGATGTAGGAGTTCGTACCAAAAAGAAGATTCTGTTTCATTTCGTTTATTAGCGCTGTATACAAACCGGTTTTATGACGTGTGTTTTTTGAAGTGAAAACTTCTTTAGGCACTTTTTGGCCTGGTAGTACAGGTAAAATAGTAAAAATAGCGGAAATGATTGGGTACAGGCTGAAATTTGGCAGAGAGCTTCCTTTTAGGGTTATTAATAAGGGGTTATTAATAAGGCGTTATAAAGTCTACCGTTTTTCTACCCCGGGAAACCCACCATTTAGGGGATTTTAGGGTCAATATATCAGTTTTTTGCAACTACATCTTAAACCGTACTTCTTAACATAAAATAGTGTTTGCAAAGTTTGTAGATTATGCGATTATCTACAAAAAAAGATATTATACATTTTCCTGTACGAATTGCCATTCATGAGATATCGCCGTTTTAAACATTTAAAATACTCATGCACTCATTCGCGACTTGTACATCTATATAAATAAAACAGAAGCCCCTGTCATTCCGTCTGTTTGTCCGGGATAAACTCAAAAAGTCCTGCACTGATTGTAGTAATTTTCTCCAAATATCTTGGAAATAACCTAACTTAAATTATAGGCTATTTAAATTTCTAATATTTAATCCCTAAAAGGAATTATACCTGTGACACATATACCATCAAAATGAAAGTAACCTTCATTATCGTGGCAAAAACCCACCATAATGAAAGTCCAAAATGAAAGTATTTTACTTTCATTTGGACTGTAATTTCGGTTAAGTGACATCTGTTGGAAAATTAGAAACTACATTTTAAAATAAAATAAATTGATTTCACCTTAGTTAAGCAACAATTTGCAAGGATATTTTCTTTAACTACTTTAAAAAATATTTTTTTAAATATTCCAAATTAAAACAGCTTAAAATTAAAGCAAAAAAACAGGCAGGTTTATATCCTCACTTGATATGCCAGATGCAAATGAAAGTAAAGTGTAATGTGTCACCCCATCATTTCCTTGACCATCATAATGAAAGTTGCCATCATAATAGCTGTTTTCGATTTGCCACATTTATCTGATATTCATCACATATTCCTCACATGTCAAATCTCGTACTCACTTTTGCCTCACTTTTGTTCTGTCAAATTGTAACTGATTGCAAAAAGCAAATCGAACAGTCACTTATGTGATAAATAATAAAAATTTTATAAATTAATTTTCCATACACCGAGATCAAAGAAATTATCTCTTCAGAATACTTCCGCTGCTGAATATAAAATTATTACAAAATAAGATATTCAACCACAATAAATACTTCAGTGCATAACTTCAAAATCACTTACTCAACTGATTGGATGAAAAAATATTTTTATCACATCACTTGGGTTTGTATCAGTTAGAAGCTGTCGCCATCTGTTGTAAAATAGGAACTGAACCGCCAAATCGAACAGCCATTTTCAGTGAAACTGAGGAAAATGTGAGGCATATCAGATAAATGTGGCAAATCGAAAACAGCTATTGAAAGTATAGTGTGTCACAGGTATTATTAATAACTTTTACTTCGTGGGCGAGGGGGTGGGTGGGGGAATATTTTTGTTTACATATCGCACCCTTAGAACATAAATGGCACTAAACGAAAATGTTAATTTTACAGTATGGCCGTTTTAAGATTTTTTAAGAATTGAATGGGTGATATGGAACTAAAAAAATATAAATAAAGCTTTGTGATCGGCTTAAAATAACAGTTTAACTAACGCTGTTTCAGTATCCAGTGGCATACAATAAAATTATTGATTATTAATCAATGGAGAAGCATTTAAAAAAAAAGTTTAGCATTGTGTAAATTTGTATAAAAACAAAATCCTAATTAAAGTTAACATATAACTGACACTAAACTGAAACTGCCACTTATGCAATTACGCACAGCTAATATTTGAAAGCATATTTATTGATTAAATGGCTCTTTACAGAAAATGCCCGTTATCGAATTCATATAAAAACAAAATCCACACTAAAGTTATTAAATAACTGGCATTATATTCAAACTGCCACTTATGCATTTACTCACTGTAAATATTCGAAAGCAAATTTATTAAATAAGTGGCACTTTACACAAAGTGCCAGTTTTCAACTCACCTCGACAAGGATTCCCTCCGGAGACTTTTGACGCGAACTGGCGTAGTGCCGGTTTATCAATTACCGACCGGAAAAATTGTGACAAATTCATAAGTGACACTATCGACATCTAGCAAAAATTTGGCGCATTAGAGCTACCGGGGTCTTTGCATTAGGCGCGTTTCGTTTTAAGCGTTTTGACTGTATACTTAACTAAAAAATGTCATTTTTTGTATAGTGCCACTTAAGTTTTAAGAGTGCGATATGAAAAAATCGGTTGTGAGATTAGGTTCTCATATTTTTTTTAATTAGATTAGTTACGATTTTTTTGCAAAAGATGGCGTCTTCAAAATTTTAATGTTATGTTATTCACCTTTTCGGTTAAATTAATCATTAAACGCGTTTTTTGAAGTTGTCATTTAATGATACCATTGATAAAACCGAAATTATTCTAAACGAAAAGAAGAAGTTTAAAGAAATTCAATATTTCCAATGAAATTAATGAAATGGAGTTAAAAAAATATGGCGACTCCTATTTTTATGCAATTGATTATTATTTTAAGGTTATAAACTACACCGTGAAGTTTGCCACATTCTGAAAAGTGGGAAATTTCTTAAATTCCCCCTAAACAGTAGAAACGGTAGAAATAGGTTTTCAGATTTATATGAGGAAGAACTGTATATAGTTCAATTAAAAAAAGGCTGTAATAGTTGCTGACAAAAGACATATTTTTTATAGGTAACTCTAAATTTGTATAGTACCCAAAATCAATTTTGCAGATTTGTTCTCTTTTTTATTATATCTTTTTCCTACCGCGGACTGTGAACACATAATCTTTTTTTATTTAAAGGCGTTGCAACGCACGCGGGTTTTATGCTAGTACCAAATAAAAGAATACACATTTACCTAAAAGATGAACCTAATTATGTTGGTCTACGATATTTGGTCTGGTTGGTTTTGTCCATGTCCAGAAAAAGGTGGTTTTAGGTGAAATTTTTCTTTAAAAAACCGAAATTTTGACTTTGATGACAGTAGGTAATGCGCCAGTTTGGCCAGACAGTTTGCTGAATATGGCGCCACAATCTTGCTGAATAAGGCTGGTATTTCTCGGGGCGCATGGGCCCGCCGCCCCGACCGCGGAAAGCTTTTTGCTTAATTTCAATTCAGCGAGCTTTTATATTTCTAGTCCAGTCTCTGACGTCATCAGCTGTTGGACACCTTGGCCAGACGGTACGGTCTTGTCTCTGACGTCATCAGCTGTTGTTGGGTGATGTCGCAAACACCCACACACGTTTTTTATGTACCTAAGTTGGGCATGCGTTAGAGGAATTCTTAATCTAGAAGATTCCACGTCAGAAATTTCATCGAATTTTAAAATTTATTTTTCTTGAAACTTCTAGAATTAATAATTTCGCAATTACGATCCGTTGACGTCATGCTCGGGCGGAGGGGATTCTTTTATTTGATGACATCATAAAATTTTCGGTTCAAGACGGTTGTTATAAAAAACAATAAATAAGAAGTCATTTTTTTGTCGAGATTTGAACCCGCGGCCACTAAAATCCAGACAAAACCTGATAACCATTGCCTTAACCAATTAGGCCAAGTCGTTAGTTGTAAAGAAGCTTTTATGATTAGAGTATAAAATTATTAACAGCAATTGATAATATTATTTGTAATAAAAAAATGTTATGCGAGAACAGCATATCAAAAGCAAAAATAACTGTATGTACCAGTGAATCTACAAGTAAAGTAACAGGAGCACAGAATTCAAAGCAAAATCAGAAAGCACAAAACTTAATACCCTACATCAGTGATGGGCATTCCTATGCTCGCGAGCAAATGAGCTTTAAAGCTTTGAATATGTACACGAAGTCAGATGACTCGATTATCCAACAAAAAGCATATCACTCTTTAATTAAGACTTCATGTGAGTGGGAGCTTTGTGCTCATACGAAGGGATGCACTGTTAAAGCAGTACATTAAATTGAATGCAAGAATTTGGGCTTGTTACACAGAGGGTACGTATTTTGGAATTTTTTGTATTAGGTTTTCAATATTATGTAGTTGTTTTATTTTAGATCTTTTCGAATTAATGAAAATTTGTTTTTTCCAAAAATGTTTTTTGTTGAGTGGGAATTTCAATTTCTATTTGCACAAAATATTTTTGATGAAGCTCAATGTATGGTATGCTATCGCACGTTAGCTACTATCTTCAAACATAATGGAAAACGATTAAATGAATTCAAAAAATCGAATACTGTTTAATTTTTAGAAAACCTTTTCCTTTAGAAATATAAAACGCAAAATATTTTAAATTTTGTTACTTTTATTTACGGTAAGTAAATTAAAAAAACACGAGTTACGGCACCTTCATTTTTTAAGATTTATTTCTCAAATTGTTTATTAATTTATTTGTCAAAATTAAAAACAACTAGTGAATATATGAACTTAAATTATATTTGTTCGAAACTTGATAACAGTGTGAAGCTTGTACTGTGAACCCTGGGTTGGTTGCCCGAAGAAGCCAACCTCAGATCCACATACAAAAAAACCAAAAATTTGAATAAAAATCCTCAAAAAAAAATCCCAAAAAAAACGTGAATATCAAAGCGGTACCCCGGCCTCAAATATAGGGCTGGCTCGTCGGGGAGGTCGTGGAGTGTAGAGACACCGGAGGTACCACCTTGAACTTTTGCATCACCACTTACCTACTTGCGAGGGCATCCATTCGGGCTGACGTGGAGAACAGAACCTAGGAATGAATGTAAGCCATCTGAAAAAAATTGTCGAGGCGGGGTAATTCGTCCGCTGCTATGCCATCATCTGGCCTTAGCCCGTCATTCTGGAATACTAACTACAAAGAGATAAAGTGATAACACAACCAATTCAGCCAACACAGAAACTTATATTTCCTTGACAAATTTGATTTATTTGTTTCACCACCATTATATTGGCTGAATATGTACATCAATATTTACATTGTTATTTTAATTTTGATTCTCAATTAATTTAGCTTCCATTTTTCTTTTAAATACATTTCTATTAACTGTGTTTCTAATAATTACATTATTTTGATTTACAATTTGGATTAATCTAGCTATTGGTTGATTTCTTAAATAATCACTGTTATAAAATGGTTCATCAATTAATCGTGCTCTTCTTGTTACATGATAGTGATCTCTTAAAACAAAATTAGAACTAATATTTATATCATTTATCTTGCCTTTAAAAATGTCAAATGAAAAAAGTGAATCAGCAATTTTTCTTCTTAAACTTAATGGTTGCAATTTTAATAATTTACATCTATCTACATATGGAGCCAATCGGAACGATGTTGCATTTCTTCTACTATCTAGACAATATATCACAAATTGTTTTTGTATCGATTCAATGTCATCAATATAAATTCCTTGATACGGGTTCCATATCACTGATGCAAATTCAAGTCTAGACCTTACATATGCTAAATATAAAATTCGCTGAGTATCAATTGTAAATTTGCCAATTGAATGTCGTTTGATGCACCCAATCAGTTGACGGCACTTCACTGTAGTTTGCTCAATGTGATCAGCAAATGAAAAACGTCTATCCAAAATGATACCCAAATCGCGAATCGTTTCCTTGCGTTCAATAATATGACCAGCCATTGTATAATTTACATGAATTGGTGTTGTCGCTCTCGATGCAGTGAAGATGTGATATTTGTTGAGATTCAATGGCAGCATATTTTCATTACACCATCGCATCATCTTGTTTATATCTGCTTGTAATAATTTGGTGTCTCTTGCATTCCATATTTCACAAAACATTTTTAAATCATCAGCAAACAACAATAATTTTGCATGTTGAATCACATCAGGCAAGTCATTTATGAACATTAAAAACAATATTGGCCCAAGGGTGCTACCAGCTGGAACACCCGATGTCATATGATATTTCCGTGATGTTGCATTACCAATCTTGACATAACTCATTCGATTTGCAACAAATTCATAAAGCCATTTGACAGTTTTTGGCCCAAGTCCAAAGCGCCCCATTTTACCAATGAGTATTCGATGAACAACCACATTAAATGCATTCTTGAAATCGCCATATAAAATGTCAACCTGATTGCCTCTTTGAAATGCTTTATTGACGTCAATGGATAAATTCAATAGATTCGTTGTTACCGATCGTTTTGGTCGAAATCCATGTTGAGTATTTGACAATTTTGGTTCGATGATGACCATTAGACGGTTTTTTACTGCTATTTCGAATATTTTTAAAACCACTGGGCTGATAGCAACCACACGATAATTTGAAACATCACTTTTATCATCTTTTTTGTGCACAGGAACAACTCTTGATAATTTAAGTTCATTTGGAATGCACCCTTCATTGAACGTTTTTTGATACAGCAACCAAATTGGCCAAACAATTGAATCGACGCACATTTTAATAACGAACGGTGACAATCCATCTGGACCAGCACCACTTTTCCAATTTAACGAATTAATTGCCATTTCAATATTATCCAGTGTTACATTGATTTCCGTTGTCGATTGTAATGACTGAATAAAGTCATTAAGACTCCATAAGTGATCATCGGTAACATAACTGGATTCGAATTGATTTGCAAACAATTCAACAATGTGATTTGGTGTATTGGCAGTGATGTTTTCATGTCGCATTTCACTTGGATATGTCGATGTTGTGTTGTTCAGCTTAGCAAAACGCCAAAATGTGGCTGGATCATTTTTGATGTTGTTTTCTACACGTTGCATATATTCCTTGTAATAGCGTTCATTGAGTGCGTTGAACTCGACGATAGCTGCTATATACTCGTTTGAAACAACACCCTTCTGTTGACGCTTATACAATTTATCGCGACGATTTTTCTTTTGTTGTAGTACCCTGTTCCACCATATCGGCTTGTTTGCATACTTTCTTCGCACTATCTGTGGTACATTTGCTAATATTAACTCGTTAATTTTGCATTGAAAAAATTCATATGTTGAATCAATTGAACGGGTGTTAAATTCGTGTGCGAAATTGATATTTTCAAGTTGCTGACACATGCGCTCATAATTTCCCTTACGATAACAGAAAACTTGAATATTTTCATCATCATTCAACAATGAACCTTTTGTGCAATAATCAATGGTAATGTCGTATGGCTTATGGTATTCATCTTGTTGGTCGACATCAATGATCGTATGCGGGTCAACACACAGGCTCACATCAATATTGTCGGTTACAAACACCAAATCAAGTACATTGCCTGCAGAATTCTTGACGTTCGATAACTGGAACATCGGTAACGATAACATGCGCACGATAAAATCATTGGCTTCAACATAGTATCGCGATTGACTTGTTGTCGATAGTATTGGCAAATAAAAAACATTCAGCTCATCTTCATCTTCTTCCCATGCGATTTTTTTCAAATTAAAATCACCCAACACCATGATTTGATGACTTTGATAATTTTCTGTTAATGACTTTATGTGCTCATAGTGTTTGTTCGCGATATTCAACTCGAAAATGCTCATGTAACATAAATAAATAATCATTGACTTAGGCTTCAAGATGATTTCCACTGCTAAAAATTCACAATCGGGATCAATAATAACATCAATCGATTTGCATCTCAATGATTTATGCACCAAAACAGCAACACCACTAGCACGTCTCGTTCTTGAATTACCATTACTCGTAGCACGATCACATCGATACACATTGAATGAATTTGGAAAATTGAAATTTACCTTATCATCCAAAAAGGTTTCAGTGAAGCACAAAATTTTGTATGGCGATAGCTCGATTTTCGTGTTTACGTTCCTTTTGTTTACGATGGATCTCACGTTGTTGTAATAAATCGGCAAGCGCTGCTTATCGATGAAACAAGAGTTGCAATTTTGTGTCATCGGTGAATCGGCTATTCTTTCTGTGTGCGCTGGTTCATTTTCATTTGACCGGAAGAAATTCGTGATTTTGGATTGTGTGCGTGTTTTCTGTGTGGTACAAATAACACTCGAATTTAGACGAGCAGTAGCATCATATCTCCCTTGCGGAGAACATTCCATAATATTAAATGAGTTCCCTGTAGAACCACCTTCACCACTGTTTACATTTATTGTTATACGACTCGTTGGGCTACGGTGACTAAAGCTAATCAGTTTTTTGTCGATAAGTTGTTGTTTTTTATTTCCATTTCATCAGCGATTTCCATGAAAGTGTTTTTCGTTTGGTTTTCCTTTTGTTCTTCAGTTTTTTTCATTTTGGCATTACGTTCAGGCGACAATTGGCTGGATAACGGTGTTAGCATAAATTGATTGAGTGTTCGTTTTGGTGGTAACAATTTTACGAATTCACGAACTTTATTTTGTTCTGGCCAATTTTCACATTTGCAAAGGACATCAAAATCTTCCGGTGAAACATCAATTTTGAAAGAAATGAATGTCATTTTTGTGACGTCATGATCTTTTTTCACCAGTTTAGAGATATTAAATTTCGTTTTGTCGGTAACAACCGTATTTTCAATGATGTAATTTGAAATTTCATCATTCGTTGTATCTGGATGAAATCCTGATACCCATATCGATTTGGTGAACGGATTAATTTTTTTCGGTAAAATTTTTCGTGCTTCAATCGGTTTGCCAATTTGAACATTTTTCGTACCCTGTTGTGGAGATGGAACGTTGACCTTTTTTATCATTTGTGACGTTGAATTTTCAATCATAACAAGTTCGGTGGTTCTTTTGCGTTTGCCCGACATCACATTTGATATTGATGGCTGTGACGTCACTGGCGTTTTTGATTGCAAAACCGTTGAATAGCTTAACCGTGAATTCGGTGTACGATCAGGATAAGCAGATGGTTTGTCATTTTTATTTACAGCTGGACGTTTAAATAATTCTTTAGCCAAATCTCCTTGTTTATTCAATTGCCAATCCAGTTTTTGTGCGAGTGATTTGTTTTGTTGCTCAATGTTAACAACAATTGGACCAATTTCATCAAGTTTTACAGCAATAGTTTCATTCGCTTTAATAGCACCACTAGCATTTGCTTTAATCATTGATTTAATTTCATTTAAACTATTCAAAATAGTAGTCTTATCGCACATGGATTTTTCCGATTTTTGTTTGCCTGGTGTTGATGATGCTGATGAGTTTGACGTCATCGGTCCATTTTCTGTAATAACAATACCGGCGGTTTCACACGATGGACAAATCCAATTCATTGATGATGTTGATAAAATCAATTTTGAGCCGAATGGCAATGTTAGTTTGACGAATTTATTATCAGCACCATGTTTCTGGAAATCATGACAGAGCAAAAAGCCAATGCATTTGCATTTTATACAATTCGCTTTGGGCCCGTACGTGTTTACTGGCGGGCAATCCTCTCTAGAACAAATATGTGGTGGCATTTCTGCCACTCTGCAATAGAAGGCGCCAGTTATATATAGATTATCTATACGACGATACGAAAAATAAATTTCACTTTTTTCAATACTAAACGATTTAGCATTCACAATTTTATATTGTCAATTGAAAGTATGGACATTTACTGACAAAAACAAGATTAAAATTATGAATAAAAACATTAAAACTTATTTAAAATGAACAAAATATGCAGAGCGTATGATATACACAACCACAGCTCGACACGTCACGAACTCGAAAACGATTAAATGAATTCAAAAAATCGAATACTGTTTAATTTTTAGAAAACCTTTTCCTTTAGAAATATAAAACGCAAAATATTTTAAATTTTGTTACTTTTATTTACGGTAAGTAAATTAAAAAAACACGAGTTACGGCACCTTCATTTTTTAAGATTTATTTCTCAAATTGTTTATTAATTTATTTGTCAAAATTAAAAACAACTAGTGAATATATGAACTTAAATTATATTTGTTCGAAACTTGATAACAGTGTGAAGCTTGTACTGTGAACCCTGGGTTGGTTGCCCGAAGAAGCCAACCTCAGATCCACATACAAAAAAACCAAAAATTTGAATAAAAATCCTCAAAAAAAAATCCCAAAAAAAACGTGAATATCAAAGCGGTACCCCGGCCTCAAATATAGGGCTGGCTCGTCGGGGAGGTCGTGGAGTGTAGAGACACCGGAGGTACCACCTTGAACTTTTGCATCACCACTTACCTACTTGCGAGGGCATCCATTCGGGCTGACGTGGAGAACAGAACCTAGGAATGAATGTAAGCCATCTGAAAAAAATTGTCGAGGCGGGGTAATTCGTCCGCTGCTATGCCATCATCTGGCCTTAGCCCGTCATTCTGGAATACTAACTACAAAGAGATAAAGTGATAACACAACCAATTCAGCCAACACAGAAACTTATATTTCCTTGACAAATTGCTACTACAAACTAGACAACAAATATACAATCAAACAAAATCTACCTGAACAAGTGATACCCATAGAGGATAATTTATGATAGTGTCTACATGAACCGTGCTTCTCGATGGCGTTTAATAAAATTCAACGGAACTGTTATACAGAAAACCCAAACCGCCCTGGTACCAGCCCGATTTCGTTCCAAATAATAAGTGAAAACTGTAACCACTCAATCTAATGGAGGCGGTTAATGTAATACTATACAATCCTATGGGACTCACGGGAACAAAAGGAATGCTTATTCAATACTCTAACTTAGCACTCTAACAGCAATAAACCCTTAGTATATATAGGTACGAACATTAGAATAATTTTTACTGCCTGTTTTGATTTTATAATTTATAAAAGATACTTAAATCCGATGAAATCTGTAATCCTTACGTCAAAACATTTAATGTATTTAACCTGATAGTCTACAATATACAAGACCTCGTCCAATTACTATACCGGCACATCAGATATAATGTGCAAAACAAAAAAAACATTACAAGAAAATGGTAGTTCACGGAAACCGGTTCCACCCTAGGTAATTTATATACCACAACCTCCTGCAACTAACGCAACACAATGAATGATAAAAAAATTTGGACGGCTTTAAAGGGTTAAATTAGTGCCAACTACCAGGCCAAACAATTCACAATCTACAAGTTTTTTAAAGACAAAAATACGGAACATTAATGGTAGTAACCTAGAAACTACTACTCGCAACAACAACTGTCAACACCACATAAAAATAGTACAATAAGTTTATTTAAACGAATAAAAAAAAATTCCACTTCGCCTGGAACGCTATTCTTCGCAGGCCCTTCCAGTCGTCTCCAGGGTTCCGAATCCCTCGCTGCGTCTTGTAAGTCGGTCGCTCCTAATGAGGCACAGGCGATCTTCAGCGGGCTATGCCCAGAGGTTCAGCCGTAGTGCGGCACAAAGCACATATATATAATAAAAAGTGGGGTACCTGAGATACTGCGGTATAGGGATCCTTAATCCCGAGGTCACGTCTACTCCTTTAAATTGGGACACCCTCTTCTTCCGAAATCTCGGCTCCTCCACTAAATCGTCTCGCTCCTAGCCTGCAGCTTCGCTGTCCTCCAACCGGGCGCCACCTCCAGGGGTTTCTTATTAGGTACTCCAATTAATGCAGCATCAGAAAAACAGCACGCCGGTAATAATCCTGCTGCCAGTCTCTGCCTAGCACCACTTCCTCAAAAAGGTTAGGTTTTCAGCTGCCCAAATTATTAATATCACCGGGGCTCAACTCGCTCCTGTTGGTTCACGTCCGTTTCAAAAAACTCCCCAAAACTGACTTTAAGAAAATTTTCCGTCATCTGTTGTTTTTTTTTTCGCCTCCCTCGTTTTTCCAAAAATTTTCTCCCCAGTGTGTTTTCCTAAAAATCGGGATTGCAAAGTGGCTATAAGAATAGGCGCGTCGTTACAATCCCTCGGCTCCACAAACCCGACTTGCGAGGGAGTGAGGAGCCGAAAAAAAACCAAAACGACCTGATTTTTGTTTTAGGTTAATCCTAATGACTACGACGGAAGGTGTGGCTCGACCCATGACCCTGAGATGAGGAGTCCCATGCTCTCTATACTGAGCTAGCTGAGATTGTACCAGAACGATAGAAGAGAAGAGAAAGTTAAAGAGGTATGAAACCCACAAAAGTTATGGTCCGCCGGGTTTCCTCGTCATTCGCTGGTGGATCTCCCGGAGGGCAGTGTTGAGGAACAAGGACGTGGCCGAAGACAATGCCATATTGTCCCCTTCCGCGTCCCGATCAACCACAACCCTCCCGCTCGCATAATATCATCTTCCGCTCCACCGAATTGTATCTCCGGCAATACCACACTGCCTTCGACTCCACCCGGTGGATCGCAAGGTGATATCGCGCCGGTTGAGACTCACTAGACTGTCCGAGGGGTTGAAAATACCGGGGAGGAGGACCACCCTGCCTCGGTTTGGGACTGGTCTGGCAGCCCTGTTGGTATTCAACATGGAAACTTGGCCCAAAACTGGAATACAAGAAGGTGTGCCATCCGCTAGGGAAGCTGCCTAAGCGGACCAAGGGCACCCTATTATTAACCGGTGAAGCCGGCGAGATGCCTTCTTAGGGCTACTCAGGGACGTGCTTGCTTCGACGTGATGCTACGGCCGCAGGTCTTTGGCATGATACGTGCCCAGAAGCTTACCACGCAAGTCCTCCAATTCATATAGACTATTGCCAACTCGTTTCCTTATACGTGATTTCACGAATTTATCTGCCAATTTGGCATTGAAATGGTCTGCCCGTTTGCTGACCAGAAAGGTTCTGCGAAATACTTCTTGCCCCGGGTGAAATTCAACCACTCGACAACGCAAGTTGTAGCGTTTTTCGTGTCTTGCATGCGCTGCAGCGAGGCTAAGTTCGATCCGCTCTCGGAGCAATTGTAGGCGATCTGAGACTGGCAAATGCGATATGTCCCCGTCTCGAAAGACGTTCAACTTCTTCAGGACCGGATAAGCCGATCCATGAAGAATCATATGCCGCCCGAACAGGGCTTGATAAGGGGACATACCGATTGCCTCATGAAGAGTACCCCGGAGAGCACATTCAATAGAGGTAAGATGTTTATCCCACTCTCTTTGGTCTTCATTTAGATATGCCCTAATAGCGGCGAGAACGGATCTATTTACCCTCTCTGAGGCATTTGGATGCGGAGAATATATGCCCGTGCGAGCATGTTTCACGCCATAATCATCCAGCAATTTAGCAAACTCCCGGGAGGTGAACTGCCGACCATTGTCCGAGAAAACTGTTTCTGGCACACCAAAAGTGTGGAATACAGTTTTCTCTAGAAAATGTACGGCAGCCGCCGAGGTTTCCGCCCTTACTGGATGAAGAAACACGAATTTGCTGAATCCATCCAAGACAACGAATACCGCGGTGTGTCCTTTCTTGGTCCGGGGATACGGACCCAGGAAATCTACGTATAAGAATTGAAACGGATTGGCAACCTCCATGGGCTGCCCCATTGGTGGTCGCAATATCGAATTGGGAGACTTGGTGGCTTTGCAAGTGTCACACTGTGACACGAAGGTTCTAACCTGCCGAGCCATTCCCGGCCAAAAATACTTGACCCTTAATCTGGCCAGTGTTTTTGCCACACCGCCATGTGCGGATTGAGGAGGCGAGTGGGCCGATTCGACAAGAGGAAGCGTCAAGTCCGCGGGAATCCACAATTTCCACGTTAAATCGTCCGCAACCGGGTCTCCCGTACGTGGGGACGTACGGTGAAAAACGTACCCGTCCGAAACACGCAAGTCTGGTAACTGTGGGGTGGCACCCAAGATTTGTTCAGCCAGTTCAGTGTATTGAGGAGACCTAAAGGCCGAGGAGTCCATGTCCACCTCGCGACAAAAATGGAGGTCGTCCACGCACTCCCTGCGCGACAAGGCGTCAGGTACTACGTTTTGACTTCCCTTTCTGTGTTCGATCGTGAACACGAACCCCTGGAGCTTTAGACTCCATCTCGCTAATCGACCGCTTAGCTCTTTCTGATCCATGAGCCACTTCAGACTAGCATGGTCAGTTATTACCGTGAATGCCTGTCCCTCCACATAGGCTCTAAACTTCTTAACACTCAGTACAGCGGCGTAACATTCAAGTTCCGTTATGGTGTAGTTCCGCTGTGCTGCGTTCAGTTTCTTAGACATATATGATATCGGATGTTCTCCTCCATCCATGTCTCGCTGAAACAGCACGCTTCCCACACCACTTCGGCTAGCATCGCACTGAATGTAAAAAGGCTTAGAGAAATCCGGAGTGACTAGCAATGGAGCCTCGGTCATAAGCCGTTTTAGATTCTCGAAAGCCTGCTGGGCCTCGTCCGTCCATCTGAACGATTTGTTCTTTAAACAATCCGTGACTGGAGAAGCCACGCTTGCATAATTGTGGATGAACCTCTGATACCACCCCGTCATTCCCAAAAATCTCCTAATCTGCTTATGAGATTTTGGAGTTGGAAATTCCGTGATGGCCGTCACCTTTGCAGGATCCGTTTTCAAAGTTCCATCCCCAATTATGAAGCCAAGATACTTAACTTCAGTCACGCAAAATTTACATTTGCTTAGGTTGATAGTCAACCCAGCACGACGTAGGTAACCAGCAACCTCATCGAGAATACGTACATGTTCGTCAAAGGTAGATGAAACAACGAGCAGATCGTCCAAATAAACGAATACGTTTGCACGCAAGTGTCCAGGTATAGCCTTGTCCATTAAACGGCACATTCGCTGTGGCGCGTTGCACAGACCAAAAGGCATCACTGTAAATTGGTATAATGGACGACCTGGGACAGTGAAAGCTGTCCTCTCTCGGGACTTTTTTTCTAATGGAATTTGCCAGAAGGCGTCCTTCAGGTCCAGACTGGTGATATATTTGGTATCTTGCAGACGACCAAGTAGACCATCAATATGTGGAAGAGGGTAGGCGTCCTTGACAGTGACGGTATTCACTTTACGCGAGTCAAGGCACAGGCGTACCTTCCCTGGTTTGCGCACCAACACCACTGGAGAATTCCAGGGGCTATTGGATGGCTCAATTACCCCCAGAGCCAACATCCTGTCTAACTCACCATACATTAGCTTCTGTATGGCAGGTGAGACTGGATAATGCCTCTGTTTAATGGGAACTGAGTCACCCGTATCGATGATGTGCTCTTCCAGGTTGGTTTTCCCCAGTCCGAAGACATCAAATGAGGGGAACCTGGCCTTTATTAACTCCAACTGTTGGCACTGCATTGACGTTAAGTCGTGCATCTTAGAAGTTGCTGTTGGAGCTTTTACTTCACTAACTATTTGGGGAGCGATTTCGAACAATTTCCAGAAATCGATCCCGAGATACAGTCTTTGGCTAAGACTGGGTACCACATAGATGGTCATATCATGAGTCCGACCTCCAAAAGAGACCGGCACTCGGACATAACCGATAACTCTTTGTGGGGCCCCGTCCGCCGTTTGCAAACAAGTTCGCAAAGAATAAAACTTAATCTCGGGATGATCCTTCAGAAAAGATTCGGCCTCCCTACCCAGACAGGTGATACTCGCACCACTGTCTAGTAAACCATTCACCTCTTCACTAGCTAAATAGACCTTAGCGAAGGGACGATGATCGGACAAATCCGATAGAATGGCAGAAATAACTTTCTGCGAATAAAGTCGTTTCTCTCTAGCTCGACTCCTAACATCCGGAATGGACGCGGCGAAGTGTACCTTAGGAGGTTCCGCAAAGATGCGGTTTCGAGCAATTTGGTACCTCTGCCAACGCAACAGAAAAGACTGTCGAACCTCTGGTGAGGGGAAGGTTGGAAGAGGGTTTGGGTCTGTCAAGTCCGAGGTGAGCGAGGATTGCTCGCTATAGTCCTTGTCAGGGCTGAAGACGGGTGAGTTTAGGACAGGCGCGGGCTCCCGCCGAGCTTCGCACCCTGTACCTTGTTTCCCGAACATACGGGACAACGGGTTGTTACGGTACCAGGCTTGCCACACCTATAACAAAACAGGCCTCGTGTTTCAGACGGGCAGTCCATGAACAGGTGGCCCTGTTGTTGACAATTCCAACAAGTGACAATTCGACGCCTGACTGGAGAATGGGGCCGTTTGACCTCATCCACCGCAGAGTCAAAATCGTCCCCTATTGGTTGCCTGTCAGGACTCCGGCTGGCGGAATCAATCTCGTGGACCCTGGGGAATTGTCGTCGTTCTTGGCGCTTCTGCTCCTGCCACCTCTCCGCCCGCAAGCATACCTCTCGCAGATGACGTAGTGTGGCAAATGATTGGCCAATGACCAGCGAACCTAGTGACACGTTAAGATTTTGTATGACGATGTCCACCAGCTCAACTTCTGGCATTGGACTCGCCATACGGTTAAAGAAGGACACCATCCTTGATACATACATATCGTATGAGTCCCTGTCCTGTTTGCATTCAAGCATTAGCTTGATTAGTTGGAAGTCGGATTCCCGACGCCTAAACTGCCTGGTCAGGTGGCCTCTCACGTCGCTCCAATCGGGGTCACGAACCTGACGACGAAATTGGGACCAGTACCAATCCTCGGCTCTGCCCTTTAACAACGCAGATATATTCCGACAGACCTCGGACTGGCTGACCCATTCGTCACGGGCCCTTGTTTCCACTCGGAACAAAAACTCCTCCGCCGACAACTCATTATCGTCACCGGAGAACTTTAAGTTCCAAGTGGAAACTGGTGACCGCCTCTTGTTATCGAAATGAGACGCCTCCCTTCGCGGGACAGGTGACGTTTGATCCTCCATAGACTCGTCCGGAATAGTTGGTGGGATCGCAGGAGTAGTCGTAGGTCTAGGTTCCGAACGTAAATTTGTTAACTCCTGCTGGAGTATCGCAAAATTTTCGGTCGACGTGCGGATCGCCTCACTTTGGACCGCATATGAATCGGGGATCCCTGCAGCTTGAGCCCCTCCTTCCTCGTCGCTTCCGGTGTTATCCGGAGCAGTACTTTTCCCACCCCGTAATGTTGGCATGGTAGTGGTCCGAAATCCGTTTCTTCAATCAATTACCGATAGCAACCGTAACCAATGCGATCACAATCTTTGTACCTATTTATTACAAATTTTATTAGGCAGAAGTTTTCAAAAAAAAATTCCAGCAAAATTTTTGGTAATCCTATTGGTGATTTTAATCTAGTAACGTTATTGTAGTGAATATATATTTACTGAATAGCTTCTAAAATAATATAACTACTACTCTAAACACAAGCAAAAAAACTATTATTTTATCAGTGATACACAAAATTATAGATATGGCAGCAGCGGAACGATCTCTCCCGCCCCGAAGAATATTGTGGCCGAAGTCAACGGTGGCTGTCAGTGGTGGTTCAGCTAAGTAAAATCCCAATTGAATGTTCGCCCTACAACTACGCCCTGGCTCATGGACTTACCGTCCGTGAGAATAGACGCTATCGAACTTCTACTATAAATTACAAGAATAAAATATCTACAGCCAGCACCGAATACCACCTATGACCCCGGATGCACCTCAAGATACCCACACTTCATACCCAGGACCAAGGTTCATTGAGGGGAGGAGGCTACCAGAAGCAACCTATTCCTCTTCAACTAACCCGCCATATTTTCTGCACTCCACGCCCCCTCCTGGGGACACCCACGAACTAATATGGAAACCTCTTCCCAAAATAAGGACGAATTTGGACATCTATTCGCTGTCCATCCACGACTGAGCCGCAACTCTGCATGCCTTCAGGAAGGATGGATCAGCAGAACGGAAAGGGAACAGAAAAAAAGGTTAAATAGGGTTCGAATGAGTTCCAGAGAGGTTTCACTGGGCGCAGGACCAGGCGCTGGCGCCTGTTAGTCAGACGGAGCCAGCGAAGCATCCCCAAAAACCCACCCGACCAAATAAAAATGAAAAATAAAATTGAGAGATAACCCTGGCCTCAGCCTCCCGCATTGTTTAGTGCAAACTGAGATTTGCACTAAAGGAAAAGGAAAATATGAAGGAAACGCACGTGTCAGTTAGAATTCAATAATTGTTTTTATTTCGAACTGTTTGCTTAATACTAACAAATAGGACTTATGCTCCACTTAAATTATTTTGTATATACTACAATTACTAACCAATAACACCTTACTGGAAGGGTTCTAGTTAGGATTCTTTATTTTGAATAATAATATATATAATAACTAGATGTATTCAGATAGCGACCAAAGTACTTGACCAAAGTTGTATGCAAAATTACACTGAGTATATCAAAGATATAGCCAGACAGTAATTTAATACTCGACTAAGGCAAGATACAAAGTCGCACTGAATATTATCTTTCGAAATGATGCTGAAAAGAAACTTGATTAGAACCAAACATATAACATTTCCCAGAACACATGCGGCCTGTAGAAAATTTAATGATTGGTGAAAAAATACCTTATAAAATCGTTGAAAAATCCTTTTCCACAATAAACACTTGAAAGAAGATTCTTGGAAGTTATTTCGCTTACGTTTGCTTGATACACTTTCCTTGACTGCTTGATAGACAAGAGAGAGCGATTGGCTTCTGCGTTCGAGTTTTTATACACTGAAACCAACGGTCCTGGCTTAAACTGCATTGCCATTTTTAGGTGGGGATAGTTAGACCTTTTTGATGACTGAAAAATAATTTCAAACTATTTTCCCTTCTTTTTATTTAATTCTAATTATTTTATTCTTTTTAATTTCATAAAATTTCAATTAATTCAACATAATTTTCTCATTTTTCTTCGATTTTTATGATGTACTAAAAATGTCCTTTTCGACCATTTCCTTATTTTTTACTGCAATATCATAATTTTATTAATTCATATATTCATCCTTTTCTACTATATTTTCTCTTTTCTTCTCATTATCTTTATGAGAATTTATATTTTATGGAAATATCTTTTTATCCATAAAATATTTCGGTTTTCTGACATCGCCGCTGTATTCTTCGTCAAATTCTACATCGATTTCATATATCATATGTTGATGTAGCATAAAGTTTGACGTTTCGGGCAACGTCACGGTTCGCGAGTGACTGCGCGAATTTTTTCACGACATAAGTGCAAATATCGCGGTTTGCAGGTGCGTGCACGTCTTTGTCGTGGTGTTTCAGTGTTGTGCTGTGATTTACATAAGTAAACAGGTGTCAGTTTCTTATTGAAGTTGTTGTTTTTGCATACACCAACTTTTATAAATGTAGGGTTATGTATGTGGTGTATGTTTGTATGACAATTTTTCCTATGTTTTGTGTTTAATTAAGGTTTTTCAATAGTTAAAAATGTTTTTTATTATGTTTTTATTGCTGTATTATGTTTTATGCATGTACCTTGTGTTATTTGTTGTGTTTTTTTTTGTGTTTTTATTATGTAGTGCAATTGTTGTTGTTCTGCATGTTATCATCTTTGTTTTTGTTGACAGCTGTCCATGTCCAGGGCTTCGTAAATCTCCTTATATTATTGTATGGATTTTTTTTTTACCTAATTAATAATAGATTGGATTGTTGCCTTTTAGGTGCAGTATGGACAGGAACGAACACATAAATAAAAACAGTGTAACAAAAAAAGACGTGGGAATTTATGTTTATTATCATTTATGTTGGTAAGTTTTTTTTATTATATTTTATTTTAATTTTTTATTATTTTTTTTTTTTTTTTTATTGTATATTTCGTTTTTGTGTTTGTTGAGTGTTTGGGGCTGAACATTCTCCCCCCTGTTGAACAACCTTGTTCAACCGTGTGTTTATTTTGCTTAGCCCTCTTTTGTGATGATGGTGGAAGACTATGCGTCCATCTGCCTTGACTTGAAGTCGTACCTGATGCCGGTTGGGTAGGCTTATTGTTTGCTCCTTTTTCCGGGTGGTCCTCACTTGGTCGAATTTAATTCGATGTATAATGTGTTTAGGAAGGTATATGTCTTCCCCTTCTCTGGTTATGAATCGTTGGAAAGTATTTTCATATCTCTCCGTAAGCTCTAACATCGTCGTCGTCGGTCGAAGCAACTTTAAATTTTGCACCTGGCGCCCATTGATGATGGCTGGTTCTTGGATTTGTAGATTTGGGCTGGTGTTTTTCGCAACGTAATAGTATTGTATAGTTGGATTCACTGGTTTCACTAGACCTGCCAGTTTGGATTTTGTTTCGGTTGGAGATTCTCCGGATTCGGTGAGGTCAATTGTTATCAGGTCCTGGTGTTGGTTGCCCATTGGTATCATCCCTTTGGCTGCATCTTTGATATTTGGGTTTGGCGTATGTTGTATCCGTGGTCGTGGTGGAGCTGGTTTGATGACTATGTCACTTAAAATCGTTACCTTTGCATCACAAGTTGGTGCTGCTTGTACCGATGCCTTTTGGTCTTGTGGATTGTTGTTTTTGGTGGTTGGGATCCGCCTAGGCTGTGTTCGGATCCGAATTTCTGGTCCGCAAGGGGTGACTTCGAAGGACCTCTTCATTGTTGGGTGCCTTGGGGGTGTTAGGATAAATGTTGGCTTAACCCTTTTTGGGATTGGCTTCTGAGGAGTGGGTTCACGTGGGTTTTTGGCCCGCTTAACCACTCTCCCGTGGTGCTGATCCGAGATATGGGTGATGTTCGTGTTGCTAATTCGGTTAGCCGTACTTGGTTCTTCGGCTGCTGCTACTGGAACATCGAGTAGAGCTGAGAGCTCTGCAAACTCCTTCTCGAAATCGCAGTCAATGTCTAGAATTGGACTGTCTCCTGCTGCGGTTGTGCCGTATAACCAGTAGTTCTCGGCGGCGGCCAAATCTTCTTCGGTGTAATTCATTTGGGACATCTATAAAAAACTGAATTAGTTTGGGAGTCTGGAATAGGATTATTTGTGAACAATTGGACAACATTACCATGGACGAAAAACATGTAACATGACGACACTTGACGTGTTACTCCCTGTTATGTATTTGGTTCTATTTCTGGAGAACTTGGTTGATCCATGGGTAGGCGACAAATTTTTGTTATTGGTCTTCGAAACGTGTTTTGACTCGTTCTGACCTGCACGACTCGTATCAACCCATCTGGTCCGGGGAACGTCGCTTCAATTATCCCGAGCGGCCACCTCGTGGGGGGCATGTTCTCGTGTTTTATGAGGACTATATCCCCGACCTGTACTGTGGTTTGTGAAGTATTCCATTTTGGTCTTTGTTGCAGCTGATTAAGATAGTCTTTAGACCATATCTTCCAGAACTGCTTGACCATGCCTTGAATGTGTTTCCATCGTTGAAGTGATGATATAGCTCCTGTCTCATTAGTCACTTCAGGAAGGGCGTTGAGAGCTTGCCCAATTAAGAAGTGTCCTGGAGTCAGAATCATTGTGTCCTCTGGATCATTTCGAACCCAACATAGTGGTCGGGAATTTAAGCATGCTTCAATTTGCGTAAGTAATGTAGCATACTCTTCAAATGTACATATTGTATTTTTAACAGTCCTATATATGTGATATTTGATAGATTTTACGCTTGCCTCCCATAGTCCACCAAAGTGAGGTGCTGCAGGAGGATTGAAGTGCCATGATACTTGTTTTGGCATAAAATATCGTTCTGCTTCTTGGTTGGACTCTTTAAGTACTTGTTGAAATTCCCTATCTAATACAGACTTAGCTCCGACGAAATTTGAGCCACAGTCTGAATAGATATTTGCACACAGTCCTCGTCTAGCTATAAATCTTTTGAGGGCTGCGATAAATGCTGTTGATGATAAGTCTGATACTAGTTCTATGTGTATTGCCTTAGTTGTCAGACAGACGATGACACAAATGTACGCTTTTTGTAGTTTTGCATTTCGAATTGATGACGTTTTAATGGTGATTGGTCCAGCGTAGTCAATACCAACATTAGTGAATGGTTTACTAATATTGACTCTGGGAATAGGTAGCTGCCCCATTAATTGCGTCATAGTTTCTCCTCGTTGTTTGGCACATACCATACATTTATGTATTCTACTTGAAACATCCTATCATTTTACCCCAAGACCATACGCTCACACACTTACTCATAGACAAGATCCACCTAGAGACATTACATGGCGGACCTTCATTGGTGTTAAGTACGAGCCGTCAAAGGTTTTGGATTTTAAATGCACGAAGATGTATCACTTCGTATGGTAATGTGGCATTACTTAGCCTGCCTCCCACTCGTATTAATGTGTTCTTGTCCATGAAAGGCGTTAGTTTTAGTAGACGGCTGCTTCGTGAAAGTGGTTTTCCTTGTAATAAATTGTTGTAGTCTTCTGGAAAAGCCATTTTTTGTGAGAGCCGCAAAATGGTGTTTTCAGCCTCTTTCCATTCTATGGCGGAGAGCTGGTTAACTTGTTTATTATTGGGATTTTTACAATTGTGTTTAAAACGTTTGAGCATGGCTACAATATGTGTAAGCCGTGTTATTGATGAATAACGAAGTAAAATATTGTCTTCAAGTTGTGTGAGGAAACTTGTAATGATTGGTTTTTTCGCTTCTAAATCTGTATTTTCCTTTATCTCTTGATGTTGAGGCCATTGGTCTTGTGGTTTGGTCAGCCAACTGGGTCCATGCCACCATAGTTGGTTGCTAACCAAATTCGTTGCTGCGATACCTCTGGATGCCACATCGGCAGGATTATCTTCTGTTGCAATGTGTCTCCATTGGTCGTATCGTATGACATCTTGAATCTCAACGACTCGATTGGCCACGTATGTCTTCCATCTGGACGGATGTTCCTTCACCCATTGGAGCGCTATCATTGAGTCTGTCCATGCGAATGTAGGGATGTGCTGTAGTTGCATGTCCTCAATCGTGCCCTTTAATAATTTGGCCAAAATTACAGCTCCATTTAGTTCTAGCCTGGGTATTGTTGTTGGCTTGGTAGGAGCTACCTTTGTTTTCGAAGTTAATAACATTGACGAGATTTGTCCATCATCTTCCTCCACTCGTAGGTATAGGACTGCAGCATATGCTTTTGCTGAAGCGTCACAAAAACCATGGAGTTGTGCCTTTGTGTGGGCGCTGTATTTAATCCATCGTGGAATTCTCAATTTGTTTAAATTGGTTAACTCACGTTTGAAAGTTATCCACTCATTTTCTACTTGATTGGACACTTGTTGATCCCATGAGCAGCCGGTTATCCATAACACTTGCATTAATATTTTTGCAGTAATGATAACAGGAGACAGCCAGCCTAAAGGGTCATACAAGGATGCGATGTCCGAGAGAATATTGCGTTTAGTTGCGATGTTGTGTTCTCGCATTGGGATGATAGTGAATGTAAAATGATCCGGTCCAGGATGCCATCGTATCCCGAGGGTTTTCACTGTTTCGTCTGTGTTGAATGTTAATACATTCTTTAGTTCACGATGTTCTGGAGGGAGATGGTCTAATAGTGTCTGCTCATTGCTAGCCCATTTCCGTAGGTTAAAACCACCTGACCTGGTGATGTTTATCAATTCCATTTGTAATTGTTTTGCATCATTGATGTTGTCAGCTCCGGTTAACAAATCGTCGACGTAGAAATTATCATGTAGTGCTTTAGAAGCTAACGGCCAAGTTTTCCTTTCGTCCACTGCGAGTTGTTGCAGCGTACGAATTGCTAAGTATGGAGCACTTGCCGTGCCAAAAGTCACCGTTTTCAACTTGTAGTCTTGAAGTTGTGATGTTTTCGGATTTTGCCATATAATCCTTTGAAATGTTTGATCCTTTGGGTGGATATCAATCATGCGGTACATTTTCTCAATGTCTGCATTCATAGCGATTTTATATTTTCGCCAATTGAGCAATGTTGCAAACAGCTTGGGTTGAAGAGTAGGTCCAGTCAACAAGTGCTCGTTGAGTGATGTGCCATTTGTAGTTTTGGCGGATGCATCGAACACGACTCTCAATTTAGTCGTGGTACTCTCTTTGAAGACTGCGTGATGAGGGATATAGAAATGTTCTTCTTTATCTGTTGGGGGGTCTACTTCTTCCATGTGTCCAAGCTCAATATATTCATCCAAGCACTTTCTGTATTCTTTTTCGAATTTTGGTTTCTTAGAGAACTGCCGTTGCAGCGATGTGAAACGCTTGAGTGCTTGTGGTCTTGATAATCCTAGAGCAGGAGCCTTGTTGTTCCTAAATGGAAGTTTGACTTGGTATTTTCCATTTGGTTTACGTGTGTGTGTTGTCTCGAAGATCTGCTGGCACAGTTTGTCGTCCTCTGTTAGGATCTGTTTTGCAGGAGGTTCTTCGATTTCCCAAAAACGTTTTAATTGGTCATGTAAATCTAGTGTTGTGACCGTAAATGCTGAGACCTTATCTATGACGGTGTCTGTCGTTGGTCCCACTATTATCCATCCAAAGATTGTGTTTACGGCTATTGGGGCGGTACTAGGTCCCTTTCGTATGCCGTTCCTTAGAATACGTGCGTAGATTCGTGCTCCTAGGAGTGCGTCGATCCTTCCTGGCTTCCAGAATGTTGGATCTGCTAGAGGCAATTTGTTGAGGTGATTCCATTCCTCCTTGCGAACTACCTTTGTTGGTAGAAGATCAGTGATACTGTTGAGTATCAAGAAATTATCCGTCACTGACACCGTGTTGGAGTTGTTTGGTTTTAACGTGAGCCTAACTTGTTGGTGTGCAGTAGCTAATGGATTGGTGTTTATACCTGTTATTGCTACAGTTGTATTAGTTCCTGTAGCTCCTAGCTGCTTGCATGCAGCCTTTGTGATAAATGATGATTCGGAGCCATTGTCTATTAGACACCGCAATACCTTTTCCGTGCCATGATTAGTGCGAAACGTTACCAGTGCTGTTGACAACAATGCATGGTGATTTTTCATGGTTAAAAAGTTTTGAATTGTGGTTACTCCGTCAGCGCTGTCGGCTGATTGGGATTTCGAAGTTGTTGGAGATTGGCTTGGTATTGGTTCTCCCTCTCGTAAATGTTTTTCCTTGGATCCTGTTGATCCCTGCTTCTCTTGTCTGGAGTCGTCGTGTAAGGTAGTGTGATGACGCTTCTTGCATCTGCGACATGTATATTTACTTGTGCATTCCTTTGCCATGTGGTTGTTGGATAAACAATTTAAACAACGTCCAGCTGCTAGTATGACCTTACGTCTGGCATCACTATTCATTTGTTGATACTTGGTGCATGCTCGAATGTAGTGCTTTTGATGGCAAGCTGGACAACAGTCTTGCTTCACTGCATGATACGTATGTGTAACCTTTTTGGCGAGTGTTGGCTTGATTGGTGTTGATGTCCGTGGAACGATTGCATCAGCGATTGATTCTAGTACCCGTAATCTCATTATCAAGAACTTGCTGAATTGTGAAAAAGTTGGCAAAGTTTGATCTGCTCCTTGCTCTTCTTCCCATAATCGTAGTGTTGTGAAAGGAAGCTTCTGTACTAATAGATAAATTAGAATGGCATCCCAAGACGAAGTATCAACACCTAAGCTCTTCAGCTGTTGCAAACATTCGGATGAAGTATCTATTAATTCCTTCATGCCCTTAGAGGATTCAGTAGTCAGCTTCGGTATGTTTGTAAAAGTTTTTAGCTGGTGATTTACCAACATTCTTTTATTTTCATACCGCTTCTTCAGTTTTTCCCATGCTGGTGCGTAATCTTCGTTAGTGATTGGAACATGTCGCAATATGTTTTCAGCTTCTCCAACCAAACATTCCTTTAAATAATGTAATTTTTGTACTGGACCAAGTTTTGCATTATTATGGACCAACGCAACGAATACATCATGAAATGATCGCCACAAATCGCAATCGCCATTGTATTTTGGCAAACTGATTCTCGGCAGTTGTATTTCATATGATGTTGTAGTTGGAGGTTCTGGAGGTGGAGTCATTTTTAATTGGCATTTTTCCAATCCATCCATTAACTCTCCGAGATAGTCATAATATTTGGCTTCTGTGGTTCCGTATATATCACTATTGAGATACGCAATTGCTGCTTCTGCATTCTCTAGCACTGATGATTCGTCTAATGCTATGTCGTTTTTTTGAAATTTCTCCCAGATTGCATTTAATCCAGTGATTCTGGTCTTGTAGAATCCTAGATTGCGTTTTGAATGTGCCGTCTTTTTGGCAGTGTCGATATACTGGAATAGACGGAGTTTCAAACGTTCTTGTGCTTGACACATTTGTTCTAACGTAGTCATTTTGGATATGTTGCACTATAAGAATTACACGAACACCGATAACAAACAATTGAAACAAATTGAATTCGCTGACACGTATTCCTGGATGGAACCACCAAAATGTTTAGTGCAAACTGAGATTTGCACTAAAGGAAAAGGAAAATATGAAGGAAACGCACGTGTCAGTTAGAATTCAATAATTGTTTTTATTTCGAACTGTTTGCTTAATACTAACAAATAGGACTTATGCTCCACTTAAATTATTTTGTATATACTACAATTACTAACCAATAACACCTTACTGGAAGGGTTCTAGTTAGGATTCTTTATTTTGAATAATAATATATATAATAACTAGATGTATTCAGATAGCGACCAAAGTACTTGACCAAAGTTGTATGCAAAATTACACTGAGTATATCAAAGATATAGCCAGACAGTAATTTAATACTCGACTAAGGCAAGATACAAAGTCGCACTGAATATTATCTTTCGAAATGATGCTGAAAAGAAACTTGATTAGAACCAAACATATAACATTTCCCAGAACACATGCGGCCTGTAGAAAATTTAATGATTGGTGAAAAAATACCTTATAAAATCGTTGAAAAATCCTTTTCCACAATAAACACTTGAAAGAAGATTCTTGGAAGTTATTTCGCTTACGTTTGCTTGATACACTTTCCTTGACTGCTTGATAGACAAGAGAGAGCGATTGGCTTCTGCGTTCGAGTTTTTATACACTGAAACCAACGGTCCTGGCTTAAACTGCATTGCCATTTTTAGGTGGGGATAGTTAGACCTTTTTGATGACTGAAAAATAATTTCAAACTATTTTCCCTTCTTTTTATTTAATTCTAATTATTTTATTCTTTTTAATTTCATAAAATTTCAATTAATTCAACATAATTTTCTCATTTTTCTTCGATTTTTATGATGTACTAAAAATGTCCTTTTCGACCATTTCCTTATTTTTTACTGCAATATCATAATTTTATTAATTCATATATTCATCCTTTTCTACTATATTTTCTCTTTTCTTCTCATTATCTTTATGAGAATTTATATTTTATGGAAATATCTTTTTATCCATAAAATATTTCGGTTTTCTGACATCGCCGCTGTATTCTTCGTCAAATTCTACATCGATTTCATATATCATATGTTGATGTAGCATAAAGTTTGACGTTTCGGGCAACGTCACGGTTCGCGAGTGACTGCGCGAATTTTTTCACGACATAAGTGCAAATATCGCGGTTTGCAGGTGCGTGCACGTCTTTGTCGTGGTGTTTCAGTGTTGTGCTGTGATTTACATAAGTAAACAGGTGTCAGTTTCTTATTGAAGTTGTTGTTTTTGCATACACCAACTTTTATAAATGTAGGGTTATGTATGTGGTGTATGTTTGTATGACAATTTTTCCTATGTTTTGTGTTTAATTAAGGTTTTTCAATAGTTAAAAATGTTTTTTATTATGTTTTTATTGCTGTATTATGTTTTATGCATGTACCTTGTGTTATTTGTTGTGTTTTTTTTTGTGTTTTTATTATGTAGTGCAATTGTTGTTGTTCTGCATGTTATCATCTTTGTTTTTGTTGACAGCTGTCCATGTCCAGGGCTTCGTAAATCTCCTTATATTATTGTATGGATTTTTTTTTTACCTAATTAATAATAGATTGGATTGTTGCCTTTTAGGTGCAGTATGGACAGGAACGAACACATAAATAAAAACAGTGTAACAAAAAAAGACGTGGGAATTTATGTTTATTATCATTTATGTTGGTAAGTTTTTTTTATTATATTTTATTTTAATTTTTTATTATTTTTTTTTTTTTTTTTATTGTATATTTCGTTTTTGTGTTTGTTGAGTGTTTGGGGCTGAACACGCATAGCCAATCGATATTACGCTTGTTAGCAAGAAAGGAAGATGAGGACAGGGCTAGAAGGCAGACTATCAAAAGGGAAGAAGCTACCGCATTAAGGATTAGACGAAAGGTAAAAACAAAACAAAATTAACTCATAATTTACAGAGAAATTTACCGAAGAAAAGGGATGGGACTAAAGCTTTGCGGTACTGCCTTAGCCCCGACGAGCCTACAATGTAGTGGTGATGCACTTCGAAATCATATAAAATCAAAAATCTAGCCGTGAAGGTATTCGTGGTAAGCCGAACCTACCGAAAACAATTTCGCTAACTTACAAAAACAATAATGTCCGTGCAGGACTGACTAGGGCATAAAAGCCTTCGTTGGGCGCCATTTGTACTGTGAACCCTGGGTTGGTTGCCCGAAGAAGCCAACCTCAGATCCACATACAAAAAAACCAAAAATTTGAATAAAAATCCTCAAAAAAAAATCCCAAAAAAAACGTGAATATCAAAGCGGTACCCCGGCCTCAAATATAGGGCTGGCTCGTCGGGGAGGTCGTGGAGTGTAGAGACACCGGAGGTACCACCTTGAACTTTTGCATCACCACTTACCTACTTGCGAGGGCATCCATTCGGGCTGACGTGGAGAACAGAACCTAGGAATGAATGTAAGCCATCTGAAAAAAATTGTCGAGGCGGGGTAATTCGTCCGCTGCTATGCCATCATCTGGCCTTAGCCCGTCATTCTGGAATACTAACTACAAAGAGATAAAGTGATAACACAACCAATTCAGCCAACACAGAAACTTATATTTCCTTGACAAATTGCTACTACAAACTAGACAACAAATATACAATCAAACAAAATCTACCTGAACAAGTGATACCCATAGAGGATAATTTATGATAGTGTCTACATGAACCGTGCTTCTCGATGGCGTTTAATAAAATTCAACGGAACTGTTATACAGAAAACCCAAACCGCCCTGGTACCAGCCCGATTTCGTTCCAAATAATAAGTGAAAACTGTAACCACTCAATCTAATGGAGGCGGTTAATGTAATACTATACAATCCTATGGGACTCACGGGAACAAAAGGAATGCTTATTCAATACTCTAACTTAGCACTCTAACAGCAATAAACCCTTAGTATATATAGGTACGAACATTAGAATAATTTTTACTGCCTGTTTTGATTTTATAATTTATAAAAGATACTTAAATCCGATGAAATCTGTAATCCTTACGTCAAAACATTTAATGTATTTAACCTGATAGTCTACAATATACAAGACCTCGTCCAATTACTATACCGGCACATCAGATATAAAAAAAAACATTACAAGAAAATGGTAGTTCACGGAAACCGGTTCCACCCTAGGTAATTTATATACCACAACCTCCTGCAACTAACGCAACACAATGAATGATAAAAAAATTTGGACGGCTTTAAAGGGTTAAATTAGTGCCAACTACCAGGCCAAACAATTCACAATCTACAAGTTTTTTAAAGACAAAAATACGGAACATTAATGGTAGTAACCTAGAAACTACTACTCGCAACAACAACTGTCAACACCACATAAAAATAGTACAATAAGTTTATTTAAACGAATAAAAAAAAATTCCACTTCGCCTGGAACGCTATTCTTCGCAGGCCCTTCCAGTCGTCTCCAGGGTTCCGAATCCCTCGCTGCGTCTTGTAAGTCGGTCGCTCCTAATGAGGCACAGGCGATCTTCAGCGGGCTATGCCCAGAGGTTCAGCCGTAGTGCGGCACAAAGCACATATATATAATAAAAAGTGGGGTACCTGAGATACTGCGGTATAGGGATCCTTAATCCCGAGGTCACGTCTACTCCTTTAAATTGGGACACCCTCTTCTTCCGAAATCTCGGCTCCTCCACTAAATCGTCTCGCTCCTAGCCTGCAGCTTCGCTGTCCTCCAACCGGGCGCCACCTCCAGGGGTTTCTTATTAGGTACTCCAATTAATGCAGCATCAGAAAAACAGCACGCCGGTAATAATCCTGCTGCCAGTCTCTGCCTAGCACCACTTCCTCAAAAAGGTTAGGTTTTCAGCAGCCCAAATTATTAATATCACCGGGGCTCAACTCGCTCCTGTTGGTTCACGTCCGTTTCAAAAAACTCCCCAAAACTGACTTTAAGAAAATTTTCCGTCCTATCTGTTGTTTTTTTTTTCGCCTCCCTCGTTTTTCCAAAAATTTTCTCCCCAGTGTGTTTTCCTAAAAATCGGGATTGCAAAGTGGCTATAAGAATAGGCGCGTCGTTACAAGCTTCAGAAAGCTTTTAATGACTTTTACACAAATGCATTGATTTAGCTGTGTAGGTTTGCCCATCACTGCCCTACATTGATCGCTGTTTGCAAAGAGCCCGCGAAAGTAGGTATAATGAAAAACAAAATAATCAGCCATACTCAGGTCGGTATCTCGATTGCATGAGAAAAACAAAGGAAAGCTTGCAAGTTACTACAGGCATGCTAAGAAATTATTCGTAATAAGCGTAAGCTGACGACATAAGAAACACTTTTTTGTTTTTCTCTTTGCTACTCGGGGGCCGGCCCCAGTTGTCGTATGCAAGGTACAATAATTACAAGGTAGGTTCATAGGGGTCTCGTGACGTCACCCAGACCTTAGTTAACAAGGGAAAAAGCCATGGTCGTATCTGAGTATTCATAAGGCGCAAAAGAAGAATTCCATTTGCGCATAAATGATCGCCCCCTGAATTTCGTTCTGATAAAAAAGCGTTGGGAAGATGTGATAAAAGCGTTTATCGTTCGCCTGCTCAGGCGGTACTTCCGATCGAAAAATCGAAACTTCAGCAAAAAAAATGTCTGAAAACACGCTGGTATATTTTGTTGTTGTTTGATACTTACTGGTGCTAAAGGTTTAAAAGGAAATAAAAAAAACGGTGGTGCAATGAGTAAGAATAAAAAAAAAAGTTCTTCTATCTTTACTCAGTTAATGAAATAAAAAACGTGATCAATATATAATTGGTCTCATGACGACTTTTTAAAAATGTCTGTAGAGAAAAAATGTCTAAAAATAGTTGTTGAGAAAATTAGCTAAAAAATGCAGAAGCATTACAAATTGTTCACAAAACATAAAAAACAACATAGAATAGCAATAGCATAATTTTAATATACAAATGTATAATTTTTGTGCTAGTTCTTTAGAATACATTTGAATTTAAAACTAAAATTGTTTTGTATTTTTAGTAAAATAAAAACAAACTTAATGATGTTATTTTCTTAAGAAAGGCAATATCTAATAATTTGAGCTTGTCCCCTAAAATTTAAAAAGAATCAATTTAATTTGCAGGCAGACGCCTCTATTTTGGGTCTTATTTTTAAAACCTCGTCTATTTTCAAACAAATTTTGAAAAAAATGGGGTTTCTGTATCCAGGGAATTAAATTCTGGTGCTAGGGTTGCATGGAGTTAAATGAAACAAAATAATTATTAAAAGTATTTTAATCTTGGAATGCATATACACATTATTTTACAGGAACTAAATTACAAATGTTCTATGGTTCTAAATACTACAAAGTGTCACTACATAAACGATGTCTTTTAAATCCATAAGGTATAGAGGTGTGATCATTAAAAAATCTGCGTTTCTCCGATTTTGGCCTATAAATTTTTACTTCGGGTTTTGTTACTATCTCATGATTCGCTGTACGGCGTATATTTTGAAAAAGTATAGGTATATGGTCGTTTTCTCCGGGGTTTAGAATCATGTTCATCATTGACTCAAAATTCACAAGCTCTGATGTCTTATGGTCTAAACGTATACCTTTTATCTTGATTTCTGTTTTAAAAAGGTTTTCATTTGCGTTGAAATATTCATACGCATAATTTTTAGGACCACCACACACAAATTTTGTTATATAACTACCTTTGCCAAAACATTCCAATTCATCAGTCATATCACCTACAAATTCTCCTATCGGGGGATCAAATTCTCCTTCACGGCTAACATAAATAACTGAATCTGTATCATAATATAACACTCGATCTCCAAGCTCTTCTAAGTAGCTATATAACTTGAGTCGGGCTTGAGTAGTAGTATAGACGGCAATACAAACGTTAACTGTAGGAAGTGAATCGACAGCTTCATCCTTGTAACCCCAATTGACTATGATTGTTTCTTCATTGACAGGGAGGATATGGTGTACTTCGATGGAAGGATTGGTGAACAGGGCATAAAATTCCATAGGTTTATTTATTATGCTAGTTTTCGGTTGATTTTCGCGCTGTCCAAATTTCCCCCAAAACGAATTCAATATTAATTTGGCTAAGGATCTTAATCCAGCGTTCTTTACAATCTCTGAATATTCCAATTTAACACCTTCGTTCTCAAAAAAATCTTCAATATATTGTTGCTTTTCCTCCCTTGTACTGCATTTACTTGGCCATCCTGATGCCTGCTGCTTCATCTTAATAAATTTATTCATCATTTCTGTGAATAGACCTCCTGAACGGGTTAATTTATTATAACTCTCTGTTTCAAAGCTCCATATCTCATATGTTTCTAACAGTTTATATCCTCTGCATAGGGCTGCCTTAACTTCCAAAATTGCCCATGTTCCAATCAATGCTCTTTCCGCGTCTGTATGTGAACATTCTTGATCTTGGTTTTTCTTTTCACTACAGGCTCTGCATAGCGGAAACATTAATTTATCGTTTTGTTTAATAGGTAGAACAGGGTGGTACAATCCTTCTGGAGGTAAAATCTTGCATTTAATCATACCCCCTGTTTCCTCGAGATCGACTTTGGAGCACACATCCCTTCCAACGTGTAATTTAGGATGACCAATTGGAAATCCGCCATTTTTGCAAACCCATGGATACAATGAACATACATCGACATATTTAATTTTTTCACCAGGTTTGCACTTGTAATATGTAAAAGTATTTCCTGTCCGTCCACCATAAAAAGCGTTACGAGGATTCAATGGCGTGTTTACCAACAAGGGGTGATCTTGTAAATATTGCATATCCTTATTTTTCTCCATTTGCCGACGAAAATCACATTCCCATATTTCTATTACTTCATATCCATAGGCACGTAGGTGCTCAGTTTTTGCCACAGTTGCTTCATATCTCCGATTCAGGGTATCATTGGGGGCTTCATGAAGAGGCTCATCACGATCATATGTTAAGCACGCGGGATGCCCATGGTAATAACAGCCGTGAAATTCAAAAACCTGATTAGTATCTGAGCAATATCCATCTACTTTTACGCCGTTTAACACTGCCTCTCTTTGATTAACAGCATGTTGAATATTGATTTTACGATTATCCACTTCCCATATAAGCCATTGTACTGCTATTTTTGACTGGTTATCTGCATTACGATACCCCCTTTTGGGGATAATACCAATCGTATTTGGCTGAAGAAAATTACGTCTATAAATAAGATTACATGCTGAGGCTATTGTAGTGGCCTCAACAAACGGTTCAATATTGCATTCTTTCAGTATTAGTTTTCGAAACTTCATACAGGCCTCAGTTAAAATTTGTACATCACTAATACAATATTCAACAATATCACGTTCCATGTTAAACTCATCATTTTGATGTTCCTCGTACCATCTAAGAAAAGCTTCTCGTTCTTCATTTTTCATAGCATCCGGGTTGTAGTGTTCAACAGCTGGCAACACCCCTACATACTTTTCGTTTTCTGTAGTATTGAAAAGATGTGGGAAATAGCCCTTTTTATAGATGGGTGCTAAGTCAAATGCTTTTGGTAATAAGGATAGAGCCATTGGAAAGTAATTTAACGAGTCTATAAATTTAACGTTGCCTAGTTGCATCAGAATGATTTTTGTTCCGCGCATTATTAGCTCGGGTTTCAAAATCGTCTGCGTAAGTATATAATTTAAGATAAATTGATGATCGAATGCCTGACCATTATGTGCTATGACCACAACTTTTTTAAATAATTTTCTTTGATTTAATAAATATTGGACGAACATTTCAATAGGCTTCACCTTTAAAACCTGTTGCCTTATTCCGCATTTTTCACATATTTGTAAGTCTTCTTATATACATTTGTCACATCTTTGTTGAAAAACGCATAAACTAGGTTCGTGCAGTTTAATATCGCCAATTGACTGCTCTTGTACATATTTTTTTCCTACAAATTTTTCCTGCCTTGTTTCCAAATCATAGAAAATGAAAAGAATATCTTTTGTTGGTGGTTTGCGATTATCTGGTTGAATGTAACAAAGGTGGTCCTGATGTACATGTTCATCGCATATTTTACAAAAATATTCTCCGCATACATGAGTTCTGTCTGCCTTATATGTTTTTAAACATTCCAAGCACTTTTTAATCGTTCTGCATATGGACTTTTCTTTACTTAATGAACTAAAGGCTTTGTGGTTATCGAAGCACTGCTGTCCTCTAAAGCCTCGATTACAATCTTTACACAAAATTCCATCGTGGTTGTCTTTGATGCATGCAGGGGCCTGTTGACAACAGGGGCATGTTCTGACACATCTGTGATCATTTTTATGACAGTATGGAACGTGACAGCTTTCGCAATAATAGTTACAGCAAAATGCTGCTGTGAGTGATGTTATCACATTGTAATGACCTTCGTGGTATAATAAATTTAGGCGTTTTCCTTCATATTGACCTTCAAAAACAACATCTCTTCCTTTGGTCCCATACTGATAGACAACAATCTGATATTCTTTCAAATGATCTTGAAATTGTTGAAGCTCTGGAATTCCATCGCCCTCTGTTGCAATATGAATTTTAGTTGCTGTTAATAGTTCCTCAACAAGTCGAGTTTGTATTTTTGCAATATTTCTTCTTACGTTCCTATAGTTGGAATCTTTATTTACTTTGGCGATTGCAACAACTAACGCACGGGGTAGACATAAGTTGTCTTTATTTTCTATTGGAACAATACCCTTTCTCATCAGACACTCTTCATTAAATGTATTATAATTCCTTCCACGGTCTTTTCCCCTGCCATGTGGTAGGCAAACCGATGTCACTCCCAAACAAAATGTATCGGTGCTTATTCCAAATGCAGAGTTCTTCACAATGGAAAACTCTCCGACAGCTTTGAAGTGAGCTCAGGAGTACGGCAAGGATGCCTACTTTCGCCATTACTATTTCTTATAGTAATAAACGACATCCTTGTCAGCGCTCTAGATACTAGAACAGGTGGCATACAATGGGGATTGTTAGACCGCCTTAAGGACCTCGACTACGCGGATGATATCTGTTTGCTGGCCCACAGACACCAGGACCTCAGAAACATGTTAAACAATTTGGCAACAGAAAGTAGTTCAGCAGGCTTAAGGTTAAATCCGACTAAAACCAAAGAAATGCGGATAAATGCAAACACCCTTGAACCAACAGCGCTAAATAACCGTGACGTGGAACTGGTAGATAAATTCTGTTACCTCGGTAGTATTATTACCGAAAACGGCGGTACAGAAGAAGACGTCAGTTCCAGAATAAATAAAGCAAGAAGCGCATATGCATGCCTGTTTCACATATGGAGATCGACGGAGATCTCAATTAACACCAAATTCCGGCTGTTCAACTCCAACGTTAAGGCAGTTCTTTTGTACGGTTGCGAAACATGGAAAGTCACCCAATTCATCACAGGGCGCCTACAAGTTTTCATCAACAGATGCCTACGTCGTATCCTAAAAATCCGCTGGCAAGATAGAATTTCAAATGAAGAACTATGGCGCCGTGCCGGCCAAGAAAGGATAGACGACCAAATCAGGCGAAGGAAATGGAATTGGATTGGCCACACCTTGCGACGCGAAAACGAGAATCTAGCCAAACAGGCCCTCGACTGGAATCCGCAAGGAACCCGTCGAGTCGGAAGACCTAGAACAACGTGGAGGAGAACCCTATTAGCAGAGGCCGCAACAACCGGGAGATCCTGGTCAGAGCTGAGAGCTGTCGCGCAAAACAGAGTCCGCTGGAGGGCAACTGTTTCCGCCCTATGTCCCATGAGGGATTAAAGGAGCAATTAGCTTATTCCTAAAATAATAATAATAAAGTTTAGAGCATCTGGATTAATTACAAAATAAAATATATAAACTTACCTTCCGAATTGCTTTGGAATATTTTTGATATCATCTCCCAAATGTCTTCTATTTTAAGATCAGAAGCGGGTTTAAAATCCAACCAACCTGGACCTCTCTCTTTAAAACTGCTCCCACAGAAAGTTATTCCAACCTGATCATGCGGCTGGAGCCCCTTTACAGCATGGTGAACAATGTCTTCCACCGAAGTCTTATATGGGGTTCACACTGGCACCCAAAACATGTTTTAGAAAGCTCTTCAAAGTTCGGGGCAAAACAGGGTAAAACATTGTGTTTTACCCATATATTTTATAAGGAGCGAGCTTTTTTAAACAAGTAGGTTTTGACGCGTTTTAAAATAAAACACGTATAAAACACTTGCTGACAATGCTGAATACTCGATCAGCTGTAATCAGCACGTCATTTTTGAATTTTTGATAGTTGAAGTTTTAATATTTGAAGTGATTTATATTGTTTACAAGTTTTTCATCGAAAACTAGATGGAAATAACATTTTTAATATTAAGGTACTATTAGCGAGTGAAGTTAAAAAAAGAGACCCTTTTTAAATATTTGTTTTTTAAGTGAAAAATTGATTTTTAGAACTACTTTTTTTTACACATGATAACTAAGGATCTATATTTTATTAAAAAAATGTATTTTTTAATTATATTTTTTTTTCTCTCGTATAGAGGGCGTTGAAGTTGACGTAAAAAAAAAGGGCACAAATCTGCGCAAATGATAGAGCCTCTCCAGTGCAACCGAAAAAAAAAATCAATTGGCATTTTAATGTAGACTTATTTAGTTGTGCATCCCACCACCAAAACCGAAAGTAAAGCGTTTTTTCGAAAAATTGCGCTTATTTGAAAAAAAAGTTTTAAAAATAGCCTCATTTTCCCGCGCTTTTATGTCTCTAAACGAAAAAAAAGAAAAAATTCACCAGGTCTGTGGTGGGATGCACAATAGGCATAATAATAAACAAAATGAGCCAAGTTTTATCAAAATCGACTAAGAAGTTTTTGAGTTAGAATTTGCGCAAATTTGAAAAAAGTAATTTCGAGAAAAACGCGTTTAAAGTTTTTTTAATATGAAATTTTAGTTTTATTTTATAAAATATTTATAAACTTACTAATAACTAATCAGCCAATCCGGGACCGTATAGTAATCCATAAGCAATCTCAAAATCTTTCTCCTGTAGTTCCTTATCTTGCTTTTTCTTTGTCCGGCCTTCTTTAGTCGCATCAGAATGTTGCTTATTTGCAATCTTTATCCGCTGTTGGTCTTTGTAAATCATAAATGATCGAGCTGAGGTGCCAACAGAAATGCCCATAACTTCCATTATTTTTAAGACCGTTTTTCGGCCTTCGTTAAAAATGCACAAAGATACATGGGTTGCAAAATCAGCAACTTCTTTGCCAGTAAAATTATGCTTAGGAATAATACTCCATATCGTGTTATTATAAGACTCATTATTATTTTGAGTATTTCCTCCTAAGCAACGTCGTAACAAGTTGTCTTCAGTTGATTGTTCATAAACTGGTTTGATATATTCTTGAATATGCTGGCTAAGAGCTGGTTTATGTTTGAAATTTGTCTTATCCCTTTGAGATTGTAAATATTTGCACCACTCGATATTGCATTTATCATGCTGTGGCATATCATCAGTCGAAATCATGTGATAATATGTGGACCATATTTCATTTTTCATTTTCTCCAAAGATTCCGGATATCTCTGAATCGCTAGACGATAAAACAATGCCATTTTTTTATTACAACGCCTGTGAGATCGGTGGTTTTTACAGCTGGAGTTGCGGATTTATTAAGTTTTTTTTTGTTGCAGTCTCCACATCTTTTATTATTATTTTTTTTCCTCCTTTCTCTTATATTTTTTTACTTCTGTTAGAGTTTTCTTAACGTCCTTCAAGTGTCTAAACATACGCTTCCCGACGTGCAACACGCATTCCAGTTTTTTAATGACAAAATCACCATATGGTTTAGCGTCATTCAAGTTCGTAAATGTTTTCGAATCCCCGTCTCCTATGTAAAACGCGTACTTGGCATTGTGCAAGGGTATAGAATTCCGAAAAATCTCTTTAATTCCTTGCACCTCCATCCCACCACTGCTGCCTTCATAATTGATGTTACAATCTGATTGATGAACACTTTCAAACCATATTTGAAAATCTGGAGAACTAAGTTCTTTTTTTTTAATTTCACAAAGTTTGCATACCTTGGAAGAAACAAATACGTCCAAAATTTTTTTCGAGAATCTCCCAATAACTGAGCATATACCAATCAAGGAAGAAAATCCCCTCTTCGACCATGTCCCATCACCCGACACTGTCAACTGATCCTCCGGAAAACCGTTTTCTTTTGTTTTTTGTTTTTCTTCTTCTCCCGCTTTTTTTATAACTATATCAGCGACCGATTTTGCTGCAATTTTTGCTTTTTTTAGACAATTGTAATAAAGACTCGAATAAAACATAGGGCATAAATCCATCAAAGAACAAAAAACTTGTAAAGCATTTGAGCCAATACCAATTATTCTCATTACAAACACAATTCTACGATTGATTTCATAAGCATTATTAATTAGTTTACAGGAATTTATTTTCTCCGTTCCACATTTACATTGAACCATCGTCTTGAAACCAAGTCCTCTACTATTACTTTTAGAAAAAGAAATGTCACCATCACACTTTTTACACTTAACAAGAGTTGATCGAGTTAAAAAAAATGTGTAAATGCAATAATGCAATACGACGAAGACGGATCTTCTGAAACGTCAAAGTCACCGGACTTTGATAATTTTTCAGCTGAAGTACTACAAAAACTTGTAGATTGTTCTGCTGTATATTGATTACCGTGAAATATAGGTTTTTTTGTGTAAGGAGTTTTTTTAGTTCCACTTCCTTTCCTATTTGAAGGCATTTTAATAAAAAAAAAGGTTTACTTTAAAATAAAACGCGCTTCACAGACGACAACGAAACGTATACTAAACTTCAATAACGAAAAAAGAGAGGGATAGGGATATTGCTACAGTATAATCATAAAATAAAATAGAATTACAAGAAATTTACGCAGCGCAGTCAAAACATGACTATACAAAAATCGGTATAACTTTTTTTCTATTGTGATTATTGACCTGAAATTTTAAATACATATTCTCGGCACATTTATAGACCCTTTTATGAAAACCAAAAAAAATCGAAAAATTTTTTTTTTAACTCACTAATAGTACCTTAATTCGATTTCTATTTCGCGGTCAAAAATAATTGCGAATATTTGAAGCTATGAAAACTGACACTTGAAAACATTTTAAAACATGTCGAGTCAGTGTGAACACTTTTGAGCTTTTCAAAACGACTGGTTCATAAAACATGTTTTGGGCGTCAGTGTGAACCCCTTATTAATCCAAGTTGCGGGCTCTACATTTTCAGGAATTGGGGCAATTTTGAACTCGACCTTTCTGCCTTTTATGTTAAACCTCTTGATATAGGTTATGTTGTCTTTTGAAACAATAAACTTAGACATGTTTTCTATAAATTTTTACGTCCTGTTTGGTTGATTAACTACTAAAGACTGATCTGATCTGACCGTTGGGGCTTAATTTATACTTTTCGGAAAACCGCAAATAGATAATAAACTCTATGTATACCAATGTATTCAAGATACCTTGCTGTAAAACACAGGCAAAAACAACAGTAAACCAAATTTTAATTCATGATGTATGAAAATAATTTCAATTGGGGTAATAACCTTTAATAATAATATTGAAGGAATCATATGTCACATATAGATATTGGTTATTAAGTTAAATAATTATTACATAATTAATTAATTTATTTAATTAACATGAAAAAACGCGCTAGGCAGGCTCTGTACTTTATTCATCAGCTGCTACTAGGCATTCATAAATGCATGCAACAAAAATTGAATGCCTGGCGAAAAACCATATTAACCAACAACAAATAAAAATACCGAGCAAAGCAAGGTTTATTCAGAGCTTCACCGCCAACCAACTTCCCAACGTATGTATAAACAAAAGCTCCACCGCAGCGCATCGTATGAACAAAAAGCTTCGCCAGCGATTAGTGGGCACGATTTGCTGAGCATATACCAATCAAAGATACAAGTTTCCCACATGATCTTCACAGCATGGTTCAACAATGAGCAAACTAAATAACAAAACAAAGTTCTCGAGCCCGTTGTACGGGACCAATCGCAAGATGTTTTTAGCATTTTAACATTTACTCGAAGGGTGCTTATAAGCCAACATTGGTGCGCCAATGCTGACGTCACACCAAAACCAGTGCGCCAAACAGTTATCGCCCGCCGACCGTCAAGCCGGTTTTGGTGTGACGTCAGCATTGGCGCACCAATGTTGGCTTATAAGCACCCTTCGAGTAAATGTTAAAATGCTAAAAACATCTTGCGATTGGTCCCGTACAACGGGCTCGAGAACTTTGTTTTGTTATTTAGTTTGCTCATTGTTGAACCATGCTGTGAAGATCATGTGGGAAACTTGTATCTTTGATTGGTATATGCTCAGCAAATCGTGCCCACTAATCGCTGGCGAAGCTTTTTGTTCATACGATGCGCTGCGGTGGAGCTTTTGTTTATACATACGTTGGGAAGTTGGTTGGCGGTGAAGCTCTGAATAAACCTTGCTTTGCTCGGTATTTTTATTTGTTGTTGGTTAATATGGTTTTTCGCCAGGCATTCAATTTTTGTTGCATGCATTTATGAATGCCTAGTAGCAGCTGATGAATAAAGTACAGAGCCTGCCTAGCGCGTTTTTTCATGTTAATTAAATAAATTAATTAATTATGTAATAATTATTTAACTTAATAACCAATATCTATATGTGACATATGATTCCTTCAATATTATTATTAAAGGTTATTACCCCAATTGAAATTATTTTCATACATCATGAATTAAAATTTGGTTTACTGTTGTTTTTGCCTGTGTTTTACAGCAAGGTATCTTGAATACATTGGTATACATAGAGTTTATTATCTATTTGCGGTTTTCCGAAAAGTATAAATTAAGCCCCAACGGTCAGATCAGATCAGTCTTTAGTAGTTAATCAACCAAACAGGACGTAAAAATTTATAGAAAACATGTCTAAGTTTATTGTTTCAAAAGACAACATAACCTATATCAAGAGGTTTAACATAAAAGGCAGAAAGGTCGAGTTCAAAATTGCCCCAATTCCTGAAAATGTAGAGCCCGCAACTTGGATTAAGACTTCGGTGGAAGACATTGTTCACCATGCTGTAAAGGGGCTCCAGCCGCATGATCAGGTTGGAATAACTTTCTGTGGGAGCAGTTTTAAAGAGAGAGGTCCAGGTTGGTTGGATTTTAAACCCGCTTCTGATCTTAAAATAGAAGACATTTGGGAGATGATATCAAAAATATTCCAAAGCAATTCGGAAGGTAAGTTTATATATTTTATTTTGTAATTAATCCAGATGCTCTAAACTTTATTATTATTATTTTAGGAATAAGCACCGATACATTTTGTTTGGGAGTGACATCGGTTTGCCTACCACATGGCAGGGGAAAAGACCGTGGAAGGAATTATAATACATTTAATGAAGAGTGTCTGATGAGAAAGGGTATTGTTCCAATAGAAAATAAAGACAACTTATGTCTACCCCGTGCGTTAGTTGTTGCAATCGCCAAAGTAAATAAAGATTCCAACTATAGGAACGTAAGAAGAAATATTGCAAAAATACAAACTCGACTTGTTGAGGAACTATTAACAGCAACTAAAATTCATATTGCAACAGAGGGCGCTGGAATTCCAGAGCTTCAACAATTTCAAGATCATTTGAAAGAATATCAGATTGTTGTCTATCAGTATGGGACCAAAGGAAGAGATGTTGTTTTTGAAGGTCAATATGAAGGAAAACGCCTAAATTTATTATACCACGAAGGTCATTACAATGTGATAACATCACTCACAGCAGCATTTTGCTGTAACTATTATTGCGAAAGCTGTCACGTTCCATACTGTCATAAAAATGATCACAGATGTGTCAGAACATGCCCCTGTTGTCAACAGGCCCCTGCATGCATCAAAGACAACCACGATGGAATTTTGTGTAAAGATTGTAATCGAGGCTTTAGAGGACAGCAGTGCTTCGATAACCACAAAGCCTTTAGTTCATTAAGTAAAGAAAAGTCCATATGCAGAACGATTAAAAAGTGCTTGGAATGTTTAAAAACATATAAGGCCGACAGAACTCATGTATGCGGAGAATATTTTTGTAAAATATGCGATGAACATGTACATCAGGACCACCTTTGTTACATTCAACCAGATAATCGCAAACCACCAACAAAAGATATTCTTTTCATTTTCTATGATTTGGAAACAAGGCAGGAAAAATTTGTAGGAAAAAAATATGTACAAGAGCAGTCAATTGGCGATATTAAACTGCACGAACCTAGTTTATGCGTTTTTCAACAAAGATGTGACAAATGTATAGAAGAAGACTTACAAATATGTGAAAAATGCGGAATAAGGCAACAGGTTTTAAAGGTGAAGCCTATTGAAATGTTCGTCCAATATTTATTAAATCAAAGAAAATTATTTAAAAAAGTTGTGGTCATAGCACATAATGGTCAGGCATTCGATCATCAATTTATCTTAAATTATATACTTACGCAGACGGTTTTGAAACCCGAGCTAATAATGCGCGGAACAAAAATCATTCTGATGCAACTAGGCAACGTTAAATTTATAGACTCGTTAAATTACTTTCCAATGGTCTATCCTTATTACCAAAAGCATTTGACTTAGCACCCATCTATAAAAAGGGCTATTTCCCACATCTTTTCAATACTACAGAAAACGAAAAGTATGTAGGGGTGTTGCCAGCTGTTGAACACTACAACCCGGATGCTATGAAAAATGAAGAACGAGAAGCTTTTCTTAGATGGTACGAGGAACATCAAAATGATGAGTTTAACATGGAACGTGATATTGTTGAATATTGTATTAGTGATGTACAAATTTTAACTGAGGCCTGTATGAAGTTTCGAAAACTAATACTGAAAGAATGCAATATTGAACCGTTTGTTGAGGCCACTACAATAGCCTCAGCATGTAATCTTATTTATAGACGTAATTTTCTTCAGCCAAATACGATTGGTATTATCCCCAAAAGGGGGTATCGTAATGCAGATAACCAGTCAAAAATAGCAGTACAATGGCTTATATGGGAAGAGGATAATCGTAAAATCAATATTCAACATGCTGTTAATCAAAGAGAGGCAGTGTTAAACGGCGTAAAAGTAGATGGATATTGCTCAGATACTAATCAGGTTTTTGAATTTCACGGCTGTTATTACCATGGGCATCCCGCGTGCTTAACATATGATCGTGATGAGCCTCTTCATGAAGCCCCCAATGATACCCTGAATCGGAGATATGAAGCAACTGTGGCAAAAACTGAGCACCTACGTGCCTATGGATATGAAGTAATAGAAATATGGGAATGTGATTTTCGTCGGCAAATGGAGAAAAATAAGGATATGCAATAGTTACAAGATCACCCCTTGTTGGTAAACACGCCATTGAATCCTCGTAACGCTTTTTATGGTGGACGGACAGGAAATACTTTTACATATTACAAGTGCAAACCTGGTGAAAAAATTAAATATGTCGATGTATGTTCATTGTATCCATGGGTTTGCAAAAATGGCGGATTTCCAATTGGTCATCCTAAATTACACGTTGGAAGGGATGTGTGCTCCAAAGTCGATCTCGAGGAAACAGGGGGTATGATTAAATGCAAGATTTTACCTCCAGAAGGATTGTACCACCCTGTTCTACCTATTAAACAAAACGATAAATTAATGTTTCCGCTATGCAGAGCCTGTAGTGAAAAGAAAAACCAAGATCAAGAATGTTCACATACAGACGCGGAAAGAGCATTGATTGGAACATGGGCAATTTTGGAAGTTAAGGCAGCCCTATGCAGAGGATATAAACTGTTAGAAACATATGAGATATGGAGCTTTGAAACAGAGAGTTATAATAAATTAACCCGTTCAGGAGGTCTATTCACAGAAATGATGAATAAATTTATTAAGATGAAGCAGCAGGCATCAGGATGGCCAAGTAAATGCAGTACAAGGGAGGAAAAGCAACAATATATTGAAGATTTTTTTGAGAACGAAGGTGTTAAATTGGAATATTCAGAGATTGTAAAGAACGCTGGATTAAGATCCTTAGCCAAATTAATATTGAATTCGTTTTGGGGGAAATTTGGACAGCGCGAAAATCAACCGAAAACTAGCATAATAAATAAACCTATGGAATTTTATGCCCTGTTCACCAATCCTTCCATCGAAGTACACCATATCCTCCCTGTCAATGAAGAAACAATCATAGTCAATTGGGGTTACAAGGATGAAGCTGTCGATTCACTTCCTACAGTTAACGTTTGTATTGCCGTCTATACTACTACTCAAGCCCGACTCAAGTTATATAGCTACTTAGAAGAGCTTGGAGATCGAGTGTTATATTATGATACAGATTCAGTTATTTATGTTAGCCGTGAAGGAGAATTTGATCCCCCGATAGGAGAATTTGTAGGTGATATGACTGATGAATTGGAATGTTTTGGCAAAGGTAGTTATATAACAAAATTTGTGTGTGGTGGTCCTAAAAATTATGCGTATGAATATTTCAACGCAAATGAAAACCTTTTTAAAACAGAAATCAAGATAAAAGGTATACGTTTAGACCATAAGACATCAGAGCTTGTGAATTTTGAGTCAATGATGAACATGATTCTAAACCCCGGAGAAAACGACCATATACCTATACTTTCTCAAAATATACGCCGTACAGCGAATCATGAGATAGTAACAAAACCCGAAGTAAAAATTTATAGGCCAAAATCGGAGAAACGCAGATTTTTTAATGATCACACCTCTATACCTTATGGATTTAAAAGACATCGTTTATGTAGTGACACTTTGTAGTATTTAGAACCATAGAACATTTGTAATTTAGTTCCTGTAAAATAATGTGTATATGCATTCCAAGATTAAAATACTTTTAATAATTATTTTGTTTCATTTAACTCCATGCAACCCTAGCACCAGAATTTAATTCCCTGGATACAGAAACCCCATTTTTTTCAAAATTTGTTTGAAAATAGACGAGGTTTTAAAAATAAGACCCAAAATAGAGGCGTCTGCCTGCAAATTAAATTGATTCTTTTTAAATTTTAGGGGACAAGCTCAAATTATTAGATATTGCCTTTCTTAAGAAAATAACATCATTAAGTTTGTTTTTATTTTACTAAAAATACAAAACAATTTTAGTTTTAAATTCAAATGTATTCTAAAGAACTAGCACAAAAATTATACATTTGTATATTAAAATTATGCTATTGCTATTCTATGTTGTTTTTTATGTTTTGTGAACAATTTGTAATGCTTCTGCATTTTTTAGCTAATTTTCTCAACAACTATTTTTAGACATTTTTTCTCTACAGACATTTTTAAAAAGTCGTCATGGGACCAATTATATATTGATCACGTTTTTTATTTCATTAACTGAGTAAAGATAGAAGAACTTTTTTTTTATTCTTACTCATTGCACCACCGTTTTTTTTTATTTCCTTTTAAACCTTTAGCACCAGTAAGTATCAAACAACAACAAAATATACCAGCGTGTTTTCAGACATTTTTTTTGCTGAAGTTTCGATTTTTCGATCGGAAGTACCGCCTGAGCAGGCGAACGATAAACGCTTTTATCACATCTTCCCAACGCTTTTTTATCAGAACGAAATTCAGGGGGCGATCATTTATGCGCAAATGGAATTCTTCTTTTGCGCCTTATGAATACTCAGATACGACCATGGCTTTTTCCCTTGTTAACTAAGGTCTGGGTGACGTCACGAGACCCCTATGAACCTACCTTGTAATTATTGTACCTTGCATACGACAACTGGGGCCGGCCCCCGAGTAGCAAAGAGAAAAAAAAAAGTGTTTCTTATGTCGTCAGCTTACGCTTATTACGAATAATTTCTTAGCATGCCTGTAGTAACTTGCAAGCTTTCCTTTGTTTTTCTCATGCAATCGAGATACCGACCTGAGTATGGCTGATTATTTTGTTTTTCATTATACCTACTTTCGCGGGCTCTTTGCAAACAGCGATCAATGTAGGGCAGTGATGGGCAAACCTACACAGCTAAATCAATGCATTTGTGTAAAAGTCATTAAAAGCTTTCTGAAGCTTCACACTGTTATCAAGTTTCGAACAAATATAATTTAAGTTCATATATTCACTAGTTGTTTTTAATTTTGACAAATAAATTAATAAACAATTTGAGAAATAAATCTTAAAAAATGAAGGTGCCGTAACTCGTGTTTTTTTAATTTACTTACCGTAAATAAAAGTAACAAAATTTAAAATATTTTGCGTTTTATATTTCTAAAGGAAAAGGTTTTCTAAAAATTAAACAGTATTCGATTTTTTGAATTCATTTAATCGTTTTCCATTATGTTTGAAGATAGTAGCTAACGTGCGATAGCATACCATACATTGAGCTTCATCAAAAATATTTTGTGCAAATAGAAATTGAAATTCCCACTCAACAAAAAACATTTTTGGAAAAAACAAATTTTCATTAATTCGAAAAGATCTAAAATAAAACAACTACATAATATTGAAAACCTAATACAAAAAATTCCAAAATACGTACCCTCTGTGTAACAAGCCCAAATTCTTGCATTCAATTTAATGTACTGCTTTAACAGTGCATCCCTTCGTATGAGCACAAAGCTCCCACTCACATGAAGTCTTAATTAAAGAGTGATATGCTTTTTGTTGGATAATCGAGTCATCTGACTTCGTGTACATATTCAAAGCTTTAAAGCTCATTTGCTCGCGAGCATAGGAATGCCCATCACTGATGTAGGGTATTAAGTTTTGTGCTTTCTGATTTTGCTTTGAATTCTGTGCTCCTGTTACTTTACTTGTAGATTCACTGGTACATACAGTTATTTTTGCTTTTGATATGCTGTTCTCGCATAACATTTTTTTATTACAAATAATATTATCAATTGCTGTTAATAATTTTATACTCTAATCCTAAAAGCTTCTTTACAACTAACGACTTGGCCTAATTGGTTAAGGCAATGGTTATCAGGTTTTGTCTGGATTTTAGTGGCCGCGGGTTCAAATCTCGACAAAAAAATGACTTCTTATTTATTGTTTTTTATAACAACCGTCTTGAACCGAAAATTTTATGATGTCATCAAATAAAAGAATCCCCTCCGCCCGAGCATGACGACAACGGATCGTAATTGCGAAATTATTAATTCTAGAAGTTTCAAGAAAAATAAATTTTAAAATTCGATGAAATTTCTGACGTGGAATCTTCTAGATTAAGAATTCCTCTAACGCATGCCCAACTTAGGTACATAAAAAACGTGTGTGGGTGTTTGCGACATCACCCAACAACAGCTGATGACGTCAGAGACAAGACCGTACCGTCTGGCCAAGGTGTCCAACAGCTGATGACGTCAGAGACTGGACTAGAAATATAAAAGCTCGCTGAATTGAAATTAAGCAAAAAGCTTTCCGCGGTCGGGGTGGCGGGCCCATGCGCCCCGAGAAATACCAGCCTTATTCAGCAAGATTGTGGCGCCATATTCAGCAAACTGTCTGGCCAAACTGGCGCATTACCTACTGATGACTCATTACTCGGGGAGTTGATAGGGTGGAACCTTGATTTTTACAGTTTTAGATAGGTAGAAATATTCTGCGTACACTGATACCTTACTCAAGAAAATACATAACATAACGTGAAAATAGATTTTGCCATGTTATTTAAATGGGAAAATTGTTTTATCTAGAGGCACGTTAAAATTAGTGTTAAAAATTTTTTTAAACTGAAAATATACTTTTTGATATATAATATGTAATCGATTTTACCAGTCCTTTTAAATATATTTAATTTGGGAAATAATGTATATAGTTTAAATAAATATAATTTGGAGAAATATACCAAAGATACCTTGTAACAATTTCAAAATTTCGTTTATATTTGGTCGTAAAAATGAATGCCACTCTCATTTCGTCATCTACATTTAAAAGTCCCGATCTTTTTCTCATTTTTATAATCGGTTAATGATGAAAATCCAAATTCGCACAAATAAGATGTGGAAAATTGTAATAATATTTTTAGAGCTTTTTCGGCTATTATAATTTTGCACATAATTATGGGATAATTGCATCGAATGCTCTAAGAGCTAGTGGCCTCGACTACAACATACCCATTTCAATATAGCTGGAAATGTGCAAAAATGTTAGTTTAGGTCGTCTCGAGGAAGGAATGGCTGGTATGGCTAAATGGTAGCGGCGGGATGAGCAGCCTTAAATATTTGAAATGGGGTAAAAATGAAAGTTATCGCGAAAACCCTTAAAAAGGGGTATTTTTTGGGGTTTTTAAGGGTGATGCCCATATTTTAGGACTATAGTACCCCAATTTTCGTAATCAGCGGCCCAAAAAACATATAGGGAAAGAGTTTCAAAACGGTGTCATGTTTCGACGTCCGAAGGCGCGATTTGAATGGACTAAAGCTACTCTCTTCCCCCGAAATTGTAACCTATGGTATGGGGTCTTTTTTCTACCGCCTCAACTGTATGGCTGTTGTTATTAGAATAGTAGGAACTATCATTCCTGGAAATTTGAGATGTATTAAAATGAGTAAAAATTTTCATTTTTACCCCACTTTCTCATCCCACCGCTTCCCTTGGGCCATACCGGTCATTCCTTCCTCGGTACGACCACTGACATATAGAATGGACTGCTCATCAGGAAATTTTCATTGCACCAATTCGTTCCATAGATGGCGAACCTTTTTTCACTGACATGTAAACACGTCAGTTACTTTTGTAAATTAAATTTTTTTATATTCGTTTTTGGACGATGGGAACAACATAAATTTTTATTAAAAAAAATAACAAATGCAATTTTGATATTATTTCCCTTTTAAAATGCCTTTTTCATTAATTACAAATATTTATGTTAAACCATGTCAGTTTCTCTACCTCTGTTTCATCTATATGTCAGTGATTCCGGGGCTTATGGCGAAAAGAGACAGAAATAAAAAAATCACTATACCCATCTATTTTTTGTAAATATTTTGACATTAGTTCAAAGGAAGAAATGAAAACATGTATGGCAACTTTAATATTGTGCAACCGTTGTGGCGGTTTTATTTCAAATTTCGATTAACATCATTCCAGAATTTTATTTACCGTTCTTATTTTACTGCAAAGATAAAAAGTTATCTTATTATGTGGTTTATTGAAAGTCAAGAGTAAAAATATTTAAGATAATGGAAAAGTGTGCAGTTTTTGAATGTCAAATTTTATTTTCTCAAGTTTGGCACTATCTGATTTTATTTCTGCCAGTGAATGCACTGAACTCTTAACACGAAATTTAACAAAATTTGAGTTCGGTGGCAAAAGGGGCTTATGGGTGAGAGAGGACTGTACTTTTCTACACTTTTTGGTGCCATGAGTTTGTATGGGAATTACGCAGACGACATTGACATCATTGGAAGCTGTACAAGAAGCTTTCATCCAGATTGAGCGGGCGTCAGGAAATCTAGGACTGCACATCAACGAACGCAAAACAAAGTACATGGTGGCCTCGTCTGCAAGAACACCTAACATTGGTCCCACAATCAAGGTAGAGGAACACGAGTTTGATGTGGTAAAATCATTTACCTACCTTGGGTCAATAGTAGCAGCCGACAATAGCATGGAACCTGAAATACCCGCACGACTGCTAAAAGCCAACAAAGCGTACTACAGTCTGTCAAGGCTCTTCAAATCCAAGCTTCTAAGCATAACGTCTAAACTTTTACTATATAAGACGATGGTCCTGCCGGTCCTCACATATGCATCCGAAGAGTGAGTGCTTAGCAAAAAGCACTCGAACCTCTTGGCGGTGTTCGAGAGGAAAATACTTCGGAGGCTTGTGGCCCCTTATGTGAGGAAGAACGATTTCGGAGACTCGACAATGACGAGATCAACGAGCGCTATCGCGACATAGATGTTGTGAAGAAAATAAAGCTCGGTAGACTCCGGTGGGCAGGACATCTAGCTCGTATGAGTGAAGATGGGGTGCGACAGCGAGGGAGACCCAACCTCCGCTGGAAGGATGGCGTAGACCAGGACGCCATAGGGATGCCAAACTGGATGACATCGGCTCAGAATCGGGACCGGTGGAGAGAAGAGTTGCGAGAAGCCAGGACCGGATCCCGGTTGAAGAGCCGTTAAAGAACAAGAAGAATGTCTGATGAGCAGCCCATTATTATATGTCAGTGCGTACGACCTAAACTAACATTTATGCACATTTTCAGCTTTATTGAATTGGGTAAGTTGAGTTGAGTTTACACGGATGCACACTGCATTAAGCTGTGATTTTTACACGGTATGTAATTAGCTGTCACTTTTAGTTCGGCGATTAAATAGTGAATCAAATTTCATGCAAATCTTCGAAATCTTTAGTTCTTTCCCCATTGGCTCCGGGTTTTTTTGATTTTAGAAGTTCTTTTAAATATTTCTGCTTCATTCCTATATTTGATTTTAATTTGGGGATAAAAATTCGAAATTTTATACATTCAAATGTCTACACCGCAGTTGCATCAAATAAGTTCTGCATCAAATAGTGAACTAAATTAATGCAAGCGAGGAAGTTTTACACGGCTGCATCAAATAATTAAATTTAATTTAATACAGTCGTGTAAACTCACTCTATAATATTAATCCAAAAGGAATTAATTGACTCTTCCGAATGTTTTGCAATTAAATCTCGATTTTTACAAAGCGAAATTAGTTCTTCCTCTTCATTCAAAGTTAATTCATATACAGAGGTATCCCTTATCACGCAAATAGGTTGCGAACCCAATCATCCAAGATGTTCCCTTAACCACGAATAACTTCTTAATTTGCTTAAGCTAATGGCCTCGATTCCCGAAACCGGCGGCGCGAAAGTGAGTGCGAATTTGAAACTTTGCGACTCCCGAATTCGCAATCGCGAATTGAACGCGAATTTGATTCCTGGAAAAAATCGGAGTGAATACTCACGCGATTATACAATTCGCGATGTCGGGTTTGCTTGGTCAAATTTGACGTTTCAAATTCGCTGGAAAATTGTTGCGAATCACACTGTGAAAATCCTAATTGGACGTCCGGTCGCACTAGAGGCAGCCCCACCTAACTTTTACTAAATAATAGTATAGCAAATACAGCAAAAAATGTTTTATTTTATTTCCATAAAGCCACCGACAATAGTTAAATATACCATCTGCTTTTTAGAACCCTCTTCAACAACATTATTAGGCCCAATTAGACAATTCTTGATTGTAGATCCTTTATTTGCAACCGCACGGTTACAAATTATTTAATTCTATGTTACACCTAAAAAGAATTTCGGTATTGAACATTTAAAAAAAACAAACAAATATAAATTTAGTTCTTTACTTTCTGATTAAAGCCCACAGACGATAAACGCAACTTTAACACTCTAACACCAATTTTGTCCTTAAGAGCTTCTGGTTTTGTTTCTGGATGAATCCCAATTAAATCCCTTTCAGTTACACTGCCATCGAATCCAGCGGGTAAAATAAGAGCAGCCACCGAAGCATCATGTTGGCGAACCTATTTAACCGATACACGCTAACAATTGCTAACTACACCGCAGGAAATTACATTTAATTACACTTCTAATTTCCTTTTTTATTCTTACAAAACTTCAAATACCGACTTTGACATTTCCCATTTGTCAAAGAATCAGCTGATTAATTTCGGAGTTTTTAAATTCGCAGTTTAATATGGCAATGCTCTCGGCGGATATAAGAATCGCTCAAGAACTGTGAGGGGAGTACCAATCGCGACGGGAGTGTCCACGCCGCCGGTTTTGGTAATCGAGGCCATTATTCCCCTTGACAAATAATTTACAAGTTACATAAGTTAAATTTCCTTTTGCAATTTGCTTTTCAAAATGGAATTAAGATATTTGATTTTCTTAGTATAACCTTTCGATTTTTGAAAATATCGTAAAGAAATTTTGAGGGAAAGTAGAAATTATAACGCTGAAGGCATATATGATAAAAGACTCATTTTCGCTTATGTCGACATAAGATGTTTTGGCTTTTGACCACAGATATCATGGAGGCTATACAAGGAGACAAAACTACGTGTTGTCAATTTTCGTTTGATTATTGGTGGCGCTGCAGTCAAATGTACCCCAAAAAACATGGCCGATTGTATTTATCCGGTTCATGGCAAAGTTCGTTTATTACTAATATATTTTACGTTTACCAGCTTACAGCTGTTTACCAGCTTCTAAATTCAATTTATATCAATGCGATTATTCGTAATTAATCAATTTTTGATGTTTCCAATGAATTTTTATTAATTTCATAACATAAGAATCAAATAAGCCAATAAGCATAATTTATTATTTAATCATGTATAACGTAAAAAAAGATAAAAAGGATAAAAAAACTCGTGTATATTTATTTGCCTTAAAAGAGCTAAATTTTATTTCGTTACCAAAAAATGGAGTAACAATTTCCCACTAAGTTTTCTTTTGGTGTATTTTTTTAGATTTCAAAAACAAATAATTTTTTGTTTAACATTAAACAATTTTTTTTATGTATATGCATATCCGACACATTTTGTAATAACAAATCTTAAAATTTATATTTCTTTTATTCAATTGACAATATTTAATTCCTTTCAAGTATAATTACCAAATGTGTATCATTCAGTCGCTAAGCAATTTGTTATTTTATTTTCGTTAGTATTTAAATTATTTATTTTTTTACATTTTACTAATAATTAATTTGTCTTTAAAAACTACCAAGGCAAAATTTGATTGATAATTTTATTTTAATTTTATTTCATTTGATTTCTTCTATAATTTGATTCTTCTTTACAATGTTTTACCATTTTATCGCTATAGTGTTTTGCTAATTTTCATTAAAAATTCATTTATATTTTCATGAAAACAATTTGATTTGATTGATTTCGTTTATTTTTTAAATTATATTTTGTTATTGTTTGGTTTTGTTATTAACAACGTCGGAAGATTTATCATTATTGCCTGTTAATGTTTTTCTTTTTTAATTTTGATTCTTTCTTTTTATTTAATTTTTGTGATAAAACGAGAAGATGTTTCAAAATTTGTGATTTTGTCTCCTTTTTATATTAATTTACATAAATTACATATTAATTTGGCAGAAACTTAAATGCAGATTGTTTCAAAAAAAATCCGGGATATTTGTAAAATAACTTACAAACTCAGAATTGCTAAAGGGATCCAATATTAATAGATATGATAAATGGTGTAGTAAAAATCTCCATTAGTCTGTATCAGTTGACGTGACTATGGGGCGCGACTTATTATTTATTTTCCAGTCGATCCGAAAAGTTATGATTTGAAAAACCTACAACAACCTTGGAGTTTCCGAACGTAGTTTCGACTTATGCCCGATTTCTTCACAATGGGTTATACCTCTGCTAGCTTTATCCATAGTATATCTAGAGAAATTGGTTTTCTTCACTTTTGCTATCGTTGATTTAAGACTTATCGGGGGGTTAAAGTTAACTGGCCAATTTTGAGGGTTTATCTCTTGGTTAGTGTCAAAATATTGTTGTTGACATATTTTTAAATATTTAATTATATTAAAAATGGACGCATTTATAAATGTTTTCTCGACCGATGAGAGCGAAGAGGAAAATTTAATGGAAAATATTACATTAAAATTAGAAAAAATACATTTTCATTCATAAATTAGAACATTAATTTAAGTATTAAGTAGGCGGAAGTATTTGCCTGTATCCCAATTACAATTTAAATATTTTTTAAATTATTTCAACGTTTGACGTCAAAAAAACCGCCAAATTATAATTTTGCGTTTTTTTTAACGAGACTTGCGCAAAAGCCAAACATATCTCAGCAATTTGCAGAGATGCCATATGAATGGTAGGTTAACTATCTGTGGAATACGTAACTTTGGATTCGCGTGAAGAAAACCGTCCCACATTTAATCGAAGTTTATCTTTATTCGAAAGTTAGAAAACCCGTGGATAAGTTTAAAGTGAAGAAATCGGGCATTAGTATTTCTTCATAGATAGATAAGTACCCAAAATGACCAAATATTCGCTGGAGAGCGTTCTGGTGTTTTGTTTGCTTTTTTGGAAGCTTATTTAGCTTATTTGGAAGGTTCTAAGTAACTCATTCGTAGCAGTTGTTACATGTGGTATTATCAAGAGCCAAAAGTATCAACGGTCCTAAATACACGCGGTTGCATTCATTTGAAGAAAGATTTTATATGAGTTTGCTGAAAATACACCAGGATGCATGGAAGCGACGCAAGTTTTGTGTAGCAATACGACACCTGCTTTTGTTTCATATGTATTGACCCCCATGCATTTGGGTCCGATGAATTTTATATTATTAACTTATAGTAATAAACAACACTAGTTCTTTTTGAGAGCGCACCTAATTTTGATTGTTTTGTTAAATTTAAATGCCCATACGTTTCGGAGCTGTAATTTATCATGTCTATCAATTTTATATTGAACAACGATTTCAGTGTAAACTTTGCTAAGGCAGAAGCGCAACCACTGATTGCCTTCTTAGACAACGACTTAAAATTGAAACTGAATAATGATCTTACAATATCGACTACAAAAGCGAGAAGATTTATCAATACAACAGTTTGTAGACATTTAGATAAATTCCAACCTCCAACTTATGTGTCATAGTTTAGCTATCATAAACCCTTTTCATCACTTTTAAATTTGCATAAAGACACTAATGAATAAAGATATGTTTTCAACTTATCATTGCACATGTTCAATTTTTACAATTATTTGCTTAGCCTAAAAATTTCCTTCTTCCCTATTTTTAAAGTTTCACTTCTAACGCGGTCACCCTTTTTATTTCTAAACTAAAAATTAACCTAAACAGTGCATGATTTTTAACAAAGTGATTCCATAAAATACAAATTACAAATGGTTTAATTGTAGAGCGTCTGAAGCATAAATGGGAAACCATCCCTGGAGCTATTGAATATTGGAATTTTGAGAATACTTGTGGGATTAACAAGTGAGTTTGGCTTATCTATACCGCCTTTGCTTTGATGTCTTCTCAGGATATGTGTTTAAATCGACCCTGTGAATTGGAGGAATTAGGTTTCATCTATAAGAAAATATTTCTTATGTTCATCAAAAAATGACGCGCAAGAAGAGACTTCACTGTAAAAAAAAATATAATTGTGTATTAAAGAACACATGACAGAAGTGAAACTTCGCGTACCATAATAAAGAACATATAGACATATGAAAACTTGACGTCAATATAATATTAACGAAATAATAATCTTTAATACACAAACGGAAGTTTTTAAATAACCGACTTCTCATTTATACTGTACCGATGCCTGTGCCATCTATGAACAAATTTAAATAAATTGTAAATATTTTCCTGCTCTTTTGACGATGATCTACGCGAAATTCATCAGCTTAAGTTGTTAAAATCCAAAATGTTAAACGAAATAAAGTGCATTGATTCAATTATGAAATTAGTGTTACAAAACTTGCACATTAAAGTGACAGCTGTAAACGAGTGAGAAGGCAACTTCCGTTTCATAGGGCTGTCCTTGTTTTTGTTGCCAATTCTGAATTTTACTCGTACCTGCTCGAATCCTCAGAACGGGAGAAAGGAACTTTAACTCCAAAATCCCCGGAACGAGAGCAAGGAAGTTGCACTTCAAAAACGTCCAACATATTACTGGAAGTTTTATTCACAAGCAGTTTTGTAAATTTACAACACATATTATTGGGAATATTCCTAATAAACGTCAAATTCTTCATGTGAAGTTACAAAATTTATAGTAATTTTACAAAACCGTATACTAATATTACAATAAGTGTGTAGTAAATCAGTATTTCATATGGCGATTTGTAATTTTACTGTGCATTTGCACTGTAAATTTACATATTTTTTTTACAGTGTTGTGTGATAAATCACGATCCTGCTAATGATCCTTATTGTTTTATTGGTGGCAAAACCTGCTATTGGTATTTTGGCATCGTTATTCTCCTAAATTAATTATTTTTGCTTGCACCCTACGTTTTTTCTGTATATACATATGTGGATAATCTTGTAGATTGTTAATTTAAGTTTGTAGATTGAATTTTCATTTCAACATAGAAAATTTCTTTTCTAAGATTTTCATTTTTTTCGTTTGTTATCGGTTGACTTGCTCTTAGCAAAGTAATAATAAATTTAACAATTGAGAAAGTAAATAATGATATCGGATTTTTTGAATTACAAACTGCATTGATTATTGCAAGATTTTGTAAAGAAGGCAAATATGGAAAAGCACGGAAATTTGTACTTTTGTTAATTTGCTATTTACCAAAAAAGCAATCCGTAACGATGTGCTTTCTGATATGAAAAAGGTCGTTTTTTAGTTGTTCGAACCTCGGAAATATTCTCCTCTCAAGTAATTGAACATTCTAGAGGCAAAATCACATTTCAAACAAAACATCTGCATCGGTATTTTGTATTCTATTAAATCCTTTTAACATATACTAGCTACAAAATTAATAAAATAAACAAAAATACAATAAAATTTGAATTTATCTTACAATATACTCGTATCTTCTAATTTTTGCGTCATTCACAACCATTTTGCTTATTTTTTCTTAATACTAAAGTTTAATTAACTCTTTAAGGACTATGAATAGACTAAGACTCGGTTTTCTTATTTTGTGCTGCAGCGGATATGCACACTTTCTGCACGCATCTATAAATTTTATACGCATGCAATAAAGCACCCAAAATACGTGGCATGTGGTTTTTCCTGGGATTTAATTCAAGCTTATTATTATTGAACGGTAAATGAATGTAGACCTGCTTTTTGTTTTTCATGGTAAGCGGCTATTAATCGATTTTCAGGTTTATACCATCGCAACTGCATTCGCCGTGGACTTTTGCAATAGCGGCAGACCCTGGTGCATCCAGCTCTAGTGATGCTGGCAGCGGTTATTGAGTGACGATTCGTTTTTTCAACGTTGTTTTCGAACTTATACTATATTTATACTTTCTATATAGTCCAGTGAAATGGCCGAAAAAAGGGCCAACTGAGAATTTTGGATAGGTCGCTGTGGGTCTGGTCGTGAGAATAAAACCCAGCTTTTGGTGCTTCTGAGGTGGGCTTCGGTCGGCATCTTCTTTAGAGGAGGAATTTCTTTTTATGATCCTAAAACCGTGAGCCCTACAGCAGTTTTTAAAGCACATTGTTTTAGGTAATCAAATTGTTTACAGCTTTTGTAAATAACCTTTTGCTCTAATATTAATAACAAGTCGTGGGTTAAGAACTAGAGAAGCGTAAGGGCAAAATGACAACTTCTCAGGGGAGCCGAAAAACAATTCAAATTTACCTACCGTTATCTTATAGCTCTTATATGGCAAAATCTATAGTAGTTAGATATCTGATTTTTACTAATAATAAAGCTTTATTTATCGGCTACAGAATAGTGTAATCTTTTGGTCAATCATAAAACGATTTCATTTTAAAAAAATTTATTTTTCAAAAACTGGTTGACATACGTCATTGTGGCTGTTACATAAATTCAATAATGTGTGAAAGCAAAGGAACTTCCGTTAAAATGGCTATCTCTCGTGGCTTCTTTAAAAATGTAATAAAAAATAATTAGTCGTGGTCGACCGGCAAATGGTTGTAAAAATCATGATATGTTGAAGGAATAACTCCAGATCGACACAGCTCTTGCAAATCGTTGTACTTATCTGCTGATATAGCTATTGGACCACTGTAAGCTTTTTGCAAAATTACTCTCGACGAGGTTGCTCTTTTGCCCCTTCTGAATACCTTAATTTTTTTGAAGCTTTCGCTGTCCAAGTCATATTTAAAATAGATATGTTCTGGGTCATCATATTTAGTGCCATAATAACGTTTTTTTGGCAGGGAGAAAAATGACGGAAGCTTGCGAAACAAGGACCCATAAGCAGTAACGGTACTTTACGTTTATTTGGCACGAAACAAACTAAGGCTACATAATCAAACTTTTGGCGTTAATAACGAATGCCAAGATACGTTATTTGAGCGATTACATTAAAGGCATATTCAGTGTCCTATTCGCTCTGTAAATCGAGTTACGATCGTTACGCTCGTAATTTTTTTGGACAAGATTATTGTAAGTAGAAACACTTCATTTTGGCAATAAACAAATACCTTTTGTTTTTATACGTTTTTGTTGTACTAAGCAATCTACACACTACATCGTTCCAGTTTTTTGGCACATCAAAATATGGGGATTAAAAAAGCGAATGGCGAAAAATTTTTTTTTTTGTATTTTTGCCCTTACGCTTCTCTAGTTCTTAACCCACGAAGTAGACTATTATTATATTATTTTAATAATAAAAAAGGTAAAAAAGATAATTTTTTTGGAGACAATGAAGTTGAAAGCGATATAAGTCTTTTTATTACTGATTCTTCTGAAAAAAATTGTTTTTAAATACTTTTTAAATAAGGGTGTTTTCATTGATTTTAAAGCGATGCAAAAGCGTGAAATAGATAAAAATAAGTGTATATTATTCCATTTTATAGTACAATTTTTTATAGTGTAGTATTTTTTGATGTGAAAGATTGAGTTCAGAGCTCAGAGGTCACCCTTTGTATGAACCAGTCAGTGATGGTGCAATGTCTAATAGTAAAGCGCGAACGATAGATGAAGGATATGATAAGTTAAAGGAAGTCGGGGGATATATGAGGAGGAGACCGTAAGTTCGGGAAAATGGACTGCAGACTGCGGTAGAGCTACTGCGGTACAGCCATGAATTTCTGTGCAACAATCGCTATGATAATAGCGGTAAAACTTAGGCAGGTATGTAAAAGGAGGAGCCAATGCCGGTATCACCGATGAATTGGGGAGCTCGGCTTTGCACATTATCTAGAAACGAAAGGCAGTTTTGATTTCCCCGATCGATTGATTGTAAAAACGCGAAAAAGAACTAGTGATAAAATTGAGTCCTTGGGAACACAGGCATAGATGGTGTGAAGTTGATTGCAGGAAAGAAAGCTGAAGTAATAAATTTTACACGGAACTCACATCTTAAAAAAGGAAAGTTTTATTATTTGGTGAATGCCGAGCGCATGGGAGGAGGCAATGTGAATGTACTTTTGATATAATAGTGACCATCAATAAAGGAGCTTAAAACTAGTATTGACTCTTATGTTTTTTTTTGTAAATATATATTCCAGTTTTCGAAGAGTGCTATTTTTATTTAAGAGTGACACTTTCATTTGTAAAAAGTGTCAGGCTTAGGCCATATCATCATTTCAAGCGTCAATTTTTATCATAAACTTCTTGAAAGCCGCAAAAGAATAAAAGAACCAACCAAAAGAGTAAACTGTAAATTTGATTTTAGTTATTTAGTAGCAGTAGCAGGAAAAAATATATGGATTGCTTATACTAATTCAGTGCACTCCTATTTAATAAGTGAGTACCTCACATGTCTTCGATTTACCTGCATTTACACCGCTGTGAATCAATAAGAATAACTCTAACTGAAAAATGATTCGCAATGCTGTACAAAAAAGCTTTAACACAAGATCAATAGTAAAAAGAGTTTTATCGCTTTCAACTTAATTATTAACAAAAATTTTTATCATTTTAGCTTCTATTTTTTATTGTTAAACGACAAAACGTTTTAACTAAAGTTGTAAATAACTTGTTTATCTAGTTTTCAATCCGTTAAACAAGATGGTGGCCAAACTCTTTGTTCGATATTGAAAACTAAGCTTGACGATCACGACTAGTCTTGACCAACTATAAATTAAAAAAATGCTACCTATCCAAAGCGAACAGTTGAAGAACTATTTTATTGGACTAAGAATTGTAATCTTTTTACAATTTTTTGTTTTCTTAATATACGAGTATTTCTAGATAATCAGGAATTAGAATTTATAGTATTAGTATGGCGTAATGCCTTATCGTTGACAAAATGATGTACTCACGAGTGTGAAGAATCTTTCTTTGTAGTAATTTCAGTTCGATTCCAAAGATTCATTGCTCGTTTTTTATTCCAAGATGAAAAAGAAACAGTTTTAGACGAAAATTAAGAAAAGCGATTATCTGAACACGTTTTATAAATGGCAAAAAAAAAGATTTTTCGAAATTTATCTAGAGAAAAAGTGTAACGAGGATTTTAGATTAAATTCTTGAAAAGCGTGAGTGGGTTGTATTCGATTTGTTCTTTTTGAAGTTTTATTTTATTTTTCTCATTTAAAGCACTTGTTGTTAACATTTACCTTTAAAAATGTCTCTTAACAGAATTAATTACCATTTTTGTTTTTTTTTGTTTTTCACCTATCCTCCTATTATTTACACGTGTATATAATCTCTTTATTAAAAAAAAATGTCTAACTCTAATCACTTGGAGCATCCGGTTTTGTGCCATCGGAATCTAAGCTTAAGCAATTAGATAAATAGTGTTCCATTGAGCGATATACGTGTTCAAGGACGCCATTTAATTCGTGTCCTTCGTCGGCATATGTCTGTTAAATAAAAGTATTAATTCTCCTGTAATTTTACTATTCAATTGTGTATTAGTACTTACCTGATATCGGAACAATACCCCGGCTTCTGTCAGTGATCTAGCTAATTGAACACCATGTACGTAAGGTGCGCTAGAATCCGCTAGGCCATGTATAAGGAAGTAAGATAGTGGAGGTATGTGACGAGCCCGTTGCGTTGCATCAGCCTCCACATAGCCTTTGTAATTTTCAGCGGGAAGACCTAAAATTCGTTCTGTAAAGGCAGAATCTGAAAAAATAACAATAGTAAATATTTACCCTAGCTGGCTGGAAACCAATAACAAAAACTTTCAATGCTCATAATCAATAACAAATAGTTTAGGAATAGCAACTCACGAAAAGGTCCTTTTCAGATCTAATATTTGACTTATAAATTATATTTTGATAATAGTGCAGCTTCTAAAACTTCCGGACGATTTAGTGCATTTTCCATTGTTGTTTTAGTAAGTAATGTTCGAAACGCATTTGTAACGTATTTGAAAAATTGCTTTTCTTAAGAAAAAGAAGAAAAACCAGAATAAGACTTTTAGGAAACACTCAGAGTGACTTATGTAACGGTCGGCCTTAATTTGCATATCAGCATTTGAAATTTCCATACAATAATTCCACCAAAATTTCTCAGCCCAACCTTTTTTTTTATCCATGCAATATTATTCATAATTTCCATACAAAAACTTTTGCTAAAATACGCACGCCTCTGCGCATATTATTTCTTGCCTATCCCATTCTACGGCATAATGCACGCACACAAAAGTTTTCGCGCAACAAAATTGTCGGCGGGTAACAGCCCAACCAATCCCCTTACAGAGTCCCAGTGAAGCCGAATGCTTCTTGGAAATTTTTAGTCTTGCCATCTTTTAAAATTCCCCGATACCATTACCCCATCCTCTATTTTCAAGGACACGACCATATAAGGGAATAAACGCTGTTCGATAGCGATTTCCTTTGGGTTTTTTTCTGCCCTCACCCCCCCCCCAACACTGATGCGCCAAGGGCTAAGTTTTGAGTTGGCGTCGGTTTTTAAAGAGTCGGGAAGTAGCATTCAAGGAAGTGAGTCGAAAAATAGTTTATGAACGAGCGGGTCGAAAAACAAAAAAAAACCGAAAATAATTAAGAGACCAAGTCGGTTTGGATAATTGCTTCGGGTTTTTGATGTTTTTAAGTCGGATTTGTGCCGCAGCTTGGATTTGTTTTTTTAATTAAAACCGATAATAAGCAAAGCGTGATCACGATAATAGATCTCGATATGATTAAACTGCCAGAACCAAAAGCAAAAAGAAAGAGAAATTTTTATAAATGAAATAAGTGTAAGCAAAAAGAAAAAAAATTTTTTTACGTTTAATAAAATATGTAAAAGTTTTTTTTTACGCCAAAAAGATTAAAATTAAAATAAGGTAAAAGTTTTATGCAAAAATTAAAGTAAAATGGAATAAAAGTGGTGTGCGAAGAAAAAAAAAAACAGGAAAAATTTTCATGCAGCATAAAAAAATTAAATAAAGAGAAAAAAAGAAAGAAAAATTTTCATGCAGAATTAAAATTAATTAACAAAAAAAAAATGAGTGCTCATGCAGAATTAGAATTAAATAAAGAATAAGTGTTTATGCAGAATCAGAATTAAGTAAAGAAAAAGAAAGTTTTATATGCAGAATCAGAATTAAATAAAGAAAAAAGAAGCTTTTATACAGAGTTAGAATTAAATAAAGACAAAGTTTTATGCAAGTAAATTGAATTAAACTGAAGAAAGTTTTTTTGTGAAGCCAAAGAAAAATAACAGGGTCCCTAGAGGTAATTAACAAAAAAAATCAAAATGAAAGTTTTTTTGTGAAAAAAAAAGGAAAAAAAAGCAAAACCAGGTAGATTTCGAAAAACAACAAACTAAGATAAAAGGTTATTTTTTTTCGAAAAGGAGTTTTGGTTTGGTTGTGAGACCGTACAAAAAAAAGAAATAAGGAGTTTTTTTTCCAATATAAAAACAAACAAAAGAAAAAGAAAAAAAAAACAAAAAAAAATTAAAACTGTCTTTATACCAATTTAGAATGTGCAGAAGACCATTCATTATATTTCTTTATATTATAACTATATGATACCACACAATTTTTTTATACCAATTTAGAATGTGCAGAAGACCATTCATTATATTTCTTTATATTATAACTATATGATACCACACAATTTTTTTATATACCAATTTAGAATGTGCAGTAGATCATTCATTATATTTTTTATATATTATAAATATGGGATCCCAAAAATAATTTTTTCTATGTAGCAATTTAGAATATTTTATAGTATAAATACATTGTAACCACCACAATTACCAGAAAAAAAAAGGAGAAGAAAAAAAGGAAAAGGAAAAACAATTTTTTTATAAAGAATCTGCATGAAAATAAGGAATTTTGTTGAGGTGACGAAAGGATATAGTTTGGTTTTGGTTCTGCTTCTCTCGTGCTGATTACGATCAGCTGTTCGTTTTTTTTGTTGTCGTTTTCCTCGTTGAATTTTGGCTATTTAGCATGGCTCAAGGGGAATAGAAAGGCGATCAGGTGTGGTGCTCTAGGGGAGGTTTTGTCCCTCCAAATATGGTAAGTACCTCATAATTTTTTTCAGGACCCCCTGTATCCCTGAAGCAGAAAGCATGGCTGCTTAACGTCATTACCCCCCCCCCCCCCCCTCTCATATGGCTGTCCAACGTTGAGTAATCTCTATCTCTTCGAACCCCTTTTTGTTATTTTGATATATTGACACGCGGAAGCTTACGGTATGTAGAATATAAAGTAACTGTCTCTAATGACGAGCCTCTACACCACGAACCCCCCCCCCCCAACGGCGAGCTAGCCGCAGCACCGCCAGGCGTGTCCTTATTTCTGGTGTAGAGGGTGAGTGATGATAGTTCGCGAGATAGGTCTCCATTTTTCATTATTATTATCAGCAGTTCAGCCACGGCCATCAGCCTGCTGGACTTCTTTCATAATTCCTTATTAATTTTTTTGTAACGTCATAGCTTTCTTTAACCACGGCCTCTCTAGTTTATATTTGATATATATAATTCTTATATATATATATATATATGACAGTTACAGACATGGCACCTAGGTGTCATGTGTGTAGTCTGCATTGGGTAGTTTTATTTAATTATTTAGTTTAATTTTTATATTGACAGTTACAAGATGACGCCCAACGGGTGTCGTATGTGTACACTGTTCGAGTTTCTTTTTTTCAATAAATTTAGCTTATTTTTATATGACAGTTACAAAAATGGCGCCAACGGGTGTTGTATGTGTACACTGTTCGAGTTTCTTTTTTTTCAATAAATTTAGCTTATTTTTATATGACAGTTACACTTATAATAAAGTTCCTTACGACATGAAAGTGGTAATATTCGAGTTTAACGTAAGTAAGTTTACTCTTACTCTGGCAAGTTTTTGCGGTACGAAAAATCTAACAATAATGGCCTCCTGCTCCCATTATTTTGAATTCGCCATCACAAGAAGATTCATAATAGCAAGCACCTGGTTTAGTCAGAATATAAACAATATGGCATGAAGTTCACCAGCTGGCAGATACAATAACCAAATTGAAAATTTTGGTTAATATCCTTGCTCTATTATTCGAGTTAAGCTTGCTACTAGATATTGCACTATGACGTGAACGACATGACGAACTGGTAGTGTAAAGGGTTGACACCTGAGCTTAGACATTCACATAAAAAAATGGTACTAGCCCGATTAAAAATAAATGATGGCCTTACAACGGGCAAATGCCGACTGTGATTGAAACATAGCCCTCGGCCATCTGGCGGTTAACAGAAGGCTCGTTGCAGGACAGTACGGCCGTACAGGGTGCGATTGACGGTGAAACAACGGCCTTACAGTTCCAATAACGGCCATACGACGGTGGTACGGCGGTCGTATGGTTGCTATTAAGGGTATACGACGGTGGTACAGTGGCAGCAACGTGGATATTCGCCCTCCTATAAGAAAATATATTTCACTGCAATTAAATGTTTGATTATTTTTCGGTTGTGTTTTTTTTCAAGCCGTTAAATAACAAAATTTCCCACTAAAATATAGTAAATCAACACGCACCACACACTTCACGTACAACAAACCGACGACTGGCGAGCTCGTTTCTCTTGTGCATCGATATCTTTAAGTAGGATAAATCTAAAGAACCATTGTACATAACGAAAATGATGAAGTTCCTATAAAACACATTCAACAATACATTTGGTGCAGATTCTTTTTTGGCTCAAATTTCCCGTCGAATGCCCGTTTATACAGCTCATTACTTGGCCTTTTAAATCTTTTGGTCAAATTTGGCCGTCGTAGGGCCGTACGCGCTCCCATTAAAAATGGTTAAAAACTCTACGGCCATCATATGCCCCTTAAAAAGCCAAGCGGCCGGTGTTCGCCCTTTATAAGGCCGTTTTTTATTTTTACTCGGGAGTATACTGGTTGTAAAGAGAAACATTAAAGTAAAAAACCAGACTAGACCAGTGTACTTAACATGGGCAAGAAGATATCACGAAAAATACGTATCAGCCCGAAGGGACACGAAAAAATTCTTAAAGGTAAAATAACTGCAATTAAATAAAGTTACAATAAGAAACGTTCACCGCGTCGTGTAGAGTAGGCTTAACATGGTCCATTCTGAAGTACCAATTTTTAAGGTCACGCTCGGGGATTTCGGGTGGTATTTGGCCAATGACTAGATTTTAGATAATAGCCCAAAGGAAGGGAGGCGTAATATCAAATGGCCAATTCATCGGTCCGAAGCGAGAAATTAACTTTTCACCGAATTGTTCCCGCAATAGGGACCTAATGTCGTCCTGATCTCGGGCCTCTATTTCAGGCTGCTGCGGCGATAACGCGCCAGCTGGATTCCTTTTTCAAGAAATATAATTCGTCTAGCCTAGCCCATAAACCACACCAAGTCGTTGTTTTGTCTGGATGTAATGGCAGCAATTGAACCTCTTCGAGTTGTTCGGCAGTCCAAAAACGGCAATTTTGTTTGTTGCCGTATCCATTTAGCCAGAAATGGACCTCATCGATGAACAAAATGTTGGCCTTCTTCTGAATATGTAATTTGAAGACGTTGTGCCAGGCTATCTTTCCATTATGAAATGTCAAATAATACTGAGCTAAAACGCCATGAAGCTACTGACAGAAACAGTCGCAAAGGCGGTGCGGACATTGGCTTCGCGGTATGTGGCGACTTTTCACTGACATGATGTTGCGGTGTCGGCGGCGCGCTCAGACTTTGAACACAACAACGAAATCAAAGTGACAAGTGGACGTGATAGGAAAAAAAACGTGGATACGGACGTGATAGGAAAAAGAAACCTGAATGATTTACATATAATTTTTCTATCCTACAGGACTTGTCTTTGTTTTAGGTGCTAATTTAATTACCCCAATTTGGAAAAATAAAGATTTTCATTAAATATAAAATCCAACAAATTTGCTATCCCACCCAACACCAACACACGACTCCAAACATATGCCCACCACCATCAAAACACGACTCAAAACACAAACATCTCTTGACACTACGCGGCGGCAACGCGCAGAGAGTAGAAAGTGAAGGAACTTGCGCGGTGTGTGCGTAGCGTAAATCAGCATTTCGTTAGTGCGCATTTGAATACACTACTTCTGTACAAATTTCGCATAAACTTGTTTGAGAAGAGAAGGAAAAGTTAGTTGTGCCGACACGCAGCCCCACAACCCCAGTGCTCAGAGGCCAACAAATAAGAAATGCATCAACAACAATACAATTCAAATTTATTAACTCTTTAAATTTCACAATATAGTTCAACCGATCTACTTTAATAAAATTCGAATTCAATTACAAATAAGAAGTCCAAGTTAAAGATTAAGTACACATCATAACTTCAATAATAATTCAACCTTTAATGGTACTTGACCAACTATTCAAAAAAAATTTAAATATAATTTCAAATAAGAATTCAATGAAAGAGAAAAAAGAACTCAGATATAAATTCACATAAGAATTCAACCACTTTAATAATTATTTCCAATAAGAAGGAATTTTCGCTCATTAAGAAGTCAATGTAATTCAATGTCAATAATAATAAATGTTATTTAATTACGATAAAACTTGTAATTATCAATCACCATACCACATTTAATTTGAAATATATATAGATGAAAATATTTAATATCAAAATATCAATTTTAATGTACTCACTTGACTTGAAATGGCAGGTAAAATTCAACTGGACATAGGGAGGATGGTAGATTAAGGAATTGAATACCTCAGTATTATTAAATTGGCATATTATCTTGTATCAGAAAGCTACAAGATATACCAAATTCAATAACCTGATTGTAAGCTTGTATCAGAAGCTACAAGCGTACCAAAATTAGTAAATTGCCTATAAGCTTGTATCAATAAGCTACAAGCATAACCAATTTAACTAACACCCAATTTCGTACCTTGTATCATGAGCTACAAGGTTGAGTTGGGGTTAACAAAAAATTAGTTAGAACTTGTATCGTAACTACATTATTATTAGTATTATTTTAAACCTACAAGGTTTAATTGATATTATTTAAAAATAGTTATACTTGTATCGAGAACTACAAGTGTAACTAAAGTGTTAGTAGAATGGAATTACACTTTGTATCACTAGCTACAAGATGTAATTATAATTAAAAGAAATTATATTCGTATCAATAAGCTACGAATATAATTTTGATAGATTAGGAGTTATGAGATACGGACCAAGGAAATTGTCGAGAAAAAAACCTTACCTGCTGGGTTGGAAGCTGAATTCAGAGAGAGCGAAAAAATTTTCCAGCCAGATTTTTGTTCAGTTGCGAACTTGGATAGCGGTGTAAACCGGCTTGGTTAGTAGCAACCGAAGGAGGGGACTTTCATTTGTGTTTGTGTATGTGATTGATTTTGTAGTTCTGTAGTATGACCACCTTCAAATTTCAATTGAGTGGAATTCTGAGTGAAATTTTTTTCTTTCAAGTGGATCCGAAATTCTACACGTAATGCTAATTTTTATAAACATAATCATAATAATAAGAAGAAAAAACAGGTATTATGTAGGGAGAATTGCTCCTGTCGAGTTAATCAGCGGTGTTTCAAGCCTAACCATATAAGCGGACTTCAAGTTGCTCAGGTTTTCAGCTGTAGTGTCTGCGTCTGTTGCTGACCGTTTTCCATATTATTTATTGTTGTTGTTGTTTTTATTTTTCCTTGTTGGCTGACTCCTTAATTTTATGCTCTTCTGATGCTGTTAAAGAAAAATAATAATTATGGTGCCCTACTGTGGCATGGTGATCGTTAGATTTCCCAACATACTCCCCCCCTTGAAACACTACAGGTGTGTTTCAAAAGAAAATAAGTAAATAAACGATAACAATTGACTCTAGAGTCAAATGGGTAAGTGATCAAAGGGATTTACCAAAAGGGAAGCTAAAGTATTAAAATATTATGAATAATTTTGCTAATCGACTAGGATTTTTTCTTCCTGGAATTTTGAAGCGTATGAAAATTATATCATATCCAAGTAATTGGTTTCGTGATGACTTAATGTGCAATATGATAGATTCCACTAGCATCTGGAGGAACCAACTGAGTGACCTAAGAATATGAATTTAATTCTCTCGATGATGATGCAATTTCCTCAATTTCTTCGCCTTTATTATCGTTGTCGGTTAATCCACGTCGGAGACCTATTGTTGTTTGTGTCTCCGGACATCGTATATACAATGATCGGTGTGAGTTTTTAACAGATGGCGGTAAAGAACAATTAATTGAAAACAAAGGGATTTGAGCGCCCGACGAACGATTTTTGATAACAAAATTGTTTATTCAAAAAATACCAAAAATATTGATATAACGTTAACGAGGAATCTAATTAGAGATGAATTGGTTTCGTGTTTAATGATAATTAAGCATTGAGTTGAATGAGGAGATTTGTAGAAAAAATTTTGAAAAGAAGCAAAGTGGATCGACTGAAGAAATTAAAGAATGCGATTTATTTCTGTAACATTAGGCTATGTGTGAGGTAAACTGAAATTCATTTTTCAGAGATATTGCACAGGTTTACAGGTGGCTGTAGCTAAAATTCGAGGACAGCTGAGTTTGAAAGAGATAATAGTAATTTGATGAAGTAGTTAAAGTTTAATTTTGGAATTCATTAGTAATGGGATTAGTGGAAGAATTTTGAATAAAGTTATTGAATTGTTTTTGGTTTTCTTTATTGGATGGTAAAACAAAACTTGAAAAACAATTTGCAGTGGCTGTGTTAAGAGCAGATAAACATGAAGATCGTTCGGGCTTTGGCAATGGTGGTCTAGTAGATTTGTCACTTCCTGGGTTTGTTTTTCCAGTTAAAAACCAACCAAGTACGGAATTTTGAGCGGTAGGTGTGCCACTGGGGCCTTTAATTATGCCATCTAAAATCAGGTCTGAATACACATCAGCTCCAAGTAATAAGTCAATCTTTCCTGGCAGGTGGTAATGTGGGTCAGCAAGATTGAGATTGTCTAAATGAGCCCAAGTCTCCTTCGGGAGTTGTGAACGTGGCAATAAGGTTGTTATTGATGGGACAACCAATGCTGCGACGGAAGTTTGCAGAGAAGTTGGCGAGTATATTGATTGTATCATGAACTCTACCTGTTTCTCTGCATAAGTAGTTGGGGTTTCATTTACACCATTGATAGTGACTGAAGCTGGGGTGCTTCTTATATTGAGCTGTCTAACGGCAGCTTTGGTAATGAATGATACCTCTGACCCTGGATCAATTAGAGCCCGTAGTGTTACTTCACCGGTTTTCGTAGGAATTTTTAATAGTGCAGTAGACAAGAGGGCCTTTGTCAACAGTTTATTTATTTATTTATATAAGCCAAACAAGGCTAACTTAAATTACATTACATTAATGTTTTCTTATATAGTCTTAAAAATTAGTGACACTGGCTAAAGATAATTGTTAGTGGGAAGGATTCATGCTATGTAGGGATCTAAGTTTTTTCTTGAAGGATATTTTGTCAATTGTAGGGGAAAAACATGATCCATGGCTATTGAAGACCATACAACATCTGTTGACGGGCTCGTTTCTTCCATATTCAGTACGGTGCGGGTATTCCTTACGGAGTTTCGTATGTCTTGTGTGTCGAACATGATCATTGAATTTGACCATACGCGATAGAAACTGTACTTTAAGGTTGTCGTTTATAATGTCTAGGGTAAGGCATGAGATAAGCATTTTTCTCCTCGCCGACAGTGGCATAAGCTCTAAAATTTTGAGCCGGTCATTGTAGGGTGGCAGGCTTCGAAAATCGTGCGGATCATGCAGATGTCTCAAGGCAAAGAGGAGAAATTTCTTTTGAACAGATTCAATCCTGTTCCTGTTGACTTCGAAAATGGGGTCCCAGACCGTGCAAGCGTATTCAAGGATTGGGCGGACTAAGGAACAGAAAAGTGTTTTTGTAACCCATACATTACCGAACTCTTTAGCCCTTCTCTTTATAAAGCCAAGAAGCTTATTGGCCCTGGCAGTAATATTATCATAGTGCATATTGAAATTTAGTTTCTTGTCTAGGACAACACCTAAATCCACAATATGATCGACATGATTCACTATCTTGTCATTGAGATGATAGTTCCGCAGCTGAGTGGTTTTCTTTCGGGAGAAAGTAATTGCATGGCACTTGTCAGTGTTGAGATGTAATTTATTGGCTATGCACCAATCTTGCAATACTTTAAGTTTCGACTGGAGAAATGATACGTCGGCATGGGACTTAATGGTGCTATATATTTTGAGGTCATCAGCGTAGAAGAGATGAGGGATATCGCCTAATTTTTCAGATAGGTCAGAGATGAATATATTAAACAGTAGAGGGCCTAGATGGCTGCCTTGAGGAACGCCGGAAGTGACGTCAATTTCCTTTGATAGAAATCCTTGGAATCTGATAACCTGTGATCTTCCGTCAAGATATGATTTTATCCATTCCAGCGGAAGTCCCGAAATTCCAAATTTAAAGAGCTTTGAAATTAAGGTATTGTGGTCAACTCGGTCAAAAGCTTTGCTGAAGTCAGTATAAACAGCATCGATTTGATAACCGTTCTCCATCCCACAAAGCACTTCGGAGGTTAGAACCATAAGGTTAGAAGTGGTTGAGCGCCCTTTTCTGAAACCGTGTTGTTCTTCGTTGAGATGAGGATCGATTAAGGGGGCGATCTTGTCATGAACAAGTTTCTCGAAAAGTTTAGGGATTGATGATAAGATAGCAATGCCTCTGTAGTTGTCGACCGATTGTTTATCAGAAGCTTTATGAATTGGCGTGAGGTAGGATTTCTTCCATATACTAGGAAACTTTCCTAGCGATAGTGATTTGTTAAAGATAAGGTGGAGCGGAAGCAGTACCTCTTTTGAGCAGCGCTGCAGGAGAATTGCAGGTACATTGTCTGGGCCGTGACCTTTATTAGTGTCGAGATTATTTAAACCGGACATTATATCGTCAACAGACAGGGAAAGATTATCTATAAGATTATTTATAAGAAAAGTGTCAGTGTGCGTATTAGAATTGGACTTAGGGCAATAAACTTTGCTGAACTTATCAGCAAACATGCTACAGATCTCTTGGGGGCACGAAGAGTGTTTACTACCGTTTGTCATTGTTGTCGGATAGCCTAAGGTCTTTCGTTTTGTATTAACAAAAGCGAAAAACTTCTTGGGGTCATTTATGATGCTATTTCCGATGGAGTTGAGATATGTAGTGTAGGCCTCGCGTGACCTAACACTAAATTCAGAGGCTAACCTAGTGTATGCTAACTTCAAATCCGCATTTACGTTGGGGTTATTTCTAATCATATTATACAATTTATTTCTATGATTACGAAGCGAACGAATATCTTTATCCAGCCATGGTTCCGATAATTTATCCCTTTTTTTAATCCTGGGTACATGTTTGTCAATGACGCTAAAAAGAATGGTATAAAAGCATGATACTATTTCGTCAAGATCATTACCTGACAGCCTATGCTCCCAGTCAACCAGGGATAGTTCACGGCCAATACTGATATAGTTCGCATTCTTGAAGTCGTAAATGATTGTGTTATTGTAGGAGGTACGATAATTAGAGACTGTGGTATTAAGTTCCAGAATCCATGCGGAGTGGTGAGTAGTATTAGTGAAAAGGTTCTCCTCTTCGGAGGCGGGTAGGATTTTCAGCGCTTCGTGTGAATTGGTGAAAATTAGATCTAACCATTTACCGCAAGAGTTAGGAGTCCTAATAATTTGGTGTAGACCATTGCCATAAAAAGTATCGATAAACTTTATATCGATGGAGTTTATGACATTAATCGGAAGTAAGTTATTATCTTCCTCGTCAGGGATAAAGGATATATTGGGGCGATTGAAGTCCCCTAAAATAAATATATCTTCGTTTTCGTAAAGGGATTCATTGGCCTCATCTAATATATGAAGTAACTCATCATATTTAGATTCGTCGGAATTGGGGGGTATGTAGAATGTACCGATAGATAGGTGTTTTTTGCCCGATTTGACTCTAATAAAAACATGTTCGAAAGAAAGCGAGCGATTAGTTATGAGCAGTTCGCTATTTAAGGAGTCTTTTACTGCTATAAGGACCCCTCCTCCTCTTGAAAGACCGGTGGCATTGTAGTCTCGATCGCATCTATATATGGTCCAGTTGCAATCTAAGATCTCTTCATTAAGGAAAGTTTCATTGAGCCAAGTTTCGGTGACCACAAGTACATTATAATGACAAGATTTCGAATCAATGAAGAAGTTGTTAATTTTACCTCTCATACCACTGCAATTGTGGTAAAAGAGCTTTATGTTTTCAGGCAGGTTTGGTTTGGGGGAATTCGGTTTGGGGTAATTCGGTTTGGGGTAATTCGGGGTACGGAATTTCTTTGGAGAAGTGCCTAGTTAGGGCCGATAATATCTGGTCATTTCATCCCGGCTTTTCTGCAGCTGAGATACATGAAGTGATCTCACATATAGGGCATAAGTGGAAAGGTCCTTGCCTACTTGCTGAGATGTTATTTGAAACTGCTCATGAAATTTAGTGTATATTTCGAGCAGAGTATTTCGATCAGTAGGAAGACCTTCTTGCTGAATGTTAATGATAAGGCTGGTCTTGGTTTTACCATTTATGCAAGTTGAGTCGGGTTTGTCATGCATGTAAGCTAGGAAAAGTCTTACATTATCGTAAACCCTTCTATCTCGTAGACGAGATAACAAGTATCGACCCTCCGTTGAATCCGCAGACATTAAGGTGTTCTTTACAACCGGGGGCTGCAACGGGTCCAAGAAAAGTGGTTTGGTTGTGGGGATGTTGTTGACATGGCTGTCAGCTCCTATCGATGAGTTATTCGTAGGTTGTGTTTGTATCGAAGACGCGAGAGGTTGGTTGGTGGTGGGGATCTCACTGATATTTGCATAGGATCGGCCGCCCACGACGATGTGACTTCGGGAAAAATTTGAATATGAAGCCATCGGATTGCTTTTATTTGATGGGGGGGTGACAGCAGAAGACGTGGAGGGAATGTTATGAGTCCTAGTGTTATTGTTGTTGGCTCCTCTATATTTGGAGGATGGAACATGTGGTGCTAGTGTGACATTTATTGGAGTAAAGATAGCAGAGGATGCGGAGGGGATGTTATTCCTATTAATATCATTATTGGCTGGTCTGTAATTGGAGGATGCTACAGGTTGTGTTTGTATCGAAGGCGCGAGAGGTTGGTTGGTGGTGGGGGGAGAAGACGTGGAGGGAATGTTATGAGTCCTAGTGTTATTGTTGTTGGTTCCTCTATATTTGGAGGATGGAACATGTGGTGCTAGTGTGACATTTATTGGAGTAAAGATAGCAGAGGATGTGGAGGGGATGTTATTCCTATTAATATCATTATTGGCTGGTTTGCTGGTTACCACTTAGTACCTGTGTGTTGAATAGCACGGTAGTCTCAACATTGTTTGTCGTATTATGCACGACATCTGTGTTGGGATTTGATGATATTGTTGTTGGTGTCCGAGCACCAGGGTTCGTTCCTGAATATGTGCTTTGCTTGGAATCGTTATGCAATAAAGTGTGATGTCTTTTATTGCATTTCCAACAACTGAATTTGCTTGAGCATAATGAGGTAGAATGTGAGTTAGACAGGCAATTGACACAAAGTTTATTTGATTTAACAAACTGGTACCTTTGTGGAGATAAAAGTTTCTCAAACTTGGGACACACCTTTAATCTGTGGTGCTCCTTGCAACAAACACAAGCCTCTGAAGTAGTCGAGGCAAAATGTGTGAGAACTTTAGAGTTTGATCCACTAGATGGGCGTTGTGGAATATTGGTCTTGTGATCAGCTATGGCTTCTAGCACACGGAAGCCTTTTTCTAAGAATTGTCTAAGCCTGACAAATGTAGGGAGTGATGAAGCTCCATCAAGTTCAACTTCCCACATCCTTTGAGTTTCGGCAGGGAGTCTTTGGACAATCAAATATATGAGGAAAGGATCCCAATTTGAAATGTTAATGCCCAAGGCCTCTAGTTCACACAAACACTCGTTTGACTTATCCAACAAGGTTTTTATTGCATTGACTGATTCACTAGACACTGGCTTGAGATTAAACAGTATCTTTAGCTGAGCATTAACCAAAACTCCATTATTATTGTATCTCTTTAATAACACATTCCATGCTGTTTCATAGTTAGCATCAGTTACTTGAAATTTTTGTAACAGATGCTCTGCCTCTCCAGATAGTACCGACTTCAAATAATGCAGTTTTTGTGCATCAGAAAGTGTAGGATTTTGATGGACTAAAGAATTAAATAGGTCGTGGAAAGACCGCCGGGATTCATAGGATCCTGAGAAGGTGGGTAGTGAAATCTTTGGCAATCGCCCTAGATGAGTTGTCGAGGCAGATGAACTTATTCGCGTTGATTCGTGCATTGAAGGACTTGGGGGAGGAACTTGTTCCTCAAATTTGCTGAGGGCAGCTTTTATTGTTCCCATAAACTCGAAGTATTTGTCTTCAAGATGCAAATACGTTTCTTTGATAAAGTATTCACATGTTGGCTTTTCAACTAGTTTTGCAAATTGTAACTCAATTTGCACATGGGTTTTTTCTATCTGTGCCAAAAGGCCGCGACATTGTGTAATTCGTTCCGAAATTAATTCCTTTGTCCTTTTAACCAATGCTGTCTTTGTGTAACCTTTCATAGCCTTGTTTAGCAAGTCTATATACACCCTTTGCAACTCTAACGTATCAGTAAAACTTGTATTATTAGCCATTTTGAATATGAATTTAGTGACCGCACAAACTATTCAAATAAAATTATAGCACAAATTATATTTAAAAGTAACACTTTAATGTAAATCACTAATTAAGTCTGAACTCTTTGTCTTGTTAGGTACCTGAAATGATTGTAATAAGTATTGAGCACTAGGCTTCTAGAACAATAAAGGTGGTTTTTTGTGTATAACTCTTGATAGTAACTTAAATTAAGGCAACCTGCGTCTTGAACATAAGCAGGTTAGAGCACTGAGCTTGAGTACAATAATTAAGTATGAAAATATGAGTATAGGTTCGGTGTATATACACCATACTATTTAAATAAATGAGAAATTCTGCCTCAAATTCTCAGTAAGATTTGAGCAGTAGTAGAATATGATGAACTATGTTCAACAACTCGTACAAATATAACTTGGTATGTGAATTCCTGCAAATGACTGAAGTGAAAGACCTTGCTTTCAGAGTTAATAATGTTGATAACTAGGCTAGGCTTGATAGGTATAAGAACCTTGAAATTGGATTGAGGTGAGTTGCGTTGCCTCCAAAGTAATAATATAATTCGAGGAGTAATTTCGAGAAATTGTTCGATATAGGGATCTTACAATTGAACTAGAGTGAGGGCGTTGGCTCTAAAAGGTGGTAGTTTGAGCACTAAGTTCGAGAAATTGTTCGGTATAGGGACCGTGCAATTAAATTAGATAATAAATTTAAGCACGCCACTCATATAAAAATAGCGCAGTGTGTAGGACCTTGCTATATGTGAGGGACTCTGCCTAGAAATATAACAAATGATAAAACATCGGAGCAAGGAAACATAATTCAAAAAAAAAACTATTCTCTGTTGTTTAGTTGTCTGAACTGAACACCAGCTTCACTTTCAATATATATTATTTTGATTATAAATGTTGCGTTGAAAAACTAACACTTATAAACAAACCAAAATTTTAAAGTAGAAGTTCATGAGCAGTAGGTTCACATAAATGGTTCAGGAATAATATCCTATGATCCCACTTAAAGATTCTGATTTCCGAAAACATTCACTGGAATTAGAAAGATTAAATGAAGTTTGATTTTCAAACTAAAGTAAAATGGTACACTTGTGAAGATTGATCGCCTATGGTGAAGCTATGCTATCCTTCCACAGGCGATTAAATTGTTGCTTGGTAGTAGTATCCTAACTTGACTGTGCACTGAAATTGGGAGCTATATCCGGCTCGAAGGACCATGTACAAATTTCGCATAAACTTGTTTGAGAAGGGAAGGAAAAGTTAGTTGTGCCGACACGCAGCCCCACAACCCCAGTGCTCAGTGGCCAACAAATAAGAAATGCATCAACAACAATACAATTCAAATTTATTAACTCTTTAAATTTCACAATATAGTTCAACCGATCTACTTTAATAAAATTCGAATTCAATTATAAATAAGAAGTCCAAGTTAAAGATTAAGTACACATCATAACTTCAATAATAATTCAACCTTTAATGGTAGTTGACCAACTATTCAAAAAAAATTTAAATATAATTTCAAATAAGAATTCAATGAAAGAGAAAAAAGAACTCAGATATAAATTCACATAAGAATTCAACCACTTTAATAATTATTTCCAATAAGAAGGAATTTTCGCTCATTAAGAAGTCAATGTAATTCAATGTCAATAATAATAAATGTTATTTAATTACGATAAAACTTGTAATTATCAATCACCATACCACATTTAATTTGAAATATATATATAGATGAAAATATTTAATATCAAAATATCAATTTTAATGTACTCACTTGACTTGAAATGGCAGGTAAAATTCAACTGGACATAGGGAGGATGGTAGATTAAGGAATTGAATACCTCAGTATTATTAAATTGGCATATTATCTTGTGAATATCGTAAAAGAAATTCTACATTTTTAATTTTAATTATCATCATTTTTATTAAAAATGGGGGTTGACCGAACTCCTCCGCCAGGTGGTGGAGGCCTGTCAAACACTCGGAGATACGGGAAGACCGAAAACCAACCAAATGGAAGCAGTTCAGAGAGATCTAATGTTCAGTTGCAAGAACGACTCCATGAATTAGAGCTACTTTGTGCGCAGCTTCAAAAGGAAATATGCTCCCTGAAAGCAGAGAATGTAAAGCTTAAGGAAGAAATAAAACATAATAATAATGAAACTTCACCAAAAAACACCCAAAAAGAAATGGAAGATTTCCAGACAGACGAAGAAGAACTAGCCAAAGAAACAAATTGGGAAATAAAGAAAAGTAGGCCCAAAAAGAAAAGAAAGATTTCGTCTTCACCAGAATTAACGCCACAACAAAATCCAAAACAGTCACAGGCCACTGATGAAAAAAAGAATGCATCCACTCATCATCGTCCGCCACCAATAGTGATAGAAAATTTCTCTAATTACCAACATTTGCACTCCTTATTAAAGGAACATATTAAGGGGGAATTTGTAATAAAATTAATTAAAAATGATACTTACAAGCTAAATTTATTCGATGCCAACGACTACCGGGGTATAACCAAGGCCTTAACCCAGGAAAATATTTGCTGGCACTCGTATGAAGATAAGCAAACCAGGCAAATTAAAGTTATGGTAAAAAATCTTCATCACTCTTGTGAACCGGAACTTATCGTCACAGATTTACAACGCCAAGGAATAAAAGCGATAACTGCGGTTAATAAACTTAAGTTGAGATCCAAAGAACCACTCAATATGTTTATTATAAGCTTCGACCCAACAGAGGACATAAGAAAAGTATATGAAATTACAAAAGTATTAAACACAATTGTAAAAATTGAAAAATTGAATTGCACACAAAAAACTACTGCTCTAAACCACCAAGGTGTGTTAAATGTGCAGGCAATCATAGTACAACTAAATGCAGCAAGCCCAAAGAACAGGAACCCAAATGCTGCAATTGTAACGAACAACATCCTGCTAGTTACCGGGGTTGTTTAGTTGCAAAGGAACTACAAAAAATTAGAAATGACGAAAGAAGTAAAAAGTCAAAGGAAAATAATTTACCGACCGTCACACGACCGATATACTCCAATAATACAGCTAGTGGAAACCCCAATAGTTCTGAAAACAAGCTAAGCTATGCGGAAGTAACAAAAAATATATGTAGGCCAAACATACAAAAAGAAACTGGAGACAAACAATTACTAACCCAAATCCTAGAAAAGCTAGAAAAACAAGAATGCCTTATTACCTCAATTCAAAAAAGATTAGATAGTGTTGAAGAACATCTGCAAGAAAATAAACTTACTCAAAATAAGACCAATGGCTAAGTCACTAAAGATAATGCTCTGGAATGCAAACGGCCTGTTAAAACACAAAGACGAATTGCAGGCAGTGTTAGAAATTGAAAAAATTGATTTGTGCTTGATATCTGAAACGCACTTTACAAACCAATCGTTTCTTAAGTTCAAAAACTACAATATATATTACACAAACCATCCCCATAACAATGCAAGGGGCGGAAGCGCGATAATCGTCAAAAGCTCTATAGAGCACTATGAAGAAGATAAGTTTTGCACAGCTGAATTTCAAGCAACAACAATAAGCATCAAAACCGAACAGTACCTACTTTCATTCACAGCTCTCTATAGCCCACCAAGACATAAAATTAGTTCTGAACAATATGAGGAATTATTAAAAAAACACAGAAACCGATTCATCATGGGCGGTGATTTCAACGCAAAACACACGAATTGGGGATCCCGTCTGATAACAACAAAAGGTCGTGAATTGCTTAAAGCAGCTCAACAAACAGGATGTGAGTTTGTTTCAACTGGCAAACCAACATATTGGCCTACAGATAAGGATAAATTACCTGACCTCATCGACTTCTTCATAACAAAATAAATATCCAGAAGCCTAGTACAAATAGAAGAAGGAACAGATCTAAATTCGGATCATTCTCCAATCTATATGGTCATTAATGAAAACGCAAATTTTAAAAAACAGAACGTGTATCTCACTCATAAAAATACAGATTGGGATAATTTTAGGGAATTGCTTGAGCAAGAATTGAATCCTCATCCACAGCTGCTAAGCAAAGACCAGCTCGATGAAGAAACACTCGCCTTTACCAAACAAATACAAACAGCAGCTTGGAAAAGTACTCCTCCTATTAAAAAGAAAGCCATTGGTTTAATGTACCCAAAACGCATTATGGACTTAATATCTAATAAAAGAAAGATTAGAAAAAAATGGCAACAAACAAGGTACCCTTACTTCAAATCGCAACTAAACCAACTCACTGCACTTATACGCAGTCAATTAAGAGAACTAAGAAATGAAAATATTAACCAATACTTAAGCGACCTCACCGCAGATAAAACAACGGATTATGCATTGTGGAAATCAACAAAATACCTAAAACGTCCTATACAGCATAATCCACCTCTTAAATCAGTAAATAGTGGATGGGCAAAAGGCAATTTGGAGAAGGCAGAGCTATTTGCTGAGCACATGGCAAAAACATTTCAACCGAATGAAGGACCAAATGATAGAACTTGGCCAGGAACATCACAAAAGAGTGGCGAAATTCATCCAGTTACGGAGACTGAAGTCGAAGAAATTATTCGGAAAGATTTAAAGCTGAAAAAATCGCCTGGGTATGATCTGATTACCGCAGAGCTGATGCAACAGTTGCCCCAAGGAGCCATTTGTAGACTAACAGAAATAATAAATGCCTGCTTCAGACTCAAACATGTTCCTTGCTATTGGAAAGTCGCTGAAATAATCATGGTCCCAAAGCCCGGAAAGGATCCTCATGAAGTGTCTTCTTATAGACCTATATCCTTATTACCCATAATGTCGAAAATATTTGAAAAAATTCTCATCAAGAGGCTGCAACCATTTATTGAAAACGATAATATGATACCAACTCACCAGTTTGGATTCAGAAAGAAGCATTCTACCATAGAGCAAGTTCATAGAATAGTCTACGTTATTGAAAAAGCTCTGGAAGAAAAAATGGTATGCTCAGCTATATTTTTAGATGTTGCTCAAGCGTTTGACAAGGTATGGCATGAAGGACTACTATATAAGCTGAGATTACTCTTTCCCAAAGAACATGCGACAATTTTGGAATCTTATCTCTCAAAAAGATTCTTTCGTATCAAGCAAGAGGATGCTTACTCGCACCTAAAAGAAATAAAAGCTGGAGTACCTCAAGGAAGCATATTAGGTCCAATGCTATACCTACTTTTCACGAATGACCTTCCAGTCCCCTCAAATAGTATAACAGGCACTTTCGCCGACGATACAGTAATACTTGCAATAGAGAAAAGCGAAGTAGAATCAACCCGTATTCTGCAAAACGCGGTAGATACTGTAGTCAATTGGACTAAAAAGTGGCGTATACATCTTAATAGCACTAAATCAGTACACGTTAACTTCACTAACAAAAAAACTCAGCCGCTTCCTATTACCATCTTTGGAATGCAAATCCCGTACTCCAATAATGCAAAATATTTAGGGATGAATCTAGATGCAAAACTTAGGTGGAAAGAGCATATAAAAAAGAAAAGAGAAGAACTAAACATCAAACTTAGAAAACTATATTGGCTTATTGGTAGAAAATCAGTTCTATCTATACACAATAAACTGCTTATATACAAGCAAATATTAAGACCCGTGTGGACATACGGAATTCAGTTGTGGGGATGTGCCGCTGAAAATAATATAGAAACTATCCAACGGTTCCAAAACAAAGTAATAAGAGGAATAGTGAATGCGCCATGGTATATAAGAAATACTGACCTCCATCGCGACCTTAAACTGAGGACTGTAGCAGAAACGATTGTGGAATACGCAGGAGTCCATGATCGAAAACTGAGGCAACACATAAATCAAGAAGCAGTGGAACTCACCAATACGAATGGACTAATACGTAGATTGAAGCGCACCAAACCACATGATTTAATTGGTGGCACCTCAATCATTTAAAATCTAAATAATTTTGAATTTTGAATATTAAATAATTTTGTATATTTTGTATATAATGTATAATATTGTTTTCCTTTTGTCTTTAATGTATATGTCAGATTTAAACTGCTCGTTAGTGTAAACTAGTTGTAGTTTTATGAAATGTAAATACTACTGTAACATTTCAATAAATAAAAAAAAAAAAATATTATCTTGTGTCAGAAAGCTACAAGATATACCAAATTCAATAACCTGATTGTAAGCTTGTATCAGAAGCTACAAGCGTACCAAAATTAGTAAATTGCCTATAAGCTTGTATGAATAAGCTACAAGCATAACGAATTTAACTCAACACCCAATTTGTACCTTGTATCATGAGCTACAAGGTTGAGTTGGGGTTAACAAAAAATTAGTTAGAACTTGTATCGTAACTGCAAGTCTAACTAATTGGGATTAGTATTATTTTAAACCTACAAGGTTTAATTGATATTATTTAAAAATAGTTATACTATTATCGAGAACTACAAGTGTAACTAACGTGTTAGTAGAATGGAATTACACTTTGTATCACTAGCTACAAGATGTAATTATAATTAAAAGAAATTATATTCGTATCAATAAGCTACGAATATAATTTTGATAGATTGGGAGTTATGGGATACGGACCAAGGAAATTGTCGAGAAAAAAACCTTACCTACTGGGTTGGAAGCTGAATTCAGAGAGAGCGAAAAAATTTTCCAGCCAGATTTTTGTTCAGTTGCGAACTTGGATAGCGGTGTAAACCGGTTTGGTTAGTAGCAACCGAAGTGGGGGACTTTCATTTGTGTGTGTGTATGTGATTGATTTTGTAGTTCTGTAGTATGACCACCTTCAAATTTCAATTGACTGGAATTCTGATTGAAAATTTTTTCTTTCAATTGGATTTGAAATTCTACAAGTAATGCTAATTTTTATAAACATAATCGTAATAATAAGAAGAAAAAACAGGTATTATGTACGGAGAATTGCTCCTGTCGAGTTAATCAGCGGTGTTTCAAGCCTAACCATATAAGCGGACTTCAAGTTGCTCAGGTTTTCAGCTGTAGTGTCTGCGTCTGTTGCTAACCGTTGTCCATATTATTTATTGTTGTTGTTGTTGTTATTTTTCCTTGTTGGCTGACTCCTTCATTTTATGCTCTTCTGATGCTGTTAAAGAAAAATAATAATTATGGTGCCCTACTGTGGCATGGTGATCGTTAGATTTCCCAACAACTTCTATTCTCTCTGTCATTGGCCGCACGGCGTTTGCGCCTGTTTCTGTCAGCAGCTTGACAGTTTGAGAGAACTCACGCGCGATCTGTCATACAAAGCATACTGATAATTGTATCACCGGTTATATATTTTTGAAGTTATATTTCTTTAGGCGCGTTTTGAAAATATTATGAGAGTGAATTTTTAGGAATGTGTGGCACAAGAATCCGAGGAATGCGCAGCACAGAAATCCGAGGAATGCGCAACACAAAAATCAGAGGAACGCGCATTTCAAGTCCCATTCTTTAGCGATTCGCAGATTGGGATTATTATGGGCATATGAAAATTCGTAGCCGATGTCTGCTCAGGCGGAGTTTTTATCCCGAGGCTATGGAGGGAAATAAAGCCGGAGGCACACTATTGAAACGCGACTATTGAATCGCGAGTTTGGGTTTTTGTGGGCATTGGAAGATTTGTAGCCGATTCACTGTGCACGACGTTGATGGGTGAGGGGTTCTGCCGCGAGGCTATGGAGGGAAATCCGATCCGTGTCTTGTTCATCAGCTATTCCTGAGTTTCTAAGGGCCAGTTTCACACGGGCCGACTTTTCAGAAGATTTTTCTTGGTTGGTTGTCGGCCCGTGTGAAAGTGGCCAAGACAATATTAAAGCATATGGCAACTGTACAATAACAAGCGATAATTATTTACTGTTTTACTAATGAATTTGAATATAATTACTCAATCAGAAGTTAGTTTGAATATATAATACAAAATATTTACTGTTATTATTTGGGAAAATAAAACAATGAAAAATTTGTTATACAGTATAGACAAAAAGAATTTGAATCTAACATGGATATAAAAAATCATTGAAATTAGTCAAAATTTATGTCGAAAAGATGGTTTCGATGATGAAACTAAAGTGCAAGGGTTTGCTAACATAAAGCAAACTGAATGGATTTCAAAATTTATATAACACCCCTATTTCCGACATGCATAGTGATATTCACCTGGCTGTACTTAATAAATTTGGTTCTATCGATAAAAAAGTGGGTGTGTGTACTTATGTACGCGCATTAGAAGTTATACTTCTTTGGCGTGATTTAAGACTAATTTTTAATTTGCATGCAAATAATTTATTGGATTTTTTATTATTTGCGTGCGTTGGCAGGTGGAAGCATCATGATGCCAACACGCTCCAGATTGTCGGTTATACCGGATTCTAATTCTAACAAAAATCACCTACTAGTCAATCCATTCTCCAGCGAATCAGCTTTTATCTACCTGCTGATACTACCGATATTTCTAAGCCTTACTCTCTTCCTTTTGGTTTCTGATGGAGCATATTTAGCGTCTCCTCCACTTTATTCCATACATCACCCGATGTCTCCATCTAGTCGATCATGTTCTCTGCTCTTACTAACTACTACTAACTAATTGCTCCTTTAATCCCTCATGGGACATAGGGCGGAAACAGTTGCCCTCCAGCGGACTCTGTTTTGCGCGACAGCTCTCAGCTCTGACCAGGATCTCCCGGTTGTTGCGGCCTCTGCTAATAGGGTTCTCCTCCACGTTGTTCTAGGTCTTCCGACTCGACGGGTTCCTTGCGGATTCCAGTCGAGGGCCTGTTTGGCTAGATTCTCGTTTTCGCGTCGCAAGGTGTGGCCAATCCAATTCCATTTCCTTCGCCTGATTTGGTCGTCTATCCTTTCTTGGCCGGCACGGCGCCATAGTTCTTCATTTGAAATTCTATCTTGCCAGCGGATTTTTAGGATACGACGTAGGCATCTGTTGATGAAAACTTGTAGGCGCCCTGTGATGAATTGGGTGACTTTCCATGTTTCGCAACCGTACAAAAGAACTGCCTTAACGTTGGAGTTGAACAGCCGCAATTTGGTGTTAATTGAGATCTCCGTCGATCTCCATATGTGAAACAGGCATGCATATGCGCTTCTTGCTTTATTTATTCTGGAACTGACGTCTTCTTCTGTACCGCCGTTTTCGGTAATAATACTACCGAGGTAACAGAATTTATCTACCAGTTCCACGTCACGGTTATTTAGCGCTGTTGGTTCAAGGGTGTTTGCATTTATCCGCATTTCTTTGGTTTTAGTCGGATTTAACCTTAAGCCTGCTGAACTACTTTCTGTTGCCAAATTGTTTAACATGTTTCTGAGGTCCTGGTGTCTGTGGGCCAGCAAACAGATATCATCCGCGTAGTCGAGGTCCTTAAGGCGGTCTAACAATCCCCATTGTATGCCACCTGTTCTAGTATCTAGAGCGCTGACAAGGATGTCGTTTATTACTATAAGAAATAGTAATGGCGAAAGTAGGCATCCTTGCCGTACTCCTGAGCTCACTTCAAAGCTGTCGGAGAGTTTTCCATTGTGAAGAACTCTGCATTTGGAATTGTTGTATAGAGCTTTTATCAATTCTATTATTTTATCCGGCAGTCCACGTTGCCGAAGAGCTCGCCATATAAAGCTCCTATTAACCGAGTCGAACGCTTTCTCATAGTCTACGAAAGCAAGGTAAAGGGGGGATCGGAATTCAGTAGACTGCTCCACTATGATTCTCAAGGTGTTAATGTGGTCTATGCAGGAGCGGCCTTTTCTGAATCCAGCCTGCTGTCTTCTAAGCGTTCGATCTACTGCCTCTCTTATCCTTGATAGTAATATGTGGGACAAGATTTTGCCCACAGTAGATAATAGACAGATGCCTCTCCAGTTGTCACATATTGTTAGGTCCCCCTTTTTTGGTATTTTGACTATGATACCTTCCGTCCAATCCTCCGGAAAGGTACAGGTGTTCCATGCTATTTCCAGGATTGGCTGTAGCGCATCTGCTATGAGGCTTGAGTCGGCTTTCAACAATTCTGGCGGGATGCCATCTTTTCCAGCTGCTTTACCATTGGCCATTGCATGAATTGCGGTTACTATTTCAGTCTTGGATGGGGCACGAGTGGTGATTCTTATTGGCTGTGCATTGTTGCTGTTGTTTTCCTGAGGTTCCTGTGTAAATGAACCATTCAGGGCGGCGAAGAAGTAATCTCTCCATCTTTGGAGTTGCTCCTCGTCGCTGCACAGCAGCCTTCCATCCGCACTCTTTACGGCATGCTTTTTAGTAGAGTGCTTTCCCGAGAGCTGTTTGGTGATTTGGTACAGCACTTTACTGTTGCCTGTGTTTGCCGCGTTTTCCGCTTTCTCTGCGAGCTCATTTATCTGCCGCCTTTTATCACGCCGGACACTTCTCTTTACCTCCCGGTGCAATTGGGAGTATTCCCGTTCAAGTTGTTGTCGTTTTTCCGGGTCGCTTTTAGAGTTCACGTCATTTTTGAGGGCCCTTCTGCGTTCAATTTTTTGCCAGGTTGTGTCCGAGATCCAGTGTTGCTGGTTTCTTTGGACATAACCTATGCTTGTTTCCGCTGCTGTTATTATAGCGCCCTTTGTTGTGCTCCACAGCTCTTCAATATTTGTGTCGTCAGAAACGGTTTGCTGGTTTAAGATTTCTTGCAGTTTGCCAGCAAATTCTCGCTTTTTGGTGCTCTCACGCAGAAGGTCTACGTTAAACCGTCGACGGTTTATGGCATCGCGTTGGACGTTTCTGATTGCAGCGATTTTTAGGCGGATAGTTGCTACTACCAAATGGTGGTCACTTCCAGTGTCTGCTCCCCTAAAGCTCCTGACATCCTCCAGAATAGTTCGCCATCTGCGACTGACGGCCACGTGATCTATCTGGTTTCTCGTTCTACCATCGGGCGATACCCAGGTCTCCTTGTGTATCTTCTTGTGACAAAAGTAAGTTCCACCTACCATGAGTTGATGGGAACTACAAAAGTCAACGAAAAGTTCACCATTGTGATTGGTATCTTGGCTTAGGCCTTGATTTCCAATTGTGTTTTCAAGGCCGGTGTTGTTGGGGCCGATCTGTGCATTTAAGTCACCCATCAAAACAATGATGTCTCCCCTTGGAATAGAGCGAAAAACCTCATTCAGTCGCATATAGAACTCGTCTTTGATGTCATCGTCTGCGTCTTCAGTTGGAGCGTAGCATTGGACTATCGTAGTACTTCTTAGTCTGGTACGTAGGCGCACGGTAATAATCCTCTCAGAAACTGGTGACCAGCTAATGAGGCTGGACCTGGCTTCCTTGGTGAGTATTACGCCAACGCCATTCCTACGATTTTCAGTTTCGTTTCTCCCAGAATATAAGAAGGACTCACCGTTTGGGCAGATATGTTCCCCTGCATCTGCAATCTGCTCTTAGCCGAGTTTTATATTACCGGCCTTAACGTATCGGGTAAATACAGCATCAATGGTGGTGCCGTGTCGTGTTGTTGAAACCAATCGATCATTATTCATGGTTATAGTACAGTCAATCTGTATTTTTGATTTGAAACAATTACACCGACGATTTTTTTTTTCAAAGAAAATATATTATTGGAAAAGATAGTACTTATGTAGGTGGAAATACTGCCATGAGACCAGCAGTCCCCAGCAAGTCACTTCACTAGGCAACCATTTTTTTAATTTTGAATTTTTCGTGTAGTTGCTTAGCTTGTTAGTTAAAGGATGATTTTACCGCCAAATTAAAGTTTGGACTTTCTAATTTCAGGAAAAAAATGGTTGCCAAACCTCAGATAGTTAGAAAATTTGGCAGCCCACTTTGAAGGCGGGCAACCCGAGTGTATACTGAAACATATTCCATAATAGTTCGAGAGCCCAGGCTCGCCAGACCTACGTCATTTTCTTAACGTTGATATTTCGTATATACATAGTGTGATACGCAGTTAAGAACGTATGCACACTCGCTAGCCCGGAGAATGGGCTCTTTTGTAGATAGGGGGTTTGGGGTAAAAAAGGGGTTAAAATTGAAAAAATGTCTGTCGCTGCGTATGTAGGTTCCAATAGGGCTAAATAACCGACTAGTGGCAGGCATTTTTGAACATTCCCCAAGCCAACCCTAGCTGAAGTTGCCATTTCGAAAACACACCCCCCCCCCCTTTGGTAAAAAATATCAGCCGCTAGTTAGACCAGTTTGGAGTCATCCATAAATTACGTGAGGGGTCGAGCCGAATCTCATCAAATCTCACGTGGGGGTGGAGGGGGTCTCGGCAAATATCACGTAATTTTTTTTCCGCAAGAAACAGTGCAAATTTGCGAAAAAGCTAGGTTTAATTAATAGCACAAGTAAATTAAGCCGAAAAAAGCGATATAGCGGAAATAATTAGGTACAGGCTGAAAGTTGGCAGAGAGCTTCTTTTTAGGGTTCTTAATAAGGGGTTATGACCTCTACCGATTTTCTATCCCGGAAGCCCACTTTAGGGGGTTTTAGCGCTCAAAATTGGTATTTTAGATTTTTCTGCAATTTTTTTTCAATATTTCTTAATATCTTTTTGTATTCTTCAATTTTAAGTACAATATCTGAAAATATCTCTTTTTGGATCCGCACATAGATATCGTTCACGATGATCATGGTGAAAGGTTTTATCAATACATATTGCACATAGAGAAGGAATAATGAATCCATTTCATAAAAAGTATACGTGATACTATTACTATATTTCGACTCAATAGCAATTGGGTGTAAAAAATTATCCACTGCAGTTTACACTGTATTTGTCCACTGTTTCAAATACCATCCAACTGGCACATCCAAAAAAACTTAGTGAAAATATTTAAAATATCTCGGAATGAAGAGTGCATGGTGTGTTGAAAAATGCTTATCATTTTATACAATGGCCTGGGAAAAACTGGGAATGTAACGTATGCATTGATTTATAGCACCATTTTTAGACAGATTGCGAACCTACGCTGAACTAGTGTCGTGGCTGAAACAAAAAAAGGCCCAGAAGCCCAATTGAAAAACCGGGAAGCTAATGCCCTCCTAAGCATCTCAAGTGCATAATGTACCTAATCCTACTGCAATCATACAGATTATATTAGGAATCTGCTCTTTTCACATCAGTCAGATCAGAACACATGCTATCTGCGATGAATGTCACTATACAAAAAGCATACATTTACACCAGGCTACATAATTAGTCACCTAAGCATCTTACAGGATTGGAACCATCTGCTCTGATATACTAAAGGCCAAGATAGATTTTGAAAACCTTTTGTTATGAATATCGAGAGCTGTGAAGAAGTCTAACACATCCGCACTTCTTGAATCTATATCCTGGTGTACAGGCGCCAATTTGAGAAGCCGGCTTTGACTTCAGACTCCGCCTTTCTAAGGCCTGGGTCATTCAGTCACCCTAAAATGCCATCTATAGAAGAATGCTCCAAAGTTTGTATATCTCCATCTTTACAATAATATGGTGAATGACTATGCATGCCATAATTATATGTTTTGCCAAAGTCAAACTTCGTATGTCAATATAATGTAAAATTCTAAATTTTTTTTTAAATTCCATATGCTTGCTCTACAAATACACGAGTTGAGCTCAAACTAGAATTGAAATTTTTCTGTTCTCTTGTTAAGAAACTATTATCCCTGTAAAGCTGGCTATCCACCAAGAGTTTTGTCTCCGCACTGTCTCCATACATTATCCGGCGAAGTGTCTCCACTCTAATGAGCTGGATGACGACGTATCAAGTTTTTACTCCGTCTTGTATGAAACCTTCGCATCCTGAATACCTATTGAGCCTCTTAAGTCATCCAGATCATCCCCACCTTGGTACAACAATGAGTTGAGACATACCAAAAACTTGAAGAATAAATTCTGGAAAACCTACCTGAAGAGGAAAGACACTGCGAGTTTCTCCGCATTCCTCAATTGCTATGACCAATTCCATGCTCTCTCCGAAGCTCTCTATAAGGACTACCTCAGTAACATGGAAGGTAAACTGTATGGTGATCCCAGAACATTTTTTCAGTTTATTAACTCTAAGAAAAAGGTTGATAATTACCCTAACACCATGCAATACGAGAACTCTGTTAGCTCTATTTCATCCGAGATTTGCGACAAGTTTGCATCGTTCTTCCGCAAATCTTTCTCGTCCCCTTCCAACCTGATGAAGACAATTTTCGACATATCAACACAATACAAACGGCTCAAAACTTATCTCTGTCTATAACCAGGGAAGATATCTTGAAACATATAAATGATCTTCCACAAGATTTTTCGTCCGGCCCTGACGGTGTCCCTCCTGCTGTTCTCAAATCCTGTGCAGGAGCCCTACTATCACCTCTCCTATGTTTATTTCAAAAATCCCTAAATAAGGGGTGCTTCCCAACCTTATGGAAGAACTCTTTTATAATCCCCGTCCATAAAAAGGGTTGTAAGAACGAAATATCTAATTATAGACCAATTGCGAAGTTATCGTGCATACCAAAACTCTTCGAATCTATTATTTATTCTGCTATCGCCCCTATCTGCAAGAGACTTATTTCAACTAACCAACATGGCTTTCTTGCAGCTCGTTCCACTACTACTAATTTACTAGAGTTCTCTTCTCACACTGTTCGAGGCCTTATCACTGGCTGTCAAACTGACTGTGTTTATACAGACTTCAGTAAAGCTTTCGACATGCTCTCTCACTCTATTATAGTTCTAAAACTAAAAAAATTAGGCTTTCCGCATACCCTCGTGGTGTGGTTCCAGTCGTACTTAGCCGACAGAACCTATCAGGTTATATTCCGCGGAGTCAAATCTAAAAACATCGAAGCGTCCTCTGGTGTCCCGCAAGGAAGTCATCTTGGTCCTCTCCTTTTTATTTTATCAATCGATGACATTGTTACCCTGCTAAGGCACTGTAAAATCCTTATTTATGCCGATGACATCAAACTGTACCGCCACATAAGGAGTATCGAGGATTGCAAACTTCTGCAAGCAGACCTAAACACCCTCTATTCTTGGTGTTCCAACAACAACCTGGTTCTTAACATCAGTAAATGTGAGTTCATGACTTTTTATAGAAAACGTGGCGTTATAACTTATGACTATACTTTTCTCGATGACAAGATCTCCCGCACTAACTCTGTTATCGATCTAGGGGTTAGGTTAGATAGTAAGTTGGATTTCTCCACCCACATCAATTATATCTCTTCCAAAGGCAATTCCGTCCTGGGATTTATAAAAAGATGGTCCAAGGAATTCAACAACCCCATCATCACCAAACACTTATACATATCTTTAGTTAGGCCTCTGCTTGAATACGCCTCCCAGGTATGGTCTCCTTACTACTCCTCCCATGTCGGTAAAATCGAATCGGTTCAAAGGAAGTTCGTCCGTTTTGCACTCAGTCACCTCCCGTGGGATGACCCACTTATTCTTCCGCCTTATGGGGACAGACTTAAATTGCTCAACTTGAGCTCTCTGCATAAGCGTTGCGAGGTCGCTGACGTTTTATTCGTTCATCGTTTGTTGAATGACAAAGTTGACTCAGGCTTCCTACGAACCCGTACGTCATTTAGAGTGAACAACTACAACCTTAGAGGTCAACCTCTCTTGTACATTAATTCCTCTAATACCAATTATGGGATGTACGAACCAGTTAACCGCATGCTTATAAATGTTAACAAAAATGCGAGTGCTTTTAGCATGCAAGTTAGCGAAGATGTCCTTAAAAGGACTCTTTTTAATGTGGCGTGACTCCCTGTGTGTCCCACTTTTTCATTGTTTTTGCACGCTTCTCTGTTTGATGTTTTGTGCTCTTAAATGTTGCATTGTTTTTTGTTTTGTGTTTGCATGTCTTAGCCGAGCCACTTAGCCGGAAATGAGTGCGGATTTGACACTTGAGATTCCCTAATCCGCCGTGTGTGTTTATTCGTGAATCTAAACGTATCGCAATGCCAACCTGTAAACGATCTCCGAGAACAAAATTAACGAATCTTAACTTAAACATACGGCATTTTGGACATAAGTGTCAAATCCGCACTCACTTCCGATCCGCCGGATTCGGGAATCGAGGCCAATAAATGTGCGGAGATAAGAAGTGCGGACGCAGAAGTACGCACACCGATATTCCAGTGGATACAAAACGTATCCATTAAAAAATGTTCTGTGTCGGTGCGGAGAACTTCTGCGGGGACTGTGCGCAGTGGATACTTGAAAAAAGACTCCGAAAAGTCTTGAAGGTGCTTGTTGAGGCCTATCTTTTGTTTTCCAGTGAATATGGAAAACACAAAACATCAAGGTGTTATTTTCAAGAGAGTTTTCAAATGCTGTTGGCTTGAGACGTAGATTGCCTCGAGTAAAGTTATTTTTTTTTGTTTTTCTAGAGTTTTCTAATACTGAATGGACATCTTGTTCAGCCCTGGTTTTTAAATATGGTCTCACCCAACGGTGCTTCCGCTTTTTTTGCATTTGCGACAATAATAAATGCTGCAGAGCACATTGCTAAATTTTCGTCCTCAAAGTTAATTTTTTTATATACCAAATAGCAATTGAAGCGTGGCAATACAAAAGCTAAAATCGGAAAACATAAAACATTGCGCGCACACAAGAATTTTATCATTCAAAGTCGTATCCACCTAAAGTCTTGTCTCTGTAGAGTGCGCGCCCAGTCCTTTAGAACATAGTTTGAGACTTTTCATATGCTTCCTGCAAGATTTTAGTGGATACGCAATGAAAGCTTTGTCCCAGCACAGTTTGAGATTTTTCGTTTTTTGCTCTATTGTGCGGATTTTTATGTGCGCGCACTGTCTGCAGACCGCAGTGGAAACGCACCTTAAGGCATCATGAGATTGATTTCCAAAGGATAGGCAGAATCACCTGCTAAATGGTAATCCACAGGTATTGTAGTTTATATTGGGTGCATGCCGAGTTGGTACTGGGATGATTCTGTGATACTGTTCTGCAACACAAATTATGTTTGTTTAAATAAATGTAATGCAATCAAGCATAGTTAACGTATTTACACTACAAATACGCATAATAGTGTAAATACTAGAAATTTTTAAAAATTTGAAAAATCTCACGTGAGATTGATGGGGGAAGGGGTCGAGCCAAATCTCACGACATATCACCAAGGGGGGAGGGGGGGTCGAAAAATCGCCAAAAACGCCTCACGTAATTTATGGATGACCCCTTTCACCCATTGCTCCCTGTCGACACGGCGGGAAATTCACCATGAGCAACTTTCTTGTCTTTACAAGGAGATATCAAAGTGTGTGTGCAATGCTTCTTTCTTCTTCTTTTTCCATTTTAGAAAAATCTGGTAAACTTCACAGTCAAGAAAGAAGAGGATAAAAAGTAGGTGGCGCGAAAGTACCAAAAAAGTGTTTTTTCGCTTGTTTACCCAAATTTCGAATCTATTAACTCCAAACCGTAGTCCATTTTAAACCTTTTTTACGGGTCCAGATGGATGTAGTAAAATTTTTGTGATAAAATTATCATGGAAATCTATAACAGATACAGTGATAATGATGGATACTTCAGGCGCGGATCTAGAATTTTGTTTTGGGGGGGGGGGGGTCACGGACGCGCCTTTTCTTGTGAGTGCAGTTAACTTCAGAATTTGCAAATCAAAACATATAGAAAGAGTATAGATCAAGATTGTCCGGAATGCGTTTATTCATCCCTCATTTCTTCAAATCCATAAAGCCTAGGCCTGGTTGGTTTAATCAGGAGTTTATGAAAGCAATTAAAACCAAAAGAGCCGCCTACAGAGAGTACAGACATTCGCCGAGTGAATCATCTCGACGTAAGTAGGTACATCAGGTTGAGAAACTCCAGTCAAAGAAACATTCCATGACAGACAACCCCCCATCATCGATGTCTCAAAGAGCTTGACTCCAACAAATCCACTGGCCCCGACAATATTACCCCTATGGTTGTTAAAAAATGTGCCTCCCCTTTAGCCAAACCTCTGCGCAAAATTTTCGCACTTTCATACTTCTATTCTGTTCAAAAGCATGGAGACAATAATAAACAGAAACCTTGTGGAATATCTGGAATGCAACCAAATATTGGACGACCAGCAGTACGGCTTTAGATCGAAAAGATCTACTGGCGACCTCCTTGTTTTCCTAACGGAACACCTCAACCAAAGTATTCACCGATTTGGTGAATCTAGCCTGGTGGCTCTAGATATCTCCAAAGCTTTTGATAGAGTATGGCATCCCGCTCTGTTGATTTAACTCCAAGCTATTGGCATTGACTCTGTTCTAAAGAACTGGATTAAGAGCTTTATTTCTGGCCGTTCAATCAAGGTATTATTGGATGGCGTCGAATCTAACCCCGACACCATCTCCGTAGGTGCCCCCAAGGGCTCAATTCTATCACCAGCTCTCCTTAGCTTTTATCAACGAGCTGAGTGGTTATTCTGTAACTATGAGAAAGTGAAAAGTCTTTTCATTCTCATTCTCATCGGGTCTTCTCATTTTGAGTTCTCATTTTTGTCAGCAAAGCGATTCTATAACCTAAAGTGAGATATTCCAGTGACAAATGAGCTGAATGTAGTTCACATTGGAAATTCTCATTTGTATAAACGTCAAACGTGGGGTTTTATGTCATATTTTGTACTTATTCGAGTGGCATACTTTGTTCTACATTTCAAATTCCCATTTTTTGCAATAGCCGTGGAACTTAAATAGTTACACATTACTTATTTTCAGGAAAAATAAATACAAGGGATATTTTCCACTATCTTTAACGGCACCACCATTTAAATGAGTGCCACACTCCCCCATTATTCTCGCCGGAGGCGGACACAATCTATAGATTCAAATCTGCAGCGATTAATAAATAAAATATATTAAACTGCAGGAAAAACTTAAAGATGTACTTATCATTTGCCAAGTCCTCATGCAGCTTAAGCAAAATTACAAGAGCGTTTTTTTGCTCCTCGCTCGGCCAACAACTCTTTTAAATCCCGACATAATCCCGATATATTATTAAATCTGCAAAACACTACTTACAAATTTTATTTTTAAGCTGTTAGTTTTTGAAAATTAAAAGTTTTTGCACTTCTCACTGAGAAAACGCAATACAATTTTTAAAAATTGTACAACCTGTTGATATTTGAAAATGACAAGTTCTCACATTTCTCACTAGAAAATTTTTGGTGAGAAGTCATTTTTCACCATGAAATAATTTGACACATAAACTCACGTTCTCATCGTTCCAGAATCGCAATTATTGGAATTCTCACTGAAAAGACTTTTCACAGTTACAGAATAACCGCTCTGATCTCAATCGCCACCAAATCACTTCACAGCTTTGCTGACGACGGTACTCTACGTTACTCCTATGGTTCCGTTAATGTAAGACAAGCACGCGGCACACGTCTGTATCATTGTGAGCTCATATCCAATTCAATCAACAGGGACATAAAACTAATTCTGATAGGGGCCGCAAGAACCGTGTTGAATTCAATGCATCCAAAACGAAGTACTGGCTCATCTCCAATAAAACTTGCACCGACCCTCTTTCTATTTCAGTGGGCAATACGAACCTAACGGCCGAACCGTCTCTAAATATCCTAGGCATAACATTAGCCGAAGATGTGCGTTGGAATAACCACAAATTCCAAATTGCTAAATAAGCATGACAGTGCCTTGGATTCCTCAAAAGGTGCAAATTCCTCCTTCAGCCGTCCGCCAGGGCTATAATCTACAAGTCCTACATTCGTCCCCGCCTCCAATACAACTCGTCCCGAGAACCACCTTAGCTTGGCTGGACAAGGTGCAAAACCACGCTCTCAAACTTATTGGTGATAACGCCATTTGCTCTTCAATTGACTCATTAAGCCACCGTAGGAATGTAGGAGCTCTTGCAAAAATGTACCGATTTTACCGCAATGACTGCTCCAGTGAAATAAGTAACCTCATGCCTCCACGGCAACATTTCTCCGCAACACAAGACATGCCCACTCGGCTCACCCTGACAGTTTACAGCCCTCATCTTCGCGCACACTTCGATTTAGAAATTCGTTTATAACAAGAACAACTCGTCTGTGGAACAACCTTCAACAGTCAGTATTCTCGAACTCATGCAACACCCAAGAGTTCAAACGCAAGGTTCATCGCCGTCTGCTTCAACATCCCCCCCCCAGGAACCCCTACTGTCGTTAAAAAGTAGGTAACTTTGATCGACTGTATCTCAGTCACTCTTTATCGAAAATTCTTCAATTGGACAACGGAAATTACGTCAGCTTTCTTTTTTGTTCAGTACTTCCTATACCTAAATCCACCCAGAAAAAAGTTATACACAAAAATGTCAAAAAAAACAAAAAATTGAAATTTTTCGGTTTTTTTTAAAAGAGTTTTTTTGACTTATTTCGGTGAAAAAAAATTGTACAGCGACGGTAGTCGCTGAGCACGACCAGAGCTCAGCGACTGCCATACTATACATTGAATTCAAAATTTTCAAATTTCATTTGCATATTATTAATTACTGGGCCAACTAAACGGGATTCCCAGCTAGGACTAAGCTAATTTTGGGTCGCTCTTTCTATTGTGACTAGCAGCGAGTCTCAATTCGTTAAGGTTTTCGAGATCTCACGGTTGGATTTCCAAAATTTCCAAAACGATTATCTCGCTTTCCCTATTATACGAAATATTGTATTACGGGAAGACAACATTTTAAAAACCGCGTCAACGCCTACTATAAATTGAGTTGACAATTTTCAAAATTCATTTGCATATTATTAATTACTGGGCCAACTAAACTGGGGTAAATCTACAGTATACTAGTACCCACATCCGTTTTTTTTTGAAATTTTTTTCATTTATATATTTTGGCCGGTGAGTTCATTTTTCGATAAATAAATCGTTGCTCGCTTACCCCTTTTCGAGTAATGATTTTTTAAAGTCGTTTAAATTCGGTTAGAAGAAAAATGATAACCGCCATATTATTTAAAAGGCGGAGTGGGATGGGGGCAGAGCCCTCAAAATTGTAAGGGGTAACCTTAAACGGGGGAAATGTTAAAAGGAGGTTATGTGGGCCGAACTCCCAAAAATCGAAAGGGGAAATCTTAAAAGGGGGGTATGCGTGTTTTTCTATTGCACCTTTTGTATTAGAAGAACATACAGGATGATTTGTAGTTTAACGTTCACTGCTAATTTCGCTATTTTCCTGAATCCTTGCGCGTGTATACCAATTATTAGTAGAGAGAAAATGAACAAACAATTTTTATTTTTTCATATTATATCTACATGCAGCTGAGTCAAAAGCCGAAAAGTTTGGAAAAATCAAATACGAGCATAGGGAGAAAAGTGCATAAAAGTGCATTTTGAGTGCATCGTAACACTAATTTTTCATATTTATACGGCTCTATTGATCGTAGAAAACTACAAAAAAAAAGGATAATACTCGTGAGTAAAAGGGCTATCGAGCTGGTGGGGCGAGGTTACGTTAAAAATATTTCCTAACCTCAAAAAGCCAAATTCTCATTTTATTTGTTTTTTTTAACTAAAAATGCATTAAATCATGAACGAATCAGTGGATTTTCTTAAAAATTAGAAGAAACATGTATTTTAATGTTATAAACATGCTACTAAATTTTCAAAAAAAAATCATTTTTATGTCCAAAATTGGTCATTTTCGAAAAAATATTAAATCATTGTAATTTGATGAGAAATGGTACTAGGGTAAACCTCTTTTTTTTAAATGTAGGGCTTTTATATACTTTCTTGTATATATGCCGGAATCTGTTTATAAAGTTTAAATATTCAGGAAAATCGTGAAATTAGTACTAAAGTCGGAAGTAAAACTGCAAAGCCTCCTATAGGCCCTTCTAAAATTAGGAACTCCCCAGGAGAATAATATTGGTATGGATTCAGGAAAATCGGGAAATTAGCACTGATGTCGAACGTGAAGTTACAAATCATCCTATATGTTCTTCTAATACAAAAGATGCAATAGAAAAATGAAGTACGATTCTTATGGAATGGCAGAGCCCCATACCCCCTTTTGACATTTTCCCTTTTGATTTTGCGGGCTGCGCCCCCTTCCCCTTTTTAGGGTTTACGCTTTCGATTTTGGGGGGCCAATGCCCCTCCGCCTTTTAAATAAGTGTCAATTTTCTGCTAACCGAATTTACACAACTTTAAAAATTCATTACTCGAAAACGGTAAGGGGTCATCCATAAATTACGTGTGGTGTTTTTGGCGATTTTTGAAGCCCCCTCCCCCTTGGTGAGATGTCGTGAGATTTGGCTCGACCCCCTCCCTCCGCCTCAATCTCACGTGAGATTTTTAAAATTTTAAAAAATGTCTAGTATTTACACTATTATGCGTATTTGTAGTGTAAATACGTTAATCTGTGCTTGATTGCGCTGGATTTATTTAAAAAAACATAATTTGTGTTGAAGAACAGTACCACAAAATCATCACAGTACCTACTCGGCATGCACCCAACATAAACTACAATACCTGTGGATTAGTATTGAGCAGGTGATTCTGCCCATCCTTTAGAAATCAATCTTATGGTCCTTACTGGGATAATGGTTTCTTAACAAGAGAACAGAAAAATTTCAATTCTAGTTACAGCAAGCATATGGAATTTTAAAAAAATTTTAAATTTTACATTATATTGACGTACGAAGGTTGACTTTGGCAAAACATGTAATTATGACATGTTTAGTCATTCACAATATTATTGTAAAGATGGAGATAGATGGCACTTTAGGATAAACAACCTGTAACTGAATGACCCAGGCCTTAGAAAGGCGGAATCTGAAGTCACAGCCAGCTTCTCAAATCGGCGTTTGAGCCGCCTGTACACCAGGATATAGATTCAAGAAGTATGGATCTGTTAGACTTCCATTCTTCACAGCTCTCGATATTCATAACAAAAGGTTTTCAAAATCTATCTTGGCCTCTAGTATGTCAGAGCAGATGGTCGTCGATTCAAAATTCGAATCCTGTAAGATGTTGAGATAACTAATTATGTCGCCTGGTGTTAATATCTGCTTTTGTAGTTTGTTTTGTACCGCAGATAACATGTGTTCTGACTAATGTGAAAAGAGCCGATTCCTAATATAATGTCTATGATCGCAGTAGCATTGGGTACATTATGCACTTAAAATACTTAGGAGGGCATTAGGTTCCAGGTTTTTCAATTGGGCTTCTGCTCCTTTTTGTTTTGTTCCAGCTTAGGCCACAACACTAGTTCAGCGTAGGGTCGCAATCTGTCTAAAAATGGTCGTATAAGTCAAAGAATACGTTACATTCCCAGTTTTTCCCAGGGCATTGTATAAAATGAACAAATATAGTATAAACGGCAATGGCTAAATTTTTACAGCCAATTGCTATTGAATCGAAAGATTCGGCTCGACCCCCTCCCCCTAAACGCCTCACGTAATTTATGGATGACCCCTAAGCGAGAGACGATTTTTTTTCGAAAAATGAATTCTACGGACCAAAATACATAAATAAAAAAAATTTCAAAAAAATAGGAGGTGGGTACTAGTATATGTACTGTAGATTTACCCGCCAACTTGATTGGGTTTCTCAAACACAATAAAACTTTGGCACAATTGACAATGAATAATTGCCCAAAAAACGACGATTGCGAAAAAAAGAAGGAAGGGTTTTTTTTTGTTATTGTGACTTTGCATGTGATAAATTCATATAGAAAGCTACAAAAAATAAACTTGTAATTTAAATAATAAAGAGTGTGTTTATCATAAGTTCTGTTTGAGAATCGGTGTTTTGCTTTTATTTTCTGTTTGTGTACATTTGATCCGATCTTCTAGATTGAATCTGGGTGGTGGTGGTCTAGGGATGGACGATATGCATCGATGTTTCGGAAACATTCGATGTATAAACCCGATGCATCGAACTGAAGCGATGTTTTATTAATGCTTCGATATATTCGATGCATCGATGTTTTTTATCCGATGCATCGAATTGGAAATATGCTTTGCCTTTGTTCAGTATTCTTATACGCGAATCGAAAATTCAACTCAATCTCAACTCAACTTTTCAAGGTCCACGTGGTAACTGCTAGAGTATCACACATAAAACTGAATACAGAATTGAGCGGTCATAAGCACCGATAAATGCCAAATGATACAAAATGGTAAAGCTTGCATTCTGTTCAGAATAATCAGGTTGTGTGTAATTTTATTAATTTTGACGTTTATCAGCGCTGGTGTACTTACATGACCGCTCAATTCTGTTTCCAGTTTAAGTTGGAAGGTGCGTGGGAACTGTATTTCAAATACACTCACGGATTTCTTGTCACGGTCATTGCCGTAACCATGCATGAACGTGTTCGTTGTCGTAAGTTAGTTTAACTGTAAAGGTGCGATTCCTATGCTACGACTGTAATGGTGCTGTTACACGAATGACACACTTGCCATTTTTTCTGTCATAATTTGTCATTATCGTCATACACGGTCATAATTTGTGTCATTATTTCTGTCATAAAAAATAAACAACAACAATGCCATTAATTATGACCAGAGATTATGACAATTGTCATTTTTTGTCATTCGTGTAACTGGGGCATAACGACTACAGCCGCGTGGCTCCAGCCGTGGGGCTGGAAAATTTGACTCGTTGTAATGGAAGTAAATGGAACCATTTCCTAAGGAGCGTCTGGCGCCGCACGACTGAAGCGACTCTGGTGAGGCGGCTTCATCCGTACGGCTCAACTGCTGACATGAGCAGTATAGTCGTAACAGTCGTGGCGGCTGGAAAATTTATTTTCACTGTGTTCAAGTATTTTATGTGTGATCAAAGCCTTCTATATTTACAAGCCATACTGTAGAAAAATATTGAGAAGCAATTTCCCCTTAATAGGACTTCAATTCGCCAAATTACACTAACAACATAACGTCACTTCACCGATTTGAAATCCCATTAAGGGGAAATCTTGAGTGCCAATTTTTCTGGAACTGCACTAGTCGCGGCATAAGAATTTTACCGAGCGGCTCGGATCATGCGGCTCTGATCACGCGGCTGCAGTCGCTATAATCGTAGCATAAGAATCGCACCTTAAGACCTGTAACTGCATAAACTTTTATATTTGCGTATATTTTAGACATAAAATTTATTGTAATTTTGAATGAAGTTTGTGGGTACAAGACATCGATGTATTTTGCGATACATCGTCGTGACATCGATGCCACAGAACGATGTATTGCATCGAAAAAAACATCGATGTATTTTCTTAATGTCCACCCCTAGGTGGTACTGATTGGTGGTATTATTGTTTGAAATCCGTGATCCAGCTTTACAACTTCTAGTTGATATTTGCCGTGAAAACTACTTTCTAATAAAAACAACAAAACTGCAAGAAGTGAGTACGTTCAATAATTCTATCTTTTATTAAATTAAAGAAGATACTTCAGAGCCTCTGGCTTACATTTATAAAGTAGAAAACATTTCTTTTTCGATAGGTCTTTGACAGCATCAAATTTGGCAAAAGTTTAAAGTATCCAGTTCGCATTGTGCGCTGCCTAAAACCGCTTTGAACAGTACTAATACCGCTTTGAGCGCTGCGAGCGGCGAGTAAGAGCTCTTAAAGCGTTTATTTAGAGCGCTTTGAGCGCTAACAGAGAGCGCTTCGAGCGCCGAATAATAGCAAATTTGCGACTTTTCATTACTCTTTAGAAAATGGATCAGTTTCTGGAAAATATAATACTTCGAGGAGAAACTCTAGCGAATGATCATATTCGGAAATTTGAAACTGTTCTTAAAAACTCTGGCATACATAGTGATATTGAGTACATATATCTTGACGAAATGCAATTACAGTTCCCCACAGAATACTTAGATTATCAGTGTTTACCAACAAAAAAATACATGATAATTCTGTACTCGATGGAAGGCCCGGAAACTTATGATAAAATTCTAAAAAGAAATAACATAGGCCATTTTGTTTGTGTTCTTTTTGAGACAAACAATATTTATATCTATGACTCGGCAAGTGTAAAAAATTATTCCAACCAACTCAACCAGATTTTGCAAATTTTATTTCCATTTTGTTATTCTGAGATGGGAAATAAAGTGATTTATTCGCATGTTCAATGTCAGAAAAACGGGGTTGATTGCGGGATTTTCAGTATCGCCTTTTCCATTTCATTATTCTTAGGGTTTCGCCCAGAAATAATTGAATACAATATGGAGGCGATGCGACCACACCTATTGAGTATTTTTAGGGAAAAATCTATCATCCATTTTTCATTCCGTACACAGAGAAAATTGATGTAGATATTTCATCTAAATTGATTTCGGTGGCATAAAAGTAGAAATATTGTCGAAAAATCATCTATTTTGCAGAAATGATTCATCTAAACTAATTTAGATGAAATTTAAATCTCCAAATCACCTAAATTTGTAGATGATATTTCTATTGCCTCTGTAGTCAAAATTTATAAGTAGAATATTCATCTAAAATGTGCACAAGATTTTTCTAAATTTTATGGAAGGTTATTACACTAGGTGAATCACCTATTTTCCCATCATAATTGTAGATTATGTGTTTGCTTTGTAGGAACATCATCTACCGAAGTCAATAAATCATCCACCTCGCTGTAGGCGGTATTTTCGCTTTATAGGAAAATCTCCTAGTCGAAGTCGAAAAATCATCTACTACTTATATTTGATGCTGATTCTTTCGCTCTGTAGGAGAATCATCTACCCAAAGTCGAAAAATCATCCAGCTTGCTGTAGGTGATGTTTTCGCTTTATAGGAAAATCTCCTAATCGAAGTCGAAATATTACCCACGTAAATGTAGATGATGAACACTGCCTGATAATTCGTAAATTGTCGTAAGCCGATGCTTCTATACAGTTTTCAGTGGTTTTTTTTCTATTGGTCGTTTTTTTCCGAGAATTAACGGGAGTTTTACAAGCAAGACATTGTGCATCGTCACGCGTTTCTAGTTGAAATCAGTCATTTGTTGCATTTTGGTTGATATGAAAGGTTATAATAATTGAAAATGAGTGAAGCAAATAACGAAAACGTAATTGAAAGTGTACCTGAAATTGCAGAGGATCAGCTCATTGAGAATTTAGTGACTTTATGGGGATTTCCAGAACTAATTCAGTCATTTCGTGGTTAGTGAAATTACAGTATTCAATTGTTTTTGTGATAAAAAAAACGTGTATTTGTTGTTTACAGAAAAAGGAATTCTTAAATTTTCTGTGTTGAATAATATTACCAGTGAGGATCTGAGGGATCTTATTCCAAACGAAAAACTTGGATTGAGAATTGAATTTCGAACAAAATTGTACGAGTGGCGAACACGAAACGTAAATTTTTTTCACATGAATACTGTGGGCCATTTCATTCTTAATTTTTTTTATTAGGGAATCATCAGCAATCAGGATTCTGTTTCTATTCCCATCGATAAATGGTTGTTTTCTAGCCCGGTCGGAAACGTAGGCGCACCCAGATCTGACAAATCTCCAAGTGTGAGTTGTGATTCACAAAATAACATTTCTTTGGTAAGTTGAATTTTTTATTAATAAGTTTCAAAATTTCCTATGCGTGAGAAAAACAATAAATGGGTTTTTATAAGCGTTTACTGTTTAAACTGATAGTTTTTTCTGAGATGGTTTTGACAGAATATTTTGCAAACAAACGTCGATCCAAACCTTTAAAGTACTAATTGGATCGGTTAAACAAAGAGTTGCCATATTCATATTTTAATAAATATATACATAACTTTTTTGCAAGGATTTGAAATCACTTCTTGAAGAGACAGCGGTAGGAAGAGAAATAATAAAAGGGTATGAAGAACGAGAGCTATTAATAAAGTCAGCACGCCACAGGTTAATCAACATAATTTGCGAATTTTGGATTAACGCGGGAAAAATCTCCGTTTCGAAAGAGGAGTATTTTCAAGCAGCTGATGAAATCAAAAAACTTTTCCCTAAGGAAGAAACAGTATTTCACGAAAAATATTTTTCTTACATTAGGGTTTAACAATTTGCATTTCATAGGAATCTTACACTGGAACTAATGGAAAGAGAGGAGGCTTGAAAGAAAAGTTTTATACTCTACGGAAACAATTAAGGCTTAATAAAAGAAAAATTGTGGAAGACATAAATGAAGAGCTTCAAGAAACCGGTAACCTTCTTTTTAATTTAAATCCGATTATTAGCGTAACCTCTTCATGTTAATTTCAACGTTGACAGATTCAACGGAAAATGCAGTGAATTACACGCATTCACAGAAGGAAGACTACAATTGGCTTTTATATAATATTGCACTCGAAGATTTAGTGTTTTCAAAGTGGAAAACAACGTATTCCTTGCGTAGACAAGACATTTTGAATAAAAATATAAACATTTTGGAAAAGTGGCCAATTATAAAACAAAAACTGGGAGCCTCTCTGGTGAGCTTTCTTTGTTTTTATACATTTACAAATTAACAATGTTTTCTTTATGCAACTTTTAGATAGAACTGGATTTTGAAGAACTTTTTCCTAGAAAGTGCACTCTCCTCTTTACTAAGTGGCCTTCATTTTTTGATAAATGTTCAAAAATATTATTACACGAAGCTGTTAAAGACGCGAACAGCATCTCTCTTTTAAAGAACCCCAATGAAGGTAAGAGTTCTAAAAATCCATTTAGAAAATGATTTTCTTTTTTTTTGTTAATTATTTTGTTACATTGTTTGAATTTTGATTGCAGACACCCGCAATATTGCCTTATGCAAATTGATTATCGCTTACTTAGTACCCCCAGTCGTCCGAGGAAAGAAAATACAGTGGAAGCCAACTATAAGTGACAGCCAGTCGTCTTTTTTTATGTCGGTTTCTGTAAGTACTTATGTTAAACTTGTTTCCGTTAGACTCATAGTATATACGCTTCAATTTGTAGGATAAGAATTACATCCAGTCTGTTATTAATCAAAAAAAGACTAATTGCGTGGTGCATAAGACTTCTTTACAACCACTCATTTTAGCCGTGAGCCCTGATGATATAAAATTTACGGAATTTTTCGTGTATTACAATGATATCCTTTATCCAGTCGATAACACACTTAAAGCAATTTCTCTGGCTTTTCAATTGTATCACGTATTAGACTTAAAATATCCAATCGAATGCTCACAAATTTGGCATCTTTTTGAAGAAGTTATTTATGATATACTAGTATCAGGCGAAAAAACAAGGGACTTAATTGCACTAACAGGACATTTAAAAGAAACAAAATGAATACTATATCTTGCTTTGTTTGTAAAAATATGTACGAGATTGACAGTTATATAAAACACCTTAAAATGTATCATAAACTAACAAGCACATCAACATTTGTTTGTACTTTTTGCTCCCAAATTTTTGCTTCACAATACTCATTTAAAAGACATCTAAAAAAACAACATATTCTAAAAAGTACTGAGGAAACTGAAATTGAGGATAGAATTTTTAGTGTAAATTTAGTTCCGAGCATTATAAATAACAAACCTTTAAGCGCGAAAACAAATACAAACTTAAATTTTAAGTGCCCAAGCACATTGTTTTTAGGTGAAAAAAATGAAGAATTTGTCAAACAAAATTGTTCTAACAGTTCTCGTGAAAAAAATTCTGAAAACGCTTTTACCGCACAGAAACATGTTGTGCAATTCATATTAGGTTTATGTGGCAATTTGTCTTTAAGTAGACAACTAGCTTTTGAAGTTGTAACTTATTTTTTGAAGTCAATTTTGAACCCCTTAGTATCTGAAATAGAAATTATGTCAAAAAGTAACGCAGATATCAATCAATTGTACCAACTGATTTTTTCCCTAAAAGAAAATTTTGACAATTTTAGTACAGAATTCAAGTTCAAAAAATTTCTTATTGAAAACGACCTTTATTCAGATCCTAAAGAATTTATTATTGATAATCGCCTAAACGTGAACAATTTAGATTCTAAAGTTCCAAAAGGTGTAATTATACCTCTTAAAGATAACTTGAAACGCTTCCTAGAATGCAATGGAGCTGCAGAGATCATGCTTGAAAACTTAAGAAAATTTTCCGAAAGTAATGACAAAATTGAAAATATTATACAAGGAACAGTTTGGAAAAAAAAAGTTTCAAATTTTGAGGGTAAACTTGTCCTTCCATACATTTTATACCAGGATGATTTAGAACTAAACAACCCTTTGGGTTCGAAAAGAAGTTTACATAAGATATCAGCTGTTTATTTATCCTTTCCACTTCTTAATACGTGTTCTTTATCGAAACTGGAGAACATATTAGTATGCTGCCTCACTAAAAGTATTCACATCAAATATGAGCTTCATTGCAATTTCAAGGAATTGTGCTCCGGTCTAATTGACTTGGAACAAACCGGCATTAATTTGATTTTAAAAGGCAAGCAAAGTAAAGTCCACTTAATTTTAGCTACAATTACTGGTGATAATCTTGGCCTAAATACTGTCCTCGGATATGACAGATCATTTTCTGGGAATAATTTTTGCCGGATATGTTAATAAAATTCAAAGTGAAAGTCAGACTAAGGAAGTTCAAAATTTACTTCGTAATGAAGAAAACTACAATGAAGATTCAAATATTTCTTCTTGTAGTGTACGAGAAGCATCTCCCTTCGCTGCTATTCCATCTTTTTGTGTGACAGATAACGTCGCAGTCGACATTATGCATGACCTCCTTGAAGGTGTTTGCCATTTTGATTTATCACATGTGTTAAATTATTTTTTAAATCAGAAATTTTTTTCTTTACAAGTACTTAATAATCGGAAAAGAAATTTTGATTATGGATGCAGAGATTCTAATAACAAAAGTCCAGATATCACTTTAACCCATATTAATAACCAAAAATTTCAAATGTCTGCCAGCGAGATGCTCTGCTTCATTAATTATTTGCCTTTATTTATCGGAGATTTTGTTCCTCAAAAGGACAAAGTTTGGAATTTTCTGATTCTCCTTGTTAGAATGGTTGAATTATGCTTAGAATCTAGTTATGATGACGGCAAGATATCTGAGCTAGAACAAATAATTAAAGCCCACAATGAACTTTTTTGTTCGCTTTTTAAAACTAAATTGAAACCTAAACACCATTTTTTAATTCATTATCCCGGTGTAATTAGAAAACTAGGTCCTTTAAAAAAATTGTGGACTATGAGGTTCGAAGGGAAACATAAAAGTTTAAAAACTTATACTTCCGCTATCACTTCAAGAAGAAATATTTGTCTTACTTTAGCTTTTAAATTACAATTTCAATTAGCTTATCAAATTGAATTTGGGAAAGAAAACCAATATGTTACTGCCGGTTCAATTATGTATTCCACAAAACTTGACAAAAATATGTTAATGTTAAATTCCGAAAATGCTTTTGAAGTACAGGACAATAAAACAGTTAATGTGTATAAACATTTAGAAATAAACAACACTAAATACAAAGAAAATGACATAATAACAATTTGTGCTGAAAAAACTTTGAAGTTTTATCTTCTAACAAAAATAATTGGAGATGAAAATGATATTTTTTTCTTTATAGGCACGGAAGCAATATTAAAAAGATTTGATACACATTACAATTGCTATATAATTAAATCGTTTAATACCCATGAAATAATGATTGGTATTTTAAGAATTAATTACTATCCTATTCACCAAATTACGTTACCAAACAAAGAAACAGCTTTAAAACCGTACCCGCCTCTAACTTAAAATTGTCTCATTTTCGAATAATGAATAATAAGTAAATAATAATGAATAATTATGTATTTTCTAAAAAAAATTTGTGTACGAATATAAAATCATTATAATTTTTTCTTGTAATAAAAAATTAAAGAACTCTTAATGTATGTTTTCTCTATACTTTTACTAATTTTAGGCATCATTTCAGGCATTCATTTCACATTCCCTAATTGTTATTCACTATTCTTTTTATATATCCTATTAAAAATTCATAAAAACCGCCTATCCTTGTAGGTAATTCACCTACCACTATTTGTCGATAATTTACCTACTACTAGTCGACAAATCAGCTACTGTTCGTTATAGGTAATTCACCTATTCCTTGTCGGAAAATCACCTACCACTATTTATCGACCATTCACCTACTAACAGTCGAAAAATCGCCTACTATTCATTGTCGATTATTCACCTACTGCTAGTCGAGAAATCACCGACTATCCACTGTCGATAATTCGCCTACTGCTAGTCGAGAAGTCACCTACCATCCACTATCGATAATTCGCCTACTGTTAGTTGAGAAATCACATACTTTCCGTTGTAAGTGATTCACATTTTCTTTGTAGGAGATATTTCTAATTTGATGGAACAAATTTTCACCTACCGCTAAGTAGTTGATTCACCAAAAGATATTCGGAGGCTGAAAATCATCTACAAAATTTAGATGATGTATCCATTTTTTAGGTGAAATATCTACAGTATTTCTTTCTGTGTACTCTGACCGAGCATGAATACATTGATCGCCGGACAACTAAATATTTCAATCAACCGGTCGATGATACAAATACACTTTTAAAAAGTATAAACGCACGCCCAGACCTCGCGAACGAGTACCTTGATGACCAAACTCAGTCACTGACAGAAACCCTGCACACCAAAAAAGATTTTTTTTCAATTCCCAAGGGTATGAAACCAAGGGTATGAAATCAGAGTGTACACGATTCTAATATTCCCACTTTCATTCCCATATTAAAAGCAGACAAGGTGATGAAATCAGAGTGTGCACGACCAACAACATCAGACTCTTAGATTCGTGAATGATTCCGATATTCACAGTTACATTCCCTTAGTAAAAGCAGACAAGGTAATGAAATCAAGGAATGCACCCCCGCCACAAAGATTGTTTTTTTAATAATTAATATAAATATTTTAAATAATATATAAGCAAGTGGAATCCAATCGAATTAGATACGCAAGACAAGAAGTAGAGGAAAGAGTATGGGTGAATTGGATGATTGGACGCTCACAGAAATTTATATGCATGTGCTAAGCATCAGTATCGCCGGTCAAAGGAGAAAGAGAGAACGTGGAACATGTTGTACGTTGTTCTGGACTCCCTCTAGCAGGCCGTTGTGTATCTAAAACACCTCTCTCTCTCTTCAGTCCGTTGCCTTTAACGCCAACTTCAAAACTGGATCAATCCTCTGGTCGGCGCGGGAATTTTTATCTTTCCCTCAAATATGCTGATGAAGTGCTTTACAGGTTCGGTGGTACTGTTCTTCATGGGACAATTTTTTCAGATTCCAGTGAATCAAATTCCTCGGGACATATTTGATGGAATCCAATAATAGCTTTTCTGTATTTTCTGCAATAAAGCTCAATGCATCAAGTATTCCAGACCACTCTTTTTCTAAAGCATAACATGCATCATGTCGAGCAGACCAACGAGTTTGAGAAAAGCTTTTGAGCCTTAGATTTGTATGCTTCATCAAAATCTCCCAAAGGGTGATACAAAATTATAAAGTTCTTGCAAAGTAGCAAAAGAATCGACAGCTTCAGATTTTAAATACTCTACACAAAAAAACTGAGTTAAAATCATTTTTAAATTTCAATCGTTCTTTAAATTTTGCAGCTTCTAAAATTTTGCCGTCCTAGGCCCGCGCTTCACGGGCCTAAGCGTAAATCCATCATTCGCCGTGTTATAAAAATCCGCTGGCAAGATAGAATTATAAATGAAGAACTATGGCGCCATGGCGGCCAAAAAAGGATAGACGACGAAATCAGGCGTAACTTTTACACAGCGGAATTGATAATTACAGCAGAATTAGTATCAGCGAGCAATAATAACAAGAGTGATTAGGTGGAGCTAAGGACAAGTAAAAGAGTTAAAGTATGAAAAGAAGAGATTGGGCCTATTCACACAGTGCATATTCATGGCGCCTAAAACCGGTTTTATAGATGAGAGAGGGAAGGGAGCGGAAGAACTTAACGAAACATTTTTCACGCAAAACCAAACGGGTGAAAACTAGCACACATATAAAAAGTTACTTCTATCTCTTGCATTCTTTAGCTCTGTTTTTCTCTAACAAGTAAATTTCATCTGCAATACATTTAAATGTTCCTGTAAACATTCAAATTTACTATCCATAATTTACGCCCCGTGTGAGTTGCTAGGAGTTGAATAAAATCGGTTTTACTCACCACACTTATGGCAACGTGTGAATATGCCCATTAGCAATAACATTAAGCAAAAAGTCCAAAAAATATTAACAAACGCGCGATGGATATACAATTTATGCAAAAAACACAAGAGTATGAAAGAAACAGAAGATATTCCTTGTTTCCCCTATTCGAATGTTTCCATTCAAATGGAAGCAACAGTAGAACAGAGCATGTGTAGATTGTAAAGAGATGTTAGAATGTATGCGTAAAAAAATGTATGCGTAAAAATATCGGGTTGGTACATAACCTTCTAAATTTACAAGCCATGAACAAGAAAAATATTGAGAGCGAATTTCCGCTCAATCGGACTACAACTCGGTGAAGTCACGTTATGTTGTTAGTGTAATTTGGAGAATTTGGTAGTCCGATTCTCTCAATTGAGATTCTTGTTCATGGCTTGTAAATATAGAAGGTTATGGTTGGTACCAAAACCTTCTATGTTTACAAGCCATGCACGAGAAAAATATTAAGACCCAATTGATTGATTTGTCAGATATTGTAGGTGTATTTATAAATCGAGTTGTAATAGATAATATTTGATCAAGGCACGGGTGGCTTTGATCTCTCGTGTCGAGAGATCGCAGTGCAAGAAATAGCACTTTACGCAGAAAGATAAAAATTCCCGCGCCGACCAGAGGATTGATCCAGTTTTGAAGTTGGCGTTAAAGGCAACGGACTGAAGAGAGAGAGAGGTGTTTTAGATACACAACGGCCTGCTAGAGGGAGTCCAGAACAACGTACAACATGTACCACGTTCTCTCTTTCTCCTTTGACCGGCGATACTGATGCTTAGCACATGCATATAAATTTCTGTGAGCGTCCAATCATCCAATTCACCCATACTCTTTCCTCTACTTCTTGGTCTTGCGTATCTAATTCGATTGGATTCCACTTGCTTATATATTATTTAAAATATTTATATTAATTATTAAAAAAACAATCTTTGTGGCGGGGGTGCATTCCTTGATTTCATTACCTTGTCTGCTTTTAATAAGGGAATGTAACTGTGAATATCGGAATCATTCACGAATCTAAGAGTTTGATGTTGTTGGTCGTGCACACTCTGATTTCATCACCTTGTCTGCTTTTAATATGGGAATGAAAGTGGGAATATTAGAATCGTGTACACTCTGATTTCATACCCTTGGTTTCATACCCTTGGGAATTGAAAAAAAATCTTTTTTGGTGTGCAGGGTTTCTGTCAGTGACTGAGTTTGGTCATCAAGGTACTCGTTCGCGAGGTCTGGGCGTGCGTTTATACTTTTTAAAAGTGTATTTTTATCATCGACCGGTTGATTGAAATGTTTAGTTGTCCGGCGATCAATGTATTCATGCTCGGTCAGAGTACGGAATGGAAAATGGATGATAGATTTTTCCCTAAAAATACTCAATAGGTGTGGCTGTTGTTTACTTCAAAATGGGCTTCGATTCTCTACAAAATGGAAATTCGATTCTCTACAAAAAATCTTATTATGTTTTATAAAAATGCATAGTTTTTGAGTTATTGTTGAAAAACTAAACAATGGACCAATCTTCTGTTAAAGTCAATTCCGAATTTAGAAAGACATTTAATACTTTTTGTTTTGTAAGAGTTGGTAGACTTGTTTTCATATGAAGTTGTATATGTTTTAGAGACTTCTTGTGACTTGCTTTCCTACGTGTCTAGAGTAAAGACGTTTTATTTAATTGTCAAACATTACGGAAATATATTATTCATCTTTTGGTTATAAAGTGTGTTTTTCCTCTTAAATTAATGTAAACATCATCATCTTCTCCGTTCTCAAAAGTCCAAGCCTAGATTTAATAGCACTTTTGGATTTATCTTTTTTAATGTACAATCGAACATATAAAACAATAAAATACCTTTAGCGAATTAGTTCCTTATTAAAATACATAGTCAATAGAATATAAGAAATCTACGGAGATAAGAAGTGCGGAGACTACACACGCACACCGATATTTCAGTGGATACAAAACGTATCCATTAAAAAATGTTCTGTGTCGGTGCGGAGAATTTCTGCGGGGACTGTGCGCGGATAAGTAAATGCACTGGATACTTGAAAAAAGACTTCGAAAAGTCTTGAAGTTGCTTGTTGAGGCCTATCTTTTGTTTTCCAGTGAATATGGAAAACACAAAACATCTTAGGACAAAAAAGGGTATTATTTTGAAGAGATAGATTTTTCTTACGATGGAATGGACAAATAAAAAATAAATAAGTTATTGTGGGATGCCGAGTAAAGGAGTATAAAAATAGAAATAGCAATTTTTAACCATTTGCACCCTCGCCAAGCCACCCGAAGCTGAAGTTGTCATTTCACCCCCACACCCCAGCAAATGGTAAAAAATTTCTTCCACTAATATTAAACAGTTATTTAGCCCTAATAGAACCTACATACGCAACGGCAGAAATTTTTTTCAAATTTAACCCCTTTTTTACCCCCCCCCGCGCCGCAACCACCTAACTCGAAATGGGTCCACTTACCCCAAAATGTCATATTATAAAAATTGGTTGAAATTACTTGAAAAGCTTATATACCAAACGGCAGAAGCTAGGGACGACACGATTTTTTCAAGTGCCAGCTCCCCTATGATGGGGTTCCTCCTGTCTTTCCCTTGCACATCTATATACGACTGCCGATGAACGTGAAGGATTCCACATCAATATATAAATTTATCAAATTAATTAATTACGGTTAAAAACACTTTCGTTAATGACAACATATATTTTATATTAACTTTTTAAAAGAATCGCGCACATTTAATTCGCGTATAAACCGTTACAATTATTTGATTTTAAAATTACAACCCAGGATAGGGGCTAATCAAAATACGTTCGTATGTAAAAACTCTCTAATTAATACTCTTAAAATTCTATTTTTTATTTTTACAAATCAAAAATTCATGTATTTATGTTTTTAGAAAAATTAATACTTGTACAGAGTTTGCGTACGTGATTGTGATTTCCCTAAAGTGTAGTTACAAAGTAGTAGTGAAAATCCAAAAACGATGACGTAACGCACACTGTACTCCAAAATCGTAAGTACTCATATTTGACTTAGATATTTAATAAAACTCGTAACAAGAGAAAATTAAAAGTAATTCGTAGCGACTGCTACATAACTCCCCCTTCAGCGCGAGCGTCCATGAATATACATCCAACATCAAAACTGAAAATTTATTCTACAATTGGAACGAAACTCTTTGCTTTGAACTTCGTGTTACTGGCTTATTAATGTCTTCGCTTCTTTCTATACAAGCCGGTTTTAATCTATCGATTGATACCAATACCACTTTACCGTTAACATCAATCGAGAAATTTTTATCTCCACTTTTAATCACCTTGTAGGGTCCTTCATATGGGTTTTGCAATGATCCTCTGATTCTATCCCTCCTCAGGAAAATAAATTTGCAGTCTTTCAATCCCTTTGACACAAATAATCTTTTTTGTGATCTCGAGAATCCGTTGGAACCATACTCCTCATGTGGTTTCTCAACATCCCCACAAAGTCTGTCGGGTCTGATACAAGCTGAGCGTCCCTTACAAAAAATTCTCCTGGAATTCTTAGCGCTTGGCCATACACCAATTCCGCTGGACTACACTTGAGGTCTTCTTTGACTGTAGTTCGCAGATCCAGTAAAATAGCTGGTAAGTGTAGTAACCAATTCGGATTAACCATCTTGGCTCTCAATGACGCCTTCAGTTGTCTATGCAGTCTCTCCACCATTCCATTCGCTAGCGGATGATACGCCGTTGTTCGAATTCTATGTGATCCTAAAAGCTTCGAGAATTCTTCAAACATTTTTCCTTCAAACTGACCTCCTTGGTCTGTGGTAACTGTCAATGGAATTCCGAATCTTGGGAAATATTGTTCATACAATGTTCTTACAACCACCTGTGCGGTGATGCTCTTAAGGGGATACACTTCTGGCCACCTAGTAAAACGGTCCACGATAGTTAATAAATAGGCACATCCTTCTGCTGGCTGCAGTGGTCCAATTATGTCTATGTATATATGTTCGAATCTTCCTGTTGGTGTCTTAAATATTTGAATTGGCGATTTGGTATGCCTATGAACCTTCGCTTTCTGGCATTCTACGCATGCTTTCGCCCATACATTAATATCACTGTTCATCCTAGGCCAAAAGTATCTTCCTGCTATTAACTTTCTCGTACTTCGAATACCTGGATGTGCTAAGTTATGGAACATATTGAAAACGTCTCGTCGTAGAACTTTCGGAACAAACGGCCTATCCCTATCGGTTGAACATTCCAACCAAATTTTACCATTCGTGCAAGGTATATCGTTCTCCGTTAATATTATTCTTGAGTTGTTGCTAGAATCTTCGATTAGATGTTTCAATTCTACATCATTTTTCTGGGTTTCCGCGATAATCTCTAAATCTATTTGGTTTTCCTTAATCGCGTCACAACCACCATTTTCCATGTCTACTCTTGATAAAGTATCCTCTACCACGTTAGCTTTGCCTTTGATATATCTAATATCAGACGTGAATTGCGTAATATAATCCAACTGTCTCGGCAGTCTTGGGCTTCTTTCAGCCTTGGTCCAAATTGCCGAAGTTAGCGGCTTATGGTTCGTAAAAATGGCGAACTCACGACCTTCCAAAAAATGTCTGAAATGTTTAATTACCAAGTATATGGCTAAGAGTTCTCTATCGAAGGTTGAATATTTCATTTCAGCGGCACCTAACTTCTTTGAATAAAATGCTAAAGGCTGAGCACTATTTTTGCTCAGTTGCTCCAGCATTGCTTCTACAGCCACGTTCGATGCATCAACGGTCAAACTAAAAATAGCGTTCTCAGCAGGATGCACCAATAGAGTTGCTGATATAAATGCGTTCTTGGTTTTGACAAAAGCATCCTCGCATTCCTTCGTCCAGTCCAAATTTTTAACGTTCTTAGCTTTCTTCAGTTCTTTGGCTAAATGGCTGTGAATAGGACTTAATAATTCTGCTAGCTGAGGAATGAACCTACGGAAATAGTTTACCATTCCTATAAACTGTTGGACTTGTTTTACGGAAGTCGGCGACGGAAAATTTTGGATGGATTTAAGTCTGTCCTCTGATGGAAGAATACCATCTTTTGTAATTTTATGACTTAAAAATTCTAACGTATGTACCCCGAAGAGGCACTTCCCTGGATTGATATTAATTCCAAATCGTTCAAGTCTGCCAAAAACTTGTTCCAAATGAGCTTTGTGCTCTTCTTCATCTCTGATTGCCACAAGAATATCATCAATATAAACGAAAACAAATTCTAATCCGTTTAACACTTGATCTATAAAACGTTGAAAAGTTTGGGCAGCGTTCCTAAGACCAAAGGGCGAGTGAATTCGAATAAACCGAAAGGTGTAGTAATAGCTGTTTTGAAAATATCCTCTTCTGCCATAGGTATATGATGGTATGCTCTAACCAGATCAATTTTAGAAAATACAGTGCAACCATTCAAATTCAACGTGAAATTTTGAATATGAGGAATTGGATACCTATCTGGAACTGTTATTGCATTAAGTCTCCTATAATCGCCGCACGGCCGCCAGTCCGAACAATTCTTTTTAGGCACCATGTGAAATGCTGATGAGACTGAAGAAGAGGATGTTCTGCATAAACCTAACTTGATCATATGTTCAAATTCCAATTTGGCTATTTTGAATATATTGGTATCAAGTCTTCTAGGTCTTGAAAAGGTAATTGACCTTTTGTTTGGACAGCATGTACTATGTTGTGTAGTACCGGTAAGTCATAACGTGGAGGCTGAGTTAGTGAGGGAAATTTGGATAAAATTTTGCCGTATCCACTATCAAAGGAAGAATGTCTGGGTGATGGACTGTCTGCATTAACCATAATTCTGTTAACACTTAACTCTGTATTGCCGTCAATTAAACGTAGTAAGTTAAATTGGGTAAGGAAATCTGCACCAATAATAGGCTTATTAACACTTGCCACTATAAAAGGAAACGTTAAATCTCTTCTTAATCCAAAATCTATTCTAAGAAGTTTAGTTCCATAAGTGTTAATCGTCGATCCATTAGCTGCTGAAAGAATTAAATTAGGATCTTTTTTATATTTGCCAAAATAACCATTAGGAACAACAGATAATTCCGCTTCTGTATCTATTAGAAATTTGAACTTACTTTCTCTATCAAAAACAAAAAGTCTACTGGACTTTCTCGGGACAACATTCTTACAACACGCTGAGGGGATACTTAGTTTTTTGAATTATTAAAACTACATGGTTTAACACATCTTTTGGCGTTATCTCCGAATTTAAAGTGGAACCAACAAAAAGGTTTACTATTTCCCTTATAATTACTCCTTGAGCGGCTTCTGCTCCTGGACCTAGATCTATGCTGAAAATTATCATCTTTATTTACAGCAAGTCTCTTAACTAAATTTGTTAAATCTTCAATTTTATTCTCTAGAAAACTTATCTTCTTATTGACATCAATATTACTTACATTGAAAACTTCTTGATTATGAAATGGATTTGCTGAACTATTACTAATTGCAGAAACAAATTGAAACTTGGAAACTTCAAAAATCTTATCCGCTAATATAATTAAATTATGAATATTCTGCTTTCCAGATGACATCAATGCTATATTTGTACTTGAAGGCAGTTTCCGCATCCATAGTTTCTTAATCAAATCCTTTCCTAAATGTGTTGAGGTTCCTGCTAAAATTTCCATAGATCGGTAGAATTCTGAAGGCTTTCTGTCTCCCATCTCCGAGTTACACAAGAGCTGTTCCAACTTCTTCTCTTCAGATTCCGTAAATCGTTGAATCAAAGTTGATTTTAGAGCTTCGTATTTGCCCTCCTGAGGTGGATTTTGGATGCAATCTAAAACAATCATTATGATGTCTAAGGGCCTGTTTCACCGCTGGCTGATAAAGTTTCAGATAGTTATCTGCCTTATAACAGTATCTAACAGATAAAGGTTGCTGATATGTTTTTTCAGTTTCACCATCAAACTCCCTGATAAACTAACTGGCAGATAAATATATCTGCCACTTAATTTAGCAGGGTCACTCAATCTTTGCTTAATACGGGAGTTTTTAAAAATGGTTTGTTTATGACATGATCAAGGCAATCTGGCAACTATGTCCACGATTTAATTTGGAGTCCCAGTTAAAAAATATCGGAGAGTTATAAGCAAAGGTGGAATTGCAAAGTTACTGAAAATTAAATCACTGAAAGACATTTTTAGTTACCACTACCAAAATATTACTAAAATTTTTAGTTAAATACGGCATCAAATAAATATATTTAGTTGTCGTTATTAAAAGGAATGCTTCTCATGAGCAGAAAAAATTGTTGGAGTAACAAATATTTCCACTATAATCGTATAGTAATAGTTCGCGAGAGCCCAGGCCCGCCAGACCTACGTCATTTTCTGATATTTCGTATATACATAGTGTGATACGCAGTTAAGAACGTAGGCACACTCGCTAGTCCGGAGAATGGACCCTTTTGTAGATAGAGGGGTTGGGGCGTAAAAAAGGGGTTAAAATTGAAAAAAAATTCCGTCGCTGCGTATATAGGTTCTACTAATAATCTAATAACCGTTAAATACTAGTGGCAGACATTTTTGAACATTTGCACCCTCCCCAAGCTAACCATAGCTGAAGTTGCCATTTCGAAAACACACCCCCGGCAAATTGGTAAGGCGGAATCAAATCCTAAAATCGAGTGATTCAAAATAATTTGGGCAAAACTCGGTTCCTGCGAAGTCGCGTAATATGTTCGTAATATTCATCAAATTCGTCTTCTAAGAATTTAAATAAATCCATCTGGAAACCTTTTGTGACCGCAGTCTACGATTGTTAACGTAGCTTGGAGTATTATTATACCAAAAAATCCTCTAAAACTATTTCTATTCCCGCTATTTGCAACATTTTTTTATTATCTTGCAGATAAAACTTTTAACAGCCACTAGAATCGGCTGATAAGTTACCAGCAACTTTATCTGCAAGATATTTCTATCCAAGACCTGTGAAACCAAAATTTGCAGTTTATCTTGCAGATAAGTTCTGAATAGGCTATCAGGAGCTTAATCAGCAAGTGGTGAAACAGGCCCTAAGGGTAGCGCTTGGATGACATGTTCATATTTTGTATCATCCAACCTAATTCCCTTAGAATGGAATTGACTTTCCACTAAAACAAACCACGCTTCTGGACAAGGAGACCAAAAGGTTGGTAGTTTAACGGAAGCAGCGTTAATCTCTTTACCGATAGAAGTATCTTCATTATCTTGTACACTCATAATTATCACACTTAGGGCCTGTTTCACCACTTGCTGATTAAGCTCCTGATAGCCTATTCAGAACTTATCTGCAAGATAAACTACAAATTTTGGTTTCACAGGTCTTGGATAGAAATATCTTGCAGATAAAGTTGCTGGTAACTTATCAGCCGATTCTAGTGGCTGTTAAAAGTTTTATCTGGAAGATAGTAAAAAAATGTTGCTAGTAGCGGGAGTTTTAGAGCATTTTTTGGTATAATAATACTCCTCTTTAAGCATTTTTACGTTAAAAATTGTAGACTGCGGTCACAAAAGGGTTCCAGGCGGATTTATTTGAATTCTTAGAAGACGAATTTGATGAATATTACGAACATATTACGCGACCTCGTAGGAACCGCGTAATTTGCCCAAATTATTTTGAATCACTCGATTTTAGGATTTGATTCCGGCTTACCAATTTGAGGGTGTGTTTTCGAAATGGCAAATTCAGCTATGGTTAGCTTGGGGGGCGGGGGGGGGGGGGGGGGGCAAATATTCAAAAATTTCTGCCACTAGTATTTAACTGTTATTAGATTATTGGTAGAACATATATACGCAACGGCAGAACTTTTTTTCAAATTTAACCCCTTTTTTACCCCCCCAACCCCTCGATCTACAAAAGGGTCCATTATCCGGGCTAGCGAGTGTGCATACGTTCTTAACTGCGCATTACACTATGTCTATACGAAATATCAGCTTTAAGAAAATGACGTAGGTTTGGCGGGCCTGGGCTTTCGCGAACTATTACTCTACGACTATAGTGGAAATATTTGTTACTCCAACAATTTTTTCTGATCATGAGAAGCATTTTTTTTAATAACGACAACTAAATATATTTATTTGATGCCGTATTTATCTAAAAAATTTTAGTAATATTTTGGTTGTGGTAACTAAAAATGTCTTTCAGTGATTTGATTTTCAGTAACTTTGCAATTCCACCTATGCAACGATTGCTTATAACTCTCCGATATTTTTTAACTGGGACTCCAAATTAAATCGTGGACATAGTTGCCAGATTGCCTTGATCATGTCATAAACAAACTATTTTCAATAACTCCGTATTAAGCAAAGATTGAGTGACCCTGCTAAATTAAGTGGCAGATATATTTATCTGCTAGTTAGTTTATCAGGGAGTTTGATGGTGAAACTGAAAAAACATATCAGCAACCTTTATCTGTTAGATACTGTTATAAGGCAGATAACTATCTGAAACTTTATCAGCAAGCGGTGAAACAGGCCCTTAACAAGCCCCCACGTAAAAAAAAGTTCACTTTAAAGAAAAAAAAAAATTTCGACTCTGAGTTAAAAACTGCGGTACTTAAACGATATCCGCGAACGATTGCGCTAAAAGAGGATGGCTGAAAAAACTCAAACGTTTGAAACCGAACGTTTAATCTAATTTCAACTTTAATAGAAAGCAATTGAGTGAAGGGCAGAAAATAATTGGATTGTTACTACTAAAAGAAACAAAAATGTGTATTTAAATTTTTGTGTTTTAGTGTAGAAGAAAAATAATTAACTAATTAAAATTAACTTCCCTTTTATGACAAAAATTTTTCTGAAATTTTTCTGAGAGAAATTCCTTCGTTCATTCTCCTTTTTCTTAAAATATTCCTTCTTCTTTCTTCTAAAATATTCTTTCTTCCTTTTTTCTAAAATATTCTTTCTTCTTTCTTCTAAAATATTCTCTCTTCTCTCTTCATTTTTTGTAAGTTTTCTCCTTAAGTTTTCTTTCTAATAATCTTCTTTTCTTCTAATATAATTTTTGCCTGCGGGGTCACCAGATGATGTGGTTCCTCCTGTCTTTCCCTTGCACATCTATATACGACTGCCGATGAACGTGAAGGATTCCACATCAATATATAAATTTATCAAATTAATTAATTACGGTTAAAAACACTTTCGTTAATGACAACATATATTTTATATTAACTTTTTTAAAAGAATCGCTCACATTCGCGTAAAAACCGTTACAATTATTTGATTTTAAAATTACAACCCAGGATAGGGTCTAATCAAAATACCTTCGTATGTAAAAACTCTCTAACTAATACTCTTAGGGCCTGCTTCCCCGCTTGCTGATAAAGTTTCTGATAGTTATCTGCCTTATAACAGTATCGAACAGATAAAGGTTGCTGATATGTTTTTTCAGTTTCACCATCGAACTCCCTGATAAACTAACTGGCAGATAAATATATCTGCCACTTAATTTAGCAGGGTCACTCAATATTTGCTTAATACGGGAGTTATTAAAAATTGTTTGTTTATGACATGATCAAGGCAATGTGGCAACTAGGTACGTCCACGATTTAATTTGGAGTCCCAGTTAAAAAATATCGGAGAGTTATAAGCAATCGTTGCATAGGTGGAATTGCAAAGTTACTGAAAATCAAATCATTGAAAGACATTTTTAGTTACCACAACCAAAATATTACTAAATTTTTTAGTTAAATAAGGCATCAAATAAATATATCTAGTTGTCGTTATTAAAAAAATGCTGCTCATGACCAGAAAACTTGCTGATTAAGCTCCTGATAGCCTATTCAGAGCTTATCTGCAAGATAAACTACAAATTTTGGTTTCACAGGTCTTGGATAGATATATCTTGCAGATAAAGTTGCTGGTAACTTATCAGCCGATTCTAGTGGTTGTTAAAAGTTTTATCTGGAAGATAGTAAAAAAATGTTGCAAGTAGGGGGAGTTTTAGAGCATTTTTTGGTATAATAATACTCCTCTTTAAGCATTTTTACGTTAAAAATCGTAGACTGCGGTCACAAAAGGGTTCCAGACGGATTTATTTGAATTCTTAGAAGACGAATTTGATGAATATTATGAACATTACGCGACCTCGTAGGAACCGAGTTTTGCCCAAATTATTTTTAATCACTCCATTTTAGGATTTGATTCCGCCTTATCAATTTGCCGGGGGTGAGTTTTCGAAATGACAACTTCAGCTATGGTTAGCTTGGGGGGGGGGGGGGTGCAAATGTCCAAAAATGTCTGCCACTAGTATTTAACGGTTATTAGATTATTAGTATAACCTATATACGCAGCGACGGATTTTTTTTTCAATTTTAACCCCCTTATATACGAAATATCAGCTTTAAGAAAATTACGAAGGTCTGGCGGGCCTGGGCTCTCGCGAACTATTACTATACGACTATAGTGGAAATCAAGTCGTTCGGTAGAACGACGACGGCGATTGATACACTGAAACACTGACAACGTCCGAAGACTACCGAACTACTTACTTACTCCTAGCAGCTCAAATATCGACATCACTAAAATTTGAAAATTTTATAAAAACTAATAAACATGCTATTTTTTCCCAAGTAAAGCGCTTAAAAATCGTAGCAATGAATGTTCTAACTAATAAATTTTTTTCCAAAAAAAAACCTACATAATTGATTGAGTTATACCGTTTTATCATTTTCAGAGTGTGAAAAATTCGTTCTCCTAACCGCCATTTTTTTCCTAACCAGAATTTTTCCTAACCATATAGAATATTCGGTTGTGAGATTAGGTTCTCATATTTTTAATGGATTAGTTACGATTTTTTTTGCAAAAGATGGCGCCTTCAAAATTCACCTTTTCGGTTAAATTATGTTATTTTTAATGGATTAGTTACGATTTTTTTTGCAAAAGATGGCGCCTTCAAAATTCACCTTTTCGGTTAAATTATGTTATCAAGTCGTTCGGTAGAACGACGACGGCGATTGATACACTGAAACACTGACACTGTCCGAAGACTACCGAACTACTTACTTACTCCTAGCAGCTCAAATATCGACATCACTAAAATTTGAAAATTTTATAAAAACTAATAAACATGCTATTTTTTCCAAAGTAAAGCGCTTAAAAATCGTAGCAATGAATGTTCTAACTAATAAATTTTTTTCCAAAAAAAAACCTACATAATTGATTGAGTTATACCGTTTTATCATTTTCAGAGTGTGAAAAATTCGTTCTCCTAACCGCCATTTTTTTCCTAACCAGAATTTTTCCTAACCATATAGAATATTCGGTTGTGAGATTAGGTTCTCATATTTTTAATGGATTAGTTACGATTTTTTTTGCAAAAGATGGCGCCTTCAAAATTCACCTTTTCGGTTAAATTATGTTATTTTTAATGGATTAGTTACGATTTTTTTTGCAAAAGATGGCGCCTTCAAAATTCACCTTTTCGGTTAAATTATGTTATACCTGTGACACACTATACATACTTTCATTATGATGGCAACTTTCATTATGATGGTCAAGGAAATGATGGGGTGACACATTACACTTTACTTTCATTTGCATCTGACATATCAAGTGAGGATGTAAACCTGCGTGTTTTTTGCTTTAATTTTAAGCTGTTTTAATTTGGAATATTTAAAAAAATATTTTTTAAAGTAGTAAAGAAAATATTCTTGCAAATTGTTGCTTAACTAACGTGAAATCAAATCATTTTATTTTAAAATGTAGTGTCCAATTTTCCAACAGATGTCACTTAACCGAAATTACAGTCCAAATGGAAGTAAAATACTTTCATTTTGGACTTTCATTATGGTGGGTTTTAGCCACGATAATGAAGGTTACTTTCATTATGATGGTATATGTGTCACAGGTATTATTTTTAATGGATTAGTTACGATTTTTTTTGCAAAATATGGCGCCTTCAAAATTCACCTTTTCGGTTAAATTATGTTATATTCACCTTTTCGGTTAAATTAAACGCGTTTTTTTAAGTTGTCATTAATAATGATACCATTAATTAAAAACCGAATTTCTTAATTACATACGTTGTAATAGGTTTATTGAAAGTTGTTTTCATTGCTTCTATTTTAACGTCATAGTTAATTAATTCTAGTTGAAGCAAATAAAATACCACAGTTGCTCCAAGTTCTATTGAAAACGTGTCAAAGCATTTGAAATTAGTTAATATAAAATTATATAATTGAAACATGGAGGACTTTCTCACTTCGACAATAGAAGCAGAAGACTTGCAAGATCTTTATAATGATCTTGGGCTGACTGAAATGCACATCAACTTGTTCAGGTGTATGATGAAAAAAGTTTCAAAATTTTCTTTTCAGTCGGAACGTATGTCTATGGATGAACCTTCTAGGATTTCTCCGGTTCCGATAAATTCTGAGTACATTCAAATTCTGTATTATCCTCATCATTACGTTTGTTGCTACTACGATACAAAATGGGTTTACATTTATGATTCCCTGAATTATGGTACACTCAATAAAGAATTGATATTCTGCTTACGACACCTCTTTCCATACATGGATTTGAACAGGATCAAATTCCCTACGGTTACACGTCAACAAAATTGCATTGATTGTGGAATTTTTTCTATAGCTTTTGCAGTTTCACTTATGCATGGTATTCGCCCTGATACAGTTAGATACGATCGAGTTGTGCTAAGACCACATTTGATAAAAATGTTTCAAACTTCGGCAATTGAACACTTTCCTCAGGATAAGCGTTTCCCTATGATAAAAATTGTTCCACTGAATAGAATTTCAAATCAGTCTTGCAAGAAATCAGTTTCCAAAATAGAGGAAACTGCAGATCAAAAGACTATTACAGAAGCAAAGAAGATTCATGATAAATCATATGCAAATGAAGTAAAATGTGATTACTACGTTGAGTTTCCTTATTTACCTACCGTGCTTCCTTATTTACCTACCGTGCAACAAAAAAATGGAAATTCGAGCATAACGAATATACAAAAAAAACATGTGAAATTCTAAAAATGTTTATCTTTTACTTTTACAGGAAAAGTAATTATGCTATAGAAGGTAATCACGATAGCGGTTATAATAAGGATAAAAAAAATTTTTTTCTTAATGACGTATCTCGAAACCAAAAAACCTAATGATATAAAACACAAAAACAAAAATTGTAAAGGGTTCGGCGATTGTTTGCCGAAAAACTGAAAACTGGAAACACCGAACTGAAAAAACCAAAAAAATTTAAAGTAATGAACTTTATTAAATTCCATTTATTTAATATTAAAAATGAACAATGTTAAACGAATATCTTAAATGTAATGTCTTGCAAAGAACTAATATGAGAGCACGGCAATTGGAAATTTGTTAAATATCTAACCTAAAAAACAACTGATATAAGAACACGGCGATTTTAAATTCGTTAAATACATTATTAAATTAAACACTTTACTTCTGCAACAGCACGAATCAGCATGGTTGTGAGCATAACCAATAAAATCGCTGGGTATACATGCCATTACTTAAGTGGTAAGAAATTTTATTTGCTAATTTGTGTTAGAGAAACAAATTATTCACATCATTTATTAACACATTTTCTATGGCTACGTCTCTACACATTCCGTGCAATAGTCACGTAACCCACCACATATGCATACCCAGCGATTTTATTGGTTATGCTCACAACCATGCTGATTCGTGCTGTTGCAGAAGTAAAGTGTTTAATTTAATAATGTATTTAACGAATTTAAAATCGCCGTGTTCTTATATCAGTTGTTTTTTAGGTTAGATATTTAACAAATTTCCAATTGCCGTGCTCTCATATTAGTTCTTTGCAAGACATTACATTTAAGATATTCGTTTAACATTGTTCATTTTTAATATTAAATAAATGGAATTTAATAAAGTTCATTACTTTAAATTTTTTTGGTTTTTTCAGTTCGGTGTTTCCAGTTTTCAGTTTTTCGGCAAACAATCGCCGAACCCTTTACAATTTTTGTTTTTGTGTTTTATTTGTTACTCCAACAATTTTTTCTGCTCATGAGAAGCATTTTTTTTTAATAACGACAACTAAATATAATTATTTGATGCCGTATTTAACTAAAAATTTTAGTAATATTTTGGTTGTGGTAACTAAAAATGTCTTTCAGTGATTTGATTTTCAGTAACTTTGCAAATCCACCTATGCAACGATTGCTTATAAATCTCCGATATTTTTTAACTGGGACTCCAAATTAAATGGTGGACGTACCTAGTTGCCACATTGCCTTGATCATGTCATAAACAAACAATTTTTAATAACTCCCGTATTAAGCAAAGATTGAGTGACCCTGCTAAATTAAGTGGCAGATATATTTATCTGCCAGTTAGTTTATCAGGGAGTTCGATGGTGAAACTGAAAAAACATATCAGCAACCTTTATCTGTTCGACACTGTTATAAGGCAGATAACTATCAGAAACTTTATCAGCAAGCGGTGAAACAGGCCCTAACAAGAATAATAAAGTAACTGTTATTACTAGTGCACATAAAAAGCTTCATAAATCAAAATTAAAAAGACCTCGTAAATTTCAGGATCATAACTCTGGCGTCAGGACAGAGAATAGAAATCCAAGACCTAACGAACAGCAAGGGAATTCTCCCATTGAATCTAGGGACTGCTAGGCTTATAAAAGGACAAAGTAACCTACTACACATAGTACAACTGGACAAATATGACGAAAACATAAAAAAGATAACAGACTCACTAAAGACTTTCCCAGACTCAAACGAAGCTATGGAAATGGCAGACTCTTTACAGATAACCAACTGAAGTTAGACGAACTAAAACACAGATTTGAAACTTTAATGCCTAGGAACAGAGTAAAAAGGGGATTAATTGACGGTTTAAGTACAGTACTGAAAACTATTACGGGAAATATGGACGCTAATGATGCCATACGTATTAATAAAGAAATCGAAAGCCTAACGGCTAACGAAAATATTTTAAAAATAGAAATTAATGATCAAACAAAAATTAATAGCCAAATGATTGCACGATTTGAGAACATAAAAAAACATATTAATACCCAACAAGAAACGATTACAGATTATCTCAAGAAGACACAAAGTCAATTTAAAAATACAATTAAAACTGAAAATATGCATTTCAGATACTTTCAATTTCTAAATCAGATAAACTATAATATAGATTTGCTCTCTAATCATTTAAACAGTATATCCGAAGCTATAGTTCTCGCAAAATTAAATATTATCTCCAAACAAATTTTAAGTCCAACCGAGTTATCACAGTTATACCTCATTTTTAAAAACCAGAAAATAGAAATTAAATCTTTTGAACATATATACGAACTACTAGAACTACAGGCTTACTTCAACAACACCAACATTATCTTCAACATCCAAATACCTATATTATCCAATGAAAGGTTCTCCCTATTCCATGTTATACCATTACCAATAAATCAGACCAAAATCATCCAAACAAAACCTTATATTCTCCTTAATGACAATAATATTCAGTATTACGACACAAAATGCACTAAAATTGAAGGAATATATTACTGCCGAGAATCAGTACAACACGAAAGAACCCTCGATTCTAATTGTTTAGGCAACCTCATAAATAATAAACCAGCCAATTGCGAAGTACTAGAAAGAAGAACCATTCTAGAAATTTTCCAACCAGAGCCAAATCACATAGTCCTGATAAACATCCCGAAGACAACAATATTCACCACTTGCGGACCCGATCAACAAATAGAAGGAACAGTACTCATCCACTTCCTACATGGCAGCAGAAAACATCATCTGGGATGAAGTTAACATTTATCCCACCATCTTTAACCAAATCAACACCACAACATCAAATAATAGTATTTACCTGAAAACCCTGGATACTTACCAATTTGCAGAGAGGAGCTTCAACGAAGTTACGGAACCATTCCTGATTCAAAGAAGTCCTTACAAACCATCAGCCAGTTTCATCATTATTCTAATCCTCATCATAATAGTTATTTGCTACTTCATATACCGCAGATTCCAATAAAATCCCAACGTTCAGCATGGTCGCATCGCACCGATTATCTCAGCAGTGGCCCCTATCAGTGAACCCAGGATAAAATTTCTTTGGCCCATGCTGACCTCTGGGGATGGAGGAGTTACGAGCCCCGTTTAGTTATAAGTAAATATTGCACAAATTCCATTCCCATAAACATTTCCATCGCAACATCTTCTTTCCCTCAACATTTCTATCGCAACATCTTTGCCACAACAAAAGTCATTTCCTTTCCCACAGACAAAATTCCCCGAACAACACCTGCATCCACCTGCATTCTGTTTCCCATGCTAAATCAAGCTTTCATAATCCGTTCAAGCTTTCATCAATTAGTTTTAGTTTTGGATCAGTCAGTTGGAAATGAGATTTTAAATAAAGCACTTGTTTAATGGATTTTTATTATTTTATTTAAAAGAAATTATTTTAACATAACTTAACTCGCGCACACAATAATTTTATCATTCAAGGTCGTATCCACCTAAAGTCTTGTCTCTGTAGAGTGCGCGCACAGTCCTTTAGAACATAGTTTGAGATTTTTTATATGCTTTCTGCAAGATTTTAGTCGATACGCAATGAAAGCTGTGTCTTCGCACAGTTTGAGATTTTTCGTTTTTTGCTCAATTTGTGTGGATTTTTATGTGCGCGCACTGTCTGCAGACCGTAGTGGAAACGCACCGTTACGTGGCAGCTTGCTAAGCTGGAGAAAGGTTCCGGACCGATAAGTGATGAGTTTACGCCTACTCTAGCCAGGCTGTCGGCAATTTCATTACAACCGAAAAGTGTTGCGGAAGATAAAACTATTTCGCCGAACACACAACTTTTGCACGCCTTATACTATATTACACATAATGTTCCTCATTGATAACTGCAGGCTTGGCTTATGAAACTGTATTTGTGCCGAATCTTTTTTATATGATTACAACAAACATCGATGTATTAGATTGCTTAGCAAATGGCGCTAAGGGTTATGTGGATTGATTTCCCAAACTCGCTAAATATTGGCCAACAAGTAAAGAAAAAAGTCCCTAGACATGTAACCAGGGAAAAATTGCTCCCTTCTCCAACTGCGCCCGGTGGAAGTGCACTATTTGCACCTATGAAAGTGCCACTCCAGCTTAAGTCCAATTACCTTCTTGTCGCATTGGAGCAAAGCGGAGAATATTTCGCCAAGCCGTGATTTCAGGAATTGGAAAAATGTATCTATAGCACGTTTCAATCCCTCTTCTGTCACGATCCGGTTCAGCCTCGTTTCCATTAGATTTCGAATAATCGCAAGACCTACCCGATAATTAGCTTCCTGGGGAGCGAACTTCCATCATGATTTTACTAGTTTCCTCCAGCTTTTCTGCCATCCTCCTCATTGATGCATGAACTTTGAGACTTTCCGATATGTTCTCTAAGCTCTAAGATAATTTCCTCGGCCAAAGCACTCTTCTTCGATAGTCGTAGAGTTTTTTTATTTATGTTTTTTTCTGGCTTTGTAGTTCTCCCAGGAAAATGAGTAGTGGCCCCTCATTACCTAATTTAAGGGCCTTCTAATATCCGTCTTCTGCTTTTCCAGTTCACTGCACTACCAGGAATGTATGGCTGTGGTCCTCTACTAGCGTCAGAGGCAGGGCCGGTGCTCGATGCAGTATACCATATTGCGCCCCATCAGCTCCTCATTTTTTGGTCGCGATGAAGGAAAATGTACAAAGGCACAATCACTTAAATATTTATTTTACGTTTCCCTATTAGATATCCAACGTGCATGCTCCGATGAAACTATATCGTGTAAATTCTTGCGCCCGAGGGATCCACATGAGTTCGGGGATAGACGTACAGAATATTTTATCGAAAAACAGGAAAAATAAATTGTGGTAATAAAAATGAATTCCGTTAACATATGAGAATACCTTAACATTTTTTTTTCAAAGTCTCAAACTTTGTTTTCATTTTTAATTTCTGAAATTACGCCCCTGTCCAATTGCGCCCGGTGCAAGTGCACCATTTGCACCTATGAAAGCGCCGCCCCTGCATGTAACTGCTATTCAAATTAGGAAAACTGCTGTACCGATAGGAAGAAGACCAGCAACTTTTCCACTTAATAACAACAAAACGATAAATGTTAAGCGATCGCATCTATCTTTACTTTGCGCTTGTGCTATAGGAATTACTCATAATCAAAGGAACGGATTCAAATCAATTATACAAAACTCGAATGTTTTACTTTTAAACGAAACGTGGTTACTCCATAAAGGGTCAGTCAGTATACCAAAGTTTCATTGTATAATTCAAAAATTGCACGACCAGAGAATGATTATTCTTAAAGTTAAAAAGCTTATATCTATATATATAAAAATGAATGTCGGTTGGTTTGTAATGCGACACTAAAACTCAAAAACTAGACGGCCGATTGAGCTGAAACTTTCACAGAATGTGCGTTTTGACTAAATCAAATACGCTCCGGTAGATGGCGCCCAAGGAAAATAGAAAAAAGGTAATTGCAGAGAAAATTTTTGGTACAAAAGAAAAAAAAAGAAGCGAAACGCGCCCTCGCAAAACAAACAGTTCTTAAAGTTGCAAATAACGAATTTGTGATCAGAACTTATAAATTCAAAATGGCCGCGCCAATATGGCCGACGAATTTGCCAATTGTGTTCCGATTCCAATGAAAATCGATATCTGGGGTTTTTTAAGCTAGCAAATAACGAATTTATGATCAGAACTTATAAATTCAAAATGGTCGCGCCAATATGGCCGACGAATTTGCCTAATAGTTTCACATTTTGTTATTTGGAATCAAAAATACCAAAAAATTGGCTTTTTTGCAAACTCTCCTACTGTTTATTAAAATTCATATCAACTGATTACTCCTATTGGCTTATGGGTGCAGCATAGGCGCGCCGGGTCCCAGCTAGTTAACGAATAAAAAATAAAAAAATTTAAGGAATTAAAACTATATTTTATTGATTTTAAAATTACATATTTGATCCTCTCAACTAACTGAAATCAATTAGGTTACGACCAAATATATTATAATATTCAGTATCACAAATTCAGTAAAAACTGATCGTCCCGGTGATGTTTATCTTTCTATCGAATATGCTCACTTGATCTTGTTGTATTTCGTGGGTCTCGCGGGCCTTTGCGAGGGTAGAAGCCCTTCGCAACAAGTATGCGGTGACAACTGGAATGAACTTTTCGCTTTCAATTACGTATGAAAGGTAGCTTCTCAGGCCAGCTTTCATGCTTGTTTCTTACTAATATGGACAATTGCGTCTTCAGATCTCGGTTCTTGCGTTCTACTGGATTAGCCTGGGGATGATATACGGGAGTAAATGTTTGTTTTATATGCAAACACTTAGTAATGTGCTGCATGATAGAGCTGACGAACTGTGTTCCGTTATCACTAATTATACGCCTAGGTATACCGTATTGCAAGAAAACTTCTTCGATTAAAACTTTAGCACAATTTATTGCGGTAGCTTCTTTTAAGGGAAATAGTTCAACCCATCTGGTAGCAGTGTCTTCTACGATGAGAATCCACTTGTAGCCGTCATCGGACGTCGGCAAGGGTCCAAAGAGGTCAATAGCAAGTGTTTCAAAGCGTTGATTGTAAGCTGGAGTTCGGAATAGCTGGGTTTCAGATTGGTGACCTTGTGTCGTTGACATTTATCGCATTCACGTACAAACTTGGTTACATCATGCCTTAGTCCTGGCCAGAAGTATGATTCGCGTTCTACTCCGTAATGTCCGGCCACAGGATCATCATGGTATGCAGTAAGAAGTTTATTTCGTTCTCGTGAGGGAATTGCTAATTGAATTGTGCTTCATCACCGTCTTCATCTAATATATAATTTCTTCGGGGTGTAACTCGATGACGTTATAACTCGAGAACCGCTGGGCCGATTTTCATGATTCTTTTTTTGTTTTGTTCGCATTGCTGTATATCAGGTTTATGTTCGGAAAAAGATGGCGGTTCCAAGATGGCGGCCGAATTTTGCAATTGTGTTCCCCGAGTCCCGGCATGGGTATCAAATTAAAGGTTATGACAAATAGAATACAATTAGCTGTGTGGCGTCATTCCAAATTCAAAATGGCGGCCAACACAAAATGGCAGATTACCGTTTTCTTTACAAGCCCTCGGTATGGGTATCAAATGAAAGGGTATGACAAGTTGAATACTATTAGCTATGTGGCGTGATTCCAAATTCAAAATGGCCCAAAAAATCCACCGGAAAAGTCGGAAAATCCACCGGAAAAATGGGAAAATCGGAAAAATATATTTATTCGCATTTTTCGAATTTTACGATAGTTGGCGTGGGGTTAACATCTGACAGTTGATTTGTATGGGCGGTATTATTTTGTTTTACAAAAGTGAATTGAGTCAATCGAGAATTTTCAGGTAAATTAAATATAAAAAGTTAAAACGAAGACAAAATAGTTATTGAAAAGTAAATTTCAGTAATTTTTTGAAAATGCCGAGACCAATGCGCGCAAACATTGGCAGGCGAACAAGACAAGCAAGACGACAACAAATATATCAACGAAGCCAAACTGAAGAAGAACGCGAAGCACATGCAGAAGTCGACAAAGTGGGACATCGCATAAGACCAGATCAACAGACAAGCAATTTGAGAGTGCATCTAATGAGAACTGCGTCAAATCGTACTGCTGCTGGGAGAGAGCAAACAAGTTCAAATCGAAGAATGACCAGACGCGCATCGTTGCCGACATACGAACGACAGGCATTTCAGTATGAACCAACAGAAAACTACGGTGGTGATGCGATTTTCGATATTGGAGCGATGACTATTGTGTGCCAATATTGCAACGCGCTGAGATTCAAATGCGAAACGGCCGGCCTTTGCTGTGCGAGTGGCAAAGTAAAATTGGTTCCCTTAGATGCACCTCCGGAGCCATTGAAATCGTTGTTTGAATCGGATGGTTTTCTCAAGAACATTCGGCAGTACAACAACTGTTTCCGTATGACTTCGTTCGGAACAAAAATCATTCAAGAAACTGGTTTCATGCCAACTTGCAAGGTAAATAAAACATTAACACATCATGCAAACACACTGCACAATTCGGATTCACAGATTCAAGGCCAAATTTACCATCGGATGGGTGCATTCTTGCCATTAAACGAAGGCGCATACCAATATCTGCAGGTATACTTTATTTCTTCGGAGGATGATCAAGTCGATAGGCGTTACAGAGGGCAAACAGGAGTGACAAAAAACGTCATTCGACAATTACAACAATTCTTTAATGCAAACAACGCTTTGATTACGATGTTTAAAACGGCGATGGAGAAAATGAACTCCGACGATCGCAGATTTGTCTTCAAACCTGATGGCGCTCCAGCCGGAGAACATTCACGGCGATACAATGCTCCAACTTCTGCAGACATTTGTGCATTGGTTGTTGGCGATCAAACACACAGCCGAGATATTGTCCTTCAGCGAAGAACCGTTGGACCGTTGCAAAGAATATCCGAAACGCATAGATCATATGACGCTCTGCAGTACCCCATGATTCATTGGCAGGGGCAGTTTGGATACGACATTACGATGAAAATGCTCAATCCCATTACAGGTAAAACGTTAATTAGCACTTGATCCTTCAACTGTTCGATTTCGCATTTGCAGGTCTTCCGATAAATAAGAATCTCAGCTCCATGAACTATTACGCCTATCGAATGATGTATCGTCCGAATGATGAGAATATCATTTTGAAGTGTCGCCGTTTATTTCAACAATATGCGGTCGATATGTATGTCAAAGTTGAGAGTGAGCGACTACTGTTCATTAAATTGAACCAGGCAAAGCTACGATGCGACGACTACATCCACTTGCGAGATGCTGTGAACACTGATGGAAATCCGCAGCATCTTGGACAACTGGTGATTTTACCATCGACCCATGTTGGAAGTCCTCGCCATATGCATGAGTATGCCCAAGACGCAATGACATATGTACGCAACTACGGAACACCGGACTTATTTATCACTTTTACGTCTAATCCGAAGTGGAACGAGATTAAAAGGGAGCTGCTTCAAGAACAAAAACCCGAAGACCGTCACGATATAATTGCCAGAGTATTCAAGCAGAAACTAAAGGTGATGATGGATGTGATCGTGAAGCATCGAGTGTTCGGCATTACAAGGTGTTGGATGTATTCCGTCGAGTGGCAGAAACGCGGTCTACCCCACGCACATATTCTGATTTGGCTGATGAACCAATTGCGGTCTGATGAAGTAGACGATATCATATCAGCTGAAATCCCCGACCCAATCGCCGATCCAGAACTGCATGAGATTGTCAGAACGCAGATGGTACATGGACCGTGTGGCGCATTAAATCCAAAATCACCATGCATGGTTGATGGAAAATGTACGAAACGATACCCACGGCCATTAGTAGCTGAAACAGTAACGGGATCAGATGGATATCCAGTTTATCGACGGCGCTCAAAGGACAATAATGGCCGGACAATCGTTATGAAAGTGACAGTTCATCGTCAGAGTCGAGAGATTGAGATCGGAAACGAGTTCATTGTGCCGCATTGTCCATTGTTGTCCCGCATTTTTAATGCTCACGTAAACGTTGAGAGTTGTCATTCTGCTAAATCAGTTAAATATTTATGCAAATATGTAACGAAGGGCAGTGACATGGCAGTGTTTGGAGTTGGTTCTGAAAATGCCAATGATGAAGTCCACCAATACCAAATGGGCCGATATGTGAACACCAACGAGGCGCTGTGGCGTTTATTTTCTTTCGCAATACACGAACGACATCCCACAGTTGTCCATTTAGCCGTTCATTTGGAAAACGGTCAACGCGTGTATTTCACCGAAGCAACTGCTGCGCAGCGAGCGGTCAGACCACCGTCAACAACATTGACAAGTTTCTTTGAGATGTGTGCAACTGACACATTTGCCGCTACATTGCTGTATGCTGATATGCCCAAATATTACACTTGGAATAAGTCAACGAAAAAATTTCAGCGTCGCAAACAAGGAGTTCCAATTACGAATTGGTCTGGTGTGTTCTCAACTGATGCGCTTGGACGCATTTACACTGTTCATCCGTCGAATGTTGAATGTTTCTACTTGCGCTTGCTGTTGATTAACGTACATGGCCCAAAATCATTCACACATTTACGAACGGTAAATGGTGATCTTTGTCAAACATATAGAGAGTCGTGTCAGCGTTTGAGCTTATTGGAGGACGATTCCCAATGGGACCAAACAATCGCTGATTGCGTGGCCACATCGAATTCGCATCAAATAAGAACGCTATTCGCCATCATTGTGACAACATGCTATCCGTCTCAACCTATAGAGTTGTGGAACAAATACAAGGAAGACATGTGCGAAGACATATTGCACCGCGTACAAAATACATTGCACAATCCGGAGATGGCAATGTGTGAAGAAATATACAACGAAGGACTAATTGCCCTTGAGGATTTGTGCATGACGATAGCAAATAAACTATTAATTCAGGTTGGCATGATTTCGGCGAATCGACCCATGCACGATGCGTTCGATCAAGAACTGAACCGTGAGCATCAATACGACCGTGAGGCGCTGCAAGAAGCGGTTCAATATAATGTACCATTGCTGAATTATCAACACTAATATATAATTCCTTCGGGGTGTAACTCGATGACGTTATAACTCGAGAACCGCTGGGCCGATTTTCATGATTCTTTTTTTGTTTTGTTCGCATTGCTGTATATCAGGTTTATGTTCGGAAAAAGATGGCGGTTCCAAGATGGCGGCCGAATTTTGCAATTGTGTTCCCCGAGTCCCGGCATGGGTATCAAATTAAAGGTTATGACAAATAGAATACAATTAGCTGTGTGGCGTCATTCCAAATTCAAAATGGCGGCCAACACAAAATGGCAGATTACCGTTTTCTTTACAAGCCCTCGGTATGGGTATCAAATGAAAGGGTATGACAAGTTGAATACTATTAGCTATGTGGCGTGATTCCAAATTCAAAATGGCCCAAAAAATCCACCGGAAAAGTCGGAAAATCCACCGGAAAAATGGGAAAATCGGAAAAATATATTTATTCGCATTTTTCGAATTTTACGATAGTTGGCGTGGGGTTAACATCTGACAGTTGATTTGTATGGGCGGTATTATTTTGTTTTACAAAAGTGAATTGAGTCAATCGAGAATTTTCAGGTAAATTAAATATAAAAAGTTAAAACGAAGACAAAATAGTTATTGAAAAGTAAATTTCAGTAATTTTTTGAAAATGCCGAGACCAATGCGCGCAAACATTGGCAGGCGAACAAGACAAGCAAGACGACAACAAATATATCAACGAAGCCAAACTGAAGAAGAACGCGAAGCACATGCAGAAGTCGACAAAGTGGGACATCGCATAAGACCAGATCAACAGACAAGCAATTTGAGAGTGCATCTAATGAGAACTGCGTCAAATCGTACTGCTGCTGGGAGAGAGCAAACAAGTTCAAATCGAAGAATGACCAGACGCGCATCGTTGCCGACATACGAACGACAGGCATTTCAGTATGAACCAACAGAAAACTACGGTGGTGATGCGATTTTCGATATTGGAGCGATGACTATTGTGTGCCAATATTGCAACGCGCTGAGATTCAAATGCGAAACGGCCGGCCTTTGCTGTGCGAGTGGCAAAGTAAAATTGGTTCCCTTAGATGCACCTCCGGAGCCATTGAAATCGTTGTTTGAATCGGATGGTTTTCTCAAGAACATTCGGCAGTACAACAACTGTTTCCGTATGACTTCGTTCGGAACAAAAATCATTCAAGAAACTGGTTTCATGCCAACTTGCAAGGTAAATAAAACATTAACACATCATGCAAACACACTGCACAATTCGGATTCACAGATTCAAGGCCAAATTTACCATCGGATGGGTGCATTCTTGCCATTAAACGAAGGCGCATACCAATATCTGCAGGTATACTTTATTTCTTCGGAGGATGATCAAGTCGATAGGCGTTACAGAGGGCAAACAGGAGTGACAAAAAACGTCATTCGACAATTACAACAATTCTTTAATGCAAACAACGCTTTGATTACGATGTTTAAAACGGCGATGGAGAAAATGAACTCCGACGATCGCAGATTTGTCTTCAAACCTGATGGCGCTCCAGCCGGAGAACATTCACGGCGATACAATGCTCCAACTTCTGCAGACATTTGTGCATTGGTTGTTGGCGATCAAACACACAGCCGAGATATTGTCCTTCAGCGAAGAACCGTTGGACCGTTGCAAAGAATATCCGAAACGCATAGATCATATGACGCTCTGCAGTACCCCATGATTCATTGGCAGGGGCAGTTTGGATACGACATTACGATGAAAATGCTCAATCCCATTACAGGTAAAACGTTAATTAGCACTTGATCCTTCAACTGTTCGATTTCGCATTTGCAGGTCTTCCGATAAATAAGAATCTCAGCTCCATGAACTATTACGCCTATCGAATGATGTATCGTCCGAATGATGAGAATATCATTTTGAAGTGTCGCCGTTTATTTCAACAATATGCGGTCGATATGTATGTCAAAGTTGAGAGTGAGCGACTACTGTTCATTAAATTGAACCAGGCAAAGCTACGATGCGACGACTACATCCACTTGCGAGATGCTGTGAACACTGATGGAAATCCGCAGCATCTTGGACAACTGGTGATTTTACCATCGACCCATGTTGGAAGTCCTCGCCATATGCATGAGTATGCCCAAGACGCAATGACATATGTACGCAACTACGGAACACCGGACTTATTTATCACTTTTACGTCTAATCCGAAGTGGAACGAGATTAAAAGGGAGCTGCTTCAAGAACAAAAACCCGAAGACCGTCACGATATAATTGCCAGAGTATTCAAGCAGAAACTAAAGGTGATGATGGATGTGATCGTGAAGCATCGAGTGTTCGGCATTACAAGGTGTTGGATGTATTCCGTCGAGTGGCAGAAACGCGGTCTACCCCACGCACATATTCTGATTTGGCTGATGAACCAATTGCGGTCTGATGAAGTAGACGATATCATATCAGCTGAAATCCCCGACCCAATCGCCGATCCAGAACTGCATGAGATTGTCAGAACGCAGATGGTACATGGACCGTGTGGCGCATTAAATCCAAAATCACCATGCATGGTTGATGGAAAATGTACGAAACGATACCCACGGCCATTAGTAGCTGAAACAGTAACGGGATCAGATGGATATCCAGTTTATCGACGGCGCTCAAAGGACAATAATGGCCGGACAATCGTTATGAAAGTGACAGTTCATCGTCAGAGTCGAGAGATTGAGATCGGAAACGAGTTCATTGTGCCGCATTGTCCATTGTTGTCCCGCATTTTTAATGCTCACGTAAACGTTGAGAGTTGTCATTCTGCTAAATCAGTTAAATATTTATGCAAATATGTAACGAAGGGCAGTGACATGGCAGTGTTTGGAGTTGGTTCTGAAAATGCCAATGATGAAGTCCACCAATACCAAATGGGCCGATATGTGAACACCAACGAGGCGCTGTGGCGTTTATTTTCTTTCGCAATACACGAACGACATCCCACAGTTGTCCATTTAGCCGTTCATTTGGAAAACGGTCAACGCGTGTATTTCACCGAAGCAACTGCTGCGCAGCGAGCGGTCAGACCACCGTCAACAACATTGACAAGTTTCTTTGAGATGTGTGCAACTGACACATTTGCCGCTACATTGCTGTATGCTGATATGCCCAAATATTACACTTGGAATAAGTCAACGAAAAAATTTCAGCGTCGCAAACAAGGAGTTCCAATTACGAATTGGTCTGGTGTGTTCTCAACTGATGCGCTTGGACGCATTTACACTGTTCATCCGTCGAATGTTGAATGTTTCTACTTGCGCTTGCTGTTGATTAACGTACATGGCCCAAAATCATTCACACATTTACGAACGGTAAATGGTGATCTTTGTCAAACATATAGAGAGTCGTGTCAGCGTTTGAGCTTATTGGAGGACGATTCCCAATGGGACCAAACAATCGCTGATTGCGTGGCCACATCGAATTCGCATCAAATAAGAACGCTATTCGCCATCATTGTGACAACATGCTATCCGTCTCAACCTATAGAGTTGTGGAACAAATACAAGGAAGACATGTGCGAAGACATATTGCACCGCGTACAAAATACATTGCACAATCCGGAGATGGCAATGTGTGAAGAAATATACAACGAAGGACTAATTGCCCTTGAGGATTTGTGCATGACGATAGCAAATAAACTATTAATTCAGGTTGGCATGATTTCGGCGAATCGACCCATGCACGATGCGTTCGATCAAGAACTGAACCGTGAGCATCAATACGACCGTGAGGCGCTGCAAGAAGCGGTTCAATATAATGTACCATTGCTGAATTATCAACAAAAAAATGCTTACGAAACATTGATGCAATCAGTGGACAACAACACTGGTGGGATCTTTTTCCTGGATGCGCCAGGTGGTACAGGAAAAACATTCGTTATTTCGCTGATTCTGGCCACAATTCGATCGCGAGCTGACGTTACACTAGCTCTCGCATCATCCGGAATAGCAGCGACGCTATTGGACGGAGGACGTACTGCACATTCCGCACTTAAATTGCCATTGAATTTGAACACAACGGAAACCCCAACATGCAACATCACCCGTAACAGTGCAATAGGAAAACTGTTGATTGAATGCAAACTGATTGTTTGGGACGAATGTACAATGGCGCACAAGAATTCAATTGAAGCACTAAATATCTCACTACAAGATATTCGACGCAACAACAACATCTTTGGCGGTCTAATGATTTTGTTGGCAGGAGACTTCAGACAAACGTTGCCAGTGATTCCCCGTGGGACTGCTGCAGATGAGCTCAATGCTTGCCTGAAGGCATCAGCGTTGTGGAGACATGTGACAATATTGCCGTTGACCACAAATATGAGGGTTCAGCTTCAAAACGATGAAAGTGCTGAACAATTTTCAAAGCAATTGTTAGAAATTGGTAACGGAAAAGCCTCAGTAGATGCGACGACAGGGTTAATAACGTTTCGGAATGATTTCTGCCAATTCGTGGATTCACAAACGGCTCTCATCGAGAATGTATTCCCCGAAGTAAATCAAAATCATCGTAATCACGCTTGGCTCAGTGAACGCGCAATCCCCGCCGCAAAGAATATCGATGTAAAGGCATTGAATTTCACCATTCAATCGCAAATTGCCGGAGATTTAGTGTCATACAAATCAGTTGATTCCACCACTAATCAAGATGATGTCGTGAATTATCCGACGGAGTTTCTGAATTCCTTGGACATACCCGGATTTCCACCCCATAATTTGCAACTCAAAAACGGTTCGGTCATCATAATGCTACGAAATTTGAATCAACCACGACTGTGCAATGGTACCAGACTTGCTATTAAGAATTTGATGCCGAATCTAATAGAAGCAACAATTCTAAAAGGAAAATATTCGGGAGAAAATGTGTTCATTCCGCGCATTCCGTTGATTACGACCGATACTCCTTTTGATTTTAAAAGATTACAATTTCCAGTCCGATTAGCCTTCGCAATGACAATCAACAAATCTCAGGGACAATCCTTCAATGTTTGTGGCCTGAATTTGGAAAATCCCTGTTTTTCGCATGGCCAATTGTATGTAGCGTGCTCACGTGTCGGCAAACCATCTGCTTTAATTGTGTATGCTCCAGACAAAAAAACGAAAAATGTCGTTTATCATAAAACACTGCAGTAACGCGGATGGATTACCGACACGTGAATCGCTACGATTTGAATGAAACACAACGCATTCGTTTCGATTAATGTTTATTAAATTTCAAATTTTGAATGTTACTTAAAGCTTACACATTAAATTCATCTAGATTTGCAAAACCAAATAAAATATAATGAATCAGTTGAATCACATTGAATATATTGAATGGCTTTTTTTTACCAAAACAAATTTGACCATCGTGTGAAATGTTACAAAAATTGTGAACAACTAAACGTCAACGTGCACGACATAACAACCGACTGGTGGCCAACTGTTGCGGGCAAAACGGAGTTATGCCGGGTCCAGCTAGTAACGATATAAAACTCCATCATTTAGTTATATCCTCGATTCGTCCATCGGGAATATTTCTCCGATACGTCCGTCTCTCAATCTTCAATGATTGTTTTTAGTTCTAGATCTTCTAATTGCTGTTGCCTTACTTCGGTAGGGCTAAGAATCTATAAATCTATAGATACAATGCAATTACCTATTTCGGGTACATCTTCGCAAGCAGGCCTTGACAGCGCATCTGCCACTACGTTAACTTTCCCTGGTGTATATTGTATATTAAGATTATATGGTTGGAGTTGAAGGCTCCAACGCGCTAAACATCCATTCGCGGACTTCAGTGACATAAGCCAGCGAAGAGCTTGTATGAAGGGGGTTGTTTCTTGGGGGACTTTTTTGCTGTTGCTACCACTACTTGGGGGATGATTTGGGGTGGTCGAATCCTGCCACTACTTGGGGAACGATTTAGGGTGGTTGATTCTTGCCTTCCACAATATAAGAACTCTTTTAGCCGGTTTATTAGATTTCAGTTGTATATTAAACTTCCATTGTGTATTAATATTCCAATGTGTATTAACTTCTTTACAATAGCAAACTTAACTAGACAATACTTCAAACTTAAATTTTGACTATCAAAAAATGTTTCCGTGGTTGGTCAGCCGGCTTCGGATGCTGTGTAGAGACTCCGGTTAGAGACTTAGAATTCTGTCTCTGAGTCGCCTGATAACGTCTGATAACAGTATTCCGCTTCATCGGGATAGTTTATCTTGTGTGTGTCGTGCTGATGGTATCATATGGTTGATCTCAAACAGAGCTTGATGGTCCGTTAATATTCTTATTTCGCTGCCTTCAACATATCCTCTAAACTTTCCGATTGCCCAAACCACTGCTAAAGCCTCTCGTTCGGTCGTACTGTAATTCCTTTCGGCAGATGTTAGAAGTCGACTTATATTCTACTGGCCGTTCCTCTGGTCCCTCGCCTTGGAGTAAAACTGCACCGATGGCATAACTACTGGCGTCTGTGTGAATCATATATGGTTTCGTCTCATTTGCTTGAACAAGTACAGGTGCCGTTGTAAGAAATTTCTTCAATTTATCGAAGGAATTTTATTGTTCACCTTGACAAATCCATTTTGAAGATTTCTTGGTGAGGTTGATCAAGGGCCGTGCCGTCTCCGCAAAATCTGGAATAAAACATCTAAACCAAGAACAAGCTTGCAGAAAAGAAATCAATTGGTTCCATGTTTTAGAAGCTGGTCTTTCCTGGATGGCTTTTGCCTTTTCGGGATGTGCCCGAATTCCTTCTTTTGAAAGCCCATGGCCAAGATATTTAATTTCGGTTCTGAAAAAATTACTAACTAATTATTAACGAGCTAATGCAAGCACCCTAAAAAGTTTCTTTAAATCTTGCAGATGTTCTTCAAATGAGGATGATAGAATTAAGATAACATCTAAATAAGCTAACATATGGGTTCCCACCATTTTTGTTTTTATTCTATCGATTAACCTTTGAAACGTTGCCGGCGCGTTTTTGAGGCCAAACGGCATTCGGTTGAATCGATATATACCAAATGGTGTTATGAAACCTGTTTTGTCCTTGTCTGCTTCATTCATTTTTATTTGCCAATAACCAGCTACGAGATCCACCGAGGACATAAAAGTGGCTTGTTGGCTGAATGAAGTAAATCATCTATTCTCGGCAATGGATACTTATCGGCTGCCGTGATTGCATTTAGTTTACGGTAATCTATGCAAACTCTGATGGTTCCATTCTTATTTGGAATCACCACAACGGGAGAGGCCCCTGGGGACTCACATTCTTCGATTATATTTGAGGAGCTGGGGAACATAACCGGACTTGTCCACAATAACCGAATTTTTTTTTAAAATTTTTTTGTACTCTCTAAGCCTATGTCTAGGGACCCCTGGAATATTTTCATCCAAAAATGGTTCAAACCCATAGAAAATATTTTTTAAAAATACTGATTTCGTTCATAATGGACTTTTCCTATTAAAAAATGAAAAAAATTCAAAGGAAATTGTTTCATAACTAGACTTGTCCATGACAGTTTTCAATCAAAACCGGAGATGTCCCATACATATCCATCGTTGCCAAACAAAACCGGACTTGTCCATTACAAAAACGAAAAAAATATATAGAAAATATGTATTTTAGTGACCAAAAAGTGGGCTATTGGTTATTTATATAATAAGCTATAATTATATTGAAACGCCCAAATTTCAGCTAATGTGTAACTATCGAATTCATTATTTTTGCTCTAGTGTAAAAATCAATTATTGGGACAAGTCCGGTTATGTTCCCCAGCTCCTCATTTTGTTCTAGCATCTTTTTGATTTTGTTTTCCAGTATTTTCCTTCTATTTTCTGGCAACCTATAAGGAAGCGATGCTATGGGCGGATGGTTTCCTGTGGGGATGCAGTGTTCAACTTGTGTAGCTGCGTCACCTGTTGGTTCAAAAAGATGTGTCAATGATAAAATAATTTTATTGAATTGCTCCTTTTCGCTGCTGTGAAGATTCGTCGCTTCATCCGGTCTTACCAAAACTTCTTGAACGTCTATTGGCTCAAGATAGACGAAGTCTTGTTCATTGCCTTGCATTAGACTGGAAATGATTGACCGCTTTGGAAGGGCATCTTCAAAGATTTCATCGATCGAGGTAGGAGAGTAATCCATCAGTCGACTACTTGAGCACATGACTTCATTTTCCTTTGATATTGGGGACAGTTATAGTACGGTCTAGAAAACGGCCTTACCTCAACATCCAAAGTAAAAGTTTCTCTCCAACTCCAAATTGTTCTATACAGTCCACATATTGTTTGATAAAAAGTTACACCATTTTGAGCGTCGGGTTTGGCGGTGGGGGGAGGGTGGGGAGAAGTTGGTAAATTAGTAGTTTTTATCAGTTTTTCTTAAATATTTCGAAAGCTATGCGTTTTAGCGCAAAAAGTGCCATATACAAAAATAATCTACATTAAATTGCGAATAAAAATGGTCGTGTGCATAATATTGCTAAAGTGAACGGTTCCAGATTTACGTAGGGTGTAAAAGTAAAAATTTTTCGTATTTTTTTTAGATTTTTTGGAAAAATGAAATTTATAACTAGAGAGACCCGTTAAATGGTTTTGCGAGTATTATTTCTAGTGAAGCTCTGCTGTCATCACGTTCTACCGCTAACATTGAAGTGAAATTAGAAGACTCAATCCATATAAGTATCAATCAAAGTAAATTTCTAACTAACGCTAAACACAAAATTGGCCTTATTTCTCTCCTTACAGTGCACAGTTCATCAAGCATCGGGTGACGCTTTAACAGCGATTGATGAAGCTAACAAAGGAATTGAAGCTTGTGTAATTGGTGATGACACGGACTTACTAGTCTTGTTGACTGTCCACGGACCCTCAGAGAACAAATTGAAAATGTTGGTACCAAAGAAAGGCAATCAGCAGGAAAAAGTGTACACTATTTCTGACATTCAGCGAATCATTGGGGATATGAAAGGGGTAATCTTAACAATATACGCCTTACAGAATGTGACACTATTAGTTCCCTACAACAAGGGAAAAATTACACTGTATAGGAAAGTGCAAGTCAATAACGCTCTTCGTACGAAACTTCTAGGCTTCAACGACCCCAAAGCTGACCCTAGTGCAGTGGCTGACGCTGGAAAGCATCTCCTTCTTGCGATGTTTGGAGCCCAGAACATTGAATACCCAGATTGTTTTCGCTACCAGTGTTACTTGCAGGCTGTTGCAAAGCAGCCTATACCTTCATTGTTCAAGTGGGCTGCAATTCCCCCACTTCAGCAGCTTTCAGGTAGCATTCATTTAGAACCTACCACCAGGGCGCTGAAAGAGAAGAACAATCCGCTCGAGTGGGGGTGGAAGAAGATTGGCGAACACCTGAGACCAATTACAACAGCACGTCCTGCAGCTTCCCAGGAATTACTTTCCCTCATAGTGTGCGCTTGCAAAGACGAATACGTCCGTAACTGCGACTGCAGAAAGAGTGCTCTAAACTGCTCCAGCATATGCGATAATTACTCAGGCCTAGGATATAATAACAGGGACACGAAGATCTAGAAGAGGATGGTGCTATGTCTGAAGAGGGCTGAATACTGATGAATACTTTACGTTAATTTAAGGTCGCATTTAACATTCTACATTTTGATTAGGTTTATTAGTTCAGAGTGGGTTTCTCCGTACCACAGGTTTATATGGCCTAGGCCTGTGGAAGCCTCTTTTCCCTTAAAAAGTAGCGCCCCTTGAGAAGGTGGTGGTTGTCGTTCCTTCAAAGGTCGCGTGCACATTGAACAGCGATGAGCGGTGAGCGGTGCGCAATGAGCGGTAAGCGGGTATGTGTGCACATTGGTTTGCTGCAATTTTCGGGTTATGTAGAGAGTAGTCTGTGCAAAATGTTGTCAAAAGCGCCTGGGCGAGTTCTTTTGCTTGGAAATTCACATTTAAAAAGGCCTATGCTAAGAAGACAAAAAAGGTTAGCCATAAGTATAATAAATAAAAACCGACTGACAAGGGGAGAGTTCTACACATTATATGCAGATCTTCGTCAAAATCCAAAGAAATTTACTGATTTTTTACGAATGTCAATAGTAGAGTTGAAATTACTTGCCTCCTAATTGTCAGTTACCTGGAACCAATATCGAAGCGTCTCATGTTTTGAAAGGGGATGAGACATATCTACCCTGTCAAACCATACAGGTCATATCCGTCGAGAAACTTAAACAACATAAAAGAAAATTTTAATAATCGTTCATCAACTGCTAGAAAATGCATTGAGTATGTATTTGGAATTTTACGAGCTAAATGGCGCATCTTGGGAAAAGATAACGAAGTTTGTCCAGAAAAGACAATTGCTATAATAAGATGTACCTGCTTATTGCATAACGTGATAAGAAAAATGGATGGCTGTAGTGATTTACAGTATTTTCAAGAAATGGAACGTTATTACTCCGCAAATTTAATTTCAAAGGACATGGCGGATTTCGTAATCCACAAAGGGTAGCGGAAAATATTCGAAATCATTTTGCAAAGTACTTTTTACATTTTTGATTAACTGTATAAATTAACTAACTAATTTAATATATTTAAATAAAAATGACAAAGAATACATATTTTGCAATTAATAAATGCCCCAATTAAATTACACCGCTCACCGTCGCCGCTCACAATCAAGATTGTTTAAGCGGTGAAAACGCCGCTCAGCTGTAACGCTCTTCGCTCACCGCTCATCGCGGTCCTATGTGAACACTTTCGATTATTTGCGTAGGTTACGTGGTGTTTAAACACAGCTCATCGCGCACCGCTCACAGCTCAACGCTGTTCAATGTGCACGCGACCAAAGGCTTATCACTAACATACCACCGGCCACTGTAAATCGCAATTTGCTTTTACAAAACACAATCCTGTATAAAACAATTAGTTTCCTTAGTGATAATGTCATATTTTTCCCAAAAAATCTAAAAAATTCGAAAAATGTATACTTTTACACCCTCCGTAACTCTGGAACTGTTCACTTTAGCAAGATTATGCACACGACCATTTTTGTTCGCTATTTAATTTAGATTATTTTTGTATATGGCACTTTTTGCGCTAAACCGCATTATTTTCGAAATATTTAAGAAAAACTGAAAAAACTACTAAATTACCAACCTCTTCGCCCTCTCCCACAAACCCGACGCTCAAAACAGTGTAACTTTTTACCAAATATGTGGACTGTATAGAATAATTTGGAGTTGGAGGGAAACTTTTACTTTGTATGTTGAGGCTTCGGTCTAATTGCACCGTACTAGTTAATGGTCTATTTCTCGTTCGTCTTGTACTCTGAGGATCGTCAGGAATATTAAAATTGTCTGGAGGTGTTGTTAACTTCGGAGCTGATGCTATTGAAGACAATTGCTCAATATTAGGTTTGATTTCATATTGAAGCAAATCATATTGAATTTTCGGTTGTGCAATGAAACTCCAGGTGCGTTGTGGCAGAACCAATACCATTTGTGCATCTTCTATAAAGTCTACTCCTAAAAGTGCGTCAAATATAACTATGAATTGTGTCGGTACAATTTTATTTTCTATCGTCACGTTTACTTTAGTAACTAGTACTTCTTGAGGTCGTTGTACACCGTCAGCTAGGACTATGAAAACATTCTGCTTACTGAATACATGACCATCCTCCAGAAGTTGTCTATATAACTGATAGTTGGCAACACTCTCCCTTGCTTCAGTACCAATGAACGCAATTCCAACTTTCTGGTTTATTTTAATTATTACTGATGGTCGCTGCCTAAGAGGTAGCCAAGTGCGGCACTGATTCAAGTTGACTGTGCAAAAATTAAACTTTTCCTTATGCACAGTCCCCTTACAGCTTGGACATTGACTTCTTACATACCCTGCTTTACCACAGCCGTGACAAGTTAATTTTGGTTTAAGAAGCTCCGTATTATTTCGTTGTTCCTTCAAAACCGATTGCTTTTTCCTGCAGTCTTGGATCCCATCTCGAAAATTTCGACAAAATTCACAATTTATTCGTTTGCGTGGAACGGCTTATTTGGTTTGAAAGCTTTGCCGGTTCACTTTTCTAAAAAGGTAGCCTCTATTGCACGAGGTTTTACGAGGAGTTCGTGAAATGTTTTTATTTGGTCTCTTTGCATGTGTGACCGAATCTGAATATGTAGCAGTCCATAAATTAAATCGATCTGCTGTTTTTCGTCATGAGATCCTGGTTAGAGCTCTGCCAAAAGACTTCTTTTACCAGAAATAAAAGTTTCTGTTGACATATACTATATTTGTCCTGATGGATTTTAAAAAGGTCACAATAGACTTGGAAGGCTGGACGAGCCGGGGCGAAGGAATTTTTAAGAAATCTTTCGTCTTTCCTTGTTCCAACTTCCCGTTTCACTCCCTGCCACCAAATTACCGCATCATCTTGCAATAGTAACTGCAAACCCATAAGTCCATTCTCATCATCAATGTGTTAGTTACGTCTTTATATATACTGGCGGCTGAGATGAATTCCTCCACCTTTGTCTTCTACCGTTCACCATTAAAGGGCGCCGTACAGTTAGCGAAATTTCCTGTTACGCACGGCGAAGCTGCGCGACTGATTAAACTCAAACTGCTCACTCGTCATCTGGAACCTCAATCTTCTTCTCTCTTAATGTCCGGGTCGTGGAATTAATGTGCCACTAGTTGGGCGCCAATTGTATCGATTGAATAATAATTATAAAAATTACCTTTTCCAAATTAATTCTTTATTTAACGTATCTAATCAAACCTGAAAATAACGCGCAGTGAGACCGTTGGACCTTAAGTGCCAGTCAGTGCTCACTTTGAGTTCTATTTTATAACTGAACAAATATTACTCTGGACACAGCTATTTATACTAATTGGTTACCAGGGTAACCAATAAACAAGGAACCTTAAACTATACAATATTTTAAATGTCAAATAACTACAGTTACAACAAGTGTTTTACAGATAACAAGTGTTTTACAACTAAAATCGTTAAAATCCTTATTTTACAACGTCACATAGCTTACTGTATTCTCGTCATACTCTTTCATTTGATACGTATGTCGAGGGGCTTGTGAAGACAATCGTCACCGCCCTCTTGGGACGGCCGCCATGGATCTAACGGGTTATTGAGTTCACTATATTACTTATTGTATTCTACTTATCATATCCTTTCATTTGATAACCATGTTTCGGGTATTAAAATGTTAATCCGCCTTCTTGAGGTGGCCGTCGTGCATCTAACGGAATAGTGAGTTTACTATATTGCTTATTGTATTCTACTTATTATACCTTTTCATTTGACACCCATGTCGAGAGGGTTGTGAAGAAAATGTTAATACGCCCTCTTGAGATGGCTGCCATGGATCTAACGGTATATTGAGTTCACTATATTACTTATTGTATTCTAATTATCATACCCTTTCATTTGATACCCATGTCGAGGGGGTTGTGAAGAAAATGGTAATACGCCCTCTTGAGATGGCTGCCATGGCTCTAACGGTATATTGAGTATACTATATAGCTCATTGTGTTCTAATTATCATACCCTTTCATTTGATTCCCATGTCGAGGGGGTTGTGAAGAAAATGGTAATCCGCCCTCTTGAGATGTCCGCCATTGATCTAACGGTATATTGAATATACTATATTGCATTGTCACCGGAGCTAAAGCTGTGTGCAAAATTTCAGCATGATCGGATAAGAGGAAGTATTCAAAAAATCGATTGAAAAATTTGCACTGGGCAACCAGACAGAAAGAAAGCGAGCTAATAAAACCTATTAATAAGGATACTGTACCGGCACAATGGAGCTCCTTGCTGGTGACAGCAAGGCTACTACCATCGTGCTTGGGTAGACATAAAAATTTTGAAAACCCACATCCTCCCTAGTTTCCTAAATATTCCTAGGGGATGCTAAGCCGGTCACACGGTTCACGCTAGCTCGCCGGAAGGGGTCGTGGGGTGTGTGACCGGATCGATACATATTGGGTTCACCACTTACCTAATTATCTGTGCGGAAGTTCTTCATGTCCTCATCGTTCCCAGGTCCATCCCATCAGAGATCCATGAGAGATCCATGACTGGTACCACTGAATCGTGGGACCCGTACCCACGTCGCATGATCGACGGGGGACCCTAGAGAAATAAAAACTCCCTCCCCAACCATCCTGTATACTCAAAGAAACCCCAGTACTGCATGGTTAATATAGACGTAAAACAGTTTATATAACCTTCAAAATACATATTTTATTGTAACAGATTCTTACAAGTACACATAAACATCCAACGTTAGTAGCAATACCAATTTATGAAAAGGAGTACGTGTATTATGTGTCCTGGGGTACAAGTGGGCACAAAAAACTCGAGGACGAATTTGCTTGAACAAAAAAAAAACACAACTACGAAAGGGAACGACAACGTCGAATTGGCCAACTCGGTGTTAAGTTAGGTTACTCGTTTACCCTTGTTTTTCTGCTTTGTATTGTTGGGCAGAATCCCAATACGGCACGACTCCTGGACGCTCCAGGCAATCGCCCTATAACAAAAAAACCCAAAAATGTTCTGCGCAATCGCTTCAATAAGAAATCTCGAGTGCCTGTTTGCTCCCCAAAAATTGCTAGTGTCCAATATTTAAAAGCTAACGTTGTTAATACGTGTAGTATCCTTTTATGGCAGGGGCGCCATTAAATAAGATAACACGTTTTTGTTATATGGATTTTTAATTTATTTAATATTATCAATCACTAAAGTATATTACACTAAATTTCACTTAATGTTAAGCTTCCGTATAGATACTGGTATAATATATTACAAACGAATTTAATTTAGACGAGGTCTCTTTGCGTAGAGGGCCGTAGCGTTACACGTGACGAAGTGAAGTGCAGATCGAGGATGCCGGAAATTGGCTTCTCTCTATAGGGACGATAGGGACGGAACGGAAAGCGGCTAGATCACTGAACTTTGAGTTTGGTGATCGATGCAATGTTCCGACACGATCGTTATTGATCGTGTTTACCATTTCGGAATATGTTGTGTGACGTTGCGTAAAACTTAGTAATTAAGTTTGTACGCGGTCACCACATACTCCCCCCCAGCGTAGCGTTAACGGAATGTTACCGCTTTAGACGGCTTAGCTTCGTTGTCGCGGTCACAACCGAAAGCTGGTTTTAGCCTGTCAATCGATATTGACTTGGTTGTGCCGTTCAATTTGACGACGAAGTGTTTTCGTAATCGTTTGATTACTTCGTATGGACCCTCATATGGAGGTTCGAAAGGTTTTCGAACTCGGTCGACTCGTATGAAAACGTAGTCGGCGTTCTCCAGGGCTTCTGGCACGTAGGCATCCTTTTGGACGGGTTGCCGAGGATGTATTGCCTTAATGTTCTGCATATGAGAACGAAGTCGAGAGAGGAATTCTGATTCTTCAATTGGATTTTCATCGGTTGTGATAGAAATCGAATTGGGAAGTCTCAGATTCTGACCGTATACGAGCTCGGCTGGTGAGCATTGTAAGTCGGTCTTAATTGCCGTGCGTATGCCTAACATGACAAAGGGCAAGTCTTCACTCCAATGAGTAGTGTTATCCCTTGCCATTAAGGCTGCTTTTAGTTGCCTGTGGAACCGTTCGACCATCCCGTTTGCTTGCGGATGGTAGGCGGTTGTCCTGATTCGATGAGTGCCGAGTAATTTGGCAACTTCATTGAAAAGTTTCGATTCGAACTGCGTACCTTGATCGGTTGTGATCTCAAGTGGTACACCGAATCGTGGGACAAATTCAGTGACGAATCTTTTTGCCACTGTTGAAGCTGAGATATCCCGAATTGGGTATGCTTCAGGCCATCGCGTGAACCTATCGACTATCGTTAAGATATAAGAGTATCCACGAGATGGGGGAAGGGGTCCCACTATATCCATATGTATATGGTCAAATCTATTATTTGGAAGCTTGAAAGCTTCAAATGGAGATTTGGTGTGTCTTGAAACTTTGGACTTTTGGCAACCTAGGCATGATCGCGACCACTCATTGCAGTCTTTATTGATCGATGGCCAGAAGTATTTCTTGGTAACGGCTCGTCTTGTAGCACGAATACCAGGATGAGAGAGACTATGTTCGGAATTGAACGCTAGTTTACGTAAGGAAGTGGGTATATAAGGCCTAGGAATGCCTGTACTAGTTTCACACCACACCTGATGGGCGGTAAATGGTATTGGTGTGAGAACTAGTTTTACCCGTGAGCCGTTGCTGGGGTGTTCTTGAATAGACTTTAACTCTGTGTCACCTTGTTGAGCCTGAGCTAGTGTAGGCAGGTCGAAGGTGGCCGAGTCAACGTTGTCGGTTGCTAGTGAGCGCGACAAGTAGTCTGCGACAATGTTTTGTTTACCCGACACATGTCTGATGTCTGTGGTAAACTGAGAGATTAGACCCAAATGTCTGGTCTGTCTAGGGGATCGTTCGGTCTTTGTGCGAAGGGCGCGAACCAGTGGTTTGTGATCAGTATAGACCACGAAATTGCGTCCTTCAACGAAATAACGGAAGTGTTTGATCGCTGCGTAGATTGCGAGAAGTTCGCGATCAAATGCAGAGTACTTCCGTTCTGTTGGTGACAGCTTTTTGGAATAAAAAGCTAGAGGTTGCCACCGATGACCGTTGAATTGTTCCAAAACGCCTCCGATTGCATAATCAGAAGCGTCAGTCGTTAGACTGTATTTTGCATCCTCGATTGGATGGTTCAGCAGAGTTGCTTCAGCCATCGAGGTTTTCACCTTGAGAAATGCCGCCTGACATTCTGCTGGCCAGGTAAATACTTTATTGGCACGTGAGCGGTTGAGAAGGTCTCTCAAATGCTCGTTTATCGGCACCAACTGTTCAGCCAATTTTGGGATAAATCGGTGATAAAAATTCACCATTCCCAAAAACTTCTGGATCGATTTGACAGAAGTTGGAGGTGCGAGATCAACGATAGCCTGAACCCGATCGGAAGATGGAAGTATTCCATCCTTTGTGATGCGGTGGCTTAGAAACTTAATCTCTTGTGCACCAAAAACGCATTTCTCTAGCTTAATGGTTAAACCGAAGCTATCGAGGCGTTTAAAGAGCTCTTCGAGATGAACGATGTGCTCATCCTCGGTTTTACTGGCGATAAGTATATCGTCCAAGTATACATAAACGAAGTCGAGATCTCTCGTAACTTCGTTAATAAATCTTTGAAAGGTTTGGGCTGCATTCCGTAAGCCGAATGGCATACGGGGAAACTCATATAGGCCGAATGGCGTAATGAGTGCAGTCTTATGCACGTCTTCTGGGGCGATTGGTATGTGATGATATGCACGTACCAAATCAACCTTCGAAAAAATTGTGCAGCCGTGAAGATTCACGGAAAAATTCTGTATATGCGGGATCGGATATCTATCCGGCACAGTGACAGCATTAAGGCGACGGTAGTCGCCGCATGGCCTCCAATCATGTGAATCCCAGGGACCAGATGAAGTGGAGATGCTGCGGGGGACGACGAAGGTCGACAAATCCCCAATTGAACCATATGGTCAAATTCTAATTTTGCCACTTTCAGTTTCTCCGGATGGAGTCGCCGAGCGGTGACGAATGGTAATTGCCCTTTAGTCACAATGTGGTGTTGCACATTGTGTTTAACTGGAAGGTTAAAATTGGGCGGTTTTGTTAACGAAGCGTACTTCGTTAACAGCTCTTTATATATACCTGTAATTAGGCATGGATGGGATTCGGGGGTATAGTCGACTGTGGCGCACACGTTGATTCGAAAATTGGTGCGTTTGTCAACTAAATGTCGATATTCGAAATCGACGGACAATTTGAACTTCGTTAAGAAGTCCGCCCCGATAATGGCTTTAGTGGTGTCGGCTATGATAAAGTTGTGGACATATCGTCGGCGTAAGCCGAGATAAAGTTCCAGCAACTTTGTGCCGAAAGTTCGGATCAGTGATCCGTTGGCCGCGTGCAGAAGGACGTTCGGGCTTCCGTTATGGGCCGGGAACGCCTTGGCGGGAACAATTGAAACGTCCGAGCCCGAATCAATCAGAAAATCCATCCGATGGTTGGTGTCACGGACGAACAAACGATATGAGCGGCCAGTTATATGCTCGCTCATGTCGACCCCCTGCCCCTTTAGTTTTTTTTTGGGGTGGTGGCTCGTTTCTTCGCTGATTTGGCGCCACCACCATTAAAACTGCAGGGGGCTTTACAGGTGCGTGCTTCACTACCGTAACGGTAGTGGAAGTAGCACAAGCTACCTCTCAGTTTGTTGGCCCCTGGTGGCCGATTGGCCGAAGGCTGTGAAGGGCCGCCCTGCCGATTGGTAGGTGTTCGGCCTCTTGTGCCTTGCTGGCCTTTCACCAAAGTGTCCAGCTTGGAGGTCAGCTTATTGATGGCGCTTTCCAGCGACATCCATGGGGCCTCTGTGTTGGCCGAAGTTGCGTGAACGGCAGACGTGTATGAGGCGCCTCCGTGTGGAAGCACCTCCCATACTTTGTCCGCCGTTTCTGCCAGCGCTGCTAGCGATTGATCGCCAGCTGTGGCCAATGTGACCTGGATGGCCTGTGGGAGTCTCCTCTCCCACAGGGTCCGGATCAGGTCATCATTGACCGCAGACGATCCGCCGGCTAGTGCCTTGAGAGCCTGGAGGAACTCCGATGGTTTTCGGTCTCCAGGCTCTTGCACTGACAGTAGCTGCTCGAGCCGGCGCTTCTCGGAAGTGCCGTACTTCTCGAGCAGGTGCTGTTTGAGTTCCTCATAAGAGGAAGTGGAATAGTCGACGGTGCTAAGCCGCATTGCCGTTACCGCCTCTTCCGGCAATGCGGCCATAACGTTGTAGACCTTTCCACTGTTCGCCTTGTAGCCCGCCATTTTGAACATTATTTCCGCCTGGTAAAACCAGGAGGCGGGCTGGTGTGTCCAGAACTTCGGAATATCGAGTTTCGACAGTTTGACGCCGTCGACTTCCGAAGTTCCGGGTTTTGGCTCCACTACATTTGAGGCCCCCGTGTCAATATCCATTTGCTCAGTTCTTGACATGTTTTTGATTTAAAATTTAATGTATTATACTACTAATTGCTCCTTTAATCCCTCATGGGACATAGGGCGGAAACAGTTGCCCTCCAGCGGACTCTGTTTTGCGCGACAGCTCTCAGCTCTGACCAGGATCTCCCGGTTGTTGCGGCCTCTGATAATAGGGTTCTCCTCCACGTTGTTCTAGGTCTTCCGACTCGACGGGATCCTTGCGGATTCCAGTCAAGGGCCTGTTTGGCTAGATTATCGTCTTCGCGTCGCAAGGTGTGGCCAATCCAATTCCATTTCCTTCGCCTGATTTGGTCGTCTATCCTTTCTTGGCCGGCACGGCGCCATAGTTCTTCATTTGAAATTCTATCTTGCCAGCGGATTTTTAGGATACGACGTAGGCATCTGTTGATGAAAACTTGTAGGCGCCCTGTGATGAATTGGGTGACTTTCCATGTTTCGCAACCGTACAAAAGAACTGCCTTAACGTTGGAGTTGAACAGCCGCAATTTGGTGTTAATTGAGATCTCTGTTGATCTCCATATGTGAAACAGGCATGCATATGCGCTTCTTGCTTTATTTATTCTGGAACTGACATCTTCTTCTGTACCGCCGTTTTCGGTAATAATACTACCGAGGTAACAGAATTTGTCTACCAGTTCCACGTCACGGTTATTTAGCGCTGTCCGTTCAAGGGTGTTTGCATTTATCCGCATTTCTTTTGTTTTAGTCGGATTTAACCTTAAGCCCGCCGAGCTACTTTCTGTTGCCAATTTGTTTAACATGTTTTTGAGGTCCTGGTGTCTGTGGGCCAGCAAACAGATATCATCCGCGTAGTCGAGATCCTTAAGGCGGTCTAGCAATCCCCATTGTATGCCACCTGTTCTTCTATCTAGAGCGCTGACAAGAATGTCGTTTATTACTATAAGAAATAGTAATGGTGAAAGTAGACATCCTTGTCGTACTCCTGAGCTCACCTCAAAGCTGTCGGATAATTTTCCATTATGGAGAACTCTGCATTTGGAATTGTTGTATAGAGCTTTTATCAATTCTATTATTTTGTCCGGCAGTCCACGTTTCCGTAGAGCTCGCCATATAAAGCTCCTATTGACCGAGTCGAACGCTTTCTCATAGTCTACGAAAGCAAGGTAAAGGGGGGATCGAAATTCAGTAGACTGCTCCACTATGATTCTCAAGGTGTTAATATGGTCTATGCAGGAGCGGCCCTTTCTGAATCCAGCCTGCTGTCTTCTAAGCGTTCGATCTACTGCCTCTCTTATCCTAGATAGTAATATATGGGACAAGATTTTTCCCACCGTAGATAATAAACAGATGCCTCTCCAGTTGTCACATATTGTTAGGTCCCCCTTTTTTGGTATTTTGACTATGATACCTTCCGTCCAATCCTCCGGAAAGGTACAGGTGTTCCATGCTATTTCCAGGATTGGCTGTAGCGCATCTGCTATGAGGCTTGAGTCGGCTTTCAACAATTCTGGCGGGATGCCATCTTTTCCAGCTGCTTTACCATTGGCCATTGCATGAATTGCGGTTACTATTTCTGTCTTGGATGGTGCACGAGTGGCGATTCTTATTGGCTGTGCATTGTTGTTATTATTTTCTTCAGGAATGTATTATAAGTAATCTGAATGTGGATTTTTTTAAATTCCAAAGATAAATCGAGAAAAATTTTTAGATAAAAAAAAATCAAAATGATAAAATAAACTTAAAATTAAATCAATATAATAATATAGTTTATGACAAAATGAATTAATATTTCAAAAAAAATTTCAAAATATTATAATAATGCTTTAAAAAAAATTAATATACATATATGTGTAATAATAGTAAATCAATATTTCAAAAAAAATCAAAATAATAAAGTAAGTTTCAAAAATAACAATATAATTGTGTTAGTTAAATTCGAAATAACAAAAAAATAAATGTTCTGTTTATTTTTTTTCTATATGTGTTTCACTTTGTAGGCAACGAACTCCAATACGATTGTTTCATTGAAATGCTGTAATTTGGTTTGTTAGTATAAACGTTTTTAGTCAGAAATTAGTGCACTGGTTATTGTTTATAAAATGTATGTTTTTCTTGTGCCAAATATTTGTGTCACGTATGAAAATATTTTTACTTATCTTGTTTGGTGCTATAGAACTCGAATTGCAATTTTCGTTTATGTGACGTTTGATAGTAAAACAAATAGTTTCTCTTCACTTATAGTTGTTCACACTTTTGTCGATTATATAAGGATTATTTGTTACTATTATCTACAGATTATAAAGATATTTTTAGCATGAATATTAAATACCCGTGCTAATCTATGTGTCGGAATCAACTATGCTTGTTCAACTTGTTTAGGTTATTTGACCTTTATTAATTAATTGAATTATGTGGTCACGAAATTGTTTAGTGTCAATTTTTCAATTTTTAATATAATATTAGTTCTAAATTCGGAACAAAATATAAAAGCATTTCATTTACTAGACTGTTTTCAATATTAAAAATGCACAAAAGATTGCGCCTAACTGGAATTGTTTATCGATGTTAAGCCGCGTGTGACAATCAATTTGTCTTTTGTTTTCGATTATTCCTTGGTGCAGCTGAATTTCTGGATGTTTATTTATTTTTTTTTTTGCTAGAAATATTGGATGTTTGTTTGCCACCCTATTTGTGGTATATTATAATTAACTAGAAAAAAATTTTTTTGAATAATTAAACTTAATTTTTTTAAAACAATTAAGTATTTTATGCCCTTTTCTTTCGAGAACAACGTATATGATGACGTTATTGCTTGATAATTATGTTGATTGTTGCATGTTGCCGTCGGGGTCACCAATGTAGTATCCTTTTATGGCAGGGGCGCCATTAAATAAGATAACACGTTTTTGTTATATGGATTTTTAATTTATTTAATATTATCAATCACTAAAGTATATTACACTAAATTTCACTTAATGTTAAGCTTCCGTATAGATACTGGTATAATATATTACAAACGAATTTAATTTAGACGAGGTCTCTTTGCGTAGAGGGCCGTAGCGTTACACGTGACGAAGTGAAGTGCAGATCGAGGATGCCGGAAATTGGCTTCTCTCTATAGGGACGATAGGGACGGAACGGAAAGCGGCTAGATCACTGAACTTTGAGTTTGGTGATCGATGCAATGTTCCGACACGATCGTTATTGATCGTGTTTACCATTTCGGAATATGTTGTGTGACGTTGCGTAAAACTTAGTAATTAAGTTTGTACGCGGTCACCACATACGTTTTTAAATAGTTTAGTTTATAAAAATGTAGATGAATATTTAGAGTGAAGAGTGAATATATACTTAAAAAAAATGGTAGATATGTTTAATATATTTAATATATAATATATATTATGTTGAAAATAGTAAAATTAGCCACGTTAACAAAAGTGGAAATTATTTTTTTGGTGTAAGTAATATAGGTAAGTAAATGGGAATATAGGTAATTAAAGGTAAATATAGGTAATTAAAATTGCAAATATAGTTAATTAAATTGAATATAGGTAATTAAAATGGAAATATAGTTAATTTGAAAAAAAACCGAACTGTGTCCTCATTGTGCGACGAAACCATTATACCACTCTTCTTAGCAGGTTCCCCAATAACGGTAAGCTTTTGTATTCTTCTTAAACAGTCTACTCGGGTTTTATGCTCCGGTTCAGTAGTTGATTGAGCACCACCCGCTTCACAACCGGCAAAATCTGACAATGGCACACGGCGAATTGCACACAGAGCACTAAAACTCGGAGAGATGGGCAAGTTCCTGAATAACGTGGTTTCTTTGTTGCAATTCCAATTTGCCCCGATATGGTGGAAGAGCTTCTCTCTATGCCCGGCAGACACGAGTGGGTCGAGATCCAAAAAAAACTGATAACTTAGCTCGATCTTGTTAGGGAAGCAGTGCCAGCAGCGCTTAATACCCGCTCGCTCTATTGGGGAGCACCAATTTTCGACCTACACTACGGCAAGACGGAGATCCCACCGAACAAAAAAATACGGTATAATATGAATAATATTACCAATGTTCTTCTTCTTGTGCTCCGAGTTAGGTCCCCGCTTTCAAAGACAAAACTATTTTATTCTTAACTTAACTTCCACTCCTTTCTTCGCCACAAACGTAAATAAGCTGATTACTTTCCATCCAAAAGAATATCTCGCTCAATTTGCCGTATCTCCTTCTCTAAATCCTTCTTTCTCTTCTTTTTCGGGCCAGTATCAGTTCGCACGGGTAATATTTGGAAACTTTTTATTGTAGCTCTTGCCCATTAGCTTTTAGGCCATCAAGCAACTTTTGACGTTCCTATTCAAAAAAAATTCAGACTCCTCGTCCGGCTCCTGAAAACTAACTGCTCGTCCGCTCCAAAAAAACTGTGTCCTCCGCCTCCGGATATCAACGACTGACTCTTCCACCAAGAGAACTGAACAATCTTATTTTCGTTTCCTTCAACGACTCCCTTGTCCGGATTCTAAAAACTGACTCCCTTGTCCGGCTTCTAAAAACTGACTGTCACAAATTTCTATTTTTTTTCTATCCCCAGAAAAATTTTGTTTCTTCTCGCCTACTTTATGTTAAAATTTAGAACTAAAATTTTCGTTAAGTGACTTGATTAATCGTTCAGGCAATTTCCGCGAGATGGGGGAATAATTCATAAGGAGAATTTTTTTCTGTAGGTAACCGACCGTTACAATACCTTGTAGAATGGCTTTCAATATAACTATACCCATGTGCAAAATTTGAAGTTGATCGGTTATATGAAATTGGGTCAAAATTAAATTACAAGATTTTTTTACATAGAGAAGACACATACAACATACTACATCTAGGTGAAGCTAATATAAAGGATATACAGTGGCTCAAAGCTAAAATGGAACAAACTGATCTGAAGGTAATTAAATTTCAGGAAGGCATTAAATATATTTTTGAACCTTCATATGTAAGCATTGAAAATTTATGAAAATAAGGGCATTAATAAAAATGTATATTATTAAAACAAAATAATATTAAAAATTTCACTGAAATTAGGCTCAAAGTCAAAATGGAACATAACATTATTATTTACTCTATTGATGGAGCGAATTGCAGCTGACTTCACTTTTATAATTTAAATAATTGGGGGAATCCCCAAGAAGGGGTTTGACCAGTTTCGACAGTTGAAAAGGAAAGTTACCAATATGGCACCTCAAACCTCAGTTGAAGTGAAAAAACCATAATTCGCCTTTCTAAATCAAATGTGAAGCAGAGTGCAAGACAATTGGGTTAGAGAGCAACTTCTACTTTTACCAGAATAATGATCCTAAGCAAAAATCCTACAATTTTAGGAGCTGGCTTATTCATAACTGCCCTCATGTGTTAGAAACATCATCCTAGTCTCCTGATATCAACAACCATTTGTACCCTCCCCAAGCCACCCCTAGCTGAAGTTGCCGTTTGACCCCTCACAGCCCAGCAAATCAAAAATTTCTGCCACTAGTATTTAACTGTTATTTAGCCTTAGTAGAACCTACATTGACAGCGACAGACATTTTTTTCAATTTTAACCCCTTTTTTACCACGCAACCTCTCTATCTACAAAAGGGCCCATTATCCGGGCTAGCGAGTGTGCATATGTACGTTCTTAACTGCGTATCACACTATGTTTATACGAAATATCAGCTTTAAGAAAATGACGTAGGTCTGGCGGGCCTGGGCTCTTGGACTATTTGCATGCAAATTAAAAATTTGTCTTAAATCACGCCAAAGAAGTATAACTTCAATGCACGTACGTAAGTACACACACCCACTTTTTTAACTTTCCAGTAGGAAGTTATTGTAATCGGTCCGAAAACGGATTCAAAATTTTCAATGCATTTACACGTTTCAAGGTCTCAATTAGCATTTTAAGCAAAAATTTGAGAAGAAATATGTGTGTGTGTGCGTACTTATGTGGTCATTTTTTCCTGCACGATTTCGCGCGAACCAAAAAAAAATATCGACTTCGTTAAGGTGCCGTTCTAAGCGTATTAAAGGACATATGAATTGTAAAGATTTTCATAAAAATCGGTCGAGTCGTTTTTTGTTTGAACGGCTTAAGTGATTTTTGTACCAGTACGATTTTGCGAGATCCAAAAAAGATACTGACTTCGTTGAGGAGCCGTTCAAAGCGCGTTAAAGGAAATATGATCTGTAAAGATTTTCGTAAAAATCGGACGAGTCGTTTTTTTGTTTGAACGAAGTTCGTGATTTTTGTACCTGCCCAATATCGCGCGAACCAAATATGATGCCGACTTCGTTGAGGTGCCGATTGAAGTGTATTAACGAAGATATGATCTGGAAAATTATCATAACATTTGGTCAAGGCGTTTTTTGTGTTTAAATGAAGAGACTTCGGCAAGTGTGCCAAGTAACTTAAATTAATTCTAATGTACTCGTTGGAATGAGACCCGTTCCAAATTAGGTTAACTTTTATGGATTCAGCCGAGCAATAGCTTCCCACGAAATTTTCAATCATTTGTCCATTTTCTGCCATACATCTGCCTACACACACTTCACGAATAGGTGATTTATCGTGACCAAGTATTTTGTAACGTAACCTCCGCATGAGTTGTTAAAGAATTAGCAGAGTGGTCATTATTTTGGTAGATCGTAACTCCAATAGCTGCAACTTCAGGTCCCTTAAATTTAACAATATACTTGTTAAATAAGTTTTGGAATAACAACATATTCTTCATTTTTCATCCAAGTGTCCGTGTTAAAAGTAATACATTAATTTTGCTTACAACTTCGTCGTCCTAATCTTGTAAATACGCACATATCATTTGACAACCTAGCGAAAGTATTGATAAACAAATGTTAGGTATTATACATTACTAGTTGGGACCCGGTGCACCTATGCTGCTCCCATAAGCCAATAGTAGTTATCAGGTGATATGAATAATATTTAAATAGAGTTTGAAACAGGCAATTTTTTGGTATTTTTGATTCCAAATAACAAAATGTGAAACTTTTGACATTTTGATCGAGACAGTAAAAACCATCCATTGACATGGCATTTTTCGAGATACGAATTTTCATACACAGATGAAGTGTCTCAATGAACCGCTTATTTTCTGTATTTTGGATAGCTGGGACCCGGTGCGTCTCGCTGCACCCAACGATTAAACATTTAAAATCAATCCAAACCTTCAAAATTCAACTCTCCTTAACCATTAACGAAAACCAACTATTCCTATAAAAGTTGGAGTCATGTGATTCAAAATACATTTATTTGAACTACTATGTCCAAAATTGCCTATGTATTCTGTTAAAACCATGAACGTTAAAAGATTTAAAATTAATGCAAATAGCAGCATCCAGCACTCGAAATTCGAGGGCCATTTTCTACAGCTTTTTTTAATTTAAATCAAGAAGTCTTCAATAACAAAATTTTTCGAGAACAATAAAACAAAATCGAAAAATGAAACAAAAATTTTATAGTTGGAAAAAGCAATGCCAAAAAACCAACTTTTATTTTCTCTTATATTGCGAAATTGTGTTCGTCAAAACATGTGAAATTAATGCAAGTATTGAAAAAAATTATTCGCAGTATCTAAGGAAAGAACCAATACTTATTTCTGAAAAATTTGGAGACATTGGATTCTATATGCTTTCATATATTAAGTGTGACCAAAATTACCTATGTATGTATTCTTTTACAAAACTTGCTGGTAAACTATGTTTTTATTTTGTTTTCCGGCGCGTAAATAAACAAAGATGATGCCTTTCCGACTCGCTGCACCCAACCTTAAGACATTTAAAATTAATCCAAATCTTAAAAATTCAACTCTTCAACAAATATTTATAGCCATTAACGAAAAACAATTATTCCAATAAAAGTCCGAGAGTTTGGATATTGGTTTGTTTGTCTAATTCTGCGAAGTATGTCTTCAGTCATGCCGTTCTTGTATTTTTCCCATAAAACCAATGGTTCTGTTGGGTATCATGTCGTCAATATAATTGCGAACAGTTGACGAATGTTATTCGGCGTGGATGCAAATGCTGCATCAGTAAATGTCAGATCCCAATGATTGTCGTCTTCCAGCAATTGCAACTCGCGACATGCATCTTGAAATGTATTAAATATTTGACCATTGACTGTTCGTAAATATTCGAAAGACTATGGTCCTGGAACATTCAGCAATAACAAACGCAAAAAGAAACATTCACGTTGTTTTGGATGTACTGTGTAAAGTCGTCCCAATGTCTTTGCTTTCAATACGCGTGCGATAGTTGGATGTGGTTCGCCTTGTCTACGTGGCTTCTATTTTTTACCTGATTTGTTCAATGTATAATAGCGAGGGTCGTCGGTATATAACAATGTTGTTGCGAATTGTCCGAAAATATCAGGTTTTTGGCACAGTGTGAAAAATTCAGTAAGTTTTTGGTGGCTGGAAAGCTCGTTGGAGATTTTTTTTTGATTTTTTTTCTTCAGCTATAGTTATAGTATACAGTCCATAGTATATAGTACACAGTACACTGTACACACTGTACATACTGAACTCACTATACACTCAGTACACTCAATACACTAACTCACACATTGTCACTCGTAAAAATCGGAGTGCTTTTTTAAAGCTAACGGTTTTTTATATGTACATGACAATTAAAATTAAATATTTTTTCGCCCCGCCAACTTAAATATAATCAGTGAAACATTGAAATTCTCTATATTCCGACAACAGCTTCACTTATCTGGACCAAAATTATCCTATCTTTCAATCTGGAACCAACCCTATACATTCCCAAATTTTCATTTAAATCTGTTGGGCGGTTTCGGAGATTAGCGTTTACAAAAATTGTGACACGTAGTTTTTATATATTAAGATTAAGATATATTGATTATTGTTTATTTATTATTAAAATATCCATTGGTAATATTCCACATTCATAATACTGGGAAGTTGATCTTGTGGACCAGAAGGGTCAAAACCACATCCCAACTAGTTTTATGTGGCAGTTCTAAGCTCAGGAGTCACCCTTTGTACTACCAGTCCGTTAAGTCGTTTGTCACGTCATGGTGCATTGTCTAGCAGTAAGCTTAGTACGGGCGGGAATAGGCTAATGGTTATAGAGAATAAGGTTCAGGAGGGTGTAGGTTGTAGGAGTTCGGAAATACTTACTGCGAGAGATTTTTCCCCAGTCGAGTTGTTTTATTTAGAAACGAATTACTAGTTTGTAGAGTGCGTGAAAGGGGGAGTTGCAGATGGACAGAATGAGACGAGTGGGCTAATCTGGTGTTGCGGGCATAAGAGCCTTGTTTTTTTAATGAACTATATAGTTCTTCCCCATACAAATCTGAAAACCCAGGTTTTATCGAGGTTTTTATCCAGGTCTTGGGACATTTCAAAATTTCCCTTTCTTTTCGGAATGTAGCATACTTACCGGCTGTCGGAAAAACGTCATTTAAAATAAAAACAACTTAGAAGTGACGAGAGCAAATTTGAAGGCAGGAGGAAAGAAATAATTTATTTTTAGAAACTTATTTATTATTTTCTAGAGGTGAATTCGTGTAACAGTTGTTTACTGACACGCAACTTCGGATTAATTTTAATATATTTAAAGCACTGAAGATGGCGCTTAGTGAAATTTCCCTTGTCGTTTTTTTAATGAACTGGATCGAAGACCTATATAGTTCATTAAAAAAACACGGCTAAGATTGCTGTGGAGGAAGGAGAGCGTTTATTTCGATGGAACAGTCGCTATGATAGTCGCGATATAATTTTGTCAGTGCTGCTACATTCCTACGGTGGCTCAAAGAATCGATGGTGGAGCAAACGACATAGTCACCGATAAATATGAGGGCCCTTTTTTATACTTTATCTAACCACACCGATGGTTTTCGAAGCACCGCCGCAAATGAGAAAGTTGTATTCGAGAAGAGGCCGAATGTAGGATTTATATATTACAGCACGGGCCGAAAAAGTTGCACCTCTTAAGAAATCCCAAGCACTGGGATGCTTGTTTGGCGGTTTGGAAAATGTGGTAATTCCATCTCAAGTCTTTGGCTAATGACACGCCTAAAATGTCATTTTTTTCAAACTGGTTTTATATGGAAGTCGGAGTGCGTACACAAAACAAGAATTATTAATTTATCTATTTCTGTCACTCACAAATGCGTAATTCTTTTACAAACCGTACGGATTTCGATGAAAATTGACCAACACATCTCGTTTTTTTGGCTTGGAGACTCATTTTTATAAATGTACAACTCCGGTTCTATTTGAGCTACAAACTTCTTTTCCTTTTCAATTTAAAGCTAAAGGACTGAATCTTGAGAAAAAAATATTTTAAATAATAATTATTAACAAATTCATATTGTTATTAACAATTTAATTGTTTAAATCAATTTTTTACAATGGCCCCAACCTCGTAGCAAATTTTTCATATTTTTATCGTATTCTCCATTAAATTTTACATAAAAAACATGTTTTAAAAATATGGTACCGTTATTGTAACTATTGTTAAAACATTAATTTATATACCACTTTATTCTTTACAACACCCGATGTCACCATGTAGTCTATGATGTTCTCTACTCTTAGTCGTGCCTGAGCTGTCGCTTGCAGAGCAGCAGTTTTCTCGGCTAATATCGGGCATTCCAATAGGGCATGCTCTGTGTCTTCTATCACATTTAGGAATGCCGGGGACAGCGAAGACATCTTGGCCGAACCGATGGATGTATGCTCTGGAACACACATGTCCACTCAAGAACTGTGCGATGTCGTAACTCATCTGTCCATGCTCTCCCGTGACCCATCCCTCCACATTTGTTATGAGCCTGTGGGTTCATCGACCTTGAGTAGAGTTACTCCACCTCCTTTCCACTACTGAAATAAACGTCACTTCTAACTTATGTTCAATTCCCTAGATTCTTCTTCTAATAGTTACTCAATTGAATTGAGCGGCTTTTGGTAACTGAAATATGATACGAAGTGCCTTTGAACTATTTTGTTTTGGTGGACTTGGAAACACATTATACTAGACAAGTTGTTCTTATTTACACAGGTTATACAGGTTGTTATGCGCCCCATGTTTTTATTTTAGTCTGTTAAAAGTCCCAGAATATTACTTAGTTAGCTGACGCAGCGACACAAAATGCCCCTTGGCAAACGACATGAGAAGACAGCACTGCTACTATTCCAGAAGGTCCATGATTGTGTTCTAATTATTTTCTAGTTTTTGGTACACCAGATTTAAAATAAAACCATTTAACTTAAAAGTTTTTTTACACATTTTTATTATATTCTTTTTAGTCTTAATTCTGTCATTTTTAGATTTTACTTTTTACAAAGTTCTGGTGAAGTTATTTGTTATGCATACCATATTTCCAACGCCATTTCGAATTTTCTAATTTTGACAACAAATTTATTATTTCCGATCTTAAAACACCCACAAATAGCTATTTTCAGTGAAATCGAATCGTAATTACCAAAATCGAGCCGCCATATTGGCGCCGCCATTTTGATTTTTTTTAAATTTTGCCCACAGATTCGTCATTTGTGACCTTAAAAACTCCCCGATGCCGATTTTCAATGGATTCGGAACACATTTGCAAAATTCATCCGCCATTTTGAATTTTAAAATTTGACTACAGAATCGTCATTTGTGGCCCCAAAAATCTCCCGATACCGATTTTCAATGGATTCAGAACATATTTGCAGAATTCATCCGCCATTTTTAATTTTCAAATTTTGACCACAGAATCGTCATTTGTGGCCCTGAAAACCCCCCGATACCGATTTTCAATGGATTCAGAAAACATTTCCAAATTCATCCGCCATTTTGAATTTTCAAATTTTGACCACAGAATCGTCATTTGTGGCCCTAAAAACCTCCCGATATCGATTTTCAATGGATTCAGAACACATTTGCAAAATTCATCCGCCACATTGGCGCCGCCATTTTGAATTTTTAAAATTTGACCACAGAATCGTCATTTGTGGCCCTGAAAACCACCCGAAACCGATTTTCAATAGATTCAGAGCACATTTCCAAAATTTATCCGCCATATTGGCACCGCCATTTTTAATTTTCAAATTTTGTCCACAGAATCGTCATTTGTGCCCCTAAAATCCCCCAGATACCGATTTTCAATGGAATCGGAACACAATTGAAAAATCGTCCGCCATGTTGGAACCGCCATCTTGATTTTTTCTACAAAATTGTCAGGTTGCACTATCAAGTTAGCTCAATGTGTGTGCAAAGTTTCATAAGAATCGGTTTAGTAGAAGTAGTTGAAAAAGCTGTCGCAAGATTTGAACCAAACAAATATACGATGTCAAGCTAAATAAAACCATTAATATCTTGTTCATTGTTTTATTTTCCGAAATAATAACAGTAAATATTTTGTATTATATATTCAAACTAATTTCTGATTGAGTAATTATATTAAGTTTTAACCATTCAAAATCATTAGTAAAACAGTAAATAATTATCGCTTATTGTACAGTTGTCATATAGCTTTATTATTATCTTGGCCAGTTTCACACGGGCAGACAAACAACCAAGAAAAATCTTCTGAAAAGTCGGCCCGTGTAAAACTGGCCCTTAGAAACTCGCGCTTAGGTGATGGATAGAACACGGATCGGATTTCCCTCCATAGCCTCGCGACAGAACCCCTCACCAAGCAACGTCGTGCACAGTAAAATCGTCTACGAATCTTCATGCCTACAAAAAACCCAAACCTTCGCTTAGCTGATGAATCGTACAAGAAATTTATTTCCCTCCATAGCCTCAGGATAAAAACCCCCTCACCCATCGACATCGTGAACAGACATCAGCTAAAGAATGGGAGTTGAAATGCTTGTCCTCCATACCGCTTCGCCTATATTCTCCGTTGCGTCTCGCGTTGCGTCTCGATTCTTAAAAGTTCACTCTCATAATATTTTCAAAACGCCTAAAGAAGTATAACTTCAAAAATCAAACACAAATCGAAATTCTCTTCTGTAAAAAATTCTCTTCCGGTCAAACGAATAAAAAAGTTTGAACAGTTTTGAACTTCGCTGTGCATTGAGCGGGGTCCAGCTGAGCCGGGCTCCGATGCATTAGCTTCGAGTTTTGGTTTGCGTCCCCGTTAAGCTTACGCCGACAGGCACAGACAGACCAAAGAGACAGGACAGACAGACAGAGAGGCCAGCAAGGGCACAGCAAAGCTCAAAAGCTCTTCCGGCACAAAAGCTCATCCAAAGCCAATGGAAGTTAAACCCAACACCCACATCCACACCCAAGACAACAACCGATGACGTCACTGAGCCAGTAAACCTACTAAATATAAACTGTCTGACCTGCGCAGTTTACGGGAGCAAAAGAGGGTCCAGAAGTTCTGAGAGTCTGAGGACTGAGTGAAACTGTATAGTTCGCACCATTTATCGCTCAGGCATGACGTCACACATGATAAACTGCGCAATTAAACTGAAAGAGTGGGGGCCGCTTTAGAGTCATATGGGTTCGAAGAATTTGGATTTCGTTTCGGGTCTACCTGACAATGAAAAATCCAAGTTTGTGGTGGCAGTGGGTTGGGAAACCAAGGTGAGTTTGTTTATATTAAATAACTTGTTTCCATGCAATGATAGCGAAAATGATCAAAGTTGTGGGGAATAAAATTATCTACAAAAACTTATCTTAACCAGCTCTGTAAGTTGATTTGGCTCAAAGCTATCGCCGATCAAAGCTCAACCATGTATCATGTGATGAATGCAGTGTTTTGTGATCAACTCGTACAATTTTAGTTTTTTTTATCATAATCCCCATTAACAAACTGATATTAATAGCCGTGTTTCTTTTTCCTGGAGTAACTACACCGGTCTACTTTGGGCTAGTTCCAACTACCCCAGCTCATATGTTGGAGTAGATGATTAGAGTAGTTAGGATTTTTTGCAAAAGATGGCGCCTTCAAAATTTTCGGTTATATCAATCATTAAGCGCGTACTTTGAAGTTGTCATTTAACGATACCATTGATAAAATCGAAATTATTCTAAACGAAAGAAGAAGTTTAAAAAAATTAAAATATGTCCAATGAAATTAGGGAAATGATGTTAAAAAAATATGGAAACTCCCAATTTTATGCAATTGATTATTATGTATAAACTACACTGAAATAAAAATATGCGTTTCATTTTCCATCTACTCCCGAGTACACTGGTGTAGCTACGCCAGGAAAAAGAAACACGCCTAATATTAATTTTTTATTTCTGTAATTATTAAAAATTTAGAAAAATATTCAAAATGTTCTTCTCTTCTAAAAACTTGTTCAACAACAGTTGAGACTACCTAAGTGCCTACACAATGGATACAAAGAACTAAAGTAGTGAACACATCTTTTCTGATTTTTTGGTGCAATCTTTTTAAGTTTAAGCCTAAAACAGAATGAATGCAAAAAGTTCGGCATTGACTTCACCGTTGCAGTAAAGTCGACTTTGCTGCACAGCGCTAACACATTCATTTCACTAACTTCGAAGTCGATAATTTGACGGATAGTATTTACAATTGCGTTGCGATCACCATTTAATAACTAGTGATGGGCAAACGCAAGAAAAAGACAAGACTAATATAGTCTTGGTCTTGTCTTGTTCTTGCTCAGTCTTGTTCTTGGTCTTGCGAGCATAGCTAAGTCTTGTTCTTGGTCTTGTTCTTGCAAACATAGCTAAGACTTGGTCTTGGTCTTGTTCTTGTTCTTGCAGACATAGCTAAGACTTGGTCTTGGCCTTGGTCTTGCTAAATGTGCAAGACCAGGACAAGACAAGACAAAACTGCAAGACCAAGGTTATTTTCGCTCATCAAGTATGTATTGTATGTATTTTTTTAATTGGTTATTAAAAGAAGAAACGTAACAATCTTCAGTTTTGTATGATTTTCTTTTTAAATCCTGAAAGATTTAACAGAAGAAGGACTCATTTCCTAGACACCAGTAATTGAAGGAAAGTAACAGAGCACCCTACAGGCGCGGATCTAGAATTTTGTTTTGGGGGGGGGGGGTCATGGAATTAAAAGTGGCGGAAAAAAATTTCTACTCCTAAAAAAACAAAAACAAAATTAACAAAACGAACAAAACGAACCGAATTTTTTGGTGGATTAAAAACAAACTTGCCCTACGAAAACGTGCCCTAATGTGTTTTTGAGGAAAACGCGCCCTTTATGGCGAGTGCAGCTAACTTCAGAGTTTGCAAATTAAAACATATAGACAGAGTATAGATCAATCTTTTGTTGAACTTTAAGGTCATTTTTAAGGTTGTTTTTTTTAATTTGCAAAAAAGTTGGGTCGGTTTTGGGCGTTTGGTTATTTTTTGTTTTTGTTTGAGTTGGGTCTATTATGCATATGTGCAAAGTGTGCAACTTCACAGGGCCCCTCGGGTTTGGGGCCTCGCGAGTAAAAAATTGCTTTGGCAATAAAAATCATTTGAATTCATTATTTGCATTTTTACTTCATCGAATGGGCCACATAAATGAGTATGAGCCACAGAAATCAACATATGGGCCATAATTTTGTGACGGGGATGGGTCTTTGTGCAGGACAGCCCGCGAGCGAAGCGAGCGAAAAAATGTTTTGGACTCTCAATTGCACAGAGCCTCTCAATTGTCTGGCCGCGGCACTGCTTTTGGGGGGTCATGACCCCCGTGACCCCCCCCCCCTTGAATCCGCGCCTGGCAGCCTATTGATTAAATTAAGACTTGACAGTGTGAAACATCTACCTAAATCTTTTCGAAGCAAAATTTTCCGAGTCTCGTTGACGCACAATTCATGCAAAGTCATTATGCACTTACCGTATTGGCCAATACTAAAGCACCCCTTTCACTATTTCATGTATTTTTAATTATTTTGATAAAAACTTAATAAAAACAACTATCCAATATTACAAAATTTATATCTAAATATTTATTTATATATCTAAAATATAAAAAAATTCAAAAATTATGACATAAATACTCCTGTCTTACAATTCAAACTAAACAATGAAATGATAAATCATTCTACCAGTGGACAAAACTAAAGGACCCCCAATTCAATGGAAAATTTGCCATAGCGACTGCCTAAACTTTAGGCTCTAAATGATTAACGGTCAGCAGAGATGTGCAAAATAGTTTAAGAAATGTATTTAAATCAGGGTACGGAAATGCTCGCTCGCGAGCGCTCACAAAACAGCTCACTGCCCATTAAAAAAAGCTCGCGAGCCCGAGCGAGCCCATTTTTTATTCTTGCTGCTGCTCACGCTCGCGAGCGAGCGAGCCCAAAAGGGCAAACTCGGCTCGCGAGCAGCTCGTGAGCAGCTCTTCACCCCTAAATCGACTGAAAATAAACAAAATTGTAAAAAAAATTTTTTTTCACGTTTATGGTTAAAATTCGATTGTATGCGTATTGTCAGGTAAAAATAAATTATTTTCAACCCTTAAGGGGTTAAAACTACCAATTTTAAAAATCAACTTTAAATAAAAAATATTTGCAAAAAAATTTTTTTTCTGGTTTTTGCTTGAAATTGGGTTGAATACGTATTATCAGCCAAAAATTAATAATTTTCGATACTTAAGGGGGTAAAACTACCCCTAGATTAAAGTTGGATTTGAAAAAAATTCAAATTTTTTTTGTATTCAAATGTTATTTTTGATGAAAAATTATTAAAACATTTAGAAGATTTATTTTAACTCTCTTTTTAAAGGGGTTGAACCAACCCTAAATCAAACCCAAATAAAAGATACAATGAACAAAATCTTTTCGTAGATTCAAATTTAAATAAAGTTAAAATTCACGGTAAAAACCAGGGTACCGAAATGCTCGGCTATGCTTAGCTTGCGCTCGCGAGCCACTCTAAGCTTACACCAACTATCGGCTCTGGCTCTGAGAGCGAGCGCGTTTGAAAAGGGGTCGCTCTCGAGCGAGCAAATGAAGCTCGTTAAAAAAGGCTCGTGCTCGTGAGCGTGAGCCGTGAGCTAGCCTAAAATCGCTCACGAGCCAGTTTTGTTTTAGTTCTCTAGCTACCGTGGCTTTGATTAGTTGTGTTGGGTGACGTACATAAAATAAATAAAAAAGGAGTTAATTAGTGAATTATAAAAATTGAAGATTTATCAATCATGGGTCGTTTTAATTTAAATAAATATATCAGTTATAATGAAGAAACAAATAAATCAAAATGTGTTGAAAATAACTGTGGAAAGGAATTATGCGGTAAAAAAATATATAATATTAAAAGACATTATTTGACGGTGCATAATAAAAAAATTGGAATTAGTGATGATGACAGTGAAAATAGTGGAAATGATCCTGTTCAATGTAAAAAAATCAGGAAAAATAAGCAGTGTTCGAAAACAAGCGTTGACATTAATATGGACGAAAGTGAATTTGTTAAGTGCTGTATTGGTCTGGTGACCGTAAAGAACATTCCATTTCGAATTTTTGATGATCAGGATTTTTTTAAAAAACTCATAATGCCTTATGAGACAAAATTTAAAAGTAGTATGAACTCTAAAAATATTGTGAAAACAGTGGAACACGCGAGTCGGCAGATAAAAGAAATCATTTCCAGAAGAGTTCATAAAAAAATGGTTTGTTTGAAGGTGGATATAGCTACCAGGTCAGAAAGAAGTATTTTGGGAATCAACATTCAATACATCAAAGACCATAAAATTAATATTAACACTATAGGTAAGAAAAAAAATATTTATCAGAAGTACTGCATATTATAAAACATTTTCGCAGGTATGATTCAACTAACAAAAAGACATACGGCGGCATTTTTAAAATTGGAAATAATGAAATGTTTGGAAGAATTTGGGATAGATATCAAGCAGATTTACTCAAATACAACGGACAATGGCGCCAATGTTGTTAAAGTGTCAAAAATGTTGCAAGAAATGCAAGAAGAAATTGTTAGTGGCACCAATCAAGAAGATGATGATAACTACAACAGGATTGAGTCAGAAATTGCAGGAGTATTTTCAGTGGTGCGATGTGCTGCACACACGATGCAATTAGCTGGACATGATATTATTAAAACATTAGAGACGGAAATTAACGAATGCCGTTGCGTGGCAAAAAAACTGCGCACTTTTGTTAGAACCGGTGATACGGACATAAGCATGCCTTCTTTGGACAACACCACCCGCTGGAACTCAACATATTCCATGCTTGACTCAATCCTATCATTGAAGCAATTTATTGACAACCAAGATGATGTTGTTCCCGTGGAGATTAATTGGAATTTTATTCAAGATTTTGTGACTGCTTTCAAGCCGTTATTTGATTGCACTCTGAAAATGCAAAAGGAGCAATATATAATTGGGGACTTCTTTCGAGATTGGTTGTCCTGTGAACTTGAACTGAAGGATATTATCTCGACAAATTCATATGCATTATCGCTCTACGAAGCCATAGCTGCAAGGAAGAAGATACTTTTGCAGAATGACGCTTTTCTTGCAGCTTTATACATGGACCCGCGATTCAATTTTGAAAATTCACCTTTTCTAACAGATGGAGAAAAGGAAATTGCACTGGTACTATCTCACATTAATTAATATCTTATTGAAATAATTTTATTTTACAGAATCATTTGTTGAAGACATACACCATTATTCAACAATTAGCAGCAGAAGACAACTTACAGGACAACAATGCAAACATGATTCAACCTCAAGATCCGATTCCCTCTACATCCAGGGCTGGAAATGAAAGTTTTTCAAAATTAACTCAGCATTTGCATCACTTAATGCAGAGTAGACCAGCATGTTCATCAACAAACCGGAATTTAAATATTAAACAAAAACTAAATTGTTTGTGTGATCGCCAAATGGAACCATTTGAAACAAATATATTAGAGTACTGGAAAAAACAGAAGCATGACACAGAACTTGTTAAACTCGCTCAAGTTGCACTCGCTGTCCCTGCTACACAGGTATCGGTAGAGCGGGCTTTTAGTGCACTGTCAACAATTTTGACGAAATTAAGAAGTAAGCTTTCTTCCACAACGCTTAACTGTATTTTAATTGTTAAGTTAAACTTTGATTTAATAAAAAATAATAATTTAGATTTATCTAGATTTAATTCAGACATTGAAAATATTTAGATTTGTAATTTTTATAGTTAGACAATATAATAAGACACATTTTTTTGTAATAAACCAAAAACCAAAAATTTCTAATTTCAAAAATTTTTTTCTTTACTTTTATTTATTTTCTTTATTTACTCTATCTTTTTCTGGCTGCGGTAATATCGCATTCCCATTTACAAAACCATCAGAAATTATTTTTGTAAAAAGGAACGTATAGCCATATATTTTATTATTCAAAGAATTCGATTTCAAAATATCTTGTACCATTTAAAATAAATCCAAACCCACATAATTAAGGACCCTAAAAAACCATTACATAGTAATCCTTGACCATAAAACAATCTTAATTACTTTCAATAATTTTCCCTTTTAGGGGTTAAAGGAGGAGGGTCTTTCAGGTATGTAAAATTTCAAAGTGCAGTAAATGATATCTATTTATGAAAGGTACAAAGTACAAAGGGTTTGTGCCTGGGAGTGTTCTTGGAATTTCTTAATAAACTTTTGGAAATGTTAAAAAATTCTGAAAATACTACCTTAACGACCAAATGTAGATTTCGAATTACACTGCAGAAAATTTTATTTTTTTATGTTTGTTATAATAATATAATTTTGCCTGGTTTTTCCCATTTAATGCCCGGTTTTTCCCATTAAATGAATTTGGGTACATATTTCCCAATTATTATTCGGAAATGCTCGCTTGCCAGCGCTCACAAAACAGCTCACTGCTCATTTTCGGCTCGTGAGTGCGACCCATTAAAAAAGCTCACGAGCCCGAGTGAGCGTATTTTTTATTCTTGCTGCTGCTCACGCTCACGAGCGAGCGAGCCCAGATGGACAAACTCGGCTCGCGAGCAGCTCTTTAGATGAACACAGAGAAATAGTTCTACTAGTCCATGGAAAGAAATGTTCCATTAACATCGAAATTTGGACGCGAAACAATTTTTTATTTTCATTATTTATTGAATTTTATTTTTGAAAAAAAAAATCTTTTTGTTTGGTTTGAAAACAAATTAAAGAAAAAACAATCTATTTCCACGAAAAATGTATTTTAATTACCAACGGAATCCGCCTATTTATTTCATTCTTAAAAACAATGGCATTAAATGGGAAAAACCAGGCAAAATTATATTATTATAACAAACATAAAAAAATAAAATTTTCTGCAGTGTAATTCGAAATCTACATTTGGTCGTTAAGGTAGTATTTTCAGAATTTTTTAACATTTCCAAAAGTTTATTAAGAAATTCCAAGAACACTCCCAGGCACAAACCCTTTGTACTTTGTACCTTTCATAAATAGATATCATTTACTGCACTTTGAAATTTTACATACCTGAAAGACCCTCCTCCTTTAACCCCTAAAAGGGAAAATTATTGAAAGTAATTAAGATTGTTTTATGGTCAAGGATTACTATGTAATGGTTTTTTAGGGTCCTTAATTATGTGGGTTTGGATTTATTTTAAATGGTACAAGATATTTTGAAATCGAATTCTTTAAATAATAAAATATATGGCTATACGTTCCTTTTTACAAAAATAATTTCTGATGGTTTTGTAAATGGGAATGCGATATTACCGCAGCCAGAAAAAGATAGAGTAAATAAAGAAAATAAATAAAAGTAAAGAAAAAAATTTTTGAAATTAGAAATTTTTGGTTTTTGGTTTATTACAAAAAAATGTGTCTTATTATATTGTCTAACTATAAAAATTACAAATCTAAATATTTTCAATGTCTGAATTAAATCTAGATAAATCTAAATTATTATTTTTTATTAAATCAAAGTTTAACTTAACAATTAAAATACAGTTAAGCGTTGTGGAAGAAAGCTTACTTCTTAATTTCGTCAAAATTGTTGACAGTGCACTAAAAGCCCGCTCTACCGATACCTGTGTAGCAGGGACAGCGAGTGCAACTTGAGCGAGTTTAACAAGTTCTGTGTCATGCTTCTGTTTTTTCCAGTACTCTAATATATTTGTTTCAAATGGTTCCATTTGGCGATCACACAAACAATTTAGTTTTTGTTTAATATTTAAATTCCGGTTTGTTGATGAACATGCTGGTCTACTCTGCATTAAGTGATGCAAATGCTGAGTTAATTTTGAAAAACTTTCATTTCCAGCCCTGGATGTAGAGGGAATCGGATCTTGAGGTTGAATCATGTTTGCATTGTTGTCCTGTAAGTTGTCTTCTGCTGCTAATTGTTGAATAATGGTGTATGTCTTCAACAAATGATTCTGTAAAATAAAATTATTTCAATAAGATATTAATTAATGTGAGATAGTACCAGTGCAATTTCCTTTTCTCCATCTGTTAGAAAAGGTGAATTTTCAAAATTGAATCGCGGGTCCATGTATAAAGCTGCAAGAAAAGCGTCATTCTGCAAAAGTATCTTCTTCCTTGCAGCTATGGCTTCGTAGAGCGATAATGCATATGAATTTGTCGAGATAATATCCTTCAGTTCAAGTTCACAGGACAACCAATCTCGAAAGAAGTCCCCAATTATATATTGCTCCTTTTGCATTTTCAGAGTGCAATCAAATAACGGCTTGAAAGCAGTCACAAAATCTTGAATAAAATTCCAATTAATCTCCACGGGAACAACATCATCTTGGTTGTCAATAAATTGCTTCAATGATAGGATTGAGTCAAGCATGGAATATGTTGAGTTCCAGCGGGTGGTGTTGTCCAAAGAAGGCATGCTTATGTCCGTATCACCGGTTCTAACAAAAGTGCGCAGTTTTTTTGCCACGCAACGGCATTCGTTAATTTCCGTCTCTAATATTTTAATAATATCATGTCCAGCTAATTGCATCGTGTGTGCAGCACATCGCACCACTGAAAATACTCCTGCAATTTCTGACTCAATCCTGTTGTAGTTATCATCATCTTCTTGATTGGTGCCACTAACAATTTCTTCTTGCATTTCTTGCAACATTTTTGACACTTTAACAACATTGGCGCCATTGTCCGTTGTATTTGAGTAAATCTGCTTGATATCTATCCCAAATTCTTCCAAACATTTCATTATTTCCAATTTTAAAAATGCCGCCGTATGTCTTTTTGTTAGTTGAATCATACCTGCGAAAATGTTTTATAATATGCAGTACTTCTGATAAATATTTTTTTTCTTACCTATAGTGTTAATATTAATTTTATGGTCTTTGATGTATTGAATGTTGATTCCCAAAATACTTCTTTCTGACCTGGTAGCTATATCCACCTTCAAACAAACCATTTTTTTATGAACTCTTCTGGAAATGATTTCTTTTATCTGCCGACTCGCGTGTTCCACTGTTTTCACAATATTTTTAGAGTTCATACTACTTTTAAATTTTGTCTCATAAGGCATTATGAGTTTTTTAAAAAAATCCTGATCATCAAAAATTCGAAATGGAATGTTCTTTACGGTCACCAGACCAATACAGCACTTAACAAATTCACTTTCGTCCATATTAATGTCAACGCTTGTTTTCGAACACTGCTTATTTTTCCTGATTTTTTTACATTGAACAGGATCATTTCCACTATTTTCACTGTCATCATCACTAATTCCAATTTTTTTATTATGCACCGTCAAATAATGTCTTTTAATATTATATATTTTTTTACCGCATAATTCCTTTCCACAGTTATTTTCAACACATTTTGATTTATTTGTTTCTTCATTATAACTGATATATTTATTTAAATTAAAACGACCCATGATTGATAAATCTTCAATTTTTATAATTCACTAATTAACTCCTTTTTTATTTATTTTATGTACGTCACCCAACACAACTAATCAAAGCCACGGTAGCTAGAGAACTAAAACAAAACTGGCTCGTGAGCGATTTTAGGCTAGCTCACGGCTCACGCTCACGAGCACGAGCCTTTTTTAACGAGCTTCATTTGCTCGCTCGAGAGCGACCCCTTTTCAAACGCGCTCGCTCTCAGAGCCAGAGCCGATAGTTGGTGTAAGCTTAGAGTGGCTCGCGAGCGCAAGCTAAGCATAGCCGAGCATTTCGGTACCCTGGTTTTTACCGTGAATTTTAACTTTATTTAAATTTTAATCTACGAAAAGATTTTTTTCAATGTATTTTTTATTTGGGTTTGATTTAGGGCTGGTTCAACCCCTTTAAAAAGAGAGTTAAAATAAATCTTCTAAATGTTTTAATAATTTTTCATCAAAAATAACATTTGAATACAAAAAAAATTTGAATTTTTTTCAAATCCAACTTTAATCTAGGGGTAGTTTTACCCCCTTAAGTATCGAAAATTATTAATTTTTGGCTGATAATACGTATTCAACCCAATTTCAAGCAAAAACCAGAAAAAAATTTTTTTTTGCAAATATTTTTTATTTAAAGTTGATTTTTAAAATTGTAGGAGAAGTTCTAACCCCTTAAGGGTTGAAAATAATTTATTTTTGCCTGACAATACGCATACAATCGAAATTGAACCATAAACGTGAAATAAAAATTTCACAATTTTGTTTATTTTCAGTCGATTTAGGGGTGAAGAGCTGCTCACGAGCTGCTCGCGAGCCGAGTTTGCCCTTTCACCTTCTACAACCGGCATCCTTCTTCTTTCACCGCTCTACAACCGGCATCCGGTCCTGGCCTCCCGCGACTCCAATCTCCACCGGTTCCGATTCCGAGCCGATGTCATTCAGTTTGGCATCCCTAAGCTCTGGGCGTCCTAGTCTACGCCATCCTTCTAACGGAAGTTGGGTCTCCCTCGCGGTCGCACCCCATAGATCTTACCGTAGAAATATTCTATTTGTGCGTTTAAATGAATTTTTTTTTTCTAAAATAAATAAATTTTTTTTAAATAAAAACTATATGAAATTATTTTTTCTTTCTGGGAAAAACCATGAACCTGATCCCGAACCCGAACCTGGACCCACTAAATTTCAATGTATTGTACCCGAGCCGTACCCGCACCAAAAATTTACATGGTTCGAAACCCTGTTTTATTCTTTTTAGTCTTAATTCAGTCATTTTTGGATTTTACTTTTTACAAAATTCTGGTGAAGTGATTTGTTATGCATTCCATATTGCCAGCGCTATTTTGAATTTTCTAATTTTAACAACAAATTCATTATTTCCGACCTTAAACACCCCCCAATAGCGATTTTCAGTGAAATCGAATCGTAATTGCGCCGTATTGGCGCCGCCATTTTGATTTTTTTTAAATTTTGACCACAGATTCGTCATTTGTGACCTTAAAATCTCCCAGATACCGATTTTTAATGGATTCAGAACACATTTGCAAAATCCATCCGCCATATTGGCGCCGCCATTTTGAATTTTCAAATTTTGACCACAGAATCGTCATTTGTGGCCCTACAAACCCCCCGATACCGATTTTCAATGGAATCGGAACACAATTGCAAGATTCGTCCGCCATCTTGGAACCGCCATCTTGATTTTTTTACAAAATTGTCAGATTGCATTGTCACGGGAACTCAATGTGTGGGCAAAATGTCATAAGAATCGGTTTAGTAGAACTAGTCGAAAAAGCAGTCGCAAGATTTGAACCAAACAAACAAATATACGAGGTGAAGCTAAATAAACCCATTAAAAAACCGAGGCAAAGTAATAAAATTAAGATATTGCACCCGAAATTGTATTTTATTACATTTTAATTACAGTTACCACCGCCTGCGCCCTTCCACCACACAAAGGGGATTAAAACAAATTCTCCAAATGTTTTAATAATATTTCATCAAAAATAAAATTTTAATTCAAAAAAAAATTTCAATTTTTTTCAAATCCAACTTTTAATCTAGGGGTAATTTTACCCCCGTAAGGATTGAAAACAATTAATTTTTAATTGGTAATAAGTATTCAACCAATTTCAAGCAAAAACCAGAAAAAAAATTCAACTTTAATCTAGGGATAGTTTTACCCCCCAAGGGCTGAAAACAATTATTTTACCCAATTTCAAGCAAAAAGGAAAAAATTTTTTTTGCAAATATTTTTTATTTAAAGTTGATTTTTCAAATTGTAGGGGTAGTTTCAACCTCTCCAAATTAAATTCTAATTAAATTCATTTTTTCCTTTTTTATTTACTTCATCACCCAGCACAACAAATCAAAGCCAGAGAAGAACTAAAAAAAACTGGCTCGCGAGCAATTTTGAGCTAGCTCACAGCTCACGCTCACGAGCACGAGGCTTTTGTAACGAGCTTCATTTGAGCGCTCGCGAGTGAGCCATTTCCAAACGCGCTCGCCCTCCGAGCCAGAGCCGATAATTGTTGTGAGCTTAAAGTGACTCGCGAGAGCGAGCTAAGCATAGCCGAGCATTTCCGTACCCTGGTTAAAAGTCCCAGAATATTACTTAATCCGCTAACGCAGCGACACAAAGTGCCCCTTGGCATACGACATGAGAGGACAGCACTGCTACTATTGCTCGATTTCTTACCAGACGTCAGAATCTCAAGGAGGTCCATGTTTGTGTTCTAATTATTTTCTAGTTTTTGGTACAGCTTATGATTTAAAATAAAACCATTTAACTTAAAAGTTTTTTTACCTATTTTTATTGTATTCTTTTTAGTCCTAATTCAGTCATTTTTGGATTTTACTTTTTACAAAATTCTGGTGAAGTAATTTGTTATGCATACCATATTGCCAGGGCCATTTGAATTTCCTAATTTTGACAACAAATCAATTATTTCCGACCTTAAACACCCCCAGATAGCGATTTTCAGTAAAATCAAATCGTAATTGCCGAAATCGTCCCGCCATATTGGCGCCGCCATTTTGAATTGTCGAATTTTGACCACAGATTCGTCATTTTCGACCTTTAAAACCCCCAATACCGATTTTCAATGGATTCAGAACACATTTGCAAAATTCATCCGCCATTTTGAATTTTCAAATTTTGATCACAGAATCGCCATTTGTGGTCCTAAAAACCCCCCGATACCGATTTTCAATGGATTCAGAACACATTTCCAAAATTCATCCACCATATTGGCGCCGCCATTTTGAATTTTTAAATTTTGTCCACAGAATCGTCATTTGTGGCCCTACAAACCCCCCGTACCGATTTTCAATGGAATCGGAAGACAATTGCAAAATTCGTCCGCCATCTTGGAACCGCCATCTTGATTTTAGTACAAAATTGTCAGATTGCATTGTCACGGGAACTCAATGTGTGGTCAAAATTTCATAAGAATCGGTTTAGTAGAAGTAGTTGAAAAAGCTGTCGCAAGATTTGAACCAAACAAACAAACAAATATGCGAGGTGAAGCTAAATAAAACCATTAAAAAATTTCCGTCCTCCTTTAAAAACGGGGTTAAAATAAATTTTCCAAATGTTTTAATAATATGTATTCAAATACAAAAAAAATTTACATTTTTTTCAAATCTAACTTTAATCTAGGGGTAGTTTTACCGCTTTAACTGTTGAAAATTATTAATTTTTGGCTGATAATACCTATTCAACCCAATTTCAAGCAAAAAGGGGAAAAAAAATTTTTGCAAATATTTTTTATTTAAAGTTGATTTTTCAAATTGTATTGTATTTTTAACCCCTCCAAATTAAATTCTAATTAAATTCATTTTCTCTTTTTTTATTTACTTCATCTACCTCACCCACCACAACAAATTAAATCCCCGAGAGAACTAAAAAAATGGCTCGCGAGCAATTTTGAGCTAGCTGACAGCTCACGCTCACAAGCACGAGCCTTTTTTTAACGAGCTTCATTTGAGCGCTCGCGAGCGAGCCATTTTCAAACGCGCTCGCTCTTGGAGCCTGAGCCGAAAGTTGGTGTGAGCTTAAAGTGGCTCGCGAGCGCGAGCTAATCATAGCCGAGCACTTATCAAGGGCTCGCTCGCGAGCTGCTCGCTCGCGAGCATTTCCGTACCCTGATTTAAATACAAAATGCAAATACTTTTTTGATTTACTATTTCAAATGCAAAATACAAAATAGTTTTGTGTTTTGTATTTTAAATACTAAATGCAAAATAGGTATTTTCAAAATACTTTAATTACAAATACCTTTTGTTCAATTTAATTCTCTTTATTTATTACACTTTTTAATAATACAAGTTGTTCGAACACATTATCGCTAATTTTCTTTCTGTCATGCCACCATATGAAAAAAGTCTTTCTACTGGTGCTGAGCTTGATAAGCATGTGTTGTATTTTAAAAACACTTTTTTTTATTGTAGGATAAGTGTTTAATATCGCCAGACTTGTGCAGTCATCCTTTAAATATTGAAGGGTTTCCAAGTCTACCGTGGTATTGGTACTAGGGATCTTACGAATGTTATATTTTTCACGCGAACGCGAATGTTTAGGAACAGCATTAAAAAAATTTAATTAAATAAAGGCCTCATTTTTTATTACTTACAATAGGATATGAAAAAATATTAGAACAATAGACCGATTGACCAATAGAGCAATGGTATTCTTTCTTCTCGTATTTAATATTCAAAGTTCAAGAGAGTAGTGTTGGGTAGGACACGATTATAAAATGAGTTTGTAAGAGGTGCCTCTTTTTTCTTTTGAGCCAGTACAATGTCATACTTCAAATGAGGCGAGGTACTATTGTAATGCCAAAATGACAAAAACCAGCAGATTAAAAAAAAAAGAAAATAAATACCAATGAAGTGCATTTTTACAAGTTTAATTCTAATATTCATTAAACTGCCTTCGAGTAAGTAAGAAATCTATGCCTCCACAATGTACAGCCACGGACAACTAATTAATTAGAAACAGTTTCATAAAAATTGCATTTATACATTTTTTATTTTTTATGTAGCAATCCTGTTAAGAAATTCATTATGATATTGTTATTGATTTCCTTCAATTATTATCTATTTAAAAAAAATTAAGAAAAGGTGGTGGGAATTATTTCATTTTATTCCTACATAAAAACTTTATAAATGCAATATTTATGAAACTGTTTCTAATTAGTTGTCCGTGGCCATATATTTATACTAGTGGGGACCCCTGTTTAAACACAAACCGTAAAATAGTAAAAAAATCAAACACAAAACGAAATTCTCTCCCGATCAAACAAAAAAACAGAAAATAAAAAAATTTTCTTCTGAAAAAAATACTCGTTCGATTTCTTGGAAAAATGTTGGAAGTGGTACAACTAGAATATTATTATAGATTTTGCAATCCCACCTCGCCTAATATCAAGTTGCAAATTCTGCTACAGTAAAAGAAGTAAGATGTGTCTCTCCAGCACCCAATTTCACGCCCTCAAAAAATGTAAGAAAATGTACAAAATTTCACTCCCTCGAAAAATGTAAGAATTGTCTCTTCAGGACAAAACCTCACTCCCTCGAAAAATGTAAGAAATGTCTCTTCGGGACAAAACCTCACTCCCTCGAAAAATGTAAGAAATGTCTCTTCAGGACAAAACCTCACTCCCTCGAAAAATGTAAGAAATGTCTCTTCAGGACAAAACCTCACTCCCTCGAAAAATGTAAGAAATGTCTCTTCGGGACAAAACCTCACTCCCTCGAAAAATGTAAGAAATGTCTCTTCAGGACAAAACCTCACTCCCTCGAAAAATGTAAGAAATGTCTCTTCAGGACAAAACCTCACTCCCTCGAAAAATGTAAGAAATGTCTCTTCGGGACAAAACCTCACTCCCTCGAAAAATGTAAGAAATGTCTCTTCAGGACAAAACCTCACTCCCTCGAAAAATGTAAGAAATGTCTCTCCATCCAGTTCGTATTTACAATCTCACCACGGATCAGTTTAATGTGGATATTTTTCTGCCGCAAAAGAAGTGAGAAATGTCTCTCCAGTTCGTGTTTACAATCTCACCTCGCCACAGTTCCAATTGGAAATTGTTCTGTCGCAAAAGAAGTAAGAAAATGTCTTTCCAGTTCGTGTTTACAATCCCACCTCGCCGCAGTTTAAATTGGATATTTTACTGCCGCAAAAGAAGGAAGAAATGTCTCTCCACTAAGTAATTTACAATCACACCTCGCTTTATTTATCTCGTTACACGCTCATATACCAGTAGGACATTATTTTTGAACCGGGACATTTAAAAAAACTGAGGCCTCAGTACAATTTACATCGTGTAAGGGACAAATGTACTGCCTCGTGTAAGTCCGGCTCAACACTACAAGAGAGGAATATTATATTTCCATGAGGCGATTTCCAAAGGCCCCCAATCATATAGAGGCCGCCAGCAAGCCATGGACTGAAAATTTCTCGCCTTGAGGCCAAGTATAACCACACGCTCACTCACCCACACCGTCATTTGGTGGATGGGGCCTGTATAGTCCAAGTCCAATGATGTGGCTACGAGCTGCGCCTCTAGTATCCTCTAGTAGTCAATACAAGCACCATTCGTTCATTTTATATGAAATTTGATTGGTAATGTTGACTTTATTTAATCACAAAGTATTTTGAATTTTTAAAATGGAAAATATGTCTCGAAAAGTATTTCAAATAAAATACAAAATGCTTTTTTTGAAAAGGTATTTAAATGCAAAATACAAAATAGGTATTTTGCATTTTGTATTTGCATTTTAAATACAAGTATTTCAAAAAAGTCGCATCTTTGACGGTCAGTTATATCGTGAATGATAAAAAAGTACGAGGCAACGCCCGGGTTTCGCCTTTTCATTCTGGCGGAAGATCGAACAAGCCATATAATAGGGAGGACTCTTTGCTAAAAGGGACCATTTTTAAAACTTGACATATCCTCACCACAACTTCCTAAAGATTTTGACTTTGGAATAAGCCCGAGAGCAATCCGACGAAGAGCCGTAAAAGCTGCATTATTAAGTCGAAGACCCGCTAAAAAGCCACTAATATCGGGAAAATATATGAAATATTGAAGGGGGGTGCTTTAGTATTGGCCAATACTGTATGTACAAATGTGAATAATTGCTTTTACAATTATCATACTAAAAAGTAAATATACAATACAAACATATATTTATATCAACATCCTAATCAATTTTATATTTTTTTGATTTTAAAAGAATGAATTTAGGTGAAAATTTTGCAAGACTCTTGCTAAAGTCTTGCTCTTGGTCTCGTTCTTGCAAAGTTAGTCTTGTTCTTGTTCTTGCGAGCATAACTAAGTCTTGTTCTTGTTCTTGGTATTGCTAAATGTGCAAGAACAAGACCATTTTTGCTCATCACTATTAATAACACATCAGAAATTATAAATTTTGAAAAATGGACCAATTTATTTTTATTGTATGCGGCCTTTCTGCATACAATAAAAAAATTAAATTTTCTAATTTGACGACAGTGACAAAATTGGAAGGCTGTGTTGGTAGTTCTGCAACTTTTCAAATTTGCAAAGTCTAAGTCGGCGCAAAGTTTACTGCAACGCTTACTGCATTAATTCTGTTAACTGAATGTGAGTACTATAGAAAATGTATAAAACTCTCAAAATGCAAAGTTGATTCATTCTATTTTGGGCTTTACTCTTAACAATCAGCGTGTATTCCTCAAAAACCTCGACAGTGTCGTCGATTCTGAATTTTGGAATTTCCAAAACTGCAAGACGTACATATGTATATAAATTATGTTGCTTTGATCGATCAAAAACGCGTGTGAACAAGTTGTATCGCTAGGGAGAACCAACGCAAATCTATTGATGATGAAAGTGTACCTGTTGGAATTTATTTCTTTGCTGTATATTTTCGAAACCTCGTTGTTTCGTGGCACCAAATAATATTTTAAAAAAAATTTTCTTTTGAGTGGCTAGTTCAGTTCTGTTATTGAATTAAGTTGGTGCCAATAGTTACTAAACGAAAGTCCATAGTTTGTTATTCTGCCTTGTTAAGTTATATTCTGAATTAACTTTGTATATCACAATTAATCCGTTCGAAACTACTAATAAGTATTATTATCAAAGCAAAATGTTGTTATCCTACAGTCGCTAATGAAATATATCTTGTCAAACATAATTAAAATCTAACAATGTCTCTACTTACTATAAAACAGCCAATCGGCAATGGGCGATACAGAAATTCCACATTTAAAGATGTTTTGTTGAGATCCTAACACCATTGCAGTGACATATCCACCGTAGCCCCAGCCCCATATTCCAACACGCGTTTCATCTAAATAAGTGAATGTATCTAAAAGGTACCTGAAACGAATAAACGTTAAGGATATTCTACGTCGTTTTCCTTTTAAATTTACTTTAGCACTAAAATTTGATCGTGGACTTCAACGCCTCCTAAGTGTCTATATAGCGCCTTTTTTTCTTGACCTTTGGCGCCTCTGACATCTAATCGAATGTAGATGACGTCATTTCTGGATGACATGTATGTTCCCCAGTCAATTTTAAATTTTTCAGAGACAGACTCTGAACCAGGCCTGCCATTTCTGAAAAAAAAATAGAAATAATAAGACATTTTTATTGATATGTTTAACTAAATATATTACACTTCAACTAAAACTGGAAATGCTGCGTCTCTTAATTCTTCTCTCCAACTAGGTGGTAGAAGTAATTGAACCTGGGCTCTACTACCGTGGGGAAGAGGAATTTCGAAGGATCTATGTGTTGGTAAGGCTAATTCCTGTAACTTATTTGTATATAAGGGTCGGCTGTCATATAGGATTTTGACCAGTCGGTGTGTCTTAACCGAGTGCACACCAGCTAATGGCAATCCTGGGCCTTGGCACTCTAAAACGTAAAAGTCTGCACCGACTTCTGTTGCAATGGAAGACACTGGAGACATGAAGGCATCAAAGTGGGAACAGTTAATGTAGTAGAATCGACTACTCCATAAAACTTCTCCAAGGTTGCATGTGATACACTGCGGTTCACTCCTATAAAAAATTTCAGTAACTAATAATTATTTTTCAAAAAAAGAATATAATTCACCTCCTAACGTCGTCGTTTACAGGATCTTTGACCACATATAAATGGCGTTGCCCTGGTTTCTTATCTTGTGTTCCTAAATAATAGACGAGATGATTAACAGTATCCCAGGTGAGAATTTTAAGGACCTGTAAATAATAAATAAAAACTTGTTAGGATCTTATTTTTTTAGGCATTTTGTGGAGCTTAGCATATAATACAAGCTCTTATCAACACGGCTGAAGCGTAACACTTGGCGAATTTGAGATGCAATCATTGCCAATTCATAGTGTGTGAACACTGCTCTGACTATACATATGTGTTTTAATTTCTGGAGTGATTTTAAAACAAGGAGCCAAATTTCTACAGTTAAGCGTATAAAATTATACTAGTACGTTATCTTTAGGGAGATATTTGAAATTCTCGTTTTTTGGATATGTGTGAGGATTTTTGTTTAATAATTCACTAATTGGACAGGTTTCAAAAATATTCGAAAGATCAAGGGGAAGGGGTATAGAAAGACGGGATCTGGCTCAGCGGCATTTATCGAGGTAGTACTTGGGAGGGGGGGGACGGTTCTGACTAATTTTGGGAGTAAATTTAAAAAAAAAATCAAAATATTTAACTTTGTGTTCTTGTCGATACTCTTTTTTAAAAAAATGTAATTTTTATTTAATTCTTTAACGTTTTTTTCTTAACCATTATTCAATACAGCAGACATTTAGGGTCGATTTCCATTGGACTGAAAGTTTTATTTAGTCAAAAGGTTGTGCGGTCGTTCAACAAATTTCACAACATTGTTCAATCGAGCAAGTAGTGCTCGCAAGGGCCCCATACACGAACTCTCCATCCGTTTAAATTACACCACCCCAAAACGTGGGAAATTTGTATGTAAACGAAATTCACAGCCACAGATTTGAATATTCAATTGATTTGAAATCCACAACGCAGCGCCATGTGAATGTCCCTCAATACAAATGTCCTTAGGCAACAAGTGTCCCGAGATATAAATGTTCCTGAAATATAACTTATTTTTCATATAAATTTTACTATGCAACAATTTTAAAATGAGACGCATTTGATACATTTTTTCTTTTTTTACAGAATTTTTCTACTTCGGTGTGCTCATTTATGAGGGCAATAAAACAATAAAATTCATTTGTATCCATTATCCCTTTGTCGGAGGCACACACAACCTTTGTGAAAATAAAATTTAATCGTCGTAACCGCCTGCAATCGGTAGAATGGTTCCGGCGCTTCGTATGTGTGGCATAATTTTAGACCTGGTCCAATGGACTGGCAACATTGGAGTGTCGTCATAATCTAAGCTCGGGTATGGGGCCTTTAAGCTTTGCGATAAGATCTCAACCAGTTAGATCATGGCTGTGTTCCCAAGTTGAACCCAGCATATTGGCCAGTGCTACTGGCTTCTTAAATCGCACGCGATTCTGTATTTTTTCATAACTAATTGTGAGCGATTTAAGACGTCATTAGCAGTAGCCAATATCACTAAGCATATAACACATAGGGGAGTCACCTAGAACAAAAATTTATGCACGGCATTTATCTTCTTCTTCCCTCATCGCTGGGTCGCTTTGCTCCGAAAGTACCAAAAACGAGTTCAAATTGCTAAATTGGCAACGGCCTCAGTCGAATCATAAATCCACACAAACATTCATGAAATTATAAGTGCAATTGAAGCCCATGTTAAGGTGTGGATACACAATACGAGTTTCTGACCTGACAGTGGATAGCTACTACACCTGTGTACTCGCATGACAGTAGCTCGTCTCGCCTCTCCCAGTCACACAAGTGCGAGTTGCTTGCCTGACAGGGACAGCTACTCCACTTGTGTACTAGCGTGGCAGTAGCTTTCAAAGATTTCAGTAGCTATATGTGTTAATAAATCCTAATATTCAATAATCTATTCTTTTCTAAAATTGTCAATTTCATATTTTTATTGTTCCAAAAGAATTTAAATTCCAATAAAAAAATTGTCGAATAAGCATAATGTACAAAAATTTTCCATTAAACTCAGACGGTAATATGATGCCTCGACCGCTAGACTCAAAATTTTACATTTTTGTGGAAAAATTCTGGCATACAAAAATTGCAACTTAGCATTTCTAAATAAGAAATTTTTTTACTAGATTGAAAACCTTAATTTTTCTTTTCTTGTTTTGTTAATGTCCTAGGCATATAAGAACTTAATCGAAAATAAAGAATTTAGTCGAAGCAATTCAGACGTTTGAGCAAGAAGTGGCTGCAGAGTTACTTCTTTGTTACCTTTATAACTTTATATCCCTACACTTGTGTTTAGGTGTTACACCTATTTTACAGCGCAACAAAGATCACGGTGATACACCCTGATCTACTAACATTACAGCGGAGAGTCAAAAGAGCTTCGCTCAACAAAAACATTGGTGACCCCGACGTGATCTGTGCCAAGACAGATCACAGACCACAAAACAACATCCAAAAGGCTTTACATCGACCATCAACAGGGTGAAGAATGGACGGGCTTTTGGACGCACAATCTGTTCTGGGCGAACAGATTCAAAACAACTTCAGGAACTTCAGGAAAAATTTCGACAGTAGAAAGACAATCAGCCAATATTTCACTGCACGGTTGGACTTGCTCGAAGGCCATTGGGATGAGTTCCAAGCCAACCACCAACAACTACTTGAGCTCGAGCCAGAGCATGACGATAATGATTACTTCACAAAGAATTACTATGCTACTATTGAGAAGCTGTACATCCAGTTCAAGGAGGAACTCACACAAGGATTTGAAGGTCTGGGTGGCAGCACAAGTCGACCAGATACACAACAGTCGGATTTTCGTTCATCAACAGAAGTTGGCAAGAAGAACATTCCGTCGAAAAATGAACAACACAACCAGACTCCAAGCTCAGAGGTGTCAGAAGACCACCAGGCAGAATTAATAAGAAAAGTTCGAAGGCAACAGTGTTCTATGGCCTCACTCACCCGAGTTCTACAGGAATATAAAGACAAAGCTCCAAAAACACACTCGCGAGTTTACTATGAACTCAAGATCCAAACAGTGTTGGGCAAAATTTAATTGTTGGACAATTAAAAATTAACAATTAATTAATTGTTAATCACATCTATTGCAATTAACAATTAATTAATTGTAATTGTGAAAACTCGCAATTAACAATTAATTAATTGTTAGTCGTAAGTTTCCACAATTAACAATTAATCAATTGTCAATCTTTTTAATGGATTTGATTAAAAACTAACAACTAAAACTTATTATTGTATGAAAAGCGAAGCACCAGTGATCGCAGAGCTTGGAAATTTTCCACGAAGGTCCATGGGGGTCTCCCATGATGCACCTCGAAGCCCGATTTTCGAAATTCAAAATGGCCGCCACAAAATGACCGAAATTCAAAATGGCCACCCAAATTTGCCAATTGTGTACCGACTTCCATGAAAATCGGTATCTTGGGGGTTTTTAAGGTAGCAAATAACGAATTTATGATCAGAACTTATAAATTCGAAATGGCTACGCCAATATGGCCGACGAATTTGCCAATTGTCTTCCGATTCCAATGAAAATCGGTATTTGGGGTTTTTTAAGATAGCAAATAACGAATTTATGATCAGGACTTATAAATTCAAAATGGCCGCGCCAATATGGCCGAAGAATTTGCCAATTGTGTTCCGATCCCAATGAAAATCGGTATCTGGGGATTTTTAAGGTAACAAATAACGAATTTATGATCAGAACTTATGAATTCAAAATGGCCGACGAATTTGCCAATTGTGTTCCGATTCCAATGAAAATCGGTATCTGGGGTTTTTTAAGATAGCAAATAACGAATTTATGATCAGAACTTATGAATTCAAAATGGCCGCGCCAATAGGGCCGACGAATTTGCCAATTGTGTTCCGATTCCAATGAAAATCGGTATCTGGAGTTTTTTAAGATAACAAATAACGAATTTATGATCAGAACTTATGAATTCAAAATGGCCGCGCCAATATGGCGGACAAATTTTTCCAATTGTATTCCGATTCCAATGAAAGTGGATATCTAGAGGTGTTTAAGGTTGCAAATAACGAATTTATCGTCAAAACCAATAAATTCAAAATGGCCGCAATGAAAATCGGTATCTGGGGGATTTTTAGGTAACAAATAAAGAATTTATGATTAAAACTTATTTATTTTAAATTTCGGGGCCAATCTGGGACGAGTTTTGCCAAATAAGTGCCATTTCCCGGTCAGCTGTATGTAGGTTGTTCAAGAGTTGGGAAATCGAAAAATCTTCACATCCTAGCTCCAAATGGAAGATCATTGACCATAGTTTTTGCTAGTCATTTCCACTATTGTTGTGAAGTTTGTCCCATTCTTAAATGTAGGAAATTTCTTAAATACCAGTATAGAAACAGTAAAAACGGTAGAAGCAGTAGAAATACGTTTTCAAATTAATATGAAGAACATCTTTATATAATTCAATAAAAAAACGCTGTACAGGACAGACATACACAGTTCAACCGGTCAGACGCCGGCAAAGATGATTTTCGGGAAACAGATTACGCTGCCAATTGATTATATGGTATCCAAAATCATTTTACCAGATTTTTTGTTGTTTTCATTATACTTTTTTCCTACCGCGGACAGTGCACGCATAAACTTTTTTTATTTAAAGGCGTTGCAACGCACGCGGGTTTTATGCTAGTATGTAATGTATGTATGGATGTATGTATGTATGCGTGTATGTGTGTGCTATAGCGGGCGCACCAGTCATCGCAGCGCTTCGAAATTTTGCACGAACGTCCGTGGGGGTGTCCCATGATGCACCTCGAAGCCTGATTTTCTAAATTAAAAATTGCCAAAGTTAGTCCGCCATTTTGAATTTTAAAATTTTAACCACGAATTCGTCATTTGAAACCCTTAAAGCCAACAGATACTGATTTTCAGTATAATCGGAACACAATTACAAAAATTAGTCCGCCATTTTGAATTTTCAAATTTTAACCACAAATTAGTCATTTGGAACCCTTAAAGCCCCCAGATACTGATTTTCAGTACAGTCGGAATACAATTGCCAAAGTTAGTCCGCCATTTTGAATTTTCAAATTTCAACCACAAATTCGTCATTTGGAACCCCTAAAGCCCCCAGATACTGATTTCCAGTACAATCGGAACAGAATTACAAAAATTAGTCCGCCATTTTGAATTTTCAAGTTTTTACCACAAATTCGTCATTTGGAACCCTTAAAGCCCCCAGATACTGATTTTCAGTACAATCAGAACACAATTACAAAAATTAGTCCGCCATTTTGAATTTTCAAATTTTAACCACAAATTCGTCATTCGGAACCCTTCAGGCCCCCAGATACTGATTTTCAGTACAGTCGGAACACAATTGCCAAAGTTAGTCCGCCATTTTGAATTTTCAAATTTTAACCACAAATTCGTCATTTGGAACCCTTAAAGCCCCCAGATACTACTTTTCAGTACAATCGGAACACAATTACAAAAATTAGTCTGCCATTTTGAATTTTCAAATTTGAACCACAAATTCGTCATTTGGAACCCTTAAGGCCCCCCGATACTGATTTTCAGTACAATCGGAACACAATTGCAAAAAATAGTCCGCCATTTTGAATTTTCAAATTTTAACCACAAATTCGTCATTTGAAACCCTTAAATCAAGTTCAAATAAAATTGAAGAGGAGTAATTGTTAGTTTTAATTGTCTTTAATTAATTGACTAAAAAATTAATTGCGATTAATTTAATTGCAGTTAAAATTAATTGCAATTGATTTAGTTGCTATATACAATTAACACGGATTAATCCAAATAAATTAATTGTGGGGTGCAATTAATAGTTCAATTGCAATTAATTTTAACTGCAATTAAATTAATCGCAATTAATTTTTTAGGCAATTAATTAATTGATTGAAAATTTAATTGATTAATGCCCAACACTGTCCACAGTCAAATACTTTTTACTGATCGAGAGAAATAATGCTATACATCCTGTTAGGTTAGGCCGAATGTATATGATACACAACTAAAATGAAACACGTATGTATGACTCTAAGGATAAGATTCGAAGAACTAAAAGCTGCTGCGTACGATCTATGTTGACTTAACGCTCTGTTAGACGCTCTCTTAAGGGTTAATATAACCTTGTGGCCTTTTTCACGTTTTTTTTCTTATTGGCTTCCTCAAACACTCCTTCAAGTATCCAAGAATGATACCAAAAGCCGATTATGACGGGGAGAAACTGACTGGGTCAAAGGGTATTTTTTCCGAGCGTAGTCCTGAAGCAAAATTATTAAATTAAAACTTTAACTTCACATATCTCGGCTCCATGTTTCTGAAACTGGGCCTAACTCCCTCAATTTTTATCCGATTGGCTTGAAATTTTAACTGCAACTTTAAAACAGTATTGTCGTAGGATTTTTTGATAAATTGATTTTTATAGATTTGATAGAAAAAAAGTTCAAAGTAACGCCATTTTTTTTAAATCAATTGTTCGAAAAAATCCTGCGACGTTCGTTAGATTTTCGACTATATTTTAAGATACTTTTTGGTTTTTTGTCCCAGATTAAAAATTGTGACTTGTAGCGGTACGCCCGCCCATATCGACCGTCCGAGATTTTTCTTCTAGCGTGCGCCGCTGTCCCGCCATTTTGTATCGCAAAAATAAAATAAAACTGTTTTTTGTAGTTAAAGACTAGTACTTTCATATCCCTCAGATATCTATCTCTTTCCTATCCTTTGTGGTACGTCTCAGAAAATCACGTGAAATTTAGGGAACACAAGATGACCTTACCCCATAACCATGCTAAATAGTTTCTATAAGTGTTGAGGTACTTAACGATGCAACACATCATAGCACAACCCGAGTAGGATATGAGGAAAGCTTAACATTAATTTATTTCCGAAATAGCGGGGCTGGCTTACTTTTGGGAAAACAATAACCGTGCTAAATATTTTCTATAAGTGCTAAGGTATCTAACGATACAATATAATAAAACCTTAATATTAATTGATTTTAAAAATGGCGGGGCTTGATCATTTGTTGGAAAAAAATAACCGTGCTAAATGTTTTCTATAAAGGCCATCCTCACACCGCCGCGACTGAAATTGCAAGTTTCCTATCAACATACCTCAGTTTTTTTATTCAGTGCACTTTGCAAAATGTTCATTTCGTTTTTAGTTGAAAAAAACCAAGCAACTGAGCGACTGGGAGACTAGCTTGTCAAGTCTCCTAGAAACTGGTTGCTAGTTGCCGAGTATCCGCGACTGGAGTATCCCCGTATGAGTGCCGCCGTCTGATTACATATGACGGGTGTCTCAGTCGGCGAGTATCGCAGTCGCTCCGAGATTTCAGTATCCCCGTGTGAGTAGTGCCTAAGTGTTAAGGCACCTTACGATTTAGCACATCATAGCACAACCCGAGTAGGATATAAGAGAACATTGCCATTAATTTATTTCCGAAATGGCGGGGCTATCTAAATAAATGAAAATTTACATTCACGTGCCATATGTTAAGTATTGTTAATAACGAATAATTTGTTGTGGCACAATATAGCACAACTCGCCCCTATCCTATCAGTGCTCCGGAGCTATTTCTTTCTTATAATGGCGGGGCTAACTTCTACTCAAAAAATTATGTTAGCATGCCAACATTTTTCCATAAATGATATGGAATTTTTTATAAGCAGCACATCTAACACAACAATAGCACAATACAGCACAACCCTTTTTTCGAAATGGCGGGGCTAAGTTATTGGACATCTATGATGCAAGTTACACTATCCATCATTTCGTTTGTTACCCCCATACACAAACTGATTTTTTAGGCAAGGGGTCACAGGGAAGTTATGCCATGGGTCATAATGTCTCCTCACTTTTGAGCCAGAAAATTTGCCAGACTCACCCATCGATTACACTAACACAAATATAACATCGCACCCTGGGTCTGCGAAAACTATGAGAAAATCCCCTTCTCTTTTGCGTTTATTGTACAACTACAAAGACATTACAATCGTTACTAGAAAAAGAGGCAGAAAAATGAATGCTTAGTGTAATCCTCGCATCATACACACAGGCCCGCCACATAGGGGGGGGGCAACTGGGACGAATTGCCCCGGGCCCCCGGCTAAAGGGGCTCCGAAAATAGATTGAAACCCAAAAAGTTAAAATCCCATATCCCTGCATACTAATCGCCTAGGGGCCCCGAAACTATCTTGAAACCCAAAAAGTCAAGACCGCCCTGTCCATGCGTTCTACTTGCCAAGCAAGCACTAATCTAGAGCCTGAAACCCAAGCATGCAGCACTCTAAAATATATGTTATGCTTGTATGGATATGGATTCTTCTACTCATCATACTTAAATAGTAAACACTAGAGAAGAGACAACTTACCCAGCGGGAATTGAAGCTAGAACACTCTTAAAAAGCTTGGGGCGTTCCCCTTCCCATCCCAGTTCTACATCTTTTTTAATATTGCATGATCGCCGTGGGAGCACTCCTTTTAGTGCTGCTTTTTTTAGAAGCATTTTTGAAGCAGTTACAAAAGTTGAAAAAATTTTCTAACCCTCCAATTTATGTTGTAGTTGTAGCAGTGTCGAAAACCTTTATATTTTTGTTCACCTTGTGTAATTGCCTTTTCGTCATTCCAAATGCGAGTCTCGACAGCGGCTTTACCCGAGTAAAATTAAAAAACGGCCTTATAAAGGGCGAACACCGGCCGCTTGGCTTTTTAAGGGGCATATGATGGCCGTAGAGTTTTTAACCATTTTTAATGCGAGCACATACGGCCTTACGACGGCCAAATTTAAAAGGCCAAGTACTTAACTGTAGAAACGGGCATTCGACGGGAAATTTGAGCCAAAAAAAAAACTGCACCAAATGTATTGTTGAATGCGTTTTATGGGAACTTCATCATTTTCGTTATGTACAATGGTTCTTTCGATTTATTCTACTTAAAGATATCGATGCACAAGAGAAACGAGCTCGCCAGTCGTCGGTTTGTTGTACGTGAAGTGTGTGGTGCGTGTTGATTTATATTTTAGTGGGAAATTTTGTTATTTAACGGCTTGAAAAAAAAACACAACCGAAAAAATCAAACATTTAATTGCAGTGAAATATATTTTCTTATAGGAGGGCGAATATCCACGTTGCTGCCACTGTACCACCGTCGTATACCCGTAATAGCAACCATACCGCCGCCGTACCACCGTCGTATGGCCGTTATTGGAACTGTAAGGCCGTTGTTTCACCGTCAATCGCCCTCTGTATGGCCGTACTGTCCTGCAACGAGCCTTCTGTTAACCGCCAGATGGCCGAGGACTATGTTTCAATCACAGTCGGCATTTTCCCGTTCTAAGGCCATCATTTATTTTTACTCGGACCAAGCGGTCCCCAACTAAGTACCAACCGCGTCCAATATGCTGCTTGACCAACGCATCGAACGAGAACGAGTCTCTGTCTGCCGTTTTCTTCGTTCCATACAATTTCTTAAACATCCAATCGGAGCATATTAACAGTGCTCCGAATTCGCTTCCCTTAGTAGTGCTTCGAATTTTTCCCTCTAGCTTGGATTGATTCAGCCAAAAGAAAGATGAGTGCTGAGCCCCAGAGCTAAGCACAAGGGTGTGTCTACATAAACCTGTTCCACTCTAGGTTAAACTATGTAACTATGTAACGTTTTACTGGTTGTCCAGCCATCCGGAATATGGAAATTTCTGATTATTCTCAAGCTGGTTGAGCCATTAGCTGGAAATGTTCTGGGAGCCAGCGGAAGATACAACCAGCGCTGGTAGCCAGCTAAGCGGAAACCCCGCTTTAAAAACCGACAGTTCGGTATCTATATTTAATGCCTGAATGAACTTATTCTTAAGTTACCACAATCAGTCAAAGTAAAGATTTTTTGGAATTTCAAAATCATTAAAGGGCCCCCAAACATATTTTAGCCCCGGGCCCCCCAAGGTGATGTGGCGGGCCTGCATACACAAACCGTTTTGATGTGAGTATCGAGTGATGGATAGTGTAATTTGCACCTATAGCTTACACAATTGTGTATAATCCATCACGAACATTAGTATATACATATTTCAGTAGTCCTGCTGCACTGATTCTTCTGGAGGATTGATAAGTGAATTTGCCTTCGACTTAACTTGTTGAGTTTATTTGGAGAGTCACAGAGTAATTTACTGTAAAGTTTTTGTACTAGTAATTTCTGATAAACTACGTTACATTTTGCATTAATTTTGCTAGTAATAATGCTCCACAAAATTCTAGCCGATTGATGTTGTCTTGTAGTAATGTTTTTTGTTGCTGCAATTAGCTTAGTGGTAATGCCACCGACGATATTGAGTATTACAGATATTGAATAATATTTTCTGAGGCATTGCAAAAGCCTTGCATTTATTTTACTTTCTGCCGTCATGTCATAATTGATATTCTTTTTATCTGCTCGGTTTCTGAAAACGCCGTAACGTTTTTGGAACGTTCGATGAACTGTTGTATGTATATCTGCCGTTCCTCCATAGAAGTAATAGGTCTATTAGATCGAATTGGGTGGGAAAGTTCCTGTAATTAGCCCGGTCATTTCAAGGTCATTTACACTACTTGATCCTTTGATTTTGAATAAATTTTTTAGCTCTGTTCTGATTAATGGGATCTTGGGAAATTTAATTTGCAATTATGCTTTGAGTATCAGAACCAATTTAGACCATAAATTACCAACAAGCGTCAATATCGAACTTGTAAAGGTTCCGAAATAGCCAGTGTCATAATGACTACGAACATTAGTATATACATATTTCAGTAGTCCTGCTGCACTGATTCTTCTGGAGGATTGATAAGTGAATTTGCCTTCGACTTAACTTGTTGAGTTTATTTGGAGAGTCACAGAGTAATTTACTGTAAAGTTTTTGTACTAGTAATTTCTGATAAACTACGTTACATTTTGCATTAATTTTGCTAGTAATAATGCTCCACAAAATTCTAGCCGATTGATGTTGTCTTGTAGTAATGTTTTTTGTTGCTGCAATTAGCTTAGTGGTAATGCCACCGACGATATTGAGTATTACAGATATTGAATAATATTTTCTGAGGCATTGCAAAAGCCTTGCATTTATTTTACTTTCTGCCGTCATGTCATAATTGATATTCTTTTTATCTGCTCGGTTTCTGAAAACGCCGTAACGTTTTTGGAACGTTCGATGAACTGTTGTATGTATATCTGCCGTTCCTCCATAGAAGTAATAGGTCTATTAGATCGAATTGGGTGGGAAAGTTCCTGTAATTAGCCCGGTCATTTCAAGGTCATTTACACTACTTGATCCTTTGATTTTGAATAAATTTTTTAGCTCTGTTCTGATTAATGGGATCTTGGGAAATTTAATTTGCAATTATGCTTTGAGTATCAGAACCAATTTAGACCATAAATTACCAACAAGCGTCAATATCGAATTTGTAAAGGTTCCGAAATAGCCAGTGTCATAATGACTACTATCTTCTTTTTGTGCTAAATTCTTTAGTCCAGGAGAGATAGCGGAAAAGTATTCAAAAGTTGAAATAAATTTACCGTGCGATTTTTTGCGCTATAATTAAGAGAAAAATCATAGCAATTAAATGAATGTGTTTTGGATAATATCGGTCCAGGGGAACAGGTGGAAAAATGTTAATAATAGTAGCGAAAACACGTTTTTTCACGTTCTAGGTGCTAACATTTTTTTTTGGAAAACGCGCTTAAAAAGACGAAAAATATGAGTTTTGGAAAATTGCAATCGGTCAAGAGGTTTTTGCAAAAAATTTTTGATAATATAATTAACTTGTTTCAGGGTTTAAATTCTGGCTTCTGTTGGTGTCTGTTGGTGCCTCTACCTACAATAAGAATTTCATGACAAAATAATAATAACTTTTTGCTTAAATCGTAAAAATGTAAAAACAGCTGTTTCCGGAAATTTTTTTGAACCAGGTCCACAATGGTCCTACAGTTATTTTGAAAAGTCTTATTTATTCGCAAAGAACTGCTCTACAAACCCATTTTTATAAAATGTATGTGAGGTTTGATTTAATACCATAACAACTCGTTTGAAAACCACCCTTTTTCCAGGTGCGACAGTCCGGAAACAGCTGTTTAATGGGGTGAAAACACGGCAGAGAAAACGAAACGTGATGAAGACGTCAACCCTAGTGATGAGCAAACGCAAGAACAAGACAAGACTAATATAGTGTTGGTCTTGTCTTGTTCTTGCTCAGTCAGTCTTGTTCTTGGTCTTGCGAGCTTAGCTAAGTCTTGGTCTTGTTCTTGCAAACATAGCTAAGGCTAAATGTGCAAGACCAAGACAAGACAAGACAAAACTGCAAGATCAAGGCTATTTTCGCTCATCATGTATGTATTATGTGTATTTTTAACTTCCCAGTAGGAAGTTATTGTAATCGGTCCGAAAATCGGATTCGAAATTTTCAATGTATTTACACGTTTCAAGGTCCCAATAGCATTTTAAGCAAAAATTTCATTTTTTCCTGCACGATATCGCGCGAACCAAAAAAGATATCGACTTCGTTAAGGTGCCGTTCGAAGCGTATTAAAGGACATACGAATTGAAAAGATTTTCATAAAAATCGGTCGAGTCGTTTTTTTGTTTGAACGACTTAAGTGATTTTTGTACCAGCACGATTTCGCGTCAACCAAATATGATACCGATTTCGTTGAGGTACGGATCGAAATGTATTAACGAAGATATGATCTGAAAAATTATCATAACATTCAGTCAAGGCGTTTTTTGAGTTTAGATGAAGAGACTTCAGCAAGTGTGCCAAGTAACTTAAATTAATTAGTTTTGCTACTGTCTAATATACTCGTTGGAATAAAACCCGTTCCAAAGGAGGTTAACTTTTATGGATTCAGCCGAGCAATAGCTTCCCACGAAATTTTCAATCATTTGTCCATTTTCTGCCATACTTCTGCCTACACACACTTCACGAATAGGTGATTTATCGTGACAAAGTATTTTGTAACGTAACGTCCGCATGAGTTGTTAAAGAATTAGCAGAGCGGTCATTATTTTGGTAGATCATAACTCTAGTACAGGCTGTGCGGCGCAAAATCCCTTCAGATCGAAAAAAATAACCTGGCTGGTTTTTCAACGGGATAATTTAGGTAAAAGTACTAGTTTTTAAAAAAAAATACTTTGGAAAAAATTGGTTTGTAGGAAGTTATCGAAAAAAAATCGGAAAGGGGGGAAAACCGATATATCGGGGAAAAAACAGTGAAAAAAATTTTTAATGGAAAAACAAAAAAATAGGATGTTGTAGTGTGAGAAAAAAACGAAAAAAATGATAGTTGTTGAAATCAACTCCGTTAGAAACTTTACGAGAAAACACGCTTTTATCTCGAAAAAATCGCGATTTTTCGTCCTACATTTTCTCAGCTTGTGTGACTCGTAGGAAATCCGTTTGCGGCTTTAATTGTAGCTTTTAATACTGTTTCTTTGTAAAAAAATTTTCGTCGCAAAATAATATTAAGTTTCCGCACAATTTGCGAAAATGTAAAAATAGGTGCTTCGGAAAAACCGTGCGCGATCGGTCAGAAAGCATTCTACGACAATTTAAAAAAATACATTTTTTTCGTTAAGAGTTGCCCTACAACCTCTGCATAATTATAAATTTCCCAGATGCATGACAGAGCCGTGAAAACGCAAACAAAATCGAGCGATTTGGAAATTTTATTACGAAGAGACTGGTATTTAGTTTGCCCCGATCCGACCTATAGAACCGGACTAATTCACATTTTAAGCTCGAAAAACGTGGTAAAAAAACTTTAATTGTTTATAACAAAAGTAGCACAAGTTTTTCGAGGTCCAAAACTTAGGAATATACTCCTGGTGATATCCCAAACAGGATAAAATCATAAGCTTGCTGTTACCAGACTATACCTATCTTTTCATTTTTTTGGCCTTTTTTTACTGCACTAATTAGTAAATCGAAAGCAACTTACACTGTTTGAGAACAGTAGGTGTAGCAAGTTAAAGTGGTGTTCTTCTTCAATTTAATTTATTGTAGCAAGAAGCATAAAACAGTGCCTTTAAGAATTCCAAATAGCAAGAAAACCAAGGACGAATACTCTGTGAGAATTTTGGCAGATGACATAAAAAATATTTATTAGCTTCGTGAAAGTAAGATAGTTCATCCCAGCAGCGAAGTTGAACACATATTCTCTGTGCAAGTTAGAACACACTTTTTAATTTCAATTAACGCAAAGAGAGAAGACAAACATCACAATAATTTTTAGTTATTTTCCCATGTGGTACTTTACAAATTAAGATAGAGGTAAAACCATAAAAGAGGACGACGGAGCGTGCAGCTGGGGAAATGGAAACTGCACACAAATAAAAATTGCGCACATATGGATAAGAAATGCGCTTATGTATTTTCCAATTTCCCCTTCGAAATTTGTTGCGACTGGACTACACTGTAAAAAAATATGTAAATTCACAGTGCAAATGTACAGTAAAATTACAAATCGCGATATGAAATACTAATTTACTACACAATTATTGTAATTTTACTATAAATTTTGTAACTTCACATAATGAAATTGGAAATCTCCAATACTGCATGTCGTAAATGTTGATTACATGGATGTGACGTATATTTTACACAATGTTGTGTATTTTTCTAAATCGTTTATGTAGGAAAATTACAGTATTTCTTATATATCTATCAATGTTATGTACTGAAAAAATCCTAACACTTTGTACTGTAATTTTACTAAAGAGGCGTAATTTTAGAAGATAAATTTTCAGTAAAATTACAAATCGGTTATTGGAATGTAAGGTTTAAATTTTTCCTCTCGTGGATATAATTCACAGGTAACAATGGAATACTAAGCATATAAACCCAATTGCTTTTAAGTTAAGGCCAGACCTTTGACTTTGTCAGGGTCTGGGCAGTTCTTGTAATAGCCAAGAAATTTTGATAGGCATTGCCTCACGTACATGCTTAACAACGCATTGTGAGCAAAATGCTAATTTTTTATGTATAGGGAGTGAGCATTAACTAAGAATAAAATTTGGCACTTGGAAATATTTCCGGCTTGGGTTTTTTCCCTTTTCGTCTCTCTCTGGTAAAAAGTTGTAACAAGGGTTTTGGAAATTTACAAAACTATGAAGAGAAAGCTCCAATTCTGATTGTATTTTTACATCCCACAAATAATGTATATTTACTACACAGTTGGTAAAAATACTAAAAGTAGATTAGGAATATTCCTAATAATATATATTGCAAATTTATAAAACTGCTTGTGAATAAAACTTCCAGTATTTTTTTTGTAAAATTACCACAGAAATTTTTTACAGTGTAAGGCAAAGCGCAAATTGAGACACGTATAGAGCGTTTTTTTGTAAACTATGGAAACGAATAGAACCGCGCAAATTGGCAAGGGGACGCGAGGTGGCGCGACTCGCGTCACCTACTAAACGCGTGGCGTTGTAGTGGAGTCACAAAGTCTGTTCCCGAACTCGAATGTGGGATCCCGCGGGTGCAAGAATTCACCCGAACTTGCCCAATTGTTGTTTCTTTACTTTCTCATGCAAGAAAAAGCGGGGAAATTTCCGTGCAGGAATTTGCCAGAGGTTTTCGGTCCTGTGATTTCTTGCAAGTTGTCAATTGACATTTTGTTGTATGTATTTGCATGTTAAAAAGGCGGCATACACATACACACAAACGGCATTTATGTTATCTTCTTGTTAATTTGCAAGAAATCGCCCAAAAAGCGTTTCTTTACTTTCTGGATTTTTGACAGAATTATCCCCACTATTCAAGTAACTTTTAGCCCAACAAGTTTTTGCAGGAAAAGTACGGGAACAGACCTACAGTTTCTCGTGCCGGTCTTGTCATCGCGTGTCAACAATTTCTCAAAATATTATTTTCTTGTTTTTTCTCTTCCTCCTTTTTAGTTTGTTTCTTTTTACTGTCCTTTCAAATACTTGTCTATGGCAAAAGAAAAGTTAATTAAGGCGGTAAAAAGGAACAGAGAATTTTATGACACAAATGATGCGTACTATATGAAGACAAAATTGGAAAATTGGATTTCGGTAGACCTTGCAAGTTTTTCCTTGGTTGGGATCAGTTTTTATGCAAAAAGGCTTGTTCGATCATCCCATGGACTTCAGCAAATTGGATTCGGCTTATTCGAAAGTAATTGGTAACATCAGCATCACTCATCTTCATTGCAGTTTTAAATTGTACACATTTTTCCCTTTCCAACAAAATATTGGGTGATTTTAATTTTTTAGTCGTTAATTAATAAAGGAAAATCTCGTCTTCAGCATCATTTTCTGATTCTGATTCTGAATTCATTTTTAATATTAACAATTTGAGTAGTAGGCTAGCCACATCGAAACTGCGTCTCAATATGCGGATCGCCACACTACGCCAGTGACACGTGGGTGTCATGTTGCTCGTGTCATGTCAGCTCACACGCTCTATACGCGTCTCAATTTGCGCCTTGCCTAAGGGACGGGAATGGCATGCGTCGTCTTCTTTTATGGTTTTACCTCTATTTATATATTTGAATAAAGCGGGTTTGATTTGGATTAAAATTTTATAATTATGAGTAATTGCATGGCAGTAAATAAATAGCAGAAAATTTTGGTTTGTAACTACTTATATGATCTTATCTATTCGGTGAAATTCCATATGAATAGTTTGAGTTTTTCTAATATGGGTTGTCTAACTATCTATCCATTGCTAAAAAGTCGAGCATATGCATACTTACATAATAGTTCGTTGACTTACGAAAGACTGTAAAAAAGCTCCTTGGATTTAAGTGTTCTTGTCTTGTTATTTTAAATAAAGGTACAAAAGATCAAATTTACTACAGAATCAGTACTGGCAGTTCATGTAATTTCTGCGTTTTCCTGCATTAGACGCAGTTAAGCTTCATCTAATATTTAGTATTACCAAAATAGTTTAATATTAAAGTAGAGAAAGTAAAAGAAGAAAGATTCTTCACTATTGTATAAATATTAATTTAAATATAAATATTCTATTCTATTATTATGTGTTTCATTGTGATAGTGTTAGTTTTTGTAACAAACCTAGCCCGAAACATGCATTTGCAATCCAATCTTTATAAATTTCCTTGCACTTATGGGCGTCGTAATTTTAGTATAGTGTTTAAAGTGGCAGAGTATGTACAGCTACTTTTATTCGGATCTGATTATTTATTATTATTTTCCACAAAACATAGTTTCCGAATTGATGCGAAGCATCAGAAGTTAACTGCGTATTTTTTGTATGTTCATGCATGTCATGCAATCCAATGCTTTTTTTTAAACACATCACAAAATCTCACCTGATATCTGCCATGCGTTATAACAGCGACTTGCTATTGTTATTGTTTGTTGATTGTTTTAATTGGAAAAAAATGAACATAAATAAAATGAAAGAACAGAAAATAATATTTATGAAAATTAAAACTGTGGATTACTAGTTCTAGATCTTGAATCTATAGTAAAATGTTAAACAATTATTGCTAACGCTTTACCTCGTATCGCCCGTGTGAGATCACTGATATCCTCTGTTGCGTTATCGTTACATGTTTGATATGAGTAAAATGTTCAGTACCAGTCTCCTGTATGCTAGCCAGAATCAGGAAACTATCACCATCTGGTGAGAAGACAGGATGTGGAACTATATCTAACCATTCGTCTTCTGGTGCACGTTCGGAATGCGTCTAAAAAATAGGTAATACATGTTAATGAGTTAAATAATAATAATTAAAATTTCCTTGAGGACACTTACATCGATGCATGTCCAATTTGGTGAAAAACAAGTTGATATTATAGTATAATTTTGTGATCTAGTCAAGTATACCACAGATATTTGATGATTGCCCTGGTTGACCCAACTGACTGAAGTTAAGTAATAATCTCTGAAATTAAGATAGATGAATAGTGACTCTCCTGGACGAATTAGTAATTTAAAGAAAAGCCTGTACGCACAGTACAGGTATTTTGTGATATTTTTTTTAAATTTTAAACTACAAGTATCACGTATTTCTTATTTATTTATAGCTCTCGACAAACGCTGACTTTTGGAATGGCCATATAGATTTTTGTAGGAAATTTTCCGTCCTTTCAGATGAAATTAGGCAAAAAACAATTGGAGGCAATTTGGCCAAAATTTAAAAAAAACGGAAATCGGTATTTTTAAATTTTTTTTTTTCAGGTCACCAATCGATTTTCTGACTCAAAAACTACGCGCCACCAAGTTTTCAGAGTAAAAAATAGTAAAAATGCCCTAAATCAAAATCTAAAGTGTTGCGCACACCACGAGACCATGATTTTTGGAGAAAAAAAGGACATTTTGTGATATTCTAAAAACGATCAAAAATGGTAGAAACGCCGCCATTTTCGCATTTTTGAGAGAACCGCACTGAAAACTTAATGGCGCGTAGTTTTTGAGTCAGAAAATCGATTGTTGGCATGAAAAAAAAATTTAAAAATACCGATTTCCTTTTTTTTTAAATTTTGGCCAAAAAAGGCCAAAAAATTGTCTTGATTCCAGCAATTCGATAGTCTTCGTTTCGTTGTCTTTAGTCAGTGGCGTAGCGTGAGTGTCAGCCGCCCGGGGCGGAAGAAAATTTTGCCGCCCTCTCTGTCCGAAAATCGAAATCGTATTTTTCAACTTATTTTCATTTTTAAAGGTCCCAATAGCATTTTAAGCAAAAATTTAAGAAGAAGTAGTTATGCGTGTGTGTGTGTGCGTACGTATATGGTCAGCTTTTCCTGCACGTTGGAATGCCGATCGAAGCGTATTAACTGAAATATATATGATCTGAAAAAATTTTCATAAAATTCGGTCGAGTCGTTTTTTTTGTTTAAACGACTTAAGTGAGTTTTGTAGCTGCACGATTTCGCGCAAACCAACAACAACGTTACCGTGTTTGTTGAGGTGCCGGTCGTTGCGTATTACCGAAGTTAGAATCTGAAAAGGTTCCTTTGTTTAGACGACGTAAGTGATTTTTGTACCTGCACCATATCGCGCGAACCAAAAATGATATTGGCTTTATTGAGCTGACGCGTATTACCGAAGTTATAATATGAAAAGATTTTCAAAAAAATCGGTCAAGCCGTTTTTTTTGTTTGAACGAAGTTCGCGATTTTTTACCGCCCAATATCGCGAGTACCAAATATGATACTGACTTTGTTGAGGTGCCAATCGGCGCGGATTAACGAAAACATGCTCTGAAAAACATAGCATAACATTCGATCAAACCCTTTTTGTTTGTTATGAAATTTTTTTTTCTGATTCATCCGAGCGATAGGACGGTTTTTTTTGTAAATTTCCTCTCCTTTTGTTTTGGATCGCCTTTCTCAGTCGTTGCAACACCCCACAAAAGCGTGCAGCTGTGACCAACAACACATTTTCCATTTTCCAGATTCCCCAACTTTCGCTTTATTTGGTGTTTTGGCGATAAGAGCGAGTGGAGTCTCCATAGTGGCTGAAACCTGACTGTCGGATCGATCGACGCACGGCCATAGAAATTTTACAGTGCTGCCACTACACCCAGACGTAAATTCCCTGAGACACCCAGACTTTTCCCGCCAACGACACGGTTTTAAAAAAATACTGGAACCTAATTGAGACGACCTTCGTACAATATTGAACACTATTCTTTATATGATAGAAGTCATTCTCGTTGAATATTAGTCATAAACAATCCAAATACAAAATAAAATACGGGGAATCCCTGCAAGTCAGTACAGATGGTGTTGCCAGTCGCTACAATGAGCAAGATGTCATTATTATACATTTTATTAAAGAAAGGGGATTCCCCGCTTTCGTCACAGTATAAGTAATAAAAAATTCCGATCGGTCCGAATCGTAGGTGCGACAAAAATAATATTTACAAGATTGTATTTATTGTAAAATTTTGCCGCCCCCTAAAGGTGCCGCCCGGGGCGGGCCGCCCCTGCCGCCCCTACTACGCTACGCCACTGTCTTTAGTAGAAAATTTTTTCAGTCTTAACATGAGAATGCTGTCTCAGAGTAAGGGACTGGAAATTCTAGATCCAATCAATCGTATTTCTTCGCTCAATACTTATATTTTTCGACCAAGATATATTTTTCTCGGAATAAGATTGTTTAATTTTTTACTCAAGAAACTAAATTTTTAATTCATCGGACTTTTTTCGGTTACCGGACTTACAAGTTCTAAAAATTTATCACAACCATTAAGACCGATTTTAGAACTTAATTTTTTTAAATTATAGTATCATCGGTTTCGTATTTTTTTTACTTCAAGTGAACTTTTGTCTTCATCCAAGACAATAAAACCAAGACTATGAGTATTGCTTATCCCGAGACAATTTTGTTTTCGTTATATCCAAAACATGAGTTGCTTGGTTCAAGAAAAAGTGCTTTAAGCCAAGAAATTTTTTTATTAGTGTAGTTTAAAAAACTAAAAAATACGCTTTTACTTAAAAATGAACTAAAAAGTAAAAAATAATTTTGAATGTAGAGTTTTGGCTGTAGCCAGTATATGGGAACAACCTACCTTTCGAAAAGTCAAGAATTAAAATGAAGTTATTGGTAAAAATTATACATATAACTTACTTAAACGTAAAAAAATTGGGTGTGTGTACTTATGTACGCGCATTAGAAGTTATACTTCTTTGGCGTGATTTAAGACTAATTTTTAATTTGCATGAAAATAATTTATTGGTTTTTTTTCTTATTTGCGTGCGTTGGCAGGTGGATGCCGACACGTTCCAGCCTGTCGGTTATACCGGATTCTAATCCTAACTAAAATTACCTACTAGTCCACCCATTCTCCGGCAGAGAGAAAACACATTTTTCTAGACAAGTTGTTCTTATTTATACAGGCTATACAGGTTTTTATGCGCCCCATGTTTGTATTTTCTTCTTCTTCTTCTTTAACGGCTCTACAACCGGGATCCGGTCCTGGCTTCTCGCAACTCTTCTCTCCACCGGTCCCGATTCTGAGCCGATGTCATCCAGTTTGGCATCCCTATGGCGTCCTGGTCTACGCCATCCTTCCAGCGGAGGTTGGGTCTCCCTCGCTGTCGCACCCCATAAGTCTTACCGCAGAGAACTTTCCGAGCAGGCTCATCTTCACTCATACGAGCTAGATGTCCTGCCCACCGGAGTCTACCGAGCTTTATTTTCTTCACAACATCTATGTCGCGATAGCACTCGTAGATCTCGTCATTGTAGAGTCTCCGGAATCGTCCTTCCTCACATACGGGGCCAACAATCCTCCGAAGTATTTTCCTCTCGAACACCGCCAAGAGGTTAGAGTGCTTTTTGCTAACTACCCACGTTTCGGATGCATATGTGAGGACCGACAAGACCATCGTCTTATATAGTAAAAGTTTAGACGTTATGGTTAGATGCTTGGATTTGAAGAGCCTTGACAGGCTATAGTAGGCCTTGTTGGCTTTTAGCAGCCGTGCGCGTATTTCAGGTTCCATGCTATTGTCGGCTGCTCCTATTGACCCAAGGTAGGTAAACAATTTTACCACATCAAACTCGTGTTCCTCTACCTTGATTGTGGGACCAATGTTAGGTGTTCTTGCAGACGAGGCCACCATGTACTTTGTTTTGCTTTCGTTGATGTGCAGTCCCAGATTTCCTGCCACGCGCTCAATCTGGATGAAAGCTTCTTGTACAGCTGTTGATGTTCTTCCAATGATGTCAATGTCGTCTGCATAAGCCAGTAATTGGGTTGACTTGTGAAGGATTGTGCCCTTGATGTCACGCCCGAATCTCGGATCACTTTCTCCAACGCCAGGTTGAAAAGGAGGCAGGCCAGACCGTCCCCTTTTCAGAGTCCATTATAGATGTTGATTGGTCTGGACAGTGTTCCGGATACCTTTACTTGGCTTTTCATATTGGTCATGGTCAACCTACATAGTCTTGTCAGCTTATTGGGAATGCCGAATTCTCTCATGGCTTTGTAGAGTTCTACTCTGGCTATGCTATCATAGGCGGCTTTAAAGTCTATGAAGAGGTGTTGGATTGAGTTTTGAAACTCTAGACATTTTTCCATAGCCTGCCTCAAAGTGAAAATCTGATCGGTTGTTGATTTGCCTGGGCTGAAGCCACACTGGTATTGGCCTACGATATTTCTAGCGTATGGGGCCATTCTGTTTTGTAGGATGGCGGAGAATATCTTATACGCGGTACTCAACAAAGTTATACCACGATAATTGCTGCACGTTGTGATATCTCCTTTTTTATGTACCGGGCAGAGGATGCCTTTTCTCCAGTCTTCTGGCATCGCTTCCTGCTCCCATACTTGCACAATTAATTCATGAATCGCTTGGTGTAATGTAGGTTTGTATTTTAGTCTGTTAAAAATCCCAGAATATTACTTAATTCGCTGACACAGCGACACAAGTGCCCCTTGGCAAACGACATTAGAAGACAGCACTCCTACTATTCCAGAAGGTCCATGTTTGTGTTCTAATTATTTTCTAGTTTTTGGTACAGCAGATTTAAAATAAAACCATTTAACTTAAAAGTTTTTTTTACCTATTTTTATTATATTCTTTTTAGTCTTAATTCAGTCATTTTTGGATTTTACTTTTTACAAAATTCTGGCGAAGTGATTTGTTATGCATACCATATTTCCAGCGCCATTTTGAATTTTCTAATTTAGACAACAAATTTATTATTTCCGACCTTAAACACCCCAAAACAGCTATTTTCAGTGAAATCGAATCGTAGTTGCCGCCATTTTAATTTTTTTAAAATTTTGCCCACAGATTCGTCATTTGTGACCTTAAAAACTCCCCGATACCGATTTTCAATGGATTCGGAACACATTTTCAAAATTCATCCGCCATTTTGAATTTTCAAATTTTGACCACAGACTCGTCATTTGTGGCCCTAATAACCCCCCGATACCGATTTTAAATGGATTCAGAAAACATTTCCAAAATTCATCCACCATTTTGAATTTTCAAATTTTGACCAGAGAATCGTCATTTGTGGCCCTAAAAACGTCGCGACCGATTTTCAATGGATTCAGAACACATTTGCAAAATTCATCCGCCATATTGGACCGCCATTTTGAATTTTCAAAATTTGACCACAGAATCGTCATTTGTGGCCCTAAAAACTCCCGATACCGATTTTCAATGGATTCAGAACACATTTGCAAAATTCATCCGCCATATTGGCCCGCCATTTTGAATTCTCAAAATGTGACCACAGAATCGGCATTTGTGGCCGTAAAAACCTCCCGATACCGATTTTTAATGGATTCAGAACACATTTCCAAAATTCATCCGCTTTATTAGCGCCGCCATTTTTAATTTTCAAATTTTGACCATAAAATCGTCATTTGGGGCCCTAAAACCCCCCGATACCGATTTTCAATGGAATTGGAAACAATTGAAAAATTCGTCCGCCAGCTTGGAACCGCCATCTTGATTTTTTTACAAAATTGTCAGATTGTACTGACAATTTAGCTCAATGTGTGTGCAAAGTTTCATAAGAATCGGTTTAGTAGAAGTAGTTGAAAAAGCTGTTGCAAGATTTGAACCAAACAAATTTACGAGGTCAAGCTAAAGGAATTCATTAATATCTTGTTCATTGTTTTATTTTCCCAAATAATAACAGTAAATATTTTGTATTACTAATTTCTGATTGAATAATTATATTAAGTTTTAACCATTCAAAATCATTAGTAAACAGTAAATAATGGTCGCTTGTTATTGTACAGTTGTCATATAGCTTTATTATTATCTTGGCCAGTTTCACACGGGCAGACAAACAACCAAGAAAATCTTCTGAAAAAGTCGGCCCGTGTAAAACTGGCCCTTAGAAACTCGCGCTTAGGTGATGGATAGAACACGGATCGGAACCCCTCACCCAGCAACGTCGTGCACAGTAAAATCGTCTACGAATCTTCATGCCTACAAAAAACCCAAACCTTCGCTTAGCTGATGAATCGTACATGCAATTTATTTCCCTCCATAGCCTTAGGATAAAAGCCCCCTCACCCATCGACATCGTGAACAGACATCAGCTAAAGAACGGGAGTTGAAATGCTTGCCCTCCATACCCCTTCGCCTATATTCTCCGTCACCGTCTCGCGTTGCTTCTCGCGTCTCGATAAAAATCCACTCATAATATTTCCCAAACGCGCCTAAAGAAGTATAACTTCAAAAACGTTGGGCGCTCTTTACCTATATTCTTAAGAGCTTTTTACACCACATGATTTTGTCACAAGCTTTCGCCCATGATTTTGGCCGTGATTTTGTCACTGACAAAATTTATCATATGACAGTTCCGGTTCTGGTTTACATTATTGTGATTTTGTTAGTGACTTAACTATAGAGTCAGAACAGAAGAGACATAAATTATTTAAAATTAAAATGGACATCGAATCCAGGAATAATATTATGATTTTATTACACTTTATGAATATTTAGTCAGTTTAAAACTCAAAAAGAAAAAAAGGCGAAAAAACTGACAAACTTAAACATGTGGGCTAGGAATTGGCTCCTGAAAAGAGGAACTGTTCGGGAGGTTTCCCACCATGTTATGAACGAAATTCATATTGAAGATGTACGTTCTTTTCAAAATTATACGAGAATGAAGGCAGATACTTTCAAAACTTTATTGAATCTAGTAACACCTTTAATTGAAAAAGAAGATACTCTTTACGTAAATCGATACCTGAGGCCTTATTCTCTATTACAATATTGTTAAATCCGATCCGAAAACAAAACAACTTTCGAGTAAAAATTTGACAATATTGTTAGATTTTCAAGTAAAATTGATGCCAATATTGTAATAGAGAATACGATTTCGTCAGTTTCTTGAAATTTTTTTACAATATTGTAATAGAGAATAAGGCCCCTGCTTCAACAAGGTTCCTAAGAACAACTTACAACATTGTTATTCTTTTACATAACTTTTTTTAATTACTCAATATTCCATAGATTGCTTCTCACTATGAGGCTTTTGGCGACGGGAGACTCATATAATTTATCATTCAACTTCAGAATTTTTATTTCATCGATCTCTATAATTATACCTGAAACATGGAACGCAATTAACACATCTTTGAAAGATGATTACTTAAAGGTGACTTCGTGGCATATTGGAACACCTTCGAGCAAAATAGTTATTCCCATTCATAGATGCCCAGTTGTAAGGAACAATGGAAAGAAGTTGCTGACCAATTTGAAATACAGTGGAATTTTCCTCATTGTCGAAAAAACCAAGGCCTTCTGTTGTCGCACAGCAAATCCTCAAAAAAAAATTTAAAAAAACACAAAATTTCTCGAAAAAAAACCAAGGCCTGCTGTTGTCACACACGAAAACCCTATGACTGATCATAAGAAAATAGAAACTGTTCTATCTTCCAAAAAATCATGTGAGTTTGTCATAAGCGAACTCACAAGAAAAATCATGTGGTGTGAATTGCTGAATATCGAACCCAGGATTCGTCTTGTGTCAAATCATGTGACAAAATCATGCGGTGTAAACTGCTCTTTATTTTATTAATTCTGGAACCTTTCGTTAGCGCCCACGCTTTTTACATTTAAGTAAGTGGGCCTCGGTAGTCTAGGGAGTAAGGCGCCTGGCTACCATCCCAGAGGTCCCGGGTTCGAATCCCGGTAGCACCACGGTCCTTCGCCTTTCCCACCTTCTTTCTTCTTTCCTCCTGTCATAGCCTTCCGCTGGCACTGCCCCGCTCCACCAGCGCATGTCGTCGGTTGGTTGATGGGATTCAACTCGTTTCAGGAGGCATAACACTCCAGCGAGTTGCTTCTCGTTTCCCCGATGCCAGAGTCGCGATGGAAATGGTTGGGAGTAGGTCGTTGTGGCAGTTACTTCCTTCACTTCTCCCTTTCCCCGCACTATCTATCGACTAGAGCTTGCTGTTCGCCATTGCACTCTATACGAAATAAATAGATTGTCGACAGTACAAAGAGCTTTCCCTGAGCTCTAGTCTTCCACATAAAAAAAGTAAGTTATATTTATAGCTTTTACCAATAACTTCATTAAATAAAATCTTCACTTTTCGAAAGGTAGGTTGTTCCCATATACTGACTAGAGCAAAAACTCTACATTCAAAATTATTTTTTACTTTTTAGTTCATTTTTAAGTAAAAGCATATTTTTTAGTTTTTTAATCTATATATTTTATTTTCTATTTTTCAGTCTATTATATGTCTTCCGCCATTTTGTGATCACTTTTAAAATGACGCCACAGAGCTTACTGTACTATACTCGTCAGTCGTCATATTCTTTCATTTGATTCCCATACCGAGGGCGTTGTAAAGAAAAAGATAAACCGCCATTTTGTGTTGGCCGCCATTTTGAATTTCGAATGACGGCACACCGCTAATAGCATTCTACTTTCATTTAATACCCATACCAACTTTTCAGTCTTAATATAACTTTGTCATGTTTACTACTGATTCAGAATTCATTTAAAGTTCGCTTAGTTAGCATTTTTAACAGTTTAATAATAATTAAGTATATTACAATATTTACATATTTACAAATAAGATACACATAATATGTTTCAACGTGATTATTCACATGAGTAGAAAGTAGATACTCTCTAAAAACGAATCAGTAACTATTCACTGGTTTCCAGTGAAGATTAACTGGTTGAATCGTTGCGCACTGGTTGAACCAGTGAAATTTACGTAAAAAAGAGAAAAACGCTTTTTTCTAACGCGAGTGTCGTTTTCTCAAGCGGGCCCCCATCAAAGCACTCCGTGGTTTAATCCGTAAACAGACGCAAATGCACTGGTGTACCAGTGAAATTATTGTTTACTGGATAAACCAGTGAAATTTGAAGAGAGTAGGTGTTTCATTGTTCCCTTATGTTACTTTCACGGTCTTGCGCATTGAAATTTAATCGTTGAGTGCGCATTCTTTCTATTTCCGCCAATGCGTCATTGTTGCAAGAAGTCTTGCCCATGAGCTTTGAGCGGTCCAGTTCCTTAATCTGAAGTCCATTTAGCGATTTTACGTGACTTAAAGCAACGTACGCTTGCACCGTGCGTACAACCGTGCATCTTATGTACTGTTGACGCCCAACTCAGAATTCCTGGCAACATGCGCCTTTCAACAGTGCCATAACTGTACTTCGCGGGGAATTGTTTTGCTATGGGCTTAATTACAGGTTCGCCATCCTTGCCAAAGTTCACTCTAATTGACGGTCACGACGGAAATGAGGCCAGATGATTTCCGAGATGAAACCAATGTTTTCATTGACGAGGCCTTTCTCCACGTCAATGTTAAATCGCAACATTATTTTGGCACCTACAAACATTTTTAGATTGCTTGGGAGTCCACCAGTTTTATTAATGTCCCTAGGTATGACAGATTCTAAACTATTGTTCCCCAGGTTTCGAGTTGCATCAATAATTTGATCCTGGGCCTTGATGTCATACATTCGAGTACCTTTCAGTTCGAAATAAGTAGTAGAGCTAGGCCGGTACGGGGCCACCTCTCAGGTGGCCCGGTACCGGCCTAGGATTTGGGGGGGTCTGAAAGCTCTTCTTCTACGTGTACGAGGTGTTTTAGGTTTGTGTCTTGGATAAGACGGCCCAGACCTGGCATAGGACTTGGTGGTGGTGGTCGCTTGAAAGCTCTTCGTCTACGTGTATGCGGTGTTTTGGGTTTGTGTCAGGATGGAAGTGGTACAGGGTCCCCATGGGATTTGGGTTTGATGATGGGTGAAACTCTTCGTGTTTGTCTTGGATGGAGATGGTGCAGGAGTGCCGGTGGTTTTCGTCTACGCGTGGGGCTGTTTTGTGTCTTTGATAAAAGGTAATGCGAGGTGTGAGCGCCACCTGTGTGAAACTAGTTGAACTTCGGATGGATGGAGATGGTGCAGGAGTGCCGGTGGTTTTCGTCTACATGCGGTGCTGTTTTGTGTCTTTGCTAAAAAGTGATGCTAGGTGCGAGCACCACCTGCGTGAAGCTAGTTGAACTTCAGTGCCGCGAAGGCGCTTACCCAGATAAAAGCCCGGACTTATGACGCATCCACCATGAATTGTTACTGTAAACCAGACATATTCCCAAGTGAAGTGTTGAGTGGAAAAACACATGAACATAATCTTCCAGCAGGGCTGTGGGCTGAAGGCGGTGCATACTGCAATCATTTTCAGCAGTATGACTATAAAACAAAATAACAGTGAAGAATTTTTATTATTATGTATACTACTTCGGCCGACCATTAATGATAAGACGGCACCTGTCGCGAGAATTTGTCAATGCTGCAAGTGTTGCGAAATTAAAAAAAGTCAAAGTTGTGAAATTAAAAAACTCAAAGCTGCGCTGCTCGGGCTTTGAACCTGGGTGATCGGCAGCTTAAGAGACCTGCGGGTGTTGTTATTTAATTTGTGTGTATACAAGCGCTGAGCCAGCGATCGAGCGATCTAAAAAAAGAATTTTCTTATTTTTTTCGATCATGCTGCGTGTGCGTGTGAATGGAAATAGCGATATGTTTTATGATGAGTGTGAAAATTAGGATATTACAGTGACATGCGCTTTGGGAAAATCTTTGATTCAATTATTATGTATATAAGCACCTGAAGATTGAAATGTAAGGATAGTTTTCATCTGGTTGCGGTGATGAGCGGTTATAAGGATTCTACCAGATTGCTTGAGGAAAAGGGCGATAAAGGAAGCAAAGTAAAAGAATTAAAATATCAGCTAAATTCTCTATCAATATCTATATCAATTAAATCGGTGCAATCATCATCATCATCATCATCTGGGAGTAAAGATACTTCTTCTTCTTCCATACGATATCAGCAGATAAAAGATAAGTAAATATGAGCGTTCCAAAATTTCTCGAAGAATACTCAAGCGTTCTGCTGGAGGAGCATAAGGATAAAATAGAGAAACTGTACAGATATGTTCAAGAATATGAAACTGCTGGAAAAGTTAATTCAATACATGGAATACATTACAATAACTGTCCATGTTCGAATGATAAGACAACCTGCGGACCGGATAGATGTGGATGCTGTTTTGTGGAGCGGTACAAAAAGGAAGTTCAACGCCTAGTAAAGTTTTATGCGCGGATCACCAAAAGCGGCTGCAGAGAATGCAGAAAAGGGTTCGATTTATACTAGAGCCAGAAGTACACATCATGCATGTATGGGATTTTGCTTATAGAGCTAGCCGCATGGGCCAATGGCATGTATGTGCCCTTGATAGATGCAGATTTCAACAGAGAATCATCAATACAAGTAAAATCCTGGAACATATATTGAATCAACAACATCGTGAGAAAATATGTAATACTAGATTTGAAAATAAAACAAATATGTTATAAAAAATGCCTGTTTTTATTTAACTTATAATACATCATTAGCATTTATCCAAGAATTATGTTCTGGTGAAAACCCTAACCATTTAACATAAATTTGATCACCACTCTTTTTCAATATTTTTTCAACAAGGTAGAGATCTGGATGTTGAGCTTTCTGCAATTCTTTTTCATATAATCCTCCTTTAATGGGGTTGCCCTGGTAGTCCTCAAGTTGATATGTCACTGGATTAGTCAGTTGAACTTTGGAGATTTTGAAGATTTCAGTTGTCCAGTTTGGTGTGTAGCCTTTATCAAATACATGTTTATATTTGCTTATACGGACGCGGTCTCCTATTTTATATGCCGATGGAGGGGCAATTTTGATGTGATTATAGGCTGTAGCAAGAATCAGCTTCTCATTTGCCTTATTGACATCACAAGGGCGCATTTTGATTGTTCGATGTCTTTTCGCATTGTATTGTGATAGCAGCTTTTTCACCATAGAAAACCATTTGTAGGATCCATTCATGCTAAATTCCTTTCACACCATGCTCTTTAAAGTTCGATTGAATCTTTCCACTATTGATGCCTTAAGCGTTGTATATGTAGTGGTTAATTTCATATTTGCTCATGAGCTGTTGAAAGTGTGAGTTGTAGAATTCCTTGCCATCATCTGTCTGCAAATTGTTAGGTGTACGTCCTTCTTTGAATATTGACTGCATCGCTTCTGTAACTTCTGGTCCGGTTTTTCTTTTAATTGGCATAGCCCAGGCAAATTTAGAAAATGTATCAATTACAGTCAGTAAGTAGCGGAATCCTTTGTTTACATGTTTATATGCATCCATTTCCACCAAGTCAGCCTGCCACAAATCATCCAAACCTTTAATGATAACTCTCCGTCTAGTAAAATTGCGGCGAGCAGGTTTGTGGAGCTCATTCACTACTTGCCTCTTACTCATAGACGCCATCTTGCGGTTTTTTAATTATACTGGAGAATATAAATTTTTCAATTTTTTCAATTTCACCATTTATATACAGCGTGAGATTTTGTACTGCTTTGCTCACGCTTTTCTGTATTTCATCATCAACATAGTTTTTAGTTACAGCGTCAATCTTTTCTTTTGGATCGCCTAGGTTTTTGATTCTTTTCAAGGCAAGATCATAGTCACCATCTAACGTTAAATTAAGACCGTGTCCTTTTGGTCCCTGTTCGCCTTTGGGGCCAGCAGCACCGTCTTTTCCAGGAATTCCAGGAATTCCAGGTGGGCCGCGATCACCCACTGCTCCAAAATTTTGCCGTTTAGAAGATCGACCAAACTTGTCAACGCTCATTTCCGAAATGTAAATAGTTTATGTGTGCGCGAATATTTATACTATAATGCCAGCTTCCCATAACTCCTCAATGATTGACACTATTTCATTACTATGGCTATTATTCCCAGCTTGCTGTGATGCTACCAATATGCGGAGCCTATCAACTAGCTCATTGGGATCATCCCAATATATGTAGTCGACATTTTTCTTCGGAATTTGCATTATCCCCGTTCCAGTATGAGGAGTGCGAATCAACTTTTTTATAATGTTTCTATATTTGAAGCTATTTGTTCCTTTTATTTGCTGGTTTTCCTTAAAATCACGTCTGTAGATGCATGCGTTATTTGCAATTTCTTGATAATTGGTCATATCGTCCATTGAGTAACCTTGGGGCTTTTTCATAAAAAGTAGTTCAGCTAAGCCTTCAGTTATCTTATAATGCTTTCCGCCTATGAGAAAATTTTCTCTGTCAACTTTTAAGATCGAGTTACCGATATTTAGCATATCGTTGCGATAGTACACTCCATAAATTTTATCAATTTTCGTGCTATCATTTTCAAGTAGTTGTTTATATTTGTTTAGTATCTGGCCGGGCTCTTTTGTGGGTGTTACAAACTCTTCATCCTCATCATCATCATCAGAATAATCCCTAACAGGGATGCTAGTTGGTTCCAGCTTTAAATATTTACGTGCAGGCGGTGTGTTTGCTTCTTCATTGCTCTCTTGTTTAATTTCTTCTTCGTCTTTTGGTGGTTCAAGTTTCACTGTTGTTGCCGGTGTTGTGAGCTTTTTCAGCGTGGCGGTTATTGGTTTAAAGGTTTCCTCTAATTGAGCTTCTGATTCAATTTTACCAGTCTTGAGAGCTTTATACTTTCTTCGTATAGCATCGCCTGTTTTTATAATATCTTTCAACAACTTTTCATTCATGTTGCTAGACTGGTGGATACAGCTACAATGATATACAGCTATGCTAATAAGCACTTATATATAGATCCTGACAAATCAGCTAGACCTGATCAGCTGATTAGATTGGCTTCTTTATAGGCTCATGAAAGCATCAAAGCCTTTTCGATATCGACCTTTATTCATGGGGCTGTCCTTATCAATTACTAAGAATCCATATTTGTCTTTCCAACAGTTTGCACACGCTTTTCTGAACTTTGCAAAGTCCATATCACTATTTACATGATCATTGTGTACATGCTTCAGGTTCAAATCATCTTGTTTGAATATGATTAGAAAGTTTGCATTATCGCGGATAATATGCTTTGGTATATGTGTATATGTCTGACAGAGGTAAAAGCTATCAATGCCGTTATGCCGTCCCATACAAAAGTAGGCTCTAATATTATTTTGTTTATCGCAGGCCACATCATCAAAGATGAAAATTGAGTTTGGCTTTGCTTCCTCTGGCAGTATAACGTCACAGTTGTTAGAAAACGTATAATAGCCCAAGCCTGATATGTGAGCTGCAACTTCTCCTAAATATTGGTATTTCGGCTGACTTAGCGACTTCGAGTAAATGTATATATTCTCGAATCGCAGGCCGTTAGGATGCTCCAGTAAACTTAGCATAACATTTGTCTTGCCGCAATTCGATGGTCCAACAATAATTCCTCTTATACTGTTTGGCAGCAGCACTCCATGCTTCTTCTTCAATGCACTTGTAATTTCCACATCAGTATTTCTAACTGGTAGGCACGCTTGCTGCTTGATAAACTTCATGTTGAACACTAACACAACCCCTATAAATACCAACACTTTTATAGATTTTTATCAGTCTTGCTGTAAACCTATAAAATGATTGACCATAGCGAGAAGCGCATCATTCACCGAAAAGCTACCGAGGGGAGAGGTCTATTAAACTCACTTATAAATAAGTTACCATTTGAGCTTCATCTCCCGGGATATCAGTACTGCGGCCCAGGAACAAAGTTAGCTAAAAGACTAGCAGGTGGTGATCCAGGCATCAACCCACTCGATGCAGCCTGCAAGCAGCATGATATTGCATATCGCGATCATAAGGACTTAAGCGACCGACATATAGCTGACCGTATTTTAGAAGAAAAAGCCTGGCAACGAGTTACGTCTAGAGACGCTAGCTTTGCAGAACGTGCTAACGCGCTATTAATAACAAACGCCATGAAAGCTAAAATCAAAGTTGGAATGGGCGTCAAGGCAAAAATTACCTGCTCGAAGAAGAAGTTACGTCCACCATTTCGTGTGGCCGTTCGCAATGCTAGGAAAATTTTAAAGCTGAAAAAACCAACAGACCTGTTGGAAGCTACTAAAATTGCCCTAAGTGCAGCAAAGACTGTTATCAAGGGAAAGAAAAAATCATACACTACACCTAGAGTGATACCAGTGCCTAAAGTAGGAGGTGTTTTACCGTTCCTCGTCCCACTTTTTGCAGGTCTTTCAGCCGTTGGAGCGCTATCTGGAGGTGCAGCAGGCATAGCTAAAGCTGTAAACGCTGCAAGCAGTGCACGTCAGGAGCTGCAGGAAGCGAAGCGTCACAATGAGTCAATGGAAGCTATAGCGCTAGGAAAACGCGGGCAAGGATTATTTCTAAAGCCATATAGGAAAGGACTGGGACTTTTCCTCAACCACCAACCAAAAAACTACTAAAGTCGCTACCCAAAAGAGCACTCAATGAAAATGATCTGCGTAAATATGCACAGCATATAGCCCACTTTCGAGGAGTATTTATGCGCGATCAATTACCTAGAAAACCATGGAAAAATGAGAGTGGGATTGTGAATCTAGATGTTTCATCTGGACCTGGAACCCATTGGGTAGCGTACAAGAAGAATGGCAATATCATAAATTACTTTGACAGTTTTGGAAACCTGCAGCCGCCGCGGGAAGTTGTAAATTATTTGGGCGATGCAGTCACATACAACTATACTGCTCATCAAAATTTCAACTCAGTAATTTGCGGACAATTGTGCTTAGAATTCTTACATAATGTATAAATAAAGACGTTCAAGGGTAAACATAGGCATTTCATAACAAGTAGCCATGTCGATAACACTCTCTCTTACTGGCAATACATCGGTTCTCACCGCCGAATACTTTCCTCCGTTGGACTTACCTGGAGACTACGTTTGCGGATTAATTGATTTTCAAACATACAATTCTATACCGAATATTGATGAGAGCAACAATTTAATGCATGTGGGGGATGCATGTATCGAAATACCTGTTGGATCATACGAGATTGATGACATAGCAGCTTCAGTGCAGCAAAGTTTAAATAAGAGCGGCAGCAGCAAGGCAGCAGTAGTAATAAGAGCAAACAATAATACCTTGAAGAGTGAAATAAAAGCCTCTGAAGTTATACATTTTGATAAAGAGCGATCTATCGCACCGCTGTTGGGATTTGGAAAACGTGTATTGGATGCAAATATACTGCACACATCAGATCTACCAGTCAATATTATAAAAGTTAATACTATACGGATTGAATGTAACATCATATCAGGCTCATACATCAACAATAAACATGTGCATATGCTGCATGAATTTGCTCCAGCTGTGGGACCAGGCTATAAAATAGTAGAGGTTCCCGCGAATGTAATCTATTTACCTGTGAACGTCAAACGTGTAGGTTCACTCACACTAAAGCTCGTTGATCAGGACGGAGATTTAATAAATTTTCGAGGTGAAACGATAACTATCAGACTACATTTAAAGCCTGAGAATGATAATCTACGACGACAACGAGAGCAATAAGCATATATACAGGACGAACTTCAGGGAAAACATTATTCAACCGACGACCTTGAAGCGAACAAGACGTCAACTGAGAGCTGATAATATACAATTTCTAAAATCAATAGGACTAAATTTGAAGCAATGAACAACATCTTGAACATTACTGAAGGCACAAGCCATGATAATAGCATAACAAAAATTGACTACCACACCTACTCATCATTCAAAAATAGCGATGAAACCCGCATTCCAGTGCAAAACCAAGACCTGTATATCCTGCCAGCTGAAAGTTTCATATACATTGAGGGAACAGTAACTAAACCTGATGGAACAATATCGGACACTGCAAGGCTAGTAAATAATGCTGTAGCGTTTCTCTTTGAGGAAATTCGCTACGAGATCAACGGTGTTGAAATTGATAGAACTCGAAATCTTGGAATAGCAACAACACTAATAAATTACATATCATTAAACCAAAATGAGAGCCGCATGTTATACAACGCTAGCTGGTCACCGGATAAATCAATTACATCCTCCAATGGGTTCATCAATTTCTGCATCCCTCTAAAAACATTGCTAGGCTTTGCTGAAGATTACAAGAAAATTATCGCCAACGCTAAACATGAACTCATATTAATACGAAGCAGGATGAACGAAGATGCAGTCATATCACCAAAAGATGATGTAAACATTTCAATATCGAAACTTCAGTGGCGCATCCCCCATGTTAATGTTGCCGACCATGAGAAAATTGGTTTATATAAGATCATTGAAAGCGACCGTGAAATACAAATACCATTCAGGAGCTGGGACATATACGAGTACCCCACCCTACCAGCAGCGACTCATCATACGTGGTCTGTCAAAACGTCATCACAGTTGGAAAAACCCCGATATGTTATACTAGCTCTACAAACAAATCGTAAAAATGATAAAACGAAGGATGCCAGCAAGTTTGACCACTGCAAGCTGACAGATGTTAAAGTGCACTTGAATTCGGAATCATACCCATATGATGATTTGAACCTGAAATTTGGTGCTGATAAATATGCTCTCCTATATGATATGTATATAAAATTCCAAACCTCATACTATGGACGTCAGTTCCAGTCGCTACTCTCAAGGGAAGAGTTTATGCGTGATGCTCCAATCTCGGTCATTGATTGCTCCCGACAAAACGAAACCCTCAAAATAGGTCCTGTGGATATAAGGCTGGAATTTAAAACGTCGGAAAACGTCCCCGCCAACACAACAGCATACTGTTTATTGCTGCACGATCGAATTGTGGAATATACACCTCTAACCAACGAAGTCAGGAAAATTGCTTGAAATCAACAGCAACAACAACAAATGGCTTTTCTTGCATAATACACCAAGGCTGGTGTGCTCTGAAAAATGTTTTTGTAATAATGGATTTTTTAAATAAAACAAATTTTTTATAAAACATTATAAATATTCCTTTATTCATACTATATTTGCATTTTTGCACGGGTGTGTTTTATTCTACACCCAAGTCTCCTTGCTGCTGCTGCTGCTGCTGCTGCTGCTGCGCTGAAAAATGTCCCCATGGCAGTGTGTCGATCCCGTTGTCCATAATGCAGCGTTTATCATCCTGTGGATTTACAGCGATCTTTGTTTGGTTTAAAGTGAACACTTTATGGCTATATGAACGAATGCTTTTTTGGTCAGCTAACTTGCTTTTTGAGTTTTTCAAACATTCAATGTAATCGCTAATGTGCAAAGTTTTCATCACAACGTTCTTCTTCACTCCTTTTGCTTTTTTCACCTCATCAACATCATCTATTTTAAGGGCGTACATTTTCGATCTTAAACCTACAAACAATGTCATTATTCTACCATTTAATTCGTCTTTCATCAATCCAGGAACTTTTTTATTTGCTTGCGGCATATTATACTGGTTGGTCATAGGATAATCACTAGTATCAAACTTATCAATGTTTCTTTTCATTATATTGTATACATCAGCATTTTTTATTTCATATACTAATGAATCCGTATCCATGTACATTATTTTACATTTATCAGCATCCAACTCTTTTAGCATAAAATCATAATGGAATTCGTATAGTGGTATTTTAGAAATATCGAGAATTGCCATGCCGATGTATAATGGTTTGTCGAATTTAACAACCAGTTTTCTTAATTCAACTGCTACTAAATTTTCATTGAATATTGTGCGACTATGGAAATTCGGTGCTGCAATGAGGTTTCTAGCACCATGCCGCCCCTCCCACTTTGTGCATAGTTTTATGTTTGAATATTTTCGCACATTTTCCATAGTTTTCCCAAAAACAGCATTAACCGTTTTCTTATATTGGTTCTTCTCATAGGCATTTTTGGCTTGTTGTCTTTTATTTGTATTTAAGTCTACGTATGGTTTAAGCCATGGTGATTGATTGAACTGCAGAATGCGATGAATTTTCTTGAGTATTAATCCATGAGATAAACATTGTTTTAGGTTGCGGTAATGTATGACATATTTTTCTTTGGTGTATAAAGTGGTTAAAAGTTTACCTTGTTTTGATCCTGGCGGTGTTGAATGAGTGGGGCAAAATGGAAAATCTTTATGCAAATTATGCAGCTCCTGCGGGCATTCAAGATCTACCTCCAACATGTAGCCGATCGGCGAATTATCATCAACATTCATAACATCAACATTATCAATCCATTGAAAATTTCCGGTTGGAAGATGCTGCGACATGGCCCACCCATATAAATTATTCACATCGTAGTACATCAGATATTTTATTTCTTCATCCGGTTTAAATACATCCATATATTTATTGTTGGCTTCACTATATCTGCAGCAGCATTGGCTGATTCCACCACGGCAAGATTTTTCAATAAATAAGAGAATATCAACATCCATTATCCTTTCTAAGCTCACTTTCGTGTAATACAGCATCGCAGCCCATGTATATCCAGGTAGTGTGAAGACGTGTGCCGGGTCAAGTTTGTAAGTCTCGAGTGCCACAGCTCTAAAATTTGTAAAAATATCCGCCAGCAGAAGAACATCAGTTTTTAAGTACAAATCTGAATACTCTCCTAGGCTTTTAATGTTAAATTTTTCCCACACTTTTTGCGCATGTTCATAATCTTTTTCTGTTATCGGTTCATCAATCATTTTGTTATAAAAATGCTCCATCCCGGGTAAACTATTGCACTCCAATTTATCCCATCCATCGATGTAGTCATATGGAAAAACTCCTTTGCGCGTGAGAAGGTTGAAGTTTTCATCATCCAAGTCTTGCCACTGAGCTTTTGTTATTTTTAATTTTTCCTTCGTCATCAATCCTGCTAATTTATCCAAAGATTCATCCATAAATCTATAGGAATCGATGAATCTCAGCTTGATGATGCTATTTTCAATGTGTTTCGTAAATGAAATGTACCGCTCTTTGTTCAACGGCAAAAGATCCACTTTTCCTGGTATCGTTAATGCTACATCCTTGATTATGAAATGCGCATCATATCCTGATAAATTGTGGAAAATGACTGGGATGTTGCGGCAATCATTATAATTGAGGTTGCATCTGTTGTGTGCAGGTCCACGGTATTTGCCCGTGAGATGGCAGTGGTCTCTCACTATGATTTCTTCACGGAGCAATAGTCCCTCACATATATGACAGTATGGATGATTTAATTGAAAGCATTTTTCCTGTGCTGATAACGGCGCTAGTGGTTTTATATCCTTTATTTTCTGCTCAGCTATAGTTGCGATTTCCTGCAGTTGTAACGTAAACCACTGAAGACATGTTTTTCCACGATTTGATCGGTAAAATGATAATGATTCATCGTAGTAGCAGTGAAAATATAATCCGATGCTATGAACTTCATGTTCTTGAATTTTCCTAGTCTTATCCCCATCACTGTCACCATCGGTAATAGGTAGCAATATCGACTCCAAATCTGCATATACTGTAAATGGCACTGGATTCTTGTAATTATAGTTTTTAAATCTTATATATTGCTCCTTGTGAAAAGCAACTTTACAGTCATTCACCTTTTCACACTCGGGCACGTGCGCTGCGAGTTTTTCCTCAGTATTAAAATAAAATAAACATCTATCGCAGATATACTTTTTGTGATCCTTTTTAGACGTCTGCCTGCTCACCAAACGCGATAAGTCTTTGATCCAACAGAAATGATAAACAATATTACTATCATCATCATCATCCTCACTGCAGTCATAATTTGATTTTATCATTAGTAAATTAATATGTTTATCTAATTTCTTCTTCGTTAAGTAAGCTGGAAGAGTCGTGTATGCATCTGTCTTCTCCTTTTTCAGTATGAAAACATTAATCGATACACCATTGTTTATTTCAAATGTTTTTATTTGATTCAGCGCAACCGGAAAGGTGACACCACTCAAGTTCAGTACATTGCTGTAGTGCGGATACTTTGTTGTTCTATAAGCATGACCCCCATGCTCCACTGGATACAAAGCTGAGACCACTGCCCATGCAAAACATGCATTATCGCTATTCTTTACATTTATGCATGCTTGCTTAGCTGCGATGCTTTGCGGCAATTTTATATAGGATGATCCCTTAATGGTTCGAATTTGTTAATGTGCACCATTAAGTTCACTTAACAATTGTACCAGTCCGAATCCTGACAGCAAATGCATTATTTAATTCAACCCAACGTACACGTGCACTTCTTTTTTCACTTCTTCCTCCTTCCTGCACACCTGCTCCATGGTGGTTGCCGCCAGCTTTCAGCAACACCTGCAGCCCTCTTAGTTGCGCAATGCAATTTTGGTAATGTTGTTTGGTCCCAGTGCGCTGTTCGGCTACGCATGCTGCTTTAATTTTTTTAATGAACATACCACACGCCTTGACAATAATTACACTTTGCACAGCGTCTCCATCCCTTAAGCACTCTGCCGCTTGCTTATTTAGCCCACTCATAATGCTGCATGTATCCATTTTAATAGTAGTAGTAATTAATCACAAAAAAACTAAAAAATACGCTTTTATTTTAAAATGAACTAAAAAGAAAAAAATTATTTTGAATGTAAATTTTTTTTATGGCTCCAGCCAGTATATGGAAACAACCTACCTTTAGAAATGTATACGCGAACTATACTTATATGCAAGTGGGCGAAAATCAAGTTGCAAGATTTGCCCTCATACATACATACAGGTGAAGCTAATATAAAGTGTATAAAAAGACTTTCACTTAAGGCTTCACTTCGTTAGATGCTCGTTGCGATTTTAATAGTAGTAGTAGCAGTAATTCACACTTCACTTTACAATGTTGGGGAGTGTTCCAGCAGTGAGCTGCCGGTAGTGTCTTCTCGGTCTTATGTTTTCCAGGTTAGATTGTAAAGTAAAGCCTTCATTCTAAGGTTCCCTATTTATATTCAAAAACTTTCACTCTACTCTATCCCCACCTAAATTCCTCAAGTCACAAGTCAATTTTCCATGACATCATTCTTTTCCCAATTTCCCTATCTCACACTTCATCGCGGTGGGCGTTGCTTCTTTGCAGGTAGAACGACGGCAAGGGAATTTGGGAATTCTGAGTTCATTGCCTTTTAGCAATTGGAAAATTTCCGCTGTCCTACTTTGTTTCACACTTCATCGCGGTGACCGTTGCTTCTTTGCAGGTAGAACGATGGCAAGGGAATTTGGGAATTCTGAGTTCATTGCCTTTTAGCAATTGGAAAATTTCCGCTGTCCTACTTTGTTTCACACTTCATCGCGGTGGCCGTTGCTTCTTTGCAGGTAGAACGATGGTAAGGGAATTTGGGAGAGGAAATTTTTTTTCAAGATCGTGGAGAATATCGAATGAGTCATAACTCGCATTTTCATCAGGGTTTGGGACAAGGGTTTTCTTACCAAGCTCCACATCACTGCGGGGATTCATGGACAAGTTCAATCATGTTTCTAAATTGAGGTATATAATGAGGATAGTGAAGAAGATCGACTGCAGTTCAACCCCAACCACCTGGAGATCAAGAGCATCAGCAGCAGCAAGAAGACATGGATACAGCAGCAGAACTTAAAAGTCTGGAATATTCGCCTTACTTAAGGATGTCTGATACGCAGTTTGGTACTCCAGCAGGCTTGAAACGGTGTATGGCGTTCGAATTCGCCTGGACTTAGAATATCAGATTTTGCTACCAGCCAGGTACAACTCACTATCAGATGCAGCCTTACAGGATATCAACAATAAAAAAAATTTCCACGTAATTAATACTGGACCGCATGGGAAGACATATATATTTAAGTTCATACAGATTGATGTCCCCCCTGTTAACTATAATAATTTTTACGCTGAAAATGGAAGCGGAAACCCTAATTTTTACGGTTCTAAAACAAATATATAAAATGTGCATCATATCCTGAAACAAAAAAGCACCTCTTCAACCCATTGTGGTATAATAAATAATAATAATTGTATGATTTTACAAAAATAAAAAATAATATTTATTCTATTTAATTTCCTAATTTTCACACGCATCATAAAACATATCGCTATTTCCATTCACACGCACACGCAGCATGATCGAAAAAAAAAATAAGAAAATTCTTTTTTTAGATCGCTCGATCGCTGGCTCAGCGCTTGTATACACACAAATTAAATAACAACACCCGCAGGTCTCTTAAGCTGCCGATCACCCAGGTTCAAAGCCCGAGCAGCGCAGCTTTGACTTTTTTAATTTCACAACTTTGACTTTTTTTAATTTCGCAACACTTGCAGCATTGACAAATTCTCGCGACAGGTGCCGTCTTATCATTAATGGTCGGCCGAAGTAGTATACATAATAATAAAAATTCTTCACTGTTATTTTGTTTTATAGTCATACTGCTGAAAATGATTGCAGTATGCACCGCCTTCAGCCCACAGCCCTGCTGGAAGATTATGTTCATGTGTTTTTCCACTCAACACTTCACTTGGGAATATGTCTGGTTTACAGTAACAATTCATGGTGGATGCGTCATAAGTCCGGGCTTTTATCTGGGTAAGCGCCTTCGCGGCACTAAAGTTCAACTAGCTTCACACAGGTGGTGCTCGCACCTAGCATCACTTTTTAGCAGACACAAAACAGCACCGCATGTAGACGAAAACCACCGGCACTCCTGCACCATCTCCATCCATCCGAAGTTCAACTAGTTTCACACAGGTGGCGCTCACACCTCGCATTACCTTTTATCAAAGACACAAAACAGCCCCACGCGTAGACGAAAACCACCGGCACTCCTGCACCATCTCCATCCAAGACAAACACGAAGAGTTTCACCCATCATCAAACCCAAATCCCATGGGGACCCTGTACCACTTCCACCCAAAACACCGCATACACGTAGACGAAGAGCTTTCAAGCGACCACCACCACCAAGTCCTATGCCAGGTCTGGGCCGTCTTACCAAGACACAAACCTAAAACACCTCGTACACGTAGAAGAAGAGCTTTCAGACCCCCCCCAAATCCTAGGCCACCTGAGAGGTGGCCCCGTACCGGCCTAGCTCTACTACTGAAATATTTAAGTACTTTATCGTTGTGCTTCTCCACTTGGTCATTTGCAGGATATATTCGTAGTGGTTTATGTATCGCGAACTCACCCGTAATATTCGTCGATATTTTACCAAGAAGAACTGCAAGATGTTCGCTTGTTATATTTCCCACTCTCAAAGGATTTAAAATGTCAGCAAATGTAGGGTCTCCCGGTTGTCGCATGTTTTTTTGAGTTGATGTGATGTGAATAGTCGCCATAAATGAGTAGCTGCTACTGACAGAAACAGGCGCAAAGCAGTGCGGACATTGGCTTCGCGGTATGTAGGACTTTTCACGGACATGATGTTGCGGGGTCGGCGGCGCGAACGAAATCAAAGTGACAAGTGGACGTGATAGGAAAAAAATTGAAAAACCTGAATGATTTACATATAATTGTTCTATTCTACAGGGTTTTTCTTTGTTTTAGGTGCTAATTTAATTACCCCAATTTGGAAAAATAAATATTTTCATTAAATATAAAATTCAACAAATTTGCTATCCCACCCAACAGCAACACACGACTCCAAACATATGCCCACCACCACCAAAACACGACTCAAAACACAAACATCTCTTGACACTACGCGGCGGCAACGCGCAAGAAGTAGAAAGTAAAGCAACTTGCGCGGTGTGTGCGTAGCGTAAAACAGCATTTCGTTTCATTGAATACACTACTTCTATTCTCTCTGTCATTGCCCTTCAATCATGCACAACATCTCATAAGGCGCCCATTACACGATAGGTTTAGCTGTCAGTTTTTCCACAGTTTTGCCTACGACTGACGGAAAACCTAACGTCTAAGGTGTTGACTGACGCAATCCTCCGTATATTTTGATTTCCATTAATCATGACTGGTGGAATTGATTGCCGCTTGCATGAACGTGTAATGGCCGCCTAAGGAACCATTGAAATTTCGTCAACAAACAAGAACTCCACGTGTTGCCATTCCTGACGTGACGCATGGCTCTTAAGTAATTACCTGTGAGGAGAGGCATGTTTACAATGTTACCGTCTTTCTGCACCCGCAACTTTAGTAAGCTATGTAACGTAGAACCACCTACTAAACGTGCTGCAACTCCGTTTAGGGCTCCCACCTTCACAACCTGATTTCCGTAGGAAGGTTTTGCCTGTACCTGCACCACAGGTTACGAAGAGGTTCCCTCGCCGTTGGTCTCCATTTTGTTGAGCTTGTATGATCATCGTGATGTAATTGAACAATTGTCTTTGGTCCATATTCATAGCCTGACGTGCTGACTCGAACTGTTCATTTGTCATGGCTTGTTCCGGCATTACATTTCCGTTTCTCTTAAACTACAACAGGGTTGCGCCCGCTGCCCTGAAATGGCGCTTGCGATATGACATTTTTTTACCATCCTCATACCATTGAGCCCTCATCACGTTTCTTGGCTTGGCTTGGGTAGAATCTCCTAGTCCACAGAATTAAATCAATTCTAGCACTATCTGCTTCTTGGCTCCATCATCAGACTCCTTCATGCACTTTCATTCAAGAGAAAGGTACTCCGCTTTTTGTGTTGGCCGCCATTTTGAATTTGGAGTGACGCCACACAGCTAAGTGTATTCTATTTGTCATACCGTTTCATTTGATGTCCATGTCGGGGGTCGAGGAACACAATTGCAAAATTCGGCCGCCATCTGGGAACCGTCATCTTGATTTTTTTTACATAATGGCCAGATTGCATTAACCAAGTTTATAGCAGCAAAATTAAATCGATTTATCTTAAAGTTACGCCAAAATTTCGAATTAACGCATAAACGGGTATTTAATACGCAATCGATTTGAACTTACATTCTTATAACTTTGGCTTAAGCCGAACAATTTCGGTTTAAGCCATAATTCGAATTATCCCGTTTATATGACAAAAAAATTTGGATGATCCATAATTCGAATTATTTTTGGAGTATAGCTATAAACTAGGTAAGGGGGCATCCATAAATTACGTGAGGTGATTTTGGCGATTTTTCGACCCCCCCTACCCCTTGGTGAGATGTCATGAGATTTGGCTCGACCCCCTCCCCCCACCCTTCAATCACACGTGAGATTTTTCAAATTTTAAAAAATTTGTAGGATTTACACTATTATGCGTGTAAATACGTTAATCTGTGCTTGATTGCGTTGGATTTATTTAAAAAATCATAATTTGTGTTGAAGAACAGTACCACCTTGGCATGCACCCAATATAAACTACAATACATGTGGATTACCATTTAGCAGATGATTCTGCCTATCCTTTGGAAACCAACCTCATGGTGCCTTACAGGGAAAATGATTTCTTAACAAGAGAACAGAAAAATTTCAATTCTAGTTTGAGCTCAACTCGTGTATTTGTAGAGCAAGCATATGAAATATAAAAAAAATTTAGAATTTTACAATGTATTGACATACGAGGGTTAACTTTGGCATCCACTGATTCGTTTTTAGAGAGTAACGACTTGACTGTTTGAATAGTAATGGTAGAGCCATTTATGACTCTTCGGAGCATTCTTCTATAGATGTCATATTTGGGTAAAAAACCTGTGACTGAATGACCCAGGGGGTTTTCCTGGAATGCGATTCGAAAGTCATGAAATTCGGAAATATTTATTTATTTATTTATTTATTGCAAATCTTATAAAAACAAATTATAAAAGTTAAATTTTTTTACGATATCAATTATTTATCTAAGACCCCACTCAGTCAGCGAAGCTGGTATGAGAGTTGGGGTAGCCTACTTTTTATATATATAAGAACACATACATACATATTTCATTCAACAAACAGAAATTCTTTAAGTCTTTTTGTAAACAGTTACAAAGAGGGAGCCGATTTGATGGTTCTCGGTAACTCATTGAAAATCTCCGCAGCTGTGTTTAGAAGTCCCTGTCTTTGTCTCATCGAATTTGACGGGATCATTCTTATATTTTCATTATTTCTCGTCGCATAGGTATGTATGTCAGAATTAAGTGATATTGTAAGGTTGGTCCTAATTTTCTTATGTTTTAGTTTGTATATAAACTTAGCTTTTTCCATTATGATGATCTTTTCCAGCGGTAGTTGTTTTGATCGGTTATACACCGCCCGAGTAGGCGCGCGCCAAGGAAGTCTATATAATGCTTTGAGCGCCCTATTCATTATTATTTTGACGTCAGTACGTACTCCGTGAGAGCACTGAGACCAGTTTAGAATGCCATACCGTATACGTGACAGAATATGAGCATTATAAATCAGGCCAGCAATTTTGTCGTTCAGCCCACTACACCTTTTCATCGCTCCTATTAGTGGAGTGAGACTTCTTTTTTTTTTTTATGTGGAAGACTAGAGCTCAGGGAAAGCCCTTTGTACTGTCGACAATCTAATCTTGCTAATTTGTCAATATGCTTTCTCCAACGCAGTTTATCGTCTAATATAAGACCCAGGTAGGTAACCTCCGTTGCCCTAACAATTTCTTCATCCCCAATTTTTAATGTTATTTTGATGTCGGGTTTATTTTTCTGGAAGAAAATCATAAATTTAGTCTTTTTCTCATTTATTCTGAGCTTGTTTTCATCCGTCCATTTCTTTAGAGTGGTCATGTCTTCGTTCATAATTTGTTCTAAAGCTTTTTCATTTCTTGCTCTATATATTAAATTAGTGTCATCGGCAAATATATGATAGACTCCTCTTAGTTTTGCATATTTTATGTTCTTGATGTTTAGCAAGTACAGAAGTGGGCCTAGTATTGACCCTTGCGGAACACCACAAGAGAGAACAAGATGGTCACTCGAGGTACCATTGACTTTGGTTGACACGCTCCTCCCTGAGATATAGCTTTCCAACAGGTTGAACGCTGTCCCTCTAATGCCAATTTTATAAAGAATGCTGAGAAGAATATCATGATTCACAGTGTCAAAAGCTTTCGTAAGGTCAATAAACACTGCCCCTACATAGTATCCTGAATCGAGGTACTCGTTAATGAGGCTTAGAGTCTCAGACATAGCCAATTCGGAGTTGCTTTGTTCTTGAAATCCGAATTGTTTATTATCCATGCCACCATTCTTGGCAATAAATTTTCTAATTCTTTTCTCAACATTTTTTTCGTAGATCTTGCCAATATTGCTTATTAAGGCTATGGGCCTGTAATTATTCATTACTTCCGGATCACCAGCCTTTAGTACTGGAGTCACAATAGTGTCCTTGAGGCATTGAGGAAATATTCCATTGATGATTGACTCATTAATAAAATCTGAGAGGGGTTTCTTTATGATATCTATAACATCTGTTATGTCCTCCGTGGTAATTCCATCCTTACCAGGAGACGCGTTCTTTTTCAAATTCAGTGCCACGGTTTCGACCTCCATCATGTTTGTAAGAAACATAAAGATTGAATTAATCGCCATTGGGATACCGACAGGAAGTCTTCTTGGAATATCATCTTGAATAGTTTTTCCACTTACATAAATAAGAAAATGGTATCCTCCACCAATGCGAATTCGAATTAAATTTGTCCGCCTGTTATCGGATTTCAGTCCGCGAGTAAAGCCATTGCCGCATGCGCTGCATTTATTTGTTTGTTTTAAAATATTCTAAAAACTTTAAATATTTTTGAAACAATTCATTGGTCGCATCAAAATGTCAAATTAATGTTAATTAAGCCTGTACATCAGGATACAGATTCAAGAAGTGCGGATCTGTTAGACTTCCATTCTTCACAACTCTCGATAATGATAACAAAAGGTTTTCAAAATCTATCTTGGCCTCTAGTATGTCAGAACAGATGGTCGTCGATTCAGAATTAGAATCCTGTAAGATGCTTAGATGACTAATTATGTCGCCTGGTGCAAATGCTGCTTTTTGTAGTGACAATGCACCGCAGATAGCATATGTTCTGACTGATGTGAAAAGAGCCGATTCTTAATATAATCTCTATGATTGCAGTAGGATTGGTACATTATGCACTTGAGATACTTAGGAGGGCATTAGGTTCCAGGTTTTTCAATTGGGCTTCTAGGCCTTTTTGTTTTGTTTAAGCTTAGACCCCCCACTAGTTCATGGTAGGGTCGCAATCTGTCCAAAAATGGTCGCATAAGTCAATGGGTATACATTACTTTCGCAGTTTTTCCCAGACCATTGTATAAAATGATAAGAATTTTTCATCACGTCATACACTCTTTATTCCCAGATATTTAAATTATTTTCTTTACTTTTTTTGGATGTTCCAGTTGGATGGTATTTAAAACAGTGAACAAATACAGAGTAAACGGCAATGCAAAATTTTTATACTCAATTGCTATTGAGTCGAAATATATTAATAGGATCACGTATACTTTTTATGTAATGGATTCATTATTCCTTTTCTATTTGCAATATGTATTGATAAAACCTTTCACCATGTTCATTTGATACTGCACCAAGATTTTCTCTCTGCCAATTTTCAGCCTGTACCTAATTTAATTTAATTTCCACTATATCGCTTTTTTCGGCTTAATTTACCTGTACTATTAATTTAACCCAGTTTTCTCGCGATTTTACACTGTTTCTTGCGGAAAAAAAATTACGTGATATTTGCGGAGACCCTCCCCCCTACGTGAGATTTGGTGAGATTCTGCTCGACCCCCTCCCCCCTAAACACCTCACGTAATTTATGGACGCCCCCTAATTGCCATCTAAACGTGTATACAAAATTTCGGCTCAATCGGAAACCGGGAAGTGGCTTAAATTTAACTTCTAAGATTTGTTTACATAGTTACAAGTGAAGTTAATAAAAGCGTATTAAAAATAAACGAAAAACAAAACTAATTTTTTTTCGAAGAATCACGTTTTTTTCTTTTTCTATTAATAGTGTTATAACTTTTTTTACGGTATCCTGGGCATACATAAATGTTCATAAAAAAGAAAGGTCTTGGAAAAACGAAGAAATTAATTCTTTTCAAATCCTCGTACGACCAACGGTGACCGAGAAATCGTTATTCAAAGTTGACAATTTTTAGCCATTTTTTAAATTATTTGCTCTTGGACATTTTTTCTTTGTTAAAGATTGCATTTTCTACGAAGGTATCTCCCCTTGTTCAGCAGAATTACAATTTCGTTCAGTTTACCTCTAGTAAATAAAGATGGAAACAGGTTTTTTTGTACGCAAGATCAGGCCCGCCACATCACCTTGCGGGCGCGGGGCTAAAATATGTTTTGGGGCCCTTCAAGGATTTTGAAATTCCAAAAAATCTTTGACTAAAAAAAATTTGTGATAACGTAAGAGTAAGTTCATTCAGGGGATTAAATATATGTAGATACCGAACGGTCGGCTCTTGATTCGCGGATGAACATAGTGCACATAGTGCAACGTAGAATGGAACAGTTCTTATGTAAACAGGCCCTTGTGCCTAACACTGGGGCTCAGTACTCATCTTTCAATCAATCCAGAAGCTATGCAAGAGGGAAAAATTCGAAGCACTACTAAGGGAAGCGAATTGGAAGCGCTGGTTATGTGCTCCAATTGATCCTTTAAGGAATTGTATGGAACGAAGAAAACGTAAAACATAGACCGGTTCTCAATCCATGCGGTGTTCAAGCAGCATATTGAACGCGGTTGGTACTTAGTGGGGGACCGCTTGGTAAAATCGCTGTCGACACTCGCGTTCGGAAGGACGAAAAGGCAATTGCAGAAGGTGAACTTTTCGACATTGAGTTGTTTCTCATATCCACTATAAGATAAATTGGAGGGTTAGAAAGTTTTTTATACTTTTGTGACTGCTTCTAAAAAAGAAGCAGTAAAAGAAGTACTCCCCACTGCAATCATGCAATGTTAAAAAATATATAGAACTGGGATGGGAAGGGGAACGCCCCAAGCTTTTTAAGGACCGTTCTAGCTCTATTTCCCGCTGGGTAAGTTTTCTCTTTTTCCTTAATACTCAATTCGAGCTTATACTACTTCAGTGGTACTAAACAGACTACTTAAGGGCAAGCTAAATCTCCCAATCTAATCTTTGTTAAAGGTCTTCAATCTGTTTTTCCTCAATTATGGATTTACTTATGTCTTTTATTGTGATACCTATTGGTGCTGTAACTGGTGAACGCGGTTTCAGTAAATTAAAAATGATATAAAATTATCTGAAATCATGTATGGGTCAGTCACGTTTAAATCATTGCACGATATTAGTAATGGAATGAGAGTTGGCAAAAAATATAGATTATGACGATGTCATCGACGACTGCGGAAATTAAAGCAAGAAAAATGGTGTTTACTATTTAAGTATGATGAGTAGAAGAATCCATATCCATACAAACATAACATATATTTTAGAGTGCTGCATGCTTGGGTTTCAGGCTCTAGGTTAGTACTTGCTTGACAAGTTGAACGCAGGAATATGGCTGTCTTGACTTTTTGTGTTTCAAGATAGTTTCGGGGCCCCTAGGCGATTAGTACGCAAGGATATGGGGTTTCTGGCCTGTGGCCCGGGCCAATTCGTCCCAGTTGCCCGCCTATGTGGCGGGCCTGCGCAAGATCATCAATGTTTGACAATTTCAAAATGAGAAAGAACAAAAAATCAGCTAAAGAGTAGGACACAATCAGTCAATGAAGTGGTAAATGGCCAAGGCGTGGACCTTCTGATCTTAAGAGCTTTTTACACCACATGATTTTGTCACAAGCTTTCGCCCATGATTTTGGTCGTGATTTTGTCACTGACAAAATTTATCATAAGACAGCTCCGATTATTGTTTACATTGTTGCGATTTTGTCAGTGACTTAACTACAGAGTCAAAGAGACATAAATTATTTAAAATTAAAATGGGCATCGAACCCAGGAATAATATTCTGATTTTATTACACATCATGAATATTTTGTCAGTTCTGAAACTCAAAAAGAAAAAAAGGCGTAAAAACTGAGAAACATGTGGGAGAAATTGGCTTCTGAAAAGATTAGCTGGTCGGGACATTGTCCATTCAAAGCCCGCGGCGGTTGGGGAGGGGATGTCGAAACATAACTTGCCCCTACATGGTTTTTGGGTCGCTGATCACGAAAATCAAGGTCTCGCAGTTCTAAAATATGGGCGGCACCCTTAAAAATGCCAAAAACACCCCTTTTCAAGGGGTTTTCGCGATAATTTCAATGATACTCAAAAACAATCCAATGAAATACACTTTTTCAATATTTATTTGCGGCGGGGGGGTGGATTTATACCTAAACAAGCCAAAACAAGCCAGGTTAAAACCACCCCTAAATCGACTGAAAATAAAAAAAATTGTAAAAAATTGTTTTTCCAACTTTATGCTTTAAATTCGATTGAATGCGTATTGTCGGGCACAAATAAATTATTTGCAGCCCTGAAAGGATTAAAACTACCCCATCAATTTTAAAAATCATCTTTAAATAAAGAAAATTTGCAAAAAAATTGTAAAATATTTTTTCTGCTTCATAGTTATTATCTAAATATATTATTTTCAAACCTTAAGGGGTAAAATCGTACCGTCACCTCCTCGCTGGTGCCTCCTGGATAACCAACCGTCGACGAACGTACCCAGTGCCCGGGCGTATAGCCGGGCCACCCTATTCGATGCGGTAGGTTCGGGGGTTGGGCGAAAGGTTGACAACCTCTCCTCGGAAAACAATTCTTGTTATGGAATCGAGAAATCAGCATCGGAACAGTCAGGATTTACGGCAAAGACCCCCCAGCAACGTCCCACGACTAATGATTTAAGGACTAACGATTTAAATTTGCAATATGGAATGTCGGAACATTATATAGACCTGGAGCAATGGCAGAAATGATAGATAAGCTTAGACGATATAGAATACTCATCGCAGGACTACAAGAACTAAGATCGACTGGTAAAGGAGTCCTAGAACGAAGAGACGCTACGATATTCTACAGTGGCAATAATGACTCTAGAAGAAACTTTGGGGTAGGTTTCTGTGTACTTAAACCTGTACTCAACAATGTAATAGACTTCACCCCGCTTAACGATCGGATCGCAACCCTAAGAATCAAATCCAGATTTCATAATATAACATTCATCACGGTGCACGCGCCTACAGAAGAAAAACCAGAACAAGAAAAGGATGACTTCTATGAAACTCTTGGAGTGACTTATGACCAAGTCCCTTCTTACGACATGAAAATCGTATTAGGCGACTTTAACGCTAAAGTGGGTAAGGAACCGTATTATTATCCCTAAGCTGGTAAATTCTCGTTGCACGAAGAATCAAACGATAACGGGAACAGAATGGCCGAATTCGCTATCGCAAGAAGTTTGACAATAGCTGGCACCTGGTTTAACCATAAGAATATACACAAAAGGACATGGACATCACCAGATGGCAGGCACCATAACCAAATCGGTCATGTTATAGTTAACACTAGGCATGGAAGTAGCATATTGGACGTAAGGAGTTTCCGAGGAGCGAATGTAGACACCGATCATTACCTAGTTGTTGGGAAAATGAGGGCGAAAAAACTAGCAACAAGACATAGAAGAAACAATGATAGACAAACAAAGTGGAACATAGAAAAATTAAGAAATGAAGAAACAAAACAACAAAGAATGTTAACAGGAAAGCTAGAGGAAATAACAAGGAGTCTGGAAATGGAAAATGATCTGAACCTGATGTGGAACTCGATAAAAGAAGAAATTACAGAGACAAACAACAGTGTATTAGGCACACAAAACCACGAAAGAAGGAGGCACTGGTTTGATGATCAATGCAAAAGAAGCATTGAAATAAAAAATCAAGCAAGACAGGTGTACCTAGCAAGAATGACCAGAGGAAATCATGAAAAATATGTAGCAGCACGAAGAGACACGAAAAAGTTATTAAGGAAGAAAAAACGTGACTATTTCCGAAATAGAATAAGTGCGATTAAGCAAAGCTACAGGAATGAAGACGCTAGGAGTTTCTACAAAGAAGTCAACATGATTAAGAAAGGATACAAACCCACCTGCACCATGGTAAGAAGAGAAGATGGTACTATAGCTAATAGTATCGAGGACATACTCGAGGTGTGGGAGAAATACTTTAGAGACTTCTTCAAAGAGAACATGAACCTAACACAGGGAGAAGCAGACAACCGTAGTGCAGATGACCCAGAAAACGATACGCCAGATCCTACAATAGAAGAAGTTGCAAATGCCAAAATGCGAAACTGAAAAATCATAAGGCTCCAGGTCCAGATGGCATACCCCCGGAAATCTTAAAAAATGGTGGGGAGAAGTTATGCCATGTCTTACATTGCCTTATCGTAAAACTATGGAGAAGCAGCAAATTGCCAGAAGAATGGCTTTTAGGTACAATAGTCCCAGTCCATAAAAAGCGTGTATTGATGAGCTGCAAAAACTACAGACCAATATCTTTGTCGAACACAGCTTACAAAGTGCTTTCACATATTTTATTTAATAGACTGAATCCATATTTGGAAGATAAAGTAGGCGATTACCAAGCAGGATTTAGAACGAATAGATCGACAACAGACCAGATTTCCATAATGAGACAAATATTTGAAAAATGCTGGGAAGAAAGCATTGATATACATCTTCTTTTTGTAGACTATAGAAATGCTTACGACCTGCTGAATAAAAGAGCGTTGTGGAACAAGATGAGTGAAATGGGTTTCCCGAAAAAATTAATAGAACTATGCAGAATGACGACCAAAGATTGTAAAACACAAGTGAGAATACGAGAATGCAACTCGATAATATAATTGTAAAGCGCAAGAAGATGTAAAGGAAACCTTTTCCAAAATTCTAGAAAGTTCAGCAAAGTTCAATCTACGAGTAAATGACACAAAAACAAAGTATATGATCGTATCAGAACGAGGAGAACGATTAGGGCGAAGTATCCGCCTTAACGATCATAGTGTGGAAATTGTAGAAAATTTTATCTATTTAGGGACAATGCTTACTGCAGAAAATAACATAAAGGACGACATCCATAGACGCATCGTAGCCGCAAATAAAACCTATTTCGCACTAGTCCCGGTCCTAAAAAACAAAGAAATTTCAAGACAATGAAAAGTCAGACTATATAAAATATTAATCCGCCCAGTCTTATGCTACGGGTCTGAGGCTTGGACATTGACCCAACAAACAGAAAATCAGCTTAAAATCTTCGAAAGCAAGATATTAAGAAGAATATTTGGTCCTGTAAGGGTTAACCAGAACAAATGGCGCATTAGGACAAACGAAGAACTTCAAGAAATGTATGACGAAATTAATATAGCTACATACATAAGACTGAATAGGCTGCGATGGCTCGAATACGTTGTACGAGCTTCAGAAGATAGAATGCCAGCTAGGATTTTTAATGGTAGACCATCAGGAAGAAGAAGAGTAGGACGACCAAGAAATAGGTAGATGGATGACGTGCTAGCAGATATACGAAAATTTCGTACAACAAATTGGAGAGAGCTAGCAACACGTACAGAGACGACTGGAAGAGGAGACTTCGAGAGGCCCGAGTCCTGCAAGGACTGTAGCGCCATTCAAGAAGAAGAGGGGGTAAAACTACCCCCAAATTAAAGTTGAATTTTTAAAAAGATCGAAATTTTTTTTTTGCATTAATATTTTATTTTTGTTGAAATATTATTAAAATATATTGGAAATTTATTCTAACCCCGTTTTTAAGGGGGTTAAACATGCCCTAAATCGAAGCAAAATAAAATATAAATAAAATTTAAATGAAAAAAAATTTCAATTTTTATTCAAACTCAACTTTATTGGTAGTTTTTTACCCCCTTAAGTGTTGAAAATCATTTGGTACAGCTTGATTTCAAATAAAACCATTTAACTTAAAAGTTTTTTTTACCTATTTTTATTGTAATCTTTTTAGTCTTAGTTCAGCCATTTTTGGATTTTACTTTTTACAAAATTCTAGTGAAGTTATGTTAAGCATACCATATTGCCAGCGCCCTTTTGAATTTTCTAACTTTGTCAACAAATTCATTATTTTTGACCTTAAACACTCCTAAATAGCGATTTTCAGTGAAATCGAATGGTATCTAATTGCTAAAATCACGTAAATCGTGAATTTTCAAATTTCAACCACAGATTTGTCATTTGTGACCGCAGAAACCCTCCGATACCGATTTTCAATGGATTCTGAACACATTAGCAAAATTAGCAGTTTCATAAGAATCGGTTTAGTAGAAGTAGTTGCAAAAGCTGTCGCAAGATTTGATGCAAAGCTATAAACAAACAGACAAACAAATATACGAGATCAAGCTAAAAGAAACCATAAACAACAACAAAACTATTTTTCGCAACACGGAAATTAAAAAAAAACAACAAAATTATTTTCTACAACCCGGAAAACAAAACACTACCCTTACGAAAACCCTATCACTGATCATAAGAAAATAGAACATGTTCTAACTTCCAAAAACTCATGTTAGTTTGACATAAGCGAACTCACAGCTAAGGAAAGTCATGAGGTGTGAATTGCTGAATATCGAACCCAGGACTTGTCCTGTGTCAAATCATATGACAAAATCATGACAGTAGGAATTTTAATTTTTAAATTAGAACTGAAAGTCTTTGCAAGTACATTCGAATTTACATATTCGAAAGTTTTTTCGGTTTTATCTAATACGAAATATTTATCGAGATTAAGAATGAACGCATATTTAGTGCTTATTTGATACTTTTTGGCAAAGCTTAGGTGTAAAAGTACTAAAAAAGTACGAAATAGAGCCAATTTTAGCATTAAAATTGCTTATAACTCCATAAATAAAAGCGGTGAAATAAAAAATTGTCCAGACATTATTGATAGAATGATGGTTTTGGTTGAAATTTTAGTTTTGGTTGAAATTTTAGTTAAAAAAAAAGAACCGAATTATGTTGACTCATTGCTCTGGAAGTTGATAGGGTAGAATCTTTACTTTTACAGTTTTAGATAGGTGGGAGTATACCGATACCTTATTCATGAAAATATGTGGTAGGGTTACAAAAATACAGGGTGATATGTAAAACTCTATAAAAAACTTCCAAAGGCCCTGGCGGCTAAACCGTTACGACCCCCACCCTCCCATACGATTTTTTGTTCGTCCAACCAAAACCTATCAACTGCCGGTCGCTTTGTAAACTTAGCGTATACACCCTGTATTATCAATTGTCGTCAAACTTGTTTTGTTGGACGTAAGCGGTAAGAGGAAAAGAAAGAAGTTAGGAAAATTTTCCTCGTGTATGTTGAAAGACAATTCTAAATAAAATATCTTCACTGTAGAAGCACCGATAAAACAATATAAAGAACTTAAAAAAATATTCAAGCTAAAAAAATACCCACTGTCCATCCAACGTAACCGGTGGTATGATGAGATTACGTTGTATATCAGTAATATTAGTAATATCCACCATCCACAATTGAACTTCAGGATTTGCGGTTCCAGGAGTAGGATATCTAACATTTCTAGTTTCCGGGAAGGAACTGCCTGAGCTCATGCCTCCTGCAGCGATAATAGCACCTGATGCCAGCCAAGGATATGTCATCATTCCCACTTTTGAATCGTTGAAAGACGCATACATAAAATGCGTCCCATCCGCTGATGACCACACAGCTTCCGGTTGAGAGAATATCTCTTCTGCAAAAGAAAAGCGTTAAATAGAGGCAGTAACTGTACAAAAAAATTCTCAAACGATTGATTATGTTTCACATGTAGTTGACATACCCTGATAGAGCCAGTCCGGAACACCATTATAGATAACATTTTGATATCCTGAGCTTGTTATTCGTATATCCTCCTCGTCTGACGGAGATTGTCTCAGATATATGTCATTGTCAGCAACGATTATGAGGGACGTTGTATTACCCAACCATGTGGCATATTGAAGTCGTGTCCTTTGTACTTTAGGGGAATCTTTTAATCGAACAGGCATGTGGTGATCGTTTGTTACATCGTAAACAGTGTAGAAGGCTGTAAAGGATTGCCGAAAAACCTGAAAATATGTGAAAGTTATAACAAATCCATTTCTAGATATTAAATCTTTAATGTAGTTCCGATGCTAGACTTCCTTTTAGAAATCCGACTGTTAGGCGGTGCTGGGAGGTATTTAAAGGTCGCGAGGATAATAAATTAAAATAATATGAAATGAGCTTTGCCCTGCAATATTTATTTAACACGCATATTTTAGATTAGAACTGAAAATAGGTCAAGACTAGCGCCTGATGGGTTTGGGATATAACTACAAGTTTTAAGAAGAAGTCCAATTTATCAAGAAGGGATTTTATTTGGCATTTATGAATTTTTATTTCGTAATTTAGTAAGTATATGTTCGGTTTGTTTTTATTGCGGTTGTTTCAAGTTAGTTCCCTTTGTTTACCGGCCTGCATTGTGGGCCTATTTATAAATATTGGTTTGGCTTGTCATAAATTTGCAAGCCGATGAATTCACAATACAAAAGGCTTATCGTAAAGAAATGACACGATTAGCTTTGTTTGTTTGTTTTGATTTCATTCTGGGTTAAGGTTAACCAAAAGAAATCACGAACTTTAACTCCACAAACTAATATAATTATGTGAGGTAGACTACAGTTTGACAAATGTTTAGTTAAAGTAAATATAGGTTTATTAGTTCATATGCCTTGTTGTTTTCCATTTAATACCGGTCTCTTTTGATGCGTCCTAGGTTAGAGAACTGAAAGCAGAACAAAATTTAAATTTCTTCTATATTTAGTTTGCGAGTGGTTTATAATAAATCAATTGTAATTAAACTAAGGTTTTGGAAGCGAAGCTTTTTGAAGTGAAGCTTTTTTACGGACGTTTTAGGCGGAGTAAACCTAGAAAAATCGTCACCGTTAACTTAACTTTTTTTAAAGAAGTACTCCGATTTTTACGAGTGGCAAATTATGTATTAGTGTACTGAGTGTGTACATTGTACTATTGTGTACTTATACTATGTACTCTACACTAGGAATTTTTTACTATGCTATGTACTATGTCATATGTATTAGTTTATTGTGTGTGCAGTGTACTGTACTATAATGTACTTTTGAAGCGAAGCTTTTTTAGCGTCGTTTAATGGGGAGCAAACCTAGAAAAATCGTCACCGTTAACTGGATATTTTTGATGTGAAACATCTATTGGCGGGGTAAGGCCGACTCGTATGCATGGCACCAAGACGGCATGTCGTAATATTTGTCCTGAGTTAGGTTAAGAATTAGGTCAACAGATCAGTTGATTTGAGTCGCGTTGAGTTGAGATAAGTTAAGTTGAGTTAAATTGAGTTGAGTTAAGAGTTGCTATAAATTAAAAGGTCCGTTAAGTTGAGATTTCAGTTTATAGGAGATAGAAATTGAGTATGTGATATGTGATCTGTACTGTGATTATGTACTGTGAATTAAGTGTCATGTAAATATGCACAACTCAGGGCCGTATTTAAGCATAGGCAACATAGGAGCAAAATCCCAATATTCTTCGTTTTTCAGCATTTTGCCCATACTTTAAACCTACATATCTTCTAGACGGAGTCACTCAACTTTTTAATCTTTATATCAAAGCTTAATTTTGTTGCTTTACGATAATTAGTCTAGGAGTAATTGAAGTTTAAGTAAATTGTAAAAAAATTAATTTATTTTTCGTAAACACCCTGTATTTTAGTGGATAGTGGGGATAGCCCCCCTCTCTGGAACAAATTTTTTCTCCAAATACATCCAGGAATCACCCCTGAAAATGTTAGCCAAGTAGTACTGTAACGGTCGGTTATTTACCGAAAGTTTCCCTCTTTCGGATGGTCCCCCGTCTACATATCGGAAATTTCAGGCTTCATGAATAAAATTACTTCACAAAAAAAATTTGGGGAAAACTTTTTCAAATTCAAGCTGTCGAGGAAAAAAAATTGAAAAAATGAAGGGGACGAGACTGAATTTTGGTATTATAGGCTAGGATATATACGGATTTTATAGCTGTTTTTTAAAATAAATCAACCGTCGAGTTTCTCAACGTGATAAATAGCCAAAAAACAGTAGTAATCGAGGAAAAATAATTTGGACGAAATCCGGCTTGGGCAAGGTTGTTAAAAAAATTCATTAAGTGGCCAAAGAGTGGTATTTCCATGTTTAAGCAGTGAAAAATTTTTGTTTTGCAAAAACAAAAAATACCACGTTGTAGTGCTTAAAAAAACGAAGAAATTGAGCCTTATAAAATTTAAATCGGTTGCAAATTGTTTGCAGAAAAAATTAAAAACGGCGAAAAAGTGCCGTTTTCCACTATTTAATTACCGGGCCCCATTTCATCGTAAGGACTTTTTACAAGGCTTAAAATGTAGCATTTTGATACTTCTACAAGTAAAAAAATTTTCGTTAAAAAGTAATCATTACATTTTGCGTTATTAGCAATAATGTAAAAACAGGGACTTTAGTAATATCGCTCCCATTTGGCTAATAATGGTCCTAGGGCGATTTTTCAAACGGCTATTTGTTCGCGAAGATTTTCTCTACAAATCGTATATAATGACAAGTATATCATGAAGGGGTAAGTGCCATAAAAATGCCCCTGAAAAAACGCCTTTTTACGCTCCGAACAAATTTATAATATCGGTAGTATTATAAATCAGTTGAGCAACTGTCATCAACGGTTCGAGAGTGCCAGTTACTGTTTTTTTCCAACCCAAATTTGTCGCCGGTAGTTTATTTCCTAGCCAAGCTTGCACTTGTAGATAAACGCGCAGACAGTGTTGCTTCGCGGCCTCTTCGGTTGGTGGTAGCAGCTCTAATTTTGCCTTGTTCGTGAATGAGAAACCTCTAAATAATATATAACGCAACTCGCTCAGTATTTTATGATCCTTCGCGGTATTATACAGTCCCTCAATCAATTTGATGCCATTTACAGTTATCTCCGACAAACTGGCATCTTTGGAGTAAAAAATATCTATTGCATCTTTAATAGCCTGCTCTCGCACAACTCTCATTATTTTATTTTTACCTTGTCTGTAGAAACAGGATGTAGTGTCACAGCCGGTAAAGGCATGAACAAATGCAATATATTTTTTTAAATCTTGATTTATAATACTATCGATATTATAAATTTGTTCGGAGCGTAAAAAGGCGTTTTTTCAGGGGCATTTTTATGGCACTTACCCCTTCATGATATACTTGTCATTATATACGATTTGTAGAGAAAATCTTCGCGAACAAATAGCCGTTTGAAAAATCGCCCTAGGACCATTATTAGCCAAATGGGAGCGATATTACTAAAGTCCCTGTTTTTACATTATTGCTAATAACGCAAAATGTAATGATTATTTTTTAACGAAAATTTTTTTACTTGTAGAAGTATCAAAATGCTACATTTTAAGCCTTGTAAAAAGTCCTTACGATGAAATGGGGCCCGGTAATTAAATAGTGGAAAACGGCACTTTTTCGCCGTTTTTAATTTTTTCTGCAAACAATTTGCAACCGATTTAAATTTTATAAGGCTCAATTTCTTCGTTTTTTTAAGCACTACAACGTGGTATTTTTTGTTTTTGCAAAAAAAAATTTTCACTGCTTAAACATGGAAATACCACTTTTTGGCCACTTAATGAATTTTTTTAACAACCTTGCCCAAGCCGGATTTCGTCCAAATTACACAGGCACACAAAAAAAAAAAATGTCAAGACCCAGAGGGTACATCCCCCTACCCCCCCGTTTTTGGGGTCGCTGAAACCGAATATGACCATAAAAAAAATTTTTAACTAGCCATTTCCCCGCAACCACCCCCATACACCCCCTTCTGGTAGTTGAAATGTCATTTCTCATACAAAGTCGAGTAGGGTGTGTATTCCTATGTTTTCTGGGCCTCTAAGAACGAGGAAGACTACCAAAAAAGAATTAGACTCCCTCTTTAGTCCCTAGAGTCACTTTACCACCGCCTTACACCCCTTTGTGGGGGTTGAAATGTCAATTCTCATACAAAGTCGAGTAGGGTATGTATTCCTATGTTTTTTGGGCCTCTGTGAACGAAGAAGACTACCAAAAATGAATTAGACCCCCTCGTTACCCCCTACCCCCCTTTCTAATAAAAAATCGAGTAGGGTGTGTATTCCTATGTTTTTTGGGTCACTAAGTGACGCTAGGGGCAAACGAGAGGGTCTAATTCATTTTTGGTAGTCTTCTTCGTTCACAGAGGCCCAAAAAACATAGGAATACATACCCTACTCGATTTTGTATGAGAATTGACATTTCAACCCCCACAAAGGGGTGTATGGCGGTGGTAAAGTGACTCTAGGGACTAAAGAGGGGGTCTAATTCATTTTTGGTAGTCTTCCTCGTTCTTAGAGGCCCAGAAAACATAGGAATACACACCCTACTAGACTTTGTATGAGAAATGACATTTCAACTACCAGAAGGGGGTGTATGGGGGTGGTTGCGGGGAAATGGCTAGTTAAAATTTTTTTTTATGGTCATATTCGGTTTCAGCGACCCCAAAAACGGGGGGGTAGGGGGATGTACCCTCTGGGTCTTGACATTTTTTTTTTGTGTGCCTGTGTTATTTTTCCTCGATTACTACTATTTTTTGGATATTTATCACGTTGAGAAACACGACGGTTGATTCATTTTAAATTTTAAGTTACATATCCTAGGCTATTAGTTGGTGTGTTTTTTCTTGAAGTCCAGGCTATATGTTTTTTAATGGTTTTATTTAGCTTCACCTCGTATATTTGTTTGTTTGTTTGTTTGTTTGGTTCAAATCTTGCGACAGCTTTTTCGTCTACTTCTACTGAACCGATTCTTATGAAATTTTGCCCACACATTGAGCTCCCGTGACAATGCAATCTGACAATTTTGTACAAAAATCAAGATGGCGGCTCCAAGATGGCGCACGAATTTTGCAATTGTGTTCCGATTCCATTGAAAATCGGTATCGGGGGGTTTGTAGGGCCACAAATGACGATTCTGTGGTCAAAATTTAAAAATTCAAAATGGCGGCGCCAATATGGCGGATGAATTTTGCCAATGTGTTCTGAACCCATTGAAAATCGGTATCGGGGGTTTGTAGGGCCACAAATGACGATTCTGTGGTCAAAATTTGAAAATTGAAAATGGCGGCGCCAATATGGCGGATGAATTTTGCCAATGTGTTCTGAATCCATTGAAAATCGGTATCGGGGGGGTTTTAGGGCCACAAATGAGGATTCTGTGGTCAAAATTTGAAAATTCAAAATGGCGGCGCCAATATTGCGGATGAATTTTGCCAATGTGTTCTGAATCCATTGAAAATCGGTATCGGGGGGTTTTTAGGACCACAAATGACGATTCTGTGATCAAAATTTGAAAATACAAAATGGCGGATGAATTTTGCAAATGCGTCCTAAATCCGTTGAAAATCGGTATTGGGGAGTTTTTAATGGTTTTATTTAGCTTCACTTCGTATATTTGTTTGTTTGTTTGTTTGGTTCAAATCTTGCGACAGCTTTTTCAACTACTTCTACTAAACCGATTCTTATGAAATTTTGCACACATATTGAGTTCCCGTGCCAATGCAATCTAACAATTTTGTACAAAAATCAAGAAGGCGGTTCCAAGATGGCGGACGAATTTACAATTGTGCTCCGATTCCATTGAAAATCGGCATTGGGGGGGGGGTATGTAGAGCCACAAATGACGATTCTGTGGTCAAAATTTAAAAATTCAAAATGGCGGCGCCAATATGGCGGACGAATTTTACCAATGTGTTCTGAATCCATTTAAAACCGGTATTGGGGAGTTTTGATGGTCAAAAATGACGAATCTGTGGTCAAAATTCGACAACTCAAAATGGCGGCGCCAATATGGCGGTACGATTTTGGCAATTACGATTTGATATCTGAAAATCGCTATTTGGTGGTGTTTAAGGTCGGAAGTAATGAATTTGAAATTCAAAATGGCGCTGGCAATATGGTATGCATAACAAATCCCTTCACCAGAATTTTGTAAAAAGTAAAATCCAAAAATGACTGAATTAGGACTAAAAAGAATACAATAAAAAAATAGGTAAAAAAACTTTTAAGTTAAATGGTTTTATTTCAAATCATAAGTTGTACCAAAAACTAGAAAATAATTGGAACAGAAACTTGGACCTTCTTGAGATTCTGACGTCTGGTAAGAAATCGTGCAATAGTAGCAGTGCTGTCCTATCATGTCGTATGCCAAGGGGCACTTTGTGTCGCTGCGTCAACGGAGTAAGTAATATTCTGCGACTTTTAACAGACTAAAATAAAAACATGGGGCGCATATAAACCTGTATAACGACTGTATAATTAAATAAGAACGACCTGCCTAGAAAAATGTGTTTCCAAGTCCACCAAAAAAATATTTCAAATGCGCCCCATGTTTTTATTTTAGTCTGTTAAACGTCGCAGAATATTACTTACTCCGTTGACGCAGCGACACAAAGTGCCCCTTGGCATACGACATGATAGGACAGCACTGCTACTATTGCACGATTTCTTACCAGACGTCAGAATCTCAAGAAGGTCCAAGTTTCTGTTCCAATTATTTTCTAGTTTTTGGTACAACTTATGATTTGAAATAAAACCATTTAACTTAAAAGTTTTTTTACCTATTTTTTTTTAATTTTGGAAAATAGCCTAGAAGTTTTTCGTAACAAAAACAAAAACCACCGTGAACGAAACTATGATAAAAGCCGGAAAATTTATAATTTTTAATTTTTAAACCGTTTGTCGGTCGAAACCTTTGATGAAGAGTGACCAGTCCTGCAAAGATTATTGGACAAAGAAAATCATAGGTTCAGACCAGGAACAAATAAACCTCAGAATTTAGGCTGATATTGGGACCTAGGCACTGGCGACTACCATAAGACCGACTGACGTTCTATCGGTCTTGGGTACCGTGAACTAAGGGGAAGCAGAGGAAGTAACTGTGCTGGTGACCCTCCCTCAAGAATGGTAGCAGAGGATTAGGTTTAGGTGCCGTAAAGAAGGTATTTGTAGTTTAATAAGAATACGTATTGCAAGTTTGTATCGACTGAATGGTGCGGGAGATAAAGACCCAACCGGGCCTAACTACTAAATAGGAAAACACACTTATGGTGGCAGCAAACTGGGGATACTCTCGTGAAAGGTGCTTATGTGTAAAGACTGGTTTTGGTATCGTTGAAACACATCGGACCCCAGTAGGGAATGGAAGTACTTCTAAAAGTACTTCTAGAAGTCATTCTGCAGAAGCAGTCAAGTACTTCCACCCAGTACAAAAAAGACATTACATTAACACGGCGATGGCCTAGACGGGGAAGTACTTCCTTTTTCACTTCCATAGAATGGGTTGTAGAAGTACTTCCTTTTTACCTTCCATTGAATGTGTTGCAGAACTACTTACACCCCATTCATTTAGAAGTACTTCCATCCAGTACAAAAAATACATTACATTAACATGGCGATGGCCTAGGCGGGAATGACTTCCTTTTTTCCTTCCTTAGAATGAAATCTGGAAGTACTTACACCACATTGAACTCATATATAAAGCGATTATATTGTACATTTTTGTAATGTAATGCAGATGGTGTGGGAGGGGGTGGATGGTGGTGGTAAAACAAAGCGATTTATAAATTTTATTTATAATGCTGTTTTTAAGGGCTGTTCCAATTTTCAGCAACTATCGAATTATCTCGCAGTCAAATATCTATTTTGACTGGACTATGATTTTATATATTGCTTTTTTGAGAAGTAAGAAAGAAAACGACAAGCTACGAAGTTTTTGAACACGCTTTTTGCGCGAAATCAAATGCACGGTCACCAAACCCATTCCTCTCTGCATTACTATTAAGCCCTTACAGAAGTACTTCTTTGGTATTTAAGACAACACTCAATAACGAAGTACTTCCAAATCTACTTCCCAGAGTAAGTACTTGCGATTTTCCCTACTGGGGACGTACTGAAGGAGAAGACATACATACATATATAGAAGGACTAAGCGTCTCCGAGATATTTTAGTTGTACTATTTATTATGGTGTTTTTTCACATTTGAATATTGACTGTTACTATTTTTTTTATGACAGTTTTCATTTTATATATGTACACAAGTTTTGATTAACTAATTGATGTTACGAGTTTAGGCGTTGAATTACAACGTGCCTCTAAATATTTAAAAAAACAAAAAAAAAATTAATAATATTTATATTTACAATTCCTTTTAAAATTATGACATTATATTGATACGTTTATAACACATTACCCCCTTTTCCAGGAGATATTCACACATCAGTTTATCCTCTTTACTATTTCTTATAAATTGATTAACTTACACATTCTTTTAAAATATTTATTAATTTTCTTATATTATAATATATTTACAATTTCTTATCAATACTTTTAACATATTTACAAATTCTTATCCCTAATCATCAATTAAATACAAATACTTATAATATAGTTACAAATTTTTATAATACTTATAATATATTTACAAATCCTTATAATATAATATGGTTACATTTCTTACGTATATTACACCCTTTTAATAATAATAGTGATGCCTTAAATTACTTTGATATCACTTAAATATTATCGAGAGATTTTGTGTGTTGTACGAAAAAAAGGAATCAGCGACTGGTACCAGAGCGACGATTTGTTTTTTTCCTTTCCGTTGTTGTATTGAAGTTGTTGTTTTGTGGTAATAGTTGGTTGCATCCACATTACATATATTGTAAGGATACTGTTTTTATTTACACTTATCTAATAGTTACTTCAAACTTACCTTCATTTTGTTGTTAATTAATTATATTGTATTGGGCTGTAATTACTGTATAATATATTTGTTATCAATTTCTTTACCTCCACGAGTATTACTAGGCATGACAACCTAAGGGGGTAATTTATCCAGGATGGTTGGGTTGTGTTTTCTCTCCAGGGTTCTCTCGAAGTCGCGTTGAACATTTACAGGTCCACCAGGTCGTTGGGAACTTCCAGCGAAGAATACCTTTGGCTAACCTAGGACAAGAACGATATGAAGAAAGCTCCTTTTTGACTAATAGGTAAGTGGTGAATCATATATGTAGCGTTCCGGTCACACACCCCATGACCCCTACCGTCGAGCTAGCGTATACCGTGTGACCGGCTAATCACCCCCTATCACTATTTCGGAACTAGGGAGGATGGTTGTCTTTCAAAATTTTTATGTCTACCCAAGCATGATGGCAGTAGCCTTGCTGTCATCAGCAAGGAGCTCCATTGTGCCGGTACAGTACAACAAAGGATTTATTGAACGTCTGATGACCTATCTTCTTCTTCTTTAACGGCTCTACAACCGGGATCCGGTCCTGATCTCTCGCAACTGTTCTCTCCACCGGTCCCGATTCTGAGCCGATGTCATCCAGTTTGGCATCCCTATGCTCTGCGCGTCCTGGTCTACACCATCCTTCCAGCGGAGGTTGGGTCTCCCTCGCTGTCGCACCCCATAAGTCTTACCGCAGAGAACTTTCCGAGCAGGCTCATCTTCACTCATACGAGCTAGATGTCCTGCCCACCGGAGTCTACCGAGCTTTATTTTCTTCACAACATCTATGTCGCGATAGCGCTCGTAGATCTCGTCATTGCAGAGTCTCCGGAATCGTCCTTCCTCACATAAGGGGCCAACAATCCTCCGAAGTATTTTCCTCTCGAACACCGCCAAGAGGTTAGAGTGCTTTTTGCTAACTACCCACGTTTCGGATGCATATGTGAGGACCGGCAAGACCATCGTCTTATATAGTAAAAGTTTAGACGTTATAGTTAGATGCTTGGATCTGAAGAGCCTTGACAGGCTATAGTAGGCTTTGTTGGCTTTTAGCAGTCGTGCGCGTATTTCAGGTTCCATGCTATTGTCGGCTGCTACTATTGACCCAAGGTAGGTAAATGATTTTACCACATCAAACTCGTGTTCCTCTACCTTGATTGTGAGACCAATGTTAGGTGTTCTTGCAGACGAGGCCACCATGTACTTTGTTTTGCTTTCGTTGATGTGCAGTCCTAGATTTCCTGCCGCCCGCTCAATCTGGATGAAAGCTTCTTGTACAGCTGTTGATGTTCTTCCAATGATGTCAATGTCGTCTGCGTAAGCCAGTAATTGGGTGGACTTGTGCCCCTTGAAGTCACGCCCGAATCTCGGATCTTTCTCCAAAGCCAGATTGAAAAGGAGGCAGGCCAGACCGTCCCCTTATCGGAGTCCATTATAGATGTTGATTGGTCTGGACAGTGTTCCGGATACCTTTACTTGGCTTGTCACATTGGTCATGGTCAACCTACATAGTCTTGTCAGCTTGTTGGGAATGCCGAATTCTCTCATGGCTTTGTAGAGTTCTACTCTGGCTATGCTATCATAGGCGGCTTTAAAGTCTATGAAGAGGTGTTTGATTGAGTTTTGAAACTCTAGACATTTTTCCATAGCCTGCCTCAAAGTGAAAATCTGATCGGTTGTTGATTTGCCTGGGCTGAAGCCACACTGGTATTGGCCTACGATATTTCTAGCGTATGGGGCCATCCTGTTTTGTAGGATGGCGGAGAATACCTTATACGCGGTACTCAACAACGTTATACCACGATAATTGCTGCACGTTGTGATATCTCCTTTTTTATGTACCGGGCAGAGGATGCCTTTTCTCCAGTCTTCTGGCATCGCTTCCTGCTCCCATACTTGCACAATTAATTCATGAATCGCTTGGTGTAATGTAGGCCCTCCATATTTAACCAGCTCCGCAGGGATGCCGTCTGCACCCGAGGCCTTGTTGTTTTTTAGCTGGGTGATGGCACTACTAACTTCTGCTAAACTTGGTGGTGACAGCATAGGATTATCGTCAGATGTCGGTGGAGCCTCCAAATCCTCAGTTAGCTCGCCATTTAGCAATTCATGAAAGTGCTCTTCCCATCGCTCCAAGATGCCTTTAGGATCGGTGATCAGATTGCCTTCTTTGTCTTGCAGTATGTGCAACGAGGTGTGAATTGCGTCATACCGCGTACTTTTCGGTAGAAATCCCGTGCCTGGTGCGGCCGTCGCTCTCTGTACTATTCTAGTTCACAAACGAGATTTTTCTCCCAGGCTTCCTTTTTTCGTTTGTGAATTCTCTTTTCTGAGCTCTTTATATTTCTCTTCGCAGCATTCTCACGTTCAGTTGCCAGCTTGCATTCATTATCGAACCAGTCGTTCCGATCTTTACGACTTCTGCCTAAGATGGAATCAGCAGTACTAATGACAGTATTTTTAAGGCGAGTCCAGCTCTCGTCGACGCCCGGCATCTCATCCCCAGGACTTGCTCTTCTGACCGCGAGTTCTAACGCCTGACCGTAGCTGTTTCTGGCCATCGTTGCGTAGTGCAGCTGTGTTGATTCGAGCCTGATCAGCGGATACAAAGGTTTTCAGCGTTGTAATGCGCTCTCGGAGCACCATACCAACAAGATAGTGATCTGAGTCGAAGTTGGCTCCTCGGTACGTTCGTACCGTCATCAGACCCGAAAGGTGGCGGCGGTCTATCAATACATGGTCTATTTGATTGCGAGTCGCCCCATCAGGAGATATCCAGGTGGCTTTATGGATATCTTTACGCGCAAATCTGGTACTTGCAACGACCAAGTTCTTACTTGCTGCCATCTCTATAACTCGCTGTCCATTGTCATTAGTGTTCTCATGCAAGCTGTGGGTGCCGACATATTGCCTGTATACGGACTCCCGGCCTACTTTGGCGTTCAGGTCTCCCAATATAATTTTTACATCATATCTGGGGCAGGCATTAAGTTCCCGTTCAACTACTTCGAAGAATTCTTCTTTTTCATCGTCGATGACCTATACAAGTCGCAAATGAGTATTTTAAATCTTTAAAACAGCGATATTTCATGAATGGCAATTCGTACGGGAAAATGTATATCTTTTTTTGTAGATAATCGCATAATCTACAAACTTTGTAAACACTTTTTTATGATAACACTTACCGTTTAAGAGGTATTAGTCAAAAACGATTTTTTTAGGGGGTGGTTGTTTGGGGGTTTGTCCACCCCGCCAAGTGATAACTTTTCATGAGGTTAAAGTACACTATTCAATGAACAAATTAAAAAAAAATATCAGTGTCAGGATTTTTTTTTCATCTTTTCGGAGAAAATATACTTGACCGCCTGGCCTTAATAATGCAAGGTACGATCCAATCGTAGAATAATTAGTCCAGGGAAATTGAACGAAAAAAGGTCCAACTTCGGAAAAATTCCGAGAAACCTGAATTTTAGTATGCACCTTGAAATTAGTGTTCCAAAGAAAATGTCAAAAGCCCCGATCGATTTGAGACCCGGACACAATTCTACGCGGGGTTAAAGGTCAGCAAAAGCGATTTTTTGTAAATATCTCAGCAATGTTCATTTTTACAAAAACATTATGTGAATAAAATTTGTAGCTTAGGAAATTTCCTACAAAAAGTATTTTATAATTTTTTCTTGTAAGGATAACCGTTTTGGAGGTATTTTGATTTAGTTTTAAATTTTATATCTTATACTATTAAGTGAGCAATTCTTGTATATTTGTAAATATTTTCTCGAAAACTGCTCTAACGATTTTCACCAAAATTGGCATTTAAAGGTGTTTTCACCCAATGAGTCTGTTGGGCTTAGTAAAAACTTCCAGAAAAATTTTGTTCTTCGGGTTTTCCTACATTTTTAAAAATTATTGAAAAGATACTTTTCTTTTCAATAAGCCCTATTGAAATATTCTACTGTCACTTTAATAGTTTTTTTATATTTATTTTTGGAAAAAAACTTTTTTTTCACATGTGCTCCGAAAGTGCCTCTTTTCATGCATGTTCTCTTAACCGAAAATGGCGTTTTCCAGACCTCTGCGAGAAAGCCGGCGGTAAAGTATCGAGGCGGGCGGGAAAAATCTTTACCTCCCGCTTTGAGTTACTATGTACTGCCTGCTCCTCATAGTTTTTTAACTTATGAAAAAAACCCAGAGCCTCTCAGATTGCCAGGCACTCTGTCACTTCACTAGGTAACCGAGCCATGCATACCAACAAATATAAATAGCGGTATAAACGCGACACTTTACTGCGTGTACTCGGTGTTATTCAAAGTTTTTAATCAATAAATAAATATGGCTCGGGGCACTTGTAAAAAAAAATACGGTACATATTTCGAGCCTCCTTTCGGCCCTTGATATGTAATCTACTAGTACAATTATCGGACTATAAGTGTAGGACCAGGGGAAACTGGCAAAACTTTCATCTATAAAACTTTAAACTATATTCTTTTACTATTTGGTGGAAAGATTGTTGTTCTTGGAGGAGATTTTCGGCAGTGCTTACCCGTTCAACCAAGGGCCAACCGAAGCGAACTTCTAGATTTGTCTATTAAAAAGAGTCCTTTGTGGCATCATTTTAAATTTTTTGCATAAACAGAATGAAGTTTATGGGTACTAATTAATGAAGTTTATGGGTACTACCTACACAATAATCGATATGACGATAATGAAAGACCGAGCAATTTTAGCTTCATTAAATAAAGTCGCATCTAAAATTAATGCGGAAATCATTGAAAAACTAGAAGGTGAATACAAGATTTACAAGAGTTATGATTCAGTTAAAGATCAAACTGCGGTGATCTGCAATTTAATTCTGAATTCAATTGAAATTGTAGATTTTCCCCGCATGAAGTTAAATTAAAAAAAATACGATAATCATGCTCTTGAGGAATTTAGATATTTCTGGTGAACAAGCTGGAAGAGAAGTGTATATTCCTAGAATAACACTGGATCCAAGCAAAAGTCAGCTAGGATATACAATGGAAAGGCACCAATTTCCAGTTAGACCAGCATTCGCCATGACGATACATACAAAAATCCCAAGGGCAAACATTTGAATTTGTTGGTGTTGACCTAAGAAATTCAGTTTTTAAGCATGGACTGCTATATGTGGCATTTTCCAGAGTTAAAAGAAGAAGTAGCTTAACCCTCCGTCGGGCGCGGCTGGCCTGAGAGGCCAGCAAAACACTTTTTTAGACGCGCCCCCTACCCCTGGCATCAGAGCGGAGTGGCCTTCCCAATAGTTTCTAGACTCGGGACGGTGAGTAGGAATCCCCACCCCAGCCCGCCGTCCCCTTTTACCCGGCTCGCCTAGGCCTCCCCTGGCTTGTGAGGCCGGGTGCGCCCGATTGCGTCATAACTTTCTAAGATGAATTTTTCAAGATATTTTTATTGCAATCGCTCGTTATACTCAAAGTAGGCCTGCTCTATGTAAAGTTCGTCTATATCTTGAGAAATAAGTGGTATTCTGACCCTGGCCTCTCAGGCCGAGTGCGCCTGATGACGATCAAGAACCATCTATCGACAGCAAAATGGCGAATCGTGCTTGATTCCACGAATGTATGGTTTTTGTGTGCGTGCATACATACATGTTTTGACTTAAAATTGATTAGGGGGTGATGCGGGGCTAAAATATATGTGGCCTCTCAGGCCGGGTGCGCCTGATTTTGTTTGGCTCAGAGGCGCACCACGTAAATTCGCTATGCCAGACCTCTTATTCAGCTTCTGCTTTGGAAAACTAAACGTCGGTTTCTACCCACGACTGTGGCGAAAAATGATGGTCCCACGTCAGAAGTATACTATGTACTATTTTTTTGGGGGTTTTTTATTTTTACGGTACTTGGTTCGTCGAATTTTGAAAACGCTTTTGTGTGAAATTAGTAATTTTGCTTGGTTTAGATAAAGCTTCATTCCATTCAATAAACTCGTTCTATTCCGTTCAATTCGGAATATTTGCTTTCGTTAGATCATACCCAAGGATTCCCTTCCGGTGTTTTGAGTTAAAATTGATTAGGGGGATGGCGGGGGGAGCTAAAATATATGTGGCCTCTCAGGCCGGGTGCGCCTGATTTTGTTCCGCTTAGGAGCGCGCCCGACGAAGGGTTAAAAGTCCTTTTACCTAATGGAAATGGTCGCTTATATACACGGAACGTAGTATGGGCGGAGGTATTAAATAATAGGAATAATTATGCTTTGCCACATGTTTACCAAGATGAAGATTTTTTCCTGGAAAATTTAGAAGCTTTTAGTTCAACATATGAAAATCTTTAATTATTTAAAATCGTGTACATCTGTTTAACATTTAATTCTACATAATTTATTCCAATTTCATATGTGTATAAAAAAAATACAAAAGCGTATCTATATGTAAATATGTAAATAATATTAATTTTTAAAAAAAAAATTGAATTGTATTTCACGTGCCTTTTCCCATATTCTTTTAACTGTCTTATTATTTAAAAGATTACAAGAAAAACTTAGTAAAAGATGTCCCAAGATTTCCTTTTAAAAACTATTGCACTAAATGAAACAAAATGTGACTTAACCCAAGCGCAGCCGACCCGGTAAGGGTGTGACACGATCGCCAGGCCGACGAACACACTCTGTGGAATAGTGTGCCCCATGGCACAGGGAGCAATGAAGCATTGGGGAACCCAGGCAGGTTATCCTTCTCCTTCCCCTTCTCCTGGTGGGACATCTCCACAATCGTAGCACCGCTTCCTCCTCCCGAAGTTCCGGTAGCCACAAGTCCGGCACTGCCAGTCAATGGGCCTTCGTCGGTGGTGAACCCCGTGTGCGCCGCCCCTGGGTGCAACGCCTCCGGGGCCAGTCCCTGGTTGAGGGCCCCAATTACACCCGCTGCCAGCTTGCCTGTCCGCGTCTAGGATGGCCTTCCTGCGGGAAACCGCCTCTTCCCTGGCAGCAAGCACCTCTAACCGGTCCAGGTACGCCTCCTCTTGGGCCAACCACCTCCGCCGCAGTTCAATGTCGTCGGGATTCATCTAAAAGAGAAAAACAAAAAGAAAAAGTAGAATGGAAAACAATAAAATAATAATAAATAAAATGTGAAATAGGGTTAAACCCTTTCTCACAAAAGGCAAAACCACCTACCTTTGTCTAAGTCAAAGAACACAATAAATAAACCCGCAACCACTCGCCAGCAAGCGGACACAACCCGATAATAATTCGCCTACTCGGCACAAACGAACTCTAATCACTTAAGAACAATGCCTCTTGCTTCGCGCCGCAGCATTGTTCTTTCCGCCGCCACCAAGGAGTTGTTATGAACGGAAAATCCCCTTTCAATAATTTTGTGACGATGATAATAATCTTTCACCGCTGAACTTTACATCTCGAAGCGAATGTCTAATTATTGATACTGCTTTATCTTTGAATTTAAATCAGGTTAACAGGTTTTATAATTGTATTGGCAGGATTTTAGATTTAGCTTTTATTAGCCCAGATTTGATTTGTAATGCATTTGAAGCGTTTCAGCCTTTAGGTAAGGTTGATATTTTTCATAAACCTTTTGTACTTGATATCTGCACCTATAAATTTGCTTCAATTGCAATTAATGATAGTTCATCTAAATATAATTTTATTAAAGGTGATTATAATGGACTGAATAATTATTTGCAGTCTGTGAACTGGGACAGGGAACTTGAATGCTTTTCTTCTAATCTAGATAATTACTATTCGAGGTTCCTCGACTTGGTTCATGTTGGTGTTAAGCGTTTCATTCCAATTGTTGTTCGTTTGTCTTCTAATCATCCGCCTTGGTTCAATAAAGGTTTGTTGAGGCTTAAAAATGCTAAAAATAAAGCTCACAAAAGTTTAAGGCTTCATGATTGCAATTTAACCAAATTCAAAAGACTTCATAAAGAATACCAATTCTTTCATAGATTTTTATATAATCAATATATCTCAACTATTGAAAATAATATAAAAAATGATTGCAGGGCGTTCTGGACTTACATCAAATCTAAACGTGTTTCGTCCAGTATGCCTGCGTGCATGGAGTTCAATAGTCTACATTCTAATAGTTTGCAAGAGAGCTGTGATCTTTTTGCTGATTATTTTGAATCTGTCTATATTTCCAATCATAATAGTGGTCCTTGAATCATATAAAATAAATAAAAACCTTTTCTAACCATACAAAAAAAAAACCCCGCCACAAGAACTCCGTGCGAAAGTTTAAGAAGCTTATCAACAGATATCAGGTTTCACATACATTTTCCCAACCAAAATGCACAGTTGCACTTTGCGCATTTCGACTCCCGAGTCAATGCAAGGCAAATAACGCGAAAAATCTTCCAAGACCTATCTTATCACACTCAGGAGTCTGGTTTCGTCTGGGATATTTCCGGAGACCAAATGCATAATTGGTGAAACCGTGACTTTTTCTTGGAATTGTTTTTCTTTTTCGTGGCGTGATGTTTTTTTTGGCTGTTTGCGAACCGGTGAATTTTAAGAAAAAAGTGTTGTACGGGCGCGGCCTGTTTTATTATTGAAAAGTGAATCTTATAATTTGTTAAAAGTCTAAAGGACGTTTGCTTATAACCCTTAAAGGAGGTTGTTTAAAAATTTAAAGGACGTTTATTATAACCCTTAGGGGCCATCCATAAATTACGTCACACCTTAAGGAGGAGGGAGGGGGTCGACGAAGTGTGACATTGTGTGACAAGGGATGGGAGGGGTTCTAAATATCGTGACGTCATATTTCAAAATATAATATGTTAACAACCCAAACGAGAACGAAGTGTCTGCTATGCCAGTTATAAATAATTTAAGGGAGTGAGTTCAAATTTCATGGGCTCAAGATGATTAAGTTTGTATCTTTCATTAATATAACTAATCGTTTTTTGTTTTGTTAATTTTTTTCCAATGTTTGATTTGATGTTGATTTTATTAAAAAAATGATTTAAACTAATTTCGGAACTGCTGTTTTAATTTAATAATTGCTAGATGTAAAATTGCAAAATATGTGACGTCACACTAGGGAGGGGGAGTCTCGCAAATGTGACCACCTGTGACAAGGACGGGGGAGGGGTCAAAAAATCATGAAATTCTTGTGACGTAATTTATGGATGGCCCCTTAAAGGAGGTTTACTTAGAGTACTTAAAAGAAGTTTGTTTTCAAGATTAACGGTAAGATAACAAAGACAACTTTTATATAACAGTTTGTTAAAAATAATTAATATAAAAATAAAACAAAATTTGGAGTACAAACAATTAACGTTCAAAAAAGTGACAAAAGTTGCATGCATACGCGACTTGACAGATGTCTTTAATTGCAAAAAGTTAATTGATTATTGTTTTTGTATTTTTTAAGGTCTAATCTAAGTATTTAGTTTAAACATTTAGCTCCTAATTAATTTCATAGATTACCCAGTTCTTAGGTCAGCAGGGGCAGCATTAAAATAAAAAAGTTTAATCGTGTTGACACCTGTTTTGTTCAACAATTATAAGAGAAAAGTTCTAACAAGGAACAGAACACAAAAAAAAACTTTAGAAAAAAATCAAACAAAAATAGGTGTTCACATGAACAATTATTTCAAGTTAAAGTTGTTTTAATTATTCTAATGCGAAGGCCACTGTGAAAGAATTCACAGAAATTAACGCAATTTCAGGAAGTTTCACTCGACAATATCTCCAAAATTACCGCCACAAACCCAAATTTCACTTGACAAAAGCTTTCGATATTAAGATTTAAGTTTTCATGATAGCAGCGTCCTTGAATATATTGCCATCCGATGCAAATGGGAGTGTGCCTCAAACTTCATCAGAGAAGGAACTATAATAATAATAATAATAATAGCAATTTTATTTCGATACAGTACACAAGATATACATCTTTTGGAGTACATAGTTAAAGGGAAAAAAAAAAAAAACAGAATAGAATAAAAAAAACATAAGATTAAAAATTAGAATTCAAAATTAAATTAAAATTAAAATTAGAGTTAAAATTAAAAATAAAATCAAAACTAAAATTAAAGTAAAGATGAAAATTGAAAGTAAAATTAAAATTAAGATTGAAGTGGGAAGTAAGAGAAATAGTGAGATCTAGTGAGAAGAAGAAGATAGAAAAAGAAATGCATGTTTTCTGAATATTGTGGCTGTGCTCATTCTCTGTATATGGTTTGGAAGATTATTCCAGATTCTGAGGGTATACACAAAGAAGGAACGACTACCAATTAGGGAAGTATGAGAAGGAATCAGGAATTTAATGGATCTCAAGGATTGCAAAGGAAAGAGGAAATCAGAAAGGTAGGAAGGGCTTTTAGAATAAAAAACCTTATGTAAGAGAAGTAAAGCCATGAGATCGAGGAATTGAAAGAGGTCACAACCCAGTAAAGAATTTTGGACACCCGACACATGTTCAGATCTTCTCATATAAAAAATGAACCTAAGGCAATCATTAAATGCTACTTTAAGACGCTGACGGCAGGAAGAATCAAAAGAAATATATACCAGCGACCCGTAAAGGAAATGAGGGACAACAAGAGATTTGATAAGTTTGGCTCGAATAGGTGAGGATAACAGACTGCCATGTAGCCACAGTTTGCGAAGTGTGCCATAAATCTTAGAGAGAAGAAATGAGACATGATTACAGCAGGTGAGTTTAGAATTTACAACAATACCTAGGTTTTTGGCACAATCAACGATTGGAATAGCAACATTGTTAAGTAAAAGAGGTGGAAAACTATTCGGAGACAACGAGCGACGACTAAGGAAAAGTGCTTGCGATTTAATTGGATTTAATTTAAGGAAATTACTAGAACTCCATTCATTTATTCGAGACATGGTGCTGTTGAGTTCAGATACACAGAATTCAATCTGATTAGGTGGACAAGAGATATATAGCTGGAGATCATCCGCATATAGATGAAAAGAGCAGCGACGGATAACAGAGGGAAGATCATTAATATATAGGGAGAAAAGTAAAGGCCCAAGAACCGAACCTTGAGGCACACCTGCAGGCACACTTAGGAAAGAAGAAGTAACATTATTATGCCGAACACACTGAGCTCTATTAGAGAGAAGAGAAGAGAAAAGACGAACAGAAGAAGACGAGAAGTGATACAGTTGACTAAGTTTATGGAGCAGTAGCGAGTGAACTACAGAGTCGAATGCTTTGGAGAAGTCAAGAAGAACTAGTATTCCAACATCACCTCGGTCAAGGGCAGAACGAAGATCAGTTGTCACCTTCAATATAGCAGTTTCGCAACTGTGGGATTTACGAAAGCCAGATTGGAGTTTAGAGAGAAAATTAGAAGAATCAAGATAACGCAAGACTTGAGTAAATATAATTTTCTCAAAGACTTTAGCGAAAAAGGGAAGAATGCTAATAGGGCGAAAGTCTGATAAATCAGCGGGGGAGGACTTTTTAGGAATGGGAGTCACAATGGCTTTTTTCCAGAGTGAAGGAACTTGGGAGGTTGTCAGGCAATAATTAAGAATGTGCGTGATCGTTTCAACAATTAGAGGGGAAAGAACCTTAAGAAATCGAGGAGAAATTCCATCATAGCCAACACTATTGGACGAAATGGAAAGCAATATTCCAAGAACTTCAACTGAGTCAACACATCGGAAATTAAAGCCATCAGAACTTAGAGGATTAGGAGAAAGGGGATCAGAAGGGGAAGACAGTGGGAAATTCGGAGGGGATTGAATGAAAGAAGCATTGAGTGAGTTTACATCAACATCAAATGAATTAGGCTCAGAAGTATGAATGCCAAGTGACCGAAGGTTAGACCAAAGTTGCTTAGTGGACAGGGAAGGATCAAGTTTACGGGAGTAAAATTCACGTTTGGCCGATTTGACTTTACTATTGATTAAGTTGCGAAGATTTTTGTACCCATTGAGGTAGCTCAGGATCCTTGTTCTGCGATAGCGTCTGTACAAGAACTCACGCTCAACAATCAGCTTGCGAATTTCATAAGAAAACCAAGGGCAAGTTGGAGATTTACAACGTCTTCTTGTTACTAAAGGGACACATTGATTAAATAGGAATTGGATGAAGGAATTCAAGAGATCAACCTTAGTATCAACGCAGGTTATATTATAGATATCAGCCCAAGGTAAAGACGAAGTAATTTCAGAAAGGCGAGCAAAGTTGATATTATTGAAGTCACGGTATGGAGAAAAGTTAGGCAGGGAAAGAGGGTGAAAAGTGAAACGAAGAGAGAGGAAGAGAATATCGTGGTCAAGATAGCTGGGAGGAGAGATTTGGCTATGTTTTAACACTAAATTGGTGGAGGTAGCAGTGAGAACATCAAGGAGCGATGGATTATGGCAGTTCAAAAATGTGGGCAGTTGATTTAAAATACGCAGATCCAACGACCCCAAGAAGAATTTGAGTGTGTTCGCACGTGCATTGGCCTTCAGCAGATCGACATTAAAATCGCCAGCAGCAATTATGTTATCATAATGACGGGAGAGACTAGATACAAGATCGAAGAAGTTACCAGCAACATCAGAAGTAAACACATTAGGTGGGCAGTAAACACTGACAATAACGCATTTGTCATATGATGATTTAATTTCCACTGCTATAAATTCGAATTGTGAGCCAAAGGATTGGCCTACTACTTTTGAGGAGAGAGAGGAGGTGACATATATTGCAACACCACCCCCAGTACGACCAACACGATCATTCCGATGCAAGCAAAAAGAAGGCAAGGAAGCATAGGAAGATGGGATTTCTGGTTTCAGCCACGTCTCATTGACTACAATAACATGCAATTTTGTGTTATCAAACAAGTACCTCAGTTCATCCATTTTATTTCTCAGGCTTCTAGCATTCATAGTACATATATTCAGCCCTGAGGAGGAGGAGCAGAGGATATTCAGTAGCCTTCCTTCACTGTGCACTCTATCAGAGAAATTCATCAATATGTAATGAGCAACAGAGCCACATAAGCAGAATAACACATGCAGAAAATGAATAAAGACAGTAAAGAGAAAGGAGAGAAAAATAGAAGAAGAAGAAAAGACGAAATTCTTAAAGCTAACATTATAAAAGAAATATAAAAATCAAAAATATAGGTGAAATTAATATAAAACAAACAAAATTATATATATAGAATAAAATAATAGCAAATCAATAAAGAAGAAAAGAAGATAAACAGCAATATTACTCAGCTCAGCTCCACGAAGACAGCGGGAAATTCAAAGTATTCCATGGAGAATTTAAAACTTAAACTCACAAGGAAGAGCCGACAACAACTTCCAAATCCAGAGCCGAGGTGACTCTGCGTGGCTGCTGTTTACAGTCCTGCTGAACATAAACTTGGCCCCGTCTAGTAAAAACTGAAGTCACGAGATTCCTTTTCAAAAGTTTTCGTGCAGTTTGATATATATCATTGTTTTTGGACGTCAGACTTTCAGTCACCCGGACAACGCTATCAGAGGCGAACCCTAGGTTTAGTTTCTTCAGCGTTAGAGTTCCATGCTGACGGCTTTTTTTCAGAAACTCCAGCTGCTCGTTGGCAGACGGAAATTTGACAATCAGTAATGAGCTCACTTTCCTGCCAGTCCCAGGCTGCGAAGGGGTACCACGTTTCTGTTGCGGACGGAAAACATTAATGTATGGGGAGAGATCATGCCCAATAGTGGAAGCAACAGCGCTCAGAATCTGCCTGGGATTCTCACCATCACTCAACGGGATACCCCGCACGACTAAATCTTGGAGCCTAGACTGGCGACGAAGATCCTCCAGTTCACTCGAGACTGTGGCTAGGTCATGTTGCACTGTCTCAACCTCGTCGCGCAATTTACCAATTTGATTGTTAAGTGTTCTGCACACCTCGTCGATTTGCGCCGACATGCGAGACTCGAGCTGTTTAATTCTCGCATCAAAAGCAGCATACTGTTCATCAAACAAGCGACTGAAGCTTGACGTCAATCTCTTTTCCAGGAGCTCAAGGCTATGATCGGGGGCAGCTATAGAAGTAGACCTAGGAGTTTTGCTGCTGCTGGTGTCATTACGTCTGCTTTCGGGGGTATTGCTCCTAACAGGATTGCTGTCAGCAACTCCTTTGGTAGTCGATCGAGTTGATTTCGACATTTTGATGTTTTTTATTTTTTTTTTAGTTTTTATATTTTAAAAAAAAAAAAACAGATGTAACAGAATACCAGAGCGCACTACACAAGAAAATTCACGGCTTCAGGATAGCGTAATATTAAAACTTCGAAAGAAGACAAATTGAAACTTTGAATTATGAAAAAACACCGGAAAATTTAATATAAAAATGGAGCTTTGCAAAACACGACTAGTAGTTTCTCATGTAGATGTTAGATGAACTCTGTATATCTCTAAATTCTTCTGTCGGAATATTCAAATAAACCTTCTACAAATATTGCAAGGGGTTTCAATTCAATGATGATTTCCTTTGGCTAGCACATTCTCGAGCTGGTCTGGATTTGTTATTCAAAATAACGAATCGAATCGCCGTGAAAAACCATAATAGTCTCCAAGCACAATGGCAAGCTGGTTTCTTTTTGCTATACTAACACGTATCCCCGGTGCGTTTCTTTGAAAAATGAAATTGTAAACCAGTGACTGCCTAGCAACGAAACCTTGACGAGTAATATTACCACTGCCAAAGAAATTGCTCCTGTAAGTAAGGTAAGTGCTTTGATTGAAGAGCCTGTGTATCACCAATAACTAAAAGGTGTAGGTTTATGTACTTAAAAACGCAAAATAAAATAATTCTCGCAAGCATATCTAAAATTGCGGTAATTTCCGAAATGCTGTAACGTAAAAATTTAAGTTACACTAAAACCCGTTTGAAAAGCTTCTGATATGAACTTCCTAAATTGTCACACATCCCGAAGGCATTAGGCTCCTCTTATAGGGATCGATTTGAACAGATATCATAGATTTTATTGGCAACAAACTTCTACAACATTTTGAACACTCCTAGATATCGGCACGCACACAGAGAAAATCGTGCAATTCAGATAATCATTTTCGGTTGGGAATTTTTTCCACCCGCAACATTAATTTAAGCGGAAATGAACTTTCAAATCGCCATCCTGTGTTGTGCTTTGAATACTAAATAGCAACCCTTGCAAATTCCTGCTACATACTTTTGACGTCACTGTCAAAGTGCCTCGTCGTCATGACATTGACATGAGAAAAATGACAGCAACGAAGGGAAGTTTTCGTGGCTCCGTAGAGCTTGGGTACTAACTGCTGAGCTTCTTCATGTACTGGCATTTGCTGAAGGCTCGGCAGTCTTAGAAGCATTTAACCGCACCCTTATCTGGTATTTAGGGAAAAAAAATCTCGGAGACAAGTAATGAATGGTGGCGTAGATACTGCTTAGAGATGTGGCGAGGAGTACCTTACTTTACGAATCTTAACACCGCTTTTGTTTTTACAAAGTTTATTTATGGTGAAGTGCTTGCAAAGTTAATTCCGATTGATTATAAATTCCTGCGGACCGAGTACCTATGACAGCGGAACGGACAAATTATAGCCGAACATCAATAAATAGGAAAGGCTCTGTCCACACCCCACATAAGTGTCGATGGAAGTGTGTCAGCGAACTTTTAAGCACTACAGTGATTCGATGAGTCATATTGAATCCTGTTAAATGATGTAAACTGCGAAGGCGTCCAGCGTAGACGTCATTGAAATATGGATGGAGGCTTCAGTCCCATTCTATTCTATTCGACCGTACCGAGCTGAATGTCCGGAAGTAGTGCGGAAAGCTCATTAGTTGATGACACCACGGTGTCCTTGGAATTCCATTAGGTAATCGACGCCGACACGCAACTATGTTTTTGACGTTCTGCCTCGTTACGAAAACAAAAAAAGGCCTAATTTAAGCATGTAGTGGGGGGTTACGTTCGATGGTGTGGCACTGCCCAAGATTAAACTTGAGAAACGAATTTATGGGAACTTTATGGGTTATATTTATGACGTTAGTCATGCCACGAGGGGCGCGCTTTTGCTCAGCTTTTAGCACAACGATTTGTGACAATCAATGAAGAGGACAGTTTAAATGGCAGCAGGGAATCAATTCTTGAAGAAAAACATTTAATAAGATATATGTACAACATATGTTATTATAATTGCACAGAAAATTAGCATACATTTTACGTTCAGTAACAATAAGAGCACATAGAAATAAAGAAGAGAAAGATCCGAAATCAAAATGTTCAACATATTTTATCCTGTAGGTATATACTAGTACACTCCTGCAAAAAACGATAGGGACAAGTAAATATTTACTTGTTTTTTTATAAATTGACAGTGAAAAGAAGGAACTTTTTTGTTTATTTCTAAAGCCTTTTATTGAAAGTATTTTAGTTATCTGTTGTAACTAACGGTAAAGAAAATTATTGAAGAATTGTGTTGTAGAACCTGTGAATAATTATAGGGACGAAACAATTTTTTTTTAATTTAGAGATTTTGTGAAATAAAATAGCAACCCACCTTTTGACTTGGGTACTAATAGTGGGTTTTGTTCCCATTTTTCTGAATAACTTCCTTAAAGATCCTTCTTTTCGCTGTCAATTTATAAAAAAAAGTAAATATTTACTTGTCCCTATCGTTTTTCACAGGAGTGTATATATGTATAGATGTTTTCAAACTCCGTGACACAAAAAATTCGAACAGTTCTGCGCACCTTGTTGCCAAATTTTATAAATTTTGTTCTATCATTTCCCCTCTTTTCATTTAAAAAGGCAACAAACGCAGAAAAAACTCAACAAAATTATTTGGGAAGGGATGCGCGCATGCCGAATGAATAAAGTTAAGTTATCTTTATATGTATTGAGCAGAGCTTTTAAATACATGTAAAAACCCTGCTCAACCAAGTAAATCTATCCATCATAATAAGCATAATTTTATTATAATTATGAGAAATATTTCTCATCCCTAAATTTATAATAATTAAAAAAAAATGCTGAAAAATCCTTTTTTAAATTCATGAGCATTTTCATTCATAAATTGTGAACTCTCCGCAGCCGTAAGCAACGTAACCTCTCCTGGCAGAAGCGCCCATGCGACTGGCCGAAAACGTCAACAATCCTAGTATCAAAGTATTAAAAACCCAAATTGCGTATTTTTTAATAGAAATTGCTACAAATTATTTCTGTAGCAAATATGTAAAATACAAAAACCTGAAAATTAAAAAATATATAAAAAAGGATGCTTTTCATTTATAATTTGTAAATTAGCAATACGCAGTCGCGATTGATTAAATGACAGCAAGTGATTTTATAAGGAGGAGGAGGAGTCAATTCTCGCTCACTTTTTACAATATACAATGGTTCACAAAATTATAAGAAAAATAAAAATTCAATTTTAATTAGAAAAGTGTTTCCTTTTGAATAAATTATGTTTAAAATAGTTTCTTCGCATTTTTATTTTACTTACGGTTAAGAAATATTTATATTCGATCTTCAAATTTCTATCAATTATTCAAATAGGAAAATATAAATTTCGTTTTTCGTTTGAGATTTTTTAAGCCACTGTGGTATATACAGAAGCTCTAATAAAAAGACAGAGTCGTCGTAATATTTGCAACAAGTTGTCAGAAAGTATATGGGAATTGCTGACAGTTCTTCTGCGTGCGCCTTTGGCTTCCTATTTTGGAGCTTAATTTCTCAATAGAGAGGAAGAAAAATTATCTCCAGCTTTTAAACATTTTTAAGAGCTTTTTACCCCAACATGCGTCAAATGTCACGGCGTTTGAAAACATCTAGATGTTTTCAAACTCCGTGACACAAAAAATTTGAACAGTTCTGCGCACCTCGTTGCCAAATTTCATATATGTTGTTCTATCATTTCCCCTCTTTTCATTTAAAAAGGCAACAAACGCAGAAAAAACTCAACAAAACAATTTGGGAAGGGATGCGCGCATGCCGAATGAATAAAGTTAAGTAAATTTATATGTATTGAGCAGATCTTTTAAATACATGTAAAAACCCTGCTCAACCAAGTGAATCTTTCTTCATAATAAGCATAATTTTATTATAATTATGCGAAATATTTCTAATCTCTACATTTAAAATAATAAAAAAAAGATGCTGAAAAACGTATTTTTAAATTCATGAGCATTTTCATTCATAAATTAAGAATTCTCCGCAGCCGCAAGCAACACAACCTTCCCCGGCAGAAGCGCGCATGCGACTGACGGAAAACGTCAACAATCCTAGTATAAAAGTATTAAAAACACAAATTGCGTATTTTTTAATGGGAATTGCTACAAATTATTTCTGTAGCAAATGTATAAAAGCCTGAAAATTAGAAAATATATAAAAAAGGACGTTTTTCATTCATAATTTGTAAAATTTTTAAATAATGATTAACCCGCAGTCGCGATTGATTAAATGACAGCAAGTGATTTGATAAGAAGGAGGAGGAGCCAATTCTCCGCTCACTTTTTAAAATATACAATGGGTTACAAAATTAAGCAAAGATTAAAAATTAAATTGAAAATATGCAAAAGCAACATTGTTTTCTGTTTCTTTAAAAAGTCAGTTTATTCATCATAAATTTTAGGCCAGGTTATCACAGCCTATCTTGCGGGAAGAATACTTGTTGTTGTATTTGTATATAATCTTTCCGATACCTGAAGCAGAAAATCTTAGTTTTTCCACGTTACCTAAGAAACGTTTTTCAAAAACCAAAACATTTTTAAAACAATAAAATTTTATTATTCTTGTAAAATGAAAAAATTAAGACATTTTATAAAAAAGGTTTGCAAAACAATTCCTTTAGTTATAAATTTACCTGTCGGTGGGCGTTTATTTCGAAGGGGTATTCAATTTTAATGGGAGCGTATGGTTTTCCAAGAATATCGTTAACGACTGCTTAAAAAAAGTGAGGGATTTTGCAAATATGTATATATAACTCTGCAAAATTAATCTACTTCATTGTTATTTTATTATTCTTGTGACATGAAAAAATTAAGACATTTTATAAAAAAGGTTTGCAAAAAAATTTCCTTTAGTCATAAATTCACGTGCGTTTATTACAAAGGGTTTTTTAATTTTTATGTGAGCTTATTATTTTCCAAGAATATCCACTTATCCGTTATCCACTTCTTAAAAAGTGAGGGATTTTGCAAATATATATAACTCTGCAAAATCAATTTACTTCATTGTTATTTTGTTATTCGTGGAGTAAATATGGAAAAAAAGAGCAAAGAACGTGAATTAATTTTTCGTGCGTTTTGTTTTTTGAAAAAAATTCAAACGGTAACCCATTTAATGTCGCTGCACAATTTACTACTGGAGCAGGACAGGTAAGTTTTTTTTTAAGTAAACTTAAGTTTTAATATAAATATAAAATTGCAGGGTTCCCAGAATGTTGTACGAATAAGCACGCCTTATCCACAGCCAAGTACGTCAAGAGCAGATTTCGTATCACCAAGGAGAAAAAGTGCCAAACGTAGGCCTTCAGGAAGTGAAATGGATGATTTCAATTCTGATGTTGTAAGAAGAATAATAGATTCATTTCATCTTAGTGAAGGACGACTATGCACTATTCACCTGTTACGAGAAAAGCTCAGACAGCAGCTTAGTTATGAAGGCAGTGATACTTCTTTGTGGAGATTGATAAAAAGACTGGGATATCAGTGGAAAAGTATGCCGGACAATAGAGAGGTGTTAACAGAAACCAATAGGATTCGTCTTTTGCGGTTGAAATATCTATGGGGAGTAAAAAAATATCGAGAAGATAATCGTCCCATAGTATATATTGGTAAGTAAGCGTTCTTGTTGACCATAATTATAATATAATATGCATCTCCATTTCCTATTTGTGTTATTATATTAACTATAACGTCATATTTTATTTCCAGATGAAACTTACATCCATACAACGCATGCTGCAGCAAAAGTGTGGATTTCACAAAATCTGAAGGAGGGACCCAAGAAAGCGCTATCAAAAGGCGCCCGCTTCATAATTGTTCACGGAGGAACCGCAAATGGGTTTATCCATAACGCACTCCTGATTTTCAACATGACATCAACGACATGAATGCGGAAAACTTCAAAAAATGGCTGACGGAGAAACTACTGCCAAATTTGCCTATGCATTCAGTTGTTGTTTTGGATAACGCTGCATATCACAATGTCAAATCAAGCAAAATTCCTACCTCTGCAAGTCTCAAGAGCGAGATGATATCTTGGCTTACAGAGAAAGGAATTTCGTTTGAAAACAATTCTACAAAAAAGGATTTGTACGACGTTATATGCAGACATCGAGAGCAACATCTTGAATATAGTATAGATGCAGTTTTGGAAAGTCATGGCCATTCCGTTTTGAGGTATGAATTAAAAAGATAAAATTATATTTTCCAATCTTTTACTAGCTTTTCCTGTTCCAGGCTGCCACCTTATCATCCCCAATTAAATCCCATTGGATTGATCTGGGGTATATTAAAGAGACGAGTTGCACAAAATATCGAGTACAAAGAAGCTAAGCTTTTAGAAATAGTACATAAGGAGTTTTCAGCTATAACGGAGGAGGACTGGCGAAATAGCTGCAGGCATGTTCAGGAAATCGAGGAGGATTATTTGCGAAAAGAGGGTATGTTTTTCAATTCAAATAGAATAATAATTAATTTAGGAGAGGACTCTGATGTCACCGATGGAGATGAAGAATGGTAAAAACCCACACAAAATTTAAAAATTTGTACTTATATTAACAATTTTAATAAAATTTAAGAAAAATATTTAAATTATGTATTATTTGTTTTCCCTTTTCTGTCAATGTCAATTTTATTAAAAAAAACTGTTACTTTTTAAATAAATAATGTTTAAAATATTTCCTTCGCATTTTTATTTCATTTACTGTTAAAACTTCAAATTTCTACCAATTATTCAAATGGGAAAATATAGATTTCGTTTTTCAGTTCAGATTTTTGTGGTATATACAGAAGCTCTAATAAAAAAACAGAGTCGTCGTAATATTTCCAACAAGTTGTCAGAAATTATATGTGAATTGCTGAGAATTCTTTTGCGCGCGCCTTTGGCCTTCTTTTTGGGAGCTTTTTTCAATTAGAGAGGAAGAAAATTGCTCTCGAGCTTTTAAACATTTTTAAGAGCTTTTTACCCCAACCTGCGCCAAATGTCACAGCATTTGAAAACATCTATACGCAGAATACTCCCACCTATCTAAAACTGTAAAAGTTAAGGTTCTACACTATCAACTTCCAGAGCGATGAGTCATCAAAATCAAGTTTTTTAACTAAAATTTCAACAAAAACGACATTTTTCTCCAAAAAATACGTAGTTAACTAATATTTTTTTTGCAAAATTGGAAAACTTAGACAATTTCCTATGAATAATGTTCGGACAATTTTTATCCTACGGCCTTCATTTTCGAGTTATAAGCAATTTAATGCAATAATTGGCTCTTTTTCGTAATTTTTCACCTAGCTAAGCTTTGCCAAAAAGTACCAAATAAGCACCAAATAAGGCCCATTTTAACATCAAACTTGCTAATAACTTCAAAAGTAAAAGCCGTAGGATAGCAATTGTGGGACATTATTCAATGCAAATTATCAAAGCTTTCCAATTTTGGAAAAAAAATATTAGTCGTTTTTGTTGAAATTTTAGTTAAAAATATGAAATTTTGATTTTGATGACTCATTGCTCTGGAAGTTGATAGGGTAGAACCTTAACTTTTACAGTTTTAGATAGGTGGGAGTATTCTGCGTACGCTGATACCACAGACTTAACTATCTGTAATACAGATGTTCCGCTTCATACAAAATTTTGGCACCAGCAAATTGCTGGGTAGGATTTATAATAAATCCTAAGGCGAAGCTTTAGGATACACATTCCACAAAGCTCTCCGCGCATTTCCTCAAGTTCTCTGTTGATAGACAAAGGAAGAGAGGAAGGGCAGGGTGGCTTCGGAACTTCGTTCCACACGGACGAAATGTATTTTTTCGCCTGCTCCACCCCTCACTCACTTTGCCGAGACAATTTTTTTGTTCTCACGCGCAGGATGGATTTTTTTTCATAGCCATTATGGCGGTCATGATTTTGTTTTTTCTTGCTTTTAGGCGTATATGAATATTTCTCAATGAAATGGAATATTCTTTTTAGATAACTTTTTATGTTCAAGGCCATTTCGCTTCATTTCGCATTTCCCGGTCTTTGATAGTTGTTCGCGGCTTAAGATTTCTGGTGCGCGGGGCATAATCTATTTGATTTGTATTTGAGCCAAGGGCTCAGGCGCAGGGCACCGCCGCCGCGCCGGATGTATTTTTTAATTTCCAATTTTTTAATATGATTATTTGAAATGATGAATTGTCGCAGGTCATGATTTTGCTTTTTTGTTGCGTGCAACCATATTATTTTTCCGATGAAATGGATATTCTTTTTAGATTACTTTTCGTATTTAAGGTATTATGCTACATTTTGTTTCCGGCCGTAGATTTCAGGTGCGCGAAATATAATTTATACTTCGGAATCGAATAAAAAAAATGTTTTACAAATTAAATTTATTTCTTGAGTTTATAAAATTGAGCAACTCTAACTTAATTCTATATTAATTATGCACCTAGCAGGTGAAGGCTAATTATGCTGATTTCTAGATTCCTATAGATTGTGAAAATCTTTATGGGTCAATCTTCTAGACTACCGGATCTGGATCTGGACGAGCTTCCTAATTGGGTCGGTCTTAGGACATTAGGTCATCGTGAGAATATACTAATGTACGTAGGGCTAAGAGGTGGTATCGGTAATTCACGCGACATAATCGATTTTATTGGTTGAGCTTAATTTGGGTTCCGGTAGGTGGAAGTAGATTGCTGGGTTTTCAGATCATACATATTCGGATATTGTTCTGAAAACAAGGATAAGGATTCAAGTTCAATATATTGTTTGGATGTAACAAAGTCTACAACTTTTGTTTTCATAATTAAACACATAGGTCACATCACTAATTCTTATTAATAAGTTTCAATATTAATTTTGGTATATATGTATGTATGTATGTATTTATAAGTGGGGCTCCAGACTTAACCGGCTCCAAAAAAAATTTCCACTCGTCTAGGTAATTTATAATAGGTAATTTAAGGTGGGGTAGGTATGGGTCAAAAACAGCCGGCACACAGAATATGATGAAGAAGAAAGACGCGTCCGGGTCGCCGCGTCTTTCACTTCTATCCTCTGGTGCCGGCTGTTTTTGAAAATAAAAATGGCGTCGAATGAATGCTGTAAGAAAAAATAAATATTTGAAAACATAGATTTTATTAAACGGAGACAATGTTTATCATTTTAATTTTTTTTACATCAAAAGTAAATGTCTAATGATGATAAATGTACAAGGATTTTTTTTCCGTACGTAGTGTAAATACTACAAATTTTTTAAAATTTGAAAAATCTCACGTGACATTGAGGGGGGGAGGGGGTCGAGCCAAATCTCACGACATCTCACCAAGGGGGTAGGGGGTAGGTCGAAAAATCGCCAAAAACGCCTCACGTAATTTATGGATGTCCCCTTACAGAATTTAAAATTTTATGTTTCTCATGTCCATACAAAAATTCAGCTTTCCCGGAATTTTTCCGAAGTAAAATCTCTAATTCCCCTGGACTATCCGAGAAAAAGGCAAAACTGTCAGGGAAATTGGAAAAAAATTAAGTTTAAGCAAAAGTACATATGGGGCATTCTGAAACAGTACAGAGTGGAAATTCGCATCGTTTCAAATCCACAAAGAGGGCGTCCAAAATTACTAAATGAAGAAGATGTGGCGAAAATCCGAAAATAAGTATCCCCAAAATAAAAATATTTTTCGTTTATATTTCCTTCAATAAACACCAATTCTCCAACACTACTTGCCGACAAACAACCCCATACCACAACCTCCACCGTGGTTAATTGTTGGCTGCAAGGTTTCTTTTTTAACTTCTTCATTGGGCTTCTCCATTGGCCGTCCAAGAGCGATGTAATTTATTGTGAAGAAAGGAAATCCTGTACGATTCGGTCAGTATATCGAACTCATACAGCATCCACCAAACTTTAGCAAAGTTCAAACACAAGGTCATCGTCCGCTCCTTTAACACCCTCCAGACAGGTATTAATCTAACCTTTCCTCTTACTAAAGCTTACTACTACACATCGCACCATGGCCAGAACGAAATGACGGACTGACAATATAAAGGGTGTCTACTTGAGACTCTTTAAAATTATAAAAAAATGTCTTAAATTTAAGTTAGAACAAAAACGCTCTTCGTATTACTAGCAAATCTCAGCTTCTACCTATAGGAAATTTTCACTAAATTATTGAGCAAGGGTCCCAAAAATGACAAAGATAAATCTAAATAAAAATTTCGCTTTTTTCATTTCTCATAAAATAATTCCATTCAAGATTTTCAGAAGTGGCAATCAACAAACGGAACCACTTGTTCAATTCGAAAGCACTGCAATCAATGCCACTCATTGTTTCTATTATATTTAAAATGATAAAGTTTGCGTGGTTAAATAAAACCAAAATCTGTTTCTAATCACGTCACGTACTTATCTTATCTAAATTCCGTGCGAAGTGAAATTCTATTTTTAGAGTTTGAAAAACTGAAACCCCATAATCTAATGAGTTGAAGAGATTTCAATGAAGAATGCAAAGTATTAAGTTTCTGGCGACAAGCAGTGAGTGCATAGAATATACATATAAATTCAATAAAAACACCGCAATTATTAATCAACAGCGCATGACTGATTCGCTTTAAGCTGCACACGCATCGATCTGTCGTGGACAACCACCGGCGACCTGACAGATTGTGTAATGTCTAGACTCGTGTCGGGTGACGAACTTTATAACTTTTGGGAAAATCCCCCCGACTGGCCGGTTTTATTACTTCCTTTAAAGAAATTGAAAGCCGGAGCGCAATGATCGGTGCATGCAGCTGTCGCTGTCGCTGTCATAAATCGGGCGTAGTGTATAGACTCAACGTCGATATCGCAGCCCGATGATTGTCCCCGACAAATTGATTCGTCTGTAAAGGCTGTTATGGAGATTGAGTAATTTCCAGATCGTGGGGCTTCCCGCGATGTCAAAGCTGACTGCTATCTGGTACGCTGCTGATAATGAGAGTTTTTAAACAAAAAGAGGTTTCTTACTGGGAAAGAATTGATTGCACAAATTAACTTATTCGAACATAGCACGCCGCTGCGACAACATGGAAATCGATGTGCCGGCGAAACAGTCATGGGCCGCAACGGCGGAAAGAGTGTTCAACTTAATAAACCACGTTTGCATAGGATTTGTAGCAATTTACATGACTTACGCCTGCTTTAGGCATGAATTGTCAGTGACGGCAATTCATGCCTGGCTTTGTGCCATCGGAGTAATCATTAATCTTCTTAACTAATTTTGTAATTTCGTAATTTTTTTTATAGTATCAACTTTTAATGGCGCAATCAATCTTGTGCCTTTATTCTGGCAATATCATGTTTTCAGGTTATTCCAGAAAAATAAAGACCACAGCTCATTGGATACTCCAAACTGTAGGATGTGGATTGGCTATCAGTGGAGCAATCTATAAAATTGCAACCAAAGATGTTCACTTCAAAAGTGTTCACGCGATAACAGGTAAGACTTGAAAAGGTTTTGTTAAAAAAATGGTTTAACTTTTAAAATTTTAGGATTAACCGCTACGATATTGTGTAGTTTTGGCCTGTTGAGTGGGGTAACTGCCCTATTCTCAGTAGAGTGCCGTAAAGTATTAAGTCCTTTGTTGAATAAAACTTTACACGTATTTCTGGGTATGTCGGGATTTACAATAGGAATGATCTCCTTATTTTATGGATACAGCACAGGTTTCTTTAAAAGAAATGCAGACCCAACACTTAAAGATATTTTACAGGTTTTCACAATTTTAACACTTCTATTAACATTAATAGGTCCAATTAAATCTATGGTGCAAAAAATAAGAGTCATTTTCAATGGTGATTAGTTGATTATTTTTAAGAAAATTGTATGTTGATATAATTTATTGTGCAAATTTATGATTGAAAATAGTACGTATCTACGTTTTAGATAAAGTGCATTGTTGAAAAACGCCCTCTTTGGGTAATCACTTGCAATATTGTTTTGTAATTTATTGTGAATATTAAAATTTTATTGTAGGAGTGACTTTATTATTGTAATGAGAATCGAATTCTGTAGTTCTCCTTGTTACTACTTTAAAAAAAATTAAAGAAATACAAACATAATTATTTAAAACAACTGTAAATAGATATACATACATATGTGATTTTTGTTATCTAAATTAAATAGCTTTAAACTTAATTATAATGTTTTTATGTGCAAGGCAAACAGGCGAACAAAGAACTTTTAGTATGTAAAGGTGTGAATAAGACAAAGTTCTATATCCCGTATAAAAATTAGCTATTTATCTCAACAAATCAATAGTTTTCGACGAATTCGAAAAAAAAATTGGCTGGGTGACAGATCTCCATAAAAATAATTTTTTTAAAACATAATCCTTTACCAAACCCTATCAACAGCCGGCTGATTTGTAAACTTAACAAATACACCCTGTATATGTCTTTTCCGTTTAAAACAACTGACTATAAAAGATCATAAGCAATCTTCAGCTTGCCTTTAAAGAGGGTATTTACACGGGTATTAATTCAACTGTTACCGAACCGGTTTTTCATACATTTCTCTCTTGTCCTTTCTCTATACCTCTATCCTAAAAAACCGGTTCGGTAACAGTTGAAAGAATACCCGTGTCGATACCCTCAACGTCAGCAATCGTCATGAATTTTTAATTCTTTTTAAACCCAAGCACGTTAATTCGTTCTGTATTAATACATAAAAGCGGAGTTGCCAACAATATGCCACTTTTTAAACTCCCAAAACTATCTTTAATTTGGATTTAGGCAATTACTTTATGTTATTAAGGCATGTTTTTCGATCAGTACCTACACCAGTTCAGTTAAACAGCCCATAAAACCAAAGACGTAGAATTATTTATTTCAGTTTGGAAGTGTTAGTGAATATTTAAAGGTGAAAGGTGATATGTTCACGTATGGGCACTTACATTTCGAATACATCCGTAAATTTCCTGATAGACCCATACCTGACGCCAGAGTATTCACAGGAACATTTCGAACACTTCGGAAAACAGGTTCAGGATTGACATAGAAGAAAGGACACTGGAAGCTGCAAGAAGTAATCCATCAATTAGTAGCAACAGCTTGTCATTCTAGTATATCTCTAGATGCAAAATTTGGAGGAGCATACATGCAGAAGGTCTTCGTCCATGCCATTACAATACCTGTGCAAAGACTGCCATCTGACGATTTGGACAAAAGGCTGGAGTTTGCTGGAGAGGCAATTCCCGTTAAACTCAGTTTTTGGAAAAGTATGCGACCTAAGGATTTAGTTTGACCTTCTCGGGGGCCGCACAGTGGGCCAAAACGACTTGTTGGCTATCAAAAATCTGTAACTTTTGTTGTGTTAAAGATATCATAATGAAACTTTGGAAAATAAATATTGACATAATTACCTTTTAATTGATAAAAAATAGTTCAATTGGTTTACAGGGTGCCTCAAAATAAATCAACAAAATTTGAAGTAGTCAATAAATGAATTATTAATGTTATTTAAAAAATTTAACGACATTTTTAACTTAATCTTTAATTATTTTATTATCTCCATAATTAAAAAAATTTTTTACTAATATATACAAAAAAATAAAAATTATGGTATACTCAAATACTAATCAATTGGCACACTTTCAAACATATCTATATTTTCATCTGTGTCTAGTAAATAAACCATTTTCTCTGGATATTCCCTGCTTTTAAAGCGGTTTTCCCGTATTCTCTGAAATGATGAGATGTGTGGATCTGATGATATAAGCAGCATATTCATGAGATCAATGTTTTGCTCTTGCCTTGAAGTTTTTCTGGTGTTGTGGTATCCGTAGCGCTTGTGGCTTCCTAGGCTTCTTCCGACAGTTCGCCAATTGGCAAAAGACAGTGAAGTATTATATTTTTCCCATGATTTAAAACTTTGTGAATTGTTGCTGTTAATTTTTGCCATGCATATTACTCATTTAGTAGTATTTCTGTTTGTTCTGCATATATTCCGAATTTTTCGGCATTTATAGGAAGACCACAAGAAAGAATATTTAATATGGTCTTAAATCATCTTATAATTTCCACATCCATTTTGGTGATATCCGCTGTTAAGTCCGGGTATTCAAAAAATCTCCTCGCTGGGTTGCCGTCATTTGTGCTTCCAAATCCTTGCTTAGGGGTATCAATAATTAAACCAAGTTGTCGTCTGAACTCTTGTTGTATCCTGTATTTCCCCTCCAGTATCTTTTGCTTATTATCAGGGTTCTTTCGTAGACCCTCATCAGTGAAACTCATGTGCAATATAAATTCCATAAATCGAATCATTGCATGAAGAGGCGAAAGCCAAAGAGCTGTTTTAGACGGTGCGCTTCAGCGCATGTGCCTCACAAACGTTTGGCGATGAAGGGAGGAGTGGGAATGAAGAGAGGTACCACCCCACTTCTCCCTTTATCCACAAAGCTCGTGAGGCACATGCGCTGGAGCGCACCGTCTAAACCGGCTCCATATGAATAGTTTTCTTCAACATCGCATTCTTCTTCCCTATTTCGAAAATCTTTTGAATTTTTTTGGAAAATAGTACAAGTTGCTGATGATTTGGTGTCTGTTACAAATTGGGTTACTCTGCCATCACACATTGTTAAGTGAAGCCTATGAATTACTTCTATTTCTTTGTCGTTAACGGGCACTAAAGCATTTATTTCTATTTCACGAGGTCAACTGCACTTTGAACCAATTCTTTTGTTTCCTTTACATATTTAAATTTAATAGGTCTACAAAAGTGTGCAGATGATGGACGAGGATTTCGCCACACTAAGTTTTCGGAAGTACTGCATTTTAAACGAAGAGGAACCAATGACATTACGAATAAATTGGCATCTGTTATATTTTCGTCATTATTTTCAGAAATTTTTTGGTTGTATTCGCTTTGCCTAATTAAAGCTACATTTTACTCATTGCTTCTGAGAACTTATCCTGATAGTTGCTTTCACTCACCGCCCCGCGAGAAGACGATTGTCTTAATACCTCTACCAGTGACTTCAAGGTGGGCTTTTCCTGAATCTGTTCACTATAGCAACACAAGCACAAATCAAATAAGTCATGAAGTCATAAAAGTCATAAAAATCCTGCATTTTGTACTACAATTTCTGGGACCATCCGGCTTCTTTAATCCCTCGTGTCACATAGGGCATCGGGAACATTGTCTGGAAATACGCGCGCGACAACAAGGTAGACTTTACTTCAAATACCATTTTCTCCCAAGATCGCAGGTGATCGCAGCCAAACTTTTTTTTATCGATGCAGGGGGGTTTCTGCTATAATTTGATGCCAATTAGAACGTGGCCATCGCTGGCCATTTTTTTAAAAGTTAAAAATAACTACAAATTTGAACGAAAAATCGCCCTTTTTAATTAAAATGCTATCATTAATAAAATTATTTGACTTTTATCATAAATTCTTCGCCTAACAATACCTCCTCCTGTATAGTAAGTGATTTCAACAATAACAATTCAACCAGACTATACAAACATTTTTACAATAGAGCTTTGAAATCATAGAAAATTCGAATTTTTTTTAAAAAAATGAGATGTTCAAATTTTTCTTTCACTTTAGCCATTCCAAACACAAAGAGGGGGGTAAATATTAAAAAAAAATTGGCGCCATAAGGTAATATATTTAGTTTACTATCGAATGGAATTAAAAATTTTAAAATCCTTGATATGACGAAAAACGATTTTTGGTCACCCAAGAATCGTTTTGGCCCACTGTGGGCCGTTTAAAATCAGAAACAATAAATTATTGAAAGACGTGTGTTGATTAGAGATGGTGGCAAAAAGCTCAAGAACCCATGCATTACTTTATTATGATTTCTTTCTCATATGAATTGGTGTAGAACATAGGTTCTCAACCTGATTTTGCCCACCGCCCACTTTGAGAATATTTTTTTTCTAGAGCCCCCTATTTTTTTTACTTACGTTCTGTTGCGAATCTGAAACAGCTATTGCCTGTATTGCCTACTGTAAACCAGATGCTATGAACATTGAACACCCTCCAACGTTGGGCGCTTGATGGTAGGACGCATCGTGTGGCAGATGCTCGAACTACGAGTGTCCAATTTCAACCGAGCGTCCAACGTTCTTATTTGGACACGTTCGGGCTGATGTGGGTATTGACTCAATCGTTGGAAACCCACATTCTAATGAAACGTTCACCGCATCGTGTAGAGCCGGCTTTATATTAAATATAGTAGTAAGATAAAGCCGGCTCTATACGTTGCGTTGAACGTTTGATTCGAAAGTTGGCTTAAAACGTTGGGGTGATACCCATTACAGCTGGAACATGTCCAAACACAAAAGTTGGATGCTTGGCATTGGACGCTCGTAGCTTGATTGTCTGCCACACGATATTCCTACCATCAAGCGTCCAACGTTGGAGGATGTTCATAGCATCGTGTAGAGCCGGCTTAAGATATGACTCATATCCTATTTCTGAGTTTAAAGAAGAATGTTTCAATGAGAACAATTAAAACGCATACTATTCACTCACTGATCTGTTTTTAGTATTTTGAAACATTAAAAACAGGTCAGTGAATTATACTTATTTTAGCATGGTAAATAGCAAAAATATCAAGGCAACTGGAGTCTTGGAGAGTTTCACGAATTTTTTAAGAAACTTTTGAAGATGCTAAAAATATTCAAATATTCAGAAATAAGGACCTTAACGATCTACTTTTTGAGTTACAGTGAAATATGTGGGTAAAAATTGTTTTTTTTCAAATTTTTTTACAAATAAACCGCCTTATTTCTGTTTTTTCCATCGTACACTATTGTTTTTATTAATGAAGTAAAAGTCGCATTCCTTACGATTGCAAAGATACCCTATTTGTGGAAATCGACCCTTGTTTCATTACATTGTCATTCGAAATCATTAAACTATATTTTTTTTCAAAAACCAAAATTCAAAACACCTTATCTCGGAAACGGGCAGAGATAGTGTTTTTTGTCGATCATTTTTCGTCTACTATGGCTGGATTTACACGAACAGACAAAACTTAGCTGCAATCGTTAATTCTCTTTTGAAGTATGATGGAGTGTTGCATGGGCTTTCACAGGGGCGAACACCAATGAACGAACGAAATATTCAAAGCTTACTATAGCTCTTTTTGTTGTTGCTTTTTGAAATTTCTCTTTTTCATTCTTGTCCTAGGAACAATAACAACGCAGGAACTGTCAAAATGTGCGTTGAAAAGTGCGCTGGAAGTGTCCATTCAAATTGTCTGTCCTCCTAATCGTCCTCTCTGACCCTCTTCCTAATAAACCCAGATCGTTCGTTCGTTTTGTCTGTGCGGTGTCCGGTCATGTAAAAGGGCACTTTATTTTATTATTACGTGGTAAGCGTGTTTTTTTGTCTTTTTAGGCTATATTTTTTCAACCTGCCCACGCCCTCACTGTGCCATCTCAGCGCCCCCTAAATTTCTCTTGGTCCTATACTGCCCCCAGAAAGTCTCAAACGCCCAAAAGGGGGCGTTATCGCCCACGTTGAGAACCTATGGTGTAGAATGTCGAACCATTTACCACAAGAATTTTGTTTCTTGAATTTGATGTAGATAATCGCAATAAAAGGTATCGATAAGCTGTATATTGATTCATCTAAGATATGAAGTAAATCATCATATTTAGATTCATCAGAATTGGGGGTATATCATACTATCTATCTATATATATAAAAGTCGATGTTTGTGTGTGTGTTTGTGTGTATGTTCCCAGCAGAACCACCAGTTATTACAACATTGAAGATGTAATCACTACTATTGGTTATCATAACTACTTTCTACATTACAGCATATATTACTTTTCTGCTTAGTTGTCATAGGGCAGTAGCGATAAAGACTACCTTCGCTTACCAAAGTAATCAATGAGTTCATCAACTATTGGCAGTTATTGATTTTATTAGGACGACGGTGCAATAAGTAATATTAGATTTGTTTGTTATATGCAGTTGAAAATGGTCATATTTACTAAAGCTTATGAAATAATTAACGTCACCTGTTTATCACTTCACTGCTAAAATGAAAATTAGAGTGCATATACCCCACACTCTCCAGTTTTCCGCTAAAAAAGATGATGCAATGTATTTTATTTTTCAGGAAATGCTTAGTCTTAAGAGAAAAATCTCAATCGCTTACTTTATACATTACCAGCTAGATTACTTTTTCATTGCTTACTTCTTCATCATCATTTTCATCTATTATATAATCAGTGAAAATCTCATTGATTTGATAATTTCCTGCTGGGTTGTGTATGGACTCCTAAGCCGCTCAACCGATCGCCACAAAAATGAGCTTGATACTATGGAGAGTGTTTATAGGCTACCAGCTTTACTCTACCTACCCTTAAAGGCAGTGGCGTGGCGTGCTTTGAATTATAGGGGATGCAATCTGGCCAAATTTGTGTGGAAAAACTTCGCTCCGCGGATGCACGTTATATATTCAAAAGGAGTATTAAGATTATCTATATTATCGTGAATAGATAAAATAAGTCTTTCATTGAAATCGCAGCGAGTGTGAGCTACTTTTGGAAGTTTTCGCTGTAAAAACCAGTCGAGTATAGCGGTTCGTTTAGTTGAGTGACTAAAGAAATTTGAGAAACCTGTGATTGACGGAAAGAAGATTTTCATGCAAACGAGCTGCTTTTCTATCATCGGAAATATTTTTAAAACTATTGAATGTTTCTTTCGTGTCACCAGAGGAAGAAATGTATCTCAGAGTGGTTGACAACATAGATCGACAGGAAATGTCCGTCACAAATAATTGGGACAAACTCAGAATTGTGAATTTCAGAAGTAATTTTAATGTTTAGTAAGAGTGCAGGAAATAGCCATTATTAAATCATTTTGAATATTGTTTGATAATCCAGAAAATACTGAAGCTGATTTTTAAGTTCTGGACTATGTTTTTTTATGTGGAATACTAGAGCTCAGAGAAAGCCCTTTGTACTGTCGACAATCTATTTTCTTCGTATAGAGTGCAATGTCGAACAGCAAGCTCTAGTCGATAGATAGTGAAAGGATAGATAGAAGTAGGAAGGAACTGCCACAACCACCTAACCTCAACCATTTCTATCGCGAATTGGCATCGGGGCAACGAGAAGCAACTCGCTGACGTGTTATGTATCCTGAAACGTGTTGAATCCCATCAACCAACCCATGACAAGCGCTTGGTGGAGCGGGGCAGTGCTAGCGGAAGGCTATGACAGGAGGAATATAAAGAGGACAGAACAAAGAAGGTGGGAAAGGCGAAGGACCGTGGGGCTCTGCCGCGATTCGAACCCGGGACCGGGATGGTAGCCAGCCGCCAAAAGTGAAATTAATTCAACATAATTTTCCCGATTAATAGAATCTTGACCCTCGCGGTGTCCGCGAAAGGTTTGCCCCTGACATGCCAAGTGGCAAACAAGATCTATACAAATTTTAATAATTTTCCGGTTCTTTTTAATTAACTGATTATTCTCAAAATTGAGGATTTATAATGAGTGTCTACTAGATTTTCAATCTATTGGCCTGTACCGAATTTAGAAAGAGCTGAACCCGATTTTAAATGCTCTGACGATTTTTGACCATGCCTATCAACGGTTTTATGAATATTATTTAAATCATTAAATCCCGAAGACCGCCAAACGTTCTTTTCAGTTGAAAATAAAACGCAAGGCCAACAAAAATTTTTTTGCTTATTTTGACAACAGGTAAGCCAATTCGCGCTATTGTATAATTTAATAGAAAAATGCATAGTGCATGTTTTATTTTCACTTAACATATGTAATATTGGTTTCGGTCTACCATTTTCAATTATGGATTTCTTTTCCGTAAATGAACACGAGCCAAAGGATTGCTGGAAAAAATTGTCCATTATGCAAAAATGCTTACCATCAACATTACCCATTATATTTAATAAAGCAAAAACAAACTAAAAAAAAATACCATAAATAATATATAAATATTTTTCAATTTATCCAATTTTCTTTTCAAACCTACTTTTTAAAACTACTTGCCATTTTTTAACTCACAAAAGCACCAACTAAATTGCAGGCAAAACAATTTTTATTTAATTAATTAATTACTCCAAAAATACTGCTTTTTATTATTTTCTACAATTAAGTCAATTTCAAACCACATTGTACAAATTCATTTCCAATTAGATTGCTCATAGAAATGAATTCCCTCCAATCTTATTAGAAAACTTCTCTCCGCTCTCACCCAACAAAAAATATACTCACATTATTCTGACAAAACTTCGTATGGATCACTAACATATAGATATGGACGGCTAATTGACAACTTTCAATGGCACCATTTTTCTCCAGAAGAAGAAGACCTTTTCTATGTAAACAACAATTTTTTTTCGAGTTTAGAGGAAAATAAGTAAAAAGATGTATGTTATAATTGATAGAAATAATTTTCCATCATTATTTTTTATTTAGTAGCAGTTTTTTCGTTAAATAAATGTATTTTTTTTTAAGTATGTGAGGGTTCTTTCCCTTTGTTTAACGAACTTTTAAAAATAACGAAATTAGAGAAAGAGGAAAAAACTCTAAAGCTGTCTACTTTTTTCTAATTATGTTTATATCGCTGACATGCACTGAACTGTTTTTTATTTTAAAACCGATTAAAGTTCATAGTTTAACGGGGGAACGAGACAACGATAGTTTTTGGTGCCACTTTTTTAACTTCCCAGTAGGAAGTTATTGTAATCGGTCCGAAAATCGCATTCGAAATTTTCAATGTATTTACACGTTTCAAGGTCCCAATAGCATTTTAAGCAAAAATTTGAGAAGAAATATGTGTGTGTGTGTGCGTACGTATGTGGTCATTTTTTCCTGCACGATTTCGCGCGAACCGAAAAAGATATCGACTTCGTTCAGGTGCTGTTCGAAGCGTGTTCAAGGAGATATGATCTGAAAAGATTTTCATAAAAATTGGTCGAGCCGTTTTTTGTTTGAACGACTTAAGTGATTTTTGTACCAGCACGATTTCGCGCGAACCAAAAAAGATATCGACTTCGTTAAGGTGCCGTTCGCAGCGTATTAAAGGACATATGAATTGAAAAGATTTTCATAAAAATCGGTCGAGCCGTTTTTTTGTTTGAACGACTTAAGTGATTTTTGTACCGGCACGATTTCGCGAGAACCAAAAAAGATTTCGACTTCGTTAAGGTGCCGTTCGAAGCATGTTAAAGGACATATGATCTGAAAAGATTTTCATAAAAATCGGTCGAACCGTTTTTTTGTTTGAACGACGTAAGTGATTTTTGTACCAGCACGATTTCGCGCGAACCAAAAAAGATACCGACTTCGTTAAGATGCCGTTCAAAGCCTGTTAAAGGAAGTATGATCTGAAAAGATTTTCATAAAAATCGTTCGAGTCGTTTTTTTGTTTGAACGAATACTGGGAAGTTAATCTTGTGGACCGAAAGGGTCAAAAGCCACATCCCAACTAGTTGTATGGGATTTTGCTTATTTAGCAGTCCATATCAGTAGTGGTATGGATGCAAAATCTGAATTGCTTCCCTTGGCACTGGCATAACCTTCTATATTTACAAGCTATGAACAAGAATCTCAATTGAGAGAATCGGACTACCAATTTCTCCCAAATCCTCCAAATTACACTAACAACATAACGTGACTTCACCGAGTTGTAGTCCGATTGAGCGGAAATTCGCTCTCAATATTTTCTTTGTTCATGGCTTGTAATATAGAAGGTTAAGGCACTGGTCACAGGAACAAGCGTGTGTTGTATTCCCCCATCTCCACTTCCTTCTTCATCCACAAGTACGCACCGAAGTGCGTACCAACGGACAGACAAGGAAGCAATTCAAATTCTGCTTCTCGAAGTCCGCTGGCATATTTCTTTGCGTATACAGAATAGTTTTCGTCTTTACCTACATATATTATTATTTTATTAACACTGCAGCTTTTCGTTAGCGGCCCACGCTTTTTTTACATTTAAGTAAGTTATATTTATAATTTTTACCAATAACTTCATTAATTTAGTTATTTGCCTGATTTCGAAAGTTAGGTTGTTCCCTATACTGGCTGGAGCAATAAAAGCTTCAAAATTATTTTTTTCTTTTTAGTTCTTTTGAAAATAAAAGCGTATTTTTTAGTTTTTTAAGCTATATATTTTTATTTTTGACTTTTTAGTCTACCATTTATCTTCCGCCATTTTGTTGTGGCCGCCATATTACTTTTGCCGGTCCGATAACTTAGCAAACACAGCACAGTTTAAGACAAGAAAGCAATGATAAAGAAGGAAATACGGAATAGAAAAATGCAATAAACTCAAAATCATCGAATTTGCATTTAAGCATTTCTGGCTTTTTACTGTAGATATGTGCAATATTTTTCAGATCATTTTAAAATAAAAACGAATTTTTTAGTTTTGCTAAATTGTACATTTTTATTTTTTTACTTTTTAGCCTTACTTCTTCTTCCGTTTTTTGGTAGTCGCCATATTAGGTTTAAAATGACGTCACACGGCTTAATGTATTCTACTCGTCATACTCTTTCATTTGATACCCATATCGAGGGTGTTGTAAAGAAAAAGGTAGTCCGCCATTTAGTGTCGGCCGCCATTTTGAATTTGGAAAAGGCAATTTGTTTATTGTCGAATTCACGAAGCCTTTTCCCGTGTATGTTTTATGTTGCCATCGGTTTTTGTTAATTTTTTTATGTTCTATCATTCAGTAGACCTTTTGCGAAATTTCCGTGTGTGCTACAGCTTAGATACCTTGAAACTAACATAAAAATGTAATTATTCTAATATATATATTAGTTTTCAACATGAAATTCGTCAAGTGTCTTTACCAATTAGAAATATCGAGATAAAGTCAGAAAAACCTAAACAAAGACATGGATCATTATTACCCAATACTATAAGGCGTGTCGTTGCAGGACCGTCTAATTGTGGTAAAACCAATCTTATGATTAGTCTTATCGAACACCCTAACGGACTCAAGTTTCAAAATATTTATATCTATTCAAAATCACTACATCAACCAAAGTATGAGTATTTGAAGCGAGTAATAAGACCCATATCTGGAATGGGATACAATACATTTTCTGAAAATTCTGAAGTAATTCCACCAGAAAAAGCAAACTCAAATTCAATTTTTATTTTTGATGATGTTGCTTGCGACAAGAAAAATAATATACGATCATATTTTTGTATGTGTCGACATAATGACATTGACAGTTTTTATCTTTGTCAAACTTATACCCATATACCTAAGCATTTAATTCGAGACAACGCAAATCTTCTAATTCTATTTAAACAGGATGATATGAATCTTAAGCATGTCTATAACGATCACGTAAACACAGACATGTCTTTTAATTCTTTCAGAAATGCATGTGCAGAGTGTTGGAAAGATAAATATGGCTTCCTTGTGATCGATAAAGATAGTCCAATAAGCAAAGGACGTTATCGTAAAGGATTTGATTTGTATATTGTCATATAAATACAACAGCTTACTAAAATACTTATTAGATCTGTTGAATCAGTTAACAGACCTGTTTAAAGCAGTAAGGAGACCCGTTGAAGCAGTTGTATCAGTTAACAGACCTGTTTAAAGCTGTAAGGTGACCCGTTGAAGCAGTTGAACCAGTTAACAGACCTGTTGAAAAGCAGTTAAGTGATCTGTTGAAGCTGTTAATTTACCAGTTACAGACAACTGAGGAAAGGGGTTGTTAAGGCTGTTGACCAACTCAAAATGGAATACAAAGGAAGATCTGAAGACAACAATAAAGAACTAATAAGGAACATTATAAAAACTAGAAATATCATACGAAAGAAATTTCAGGCCATTAAAACCGGAAGGATTGATACAGAAGCTCAACTAGAACCAGCATTTGAACCTGGAACAAAACCATTAAAAGAACTAGTAACAAAAGTGAAACAAGAGCCGAAACATGAAATTAAATTTAAACCTAAAGAAGAATATCATGATTATGACCATTTGAAATCAACTCTAAAAACCACGTTTCCAAAAATGGAACCTACAAGTACACCGCTAAAGTATAAAGATTTTTCTTCAATGTCAGAAGATGATTTTGCAACACCTACTCACTCAAGAACATTAGTTGAAAGGTCGGATAACACTCTTAATTTATCCACTGGATTAGCTGATAAATATTTCCAATTATATGTTGAAAAAAATCTTAAAATTGATTACACTTATGGAGTTTACTTTGATAATAATGAATGGAAAATTGGAGACTCAAAGGTTGAATATAACGAAGATAATTTTGTTATTAAAGTCTTACACAATAACGCTAGGCTTATTCGAGCTAATTTTTATGAAAAAACCGTCAAAAAGTTTATATAATAATGAAGATTTTATTAAATTATGGGTCTATTCTAAAAGATACTAATGCTCATAGACGAGGATATTCGACGGAAGAACAAATAAAAGGGAGTAGAGGTTCTAAGTATAAAGAAATTATTAGCAAGCTTTTATATAAGCAAGGAATGGGTTTAATGCATTTACCTAAGAATAATATAGATCATATTTATTGAGATGATCCGAATGAACTCATAGACCGGTTGCGCCTCCTTATTGCTTCTGAGCAAGCGGGCAACAATAGTCATCATAACGAAATCATGTCAATAGTGGAAGAATTAAGAGAAGCCAACTTGATAGTATAAATATCATACATTGATCATTTTAAATTTACTTAAACTATGAGCGTTGACAAGTTCGGGAGATTTTCTCAACAAGCAAAATTAGGACCAACTGGTGAGAGAGGGCCAAGAGGTTTGCCTGGAGAGCGGCGTTCGCAAGGCCTACCCGGCAGTGTTGGGCAAATATTAATTGTTGGACAATTAAAAATTAACAATTAATTAATTGTTAATCACATCTATTGCAATTAACAACTAATTAATTGTAATTGTGAAAACTCGCAATTAACAATTAATTAATTGTAATTGTGAAAACTGGCAATTAACAATTAATTAATTGTTAGTCGTGAGTTTCCACAATTAACAATTAATCAATTGTTAATCTTTTTAATGGATTTGATTAAAAACTAACAATTAAAACTTATTATTGTATGAAAAGCGTAGTGTCGCACCAGTGATCGCAGAGCTTCGAAATTTTGCACGAAGGTCCGTGTGGGTCTCCCATGATGCACCTCGAAGCCCGATTTTCGAAATTCAAAATGGCCGCCACAAAATGACCGAAGTTCAAAATGGCCACCCAAATTTGCCAATTGTGTACCGATTTCCATGAAAATCGGTATCTGGAGGTTTTTAAGGTAGCAAATAACGAATTTATGATCAGAACTTATAAATTCAAAATGGCCGCGCCAATATGGCCGACGAATTTGCCAATTGTCTTCCGATTCCAATGAAAATCGGTATTTGGGGTTTTTTAAGATAGCAAATAACGAATTTATGATCAGGACATAAATTCAAAATGGCCGCGCCAATATGGCCGAAGAATTTGCCAACTGTCTTCCGATTCCAATGAAAATCGGTATTTGGGGTTTTTTAAGATAGCAAATAACGAATTTATGATCAGGACATAAATTCAAAATGGCCGCGCCAATATGGCCGACGAATTTGCCAATTGTGTTCCGATCCCAATGAAAATCGGTATCTGGGGTTTTCTAAGGTAACAAATAACGAATTTATGATCAAGACATGAATTCTAAATGGCCGCGCCAATATAGCCGACTAATTTGCCAATTGTCTTCCGATTCCAATGAAAATCGGTATCTGGGGTCTTTTAAGATAGCAAATAACGAATTTATGATCAAAACTTATAAATTCAAAATGGCCGCGCCAATGTGGGGGACGAATTTGGCCCATTGTGTTCCGGAACAGCCTTATTTATCAAATTTGTTAACGTATGGCCAAGGGCCATTTGTTGGTCTCGATATTATTAAACGGTGTTTCTCCCTACTTCAACTGTATGTAGGTTGTCCAAGAGTTGGAAAATCTGAAAATCTTCACATCTCAGCTCCAAATGGAAGAACATTGAACATAGTATCCTGAAGCTGCAATCGGGTCAGAATTTATCAACAAGGTTTTTGGGAAAGATTCTCCAATACGGGAAGGGCCTGGCATCTGGGTAAACAAATAAAACCTGGGTCAATGACATTGCAGAAGAGAACCATGGGCAATATCCATCTGAAGTCACACTCCTCCGTACGTGACTCCAAACGTATAATGTCCATCACCGTCAAAAGCCCATCTTCAAATCTTGAATTAGCATAATCCTTTATTTTTTTTTCAGAATGTAATAATATTTTTTGGATTATTTAATGTTTAATTTATTGTATGGACTGCCTCCGCTCCCCAAAACAAAGATTACAGCATGAATAAGAGTGTGGATCTGACATATTTTCGTGAGATTATACTATGTAGCTAACAATTGTTTACAAAACCGCCATTTTGAATTTTCAAATTCTAACCACAAATTCGTCATTTGGAACGCTTTAAGCCCCCAGATACTGATTTTCAGTACAATCGGAACACAATTACAAAAATTAGTCCGCCATTTTGAATTTTCAAATTTCATCCACAAATTCGTCATTTGGAACCCTTAAAGCCCCCAGAAGCTGATTTTCAGTACAATCGGAACACAATTGCCAAAGTTAGTCCGCCATTTTGAATTTTCAAATTTTAACCACAAATTCGTCATTTGGAACCCTTAAAGCCCCCAGATACTGATTTTCAGTAGAATCGGAACACAATTACAAAAATTAGTCCGCCATTTTGAATTTTCAAATTTTAACCACAAATTTGTCATTTGGAACCCTTAAAGCCCCCAGATACTGATTTTCAGTACAATCGGAACACAATTACAAAAATTAGTCCGCCATTTTGAATTTTCAAATTTTAACCACAAATTTGTCATTTGGAACCCTTAAAGCGCCCAGATACTGGTTTTCAGTACAATCGGAACACAATTACAAAAATTAGTCCGCCATTTTGAATTTCCAAATTTTAACCACAAATTCGTCATTTGGAACCCTTAAAGCCCCCAGAAGCTGATTTTCAGTACAGTCGGAACATAATTGCCAAAGTTAGTCCGCCATTTTGAATTTTCAAATTTTAACCACAAATTCGTCATTTGGAACCCTTAAATCAAGTTCACATAAAATTGAAGAGGATTAATTGTTAGTTTTAATTGTCTTTAATTAATTGACTAAAAAATTAATTGCGATTAATTTAATTGCAGTTAAAATTAATTGCAATTGATTTAGTTGCTATATACAATTAACACGGATTAATCCAAATAAATTAATTGTGGGGTGCAATTAATATTTCAATTGCAATTAATTTTAACTGCAATTAAATTAATCGCAATTAATTTTTTAGTCAATTAATTAATTGATTGAAAATTTAATTGATTAATGCCCAACACTGCTACCCGGCATAGGTTTTCAACTTAAGGCCCAGTTACATAGCAGCGTTGCGTTGCGTTGCGTAGTTTAGCTGAGCATGACTTTTCGCAAACTAGTCACATAGCAGCTTTAGCGTTGCGTTATTTGACAGATCATAGCAGCTGCTTTGCGTTGAGATTTGACAAATCGAGTTTAAATTTCTAACGAGTGCCGCAGAAAATTAAATAAAAACACTTTCAAAATTTCCAACTGACACTTTTTAAATAGCCAACCGATACTTTTTTAAATTGCCAACGTATGCTCGCGTAAAAAGTTGAACTTTGAACAACTCATGCTTTGCGTTGCGTTACGTTGCGCGCAATGTAGCTAACCCCATATAAATTACATAGTTTTAATTTTGACAGCAGCTACGCAACGCAACGCAACGCTGCTATGTAACTGGGCCTTTACTTCTGATGGTGATTATGATCTTAATGACAAATGCATTAAAAATCTTAAAAATCCTGTGGAAAATAGAGATGGTGTAAATAAATTATATGTTGATGAGTGGATAGCCTTAATCAGCTCTGCCATAAAATCTCTAGAAGAATTATTGAATAAAACTCTTACTAATGAATTGCAGACTGAAAGAAATAATTTAGAAAGGGTAAAATTAGAAAAAAAAATAAATAGTTTAAAAAAACTAAAAAATAATCTTTTATTTTAAAATGAACCAAAAAGTAAATAAATAGTTTAAATTAAAATGAACCAAAAAGTAAAAAATAAAAAATAAATAGTTTAAAACAAATAATTTTAAAATGAACCATAAAATAAAAAAGAATTTTGAATGTAAAGTTTTTATTGCTGCAGCCACTTACTTAAATGTAAAAAGCGTGGGCCGAAGTAAGTGGCTGCAGCAATAAAAACTTTACATTCAAAATTCTTTTTTATTTTATGGTTCATTTTAAAATTATTGGTTTTAAACTATTTATTTTTTATTTTTTACTTTTTGGTTCATTTTAATTTAAACTATTTATTTACTTTTTGGTTCATTTTAAAATAAAAGATTATTTTTTAGTTTTTTTAAACTATTTATTTTTTTTATTTTCTACTTTTTAGTCTGTATGTCTTCCGCCATTTTGTGGTGGTCGCCTTATTAGATTTAAAATGACGTCACACAGCTTACTATAATCTACCTGTCATACTCTCTCATTTGATACCCATATCGTGGGCTTCAGTGGAACACAATTGCAAAATTCGGCCGCCTTGTTTATTATTTTTGCAAAATGTTAAAACATTTAAAATTACTACAAATCGAACAAAACGAACGTTAAGTCAACTCTCCAATTATTCCTATAAAAGTTCGAGTCATTAGATTGAAAATGCTTTTATATGTAGTATGAACAAAATTACCTAAGTATAAGATCATTGAGAATGCTAAGGCTTTAGTAGTATGACATTATAATAGACATTTTAGTGCCTGTGCTGTTGATCGTTGAACCCTGAGGGCAGTACCCATGTCATGGTTTAGTGATATATGAGTGCGCCATATTGAATTTAGAGTGACGTCATTTTATTTTAGTTTTTCTCCTCAGCAACCCTTTCATTTGGTACCCATATGAAGATCTTAGATAAGAAAATTTTGTCGGACATCTTGGGGCATCCGCCATATTGAATTTGAAATGACGCCACACAGCTAATTGTATTGTACCTGTCATGCCCTTTCATTTGATACGGATACCTGTGTCGAGGGGTCGGGGAACACAATTGCAAAATTCGGCCGCCATCTTGGAACCGCCATCTTGATCTTATAAAAACACCACTAACTTGCATTGTCACCGAAGTTATACATGTTCGCCAAATTTCATTTAGTTTGGAACACAATTGCAAAATTCGGCCGCCATCTTGGAACTGCCATCTTGATCTTATAAAAACACCACTAACTTGTATTGTCACCGAAGTTATACATGTTCGCCAAATTTCATTGAGTTTGGAACACAATTGCAAAATTCGGCCGCCATCTTGGAACCGCCATCTTGATCTTATAAGAACACCACTAACTTGTATTGTCACCGAAGTTATACATGTTTGCCAAATTTCATTGAGTTTGAAACACAATTGCACAATTCAGCCGCCTTCTTGGAACCGCCATCTTGATCTTATAAAAACACCACTGACTTGTATTGTCACCGAAGTTATACATGTTCGCCAAATTTCATTGAGTTTGGTAAAGTCTAAGTATAAAAATTTTGCGTTGCAAGATTTGACGACAAACAGTGTAAGTTAAATAAAAGAATTTAAAAAATTCGGCCGCCATCTTGGAACCGCCATCTTGATCTTATAAAAACACCACTAACTTGTATTGTCACCGAAGTTATACATGTTCGCCAAATTTCATTGAGTTTGGAACACAATTGCAAAATTCGGCCGCCATCTTGGAACCGCCATCTTGATCTTATAAAAACACCACTAACTTGTATTGTCACCGAAGTTATACATGTTCGCCAAATTTCATTGAGTTTGGAACACAATTGCAAAATTCGGCCGCCATCTTGGAACCGCCATCTTGATCTTATAAAAACACCACTGACTTGTATTGTCACCGAATTTATACATGTTCGCCAAATCTCATTGAGTTTGGTAAAGTCTAAGTATAAAAATTTTGCGTTGCAAGATTTGACGACAAACAGTGTAAGTTAAATAAAAGAATTTAAAAACACCACTAACTTGTATTGTCACCGAAGTTAGACATGGTCGCCAAATTTCATTGAGTTTGGAACACAATTGCAAAATTCGGCCGCCATCTCGGAACCGCCATCTTGATCTTATAAAAATACCACTAACTTGTATTGTCACCGAAGTTATACATGTTCGCCAAATTTCATTGAGTTTGGAACACAATTGCAAAATTCGGCCGCCATCTTGGAACCGCCATCTTGATCTTATAAAAACACCACTGACTTGTATTGTCACCGAAGTTATACATGTTCGCCAAATTTCATTGAGTTTGGTAAAGTCTAAGTATAAAAATTTTGCGTTGCAAGATTTGACGACAAACAGTGTAAGTTAAATAAAAGAATTTAATAGGCAAGAGCTCATAAGAAAAGAAGTAGAAATTGGTGGAATTATAGAAAATAAAGATATTTTTTATAGACATTTCAATCTTGAATTTGATGAAGATAAGGCAATTATCATCCGATGTACATATGATAGCAATTACGAAAGACGTACATTGAAAATATCATGTTATGAATATCATGAATTTGAAACTGAGAGAGTTCTAAGTAATGGTGAAGTAGAGTTAATAAGACAGCGTGTTCCAGACTACAAAAGCGACATTGAACTTGTTGATTTGAGGCAAATGAAGCAAATATATCATATGAACATTTTCTAAACATCAATTTAGTTGTTAATCGATTACGCTTCAACCGACACATTGCTGAACTTTTAAACCCTATATTAAATAAGAAACAAAATTTTATAATATTTAGAAATTATGAAAATATTTTATTGTATATTTCTTTTTTTGGCTTTCAATACATCTTTTTTTACAAACCCCCATGATTTGTCTTTTAATGAAACAATTACAGGTGCTTTCAAAGTAGCTGTATAGCTGAATGGGTTACCCATTGTCGGTTAGTAAATATGAAAAAAGATTTAGCTAAAAGACCCAGGTTTGAATGCTAGTAAGGAAATGTATTGTAAGTATGTTAGGATACAATGTCACCAATTCTGTACAGTTACTTTTTTCGAAATAAAACGCCCCGGTGCACATGTATTAATGAGTAGTACCTATAAGTTATCCAAAACATTATCAGAAGTAGGCAAAATCTCTAGCATAAGAACCTTTGCAAAATTAACGAAAGCTGAATAAATTTTTTCTAAAAGTTAAAAGTTCGAAATAAAACGCAGAAATTAACAAAAAACACCAAATTTATTAAATAATTTTTTTTACAATATTTTAATGTAAATCAAATCTCCTATTTCCGGCATTGTTGGTGACATATCCGCTATCATCCTCCGACTCATCCTCCGAGTCATCCCACCAATCAACCGCCCCACGAGTTCCATAACCGGAACAAAAAATATGCCCACGTCCATCACCAATGTCTAGACCATGTAATTAGAAATTTGTTTAACATCTTATCACCAAATTGATTGAAAAAAGGGCCCGAAAATTGAGTAAAATATCACCATCCACGAGTTCCCACACTGAAGCCATTGCATTTTTTTCATATGAACTTTTTCACTCCGAGTGCTTTTTGCACCCAAGCGGTTTTTTTACATCAACTTTCCACTCCGGGTGCTGTGCACTTTTTTTCATATGAACTTTTTCACTCCGGGTGCTTTTTACACCCAAACGTTTTTTTTTATATGAACATTTTTGCACCCATTTTGCTTTGGGGGAGAACTCCCATATTCATACTACTGATAATGCTTTCTAAAATGACATTATCGATGTTTCTTGTTGAATCCACAATCTGATCTTGAGCTCTTATTGTAAAAATTTGTGTGTTTTTGTTAGCATAATGTTTCAATACTAAACATATTAATGTTTGCGAGTTTTCACAAAACCCGCTAGCACGTAAATCACAATTTTTATTTACAGGCAAAACAAAAGAAATATTTTTTCATAAAATATTAATTATAAGTTACAAGCATTTAGAAAATTTGACTCGAGAGCGTTACTCCTTCTCGTGCTTCTTCACAATGTAGCGTTAACAGATGGCGGGGAGGGGTAAATCCATTCAAAAAATATATTACATAGTACCATAACTAATTGTACTCATATGTTAAAGTACAAAATTAATCTGAAAATTCTATTTAATGTAGCATAAGTGGACAGGGGGGGTGGGTGGGGTGAATCAACGCAAAAACACCACTACGTTGTATTGTCACCGGAGTTACATATGTGTACCAAGTTTCATAATTTGTGATAAATTAGAAGTACAGAAAATTTGAGTTGCCAAGACTCCCAAGCTAAATAAAAGCATTTAAAAAATAAATTATTCTGAAATTCGCATTAAAATAATATTCTGATAAACAAATATAATTAAAATATTTATAAAAAAAATTGGCCGCCATTTTGAATTTGGAATGACGTCACCAGCTAATAGTATTCTAATTGTCACACTATTTTATTTGATACCCATACCGAGTAGGTTGTAAAGAAAAATGAAAACCGCCATTTTGTGTTGGCCGCCATTTTGAATTTGGAATGACGCCACACAGCTAATAGTATTCTACTTGTCATATCCTTTCATTTGATACCCATACCGAGCGCGTTGTAAAGAAAAAGGTAATCCGCCATTTTGTTTTGGCCACCATTTTTAATTTGGAATGACGCCACACAGCTAATAGTATTCTACGTGTCATATCCTTTCACTTGATACCTATACCGAGCGCGTTGTAAAGAAAAAGGTAATCCGCCATTTTGTGTTGGCCGCCATTTTGAATTTGGAATGACGCCACACAGCTAATAGTATTGTTCTTGTCATATCCTTTCATTTGATACCCATACCGAGTGGGTTGTAAAGAACAAGGTAGTCCGCCGTTTTGTGAAGGCCGCCATTTTGAAACGCCACATAGCTAATTGTATTCTACTTGTCATATCCTTTCATTTGATAACCATGTCGAGGGTCGGGGAGCACAATTGCAAATTTCGGCAACCATCTTGGAACCGCCATCTTGTTTTAGTTTTTGTGTATTGTCATCGGAAATACACGTGTCTGCCAAATTTCATCAATTTTCATTAAAAGGAAGTCACCTAAATTAACGGTACAAGATTTGATTTGATACATGTGAAGTTAAATAAAAGCATATAAAAATTGTATAAATTTCCGATATGACCGATATTTTAAGACAATAGTTTTTGAGGAGTAACCCTCTGGTCACGCGTCGAAGCTGACACGCACTTTTATTTTATAGGCAACTCTAAATTTTTATATGTATCTTATTTTTCATTATACCGTTTTCCTACCCCGGACTGTGCACATATAATCTTTTTTATTTAAAGACGTTGCAACGCACGCGGGTTTTTGCTAGTATACTTATAAATATGTGTTTTGACATGTCCAAAAATTGTGTCCGATCGCTTATGATCAGTTCATTTTTTAAGGAGTCTTTGATGACCATAAGTATTCTACCTGCGGCTGAAGGATAATTTTTGGTTCGCGAGTTGCTGTGTGAGTAAAAATAACTGTGGGCGAACGTACATAAGTACATACATACTCATTTACAATAAGGTATAAAACTACTTTAGTAAAATTAAGCTGAAAATCGTGATCTCTATTTTCCCGTTACAATATGATGACCGATTGTAATAAATTGCCAATGCTAAGAAATTTAAAAAATATCAGAACATCTATACAACAAAAACTCACTAATCACTAAAACAAGGAAAAGGCAATAAAAAAATAGTTTTCAACATAAATTGACGAAAGTTTTCATTATCATTAATTAAACCGACTCAATCATTCTTAACGCAAATAGAGTTGCTTTAATCAGTGAAAATAAGTTATGCAATGAAAATTGTTACTTCTTACAGCTTAAGGACATGCTAAGTATTCCCATGGCGAAAATCCGTCTAGGATCTAGATTCTCTTATTGTTCTACAAAATTAAACACATTCGTAACTGAGGTTTTTGAAGGCGTAAGGTGCATGTTAGAATATTATGTTCTAAAGCTCCTTAAAGGATTCCTTCCGCTACGTTAAAACACCACACACCAACACATTCCAGCCAAATTATGAAACATTGCCGCAATCCTGAGCGACATTTTAAATTTCTCAAATTTCTACTTTCCAAGCAGAGCAGAATATAAAGATGCCTGCCGTGCACGTACGAGGCAACTGGGACTTTTAATGGGCTTTTGCACCCCCCAAACTCACTTGTCCTTAAGATACAAAAAGCGGATTTCCCTTTGGATAGTATCATATTAGAAAAGGGAAAATATGATCAAGTTAGGTTGGGAATTTCTACGACACCTTAGGTATGTACACATAGCGGAATATATGAAGAACAAAACAAGGTAATTGAAAAGAATCCTTCTGAAGGTAACCATCTGTACTGCCTTGAGAAACACATTGATTCTGAATAGGGGTTGAATAGAATGAGGGGTAGAACTGACATTTTTTTACAGCTTTTTACAGGTTTTTTTCTAGTTTAACGTTGGATTTGTGCCATTCCGTGGAATTTATTCAGGCATTTTCGGCTTTCTTTGAGCTTGAGGCTTGAAATTTAATACACAGCAAGGATATCGATGACACTTTTTGGCAAAATAATCCAGCCTGAATCCGACAAAACTTTTTATTTGAACGAAAATCGATCTCTCAGAAACTCGACCAAGTGGTAGAATTTGGCACACATCTTAATTTTTGACGATGACATTTTTTACAATTTTCAATTCATCCCGAACAAATTCTTATTTGGATTAGAACTCATATTTCACAAACTACTTCACTAATCTGGTTCAAATGTGGCACATATCTTCGTTTTTGTTGACAGCTCGTTTTAAAAAAATTGGGAGACCTGCAATCTGCTCAAGTTCCGATTCGGACCAAATTCATATCTGAGAAACTACTGAGCAAGACTACTGGTTCAAATTTAGTGCACATTGGTTTGTGCCAAAGTTAACCCAGAGGGTCAGTTTCAACTATCACACGCGAAGGCATGGCCTCTCATCTTTCCACTGAGATAATATTTCTTCGTTATTGTTTTCCCACTTAGCAACTCCCTACCATCTGTTCGTACATCGCCTTTAAGCACAAATACCACAAGAAAGCCACCTCGGGTTCTGTCGTTAAAGTTACGGTTCTGTTGCGAAAGTATTGCATATGAACGGATACAGTGAAACCATGTGTTGCCGCGGCAGTTCTTCCATTCTTCTCTGCTATCTTTCTGACTAGAGCTTGGCTTTCAACGAAGAGCTCGTTGAAGCACTTTTTTGGACCAGATCTTATTTGGGATACTTATACATTTAAGTCTCACTTCGGACAAAATTCCATGTCTCAGAAACTACTGAAATAATCTGGTTCAAAAGAAAGAACACATCTTATAACAATACATTTTCACAAAATTCAGGGGACGTTCACCCCATCAATATTGTTAGTGGTCCAAATCCAATATCAGTACTGGGCCAGTCTGGTTCAAATTTGGTAATTTCTATCTTGGTTTCTGATGACAGTACTATTTGCAAATGCTCTGCACTACCTTTTACGTTCTAGGGGATGATAAGATTGCTTAAAAGAAGTCTAAACGTGCTGCAGTAGGAGGAAGTGAACTTTTCGTTTGAGCTATTGGAAGTTGATTGCCTTGGCAAAATGTTTGGCAATTTTTGAAACCAAAATGGCGAAGTGAAGACTTTGTTATTCTGTGTTAAAGCAGATAAATAAACTGAGAGACATTATTAGTTTAGTCCTTTTTAGTGCAGTAAAAAAAGGCCAAAAAAATGAAAAGCTAGGTATAGTCTGGTAACAGCAAGATTATGATTTTATTCCGTTTGGGATATCACCAGGAACACATTCCTAAGTTTTGGACCTCGAAAAACTTGTACTACTTTTGTTATAAACAACTAAAGTTTTTTTTACCACGTTTTTCGAGTTCAAAATGTGAATTACTCCGGTTCTATAAGTCGGATCGAGGCAAACTAAATACCAGTCTCTTCGTAATAAAATTCCAATAAATCCTCGTTGGTTTCAAGTTTCTGAAGTACATACAAAACCTACAAAACTGAAAAAACGAGAAAAAAACAGTATTTTTTTCATTTTAGTGCCTAAGCCAGTCAACTAGACCAATTTGCATCAAATTTTCAAAAAATATACTTTTTGATGTTATAAAAAGACTCTGAAAAAGTGGTGGCAAAATACTGAATCCGGTGGCCGAAATTGCAATTGTTATCTTAAATTAGAATGGCCGCCATTTTATGCTATTAAGTCCAAAATGAAAATTCATTTTTTGAAAATGTAGGTCTCGATGCCACCATTCGAATGCAATTAAAAAAAAATTTTAATGTAATTTTGGTTACTTTTTTTTAATTTGTTTATAACTCAAATATTAACAATTGCATTTTTCGGCCATTGTGAAAAAATTTTTTATCAGATCTGGTAGAGAATTTTAGGGCCTTTAATTTAGTGCAAATTACGTTTACGTAATTTAGTGCAAGAAACGTATGATGGCGAAAATGTTTCTTAATTAACGAAATTCTGTTTTTTTTGGCTATTTTAAATATGTATAATCTTATAACAATTTAATAAATTCAAGTTTTGCACTGAATGCGAATGTCTTATGGTAATCGTACGTCATCAACCAAGCAATTGTTTTTAAAATAATATAATTTTCGAACGAACAATAACAGTAGAACTTAAGCTAACTTAAATAACTCCATGAGATTGAGTAAATAAGGAGCAGCAGAAACGCAACGGAAATGCCATCTTGCCTCTAAAATTGCGGGGCTTAAAATTTAGGGGTTATTAGGAGTTACCATTCCTACTTATCTACATGGATACTTGAGGATTGTTCTTATCGATAAATAGTCCGGCGAAATTAGCATTTAAAGGAGACAAAATTCAGAAATGGCTGAAAATTGGTCTGAAAACTAGTTTATTCGAAAAAAAATTTTGATCAGTCAATACGAAACGTTATTGCTTACAAAAAAGCCTTTAGTCATTTTTTCGAAAACTTAACCCTTTCGAAGTTATTCAAGGTCAAAGTTTCCAAAAATCACTTTTCGGCCAAAAAATCAGTTTCTGAGTCATTTTTTGACCAAAAAGTGATTTTTGGAAAATTCGACCTTGAATAACTTTGAAAGGGTTAATCGGGTCAACATCTTTGTAAGAACTAGAGTTGTAGAGAATTTCATTGTCAACATTTAGGGCCTTTGTACGGGGTTGTACGACCTATAGAATCCGAGATACAAGGAAAACACCGGAAAACCGCTATATTTCCGACGGCTTTTTTTTGTGTTTCCGAAATTGTTTTCTTAAAAAGTCCCAAGGAAGCTGTGGACCAATTTTCAGCCATTTCTGAATTTTGTCTCCTTTCGTGCGTTTTTTTTGCTAATTTCCCCGGACTAAAAATCTTCTTCTCTATCTTATAAAATTATAAAATTGGATATATGTATGTACAGTGGCTCTCAAAATTATTGGCACACCCAAGAAATTTTACAACTGTAAGAAATGGGTTTATGAAGGTTTGTACATGGCAACTCTTTCCTCGTTCTCTTTTTTGTCCTCTGTTGTAGATTTGAAAAGGGTGAAAGCATGTGTCAATTTAAGAGTCATAAACCTCTTTCGTAGAGGAATTTTATGCTCTTTTGCTGGGGAGGGTCTCCGCAAATATCACGTAATTTTTTTCCCGCAAAAAACAGTGTAAAATCGCGGGAAACTGGGTTAAATTAATAGTACAGGTAAATTAAGCCGAAAAAAGCGATATAGCGGAAATAATTAGGTACAGGCTGAAATTTGGCAGAGAGCTTCTTTTTAGGCTTCTTAATAAGGGGTTATAAAGTCTACCGATTTTCTACCCCGAGAAGCCCACTTTTTAGGGGGTTTTAGCCCTCAAAATGGGTATTTTTCGATTTTTCTGTAATTTTTTTTGCAATATTTCTTAATATCTTTTTGTTTTTTTCAATTTTAAGTACATGAGAAAATCTGTAAATGAGAAAATCTTTAAAATCGTCTTTTTGCACCCGCACTTAGATTTCATTCACGAAAATCTTGGTGCAGTATCAGATGAACATGGTGAAAGGTTTTATCAATATATATTTCAAATAGAGAAGGAATAATGAATCCATTACATAAAAAGTATACGTGATATATTACTATATTTCGACTCAATAGCAATTGGGTATACAAATTTTGCACTGTCGTTTACACTGTATTTGTTCACTGTTTTAAATACCATCCGACTGGAACATCCAAAAAAAAGTAAAGAAAATAATTTAAATATCTGGGAATGAAGAGTGTATGACGTGATGAAAAATTCTTATCATTGTATACAATGGTCTGGGAAAAACTGCGAAAGTTATGTATGCATTGACTTATACGACCATTTTTGTACAGATTGCGAGCCTACGATGAACTAGTGTGGTGGTCTAAGCTTAAACAAAACAAAAAGGCCTAGAAGCCCAATTGATAAACATGGAACCTAATGCCCTCCTCAGTATCTCAAGTGCATAATGTACCCAATCCTACTGCAATCATAGAGATTATATTAAGAATCGGCTTTTTTCACATCAGTCAGAACACAATGCTATCTGCGGTGCATTGCCACTATACAAAAAGCAGACATTTACACCAGGCGACATAATTGGTCATCTAAGCAACTTACAGGATTCGAATTTTGAATCGACAACCATCTGCTCTGATATACTAGAGGCCAAGATAGATTTTGAAAACCTTTTGTTATCATTATCGAGAGTTGTGAAGAATGGAAGTGTAACAGATCCGCACTTCTTGAATCTGTATCCTGATGTACAGGCGGCTCAAACGTCAATTTGAGAAGCTGACTGTGACTTCAGACTCCGCTTCTCTAAGGCTATACGAAAGTAGGAAGCAAACGGAAGCTAGTAGCGATGCCTGATAAATCTTCGAAAAGAAATTATTTTCAGCCAACCAACTTCATTTATTAACTTAATTTGACATTTTGATGCGAACAATAAATTTAAAGAGTTTTTCGAATATTTTAAAACAAACAAATAAATGCAGCGCATGCGGCAATGGCTTTACTCGCGGACTGAAATCCGATAACAGGCGGACAAATTTAATTCGAATTCGCATTGGAGGAAACCATTTTCTTATTTCCGAATATCATGACTTTCGAATCGCATTCCAGGATAACCCCCTGGGTCATTCAGTCACAGGTTTTTTACCCAAAGATAACATCTATAGAAGAATGCTCCGGAGTTTGTATATCTCCAGAGTCATAAATGGCTCTACCATTACTATTCAAACAGTCAAGTCGTTACTTTCTAAAAACGTATTAGTGGATGCCAATGGCAATATGCTAAATGGTTATCCACAGGTATTGTAGTTTATATTGGGTGCATGCCGAGTTGGTGCTGTTATGATTTTGTGGTACTGTTCTTCAACACAAATTATGTTTTTCTAAATAAATCCAACGCAATCAAGCACAGATTAAGGTATTTACACTAAAAGTACGCATAATAGTGTAAATCCTACAAAATTTTTAAAATTTTAAAAATCTCACGTGAGATTGAGGGCGGCCAAATCTCACGACATCTCACCAAGGGGGAGAAGGGGTCGAAAAATCGCCAAAATCACCTCACGTAATTTATGGATGCCCCCTAAGTAAATAGTTTAGCTATTCATGTAAAAGCTTGTCTGGCTAATTTCTTTGTCTGATTCCTTTGTTCGATTATTAGTCATTATGTATTACTTTGTTTAAGATTATGAAAATGCATGTTTGGCGGTAGGGGTAGCACATTAATGCTTAGAATGGTTTGAAATAGTCATTCGAGCAAGTTCCTTTGTAGAATTAGATTGCGAAAGAAGTAAAAAAAATAGTAGCAGGCAAAATATTTGGAAAAAAACAAGATTTAAATAGAGTGGTTAAATTATATAATTAAATTATATAATATAAATTATTAATAGACTTTTGTAGTGCAAAGTGTGTGGAAAAGAAATTGTGTAAGGAAGAAACTGAACACTAAAGGTGAGTTATCTCACTGGGTATACTTTTCCTGAATGAGTGTAGTTTAGTAGTAAAAATGTAGTATTTGGTGTAGGGTATAGATTGTATCACCCTGTAGTTTTGTTTTATGCGATAAGTGTCCTGAAAGATAGTGTTCATGCCATGCTCCTGGGAGGCCTGTGTTTGTGTTTGCCTTTTGTCTGTGTGTTGATGGTTTTCTCCACATATGATGACTAAGGAATTGATGGTTAATAGATGCATTTCGGTTTTTTTTATAAAATATCGGGAAGGAAAGGGCTCACACTGTGTTTTCTTTTACAGGGAACCTGACAGCAGGCAGTGCGATCGTCAGCCCAACATACGCCTAGGACAACGGCGAAAGTTCGTGCATAATTCAAAGATGTATAGAAATTTAAAAAAAAAGTAAAGGAAAAAAAATAAAATTCAAGTTTTTTTTATATGATATTATTTACATATCAGAAGTGGGATACTTTATGATCGAACTGCCTGTCGGTTTCACTTAGTGAATTAGAGGAGAGCAACGCCCTTGCACAAAGATTTGTATAACTAGATCCTACAGGTTTTAGACCCTGGTGAATGAATGAGTTGAGTTCATTGAGAGTATTTCAGTAAGCTAATGTGAGTGAATAAAGTTGTCTATTTCAGTTTTTCAGCTATTTCAAAGGAAGTAGTTTGTTTAACAATATTTAAAGTTATCAAATTTGTTTTGTTCAGATTATTTGAAATGATGTGTGACAAGTTCTTTTATTTTAATTAAAGTGAGCACAAGATGCCGAAGAGGAATAGAACTCATACGAGAGGTTCTAGTCGGGACAGGCATTCCAGCTCTTTGGAAGACGATTATGGTCGCTATAGGCGGCATAATATATCTGATATGGAGAGCACTAGTGCGTCTCTAGATCGGTTTACGGATGCCATTAAAACCCTGATCGACAAAACTAGCGTAACGTCGAACAATAGAAAGTTGGTGTTACAAAATTGATGAGCTTCGCAACATATATCAGTGGTCTAAGATGCTACGATATACTTTGCTCTCTCGAAATTAAGGGGCATGGCTTAAATTTGGTACAAAAGTTTAAGCACGTTGAAGTTTTCGTGGGAGGAGTGGAAAGCTGAGCTTTCCCATGTAGGAAAGAATATAATGATATGTTAATCGATATGATGCGTAGGAAGAAAAGACAAGATGAAACGTATACAAAATATTATTATGAAAATATGGTTATGTTAAATGCGTGTGAGATTAAAGGAGCAAAAGCCGTTTCGTGCATAATAGGTGGCATAGAAGATAATGTTATAAAAACAGGAGCGAAGGCCGGTCAGCATCAGACCCCCGAATCCTTGTTCGCATATTTAAGTGCTTTCAACCAAAGTGTACCATCGACCTCTCAACACTTTCAGCGAACAAACAATCTTCATAAGAGGTCATTCCCAACGAAGCATAATAAATCAACCAACCAAAAAACTGCAACTAGCCTTATTTGTTTTAAGTGTGGGAAAGTAGGACACTATGCCAACAAATGTACGGAAGGAACTAAAGCGGAAATAAGATGTAAATTATGCGGAAATCGTAATCACGATGAGAGTAAGTGCTTTAGAAACAAAAATATTCCAAATAAACCAGTTGCATGACTAGACCTAGTACCGGGAGTGTCATTTAATGATAGAAAATATTATAAAAACATTGAAATAAATGGTTCTCCCTCAAAAGGTTGTATTGATTTCGGTAGCTCATGCACCATTATTACGAAGAGTGAAGCTCAAAGGTTGAGGTTAATGATAGACAAAACGGATTGTGTCATATTAAGAGGCTATGGAAATGGAAGAACGAATGGCATAGGATCAGTAATGTGTACTATAAAAATTGATGAAGTTGAACTAGAAATTAAAGCAGTAGTTGTAGAAGATGGTGAGCAAAACGTGCCAGTACTTATAGGGAGAACATTTACGGTGAACCCGGAGATTTTAGTTATTAAAGATTACCACAAGTTACATTTTACGCACATCGACAAGGAGCTACCCCAAGTAATCACAATGCCATCATCAAAAATAGCGTTACGGGCAGTCGGAACTCAAGTAATTCCGATGAACAATAAGAAATTTGTGAAAACTACGACTGACGAGTATACACGAAGCATTTTTGTAGAATCCAGTATGAGGTATAAGGAAGGTAGTGAATCATGCGTACCGCGTGCCATATTAAAAATAGATAATAATAAAATAGTTAATGTTCTCTATTTAAATCTTTCCGAACAAGATTTGGTTATTACGGCAGGAAAGATCGTCGCGAGAGGGTTGACATTGGAGGATAATTCAACCTTTGTGCCTACGGTAACAAACTACTGCATATATGGAGAAGATTTGTCCAAACTAAATATCGAAGAGATAAAGACTGGCCCAATTAAAGTAGAGGAGAAGCAGAAACTAGTGGATCTGTTACAAGAGTTTAGGAGTTGCATAGCTCAAAGTACCAAAGAGCTTGGTTGTGGTCGGCAGAAATGGAAATACAACTTGAACATGATAAACCTTTTGCTTACCGCCCGATAAACCTTTTGCTTACCGCCCACATGCAGGACAATACGAATTCAACTGCATGCCATTTGGATTGACTAACGCTCCTAGGGTATTTCAAAGGTTTATGAACAAGATTTTAGGTCCAGTTGGTGACATTGCGTCTGTTTATTTGGACGATGTGTTACTTCATGCAGACACTATTCCGAAGGCTATAGAAGGACTTCAAGAAGTATTAGGGATATTACGCAAGGAAGGACTCACATTAAACCTAACAAAGTGCTCTTTCTTTAAAATATCAATAACGTATCTTGGTTATGAAATTACCCAGGGCAAGGTTAAACCGGGTGCAGAGAAAACAAGAGCAGTAAAAGAATTTGCCGTACCTAAAAATGTCCATAATGTACGCCAATTCCTGGGACTTACAGGATATTTCCGTCATTTTGTTAAAGACTACGCAAGCATAACTCGTCCGTTAACAATGTTAACTAGATAGAACACCGCCTGGAAATGGACTGCTGAGGAGGAAAATTCATTTCGTACTTTCCAAAAAGCGTTGGTCGAAAAGCCAATACTAGCCCTATTCAACCCTAAGGCAATCACCGAAGTGCATACTGATGCCAGCTCAGCCGGATTGGCGGGAATACTGCTGCAGTATCAAGATGACACGAGGCTGCATCCAGTCGCCTACTACAGCAGGCAGACTACTGATACCGAAAGCAAGTTTCATTCATATGAACTTGCAACTCTTGCTGTAGTGGAGACATTGAAGAAATTTCGATCATACTTGTTGGGAATGAATTTTACTGTAGTCACAGATTGTAATGCGTTAAGGGCTACAAAAGAGAAAAAAGATCTCATTCCTCGAATTGCCAGATGGTGGTTACAAATCCAGGAGTATACCTTCAACGTTGTCTACAGGCCGGGAAACAGAATGAAACATGCCGATGCATTAAGCCATAATCCAGCTATTGAGGAAACAGTTATGAGTATAACACAAGCTGATTGGGTACTGCCAGGGCAACTGACCGACGGGAAAATCAAAGAAATCCATCGTGTCTTGTCGCAACCACCGGTAACAGAATATGAGAAAAATATTTATAAAAATTACGCTTTAAGGAATGGTCGTGTATATATCGAATAATCGCAAGAGGAATACAGTGGGTAGTTCCGCGTGGCATGAGGCAGCAGGTTGTGAGAGCCGCGCACGATGACTTAGGTCATTTTTCTGTTGAGGAAACCTTATACCGTCTTTGTGAGAATTACGGGTTCCCTAGAATGCGACAGTATGTAGAGAAGTATATTTCGTGCTGCATACGATGCCTGTATAACAAAAGATTATCAGGAAAGAAAGAAGGTTTTCTTCATCCTATTCCAAAAGAACCAGAACCGATGGAGACAATTCATATCGATCATTTGGGACCGTTCCCCAAAAGTAAAAGAGGAAACCAGCACCTGATTGTCATCATAGATGCGTTTACGAAGTTTGCGTTCCTGAAAGCAGTGAAAACAATAAAAACAAAGTACGTTATCGATTATTTTAAAGAGTTATTTGCTGTCTATGGAGTACCGAAGATGTTAATTTCTGACCAAGGAAGCGCATTCACTTCTAAGAATTTTCAGGAATTCTGCATGCAAAACCATATACAACACGTCAAAAATGCCGTAGCTACGCCAAGAGCAAATGGACAAGTTGAGAGACTGAATAGAACAGTCCTTAACGCTCTATTAACAACTACAATTGAAGAGGAAAGATGGGACGAAAGTATACGAACAGTGCAGTTTGCAATCAATAACATCGTTAACAAAAGCACTGGAAGCACACCAAGTATGTTATTTTTTGGATTTAGACCAAGAAGCAATAACGACTCTATACTTACCGACGAAGTAACGCAAGTGTCGGGCGTTATCGCAGATGTAACAGAAGAGAGGAGATTAGCTTACGAAAAGGTCATCAAGGAACAACAAAAGCAAAAACACCATTTTGATAAGAAGAGGAAAAAGGCTAGAATTTATAAAGAAGGCGATATTGTTCTCATTGAGAAAAATGAACCAGCCGTTAATGTCAGCAGGAAGTTGCTCCCGCCCTATAGTGGTCCCTTTATTGTCAAAAAGGTTCTACCAAACGATCGGTATATCATAGCAGATATAACAGGATCATGTAGATCAAGTTATGAACAGACAGTCGCTGTAGATCACATGAAACCTTGGTGTTCAAGGGAAGGAGTTTCCGAAGAAACAGGTGATTAGAGTGGTGAGGATGGAGTAGTGCTGTCCAGCGATGAACCCCAGGCTAACTAACTCGGGAAGAGTTATTTACAGGATGGCCGAATGTAAGAAATGGGTTTAAGAAGGTTTGTACGTGGCAACTCTTTTCTCGTTCTTTTTTTTGTCCTCTGTCGTAGATTTGAAAAGGGTGAAAGCATGTGTCAATTTAAGAGTGGTAAACCTCATTCGTAGAGGAATTTAATGCTGTTTTGTGTAAGTAAATAGTTTTTCATGTAAAAGCTTGTCTGGCTAATTTCTTTGTCTGATTCCTTTGTTCGATTATTATGCCTAATCTCCAATGGGAGAACCAACCACGAACCAACCACGTACCAGTTGGCTGAATTAGCTGACAAAATGCGTTCACACACATTTCTATCAATGTAGATGTGAAATGTCAGAAATTTCTGTCTTGTTTTGATCGGGAATGCCGCGCAAAATTATATATGAAATAAATAATTTACAAACATTACTAATCTAGTAGCACTCCAATTAAATGTCATTTTCACTTTTTGTGTTGACATATTTTTTGGCGCGATATTCAAATTAAACTTAACGTCATTTTTGCCTTCATATTTGACATTTATCTGTACAAAATTGTTTAGAACCACTGAAAAAAAACCGCTGAATTGCATGTGGCAACTCAAATGGTTTAACTAACACATACGGAAAGTTACACAAGTCGACCAAAACACGAGCGAGACGGGTTAATGAATTTACAATGAGAAGGAGTAGGAAGCAGCATTTTGGTTGGTTGGTTCGTGGTTGGTTCTCCCATTGGAGATTAGGCATTAGTCATTATGTATGACTTTGTTTAAGATTATGAAAATGCATGTTTGGTGGTAGGGGTATCACATTAATGCTTAGAATGGTTTGAAATAGTCATTCGAGCAAGTTCCTTTGTAGAATTAGATCGCGAAAGAAGTAAAAAAAAATAGTAGCAGGCAAAATATTTGGAAAAAAAACAAGATTTAAATAGAGTGGTTAAATTCATCATCATCATCATAAATAGCTCCACAGCCTGTTATTGGCCTTGGCTTCCTGCAACATCCTCCTCCAGAACTGTCTGTCCCTGGCTTGGGGTCTCCAATTTCTTATACCTAGGGTTCGTAGATCCTCCTCTACGCTATCTGTATATCTCTTTTTTGGACGTCCTGTGCCTCTGTGTCCGTCTGGTCTCTTGTTCATAATAATTTTTGTTATGCTGTCATCACTGCTACGTTCAACATGTCCTGCCCATCGAATTCTGCTAATTTTTATAGTTTTTATGATGTTTGGATCTTTATACAACTGATACAATTCGTGATTGTATCTTCTCCTCCAAACACCATTTTCGTTCACTCCTCCATATATTGTGCGCAGGATTTTTCTTTCAAAGCACCCCAGGAGGTGTTCTTCATTACTTCTTAGTGTCCAGGTTTCGGATCCATACAGTAGTATTGGCCTTATAAGAGTTCTGTATAGTTTAACTTTAGTCCTCCTTGATATGTTCCTTGTTAAGAAGTGTTTACGTAGCCCAAAATAGCATCTATTTCCCAGCGCCAATGTCCTTATGACTTCTGCCGTCGTGTCGTTATCTTTTGAGATTAGCGTCCCTAAGTATATAAATTCTTTTACACTTTCGATGTTATATGTATCAATTGTCATATTCTGGCGATCATTCCGTCTTTTAGAGATGCACATATATTTCGTTTTCTCTTCATTAATTGCTAGTCCGAATTTCTTTGCTGCTCTTTCTAGCAATATGAAGGCTTCACCGTGGTTAAATTATATAATTAAATTATATAATATAAATTATTAATAGACTTTTGTAGTGCAAAGTGTGTGGAAAAGAAATTGTGTAAGGAAGAAACTGAACACTAAAGGTGAGTTATCTCACTGGGTATACTTTTCCTGAATGAGTGTAGTTTAGTAGTAAAAATGTAGTATTTGGTGTAGGGTATAGATTGTATCACCCTGTAGTTTTGTTTTATGCGATAAGTGTCCTGAAAGATAGTGTTCATGCCATGCTCCTGGGAGGCCTGTGTTTGTGTTTGCCTTTTGTCTGTGTGTTGATGGTTTTCTCCACATATGATGACTAAGGAATTGATGGTTAATAGGCACTTGGAATGGTGTGCTCCTTGTGCCTGTGTGGATGGTTTTCTCCACATGCAAATCTAAACAGGAGTAATGGCATGTGATAAAGGTGAAACATTTATCGTACATGGTTGTGCATGGGCGTTTGTTTTGTGAGGACCCTTTGTCAATGCATTTCGGTTTTTTTTATAAAATACCGGGAAGGAAAGGGGTCACACGGTGTTTTCTTTTATAGGGAACCTGACAGCAGGCAGTGCGATCGTCAGCCCAACATACGCCTAGGACAACGGCGAAAGTTCGGTGCATAATTCAAAGATGTATAGAAATTTAAAAAAAAGTAAAGGAAAAAAATAAAATTCAAGTTTTTTTTTATATGATATTGTTTACACAACAAAGTTAGATATTAAAAACTAGACTTTGTTACCAAATTTTATTGATAAAAATTTCCTTGTTTAAATTATTAATTTATAAACTCCCTGGAAGATGCCTAATAATTTCCCATCTAAAAAAGAGCTAGTTCAGTATTTTTGGAAAATCCCAAAAATTTCATGGGTGTGCCAATAATTTTGAGAGCTCAGTTCCGAGAAGCAGTCACAAAAATATGTTTTCTTTGAAAGTTAATGGCAGTGTCTACACTGAGCCGCCGCCGTTCGGAATAAGTCAAGTCAAGCTCATCGCCGTCACCGAACCGTCAATTTCAGATTTCTCGGAACTGACGTAACTAAGTGGTGCCGTGACTGATGTGTGTGCATCGGACTTTCCCAGTGGGAAATGTAATGGCTAAGTAAGCGTGGTGGTAATGCGCTGGACCCATTACCTTTGGGATGAAGTAATAGGTTACTTTTACATAGGGATGTCCTAGGGCGGTAAGTACTTAACCTAAATTTCCAGTAGAATTTTTCGATTACCATGTAGGCGGCTACACAAATCATTAAAGAATTCTTTGGTTAACGGAGTAACCCCTCCCTAGTTTTCCCGCTGGGTTATTAGGGAACACACATACATACATCCAATTTTATAAGATAGAGAAGATTTTATCGATAAGAACAATCCTAAAGTATCCATGCAGATAAGTAGGAATGGTAACCCCTAATATATATTAACCCCTAAATTTTAAGCTCCGCAATTTTAGAGGCAAGAGCCGACTTTATTTTACACAAGATGGCATTTCCGTTGCGTTTCTCCTGCTCTTTATTTCCACATTGACATTTTCTACATCGAATGAGTGCATTACCACATTTCTCATGGAGTTATTTAAGTTAGCTTAAGTTCTACTGTTATTGTTCGTTCGAAAATTATATTATTTTAAAAACAATTGCATGCTTGATGACGTACGATTACCATAAGACATTCGCATTCAGTGCAAAACTTGAATTTATTAAATTGTTATAAGATTATACATATTTAAAATAGCCAAAAAAACAGAATGTCGTTAATTAAGAAACATTTTCGCCATCATACGTTTTATTTCCCTTAGTGTGGTATATCATAAGCAAGAAACGGCTGACGCATGTTTTGATTATGTTGCTAGAAACTGAAAGTGGGATATAAACTCACGGTCATGAAGATACGACACAGAATCATATCAATAACCATGTTTTCTATATACACAATACGCGCGTAATTACTGACACATCACCTCTTGGCAGAATTTGTCTCGTAAAGGATGATTTTAGGTTTCAATTCAGAACACTGATGTCCTTATGTCACAGAAATCAGCAGAAGCGAACTACCAGTGAAACCAAAATGTGAGCACAAATGATAATATAATTTCAAAATTGATAGCTCTCGGAATTCTCCTCGTGCGACTTTATTAGGCTTCCTTCCCCTGGATACATGGAATGAAAATTACACGATGCGCAACAGATACCATTCGCCGCCCATTGAAGTGGGATGACAGCCCGTAAGGGCTCTTCTCCGGGCCCGGGAGAAAAATGAGTGGGGATATGAATCCTGTACAGAATGGCGACATGAATAGCGCTTTGCCAGATAAAATTTCACACTTAGCAGTGTATACATACAGTCAAGAGAGATCATTGTTTTTGCAAGGTTCCCATCAAGTAGCTACACAGAAGCGCCCCTGTTCTGCGGACTTGTTGGATACGTATACTTTGTCTATTGGTATAAGAAATCCGCAACCCCCAAAACAAGAAGGCCTCAGTAATATTGGAAATGTAACACAAGCTTTGTTAAACAGTTTTGGATGCTTGAATTTGAGTGATACTAGAAATTTACAATGGTATCATTTTTTACGCATTTTCATTTGCTTTAGAATGTTTCTTGTGGATCAAACCCATATTTCATAGATTGAAAAACTCAATTTTTTGTCAAGTTCGAATCTTTAAAATCAGAATTTTTTTTTTTCGGGAATCGTATAGAAATGACGTACATTAAATCAATCAAAAATCGTAAAATAAGCTGAGACTTTTCTCGTTGGTAACACTTTTCAACAGAAAATGGCATACTTTAATCAATTTTTCTTTACAATTTTTGATTTTCAATGTACGTCATTTCTATACGATTCCCGAAAAAATAGCATGTTCAACGCGTTAATAAAAGTGAGTTTTCCAGCTCGTGTAAATTTTAACACACACTGGAAAACTATCACTTTTGTTTACTTGTAGAACAATCTAACTATTTATCATAAGTTTATTTTTTGACATACTCGTGTACCGGCACAATGGAGCTCCTTGCTGGTGACAGTAAGGCTACTGCCATCATGCTTGGGTAGACATAAAAAATTTTGAAAGACAACATCCTCCCTAGTTTCCTAAATATTTATAGGGGATGCTAAACCGGCCACACGGTTTACGCTAGCTCGCCGGAAGGGGTCGTGGGGTGTGTGACCGGAAATATACACATAAGATTCATATGATTCACCACTTACCTATTAGTCAAAAGGGAGATTTCTTCATACCGTTCTTGTCCTAGGTTAGCCAAAGGTATTCATCGCTGGAAGTTCCCCAACGACCTGGTGGACCTGTAAATGTTCAACGCGACTTCGAGAGAACCCTGGAGAGAAAGCAACACCCAACCATCCTGGATAAATTACCCCCTTAGGCTGTCATGCCTAGTAATACTCGTGGATTTAAAGAAATTGACAACAAATATATTATATAATAATTACAGCCCAAGACAATATAATTAATTAACAACAAAATGAAGGTAAGTTTGAATTAAATATTAGATAAGTGTAAAATAAAAAAAAATACCCTTACAATATAGGTAATGTGGATGCAACCAACTATTACCACAAAATAACAACTTCAATACAACAACGAAAAGGAAAAAAACAAATCGTCGCTCTGGTACCAGTCGAGGATTCCTGCTTCCCTTACAACATACACATTCAAAAAGGTAATACGTAAGTGGAATTAAAGTAAATAACTCAATATTATTATTAATCACGGTGTGTAATATACGTAAAAGTGTACAAGGAGTTCAAATTCAAATGTGTAATATAATTTTTCGATATTTAATTAGTGGATATAGTGATATGTATAGTTAACAATATAATTAAAATTAGAATATATTTGTACTACAAGTAAAAGTTAATTATGTTAAATATCTCGAGGTGTTATATATTTCATAGACTACTCAAAAAAAATATAAAAAAACAAAAACGAGCTTACTGTGATAACAAGAATTGTCTTTAACAAAACTGAGCCATTAACCCATGAATAGTTCAATGGAAGCACGCTACAATCCCTCGTTGCCCTTGATAGTTTATCCTCCGTCCGGTTTTTTTTTGTTTATCGTGGATATCACCTGGAATAACACAAGGGACACTGCCTCTGACAGATCGAATATTTTCCCAGTAGGGTATTCAGAATTGCTTAAAAGTCCTGAAACTACCTAAGGTATTCACCCAATTGTTCCACAATGACTCCAATAGCCGACTATATAAGGGTGACTTAAATAATTACTACACTTACATGTAAACACTCAACTTGCACCAATGAACAGTTCCCTTCTTCTGGTGACAAAATTACTTCAGTGGGACTTATCTCGACAACAGTCTGTTTAGCGCAATCACCAGTAATAACGTATGAATAATCGGGAAGGTTCTGTGAATGTTGACCTAGCTTGAATCTTGGAATAAATCGTGACTACCAACGATTTACTATTTGAAAGTCTTCTCCTGTTTCTCCTGGAGCTGCTTGTACTTGTAAACCCGAAGAAAAAAATTTAGGAAAACTAGGTCGTTGCAGCACGAAACTCTGTCAGGAAGGCCAAGTTTGTGTCCACAGGAGAACTTCCTTCTTTATCCAGGGGTATAACGCTAATTATAAGGCACCAGATGAACCAATCCAGATGTGGTGGGTAAATTAGTTTCGCCTTATAGTATAGTTCCACGTTAAATATTTACCAAACGTATTGAACAAAGTGGACACCTATTCCCTAAGCGGGCAACATAAATCGACTCTAATAGACCGGGTTCTACATAAATCGACTCTAATAGACCGTGTTCTACATCCAACTCTAATAGACCGTGTTATACATCCAACTCTAATAGACCGTGTTCTACATCCAACTCTAATAGACCGTGTTCTCCATCCAACTCTAATAGACCGTGTTCTACATCCAACTGTCATAATATTTGCATTTTTCCATCCAGAACAAAAATTATTTTTTCTTTAGCCTCCTTGAAGTTTTAAATTTTGTACTAATTTTTTTGTGACCAGTAAATTTTGTTATTGAATCCTGAAATTCCCGATAGATGGGAGAACCAACCAAAGGGAGAATTTTCCGGTAAATAACCGACCGTTACATACCCTCGGGTCCACAAGGCCGACTTGCGAGGCAGTGAGGAGCCGAAAAAAACGGAAGGTTTTTCTGTCGTAAAGTCCGGTATGTGGCGCCAATGTGGGGCTCGTCTCATACCCTGAGAACCAGAGTCTCATGCCACAGCTGCCGAGCTATAACTCGCTAGGGATTTAGTCGTAAGGTCAAGTAAATTGTTGGAAAATTCCACAGTCTGACGATTCTCACGGAGGGTATGCCTGGAGTTGCAAAGATCCGGCGGAAGGCAATACCACATTGTCCCACTCCGGGTCTCTAACTTCATCCAGACATTCACGTCGAAAATGTCACCTATCGTTCCATCGGGTCTGTCTCCAGCAATACCACATTGCCTTTGACATTCCCCGGTGGATCGTCAGGACAACCATTCGCCGAGAGTTGCTCCCCAGACTGACCGAAAGCAAGGAGGTGTACCAGCCGCTAGGGAAGCTACCTAAGCGGATTAAGGCACCCTATTAATAACCGGTGAAGCCGGCGAGATGCCTTCTTAGGGCTACTCCGAGGAGCGCTTGCTTCGAGGACAATCAGGGTCGTAGGTCTTTGCTCACAAAAGTTTAGCACTGGGCCGAGGAGGTACGCGAGGGGAGAAACAAAAATATCTAACCGGTTAACATTATTACCAACCAAATATACCGAGGGCTCAACCTAGTACCTACCTCAAAAAACTTCTTAATACCGACGGAGGCGCTATAAACTAACGGAATACGTAACAATGGTATATTGTTACTACATAACTATAACTATAACATTAACACGCCACTAACCTATGCGGCTAGGACTAACGGGATTTAACATAACCAACGAAACAAGTGTTATCCATTAAAACGAAGTAACAAGAACGTAAAACCATATTAATACCATGAATAACATCATGAAGTCCTGAATGCCGTAATCCAAGAAAGTGAATCAGTCGCCAACTGAATATGTTGGTCGACAACAACATAACAATTAACTCTAACAAGAACGGACGCAACGACCTTATTAATATAAAGTGGCAACGAAACAAGGAACCTTCATAACGATAAAAAAAATAACATTAACAAAAACATCCCTAATAATATTAAAATTATCAAAACCCAGTCCGTTTATAGTCCTCGTGTGACCTCTGGTTTCCAATCCCCTAGACGAGAGGGTCTGGCCGGTCGCAAATTTAACAAGCCCGTAAATAGGTGGAAGACTTCATAAGGGCAATATAGGACTAAAGCCAACCCTGTCCCCCTCCATGCTAGAGTAAGGCAGTGGATATTTTCGCCGCTTGGCTCCCGGAGTAATTGGTTCATGGTACTGCCAATGTTCTGGGCCATCTCCCTCCTGAGCCTTTCAGCTAACGGTAGCCGCCAATATAACGCTACCAGGAATAGCAAGACTCCTCGTTGCGTCTCACCGCCCGTTGCTGCCTTGATATTAATAGGGCCCTGGGCGAGCTTTAGCCTCAGCAAAGTCCGGAAGACAATACGTTGCACGAACAAGATTAATATGTAATATAGTTTAAGTTTGGTTTTAAATGTGTGTTAATTTTCCAGGATGGTTGGAAAAAAAAATCTCTCTCCCCAGGATCCTCGGTGGCCGAGGTCATCGGTGTCAGTCGGTGGTAGTTATGAGACATAGCCAACGCCGAATGTCATCGACAACGCCGGAAGCACCACACGTCTTCATCTACTCGAACGACATGAAGGGTCTACCTCAACATAAAAGACAAGGAAATCTTCTTCGCAAATAATAAAAATTTAGTTTGATTCCGCTGTCCAACCACAACTGAGCTACACTACGGAAAATCAATCAGCAGTGGGGACAGACTGGAGAGAAAAATTAAAAGCACAAGGAAGGAGCCGGATGTCCCTCAACAAAAGTCCACAGGGCGCAGGTGATTAGCCAGACGGTTAAGCCTGTGCGGCCTCATAGAGGTTCACCTGAAGTGACCCCAACCCTTACCACATTTCGACGAATTGTCTAAATTGAAAGAAAAGAAAAAAGAATTTGAGGGGACTGAATGGATTAAAGATGTCCACGGGGCGCAGTGGGCAGGCGATAGCACGCCTGTTACCTCAGACGGTTAAGCCCGAGTTACAACTCAAACGTCCATCAGTAAAAAGTAACGAGGATCCTGTCCACTGAACGAAGCACTGGCAGACGGTATGACGCCTGATACTCAGGACGACGAGCAAAAAACAGAACAAAAGAACTCCAGACTCAGCCTTCACCCATGGCCAAGCGGTCATACGCTTGTTAGCCAGCGGTGCCGGTAAGCCTAGTTCAAAGATGCCTAAAGCGAAGAAGATAACATGATGCGGGATAACCTAAAAGTAAAAGCAACTCAAAATTCACACTGAATTTAGACAATTGAGATGAATCTGTAAAAAGAGGCATTGGTGGTGAACCATAGTCAAAGATAATTTTAATAAGTTAACAGAATTTGGGGCGCCATTTATGAAATAAATGGTCGCCGTAATTTAATATCGAAACTTGTTTACCAAAAACGTTGGGATGAAAGCATGCGTTGGGCGCCATTTATGTACCGGCACAATGGAGCTCCTTGCTGGTGACAGTAAGGCTACTGCCATCATGCTTGGGTAGACATAAAAAATTTTGAAAGACAACATCCTCCCTAGTTTCCTAAATATTTATAGGGGATGCTAAACCGGCCACACGGTTTACGCTAGCTCGCCGGAAGGGGTCGTGGGGTGTGTGACCGGAAATATACACATAAGATTCATATGATTCACCACTTACCTATTAGTCAAAAGGGAGATTTCTTCATACCGTTCTTGTCCTAGGTCAGCCAAAGGTATTCATCGCTGGAAGTTCCCCAACGACCTGGTGGACCTGTAAATGTTCAACGCGACTTCGAGAGAACCCTGGAGAGAAAGCAACACCCAACCATCCTGGATAAATTACCCCCTTAGGCTGTCATGCCTAGTAATACTCGTGGATTTAAAGAAATTGACAACAAATATATTATATAATAATTACAGCCCAAGACAATATAATTAATTAACAACAAAATGAAGGTAAGTTTGAATTAAATATTAGATAAGTGTAAAATAAAAAAAAATACCCTTACAATATAGGTAATGTGGATGCAACCAACTATTACCACAAAATAACAACTTCAATACAACAACGAAAAGGAAAAAAACAAATCGTCGCTCTGGTACCAGTCGAGGATTCCTGCTTCCCTTACAACATACACATTCAAAAAGGTAATACGTAAGTGGAATTAAAGTAAATAACTCAATATTATTATTAATCACGGTGTGTAATATACGTAAAAGTGTACAAGGAGTTCAAATTCAAATGTGTAATATAATTTTTCGATATTTAATTAGTGGATATAGTGATATGTATAGTTAACAATATAATTAAAATTAGAATATATTTGTACTACAAGTAAAAGTTAATTATGTTAAATATCTCGAGGTGTTATATATTTCATAGACTACTCAAAAAAAATATAAAAAAACAAAAACGAGCTTACTGTGATAACAAGAATTGTCTTTAACAAAACTGAGCCATTAACCCATGAATAGTTCAATGGAAGCACGCTACAATCCCTCGTTGCCCTTGATAGTTTATCCTCCGTCCGGTTTTTTTTATTTATCGTGGATATCACCTGGAATAACACAAGGGACACTGCCTCTGACAGATCGAATATTTTCCCAGTAGGGTATTCAGAATTGCTTAAAAGTCCTGAAACTACCTAAGGTATTCACCCAATTGTTCCACAATGACTCCAATAGCCGACTATATAAGGGTGACTTAAATAATTACTACACTTACATGTAAACACTCAACTTGCACCAATGAACAGTTCCCTTCTTCTGGTGACAAAATTACTTCAGTGGACTTATCTCGACAACAGTCTGTTTAGCGCAATAACCAGTAATAACGTATGAATAATCGGGAAGGTTCTGTGAATGTTGACCTAGCTTGAATCTTGGAATAAATCGTGACTACCAACGATTTACTATTTGAAAGTCTTCTCCTGTTTCTCCTGGAGCTGCTTGCACTTGTAAACCCGAAGAAAAAAATTTAGGAAAACTAGGTCGTTGCAGCACGAAACTCTGTCAGGAAGGCCAAGTTTGTGTCCACAGGAGAACTTCCTTCTTTATCCAGGGGTATAACGCTAATTATAAGGCACCAGATGAACCAATCCAGATGTGGTGGTAAATTAGTTTCGCCTTATAGTATAGTTCCACGTTAAATATTTACCAAACGTATTGAACAAAGTGGACACCTATTCCTTAAGCGGGCAACATAAATCGACTCTAATAGACCGGGTTCTACATAAATCGACTCTAATAGACCGTGTTCTACATCCAACTCTAATAGACCGTGTTATACATCCAACTCTAATAGACCGTGTTCTACATCCAATTCTAATAGACCGTGTTCTCCATCCAATTCTAATAGACCGTGTTCTACATCCAACTGTCATAATATTTGCTTTTTTCCATCCAGAACAAAAATTATTTTTTTTTAGCCTCCTTGAAGTTTTAAATTTTGTACTAATTTTTTTGTGACCAGTAAATTTTGTTATAGAATCCTGAAATTCCCGATAGATGGGAGAACCAACCAAAGGGAGAATTTTCCGGTAAATAACCGACCGTTACACTCGTATAAGAAATCCAATAATTTTTTTCATTTGTAAAATATATTTTTTTCGCTGAGATTTTCAGAAATTTCAGATTTAAGAGTTAACCTTGCTAATATTCCAAATATTACCTGAGTAAGCTTTTCATCATCAATTTTTACATTGATGGCTGGCTTCGGGTTATTAGCTGGTTAAGGCACCCAACTACTATCCCAGAGGTCTGTGGTTCGAATCCAGTTCACCGTATCGTCCCTCAATTTTCCACTTGTCCTGTTTAGATAACTTTTCTTCTTGCTTGTCTTTGCCTCTTTACAAAAAAGATCGCGTGTACCGAGTGCACGTGAAAGATGTGAGATGTAAGAATAAGTGCTAGTGGTATTTTATCTTCTCTCTTACCAAAAGTAGCACCACCTATATTACTATATACTAGTAATGACCGATGTATAAAATATTTAATGTCGTCGAGCTTTTGATTAATGATTTTCGACAACGACAATTATTTTCAGAGTTTTACATTCAGTAATACAAATGGTTGTATATATTTAATAAACAATGGAAGTTAGGTACAGTTATTTCCTCGACTTCATTTACCCAAGTCTCAGATAGCATAACGATATACGACTTTTGTATGGCAATATCCGTAAGATACGCGGAAAGACTTCGAAGACTTTGGCAAATGAGAGTATAAGTTAATAGATTTAAAACGCTTTTCTAATAATAAAAAATTATTGAACTTTATTTAATCTTTAAAATCCGCGTTTAAATTTAACAATAGTCTCGATCTTAAGACGGCAACTTTTAGACTGCCTTGTGGCTCACAAAATTATTCCTACTTGGACACTAGTCTCTTTTGATTGTTATTTAATATTTTACTATTAAGCACTTATCATCTAATTTCTTGGTAATTGCAGTGGGTAAGTCACAGACGCTTCGTCAGCACCCACATGCAGTTGCGCGATTGGGGATTCCAGGAAAATCGCCGTGAGATATTTTGCCACCGATGGTGATGGTGTTAACTCTTCCCCTCTTAAATTGAATGTCCTCATTCATCCTTAGAAAAGCGATAGAGTGGGCTCTGCAGGTGCTTCGCTCTTTTCGTCGAGGGCAATATTTTCTATGCCTTTTTCAACTTCCTGGTTCTGTTGAATAACGATCTTTGTAGTCTTCTTTCGGTTGATAACAAAGGCGATGACGAGTGTCGACCCAATTAAGATGATAAGTCCGTATGTTATCCATTGGTGGGTTCTCTTCTCCGCTTCTAAGAGTTGGATTCTATTTGTGCCGTTAATTTGAAGTTCATTCATCATCTCTAACGACAGGATTTTTTGATAATCTCGTTCCAATGCTGTTGGTTGAACGATCGGTGGTAAGGCCTGTAACGTTGAAACTTCCTTGGACTTAAATTCTTGACCGTTGATGTTTATGGTGCCGTTGTGGAATTTTATGAGGAATGTCCCTTGGAGGCTATGACCGAAATTTTGTGCGCTAATTGTTCCGTTAAACTGGTTCAATAGTATTATTCCTGGTTCTATTTCCTCTAAGGTGGGTATGTGTTGATTATTTATGATTGTGCAAGTGGCGTTGCGACTTCTAAGTAAATTCGGAATACAAGTAGAATTACTAATGTCGGAGATGCTGTCCTGGTTACAAATTGTTAAATAATTATAAGTTTTACATTCCTTTTTAATGCCAAAATACTTGTTACCATTTTTTAATATCATATTATAAGAAATTTTATTGACAAGATTACCTTTCTTTACTGGTTTTATAATTAGTTTTTGAAATATTTGTTCTGTTGTGATCGGAATATTAATTATGTAAAGTAAAGTAGAACTATTGCTTATGACTTTTGCTTGTGCAAACTCTAATGCTTCTTCTGCTGTAGTGTAAGGAAGATTTTCCTGATCAAGAGATTTTGTAGCCAAATTTATATCTGTTTTTGATAACATCATTGAATTTACTACACCGAGTTTCGCCCATTGGATGGCGTATCTAATATTTACTAATTCTTCCTTTATTAACCTAATCTTGTATTGTGTGCCTAATGCCAATTTTTTTTTCGTTTGCCTTCGCCTTCCTTGAATATTCTTAATATCTCATTAGTAGAGAGCGGATTATATGCAAATGCATATTTCTTATTTATAGTGTTCTTTATGTTAAAACTATTAAGAAGGTTTTTTATGATATTTACAACTTAAATATAATAATTTTTTTTGCATATTTTGCATATTTGCATACAATTTGCATATTTGCATTTTTTGCATATTTGCATATATTTTGCATATTTGTATATTTTTACAATTTTGTAATTAGTTTTGAAATTAGTTCAAAACTTAGAATCATTCAAATTTTCGTGTGTAGTGTATCTCAAATGCTGGGGTGGCAATACAGAAGTTGTTTCAAGTCATCTGTTCTGAGTTTTCCATTGAATTTTTACATTCAAAAATTGTAACGAATGAGTTGAAACGACTTGTTTTGCCACCCCTGCATATTTTATTTATTTTCATCTAAATATAATACGAAACGTGTTTCAAAAGGATAAACATAATTCTGTGTTTGCTTTCAAAGTGATTCGACATTTAGAAGTTTTCGATTATTTTTTGGTAGTTTTCATTAACGTAAAAAATGGTAAAAATAGATAAGAAAAAAAAGGCAAAAATCATTAAGTGGCTTAAATGTTTGAACACGAAATCATTAGTTTTTGATGGAATAAAAGTGCATTGTAAAGTTTGTGAGAAAAACGTAAGTTAATTTTGATTTAAATATACATATATTTAAATTTATTATATTTATTGTAATTACGTCCAATCGTAAGTCACAACTAACTCAACATTTGAATACAGAAAGGCATAAAAATTCAATGATTGAACAGGGTAATTCAACTAACACAACACCTGGCCACGAGAAAAATGATTTCTACTTCGATATGTGTCAGGCAATGTTAGCTATGAAAATGCCATAGCGTTGCCTGAATAATGAAATATTTAAGACTTTTTTACAAAAATATACCGGGGAAAGCATTCCTGATGAATCAACGATTAGAAAAAATTATTTAGAAAAATGCTATAATGTGACAATAAATTCAATACGGGAGGATATAGGTGACAACTTTATTTGGATCTCTGCAGATGAGACGACTGATATTACCGGCCGGTACATAGCGAATCTCATTATTGGGAAATTATGTGAAGGTGACCCGGTCAACCACATTTACTGGCTTGTCAAGAAATCGAAAGACAAATAATATTACTATTGCTCAGTTTGTCAACTCAGCACTGTTAAAATTATGGCCCCAGGGAAATTATGAAAAAGTGCTATTGTTTGTCACTGATGCTGCTCCATACATGATAAAAGCTGCTGAGAACTTGCAACCTTTTTACTCGAATATGGTGCATTTAACATGTCTAGCTCACGGACTCCACAGAGTAGCTGAAAAAGTGAGAGAAAATTTCGTATTGGTCAATTCGTTAATTTCTTCGACTAAAAAAATATTTGTGAAAGCTCCGCTTCGTGTTCAAGCATATAAGGAAAAATTGAATAACCTTCAGCTTCCTCCAGAGCCTATAATCACAAGGTGGGGAACCTGGTTAAAGGCTGTTTTTTTATGCAGAGCACTTTGCAGATATCAAGGAGGTATGATATTTAAAAGAAATATTGTACAATTTTATGCTACATATATATACATTTATACAAATAATTTTTCTCAATTTCAGGTTGTAAATGCATTCAATAGCAGTAATGCAAAGTCAATTGAAAAGGCTCAGCAACTTTTTGCAAATCCGCAAGTTCTTCAAGATTTAATGTATATAAAAGCTCATTTTCAGTTTTTACCAACAACAATTACTGCGTTGGAATCAAGAGGGTTGCCATTAACCGAATCAATTGGATACGTTGAAGATGCTATAAGACACATTAAAATAATTTCTGGGAGTTTTAGCAAAACGGTAACAGATAAACTGCAACAAGTTTTAGATAAAAATCTTGGATATAAAACTATGCATCAAGTCAGTATGGTGCTACGAAATGACAACATAACTGAAGAGTTGCCAAACAGTTTCCAAACAATTAAGATTAATACCAATTTATTAAGCAAGTACAAATTTGCTCCAATTTCATCATGTGATGTAGAAAGGTCTTTTTCTGCATACAAAATGATATTAACTGACAAACGTCACAACCTTACATCCACAAATATTGAAAAAATCATGGTTGTGTATTGTGCCTTAAATTATGTAAAATAAAAATAAAATACATTTCTTAAAATATTGTTTTAACTTGTATTTTGTATTGCATATTTTTTGCATATTTTGCATTTTTTTTGCATATGTTTGCATATTTACTGCATATGCAATTGCATATTTTTGCATAAAATTCTGCATATTTTGATATGTTATAAAAAATGGATTCTGTAAACAAAAGTATTACTACTTACAAAATTAAAAAAAAATTATCATTAAAAATATAAAAGTTGCATATAATCCGCACTCTACTCATTAGTAATACGAGTAATATTATTTATTCTGTCGTTATGTAAATTATTAATTATGACCTGCTTATTATTATTTACTAAAACATTATTCATTCTGTCTTTTAGTAAGACGAAGTCATCATGGTCCGGATTCCCAGCGATCCATTTCCATGCGCTTCCTATGAAATTTACTGATCTTTTCTCTCTATGTGGCCTGATGTTCTCTAATGATTCTTGGATTTGGAGCAGCTCATGTTGAAGGAATGGGAATAAGGAATGGTTTTTCTTAATCTGTTTTTCGAGGACCAAATTCATATCGGAGATGAATTTTTGATATTGCTCAAGTTCTATGATGTGGATCAGCTTAAAATTTCCATTTTGTAGCTTGGCTATACCGGAATGAAAGGCGATAATCTGGGAATTGGAATAGTCAAGTATTTGGACTTCTCCCTCGCTGGTGGAAAGGATGAATCTGTAAAATTAATTTCTTATATTACTCTTGTGAACTGTTTTTCCTGACTGGGTAATTACTGTTGTATGTCTATTTTCTTGTACGATTTCTTGCTTATACCTTACTGTTAACTTAGACCCCATCCTTTTGTTGTGTTTCACAAAAATGATTTGCCCTACATTATAATTTTTTATTGGTTTGCGCTTTTTATTATGATACCTTAGATCTTTTTCCTGTTTTTGTTTTAGTTTTTCGATATTTTTCGCTCGAACTATTTCGAACTGTTCAGGGGTAATTCGGAGGTTTCGACCATAGAATAATTCTACAGGTTTCTTACCCGTGACAGAATGGGGCTACGTACACTAGTCATGATTACTATGTAGTAAAACCGAATTTTTAGAAGAGAGAGGTGAAGGAGCGGCATACTCACCCCGACCCTTCACCTCTCTCTTCTTAAAAATCGGTTTTACTACATAGAAATCATGACTAGTCTACGTAGCCCCAATGAATGGTATGATTGTACTCATTTACTGCGCGTTCTACAAGTTCTTGAAAGGAGCGGGTTGTTCCATCATTGTTAAGACATCGCATGATCTCGGAAAGCGTGGAATGAAATCGTTCCACTTGACAATTTACTTCGCTCTTATAGGGGGGGGGGGTCTTGACAATGGTAATGTTAAGATCTTCAAACATAGATATTATGGTTGCGGAATTTAAGGATTTTTCATTGTCGAGTACTATGAATTCGGGGACGCTAAAGAAAAGTAAAATATCTCTTAAAGGTTGCTTTACGTCTTCTATTGCGCGCGACTTTATAATTTTGGCCTGGACAAATTTAGTGAATTTGTCTATTGCCGTTAAGGCGAGATATCTTTTGGTGGAATAAATATCGATGTGGATAGTATGTCCAGGAAAGTTTGGGATAGGTGTAGGATTTAATTTTGGATTATTGGGATGTCTGTCGTACTTATTTTCTTTGCACACTTTACTTGCTTTTAAAAGTCTTTTTACTTTATGGCTCATTCTGGGGAAATAGTATGTTTCCAAGATCTGTAACCTATTTTCATCTGCGTTTCTATGTGCTCTTCGATGAATTGATAGAATTATTTCTTCCTGATCTGTTTCGTTAGTAATGTCCTCGATTAATGTTTGCGTGAACCGAATTCTGTAATGTTTGAAATGAGTTGGATAAATCCTTTGGATTTTTCCCATAATATCTTCGTCTGTTTTGAGCCCGTTTAATGTGTGCGGATTTAAGTGTCTTTTAAAGATATTTATAAGTTCGGGATCTGTGTAATGAGGTCGGATAAAAATGTGCCTTTGGTAATTTGGGTGAGGGTTTATAATTTGGTAACTATTTTCGTTACCCTTTATCAGAATCAACTGGTTGCGGAAGGCATTTACTGGTATTTCTACCGTCGGGATTAAATTGTGAGGTGAGCTGTTGTCACTATGTGTTGCTGTCATTGAGTTAATTTGCACTTTTGGTGGTTGTCTTGATAGTGCATCAGCTACAACGTTAGCTTTGTCTGGTTTGTACTTAAGTTCATAATTGTACTCCTCCAGGATAGTATTCCACCTTTTCATTTTGCTATTAGTATTTTTGTTACTCAACGCATACGTCAAAGGTTGATGATCAGTAAATATTTTCACCTTTCTTGAACCATACAAATAGTTTCGCAAGGAGTTGAGCGCCCAAATGATGGCGAGCATCTCTTTCTCATTGGTAGCATAATTCTGCTCTGTTTTTGTTAGAGTTCGAGAAAGAAACGTTATTGGCTTTTCGTCCTGCGCAAGCACGGCACCAATTGCGAAGTCAAACGCGTCGGTGGTTAACTGAAATTCCTTGTTGAGATCCGGATGGATCAGTAGTACTTCTTGAGAAACAAGTGAATTTTTGATTTTATTAAATGCTTCGATAGCCTCTGCAGGAAGAACAATAGGTTTATTTTTCGAAATCTGTTTGGACACACGTTCATCTTCCCCTCTTAAAAGGGATTTCAAGGGTTTCGCGATTTTTGCGTAGTCTTTAATAAATCGGCGATAATATCCTGACATACCAAGAAATGATCGTAACTCTTTAAGAGTTTTTGGTGTAGACACATTGAAAATAGCCTCTACTTTTTTGGGGTTGGTCTTAATTCCATTTTTTGATATGACAAATCCGATAAATTCGACTTCTTCTTTAAAAAATTCACACTTATCTAGCTGAACTTTCAAATTCGCTGCCTCTAGGGTTTTAAAAACAAGTTCAACGTTTTTGAAATGTTCTTCTTCATTTTTACCGAAAATAATAATATCATCGATGTAGACGTAACATCTGATTCCGATATGATCTCTTAGTATCTCATCCAGTGCTCTCTGGAAAATTGATGGTGCATTTTTCAGGCCAAATGGTAATCTCGTGAATTCATATTTCCCATTATTTACAGAGAACGCAGTTTTTTCAATATCGCATTCCCTAAGTGGTATTTGGTGGAAACCGCTCTTTAGGTCTGCTATAGTGAAATATTTATTTTCTCCTAAATTGGACAGAACTTCGCCTATCTCTGGTATAGGGTACCTATCTGGAATGGTAATTGTGTTCAGCTTACGGTAGTCAATTACCAATCGAAATTTTTTCTCTTTTGAAGCATCCAATTTTTTTGGGACCACCCAAACTGGGGAGTTATAGGGTGATCTTGAAGGTCTAATGATACCATCGTTTAGCAGTGTTTTAATTTGTTTGTCGACTTCTGCTTTGAATGCCATCGGATAAGGATATGTTTTGGAATAAACAGGATCATTTGAATTTGTACGAATTTCGCCTTTTACTACCGTGGTGTAGGTGAGTTTTTCGTCAGGTTCAACAAATAAATTAGGACAGTTTTTTATAATATTATTCAATTTGAAATTTTGTGCCTGGCTCATGTGTGAAATTCGAAGATTTACAGAGTTAACAGATTCAGAGATGTGTTGTTGAAGAGGGACTTCAATACCAGGGGTAATAATCATAATATTATCATCGGTATAGATTACAGCTTTGAGCTGCTTGAGACTATCGTAACCTATTATGCCGTCGAAGCCTAGAAGGCTTGGGAGAATAAAGAATTTCAATTTTTCTGTGATAGGGCCAAAAATGTCAATGAATGCGTGCTGAGTTATTCGAATATCGCCTGTTACGGAACTTGCGATAAAATTTTTTTCATTGGGGATAGGATTACGGATATAACGTGGCTTGATATAATTTTTATTCGAGCCTGTATCGACCAAAAATTTCAAAATATGCCCACTCTTCGCTACGTGTTCAATATAAGGCAGCGAAGAGTGCCTTAGTCTAAAAAATAAATGTCGTCGATAAATTCGACTTCTTCGATCGGGTTTTCTTTGGCTTCAATATAATCGACAAGTGTTTGGTCGTAATTGGCATCTTCACTTGTTACCTGTTCCTTGTAAGTTTCTATTTCACTTACTGGATTTTGAATATTTGTATTAAAAATTCTTTGTTGTTTACCTGAGGGATGCATTTCTTTAGATAATGGCCTTTCTTGCACGCGCTGTTGTGTTCTAGGATTATTCTGATAATTCAATGCTCGCGATTGAATAGTTCGATCGACGTCCATCGGCTCTGGTCTTGATAAAGGTGTCGGTAAATATTGTGTTGGCCTCCAATTTTGATTTCGATTTGATTGATGGGGAATTTGTTTTTGGAAATAAGGTCTTTGAGGTCTTTGTGGATAATTTATTAATTCGGGGTAAAATTTACTTCTAGGAGCAGGAGTAGGGTAATATTGCTGTGGAGGTGGAATATTCCTTCTTGGTGGAATCGGTGGAGGTAAATTTCTTCGAGTGTTTCTTTCAAAACTATGGGCATATTGAGTGCGGAACTCCACATTTTCTAATTTTGTGCAAAGATGTAGGGCCTGTGGTAAGTCTGTAGGCTCCTTAATGCTTAACAGTCTAGGCAATTCGCCTTTTAAACCTGTCACAAACGTGTCTAAGGCTTTGTCCCTGTAGGACTTGGTTATAATATTTAAGGATTCTTGGCTCATATCGAGGGAACACAATTTATTTAAGATTAATGATAAATGATGGTAAACATTTTGATAAAATTCAGGGACCGTTAACCTCCCTTGCACCAGTGTCGTCATTTGGTATTCCAGTGTACCAAGATCACGTTTATCTGCGTAGTGCAGTGCAAGACATTTGGAAATCCTTACCCAATTAAGTGGGGTATTGTAGGACTCTAAGGCGATGTCAGCATGTCCTATTATTTTGTTACGAATAACACTCAGAATGCCGTAGTATCTTGCGGTGCCTTTTAATGGCTCATAAATGGTAAGAATTCGTTCTACACTTTTCTTCCATGAACCGAATTCTTCTGGTTTACCTGAAAATTCCCTCAGACCTTTCACAACATCTGGAATCTTGTCTAATTCAGAGTATCCTCTTTCTGAGTTAATATTAATTGGTTGGTCAATATCATTGCTATTATCTGCAGGTGGGTTTAAGAGTGAGCTTAAAATTACTCTCCCTTCTCTTTTTAGAACATCTCCGACTAGAGCTGTGATTTGCTCTACTAAAATTGGGGTAATGGGATTTGCGGAAGTAGATTGACTAGCTGCTCCTTCATCAGCGTTTTGTGCCATGTTTTTTTATCTTTTTAGATAGTAACAGAGAGAGAAAAAAAACCCCTAATTTTATTTAAAGAAATTGTGTCGAAAATTAAATTAATCAATGTAATAACAATAAAAACCTTTAAATTGACAAAATTGATCCACCTTTTTTTTAAAAAAAATTATTCAGTACTTTGAAAAGGAATAAATGGAGCTATTTGACTTGAGCTAACTGAAGGAGAAAAACAAAGAAATTTGCGTTCATAAACTAAATTTTTGGAAAACTATTTTCAACCACTTTTCTCCTATCGAGTAAAATCAATTAAACTGAAGGCGATAATTAATGCCTTTATTCTAAACTATAAAAACAGTGCACACGCTACTCTCCCTAATTTTTATAGGATAATTAATAATTCCGATCACTTTTATTTTATTGAATTTTTTCCTTTTTGGTTTTTACTAAAAAAGTTCTTTTACAGAAATTCACTTTTTATTTATTTTTCGTTTCAAATTTTAAATTTAACTTTAAGTAATCACTTTCTTTTCTGTTAAAAAAATTCTAAATAATTTCTTTGCTTAAGCGCAAGATAGAAATTCTAACTTACATTAGAATGCTAAGATTTTTCTGTCCCTAATAAATTTAATTAAAAAAAAAATTTATTAAATATTTTTCTTGTATTATTATTTTTTTGTTTAGGAAAGGTACAAGTTTTTGACTTACATTAAAATAATAAGTCGAAGGACGAGCATCTTGATGAGTCCGTTGCTTTATTTTTTTCTCCGCACAATACCCGGTGAAATTTGTGCGGTGGGACCACTTGTGGTATTTCCTCCCCTGGAACAGGCGGCTGTCAGCAAATTTTTTTGTCAGCTTGGTTGTCTGATCCTGAATCAGTGACTCCGTTTTTTCCGATGAGTTATGGTTTCTTCGGTGACTCCGGGGCCTCGTTTCCTATTCCTTTTTTTGGGAATGATTTCAAAGGATTTTATCCCTTTTAATTGCCACTGAGTGACGTGACGTGATTCAACTTTCCAATACTATTATCGCACTTTATGGTTATCTGCACTTTAATAGCTAATTAGTTGAACTGTAAATATGATTAATTTACACAGCAGTGAGTTAATCGGTAAATTATTTCACTTTGCTTTCACTTTTACACGTAGCACTACCGTGGTCCCTGCTCGGGCGCCAGTTAATAGATTTAAAACGCTTTTCTAATAATAAAAAATTATTGAACTTTATTTAATCTTTAAAATCTGCGTTTAAATTTAACAATAGTCTCGATCTTAAGACGGCAACTTTTAGACTGCCTTGTGGCTCACAAAATTATTCCTACTTGGACACTAGTCTCTTTTGATTGTTATTTAATATTTTACTATTAAGCACTTATCATCTAATTTCTTGGTAATTGCAGTGGGTAAGTCACAGACGCTTCGTCAGCACCCACATGCAATTGCGCGATTGGGGATTCCAGGAAAATCGCCGTGAGATATTTTGCCACCGATGGTGATAACGAATATTTACTGTTGGCATCCAGTGCTGCCGGACCTACAGATTTTTCCCTATTTTACCATAAAATTCGCGACATCTTATTGAAGAAATTTTATTGTACATATTTGAAATAATTGCTCTAATAACTTTTTATTATTCACGATATTCAAGCTAGAGATGGGTAACTCACATCTGAGTCAGCTCAAAGATCCGCATCTTTAAAATGAGTCAATGAATCGGTTCGCGGTTCTGCGCCGAGTCGGTTCTTAAAGAGTCACGGGTCTTTCATGAACGACCGAAACTATACTTCTCGGATCCGACGAATCTTTGCACTCTTTAAGCTCTCTCAGCTAAACTTGCTAATCCAAATCAGTTGAGGTTTTCTTCGCGCATGTGGGGAAATGAAAATTACACACAAATAAACATTCCGCACATCGGGATAAGGCATGCGCTTATGTATTTTCACATTTCCCCTTCGAAATCTGTTGTTATTGGGCATATTCACACGCTGCCATAATTGTGGTGAGTAAAACCGGTTTTATTCAACTCCTAGCAACTCAGACGGGGCGTAAATGAGTGTAGTAAATTTGAATGCTATACAGGAACCTTTAAATGTATTGCAGATGAAATTTACTTGTTAGAGAAAAACAGAGCTAAAGAATGCAAGAGATAGAAGTAACTTTTTATATGTGTGCTAGTTTTCACGCGTTTGGTTTTGCGTGAAAAATGTTTCGTTAAGTTCTTCCGCTCCCTTCCCTCTCTCATCTATAAAACCGGTTTTAGGCGCCATGAATGTGCACTGTGTGAATAGGCCCATTGGGTGCCTTCCATTTAGACACAGAGAGACACAGTGTTACACTGTGTCCGACACAGAAGTGTTCCATCAACGACACAGCTAGACACAGCCGGGCACAACTAAGACAATGCTACCAACCCTCGCCAATTGAAATGTGATCGTTAATTTATAATTACAACAATATTCTTTAATTTTTAAGATACCCAGCATTTATAAGTTGTCGGGTAATTAATTTAAAGAAATTATCAACATAAAATTTACGATTTACTTGCCAAACAAAAATAAAAACGAGGAAAGTGCACCGTGGCGGATTTTTCATGAACTTATGTGTTCCATTTGGGCTTACACAGAACGACACAGAGCGACACGCTGTGTCGGACACAATTGTCTTTCTGTGTCTAAATGGAAGGCACCCATTCTCACTCTTCTGTTGTTACTTTCACTGGGCATGGAAAATGCGATTTTTGAGAAACGTCATCTCTTTTGGATCGGACTCCATGCTGTTGTGCTTTTGAATTTCATGAAATTTTGAGAGCTTTGTTGCTGTTGATATATGCCGGGTGTAAAATGGAATGAAATAAGTTAAAAAAAATTCAAAATAATGGTATATGATAATTTTATATGGTTTTATATTTTTTTAATGAAGTGAAATGTATAGGAATTGTATATTTATTTATTTTTAATATTTATGGATTTTTTTGGGCTTCACATAAATGAAAAACGAGCGAATCGATTCCTGTGCAAATAATTATTAATTTTTGAAATAGGTTCAAGATTTCAAAATAAGGTTTCTACTGGGAATCAAATTAAGGATATTAACTCACGGTAGTGCACTTTTTATTTCAGACTTAAAGCATATAAGAATATAGTTATGACTAAAACACATTTCCCAGTAATAAGTTCATTTATTTTCGGTATATGCACAGTTCATTGTTTATTAATATTTCTGAAAATAAAATTGATAATAGAAATTATCATTGAATTCGAAAATTGTACATACCATAAATTTGCGTTTTTGACATTTTATTTCCTTTCAACCTCGATCTTTTTTCACATAAAATGTCTCCAGCTTTAGAAAATATGCGCTCGCAAGGAACTGACGTTGCAGAAATACATAGCCTTCTCAGTACCATGGCATACAACGAGGGATATATTAATTTTCTTTGGTCCCACCATATTAAAGGATCCATGGAATCATAGGTTCCTGCAAATACTTGGGCAGTTCGGTTACACCAGCTGTCCTTGGATTGGTTTCTTCTTGCCATGATTGCACCTTTTCTTTAATTTCATAGGACCTCCTTCGCGGCTTCGTACTTTTCTTCATAAGAAAACCCATATTTTTTTATTGTGGGGTCTAAAATTGTTGCTTGAGCTGCCAGCTCGTTATCTTCCATTGTTTGGAAGCGTCTTTTAATTTCGCGTTTTAAGGAAATAATGAGTTTTTTTGTGATATCACTATAATTTTCTTTATTTAAAAATTTCTCCATTTCTTTCGTCATTACTTTGGAAAATAAAATAGTTTTAGATAAAGAAACGGACTTTTCACTAGAAATTTCCTTTGTGAATTTCTAGAATATCACAACTTTGCTTATGATTTCCCATTCATCATTAGTTGGTAGATCCAGGTCACTATTAAGTATAACCAATGTTGACAATACTGCATCCTTTAATTTTAGAACCCGTGAAAGCATATCATACGTTGAATTCCACCGCGTTACAACGTCTTGTTTTAGTTTGATCGAAGGCAAACTCATTTGTTCTTCAATTGCTAACAATTTAGCCATCCCAGTAGAACTGTGCTTGAAAAATTTCACTATATCCTTAATTTTGTCAACAATATGGTTGATTTCTTTCAATCCTGTTTGAGCAAAGCAAGGAATATGACGCTCTGCTCTTCGCTGCATTGTCAGTTACAATGGCTGAAATTTTGTCCCCCAAGCCCCATTCATCAATGGCTTTCTTTAAAAATGCACATAGATTTTGTGATGTATGCTTTTCATTAAAAGGAATGCATTCCAATAAAACAGATTTAAGTTTTGTTGTGTCATCCAAAAAGTGTGCAGTTATAGCTATAAAGCTTTCATTGTTGCATGAAGTCCTTCCATCAGTTGTTAAACAGACAGACCTAGATTTTTGTAGAAGTTCGTAAACACTATTTCTGACGGATTCGTAGGTTTTGCGGTATGAGACTGTTAGATATAGTTTTTCTACTTGGTACATAGATTATAACTTGGACAGAGCATAGTTACAAAAGCTTTGAATTCACGCTCTTCAACTATTCTAAATGAATAGTATTCTTTTACAATAATTTTGCTTTTTGCTCATCATGTAATTGGTGATTGTTAACTGAGTTTGCCTTCCAATTTGTGTCACATTAACGGATTCAACTTCCCTTGCATCACCCCCACTTTGTGCCTGTATTTACGAGCTTGATTCAACAGTTGGAGCACTCTCTGCATTAAGACCAGTAATGATTTTCCTGCCTGTTCTATATATTTTTATTGTTGGATGTCTTGTCCGCATATGCCACGTAAGGTTTCCTGTTGAACCCCTGGAGATTTTTATAAGGCAACTGCAGTACTTACATTTTGCGGTTTGGTTGTCAGAAATTGAAAAATAATTCCACACTTCACTTGTTTTTCTTGACGCCATTTAAAAATTCGAAGTAAAAGAAATTCTTAATTCAAATCAATTGTTCTTTAGTTTTATTAAAATAATAATATTGTCATTTACAAAAAAAATGTTTTTCATACGCTTTAGGTTTTACTAATTAAAAAAGAACCAAAACACAAGAAAAACTCATGGGGAAATATAATAGAAATAAATTCACCACAAAGTGGAATACCCACAGGAAAGCTTATATGCGCATGAGTACATGTATTAAAGCAAAAGAAATTCAAATTAAAAATTCAATAAAATTGAATGAATTAAATATTGCAATTTTTCTAGAATTGGAATTAAAATCAAATCTAGTTTATAATCAAATTTTCTTATCCCGTACCAAAAGCTCAAATTTTGAGTTAGTTCATGCATTTCACACCACAAATTTTAGCGAGCTTTTAACTCAAAACACGCTCTGAAAGAACTGAATCGCAAGTTTATGTATGGATCCGGTGTTCTGATGACTCTTTTGAACCGGCTCTGGGAGTCGGATCTTTTGAAAGATGCAGATCCGGTGAGTCGGGTCTCGCAAAAGATCCGTTTTGCCCATCTCTAATTCAAGCCTATTCTGAACTTCGCTGGAATTCGCGGGAATCCAGCCAGAAGACTATAATCAGCGATCAATAATAACAAGAGTGATGAGTTGGGCTTCAAGGACAAGTAAAAGAGTTAAAGATATGAAAGAACAGATTAGCAATAACATTAAGCAAAAAGTCCAAAAAAATATAAACAAACGCGAGATGGATATATATTTTATGCAAAAAACACAAGAGTATGAAAGAAACAGAAGATGTTGCTTGATTTCTCGATTGGAATGTTTACATTCAAATGGAAGAAACACTGGAACAGAGCACGTGTAAATTGATTTTGCTTTTTGTGTATGTATGCGTAAAATTTCATGTTGGTACACAATATTAGAATTGGATTTTCACTATGTATTGTCCGTTAAAAAAGGCGGGAATCTTGCAATTTTTTCCCTGTTGGGTTAATTTTGTCTTAACCGCAAAAAAAGTTGAAAGAATTAGAAGTTAATTGCGAGGAAAATCGAGAATTTTAAAACGTCTTTATTAAGACGATTTATAAAAGTAAATTAACTTTAAAATTGAAATAATTGTGATAATTATTATAACTGTGAGTATTAAGGTATTTAAAAACGGATTTATTACGAAGACGTACAGTGAGTGTCAATTTGTGTTTATAAATCTTTTGTTAATAATGCTATCGGAAGACGTACAGTGAGTGTCAATTTGTGTTTATAAATCTTTTGTTAATAATGCTATCGGTAGACTTTTAAATCAAGGTATGACCGCTCTTCCATGAGTATTTGGTGTTGAGATATTGAAGTTGAAATATAAAATTTTTAAGTGTTGTAGTCCGTTCAAATTAGTCAAAAAATCGCTGTTTTTAAGAAATTTTTCCCACAGCTATGAGACCGGTGCCAAATGAAGGATTTCGGTCGGTAGATTTTGAGCCAAAATTATCATTTTGTATGAAAAATTAAATGAGATCAAAGTAGTAGTTGCAGTTTTTCATCGGCTTTTCTTTGGTCGCTTTGAATCTGAAAAAGGCGCAAAACGGCCTCTAGCGGCGTAACTATACGGAATTCAAAAAAACAGTGAAGACAAAACTTGTAGGTAATTTTACGCCCTACAACTTTGCTCTATTGATATTTTCAACAAAATGCATAGTTTCGGCTCAAAATAGAAAAAAAGGCGAAAACCAAAATGTATATGTATATTTATCAAAAACAACCCTTTTTTCGAACTGCGGGTTGTGAAAATCATGTTTAGACGACCGAAATCCTTCATTTGGCACCGGTTTCATAGCTGTGGGAAAAATTTCTTTAATTTTTCCTAATTTGAGCGGACTATTGACTCAATTTTGACACTCTCTGTACATATGTATTATAATAAAAATAATTGTGTACACTCCTGCTATTGTACATGGAAATATTTTGACAGTTCTCTGTTGAATGGCATTAAAGTCGTGTTTTTAATCCGCGAAGTGAATATTTACGTTTTTATTTAGTGTTGTTATTTACAATTTTAATTTAGTGGAGGACAATAACAAAGTGGAATATGCCATAATGATATAGTTGGGGTATTCATGATCTGTGTTATTCGTGTTATTTGTGTTAAATCGAGAAAAAAGTTTAACAAATCGAGAAACTTTCCTAGTAAATGACATTTGTTTCGATTTTAACAAATAACATATGAAAAGGCGTGTTAATTCAACAATTCGAAATCAGCTGTATTTAAAAGGTGCAAATTAATATAAAAAATGCACTTTAACATGGAAATTTAAAGGGGCCGCTCACGATCTTGTCTATTTCGAAGATAACATTTTACGATTTCTCGACGTTTAAGACAGATCATGAATACCCCTGTTGAATTATTTGTTAAAATCGAAACAAATGTCATTTACTAGGAAAGTTTCTCGATTTGTTAAACTTTTTTCTCGATTTAACACAAATAACACGAATAACACAGATCATGAAAACCCCAACTATATCATTATGGCATATTCCACTTTGTTATTGTCCTCCACTAAATTAAAATTGTAAATAACAGCACTAAATAAAAACGTAAATATTCACTTCGCGGATTAAAAACACGACTTTAATGCCATTCAACCGAGAACTGTCAAAATATTTCCAATGCACATTCCAGTCACTTCCCGCACATTTTTTATCTTTCTTTCACACACATTGCGTGTAGTGTGAAAGTAATTCTGCCTCTGTTTATCATAGATATTACTTCTTTGATATCTTGACTTTTTCGCTCCCGTTGAAATTGTTATCAGCTGATCTCAAGGTCCCTGAAACATTTTTAAAAATTTGTTCTAGCTCATCACTCTTATTATTATTGCTCGCTGCTATAATTATCGATTTCGTTACTTCCTCTACGTAAGCTTTGGTAGCCGAATGGTTAAAATGTAGGATCCGCGCCAGGGGTCGAGTCCTGTCGTAGGTTTGAAGCCTGACGGCTGCGCTTTTTTTGTTAAATTTTGAAAGATTCAGAAGAGGGAAAACATTCCACTAACAATTATTTTAATTTTGCGTGACGCTTGTTTGGTATCATTGGAATCGCCTTCGAAATTATATTACCCTTGTCCAAAAGTCAAAAATTCGTAATTATTACATGGCATACAAATTTCAAAGGATTTAAGAACATATTTTCAATTATTTAAGAAAACACCATCCTTCCATTCATCCATTTAGTTAATATGCTGTATTTTCCTATAAAATTTAGTAATTTTTCAATTTTGACAAGAAATTTTTTTTTCTGTGTAGGGAATATTTGTGTTGAAGTTGCAATGTTTGCAGGGAATTTCAAGAAATTATTATGGCTTACAATTTAAATAGCATCGGATTTGTTTTAAATATTTGAAATAACAATTTCATATAAAATATTTTTATAGGACCAGCATGAATCTAGCACCATTTTTATAGCACCTACATTATAGCAACGAATGAAAATTACTTGTGATAACTAAAATGTTTTAATATTTAGCTGCCGCTATATGCTTAACATCAAAAAAATAGATTGACGTTTGTGCATTATTGTGCTACGAAATAGAGATATATGAGTGGATAAAATCATAACTCAAATTTTTAGATGAAAAGTAATTTAAGTCCGCCCATTAAAAGTTTTTATAGGAAATCAAGTAAATTAAGCTAAATAATCATTTTCATTAATCGGTTGTAACTTCCTGGCATTCTGTCCTTCTACAGACAGAATTCTAAGAAATCCAAATGCTCCATATAAATTTTTGTAAGTTATTGTAGTTAAGAAATTTACTGTAGTTGTGCAATTTACATTTAATAGTAAGAGTCCTTTTACGTAGGTACTTTTAAACTCTTATATGCACTCCTTGCTTTATTAAACCTTTTTGGAAATAATTTTAAATAAAAACTTTGAAATATAAATTAAATAAAAATTCGAATGCCGAGATCGAGAATTGAACCTGCGACGTTTTCAAAATCAACGTCGAATATCATACACTCAACCAACTCGTCCATTCTAGGATTCTTGGTTTGTTATTGTTTTAGAATCGTTGCAAATCGCAACAACAATTGCATTAAGCCAAGCGTTGCAACCTTGAAAAATTAATCTCAACGCGCGCAAAGATGTTTCACATCAAAAGACAAAAAATTATATTTTCAAAATTTTAATTTATTCATACAAATATATTTAGTCCATCGCTTTCAAAGGCCTATAAATCAAAGCAGAAAACTATAATTGCCGATTTCATCAACCGCAGTTTATACGCATTGTTAGCTAAAGAGTGAGGATGTAGGACTTTCGCCAAAGGGTCGTCGATGTCTGACGTCGGCGCTTTTTTTTTAAATATTTGAAAGATTACATCACAAGAAGTAAATGGAAAAAGCATTCCACTAACAATTGTTGGGTTTGTACTTTTTTGGTATCATTCGAATCGTTTTCAAAATATCTACATTTTACCCTTGTTCAAAAGTAAAAAATTTATAAGTATTTCGAAATTTTGAATTTAAGAAAGACTTAAGTCCATTACATACAAATTTCATAAAATTTAAGAACATGTTTTTAATTATTTAAGAAAACACTGTTGCTTCGTCCATAGAATTGTTACTGTTGATGCCCTATTTTACTAAAAAAAATAGTAATTTTTCAATTTTGACAACCATTTTTTTCTGCGCTCTTTACCTATGTTCTTATTTTATTGATACTGGAACTTTTCGTTAACGCCCCACGCTTTTTTACATTTAACAGCTTACTGTGTTGTACTCATCATACCCTTTCATTTGATACCCATACCGAGGGGGTTGTAAAGGAAAAGTAATACGCCCTTTTTCGTTGGCGGCCATTTTGAATTTTGAACGACTTACTGTATTGTACTCGTCATACCCTTTCGTTTGATTCCCTTAACGATTAGGGAATCCGCCATTTTGTGTTGTCCGCCATTTTGAATCTGCAATGAAGCCACACAGCTAATTGTATTCTGCTTGTCATACCCTTTTATTTGATAGCCATGTCGGTGGTCGGGGGTCGGGGAACACAATTGAAAAATTCGTCCGCCATGTTGGAACCGCCATCTTGATTTTTTTTATAAAAAAGTCAGTTTGCATTGTCACGCGAACTAGGCATATGTGCAAAATTAAAAGTTTATCGGTTATATGAAAGTGGGTCAAAATCAACAAAATACAACACAAAATTCAAGTTAGAACAAAGGACACACAGGTGAAGCTAATATAAAGTAATTTAATCCCATTAGCCATTTTTATAGAAAATCAAGTAAATTAAGTTAAATAATCCTTTTCATTAATCAATTGTAACTTCCTGTCATTCTGCCCTTCTAGAGACAGAATTCCCCGAATGCTCCATCTAAATTTTTGTAAATTTATTATTTCAGTTAAGAAATTTACTGTCTCAGCAATATTTTTTGCAATTTACGTTTAATAGTAAAAGTCCTGTTACGTCCTTTTAAACTCTTATGCCATGCTTTATTATACCTTTTTGGAAATAATGTTTAATAAAAGCTTTGAAATATAAATGAAAAACTTTAATGCCAAGATCAAGAATTGAACCCGCGACTTTTTAGGAATACCAACGTCGAATATCATGCACTCAACCAATTCGTCCATTCTCCCCATGTGCGGTTCGCGGCAAATAACATGACTTCTTAGATTTAACTTTTTTTTTAATATTTCCATCTTATTGTCTCTTTCCCAGTACAGATCTTCCATACGTTTCGCGAGACGAAATTGTTCCTAATCGTTGCAAACGATAGCGTCACACCCTTGAAAAATTACTCTCAACGCGCGCAAAGATATTTCACATCAAAAAACCTTATACATTTTACTGCCATCGCCTGTAAATACAATAAACGAGGAAGCTATCGCCGAAGTTGTCGTTCTTTCGCGGTAGCTGGTTGACTCTTGACCTCTAAGATGTTATACTAGTTTGGAAATACTCACTGCGGTGGTACTATTTATAAACGAACTTCTAGGCTGTATTTCCACAAAACGGGGACTGCACCTGCTTTTGTTGCGGAAAAAATATTGCCATGAAGACAGGATACCGGTATTTCAGTGGAACAATCCCTATAGTAATAGCGATAAAGGTTTGTCAAGGCTGCTATATTCCTTCGATGGCGAAATGAGTCAAAGGTGGCACAATTGCAGATTACAACCCAGGTTTATGGTTGAATCCGGAATTTGAATCACTTAAAGAATTCCAAGTATTGGTATGCTTGTTTGGCGATTTGGAATCTGTGGTCATTTCATCGCAGGTCTTCAGCTAAAATAATGCCTAGGGTGTTAAAGGGGGTCAGCCGCTGAATTCACACCGTCCACTAAGACTGTAGGAAGATTCATTTTGGAGGCGTTAAATTCGACACGATCCTTATGGCCATTTTTAAATTCTTTTATTTAACTTACACTGTTTGTCGTCAAATCTTGCAACGCAAAATTTTTATACTTAGACTTTACCAAACTCAATGAAATTTGGCGAACATGTATAACTTCGGTGACAATACAAGTTAGTGGTGTTTTTATAAGATCAAGATGGCGGTTCCAAGATGGCGGCCGAATTTTGCAATTGTGTTCCAAACTCAATGAAATTTGGCGAACATGTATAACTTCGGTGACAATACAAGTTAGTGGTGTTTTTATAAGATCAAGATGGCGGTTCCAAGATGGCGGCCGAATTTTGCAATTGTGTTCCAAACTCAATGAAATTTGGCGAACATGTATAACTTCGGTGACAATACAAGTTAGTGGTGTTTTTATAAGATCAAGATGGCGGTTCCAAGATGGCGGCCGAATTTTGCAATTGTGTTCCAAACTCAATGAAATTTGGCGAACATGTATAACTTCGGTGACAATACAAGTTAGTGGTGTTTTTATAAGATCAAGATGGCGGTTCCAAGATGGCGGCCGAATTTTGCAATTGTGTTCCAAACTCAATGAAATTTGGCGAACATGTATAACTTCGGTGACAATACAAGTTAGTGGTGTTTTTATAAGATCAAGATGGCGGTTCCAAGATGGCGGCCGAATTTTGCAATTGTGTTCCAAACTAAATGAAATTTGGCGAACATGTATAACTTCGGTGACAATGCAAGTTAGTGGTGTTTTTATAAGATCAAGATGGCGGTTCCAAGATGGCGGCCGAATTTTGCAATTGTGTTCCAAACTCAATGAAATTTGGCGAACATGTATAACTTCGGTGACAATACAAGTTAGTGGTGTTTTTATAAGATCAAGATGGCGGTTCCAGGATGGCGGCCGAATTTTGCAATTGTGCTCCCCGACCCCTCGACACAGGTATCCGTATCAAATGAAAGGGCATGACAGGTACAATACAATTAGCTGTGTGGCGTCATTTCAAATTCAATATGGCGGATGCCCCAAGATGGCCGACAAAATTTTCTTATCTAAGATCTTCATATGGGTACCAAATGAAAGGGTTGCTGAGAAGAAAAACTAAAATAAAATGACGTCACTCTAAATTCAATATGGCGGACCCATATATCACTAAACCATGACATGGGTACTGCCCTCAGGGTTCAACGATCAACAGCACAGGCACTAAAATGTCTATTCTAATGTCATACTACTAAAGCCTTAGCATTCTCAATGATCTTATACTTAGGTAATTTTGTTCATACTACATATAAAAGCATTTTCAATCTAATGACTCGAACTTTTATAGGAATAATTGGAGAGTTGACTTAACGTTCGTGTTGTTCGATTTGTAGTAATTTTAAATGTTTTAACATTTTGCAAAAATAATCAACAAGGCGGCCGAATTTTGCAATTGTGTTCCACTGAAGCCCACGATATGGGTATCAAATGAGAGAGTATGACAGGTAGATTATAGTAAGCTGTGTGACGTCATTTTAAATCTAATAAGGCGACCACCACAAAATGGCGGAAGACATACAGACTAAAAAGTAGAAAATAAAAAAAAATAAATAGTTTAAAAAAACTAAAAAATAATCTTTTATTTTAAAATGAACCAAAAAGTAAATAAATAGTTTAAATTAAAATGAACCAAAAAGTAAAAAATAAAAAATAAATAGTTTAAAACAAATAATTTTAAAATGAACCATAAAATAAAAAAGAATTTTGAATGTAAAGTTTTTATTGCTGCAGCCACTTACTTCGGCCCACGCTTTTTACATTTAAGTAAGTGGCTGCAGCAATAAAAACTTTACATTCAAAATTCTTTTTTATTTTATGGTTCATTTTAAAATTATTTGTTTTAAACTATTTATTTTTTATTTTTTACTTTTTGGTTCATTTTAATTTAAACTATTTATTTACTTTTTGGTTCATTTTAAAATAAAAGATTATTTTTTAGTTTTTTTAAACTATTTTTTTTTTTTAGTATAGGCCCGTAGTGCCTCTCGTATAAAATTTGGTTAGACTCTGCATATTTCAACAGCTTCCTATTGATTATTGTCTTCACGATTTTGGAGAGAATAGAAGTGATTGATACTGGGCGGTAGTTAGAAGGGTTATTGTGTTCATACTTTTTCTTAAAGGGCTGTACATGAACTAGTTTCCTAGAGTCTGGATATACTTCGGAATAGTAAATCATTTTTTAAGTACTTTAGGGCCCGTAGATTTATTTACGTCAAGCTCTTTGAGGCACTTCGCAAGTCTTGAGAAAACCTCTGTCCATTGAGTAGGTAGTATACTCGGAGGCGGGGTGGCGTAGAAGTTTCGGTTAGAGAAGAAAAATCTAGTCGAACATAGATACCAACAAATCGGCCTTGGATTTGCTTTCTGTTATTACTTCTTGCTTATAAATGAAAGAAGGTGTTGTGGAAGAGGCAAAATTCTTCTTGATGGAAGTTTCTAAGGACCATAAGTTTTTACTGCCAGCATTGGTCTTGAGAATCTCAATTTTTAACCTACATACCATGAGATGTTGATTCAACTTTCCTGACTTTAAACTTAATATTCTCCGTATTGGCAGTACGGAAACACAAATCCCAGTTAGTGCCTTCAAAAATCGGATAAGCCACAACAGATAAAGATGATTAAGATCGTACACCTTGTGAAAAGCCACCTCATACCTAATATACCTGGCTCCTCTCCTACTGTTGGAGATGTTATGCACTAAGGTATAAAATTAGAATCAGGTGTGACTCTGACTGTGTGTTCCTCTAGTGCAAGAATAGCGTGTGCGTGAGAAATTCGCAAGATGGCCACGAAAATTACAAAAATCAAGACACTTTTTGTATCGGATGCTCTCATGTATAAATTTCATGACCTTGTTTTCGGTCGATTGTGCCAATAACACAACCATCGGGGTAACAGAAACAACGGTGTTGTTGTAGTGTTATTCCTGCTTAAACAAAACGATTCCAATAAACCGACCGATATAGCCACGATCAAGTCAGGAGTGCGAAAATGGAGTAATGAGTTACTTACTGTACTGTTACTTACGTCTTACTTACTTTTTATTTGTTCTATTTTTTTTCTCAACTAGTGATGGAGATCTAGTTTTTTGTTTGTTTCTCTCTACACGATGGAAACAACAATTAGATTTCACATTCGAGGTGTCTTCGATTTTAAGATTTTAGACAATGCGCGAATGCCGTGATTTTCTTGCTCGAACTACAAACTAGGTTCATGATTATATTACAATTAAGAGTTAGTTTCGTTGATGTATGCCGCACTCAAATTATGGACCAGAAGTTGCACATTAAAAGGATAATACAAAACCAAAAGAGGCTAACGTATTTTTTTTCTTTTGAATTTTAAACTTCAGTAAACCTCCCATTAATACGGCAGATAAGTTCCGTTATTTTTGGTGGTAAGATGAAGCTTAGGAGACACTCTTTCGTTCCGTCATGTCATTCAAGTTAGTCATGGTGCAATGAATCCGTGCTGTACGAGGCCCTGAGATGAACCGTTCGCCGCCCAAAGCGATAATCCTAATTGTATTAATTTAATAATTACGAAATTCCTCAGAGCTCTGCGTGAAGGAGCATTATTCATAGATAAAAGTGTCTAATTTCGGAAACACAGTTTACCAAACAATCTTGTATTATATTTAAAGGTTATAAAGTTTATCACACTGTACACCCGGAAAATACAGCTAAGGGTGGAAGTGCCATAATAGTCAAAGACAACATTTATCACAATGAAGAAAGCAAATTTGAAGCGGAAGATATTCAAGCAACGGCAATTAATATTAAGACTAAAAATTACAACATTACAGTAGTTAAACTGTATAGCCCTCCGAAGCACAGCATCAAAGTTGACAGATACATTGAATTCTTTAAGACTTTGGCGACTCGATCATAGGTGGCGATTTTAATGCAAAACACACACATTGGGGATCGAGACTTATCACGACCAAAGGCAAAGAATTGTTAAAAGCAATTAATGAACATAAATGTGAAGCAATATCAACGGGGAAACCTACATACGTTTGGCCTACTGATCCAGAAAAAGTCCCTGATTTGATAGACTTTTACATTATCAGAAAAATATCTGCTAATTAAGTATATGCAAATATTGTAGAAGATAATTTGGAACTTAATTCAGATCATTCAGCGATTGTGTTAACCCTAAGTGAGAGCATCATCCAGAAATCATGTAACCCTACATTAATACATAAAAGAACAAATTGGGAAAGTTTCAGGATAATATTAGGCGAAAGGATTCAATTGGAAGGGCCACTACAAAGTCAAGAACATCTAGACTCCGAAGTCGAAAAACTTGTCAACGATATCCAAAAAGGAGCGTGGCAAAGCACTCCTGAAATTAAAAGAAAACTGAAAGGAACAATTATCCTAGAGGAATTTTAGAATTAATTTCAGAAAAGAGAAAAGCGAGAAAAAAATGGCAGCAATCCAGAGCTCCACAAGATAAAACTGGACTGAATAATCTAACTTCACAACTAAAAGAAGAGATTAAACGGCTCAAAAATGACAACATAAATGAGTCACTGAGGAAATTAATCAATGACTCCAGCACTCGAAAACAATTAAAACTTTTTAAAGACCCATCATACAAACGCCTCCAATTAAAAATTTAGATGGTAGTTGGTCAAGAAGTAATTAGCAAAAAACATCAAGATTTGCAGAACATTTAGGAAAAATATTTCAACCTAATTCCACGGACAGCATTGAAATGCTACCCGAAATCTTGGAACAAGGAACAATAAATAGTCCATTTACCACCCTAGCTGAAATTAAAAATGAAATCAAAATGAACATTAATCCAAAAAAGGCTCCTATGACTATGATCTTATTACTGGGCAAATATTGAGAGAACTTCCCAGGAAAGCTCTGGTTAAAATTACAAACTTATTAAATGCATCGCTTCTGTTAAAATACGTACCACAAATGTGGAAGGTAGCTGAAGTCATTATGATTCCCAAACCTGGCAAACCACCTCACGAAGCAACTTCATATCGGCCAATATCATTATTACCGGTTATGTCAAAATTGAAAAGACTAGAACCTATCATTCAAGAGAAACATCATCACCAGTTTGGTTTTCGGAGTCAACATTCCACGATCGACCAGGTTCACCGAATCACTAATGTCTTTGAACAAACGCTGGAAGAAAAAAAGGTTTGCTCAGTAATATTTTTGGATGTTGCGCAATCACAAACTCAAAATGCTCCTTCCTGCAGAATACTCGCAAATACTTCAATCGTATATTTCAGAAAGATACTTCAGAATTAAGCAAGAAGACGCGTATTCTAATCTAAAGAAAATTCAAGCAGGTGTGCCACAAGGCAGTGTACTGGGACGCAAAACTCAGGTGGAAGGCGCATGTCAAGAAAAAACAGGAAGAACTAAAAGGAAGATGTACTGGATAATGGGCCGTTACTCTGCTCTGTCAACGTGCAACAAGCTATTGCTGTATAAGCAAGTTCTCATGCCAAATTGGACTTATGGTATTCAACTCTGGGGTTGTACTAGCCAAAATAAAAAAAATATAATTCAACGCTTGCAAAACAAAGTTCTTCGTGATATTGTCGATGCTGCCTGGTACATTCGTAATGACAACCTACATAAGGATTTGGATGTAAATAGGGTCGAAAGCGTCATCCAAAAATATGCTCAAAGTCATGAACAACGGCAACATCAGCATATCAATGCCGAGGCCATCTAACTCCTGGATAATGATGACTTAATCAGAAGATTAAAACGAATCAAACCGTTCGCACTAGTGTAAAAAGCAAAGTAAAAATTTCTCAAAAACATGAACTATAGTGCACATTAAAAAAGTGACAAAGGACCCAACACCATTTGTGGAATTCACCGAGAGACATTTTCCCATATAAATGGTGCGGGATCTTTTAATAAAAATAAAAAGTGTCTATCATAGGATAAGTACTTTATAAATTTAAAAATCGTAGCAAATTAAGCCATAAACAAATAGCTTATTAGTATGTAGTTACTAGATTGCTATAACAATAAAACAAAAAAAATCTGATTCTTTGATATCTTTAAAAGTCCTTTTAAAAACCCAAATCTATCTATTATTAACTTCCCAATAGGAAGTTATTGTAATCGGTCCGAAAATCGGATTCGAAATTTTCAATGTATTTACACGTTTCAAGGTCCCAATAGCATTTTAAGTGAAAACTTGAGAAGAAATATGTGTTTATGTGTGTACGTACGCACACGTATGTGGTCATTTTTTCCGGGACGATTTCGCGCGAACCAAACAAGATATCGACTTCATTGAGGTGCCGTTCGAAGCGTGTGCAAGGAAATATGATCTGAAAAGATTTTCATAAAAATCGGTCGAACCGTTTTTTTGTTTGAACGACGTAACTGATTTTTGTACCAGCACGATTTCGCGCGAACCAAAAAAGATATCGACTTTGTTGAGGTGCCGTTCAAAGCGTGTTAAAGGAAATATGATCTAAAAAGATTTTCATAAAAATCGGTCGAGTCGTTTTTTTGTTTGAACGAAGTTCGTGATTTTTGTACCTGCCCAATATCGCGCGAACCAAATATGATACCGACTTCGTTGAGGTGCCGATCGAAGTGTATTAACGAAGATATGATCTGAAAATTTATTGTTTTACCGTGAAAATCGGCGTTTTTTGTGTTTAAATGAAGAGACTTCGGCAAGTGTGCCAAGTAACTTAAATTAATTGGTTTTGCTACTGTCTAATATACTCGTTGGAATGAAACCGTTCCAAATGAGGTTAACTTTTATGGATTCAGCCGAGCAATAGCTTCCCACGAAATTTTCAATCATTTGTCCATTTTCTGCCATACATCTGCCTACACACACTTCACGAATAGGTGATTTATTGTGACTAAGTGTTAGCGTATTTTGTAATGTAACGTCCGCATGAGTTGTTAAAGAATTAGCAGAGTGGTCCTTATTTTGGTAGATCGTAACTCCAATAGCTGCAACTTCAGGTCCCTTAAATTTAACAATATTCATGTTAAATAAGTTTTGGAATAACAACATACTCTTCATTTTTCATCCAAGTGTCAGTGTTAAAAGTAATACACTAATTTTGTTTACAACTTCGTCATCCTAATCTTGTAAATACGCACATATCATTTGACAACCTAGCGAAAGTATTGATAAACAAATGTGACAAATGTTAGGTATTATATATAGATTCTTGTCTATTTATTATTAAAATATCCATTAATAATATTCCAAATTCATAATACTGGGAAGTTGATGTTGTGGACCGAAAGGGTCAAAACCACATCCCAACTAGTTTATCTCATGTGTCTAGGGTTGCCATACGTCCCATATATACGGGACTGTCACCGTATTTGAATATCGTGTCCCATATTAGTACTTGTCGCGTTTTTGTCCCTTTTTCTCCAAAATAGGCGTAAAGCAGTAAACGCCAACTGTCGACCTTGAGGGATCCCCCAGAAAAATATAAATATGACACCGACAAGTGAAAAAAGAACAGCAAATATGAACATAAAAAGAGTTTACCTACACATTCAACTTGCATTTGAGTTATTTGAAGTTGGTTACAGAGGAAAAAGACAGCCAGTGCTCCATTCCATACCTCTCACAGGAACTCGTCGGATTCGTAAGGACTGTTTTTAAGTAAAGCGATTTTTTATTCCAGTCAATATAAAAGATGCCAAAGAGGAAAAAGAAATCATTAAGAAAGTAAAATCTACTTCAAAATATGACTGGGCGAAAAAAAATGAACCTCTTCCTGGACCTTCTTCTCAGCTACTAACTAATTGCTCCTTTACTCCCTCATGGGACATAGGGCGGAAACAGTTGCCTCCAGCGGACTCTGTTTTACGCGACAGCTCTCAGCTCTGACCAGGACCTCCCAGTTGTTGCGGCCTCTGCTAATAGGGTTCTCCTCCACATTGTTCTAGGTCTTCCATCTCGACGGGATCCTTGAGGATTCCAATCAAGGGCCTGTTTGGGTAGATTCTCGTTTTCGCGTCGCAAGGTGTGGCCAATCCAATTCCATTTCCTTCGCCGGATTTGGTCTCAACTAGCAGTTCATTTAACTTGATTGGAGTATTAATCAATATTGTTTAAACTTTATTCACTATTTTTTATGATAATAAAACATTACCAGTATTAACACCCACTTTTTTCGTGTTTTTATTTATCTTTCACTGAAGCGTCCCGTATCAGTTACCAGTATTTATGGCAACCCTACATGTGTTCATCGAGGGAATCGAGGTCATCGTTTATTTTTGAAGCTTGCAGCTGGTAATGTGAATTAACTTACTTCAAAAGCCAGAGAAAGCTGCATGAAGCTTGAAGCGCTTTCATTGTGAATCCGGCCTTTGTTGTTGGACAATTACACATTAATGGACAAAATATAAAATCACTACAAATCAAATTTATGGGTTATCTGATTATCTACGTTATATTTTTCAATGCCTAAGAACGTAAACCCTTAACACGTTGAGTGCCAAACAGAATTCAGAAATCCATCAACCCCAGGCCACGAATGTTTTTTTCTACTTTTGCTTTAGTAGTTCAGTTGTAATATGTTTAAGCTTTCAAATATGAATAGCTTCTAAGAAAATTACGAGTTTTAATTTTCCTGGGAAATGGGTGGGGAAATGCTGTTGTGAACTTGAAGGTGATAAATATAAAAGTGAAATTCAAAGTGATGATTCCTTGGAAGATCCTAATAACTAAGATGGCTCTGATGAATAAAAAACAAATCAACAGTTGAATCAAAAAGAGGAAGAAAATAATAAAGATTTGACTGAAACAACTGGAACATTGCCAAAATGGTCAGGTTTTTGTAGGCAGCCGGCAGAACATTTTTCCTTTTTCAGGAAAAACATCCAAAAAGGTCTCTCACTTCATATTCAACAAATAGAAGTCTTTTATCTATTCATGGATGATACAATACTAGATAAGCTCGTTAAGCACACTTTGTTTGCTACTCAGCTATAGATAAAACGTAACCGCAACTCATAACACCCTATAAAATTCAATTCAAGAATAAATAATTGATGTAATAAAAATAACGCTAAGGAAATAAAGAAAGTCGTGGGACTAACACTATGGGTGGGACTAAATAGAAAAGGGGTAATTTATGAAAATTGGACAGTCAATCCATTATTCATTAGTCCAATAACTGGAAAAGGGAAAACATGTCAAGCTAATACTAAACTTCGCAAATAATTACGCAGCTGCTAAAACCGACCGATTGGCAAAAATTTAAACGCTGATGATGCACTAAAAATAACTACCAAAAGGCATACATATGTATGAATATACGTGAAGAAATTGTCATCGATGATACTTACTTGGAAAGCTCACCTGATACTCAGATAATACAGTGTGCCCCGTGGCAGATTTAGGATTTGAAATGCGAATAATTGTAAAACCAGTGGACATCCCCCAAGAGCTCTATGATTTATGGATTATTTTTGTTCTAAAAAAAATGTCGAACGAAAGCAATTGAACTAGGACCTATAATCATAAAAATTTATTACTGTGTTTATTTTTAACGAAAAAAAAATCTTCAAGAAATGAATGTAACGGAAATTTTTGAGTTTTGAAAAACTCGGCTTAATAGAAAACTCATTTTAGAAACTACATTTAGCGACAATAGTTGTGAGCTATTTGGGTAACACCTTCCTTTCGGTTAGAGTTGAACAGGACCTATGCGAGGCAGTACATTTGTCCCTTACACGACTGTAAATTGTACTGAGGGCTCAATTTTTTTAAATGTCCCACTTCAAAAATAATGCCCTACTACTCTTGGTGAGCGTGCAAACCTGCACCATTACCCACCAACCCCACGAATCTCAAGGGATTTTCGTAAAAATTACGATAGGGTTAAATAGATCACATCGAAACACAGCTGTACACAGGTTTTTGTTACCCAGTCATCGGCATAAACCGAGAATAGCTGACAATTGGAACACCCTTTAAAAACATAATTATAAATAAAATGTCGCATTTTTCCAAACATCGGTGGGGAGCAAAATAATTTATTCAAAAGGTCAAAAAATCAGAAGATTTAAAATTCTCATATGCCCTCAGACTCAGAGGTAGCTCTAATAAACCATCCCGCTAGCTTAACACTTTAATAATAGGGTATCGAAGTTCGCTTAGGTCTGGTCTTCACCAAGCGGACGGTGCACCTCCTTGTTCATCTTGTAGTCTGGTACTGCCTTCGTCACACCCTTTGTTGGCGGGTTAGCGGGATTCACTTTTTTCAGGAGGCATAAAACTCCAACGAGGCTGACTCGCGCTAACCTCGACGGTTCTCGCTCAGCCGCCTGCTAAACAAAACTAACTCATGCAACATCCAAGAGTTCAAACGCGAGGCTTTTTTATATTTTCGAGCTAAGCTTATTGCTAGACCTTGCACCATAACCTAGACTGGTAGAATAAAGACTTATACCTAAGCTTAGACTTTCGCATAAAAAAAATCGCATATACGTGTCATCAGAATTTCAATAAAATCCTTTGTTGGAATACGTGGCTAATATTTTCAAGGGTGATTGCAGGATATCGTTGGAGAAAAAAATAGTCTTAGAGAGATAAGATACAGTATTTACGAAAAACAGAAACTTGAGTGACTCCATGTAGGATCAAAGCATGACAAAAATCCCAATGTTCTTCGTTTTTTAGCATTTGGCGATTTACAATGCTTTTTTTGTGAGTTATTTCATTCTTAGGGCGCGCGCACACAGAAAGCGGAGCGGAGCTGAGCTTATCAGCTCTGCGCAAACTTTACATTAAAATCCCCGGTGCTGCGCACACTGTGAGCTGAGCGGTCATTTCATTTGATACCAATATCGAGGGGTTGTTCGTGGTGGCCGCCATATTGGATTTAAAATGACGTCACATAGCTTCCTGTGTTCTACTCGTAATACTCTTTCATTTGATACCCATGTTGTGGGGGGGGGGGTTGTAAAGAAAAAGGTAATCCGCCATTTGTGGCCGCCATATTGGATGTACCATAAAATTGAATATACTATATTGTATTGCCTCCAGAACCAAATGTGTGTGCCAAATTTGAGCATCACCGGACATCGGGAAGTACTTGAAAAACGGATCGGAAGATTTGTCCCAAAAAAAGAAAAAGGTAATCCGCCATTTGTGGCCGCTTGTAAAAAAAACTTTAATCGAGGGTGCCACAGGGTTGCGGGTGGTTTAAGCCTGGAACCCTAGCGTAATCTTAATGTACACATTCCAACCTTCTACTAACTAATTGCTCCTTTAATCCCTCATGGGACATAGGGCGGAAACAGTTGCCCTCCAGCGGACTCTGTTTTGCGCGACAGCTCTCAGCTCTGACCAGGATCTCCCGGTTGTTGGGGCCTCTGATAATAGGGTTCTCCTCCACGTTGTTCTAGGTCTTCCGACTCGACGGGATCCTTGCCGATTCCAGTCAAGGGCCTGTTTGGCTAGATTATCGTCTTCGCGTCGCAAGGTGTGGCCAATCCAATTCCATTTCGTTCGCCTGATTTGGTCGTCTATCCTTTCTTGGCCGGCACGGCGCCATAGTTCTTCATTTGAAATTCTATCTTGCCAGCGGATTTTTAGGATACGACGTAGGCATCTGTTGATGAAAACTTGTAGGCGCCCTGTGATGAATTGGGTGACTTTCCATGTTTCGCATCCGTACAAAAGAACTGCCTTAACGTTGGAGTTGAACAGCCGCAATTTGGTGTTAATTGAGATCTCTGTTGATCTCCATATGTGAAACAGGCATGCATATGCGCTTCTTGCTTTATTTATTCTGGAACTGACATCTTCTTCTGTACCGCCGTTTTCGGTAATAATACTACCGAGGTAACAGAATTTGTCTACCAGTTCCACGTCACGGTTATTTAGCGCTGTCCGTTCAAGGGTGTTTGCATTTATCCGCATTTCTTTTGTTTTAGTCGGATTTAACCTTAAGCCCGCCGAGCTACTTTCTGTTGCCAATTTGTTTAACATGTTTTTGAGGTCCTGGTGTCTGTGGGCCAGCAAACAGATATCATCCGCGTAGTCGAGATCCTTAAGGCGGTCTAGCAATCCCCATTGTATGCCACCTGTTCTTCTATCTAGAGCGCTGACAAGAATGTCGTTTATTACTATAAGAAATAGTAATGGTGAAAGTAGACACCCTTGTCGTACTCCTGAGCTCACCTCAAAGCTGTCGGATAATTTTCCATTATGGAGAACTCTGCATTTGGAATTGTTGTATAGAGCTTTTATCAATTCTATTATTTTGTCCGGCAGTCCACGTTTCCGTAGAGCTCGCCATATAAAGCTCCTATTGACCGAGTCGAACGCTTTTTCATATTCTACGAAAGCAAGGTAAAGGGGGGATCGGAATTCAGTAGACTGCCCCACTATGATTCTCAAGGTGTTAATATGGTCTATGCAGGAGCGGCCCTTTCTGAATCCAGCCTGCTGTCTTCTAAGCGTTCGATCTACTGCCTCTCTTATCCTAGATAGTAATATATGGGACAAGATTTTTCCCACCGTAGATAATAAACAGATGCCTCTCCAGTTGTCACATATTGTTAGGTCCCCCTTTTTTGGTATTTTGACTATGATACCTTCCGTCCAATCCTCCGGAAAGGTACAGGTGTTCCATGCTATTTCCAGGATTGGCTGTAGCGCATCTGCTATGAGGCTTGAGTCGGCTTTCAACAATTCTGGCGGGATGCCATCTTTTCCAGCTACTTTACCATTGGCCATTGCATGAATTGCGGTTACTATTTCTGTCTTGGATGGTGCACGTGTGGCGATTCTTATTGGCTGTGCATTGTTGTTATTTTCTTCAGGTTCCTGCGAAAAGGAACCATTCAGGGCGGCGAAGAAGTAGTCTCTCCATCTTTGGAGTTGCTCCTCGTCGCTGCACAGCAGCCTTCCATCCGCACTCTTTACGGCATGCTTTTTAGTAGAGTGCTTTCCCGAGAGCTGCTTAGTAATTTGGTACAGCACCTTACTGTTGCCTGTGTTTGCCGCGTTTTCCGCTTTCTCTGCGAGCTCATTTATCTGCCGCCTTTTATCACGTCGGACACTTCTCTTTACCTCCCGGTGTAATTGGGAGTATTCCCGTTCAAGTTGTTGGCGTCTTTCCGGGTCGCTTGTAGAGTTCACGTTATTTTTGAGGGCCCTTCTGCGTTCTATTTTTTGCCAGGTTGTGTCCGAGATCCAGTGTTGCTGGTTTCTTTGGACATAACCGATGCTTGTTTCCGCTGCTGTTATTATAGCGCCCTTTGTTGTGCTCCACAGCTCTTCAATATTTGTGTCGTCAGAAACGGTTTGCTGGTTTAAGATTTCTTGCAGTTTGCCAGCAAATTCCCGCTTTTTGGTGTTCTCACGCAGAAGGTCTACGTTAAACCGTCTACGGTTTATGGCATTGCGTTGGACGTTTCTGATTGCAGCGATTTTTAGGCGGATAGTTGCTACTACCAAATGGTGGTCACTTCCAGTGTCTGCTCCCCTAAAGCTCCTGACATCCTCCAGAATAGTTCTCCATCTGGGGCTGACGGCCACGTGATCTATCTGATTTTTTGTTCTACCATCGGGCGATACCCAGGTCTCCTTGTGTATCTTCTTGTGACAAAAGTAAGTTCCACCTACCATGAGTTGATGGGAACTACAGAAGTCAACGAAAAGCTCACCATTGTTATTGGTAACTTGGCTTAGGCCTTGATTTCCAATAGTGTGCTCAAGGGCGGTGTTGTTGGGGCCGATCTGTGCGTTTAAATCACCCATCAAAACAATGATGTCTCCCCTTGGAATAGAGCGAAAAACCTCATTCAGTCGCATGTAGAACTCGTCTTTGATGTCATCTTCTGCGTCTTCAGTCGGAGCGTAGCATTGGACTATCGTAGTACATCTTAGCCTGGTACGTAGGCGCACGGTAATAATCTTCTCAAAAACTGGTGACCAGCTAATGAGGCTGGACCTGGATTCCTTGGTGAGTATTACGCCAACGCCATTCCTACGATTTTCAGTTTCGTTTCTTCCAGAATATAAGAAGGACTCACCGTTTGGGCAGATATGTTCCCCCACATCGGCCCATCTGGCCTCGCTGAGTCCCATGACCTTGATTTTATAGCGGTTCATCTCGTTGAGGACTTCATCCAGCCGTCCATCAGCAAGCAGCGTTCTCACATTCCATGATCCGATTCGTGTCCTGTTTCGAAAAGCAAAGGTCGTCGTCGTGTTGTCCATCCGGTTCCGAGGCATTGTTTGCCGATTCGTAGCAATTATGTGTTTTATAGGAGCGGGTTGCTAACCCTCAGCCCAACCGACTTAGGACTCTGTTTTGTGGCGCAGATAACTCGCCATTCGACCGTCTCCCGTTAGCTCCTTCCGAAGAAGTACTCCAGGGGGCACCGCGGGGAGGTGGGATTAGGACTTGCTAACAGAGCTGCTAGGTGTTCGTCTGCAGTGACTCTTCTCGGGTTTTGGCAGAAGTGACAAATCGGGTGCCACCACCTTCCGAGGTCTTTGTTAGCTGTTCGCCCCCCAACCTTCATTTGATGTAAATTTTATTAGGATATTTTACGACGTCACCAACACTTGTGCTTTCAAAGAACTGTTAGCGCTTTTCAACTTCGAAATAATTTTTGAGCAACAACTTTTAAAAATTATCCGACTATTTCCTTAAAACTATATAATTATAAAGATTCATGTGGCATCAATCCTTTTAAAAATGTTGCGGAGCTCGATATTCTCTTTACCTTTTTCTAATGCCGATATTGAAAGAGTATTCAGTTAAATGATTATAGTGAAAACAAAATTGATAAATAGAAATATTACCTATGTTGGAAGCTATTTTACACATTAGATTTGGCTTATCGCTTACAAATAAAAGCTGTATTGATGAACTTCCTCCAGAAATCGTGGAAAGGATAGGAACTTTAAACTCTTACAACAATTATGATATGCAATGGAAATGGATGAATTGTTACGTTTTTAGAAATTAGAATTAGCGTAAAGTAATGAAAAGTCGGAATAATATTAAAAAAAATGTTTTTTTTCTTTAACTGCACATAAATGTGTTTCTAGAATTCATGCCGCATCATAAAACTGCTAAAAATTATGGCCTATAGTTAGACCGTTTCATTAAAATAGAGCGCTCAATCTTTTAGCGCTCTTTCATTTAAATTGGAGCTAAATTTTAGCGCTCATTCATTTAAATTGGCGCTAAATTCTAGCGCTTTGCTGCTAATAAAATTGGCAACACTGCTGCACACGAAATACTATTACAGATAACAGATCTCCAGACGCGGAGAAGTGAGAGAGAGGGAGATAGTTCAGCGCGTCATGCGCATGCTCTTAAAAAAAGAGAGCCTCTTTGATTTTCCTCAACTCGGAGCGCGCACCGATTTTTGGCTGTACAACTGATACACAAACGCTGAGAGCTGAGGCGCGTCTAGTTGTACAACCAAGCTAAACCTTTTGTTGGCCCTTTGGGTGAAGTTCACCAATGTAGAAATTAGACATAAACAAATCGGCTGCACTACACTGGAATTTATCAACGCTGTTGAAAACTGACTAATGTTCAAGTTCCCCGAGTAAATCGAACTCAAGGTTGCACAGTGCTACAATTCTCTATCGATCTGTTGAGCCGGGTTTTTCATATATGTATTTAAATACGGTATTCCTGTTTTCCCCCATTTAGGGGGGTTATGTCTTACGGTTATGTAAGTGCCGGGAAATAAATTTAATAATTCTAAATTATATTAGGCTCAAATATACCTTTTTGGCACGTTTCGATGCATTTTATATTTCGTTTTCGATGCAGAATATATTTTTGACAAAAAAACTCAATTTCCACTGCAAATTGTAAAATATTGAAAATATATATGAAAAATCCGGCTCGACAGATCGCTAGAGAATTGCACAAGGAACATTTTTTAAAAAAAGTGAAGTTAATTCGATGAAAATTGACGGCTTTTTGAACGGTAATTTTTTTCTGACCCCACTGTGCGTTGGCGAAATTGCGCGAAATTGTATTAACACACGAAATATGGTTATAGTTGTAACATCAGGCGATATTAGGCGGTAGCTCGTATAAGCAAGTAGAAATAGTTTTGATGCTACTTTTCCCATCTATAGAATAATTTATCTATGGTATATGTAATACATATATGTATGTATATTTGATATATTTTAATACTTGTAGTTAGTTAGTTAAGGTAGTTTGCCCATTTTTATCATCTACCACCAATATAATTACAATAAATGTATACAAAAAGTTAAAAATCATAACATTTCTAGAAACGTTTTGCGATGGAATGGTCACATATTCCAAATCGCCAAACAAGCCTCCCAATGCCTTGGATTTCTCAAGAGATGCAAGTTCCTCCTCCAGCCAGCCGCACTGGCTACAATCTACAAATCCTACATTCGGCCCCGCCTTGAATACAATTCGTATATCTGGGCGGGCGCCCCAAGAACCACATTGGCTTGGCTGGAGGACAAGGTGCAAAATCAGCTCATCACACTCCTTGGTGATGGCATCTTCTGCGCCTATATAGGCTCTTTAAGCCACCGTAGGAATATAGCAGCCCTCTCTATACTTTATGGCTATTACTCTAGCGACTGTCTACTGCAATTCAGAACCTCATGCTTGCACGGCAATATTTTTCCCGCAACACAAGACTAGCCTGCTCGGCTCACTTCCATATCCTCACGCCTAATACGGTCTAGAAGTTCGCTTATGAATAGAACAACTCGCTGTGGAACAACCTCCCGGAGTTAGTATTTCCGAACTCGTACAACATCTTAGAGTTCAAAGGCAAGGTTCATCGACATTTCCTTGAGCACACCCAGACCCCCTCTAACCTTTCCTATTCTCCTGTATTCTTCAAACCAAGCTTACTACTAGACAGGCTGGTAATACAAAGGTTGACTCCTAAGCTTGGTTTTTTTCACATAAAAAAAGCGTTGTGTGGAATCCATAGCATGGAACGGCATAGCGTTAATGATGTGCATATAATAGTATTTTTTTTTTGCCAATTCGATACATTTTTTCCATTAAATCTCCGACCATGGGAAATACTTTTTCATGTTTTCCATAGAGCGCGTGGTGAGTTTTGAACATCGAGGCATTCGGTTGGTTTTTTTCGGGCGGGCCACGGCCACCCCGGCCACCTAGTTACGCCAATGAATGCCTTTATTGACTACATATTATGTCCAGCTAATCAAAAGGGGGCAACGGACTTGCATTAACTTAACAGCCCAAGAAATTATTGTTTTCTCTTAATCAAGAGATCCCAAATCGGAACGCCAAAACACAGCTCCCACGATCTACAATAGAATTATCGTATATTTCAAATCACCAAACTGTCAAAAAGGAGTATTAAGGAGGAATTGGGTCTTCCAGATAACGAACCCTAAACTCACCCCAAATGCAATTTATTGGAACACATGGAGATGGATTGGTCAAGCGTATACCCTCGACACAGACGCATAGTAACTATGCAAATTTTACGTCATTACTACGAAAACTCAAACAGAAGCCCATCTGTCCGTCGTTAAATTATTGGAAAAAGCTCGCCTTTAAGCGTTTTTCCACGGTCATACGGTATCAGCTGATTTTGGTTTTAATTTTGTTTGAAAATTAATAAAAAATATTACTCGTTTCCAGATTAGCCGATTGAGAGACCGGCGCCGGCGCGGCGGGTGGATAACAACGTAACAAGGAAATACATTTTTTTGATTCGTTCACTGACATTTTTTACTACACATCCACTTATTACAACTGTCAAAACATAATAACGAATTGTACCGATAACGTCGAATTCGCGTGGAGGTCGTATGTATTCAAGAAAAACTAGTTGGTTTGTTGGTGTGACCCTATCGGTCCACACGATCAACTTCACACCTGGTTCTTCAAACTAGCACAAATCCTATACCCAATAGCAAAAATTTTGTAATATTAATGGCCGGTTTCACAGTGTCGATTTGAGCTTTCGCTCAGCTGAACCTGAGCAGTAATTTTAAGCTTCAGCTCAAGTCGAAAGTGTTTCACAGTTTGTTTTTGAGCTCAGTTCTGCTGAACTTAGTAGACTGGATTTTGCAGCCCACTGTCATTGAATCAATTGCCATTTTTGGTGAAGTTTTTGCTTTTGGTTGATAAATTGTGTAATTTTTCTTGTTTGTAATCTTTATTTGTAAGAATTTTTGAAAAGAATATGGCTGCTTATTACTATAAGAACAAGTATGACGAAAGTATGCATCCTTATCGTACTCCTGAGCTCACCTCAAAGCTGTCGGATAATTTTCCATTGTGGAGAACTCTGCATTTGGAATTGTTATATGGTTTATCAATACTATTATTTTGTCAGGCAATCCTCGTTGCCGTAGTGCCTGCCATATAAAGCTCTTAATACCCGAGTCGAACGCTTCCTCATAGTCTATGAAGGGGGACCGTAATTCAGTAAACTGCTCCACTATGATTCTCACGGTGTTAATATGGTCTATGCAGGAGCGGCCCTTTCTGAATTCAGCTTGCTTTCTTCTAAGCGTTCGGTCTTCTGCCTCTCTAATCCTAGATAGTAATATGTGGGACAAAACTTTTCCCTCAGTAGAAAATAGACAGATGATTCTCCAGTTGTCGCATATTGTTAGGTCCTTCTTTTTTGGTTGTTTGACTATGCCACCTTCCGTCCAATCCTCCGGAAAGGTACAGGTGTTCCGTGCTATTTCCAGGATGGGATGTATCGCGTCTGCTATTAGGCTTGGGTGGGTTTTCAGCAATTGTGGCGGGATACTATCTTTAGCAGCTTTACCATTCCCCATTGCATGAATTGCGGTAGCTATTTCTGTCTTAGATGGTGGTGATGGAGTGGTGATTCTTATTTGCTGTGCATTGTTAAGTTTTCTTCAGGTTCCTGTGAAAATTAATCATTTAGAGCGGCAAAGAAATAATCTCTCCATCGTTGGAGTTACACACACCTGCCATCTATCCGCACTATTTACGACATGCTTTGTAGTACAATACTGCCTTCTTTTTACAATTGAAAAATCCAACTTATAGTTAAAATCAATAAATAAACACAAGTTCACTGTGACTTCTCTAAAATGAGTGACCTTTCTTTCACTTATATATCCTGAGCTTTGGCTTAAGTGCCCAAATTTAGTCTCTCAGTTCAGGTAAATTTTGAACTAAGTTCAACACTTGAACAACTACTGTGAAACAGTAAAATAAGGCTGAGCGAAAGCTCAGATGTGCACTATAAAACCGGACATAAATAATATAATACTAATAAACTGACTACTTCGAAAAGTAATCCTGAGAGAAGCTAGTTTTAGAAAATTTGTTTTTCGTGAACGTAAGCCAACGAACATTTCTTTCGTACTTCGTACTGAGCGTGCCGCTGATAAACTGAGAAACAAATGACTTCATTTGGAATTTCGAACGATTTCAAGAAATATTAGCAAAACAAATCAATGTAAGGGACTTGTCATCATCAAAAAAGGAAAATTTCCTCAAGTCCTCTGTGATCTCAGCGTTAACCCAGTAAAAACAGAACTAGTTCTCTTCACGAATCACGAGGAGGTATAAAACCCCACCTCTAACACCCCCACGCCTAAGCAATGTCAGGCTCAAATTTAGCAATAGTGTCAAATATTCGGGAGTGAAGAGCGCATTAAGAAAGCGAACATAGCGCTTTTCGCTTGCAAAAAATCAATTGGGAAGAAATGGGGCTTCTCCCCTCACATAGTACGATGGATCTATACAGCGATCGTCCGCACAATACTCCTATACGGAGTCTTAGTATGGTGGCCAACTTTGAGTAAGTGCACAGTGCTAAACAAACTACAGAAAGTACAAAGATGTGACAGGAGCACTTCGTTCCACACCTACAGATGCCCTTAATGTTATGTTATGCCTTCCTACTTTGAATCTTGTGGCAAGGGAAAGCGCACCCACGCAGCCCTAAGACAATCCGGATTTTGGACCTGAATCAGGGGAGAGCACACGCAGGTGCTAAACTCTGTGATCGTCCCCACTAAAACCGACTTCTGTATACCCGAGGTTACCTTCACGAGGAACTACGGAGTCCACATCCCTTCACGTCGTGAATAGAGAAATAGACTACACCGTTTTAAAGATGCCATAAACTTCTTTACTGATGGCTCTAAGCTTCTAACCTTCGGTCGAGTAGGAGGAGGAATCTTTTCCCCAGAAGGTGGGATTGAAGTCTCCTTCCGACTACCCGATCACTGCAGTGTATACCAAGCGGAGGTTCTAGCCATACATGAAGCTGTTTTACTAATCAACGAGCGAGACGACAGGAATCGGACTGTCTACATCTTCTCAGATAGTCAGGCGGCTCTGAAAGGCCTGTGCTCTTGCACAAACAGCTCTCTATCTCTGAATGTCGCATATCTCTTAACGAGATGGCTCAGCAGTTCAGGACCCTCCTCGTATGGGTGCCAGGTCACCAAAACGCAGAGGGAAATTGTAAAGCTTATAAACTGGCTAGGAAAGGCACGACCGCCATGCTATTCTCCTTCCTGGAAAGGAAAGGGTTAGTATGCCTTGGGCCACTTTTAAACTCCGATGCAAACAGCACACAATACAACAAGCAAAGAAGCATTGGAGGGATCTTAATAAATGCACCTTGGCCAAAACAACCTGGCCCTCTTATGATCTCAGGCGGACCACTTCACTACTGAGCCTCGGGAGACAAGACCTCTCAGTTATAGTGGGAGTGCTGACCGGACACTGTCTTATAGGGACGCATGCGACCCGCTTAGGTCTTGAGAGAAGTTGTGAAAATCCGGACGAGGAGGAAATTTACCACATCTCCTCTGTCATTGCCCAGCCCTAAGCAGAAGGTCATTAACCACATTTGGTGAACCCTTTATAATCACGCTTGCGGAAATCTCGAAGATTGGGATCCTAAAACTCAGAAGATTCATTACTTCCTCGAAATGGTTTTGCGAAGAAACGACACTTTAACATCCGGTTTAAAGTGGGATCATTATGGCATCACAATACGCCTATCTTTTTGGCCTAAGTGTATGAGCTTAAACCAACAGCTCAGCCATATCTAACCTAACCTAACCTAAGGGATTTGTCAGACTTGACCGGAAAGGTCAAATTTTTCGGTAGCTACTGGGAATTCCGGGATAAACTTCAACTTCCAGAAATGCTGATGTAAGGTTTGAAAAATTTGTAGTGTGTGTAAAGGGTAACGTCATTTTTGCACGATTTTTAAAGACAAACTTTTTTTGTCGCGGTGGAGTAACTTTCTGTGCAGATATATGGGACCGTCACGAAAAATGTAAGGTATTGAGGGGAATTGACAGAGAAAGCTGGCTGAGGGGAAGTACGCCAAATCCACTTTGAAGTTTTAGTTAGTGCAAAATCTAGTTCTGTTTGAGTTTGAGCAAAGATGGTTTTGTTGCCGAATCTTCTTTTGGGGGTTTAGTTGGGACTAGAGATGGGTAACTCACATCTGAGTCAGCTCAAAGATCCGCATCTTTAAAATGAGTCAATGAATCGGTTCGCGGTTCTGCGCCGAGTCGGTTCTTAAAGAGTCACGGGTCTTTCATGAACGACCGAAACTATACTTCTCGGATCCGACGAATCTTTGCACTCTTTAAGCTCTCTCAGCTAAACTTGCTCATCCAAATCAGTTGAGGTTTTCTTCGCGCATGTGGGGAAATGAAAACTACACAGAAATAAACATTCCGCACATCGGGATAAGGCATGCGCTTATGTATTTTCACATTTCCCCTTCGAAATCTGTTGTTATTCTCACTCTTCTGTTGTTATTCTCACTGGGCATGGAAAATGCGATTTTTGAGAAACGTCATCTCTTTTGGATCGGACTCACTGACATATAGATATGGACTGCTAAATAAGCAAAATCCCATACAAAAAAGTGGCACCAAAAACTATCGTTGTCTCGTTCCCCTTCAAAATCCTATGAACTTTAATCGGTTTTAAAATAAAAGACAGTTCAGTGCATGTCAGCGATATAAACATAATTAGAAAAAACTAGACAGCTATAGAGTTTTTTCTTTTTTCTCTATTTTCTTTATTTTTAAAAGTTCGTTAAACAGAGGGAAAAAACCCTCACATATTTAAAAAAAATACATTTATTTAACGAAAAAACTGCTACTAAATAAAAAATAATGATGGAAAATTATTTCTATCAATTATAACATACATACATCTTATTACTTATTTTCCTCTAAATTCGAAAAAAAATTGTTGTTTACATAGAAAAGATCTTCTTCTTCTGGAGAAAAATGGTGCCATTGAAAGTTGTCAATTAGCAGTCCATATCTATATGTCAGTGATCGGACTCCATGCTGTTGTGCTTTTGAGTTTCATGAAATTTTGAGAGCTTTGTTGCTGTTGATATATGCCGGGTGTAAAATGGAATGAAATAAGTTAAAAAAAATTCAAAATAATGGTATATGATAATTTTATATGGTTCTGTTGATAAACATTTTAATTTTTTTAATGAAGTGAAATGTATAGGAATTGTATATTTATTTATTTTTAATATTTATGGATTTTTTTGGGCTTCACATAAATGAAAAACGAGCGAATCGATTCCTGTGCAAATAATTATTAATTTTTGAAATAGGTTCAAGATTTCAAAATTAGGTTTCCACTGGGAATAAAATTAAGGATATTAACTCACGGTAGTGCACTTTTTATTTCAGACTTAAAGCATATAATAATATAGTTATGACTAAAACACATTTCCCAGTAATAAGTTCATTTATTTTCGGTATATGCACAGTTCATTGTTTATTAATATTTCTGAAAATTAAATTGATAATAGAAATTATCATTGAATTCGAAAATTATATATACCATAAATTTGCGTTTAAAAATAGAATTTTTGACATTTTATTTCCTTTCAACCTCGATCTTTTTTCACATAAAATATCTTCAGCTTTAGAAAATATGCGCTCGCAAGGAACTGACGTTGCAGAAATACATAGCCTTCTCAGTACCATGGCATACAACCGGGGATATATTAATTTTCTTTGGTCCCACCATATTAAAGGATCCATTATTGAATCATTGATTATAGGTTCCTGCAAATACTTGCGCAGTTCGGTTACACCAGCTGTCCTTGGATTGGTTTCTTCTTGCAATGATTGCACCTTTTCTTTAAGGAAGTGTCTATTCGCACCATATACGGGTGACACGGGTGAACCGTGGCACGGCTGAACCGTGGCACGGGTGAACCGTATCACGGGTGAACCGTGGCACGGGTGAACCGTGGCACGGCTGAGCCGTGGCACGGCTGAACCGTGGCACGGCTGAGCCGTGGCACGGCTGAACCGTGGCACGGGTGAACCGTATCACGGGTATACCTTTTCGGGGGTATACCGGAACACGGGTTTTCACGGAATACGGGGTAATTTTTGAGAAAAATTACACACCCTGGAAACTTTCAATAGAGTCCAAATAAGGCTCGTGTAAACAAAAAAATAATAAAATGTACAACCAGATAATACTTGAGCGTGTCTATTTGTAAAATCATAAGAAATAGTTGATACATTACTTAAAAACTCTAGCGAAATTTCCCTCAAAAATCATACTCTTATAATCAGACCTTTGGTTTTCAAAGTCAACATGTTTTGACGTCTAACGTTTTTGCCCATTACCAATTGCAAGTTATATTATCAAAGAGGAAATACCTTAATACCACGTGAAGCTTGCCTCATAAATCAAAAAAATCCAGCAGGATTGCAGCTCCAGGGTACTCTTACCTTCGAGATTTAGGAGACAAATATATGTACAACCAGACGATATTAGAAAAGTACCATACACTTTAAAAATATATGATCAAGGCACGGCTTTTTTCTTGTGTGAGGGGTCCAAAGGTACTGTGGCCATTCGTTTCGCCTATTGTACTACATCCCTATCCCCATATTTGCACGCTAGACTGCTTGAAAAGGTTCAGCAGTCTGCCTAGTGGCTTGTCGCTTAGACTTAAATGTTCATCAAACAACGAGACCCTGCTCCTCGCTATCGCGGGTCACCCACGGATAACGCGGAGGGCACACTTATCTTCGTCAAGGCAAAGCCTGCAGTTGGGATCCTCCCTCCCTCCTATCTTCCATAAGTGGTAATTCTAAATTCGCAGAGTCCGGTTATCAAGCCAACAAGTATCCTGACATCATTTCTACTCCGTCCTTGGCCGTTTTAAGAGACGCCACAGAAAGGAACCGCTTAGAGTTGGCCAGTCCAGGCACGGACCTCTAGCGTTCAGTATGTTTCATCAATCGCCGGCTCTGGACCGATGAATGCAATGTCAGAGGCCTGCTTAGGCAGAACATCCGCTTTTTCATGGCATTTGAAGCCCCGGTGACCCTGGACCCAGACAAGGGTAACTTGATTGAGAATATCCAGCTCATCACGTTAGCAGTAATAAACTAATTTAGACTTGGTCCTACGGGATCTTATCGCCCGCTTGGCTATCAGAGAAAATAAAGATCGGTTTGTTTTGGTACGCCCTTCTTAAATTCTCATGAGTGTATGCCAGTATATCTTAAACTTCTGCTTGAAAGGCTTATTGCTCTACTGAATCGCGGGCTTTCACTCCAGATTCCGACGCCCACACCTGTCTCAGTTTTAGAGCCACCCATATGATACTAGTAGACTCTGCGTTTCTTTAGGAAAAATCCAGTATGTGCCCGGCAGGGTGCTCAAATTTCGAGATCTTGAAGGGCATTCCTGCTTCCAGAATCTCTTCAATAATGTTGATTATTATAGAATGTCCTCGTCCAAGACCAGCGCCCAGATAACCATTCGTAGCCCTTCAAATTGAGGAAAGTCTACAGAGATGCCGTCGGGAAGTGCGGATGGCCTCGGTGATGGAAAGGCAGGCCAGGTCATTTTTTGAATTTTGCTTAAATTAGTTATAAAACTTTTAAGCGCCGTTCTGTACCACGAAACAGAGTATCCATGTGATGGTTCCAGTTGAGTTTCGCATCGAGCATCACCCCTAAATGTTTGGCTTGAAGGTTCTGCAAGCACTGGCAATGTTCGTCTTCTGGTAAACGGTACCAGAATCGTTTTATCGGGATTGACATTTAGTCCTACGTTGGCGCACCAGCTGGAGACAAAATCAAGCGCCGTCAGTTTTACCTGTTACCAAGATGACAACACCATCTGCGTAACCTTGGGCGAAAAAGTTACGGCCATTAAGTAGCTCTAGGAGTTCATCTACAACAAGGCACCACAGAAGTGGAGATAAAACTCCTCCCTGTAGACATCCTTTTGCTATCAAGGTGAGAGACCATAAGTTTGCAAGGTCTCAGCAAGTTGATCCAGTCGCAGAAAGTGCTACTTAGACTTCGTCTACTTAGAGCCCTAGCTGTAGTATGAAAGGATGTATTGTCGAAGGCTGCCTCGATATAGAGGAAAGCCGCCAGCGCAACTCCTTTGTTAAGTTCTGCGCATTCCAGCCTGAGCACCAGATTGTGCAGAGCGGTCTCAGTGGACGTGTACGCCTGGTACGCATGCTGGTTGGCGCTGAAGATAAGTTTCCCTTATCACTCTGTCTACAATTTTCTCCATTGTCTTCAAGGCAAAAGACGCGGACTTATCGGCTTGAAAGATTTAGCCAAGGTGTGTAATCCGTACGTCCTGGCTTGGGTATAAATGTTATATTAACAAATACTCAGTTGTTATCAATCTACTCAGGAGCAATTTGCTCTCCCAATACTGAATCAAGAGGGCTTTAAAGCTGTCGAAAGAAGGTAGGTGGCCCAAATTAAGGACGAACCTCCTTTATCGCTAAACGACACTGGTGATTTAGGAGATAAGGCCCCTTCCGCGTCGCTAGAAAAAACCTGCTTCGAAAACAAACTCTCCAAACAGTACCGAAACAATTCAGATATAGAATCAATATAATCGTTCCAAATTAAGTGGGTAGTCCCTTTGGACGTACATGCCGAGCAAATGGCAGCCTGGACGGCTGCCAGGACAAAGGCTTTTCTCGGATGGACTCCATATTTATATGGTCACTCATCCATCCTCAGGAAGTTCGCCACCGCTGCGAACAACCTAGATTACACTACACCTACGTGGACCTTGAAGAAAGGTTTCAATACCATCATTCCGGCCAGAGATGACTGGACAGATGATGTTATCCCGACTGGGTCATTATGTATTTATACAGATGGCTCAAAAATTGGGAACAGCGTAGGTTGTGGTATCTTTTCCGAGGCATTGAATATAGATACCTCTCTTCGTTTACCCGACCATTGCAGCGTCTTCCAGGCGGAAGTCACTGCTACCTGGGAGGCTCTTGAATGGCTGAAGATAAATAATATATCTCATAAGAATATAAGTATTCTATCGAATAGCCAGGCGGCCCTCAAGGCTCTTATTTCTGTCGTTACAACATCCACGACTGTTCTGAACTCTGGTCTCTGTGTGAGACTGCCACTCAGTTTTATATAACTCTGTGTTGGGTTCCTGGACACAGAGGGATTAGGGGAAACTGCAGGGCAGATGAGCTTGCTAGACAGGGAACCGAAGTGGAAAGGACATCCCACTTAACCCAGATGGGAATGCCGTTAGCCACCTATAAACTGGCTGTGAGAAAAATCCGCTTAGCTCGAGCCGGGCTGAGATGGACCACAGCAACAGTTTGCCGCACTCCTCACACAATATGGCCGACCTTGGACGCAAGGCGTTCAAAATCTCCTGTTCAGCTGAACAAAAAAGAGATAAGCTATGTAGTGAAGGTGCTGTGCAGGTCACTGTCCCTTTGGCCCGCATGCCGAAAGATTGGGACTTCCCCACAACGACTTATGCAGAAGTTGTGGCAATGAGGATGAGGAAGAAACTGTCTCCCATCTTCTCTGTACATGCCCGGCCCTCGCGAGGAAAAGAGGGACCTTCCTTGGCTCACCTTTCCTTGATGGCTTGAGTCAGCTGCAAAACACTGGTGTTTTTGACCTCTGTCGCTTTATTAAAAGCTCCAAATGGCTTGAAATGGCCTAAATCTTGCCCCTATACTAGAATGGCATCACCATGGGCCCAATGGTGCGCCTAAGTGGGCTCCCTAGTGGGGGAGCAGCCATTTCAACCTAACCTAATGGGCAAAAACGTTAGACGTCAAAACACGTTGACTTTGAAAACCAAAGGTCTGATTATAAGAGTATGATTTTTGATGGAAATTTCGCTAGAGTTTTTAAGTAATGTATCAACTATTTCTTATGAGAATCATTTTACAAATAGACACGCTCAAGTATTATCTGGTTGTACATTTTATTATTTTTTTGTTTACACGAGCCTTATTTGGACTCTATTGAAAGTTTCCAGGGTGTGTAATTTTTCTCAAAAATTACCCCGTATTCCGTGAAAACCCGTGTTCCGGTATACCCCCGAAACGGTATATCCGTGATACGGTTCACCCGTGCCACGGTTCAGCCGTGCCACGGTTCCCCCGTGGTACGGTTCACCCGTGCCACGGTTCAGCCGTGCCACGGTTCACCCGTGCCACGGTTCACCCGTGCCACGGTTCACCCGTGCCACGGTGCACCCGTGCCACGGTTCGCCCGTGCTACGGTTCAACCGTGCCACCCGTGTGTGGTGCGAATAGTGTCGCTCTTTCTTTAATTCCATAGGACCTCCTTCGCGGCTTCGTACTTTTCTTCATTAGAAAACCCATATTTTTTTATTGTGGGGTCTAAAATTGTTGCTTGAGCTGCCAGCTCGTTATCTTCCATTGTTTGGAAGCGTCTTTTAATTTCGCGTTTTAAGGAAATAATGAGTTTTTTTGTGATATCACTATAATTTTCTTTATTTAAAAATTTCTCCATTTCTTTCGTCATTACGTTGGAAAATAAAATAGTTTTAGATAAAGAAACGGACTTTTCACTAGAAATTTCCTTTGTGACCGTATTAAAAATTTCTAGAATATCACAACTTTGCCTAATGATTTCCCATTCATCATTAGTTGGTAGATCCAGGTTAATATTAAGTATAACCAATGTTGACAGTACTGCATCCTTTAATTTTAGAACCCGTGAAAACATATCATACGTTGAATTCCACCGCGTTACAACGTCTTGTTTTAGTTTGATCGAAGGCAAACTCATTTGTTCTTCAATTGCTAACAATTTAGCCATCCCAGTAGAACTGTGCTTGAAAAATTTCACTATATCCTTAATTTTGTTAACAATATTGTTGATTTCTTTCAATCCTGTTTGAGCAAAGCAAGGAATATGACGCTCTGCTCTTCGCTGCATTGTCAGTTACAATGGCTGAAATTTTGTCCCCCAAGCCCCATTCATCAATGGCTTTCTTTAAAAATGCACATAGATTTTGTGATGTATGCTTTTCATTAAAAGGAATGCATTCCAATAAAACAGATTTAAGTTTTGTTGTGTCATCCAAAAAGTGTGCAGTTATGGCTATAAAGCTTTCATTGTTGCATGAAGTCCAGCCATCAGTTGTTAAACAGGCAGACCTAGATTTTTGTAGAAGTTCGTAAACACTATTTCTGACGGATTCGTAGGTTTGCGGTATGAGACTGTTAGATATAGTTTTTCTACTTTGTACATAGATTATAACTTGGACAGAGCATAGTTACAAAAGCTTTGAATTCACGCTCTTCAACTATTCTAAATGGATAGTATTCTTTTACAATCATTTTGCTTTTTGCTCATCATGTAATTGGTGATTGTTAACTGAGTTTGCCTTCCAATTTGTGTCACATTAACGGATTCAACTTCCCTTGCATTCTCACCCCCACTTTGTGCCTGTATTTCCGAGCTTAATTCAACAGTTGGAGCACTCTCTGCATTAAGACCAGTAACGATTTCCCTTTCTGTTCTATATAGTTTTATTGTTGGATGTCTTGTCCGCATATGCCTCGTAACGTTTCCTGTTGAGCCCCTGGAGATTTTTATAAGGCAACTGCAGTACTTACATTTTGCGGTTTGGTTGTCAGAAATTGAAAAATGATTCCACACTTCACTTGTTTTTCTTGACGCCATTTAAAAACTCAAAGTTAAAGAAATTCTTAATTCAAATCAATTGTTCTTTAGTTTTATTAAAATAATAATATTGTCATTTACAAAAAAAATGTTTTTCATACGCTTAGGTTTTACTAATTAAAAAAGAACCAAAACACAAAAAAAGCTCACGAAAAAGAAAGATTTAACTCATGGGGAAATATAATAGAAATAAATTCACCACCTAAAAAGTGGAATACCCGCAGGAAAGCTTATATGCGCATGAGTACATGTATTAAAGCAAAAGAAATTCAAATTAAAAATTCAATAAAATTGAATGAATTAAATATTGCAATTTTTCTAGAATTGGAATTAAAATTAAATCTAGTTTATAATCAAATTTTCTTATCCCGTACCAAAAGCTCAAATTTTAGTGAGCTTTTAACTGAATCGCAAGTTTATGTATGCCCGAGTAAAAATAATTATATAGAAAGATATATAATTGGATATATTTATATATAAATTAATTATATATAATTATATACGAAATTTGGCCCGATATAATTATATAGAAATATATATTTTTATATATAATAAGGCAAATCATATACAATTGTATAGAATTGTATATATGCAATTATATCTTTTATTTCGCCGATTTTCTCAGACATGGATGTTCTATATGCTTTTTTTCGTGGTAGCGCCAGTTATTTTTAAGAGCGTGATCCTGGCTAAACTCTAAAACAGATATAATGAGATATTTTTGACAGCATACCTGTAATAACTTTTTTCCCATCATTTTCAGCCACACACCTTTTTCTTGAGGTCTTTCTCCACCTTTGATTGAGCTTTGGGAGTGCGACTGGAGAATGTGCATTTTAGTATGTGTTTTCCCGAAAAACTCAATCTACCAATTGATAATATTTATTTCATCAAAATTATTGTAAGGCATTATATATTATTTTAAAACGCTATATATGGTCGGATATAATTGCACAAATCCATTTGTAGACTTTATATACAGTTTTATATAATGATATAGAGTAATATATCATCCTATGTTGAACTGTAAATGATACAATATATAATTCTATATTATTATATATTATTATATACAATTATATAAAATCGTCTAAAACTGTTGAAATATTTTATATAAGATTTTATATAATTTGATATAAATATATATGATTGATGATATATTATATATTTTTCTATATAATTATTTTTACTCGGGTGGATACGGTGTTCTGAAGATTCGACAGAACTTTTTTTGAGATGACTCTTTTAAACCGGCTCTAGGAGTCGGGTCTTTTGAAAGATGCAGATCCGGTGAGTCGGGTCTCGCAAAAGATCCGTTTTGCCCATCTCTAGTTGGGACAAAAGTTGGTTCTGCAGTATTGCCAGAAGACAGTGGCGAGACAACGGGGATCAGTAGCAGAATAAACGTTGCTAACAGAAACATTTTTAGCCTTCGACAGCATCTTACCTCTCGAATTTTATCTAGAGGATTGAAGTGTAAACTATATACCTCGCCAATCAAGCCCGTTCCGGGGGCCTAAAGAGGCCACATTGGATGAAACGTCTGTAATATGTTTCATTTGGTGGATTCTAGCAGATCATTAGCAGTTCTGCTAATAATCGTAAAAATGACACTTTGATAAATGATTTATATACAATCCATTTCATCAGCAGAATCATATTTGGCATAGATTGCCAGACTAAAAAATTTAGTGATGAGTTTTAAATTCATTCAAATAAAATAATTAAGAAATCATGTCAACAAACAAAGTAACCTTTGCAATTACAGAGAAAATTAGAAATTTTAAGTGCTTTTTTTAAAAAACGTAACGCGATTTTTCGGAAAAACTTGAGTGATTATCGAGTGGCAGTATGTGGCAATACTTTCTTCGAAAATGGTCACTATTTAGGGCCAATGTTACTGATCGTAAGCAGTTTGATACACTGGCTTTGTGCATCATGTGGTGACCTTTTGCTCCTACATAGCGTTGGTAGGATCCCGACGCGTAAAACGATAGTGCACCTAGGACCTAAAAATAACAAAAAGTTAGTAGGTACGTAGGTGTACCTACCTGTTGTAGGTATACTAACAATAGAAACATTGTTTACATAATACCTAGGTATTAATGACGGTTGAAATATTATTTACATACTTTGAAAAATGTCGTTCCCACCCTTCCTAGGTAAATAAGGTTCTAACTCTTGTACGGGTTCAAGAGTCAAACTCATATTTAATCTATATAGTGCAATGGAAAGTGCTTATCTCTTGATTTATTTTGGACGTCCTAAACGATAAGGTCCGATAGAATCAAGTTCAATGCCGAAGTTCGACACAATAGGCATAAAAAATCCTTAAGGAATACCCTCATCGGACAGAATATGCAAAGAACGAACTCGTCAACAGATGTTGTATGACTTTTAACAGCCACAGTGTATGCTTCGCACCCAACATAGAAAAATTATCTTTTAAACAACAAATTATATCCCTCTTGACATCACAATTATCATGAATTAACCTTAGTCTAAATTAACTATACAGCCCTTTTGTACCTTAGTCATAATATGGTATTTCATTGTATATCCTGCATTTTATTTGATTTCTGTAGTAAATTTAAGTATGCCTTGTTTGGCAAATAAATAAAATAAAATAAAATTTTTACACTGAATAACTAAAAAAAATCAAATAGAACACAAATATGAACTAAAAATGTTGCTCTCTGAGTAAGGCTAATGTCACATGAGTCTGAATTTAGACTCTGAATTTTTCAGACTCAGACTTTTTCAGCTCAGATTTTTGTGTCACATTAGTCTGAATATTTCATATACCGTAGCTAGGCGACCAGTGTTGTGCGAAATTTTGTACAACGAATTTTTTTTTATGTGGAAGGCTAAGATCAGGTGTCACCCTTTGTACAACCGGTCCGTCATATCGTTCACGTCATGGTCAGATGTCTGGAATAAGAACGATTAAGGGGAGTCCTGGGGGGTATATGGGGAGATAGCGAAGAAGGAGATAGGGACGAATGTAGGATTTGTAGATTATAGCCCTGGTCGACGCGACGGCTGGAGGAGGAAATTGTATCCTTTGAGAAATCCCAAGCATTGTGAAGCTTGTTTTGCAATTTGGAATATATAATTACTTATTAATTATTACGCAGATCTTTTATATTTAATTTTTTTTTAATTTCCGATGAATTCCAATTTTAAATAATCGGGATGATTTATTTTCGACAGATTTTCCTTGCTTTCATTGCACGAAATTAATTTTCCCCGTCATTTTTCAATATAACCTTACAGACGCACGCCTTTTGTTTAACTGAAAAATTCAGACTCATCTGACATGGCGCGATAAGGAAACATGTAATGGTGTAACCACAATTCCGGCGAACGACGGCAACGAAAGATAAAATTCGCTGTCACAATTTTTTAAAACATATGGGAAAACGGAACTCCTCACAATATCGACGGGCGACGATAGGCGAATACGACGAAATTCGTCAGATTTAACTAAATTCAAATTTTGCCGACAAGGGTGGCGATTTTGTATGTCATTACGGTTTTTTTCTAGTGTCATTAACACTTTTCGTGTTTTATAAGGCAAAGAATTTTTAAATTATGGATTTTAATGAGTCCATGAGTCCAGAAACCTCTGTAGGCGCTCCTTTAACAAATTTAACAGCATCTCAAACTTCGTGGTAGTCATTCTTGTTGCTTTAAAGAAATGTCCCTCATCAAAACTCTTCATTTTCCTGAATATTTGTTCAAAAACCCATTTTCATCTCTGTCCAGATTTATTTCACGTACCCACCACCGTCGTTTTCTTGTTTTTAAATAATATTCGTAACTTTCCCAAAGAAGTTGTAAAATGGAAATTATTTGCACTATTTTTAAGGTTTTTACGTGATCCATTTTTATTTAGTGTAAACAAAAAAAGGTCACCGTTATTGTGTTTCAACAACGATGGCGATGATATTCGTTAAACATGACAACGAAATTTCGTCGTTCGTTGTCGTCGTTTGCCGGAATTGTGGTTACACCATAAGAGAGCGAATTTTTATTCCAATTCTGAAAAATTTAGACTACATTTTCAGACTGAGTAGTCTGATTTTTTTCAGACCGTTTGGAATTTCTGATTCATGTGACATGGCACAATTCATTTCTGTGCATTTTTATGAGACTCTGAAAAATTCAGAGTCTGAATTCAGACTCATGTGACATTAGCCTTACTTCTAAAATTTCATCTAATTTGACATATATGCAATTCATATTAGTTGGCCATTTTGCGCTTTCCTATAGAAAACCGACATATCTAATATGAATCATATTAAGAATCATATTATGAATCATATTATGAATCATATTATGAATAATATTGTGTGGCCTTTTTGTGATTTATGAAATGAAACATATTGTAATCATATTATGAAACACCTAAAGTGGCATTTTTAGATGTTTGGATCAGGGGCACGGACTTTGAGGTACTTTTGAAAGAAAAGTACTGCGTACAATATTTGGCGGTGTTTGTGAAAACGGTCATTGGAGAAGGAGATATATTCATGAATTATACCAACTGTACAGGCGACCCGACAATGTCAAAAGTAGATTAAGATGGGTGTGACACATTCAAAGGCTTGACAATAGCGATCCTGCTAAAATAGCGATAAATCGAATCCCCGATAGAAAGAGAAATTCAGAAGCCGTATTTGGTTTCTCGAGTCGATGGATCGACTCGACAAAAAAAGCTTCTCGATTTTCTCCAAGTTTCATATTTGGCATTACGGCCAAATCGACAGATAAGCGCTGCCATACAAAACCATCAAATTGTGTGATATTACTCCAAGTGCCGCAAACCACGTATATTTAATTAAAATGGAAATTGTAAAAAGTTATTCTATGTATAAATTTAGCTTTTTAATAAACGTCAAACGTCTTTATCGACACGTAAAGAGGCCATAACGTTGTCGATATCATCTTTCCAAATGCCACTTTTCATTTATCGACAGAAGTCGATATCGACTCGAGAAACCAAATACAGCCCCAGGTCGACCAAAAAGCGATACATGGACTCCGTTGAGGAAGGCTTAGTTAAGTTAGGCGTACGTACTTAAAGGGCATTAGCCAAGAACCGAACGGCATGGAGAGAAATGCTGGAGGAAGCCAAGGCCAATAATAGGCAGAAGTGCTACAGATGATGATGATGAAAATTGGTTCTATGGGAAAAAATTGACTTTGAGGGTTTTAGTTTGGGCAACACGTGGTTTTGTTGCCAAATCCACTTTTGGGGTTTTAGTAAAGCTCAAAGCTGCTTCTGAAGGAACAATTTGCCTTTGGGGGTTTTAGTTTTGGTGGGAAAAAGGTCAAAAGGTGCCAAATTCACTTTGGGGTTTTAGTTAGGAGAAAAGCTGGTTTTGTGGGGGGGGGGGGGAAGTTTTGGGTTTATTTATAACCAGATAAAAGGATCAGTGAAATAATAGATTTCATACACGAAATACTACTGTCATACACAACAGAAGGTCCAACTTTAATAAACAAAAATTGCAGTGAAATGCAAATGATATTGAGCGGTGGTTTTAGTGTAAATTTCGCCAAGCCAGAAACACAACCACTTCTTAGATTATAACTTCTTAGATAATAAATTCAAATTGAAGCTGAATAATGATAAAATACTAGCAATTGACGCTGGATTTTGTAGATATTTTAATCAACTTAAATCGCGTACTTTTCAAAACTATCATTTCATTTTTTGTTTTTGGTGAAGATTTGAATAAAAACGAATAAATATATTTTTTATACGGATAAATGAATATAGTTTAATCACAGACTTAACTATCTGTAATACAGATGTTCCGCTTCATACAAAATTTTGGCACCAGCAAATTGCTGGGTAGGATTTATAATAAATCCTAAGGCGAAGCTTTAGGATACACATTCCACAAAGCTCTCCGCGCATTTCCTCAAGTTCTCTGTTGATAGACAAAGGAAGAGAGGAAGGGCAGGGTGGCTCCGGAACTTCGTTCCACACGGACGAAATTCATTTTGTCGCCTACTCCACCCCTCACTCACTTTGCCCTATCAGTCAGGCAGCAGACGAGACAATTTTTTTGTGCCCACGCGCAGGATGGATTTTTTTTCATAGCCATTATGGCAGGGTCATGATTCTGTTTTTTTCTTGTTTTCAGGCATATATGAATATTTCTCCAATGAAATGGAATATTCTTTTTAGATAACTTTTCATGTTCAAGGCCATTTCGCTTTATTTCGCATTTCTCCGGTCTTTGAAAGTTGTTCCTGGCTTAAGATTTCAGGTGCGCGGGGCATAATCTATTTGATTTGTATTTGATTAGCCAAGGGCTCAGGGGCAGGGCGCCGCCGCCGCGCTGGATGGATTTTTTAATTTCCAATTTTTTAATATGGTTATTTGAAATGGTGAATTGTCGCAGGTCATGATTTTGCTTTTTTGTTGCATGCAGGCATATTATTTTTCCGATGAAATTGAATATTCTTTTTAGATTACTTTTCGTATTTAAGGCATTATGCTACATTTTGTTTCCGGCCGTAGATTTCAGGTGCGCGAAATATAATTTATACTTCGGAATCGAATAAAAAAAATGTTTTACAAATTAAATTTGTGCCTTTATTTCTTGAGTTTATAAAATTGACCAACTCTAACTTAATTCTATATTAATGCACCTAGCAGGTGAAGGCTAATTATGCTGATTTCTAGATTCCTATAGATTGTGAAAATCTTCATGGCTCAACCGTCTGGACCAGTGGTCTCCAAAGTAGGGTACGCGTGGGTACGCAGAAAATTCTAGGGGCTACGCCAAATTTCTCTTCAAAGTACTTAATGCCCTCTTCTTTTCCGAGATATACAATACTGTTGCGAATTTTTATTCTTTAACCCTTATTTTTTAAGGAAAGAAAAAAATAAATAGTTTTTATATCCATCCATACTAAACTAACAGAAAAAACATTAAACATTAATAGGAGCAAAAAACGCCAAATAATCGTTAACAGCCTTTTTAAAACAAGCGACTATCTTTACTGGTGCACGGGGATACCGTGTCACGGGGCTACACGTAGTACGGGTTTAAATATCAAGCAGCAATTGAAGCACAGCCTATTGTTGGGCTTTGCTTCCTCCAGCGTTCGCCTCCATGATTGTCTCTCTCCAGTTTCTCCAGTTCCAGTTTCTTATTCGGAATTGTATTATGTCTTCCTCGACGCCGTCTACATATCTTTTCTTAGGTCGTCCTGGTCTCCTTTTTCCTGTTGGTAAACTCTCAGTGAATGTTGTCGGGCAGCAACTTCAGGTGGTAGGGAGGCGATGGTTGTAATAAACAATGAAAACGCACGGTGTGTATTCGGTTGCGGGTTCATACAGACTGGGGAGTCTCTCTTTATTAGTTAACAGTTTGGTACAGATTAGTGTGTTAGACTTAAATGTAATTCTTATACTCTTACACCTCCCCCTTTTAGTAATATACAATTTTCTTACATCTCTAGATGTTTTATTATTTAATTATACATTGTTCATATACTTTAGTTCTTAAATTCATTAAGTACAATTTCTGTATATAATCCATTTGCATTTGCATTTGTTTTTATAGAATTAGTTCATTTTTGTAAATATAATATTCTAAATGTACTTGTGCACCAAAAACTATTCACGTATTCCATTTATTTTTCTTTTCGATTTTTCTATAATATCCTCAAATATAATAATTATTTAATTTTTTAAACTACATATTCACTTATTTTATTTGTTTTTCTTTTCAATTTATCTTTAATATCTACAAATACAATAATTATTTTTTTTACACCATGCGTGGTCGCAAAAACCACGAATTTCTTCTTAGTACAACACCATCGTTCGTTTCCACTACGTAGGACCGTGGAGTCGAATGTTTTGCTCTTACCTCTCCTTTAATCCACCATTTTCTATCTTTAATCCAAATTTTTTGGCCTATTGCAATTCATCTTTACCCTTGGATTTTCTGTCGTAAATCCGTTTATATTTGTCATTATTTTTTTCTATCAGATTTTTAACTAGTTTACTTTCTTTAGTTTTCAATACATCATTTTTAGTAGGTAACAATGTTCGCACTTTACCCCCTCCGTAGGTGACTTATTGCTATTTAAAATAGGGGTATTTCGATACTCTAACAAACATTCCCATAATTCCTCACCTGCATCTTTACTTTTCTGGATTAATCGCTTTGCAGTTTGTACCGATCTTTCTGCGAGGCCGTTGGCTTGTGGATAGCGTGGACTTATAGTGACTATTTCCACGTCATACTTGTTACAAAATTTTCTAAATTCATGTGATCCAAAAGGCATGTTATCAGCCACAATAGTCTTGGGGATACCATGAACCGAGAATAGATTTTTCAGTTTAGTTATAATTTCCGAAGATGTTTTGTATTTTATGGGAATAATATCTAAATATTTTGATAAATAGTCGGTAACCACTAAAAAACTTTTCCCTGCGAGTTCACAAATATCCATCCCAATTTTGTTAAAGGGAATGTCTGGTACATCATGGGATATGTATGGCTCCCTTACATTACTATTTCTATACTTTTGACAAATCTCGCAACGACCTATTCTATCCTCTATGGCTTGATCTATGCCTGGCCAATAAACTGATGAACGAGCTCTACTTTTCGTTTTACTGATTCCTAGATGTGGTTTGTGCAGTAAGTTCATTATTTCGGATCTCATTGAACTGGGAATAACAATTCTATCATTACAAAATATAATTCCGTCTGATAATACTAAATCATTTTTTAGTTTCCAAAAGTATTTTAGTTCTTCTTTCAATTTTGCTTTATTGCTTGGCCAACCTTCTTCCAGTATTCTTTTCAATTCTTTCAAGATTGGATCGTTATCAATTTCTGCATGTAACTGTTCTTTCTTTTCATTTCCTACATTTATAGTGTGCACAACTTCATCTAGATCAGGAATATCGGTTTGCACGTTATCTTTATCAAAGTTTCTTGAGAGTAGATCTGCTATATACATAAACTTTCCTGGAGAATGTCTGAGTTCTATTTGATAGTTGAAGAGCCTCAGCATCATTCGCTGTAGACGGGGGTTAGGAATTTTCCAAAGATCTTTTCTAAATACACCTAGTAAGGGTTTGTGATCTGTTACTACTTGGAATTTTTTCCCGTAGATGTAATTGTGGAATTTTTTACACCCGAATACAATAGCGAGCAATTCTTTCTCGATTTGGGAATATCGTTGCTCTGCTTCAGATAAACTTCGAGAGGCGAAAGAAATAGGTCTCCCATCCTGTAAAATACAAGCTCCAAGGCCGTACTTTGAAGCATCAACTTGCAATGCTACATCCTTTTGCGGATTGAATACCCTTAATGTGGGTGAGTCTATTATTGCTTTTTTAATATTTTCTAGACTATTTTCTATTTTCTATTTGAAGAATTTTTTCGAATTTAAAAACTACGTCTTTTTGGAGTAATTCCCTAAGAGGTTGAGATATCTCAGACAAATTTGGTACAAAACCTCTCAAATAATTAATCATACCGAATAAACACTGGAGTTATTTTTTATCTTTCGGTGGAGATATTTTACTAATCGCCTTAATCCGTTCCGGGTCACACGATATGCCGTTTTCAGACAAGATATGTCCCAGAAATTTTACTGCTTTTACTTTATATTGGAGTTTATCTTTATTAAACTTCAAGTTTACTTCCCTCGCCCTTTTAATAACTTTTTCTATAATTTCATCATGTTCTTCCTCTGTGTGGGCAGAAATGAGTATGTCGTCAAGATACACAAAAACTCCTTGTATATCTTTAAAATTATTGGCGTTGTATTTTTGAAATACCTCAGGGGCTGTTTTGATCCCAAACGGCAACCTTTTAAATCTATATGTGCCATTTGGAGTACTAAACGTACATAGCTCGCTCGACTGTTGATCAAGCTCGACCTGCCAATAACCGTCTTTCAAATCAAGGACGGTAAACCATGTTTTATTAGCTAATTTCGCGGTTATTTCTTCGAAAGTGGGGATTGGGTAGTTTAATGGCTTTATAGCTATATTCAAATCCCTGGGATCTAAGCAAAGTCGAATTTTTCTATTTGGCTTTTCCACTATCACGACGTTCGAGATCCATTCGGCTTGCCCATCAGCTTTTTCTATTATTCCTAAATGTTCCAACCTTTTTAATTCTTGGACTACTGCGTCCTTTAGAGCTAATGGAATTCTACGTGCCGGTTTAGCAACTGGTACTGCATTATTTTTCAATTCAATACGAAATTTTTTTACGAAAGACCCCAAACCCTCAAAAAGATCTCTATTCATCTCTATAAATTGTTCTCGACTCACGGTTTTGTTCAAGTTATCTATACGTTTTACTAAATTTAATTCCTCGCAAGTTTCAAGTCCTAGTAGAGGCTCTGATCCAACCTCACTTACTACAAATTCAATTTCTTTTATTCTGTTCCGTACTATACATTTTAAATTAACTACACCTAATGTTTTTAAAACTGTGCCTTCGTATGACAGAATTCTTGTTTTTGAGTCTGCAACACATAAGTTTTTTATGTGATTTAACATGTGTAAAGGCAAAACATTGACGTCCGCGCCTGTGTCTAATTTAAACCTGACCGATCGGTCTTCTACTTTTATTACTTCATACCACGATTTTTTCTTAATGCCGTAATTATTTATTACGTCTATATAAAGCGACTCAGTATCGCTATTACTAAAATGTACTTCACTTACTTGCTTAATTTTAGTTTTACAAACTATCGCGTAATGATTTTTGCGACCACATCTGTTGCATGTTGCCTTATAAGCTGGGCACTTCCTAATTTCGTGTTTTTGTGCACAACAGTTACAATCAATTATTTTTTTACGACTATCCTGGCTGCTTCTACTACCGTAATTGTTCCTAAAATTATTTTTATTAGTATTGTTAGTTTTCTTATAATTATCATTAAAACTTAGCTTCGGAGATTTAGTCACCGCGTTTATAGATGAAGACGTCGACGCTCCTATCTGCAGCCTCTGAACTTGAGAGTTTGATACCTCAGCACCACGTGCCATCTCTATTGCCCTTGACAAGTCCAAGTTGTCCACTTCCAATAATATTTTTTGAAGTTGCTTGTCGTTCGTTCCCAAGATTATACGATCTCTCAGCATGCGCGATTCATGTTCACCGAATCCACAGTTGCGAACCAATTTTTTAATAGCCATAAGGAAATTGTCAAAAGTTTCTCCCGGTTCTTGCTTCCGGTTGTGGAATACAAAGCTCTCAAATGCTTCGTTTTTTTTAGGGCGACAAAATTCTTCAAATGCCTTTGTCACCTCCTTGTATTTTTTTCTTTGGTCGTCAGTCAGGTTGAACGAATTGTAAATCTCTACTGCATCTGGACCAACGGCATTAAGGAATACCGCTACTTTAACCTCTTCTGATTTTTTATCTATCTCGGCAGCAGTACAAAAGATTTGGAAATTTTGCCAGAAGCTTCTCCAGCTTTCAGCTAAATTAGATCCCTCCAGATCTAATTTTTCCACCTTTCTTATGTAATCCATTGGGATTGAAACCGTTCTACTAATATATTTCACACTTTTAGGTGGCCTTCCACGTGGTTTCGGTGCTTTATAAATTTCTACTAATTTTGGGGTTTTCCCCATTCAACTCGTTTATATTTTTAATTTCCACCGTTTCTAATATTTTCCACTTAATCTCTGCACTTAAATCACTTATTCCGACTTGCAATAATTGTGAGACCTCGTTACTGCGACTACCGACTGCGCCATGTAATAAACAATGAAAACGCACGGTGTGTATTCGGTTGCGGGTTCATACAGACTGGGGAGTCTCTCTTTATTAGTTAACAGTTTGGTACAGATTAGTGTGTTAGACTTAAATGTAATTCTTATACTCTTACAATGGTCATTTTACTTTTGTACGATTAAGAGACATTGCCTGTATCTCAAATCGTTCAGGCTCATCCCATGTCCTTTCCCATACAGAACCATGAGAAACACGTTTCCTGCTTTGGCAATCTTGGACGAAGGTCTTTGAAAACATCAATAACTGGTTGCAAGTCATCATTGTTCTGCAGGGCTTTCAGAAGTTTCAGTTTCGCCTAATTAAAAAAGCGGAAGTGGTGTCATAACTACTCATGTCGTGCAGGAATAATATATCGTCTGAAAGGGTTTTTCCCAGCAGCAAGATGGAGATTCTAGACGGTTTGAGACTAATCTAAGGCACAATAATAGATACAGGCCGGCTCTTGTTTTTGGAGTTGGCTAGGAAACTATCTTGCGAGGCAATTAGCCCAACGATTCTGTAAATGATATTGATTTTCTTTGCGCTCTTCTCAATCGCTTGGTGTTTTCATTAGCTTTAGGGAAGTCTTCGAAAATTAGATTTGTAGTTTGACTTGACATGATACATAACTAGTGGAAATTTCTGATGTAACAAAAACCCCCCATCGAAGACATATTTTCTATCGCTCAAGTCCGCCTGTTCAGTCGGTAAAAAGCCCATGCTCATCGAAAAGAAAGAAAGAGGGGTTAGGGGTTAAGTTCGTAACGCAAAAATTCTCACAGCTCTTCATCTGAATGTTTCACGAAGAACTCTATTCAGATAGAAGACAGGGCTGTAGTCATCAATCCAACCACACTTTTCCTGCGAATGTTTCACGATGGTCTTTCTTAGGACTCTTCATGAAACCGCAACATTCGTTGGTTAAGGGGTGATATCACCTTGTGTTCACTAAATTTCACGTGATTTTCTGAGACGTTCCACGAACGCTAGGACAGAGATAGAGATATGAGGTTTTGAGCAAATGAAAGTACTAGTCTTTAACTACAAAAAACATTATTTATTTTAATTTTACGATACAAAATGGCGACACAACAGCGCACGCGACGAAAATAAACACGGACGGTCGACATGGGCCACAATTTTTAACCAAACAAAAAACCAAAAAGTTTCTTAAAATATAGTCCAAAATCTAGCGAACGTCGTTAGATTTTTTCGAAAACTGATTTACAGAAGATGGGGTTAACTTGAACTTTTTTTTCTGGTTTTTTCGAAAAAATCGGCCGAAAATCGCTTATAAAATCATTAAAAACAATTTATCAAAAAAGTCCTACGACTTTCACTAGAATATATTGTTTTAAACTTGCAGTTAAAATTTCAAGTCAATCTGATAAAAATTGAGTTACTGGTACGCCCAGTTTGGAAAACGTGGAGCCGACATATTTGAAGTTAAAGTTTTGCTCCCCTCATAATCGAATTTTTGTATCATTCTTGGATACTTTATGGAGTGTTTAAGCCAATAAGAAAAAAGGGTGAAAAAAAGTCACAAGGTGATATTACCCCTTAATCGAAGAAAGATGATCCCAACAACTTACCCTTAAATTCGCTCCAAAACAATAATAAATCAATATTTGGGGGCCTCGGTAGCAGTGATGCCAGATGCACCGCATTTCCGCATTTTGTACCGCATTTTGGTAGTTCAATCCACAATCCGCATTGACTGATGCGGATTCCGCATTTTCCGTTTTTGAGTTCAATGAAAAAGACATAAAAAAACAAATTTGACCGACGACGTCTAATCAGCAAACAAAACAAATAAACGAACAAAACTAATTAGTGGCTTAGAAAAGCAAATAATAACAACAACATCAATGGCAAAAAAACATGACCAGCACACATATTTACAAGCCGACATCGACATCAGATGAAAACCCGACGGTTGAAACAGTGGAAGAAGACATAAATGAAAATATTTTGTCTGGTTTCGAATCTTATAACGATCTGTAAAGTGCAACCTAAAATTGCGATTATCTAAAATTTTTAAAACTTTTATTTATTGAATTTTGAATAAAACATATTTTTCTATCTACATTCTTCTCTCTTTCTTTAAACATTGGTCAGTTTTGTTTGTCTAATTTTTTTTGTTGATTTTTGTTAAGTTGATTATTAATTGAATTTTTTAAAAAGCCCGCATTTTTTTGCTTAATTCCGCAATTTCAAACACTCGAATCCGCAATCCCCTATTCCAGGTCTGGCATCACTGCTCGGTAGTCTAGGGAGTACGGCGCCTGGCTACTATCCCAGAGGTCCCAGGTTCGAATCCCGGCAGAGCCCCACGGTCCTTCGCCTTTCCCACCTTCTTTCTTCTTCCCTCCTTACATTCCTCATTCCCCCTGTCATAGCCTTTCGCTAACATTGCCCCGCTCCACCAAGCGCATGTCATCGGTTGGTTGATGGGATTCAACTCGTTTCAGGAGGCATAACACTCCAGCGAGTTGTTTCCACATTGCCCCGATGCCAGAGTCGCGATAGAAATGGTTAGGGTTAGGTGTTTGTGGCAGTTCCTTCCTACTTCTCTCTTCAAATTCAAATATTCAAATATTCAAATATTCAAATATTCAAATAATTTATTATAAAAGTGCTGAAGATTACAACCTCTTATATAGCACTACACAATAGAAAATACAATTCAGGAAAATAAAAAAAAAATAACAATAATAATACAAAAAGTGAAGCAAATAACACTAACGAGTAATCAGAACTATGAAAACTTAAATTACAAAACTAAAATTACAAAACTAAAATTACAAAACTAAAATTACAAAACTAAAATTACAAATAATTTAGAGAATGACATGTGTAGCATCCACAAACATGACTATAATTCTACGTTCCTGATCAATTTGCCGAACACCCCGCTGGATCCCTCAGTCTGCACATAACTCGGAAGAGAATTCCACCTGCGAATAGCCTGGACAAAGAAAGAACGCTCGCCAAAGCGAGAATTACACCTTGGTATAAGGAGCTGAAGACCTCTGTTAGATCTCAAGAGCACTAAATTTTCATGTAAGTAATCTGGGCTCCTAGCTTGTATCAGTTTATGAAGAAAGGCAAGCTCACGCCTTGCCCAATAAGTCTCAATGGATGTACCGACAAACGAATTGACGTACGCAGAAATGTGACTTCCTCTGGATAGGTTATAGATATACCTAATGACATCATTAAATGCCACCGTTATTTTCCTCGCACATACAGAATCCAATTTGGGAAAGATGAGGCTACCATACACAAAGTGAGGTAACACGACAGTCCTAGCTAGCTTCATTCGTAATCCAGGAGGCACACTAACCGAGCTAATCCACAGCTGCCTTAAGCTACTATAAATTTTACCCAGAGTCGAACGAACATGACCGCAGCAACTAAAGTTGGAGTTGAGCTGAACACCCAAATTTTTCGCAGAATGTACATAGTCGATAACGGCATTATTTAATACAACAGGTGGTAAGGTTCTTGTGTCGATGAAGTTTCTATAAATAGCTAAGCAAATTGATTTAGATGGATTAAGCAGCAGACCATTGGTCTGAGACCATTCATGAACATATTGCAGGTCTTCGTTTATCCGCACGATACAGTCCTCGACTAGCCCAATCAGGCGAGTGAGATACAATTGGACATCATCGGCATATAAGTGGATAGCACAATTTCGTACTGCTTTTGGTAGGTCATTTATGTACAGGCTGAATAAGAGTGGTCCAAGAATTGAGCCTTGAGGTACACCCAAATATAGAGATGCAGCGGACGAATAGTCATTTCCCACTTTAACAACCTGGGATCTGCCAGTCAGGAGATTATTTATCAGCTTCACAGCCGAGGATGAAAAGTTAAAATCCCTATTAAGCTTACTAAGCAGCTTTTGGTGATTTACCGAGTCAAACCCTTTGCTAAAGTCAAGCAGAACTAATACAGCTAACTGGTCCTTATCGAGTGCCTCGTGGATGTCCGACGTAACTTTTAATAAGGTTGTCTCGCAGCTGTGATTCGGTCGAAAACCAGACTGCCATTTGGATAAGAGATTGTTTTGTTTGACATATTCCATTATTTGGTTGTGCATAACTTTTTCCAAAACTTTCGCAAAGAAGCATAGTAAACTGATAGGACGAAAATCACCAGGTTCCGACGGGGATGATTTTTTGGGAACAGGAACTACCAATGCCTTTTTCCACTCAGTCGGGAATTGGGAGGTAGTCAAGCAAAAGTTTAAAATATGAACTAAAGGACTCACAATAAAAGGCACTAACAATTTCAGGAATTCGGGTGTTAAAGAGTCGAGTCCTGTGGCATTCGACTTGATAGAGTGTATAGTTGCAAGTATTTCAGAAGCCTCAGTGCATCTAAAACTAAACCCCACATCAGCCAGGTCATTTGAATCTTGACACAGAATGTCAGACTGTTGAACGCTTCTATCCACAAAGAAGTTATTTAGCACATTTGGGTCCATAGCAATTTTGCTATCATCACTGCCATGTATTCCCAGATTGCGGATATTCCTCCATAACTTTTTCGAAGGCTGATTGGTATCCAACTTAGAGGCAAAATATGCACTTTTTGCCGAGCGAATCATAGCTGTTACCCTATTACGCACAGCTTTATATCTGCTATATATCAATGCTTCCTTGCTTCTACGGTAGTGCTTAATGAGGTAATCTCTCTCAGCCATTGCACGATGGATGTCATCAGTAATCCAAGGGCACCTTCGCCGACGTACACGACACATCTTTAGAGGGACATAACGATCATATAAATTTAATAAAGCATCAGTTAAGTTTTGCACCATACCATCCAGAGTCCCATTTCGATATACGTTATCCCACGACATACCACTACACTCAGACACCAGGGAATCTTTGTCAATGTTCTTAAAGTCACGATAAGTGAAGGAAAGAATTTTAGGAATAGCCGCCAATCTCATCCTATACGTCATAAAGAGAAAATCATGATCAAAGTTGCTTGGAGGCGAGATCTGATTATGGAATAGTACCTTAGGTATGTTTGTAGTCAACATGTAATCCAACTGGGAGGGGGATGACGTATTATAATAGGTTGGTTGATTATTGAGAGCCTTTAGATCTAATGTCAGCAGGAGATAGGACAATTCATCCGCTGCAGAGCCGGCTTTCAGAGCGTGTACATTAAAATCACCACAAACAATAACGTCACGATACTTCTGAACTATAGGGTTGAGTGAATCGGAAAGTTCATTGAAGTTACATGGATTAAAGGTCCCTGGAGGTGAGTAAACACTTAATACGGCTAAACTATCACGATCAGACGCCACTTCAACACCAATGAACTCAACAACTTCACCAGGTGACGAAATTTTAAGAGGAGTTGTTTTTAAGGTATCATGGACGTAAATCGACACACCTCCTCCAATACGCCCATGACGATCATTTCTAAACAGGTTATAATCCGGAATTGCAACAAGAGTGGAGCTAACATTATCATCTAACCACGTTTCACACACACATATTATATGGATATTCGTCCCAGAGAACATATCATGCAATTGATCGACCTTATTTCTCACACTTCTCGCATTCAGATATATTACATTTAGTCCCAACCTATATGATGTAATGGGGCAATAAATTATCCGCAGGCATATGAAAAAGCAATCAAAACCAGGGCCCAGCAGAGTGCACTAACAACACGAACGCATTTCACGATCAATATGCTACACATGTCATACCCTATACAAAAATAATCCCAAAGTAATACACTTAGCAATTGCATAGTAAAGAAGAGAAAATCTTTATTCTAACTAAAAAAAATAGCTTAAAAAAAGAAGAAAAAGAAAAAAAAATAACTAATTGCATTCACGAATGTACTGAAAAAATTAACAACTAATTAATAACAAGAAATATATAAAAATAAATAAAATACATAGTTTCTAAGCTCTTAATTCTACCTTTGAAGCAACCTCATCCAGCGCACTCAAGCCAGCAATCATTACGGGAGAGTCATCCTTACTTATTCGCACATATACAATGCCATCAGCGGTAAACACAGAATGCAGCACTTTATTTCGTTTCAGCCATAATTCTTTGCGAAGTATTGGTTGATTATTGCGAGAAAGACTCTCAAATACGCCAATTCTGCTGTCAGAAATAAAAGTCGGAGAGACTGAATTCAAGGGAAATATGCCATGACGCTTAAACTTTAGGAGGAACATTTTCTTCTCGTTAATGCAAGAGAATTTAATTATGAGTGGTGGAGTTTTGGAAGCCTTGCTCATCCCACGTCTCCCTGGTTTAGCGCGAAAGATGGTAACATATGGTGACAGTGTATGCCCGATTTTATTTGAAATATTTTCCAAAATTTCAAGGGGATTTTCATTTTCAGCTGGAGGCACACCAGTGACAACTGCATCTGTCAGTCTCTCTCGCCTGCGCACGTTCCCCAGTTCACTTTGTACATCCACAAGTTCGCTCCGCACAGCAACAAGTTCAGATCTCACACTATCCAATTCATCGCGTAGCTTACATATTTCGGAAGCAAGAGAGGCAGTTACTTCCTTGATCATATCAGTGAGATACTCTTGGACTGCATTAAATCTTTCCGATATGATTTGCGAAAAGTTGTCTTGCAATTTCCTTTCAAGCAGCTGGGCAGAACCCGTAGAGATAGTGGCAGATGCCCGCTCAGACATACTTGGAGAACTGCGAGTACCAGCAGGAGTGACGTTTTGAATTTGACACTTTGAAGTAGTCCTCGTTACTCTCGATGGATGTATTTGTGACGAGACTGCATTTGTATTTTTCGACATACTGCTTATACCGTTACTTTTAAAGAAGAAAGAAAATATGAATTATTCCAAAAAAACAGCCACTACCGCAACAAAATTTATAATCTGCAGTCAGAGCAATCTAATGTTATTAGCGCACTCGATAACTAGTTACACGATTTGGAAAAAAACAAGCGGAATAGGTAGATTAACCAAGAGCTTCAGAGAACACGTTCACTCACTTAGCATCTCACACCAATTATTCTCTTCCTCTTCACTATCTATCGATTAGAGCTCGCTGTTTGACATCGCACTCTATACGAAGAAAATAGATTGTCGACAGTACAAAGGGCTTTCCCTGAGCTCTAGTCTTCCAAATAAAAAAAAAATAAAGCTTATTCAATATCTAGAAATTTCCCTTAATTTAGAAATTAGCCTATTTTCCTTATTAAATTTGTTTTTTTCTTAAAAACCCATACCTACCGCACCTTAAATTACCTAGACGAGTCGAAATCTTTTTTGTAGCAGTCTGGAGCCCCACTTATAAATACGTACATACATATATACCAAAATTAGTATTGAAACTTATTAATAAGAATTAGTGATGTGACCTATGTGTTTAATTATGAAAACAAAAGTTGTAGACTTTGTTACATCCAAACAATATATTGAACTTGAATCCTTATCCTTGTTTTCAGAACAATATCCGAATATGTATGATCTGAAAACCCAGCGATCTACTTCCACCGACCGGAACCCAAATTAAGTTCAACCAATAAAATCGATTAAGTGGCGTAAATTACCGATACCGCCTCGTAGCATTACGTACATTAGTATATTCTCACGATGACCCCATGTCCTACGACCGACCCAATTAGGAAGCTCGTCCAAATTCAGATCCGGTAGTCTAGACGGTTGACCCACCAAGATTTTCACAATCTATAGGAATCTAGAAATCAGCATTATTAGCCTTCACCTGCTAGGTGCATAATTAATATAGAATTAAGTTAGAGTTGGTCAATTTTATAAGCTCAAGAAATAAAGGCATAAATTTAATTTGTAAAACATTTTTTTTATTCGATTCCGAAGTATAAATTATATTTCGCGCACCTGAAATCTACGGCCGGAAACAAAATGTAGCATAATGCCTTAAATACGAAAAGTAATCTAAAAAGAATATTCAATTTCATCGGAAAAATAATATGCCTGCATGCAACAAAAAAGCAAAATCATGACCTGCGACAATTCACCATTTCAAATAGCCATATTAAAAAATTGGAAGTTAAAAAATCCATCCGGTGCTGCGGCGGTGCCCTGCGCCTGAGCCCTTGGCTAATCAAATACAAATCAAATAGATTATGCCCCGCGCACCTCAAATCTTAAGCCGGGAACAACTATCAAAGACCGGGAAATGCGAAATAAAGCGAAATGGCCTTGAACATGAAAAGTTATCTAAAAAGAATATTCTATTTCATTGGAGAAATATTTGTAGAAAAAAACAAAATCATGACCCTGCCGTAATGGCTATGAAAAAAAAATTCATCCTGCGCGTGAGGACAAAAAAATTGTCTCGTCTGCTGCCTGGCTGATAGGGTAAAGTGAGTGAGGGGTGGAGCAGGCGAAAAAATGAATTTCGTCCGTGTGGAACGAAGCTCCGAAGCCACCCTGCCCTTCCTCTCTTCCTTTGTCTATCAACAGAGAACTTGGGAAAATGCGCGGAGTGCTTTGTGGAATGTGTATCCTAAAGCTTCGCCTTAGGATTTATTAGAAATCCTACCCAGCAATTTGCTGGTGCCAAAATTTTGTGTGAAGCGGAACATCTGTATTACAGATAGTTATGTCTGTGGTTTAATTGTTGGTTTTTCCGACAAATTTCCCATTCGTTTGACTTTGACGTTTCAATTCCAACGTGCGTGGCGACCACACATTCACTTTTTAAAGAGTGCTCGGATTTTGACAGGTGACAGGGGAAGCTTTCGTTCTGATGAAAAGTAGCCTCATTTAGAACGGATTTCATTCCAACAAGTTGAATAGATATTAGAAAAACTAATCAATTTAAGGTGTTTGTGAACCTTGGCCGAAGCCTTTTCATTTAAATAAAAAAGGGCTTGACCAATTGTTATGAAATTTTTTTCAGTTTTTTCAGTTTTTTTTAGTTTTCAGAGCATATTTTCGTAAATATCGGATCAGATCGGTACTCAAAAAAGTCACTATCATTTTTGGTTTGCGCGATATCGTGCAGGTACAATTGCGAACATTGTTTAAATGAATAAAACCTCTCGACCGAATTTTATGAAAATCTTTTCAGATTATAACTTCGGTAATATGCTACGATCGACAAGGCACCTCAACGAAGTCGGTATCATTCTTGGTTCCGTGATATAGTGCAGGTACAAAAATCACTTACGTCGTTTAAAAAAAACGGCTCGACTGACTTTTATGAAAATCTTTTCAGATCATATTTCCATTAATACCCTTTGAAAGGCACCTCGATATACCTGCGATGTAGTTCAGGAAAAAATGACCACATAAGTACAAACACACATCGGTCATTCCATTCCAAACCAGACGTTTTTCGGTAAAAATAATAATTTATGATTCCGATTTTACAGGCGCATTCTACACATGAAATAATGGAACCCATATTTCGCGAAAAAATTGCGATTTTTTTTAGAAGAAATTCACGGTTGTAAGTTGCAAGAAATTTCAAGAAACGTCACGCGGCGACTATTCAAATTACTGTCTATACATGTATCGTCGAACCCATTAGTCGTACAAAAAAATTATATAGGTCGATTTTGAAGATCTTGAGTCACTCTATACATATGCATTTTTTGTTCTTTCGGCCTAATTGTCGGTAACTTTTCGTTTTAATAAAATCGATAAGTTATGATAATCAATTAACCAGAAATCAGCGAAATCACTCAACAATATTCGGTTTTTGAAGCGAAGCTTTTTTCCGGAAGATTTATGGGGAGTAAACCTAAAAAAATCATCACCGTTAACTTTAAAAAATCGTCACCGTTAACTTTAAAAAAGCAGTCCGATTTTTACGAGTGACAACTTATTAAGTAGTGTTATGAGTGTACAGTGTGCAAGTTAATAAATTTTTATTCTTTTTTATTAAAAAAAACCAACTTTAATTTAATGGGATTTTATTTGTGACCTGTATTGCTTTAAATTCAAATTCGAACTGATAACAATAATTCTTACAATTATTCTTATGGCATAGGTTTAAGCTTAATTTGGAAACGGCGCGTGCATTCCCTAGACGCGGTGTCAGCATTCCAATATTCTTGTTGGGTGATCCAATAAATTGTCGGTTTACTTAAAATTGCTGATTTTGCTGGCTCGTGGTGTTAACTCTTCCCCTCTTAGATTATAGATTGTCCTCGATCGTTAAAAGTATGGTTGATCGTAAAATTTCCGACTTGGAGCTTCTGCGGGTTGTATGAACTTAAGGGAAGTTTCTGTTGGTCTTATCGCTGGTGTTTCTGGTTTTTCCATGATGATCTTAATGTTGCTCTTATTCTTCTTAAACTGCCAGATTATGAATAATGAGAAAACTATCGTTATTGTCGCCATGAATACATAGGTTGCGAATTGGTTTATATCATTTTCAGATTGCAAATTTTGGATTTCTTGCGTGTTGTTGATGTGGAGTTCTTTCATCATCTCTAAGGAAAGCAGCTCGCGATATTTCTTTTCTTTAGATGACTGTTGTAATATGGCAGGAAGTGGGTTGATTGATGATACTTCTCTAGAGATGAACGTGTAACCATTAATGTTGCTTGTCATGTTATTAAATTTGACCAGGTAGGTTCCGTTGAGATTGTGCGTAGAGTTTCCAGCTATCAGGGGTCCTGTGAATTGATTTAATAAAAGAATACCTGTGCTAACTTCTTCTATAGTTTGTATGTGCTGATTATTTGTAGTATTACATTCGGCTGTTACGCTATTGAGCAGGCGGGGAATGCACGTATCATTGCTTAAATTTACTATATTATTAGACTTACAAATAGAAAGGTTATTAAATGTTTTACATTCTTTTGAAATGCAATATATTTCTTTATCATTCTTTAAAATTTCTTTAAACAAAATTTCGGTTACAAAGTTATTTATTTTTACGGGTTTTATTAATAGTTTCTGATAAATAGTTTCAGTGGCTAATGGAATATTTATTATGTATAGAATTACAGATCCATTTGTTAGGATTTTTACTTCGGAAAAGTCTAATGCTTCTTCGATTGTTGTATAGGGTAATTTTTGCTCTGTTAATGCATTGATAGCTAATTTAATTTCATTTTTTGACAGAATAATTGTATTTATAATTCCCAATTTTGCCCAGTGAATGGCATAGCTTAAATTTTCTAGTTCTTCTTTAACTAGCTTAATTCTATATTGGATATTGCTAATAGCTTCTAGATTTACGTTATTATTTTCTTTAAGTAATTTTTGAATTTCGTTTTGTATTAGTGTTATATTATTTATTCTTTGATTATATAGTTCATTTATTATTACTTGCTTATTGTTATTTTTAAGTACATCTGTTACCTTCTCTTTCATTGTAATAAAATCGTCATGGTCAGGATTTCCAGCAATCCATTTCCATGCTGAACCTATGAAATTTAAGGATCGCTTTGCAGGTCTTGGCTTTAAATTGTGCAATAATTCTTGAATCTGTTGCAGCTCATGTTGGAGTAAAGGATAGAGGATATGTCCGTTGGTGGGTTGAGAATTAATTATTGGTAGTATGTCATTAGTGAATGCCTCGTATCGGTCTAGGTTTATTTCGTGTATAAGTTTGAAGTTTCCATTCTGTATTTTAACTTGGCCCGTATGTAGAGATATTATTTGTGTATTAGTGTAGTCTAGTATTTGTATGTTGCTACTGCCTAAGTGTAGGAGGAATCTGAAAAGAAGGAAAGTTTGTGGTATGGTGAATAACAACGTTGGAAAGATAGAGAGGTTGTATTATCAGCTTTTGATATTGCTTTTATGAACGACTTTTCGTGATTCAGTTAGTATAGTAGTATTTCTATTTTCTTTCACTGTTTCTGGACGATAGCGAATGGTTAGTTTGGATCCGATTCTTTTGTTATGCTTTACGTACACTTGTTGTCCACGCTGGTATTGCTTTATAGGTTTCCTTTTCTTGTTATGGTTTTTCATATCCTTCTCTTGTTTAGCCTTTAGTTTTTCGATGTTACTTAGACGGGCTTTTTCGAAGTCTTCGGGGTTAATTCTGGGAGCTCGACCGAAAAGTAATTCAACTGGCCTTTTGCCGGTTGTCGAATGTACTGTGGAGTTGTACTCATTGACTGATCTTTCTAAAAGCTCTTCGAAGGTTCTGCTTGAGTTTTCTGCTTTTAAGCATCTCATTATTTCTGCTATTGTCGAATGAAAGCGTTCGATTTGACCGTTTACTTCGCTTTTGTATGGGGGTGTTTTAAATACTTTTATTTGCAGATCGTCTTCTAACATGGATATAATAGAGGCGGAATTTAAAGATTTTTCGTTGTCGATCATTATGATTTCAGGAATGCAGAAAAATATCTCTTAATGGTTGTTTTATGTCTTCGATAGCACGGGAAGCAATAATTTTAGTTTGAGCGAATTTTGTAAATTTATCTATTGCTGTTAGTACAAGGTGCTTTTCTGTCGAGAAGATGTCAATGTGTAGTGTGTGTCCTGGATAGTTGGGGATAGGTGTAGATTCTATTACTGGGTTGTTGGGATGCCGGTCATATTTATTTTCTTTGCAAATGGAACATCGTTTTACTAGTGCTTTAATTTTAGCAGACATTTTTGGAAAATAAAAGTTCTCTAGAATCTGGATGCGATTCTCATCGGCGTTTCGATGGGCTCTTCTGTGTACTTTGAGGATTTTTTCTTCCTGTTCTTGTTCATTTGGAATATCTTCTACTAATTTTTGAGTGAATCTTATCTTGTAATCCTTGAAGTGTTGTGGATAGATTTCTTGTATAATTCCCATAGTTCGTTCATCAGTCAGGAGTCCGTTTATTGTGTTGGGGTTTAAATATCTTTTAAAGATGTTTATAATATCGGGTTCGGTATAATGGGGCTGTCTAAAGATATGTCGCATATAGCCTTCGAAAGGGACTTGGATTTGGTAGCTGGTTTCGATGTCTGATTTTAAGATTAATTGGGTGCGAAATACGTTGATAGGATTTTCTACACATGGGATGAGGTTGTGAAAAGAACTTTCGTCGCTATGTGCGGTAGGAGTCATGGAATTGACTTCAGAAGTTTTTGGAGGTCTTGACAAAGAGTCGGCTACTACATTTGCTTTACCAGGTTTATATTTTAGCTCGTAGTTATACTCTTCCAGAATCGATTTCCATCTTTTCATTTTACTATTAGTGTTTTTGTTACTAAGTGCATATGTTAGTGGCTGGTGATCAGTGAAAATCTTTACCTTTTGGGAACCGTATAAATAGTTTCTCAGACTGTTAAGTGACCATATAATAGCGAGCATTTCTTTCTCGTTAGTGGCATAATTTTCCTCAGTTTTGCTAAGCGTTCGGGATAGAAATGAAATAGGTTTATCTTCCTGAGAAAGTACTGCTCCGATTGCGTGGTTGGAAGCATCTGTTGTCAATTCAAAGTCCTTGTCAAAATCTGGGTGTATTAGAGTTACTTCTTTGGATAAAAGAGAGTTCTTAAGTTTGGTAAATGAATTCATGGCATCGCTATTTAGAGTTATGAGTTTATTTTTTGAGATGTTTTTGGAAATACGTCCATCCTCCCCTCTTAAGAGGGATGTCAGGGGTTTTGCTATTTTTGCATAATCTTTTATAAAGCGGCGGTAGTACCCTGACATACCGAGGAATGATCGAAGATCTTTGAGTGTTTGAGGTTTAGGAAAGTTGGCAATGGCTTCTACCTTTTTCGGATTTGTTTTAATGCCGTCTATGCTAACTACATAACCCAAGAATTCTATTTCTCTTTGCATGAATTCACATTTATCCAGTTGCACTTTTAAGTTGGCGTTTTCCAATGTTCGGAATACTAGGTCGATATTTTTGAGATGTTCGGCCTCATCCTTGCCAAAGATGATAATATCGTCGATGTATACGTAACAACGTTTCTCGATGTGCTCTCTCAAAATGTCGTCTAAAGCCCTTTGGAATATAGAGGGGGCGTTTTTTAACCCAAATGGTAGTCTTGTAAACTCGAATTTTCCGTTGTTTATGGAGAAAGCTGTTTTTTCAGTGTCGCGCTGTTTAAGTGGGATTTGATGGAAACCACTTTTTAAATCGATGATGGTGAAGAGCTTGTTCTTGCCTAAGTTGGAAAGAACTTGATTGATTTCGGGTATGGGATACTTGTCTGCGATAGTAACAGAATTGAGCTTGCGGTAATCAATCACAGGTCGAAATTTTTTTTCCCCGGAAGCATCTGATTTCTTCGGAACAATCCATACCGGTGAGTTATATGGAGACTTAGAGGGCCTGATGATTCCATCTTCGAGTAGTTTGTTGACTTCCTTTTCTACTCGATCTTTGAGAGCCATGTGGTAAGGGTAACTCCTAGAATATATTGGATCTTCGGTTGTCGTACGTATTTCTCCTTTTATGACAGTTGTGAATGGAAGCTTTTTGTTTGGGTCGGAAAATAGATTCCGGTATTCCTTTATAATCGAATGAAGACTTTCTTTCTGCGTGCTAGATAGGTGAGAATCTCTAATGGTCAGATTGTTTACAGTGTGGGAAATATGTTCTTTTAAAGGGATATGGATGTTAGGCTCGATAGTCATGAAATTATCGTAGGTGTGTATTATGGCTTTCATTTGTTTTAAACTGTCATTGCCTACAATGCCTGCGAATGCGATCAGTGAGGGTAAAATGAAGAATTGGAGTTTTTCTGTTTCTAACCCGAATAGATTTACGAATGAGTGGTGTGTTACTTCAATTGAACCGCATACAGAAACTGCGTGAAATGGATTTTTATTTGGGATTGGATTCCTTATAAGTCGGGGCTGGATGTAATTTTTATTTGATCCTGTATCTATGAGAAATTTAAGCACTTCACCGGTCCTCGCGACATGTTCTACGTATGGTAACGAGGAGCTCTTTAATCTAAAAAATAGATATCTTCGAGCTCTTCGATTTCAGGAGAGTCGGTGTTGTCCATGAAGTCAAGATATTCGTTAAACGTTTGTACTTGATTTTCATCTTCTGTTACAATGTTTTGTTCAGCGCTTTCTTGCTCGTTAGCATATTCTTCCATTTGTTCAGTATGATTAATTCGCTGATGCTTGTTCGGGAATCTGGTCTGTTGCGATAGCATTCTTTTAGCTGGTTGAACTGGTTGTCCTTGGTATCGTGGCCTGTTTTGGTAGTTTACTTGTTTCGATCTAATGGAATGATCTACGTCCATTGGCTCAGGAAAGTGACGGGATGCGTTAGTATTATATGCTGGAGGGCGATGTGCTTGCTTGTTAAAGTGCGGAACTTGGGGTGCACGAGGGTAGTGGAATAATTCCGGATAATATTCACGTCTGGGTGCGGGGATTGGAGCCGGTCGCGAAGCAAAGTTCTGGTTTCTTCGTGCAGGAATTGGTGGTACATGTGCATTAACTCTGGGTGATTGTGAATGATTCGCGTGTTGCGTACGGTAGTCCACATTTTGTAACTTGAGGCATAGATGTAGTGCTTGTGGAAGATCTGCAGGTTCCCGTATACTGAGTAGTCTGGGCAGATCGCCTTTGAGACCTCTGACGAAAGTATCTAGTGCAGTGATGGGCAAACCTACACAGCTAAAGAAATGCATTTGTGTAAAAGCTATCAAAAGTTTTCTAAAGCTTTACACTGACTAGACAGTGTATTCTTTCATATGAGTACAAAATCTGATACGTTCCCACTCGCATGAAGTCTTAATTAAGACTGATAAGCTTTTTCTTGGATATTCGGGTCATCTGACTTCGTATACATATTCAAAGCTCATTCAAAGCTCTAAAGCTCATTTGCTCGCGAGCATAGGAATGCCCATCACTGATCTAGTGCCTTGTCGCGATATGCTTGCGTCATATTGTTGAGAGATTCTTGTCCCATCTCCATTGATGACAATTTCTTCAGAATTAGGGATAAATGTTGATATACCGCTTGGTAGAACTCTGGAATACTACTTGAACCCTGTACCAGCGTTGTCATCTGGTACTCTAAAGTGCCTAGATATCTTTTATCGGCGTAGTGTAGTGTGAGGCATTTTGAGATTTTCTCCCAGTTAAGTGGAGTATTGTAGGACTCTAGTGCTATGTCCGCTTGTCCTACTATTTTGTTTCTCACTACGGAGAGAATTCCGTAATATTTGGGAGTGCCTTTGAGGTGTTGGTAGATTTTAAGAATACGATCTACACTTTTTCGCCATGAGCTGAATTCTCCTGGCTGACCAGAAAAATCTCTCAGACTTTTTACGACATCTGGAATCTTGTCCATATCTGACAAGTTCCTATCTGCTCCTATGTTTATTGGAATATCAACATCATTGTTAATATCCGAAGCGGGATTTAGAAAAGAATTAAACATCTGTCTTCGCTGTATCTGCAAAGTTTCAGATACCAATCTAGTAATTAATTGTATCATTTCGGCATTGAGCAGGTTCGTTGTTTGTGGGTGCATTACTAGGACTAGGTGTAGGATTCGGGGGAATACTTTCAAGACGTGCAGGCCGAATCAAATTATTTGGATTTGCCATTTTTAAGTTTTTCTAATTTTTGTATCGACAATCAATGAGAGGGTACCAGAGAAGAGAGAGAACAAAAATTTTAATCTTTCCTTTATTATTGAATTAATCGTAAAATGAATATTTTAACTCACAAAATTTATTTTACTTACGTCTTCCGTTTTCGCAAAGAAAAATTACGTTATTGGATAAATACCACAAATTAAATATTTTATTTCTTCCTATTAGCCACTTGAATATTTTGTAAAATTTATTTTATTTTATATTGAAATTTTATCTATATTTGCTCTTTTCTTTTCTTTTTAAAGTTAAAAATTAAATTGTCTTAAATGGGAGACACAATTCTCTATATTTTCGTTCTGTTAATTAATTTGCTATTCACTATTAATAAAAAATATCGCAATCCACTATTAATGAAAATTTCTTTCTTCGTTTACGTTTTTATCAAAATTTGATTCTTAATTCCTTTATTGGGATATCATTGTTATGGTTTTTCTTTTGTAAGAAATGATTATGAAAAGAAAATATAAGTTTGTTCGACTAACATTAATATAATGATTCTAACTAATTTCATTTTATAAGATGAGATTATTTCTTCAGTTTTTCCTGTATGTAGTGGTTCTGTTGGTGCCCAGCGGGAAAAATTGGGAGTGTTCCCCAAGGGAGTGGAATTGGAACACTCCAAATGAGGTCCGAAGAGAGCACGAACGGAGTTTTTGAAGTACAATTCGTTTTCTATTTCACAATTTCAGAAAATTTTACCAGTTCTGATTAGTTAGTCTTTCGGTGCAGTTGTGTTCTGCGAGTAAATAAATATAATTAGAAATAACTGTAAATCTATAATAACTATATAATAATATAGTAATAATATATTAATATTCTTGTGTCTGTGGTGTTCTTGGGATTTTTGGTAAGTACTATTTTTAATGTTGCATGAAATGTGTTTGATTTTGATTTTTTTAATTTTTACTTTGCGTTGTGTTTTTTGCATATAAATAACATTCCAACTAAAAGATTGAAACTAAATTATATCAACATGACTACAAAAATATGTGGAATAAGTAAACGCCGTTTTAGACGACTAGTAGAAAGAGAAACCTTGTTAATAGTTAATGAAAATTCTATGACAAACCAACAAAATAATAACGAGATCGATTATAACAATCAAGAGCAATTAGAGTTTCAAAACCCAGATTCCAACTAGACTGGCGATATTCTAAAAAAAGAAGAAAGGGAATTTGATTTAGAAGAAAGTTTAAGAGATTGGTGCGCTACTTATCGAATATCTAGAGCCGCCAGTGATGATTTACTAAACATTTTAAGAACTGCAGGCTTACGTGTACCAAAGTCATTGAAAACATTACTAGAAGTTAAAAGTAACCAAATCATCCCAATTGTAATCAATCCTGGCCATTACTTTCATTTTGGAATTGAAAAATCATTAAAAATAATAAATTTGAAGTTCCCACAAACAAGTGAACAAATTGAAATTGATGTTGGAATAGATGGACTTCCATTATTTAAAAGTTCTGGAACAACACTTTGGCCAATTTTGGGAGCAATATCTAATTGCATTAATATAAAACCTTTTTTAATTGGGGCCTTTGTTGGACCACGTAAACCTGACATGATAAATGAGTATTTGGCTGAATTTGTTAGGGAAGTAGAGACCTTAATATCTGAAGGATGCATATTAAATGAAAAGATAGTAAAATTAAAAGTACGACTTTTCATTTGTGATGCACCAGGAAGAACTTTCGTTACTGGTACAACTGGTCATACCAGCGCAGATGGGTGTTCGAAATGTATCCAGAAAGGACGAAGAATAAATAGAACTCTTGCTTATAGTGCTTCCCCAGCAGACTTATTAACGGACGATGATTTTAAAAATCGAAGATACAAGTTGCATCATAATCAATTTTTCAGAGAAAACGATCACACTTTAGAAAAAATCTATATAAAAATGATAACACAATTCCCTTTGGACGTAATGCATTTGTTAGATCTTGGGGTGGGAAAAAGAATTATTTGTAATATATTGAAAGGAAAGCACAATTGCAGAAAAATCACTGAAAATGAAAAAAATATGTTAAATTTAAAATTAATCGCAATGAAAGGCTTTATACCAAAGAAGTTTGTAAGAAAGCCGAGAAGCATTTCTGAAGTTAAAAGGTGGAAAGCAATTGAATTCAGACAAATACTTCTATACACTGGAATAGTGCTATTTAAAGATATTTTGGATGACGACTTGTATGTTCATTTTTTGCTTCTCCATGCATGTTATAGATTAATTTCTTGTCCAAAAAATTGCCAGCAAAATTTATCCTGCGTGGAAGAGATGTTAATAACATTTGTTCATAATTACAAATATATTTATGGAGAAGACAAGATAACTTATAATGTTCACAATTTGCTACATTTAACTGAATGTGTTAAACTTTATGGGAATGTAGATAGCTTTTCTGCATATAAATTTGAGAATTTTTTGCAACAAATCAAAAAGGATTGTCGACAGCCAACTAAAATTTTAGAACAGTTGTATAACCGAACACTTGAAAGTATTAATATTAAAGAAAAAAAATCCAAACATGGGATAGGAAGAATTTTAATTAAAAAATACGATACAACAGCTTTACCCGTCTACATGAATTATTATTGCGATTTATTTCACTTAAGTTCGAAAAGACCGGATAACTATTGTTACATCAATCCATTGATTCCAATAAAAATTGAGGGATTTATCAAACAAGATAATGGAGAAGAAGAAATTATTGGACATAAATTTTGTAAAATGGAACCACTCTTCACCGAACCTGTAAATTCTAAAGAGGCATTAGGAATATGCTTTGTCGAGGAACTTAGCATTGAACCAGAAAATTTTAGAATAAAAGATATTCTCTGCAAAGTAATGTCTTTACCTTTAAATAATGGGTTTGTTTTTATTCCAATATTGCACCAATGTCGAATTTATTGAAGGTATGATCCGCATTGCTTTTTGTTTAAAAGAACCTTTAAATTTTATAGGTCACAATGAAATCTATGAAGCGTTTTGATGCAACACCAGTTTACCGTTCCAATGCAACACTCGGGTTGGATAGTCAAACAACTAAGGAAAATGAAGGTAAATACATTTATACAATTACTAATAATTTAGTTTTCATTAACTTTCAAATCAAAATTACAAATTTTCAGATTGTACTAGACCAATTTTAATCGAAAATAAAAACCTAAAAAAAAATTAGACGAACTGGGTAAATGATCAATATTTTTTAATTATTTATTTATTTGAAATATCTTTTCGCACAGTAAAAACAAATGAACAAATTTTAAATACATTACAAAAACAGGCGGACATTTTGAGTGGTTTCCAAGAACATTTTGAAACGCAAAATCGGAAATTAGATAGGCAAAATACATTAAAAAAAATTAACAAAAAATTGTTTCCGGAATACAGAAACCTTCACATTTTCCCTTTAAAAAGCCGAGAAGAATTACTAGACGCAGAAAATAATTTGGAAAATATTGATCATGATAGCTTGGTAATACAAATATATTATAATTTGTATAATTAATATCTGTTTGATTTTGAATAGGTTCTGTATATTAAAACAATAATCGGAAAACAACAAATGAAAAGTTCTTTGCATTTGTTTTTTACCAATGAATTCATCCTAAAAGTTAACTGGGATGGTGTAAAGAACAAAATATCAATAAAACAAACGAAATTGTTCAGTGAATATGTTTATGGTATGTTGTATGTTTTGCTATTTTATTTTTTAATAACTACTTTATTTATAAAAATAACAGATGCGGTCAAAAGTGCAGATTTCGGTTATTTAGATTTTGAAAAACAAATGAGGGAAGGATTTCGTGTAGCAAAAAATAAATTTTATAGAAAAACCTATAACTTAAAAAACTGAAGTTATAGCTGAAAAGTGAAAGAAATTAGAATCATTTTTTGTTACTTTGAATTAACAACGAATTTAATTTTTATTCTCTAAACGATTATACTCTACGATTATTCTCTTGTTTTGTTATTAGCTGACATAATTTTACTGAAATTATAAATAAATTATGTTTTGTTACTTTTTTTAATTTTGAATTTATTAAGTAGTTTTTTGTATTTTTTATTATTAACGAAAAAATGAAATATACTTAATTTTTTTATTAATAATTATTTATTTAACTTGTCTATTTCGTTTTCAAACGACGAAAGTGTATTCTTTTGAAGGCACTCTAATTTCGTTTTCCACTGTAAAAGCTGAAAGAGCTTTTATATGCTTCATATTGCCTTACCAAAATCATTTTTGGAGCGCTCCTACGGAAGGTAAAATGGAGTGCTAGCCTCTGCGGACATGTAATGTTAAAAAATATATGAAGAGGGAGCAGAAAAGGAGTTCTCCATGCTTCCGTAGGAGAGCTCTTTCAGTGATTTTGGAGCACTCAATTTCCCGCTGGGTGGTGACTCTGCAGGGGAAGATTAAGGCGGCTGTTGTCCTAAATGATGTTTCAACTCCTTTTTGCCTGTTGATGTACGGGCTACTGGGGGGCCTCTTTCCTCAACACAATTTCCTGTACCGTAAAATTTACACACGAGCACTTGTATTTGATTGTGCACGAAAACACCTGGTTACAGTGTAGTTTATACAAAAACTCGCGTTTCTATTAGTGGCGTTATGATTTCGCGTACACGACTTTTACGTCTATAGTTACGCACTTGACTTTACGTCTTACTAGCGCGCTTGACTTTTACGTCTTTAATTTTCGCGTTTAACTGTTACGTTAAAAATTGACTTTACGTCTAACACGAATTACTTTACGGTACACACACTGCAGAGTCCCTGCTCGGGCGCCAGTTAATAAATTTTTATTCTTTTTTATTAAAAAAAAACAAACTTTAATTTAATGGGATTTTATTTGTGACCTGTATTGCTTTAAATTCAAATTCGAACTGATAACAATAATTCTTACAATTATTCTTATGGCATAGGTTTAAGCTTAATTTGGAAACGGCGCGTGCATTCCCTAGACGCGGTGTCAGCATTCCAATATTCTTGTTGGGTGATCCAATAAATTGTCGGTTTACTTAAAATTGCTGATTTTGCTGGCTCGTGGTGTTAACTTGCACAGTGCGTGCAGTGTACTGTGTACTATATACTGTGTAACTATGTACTACGAACTGTGTACTATGTACACTTTTTATTTTTGCATTTGTTCCGGCACGCAGCCCCACAATCCCAGAGCTCAGTGGCCATTAAAAGAAAAATGTATAAGCAATACAATTCAAATTTATTGACTCTTTAGAAATATAAATGAATGAATTAACATTTAATTTCAAGTATATATGTTCAAATTTAAATACGATTTAGTTCAACAATACTAAGAAAAAACAACATTAGGCTTTAATAAAATTTAGTTTAAATCCAAGTTTTCATTCTCAAAATTCACTCGAAATTGGTCAATAATCGTTAGGTCAATTTTAATCAAAACCAGAACAAATGAAACGAAAAATAAGATTGAAAAATCACCATACCACTATTGATGTTTAAATTCGAAATAAAATACAATCAATATAAAAAAGGAAACCAAAATTTATGTACTCACCTGTTTTGAGATGCAGGTTAAAGTTAGGGGAATATAAGGAGGTTAATAAACTGAGGAAAATATGGATTAAATACCTAGTTAGTTAGTATACGACCTTGTATCAAAACGCTACAAGGCATAACTGATTGGAGCTAGTGAAAGGTTATACTTGTATCAAAAACTCTACAAGTATAACTAAAAGTTAGTAAAAAAAGGGTTGCACTTTATATCAAAACGCTACAAAGCACTACTATTAAAATAATTATTGGTATCCCAAGGATTTTAGGGTGTGGAAAAATTACTATTAGTAATGGAGGATAGTTATTAAAATGAAGGAGGAAAAAACTTTACCTGCTCGGATGAAAGCTGGACCCAAAGAGAGCGAAAAATCAGGCAAGCAAACATTTTCTTCACTTGCAGATTTAGATAACGGTATAAACCGGTTTGGTTGATAACCCAAGTGGGGTGACAATTGTGTGTGCGTATGCTACTGATTGATTTTGGTCTAAATTTTACTTGAGTAAAATATTGACTGAAAAAATTTCTCTTCTTCGAGTGAATTTTGAATTTGTTCTAAATTGAAGCTAATTTTGTTGATTTATAAAATGGAATGTTGGTGCAATGAAGAAAAATAATAATATTAAATTAATGTCAACATTGACCCATCACAATTAGTGATGTGCGATTCTGTATCGATTTAAGACAAAATTGATTTTTTTGTGTAAAAAAATCGGGTTTTTCCGATTCTTTTCCAGCCGAACGATTTTAGATAATCGATTCTTTTTTAGAGAATCGTAATCATCAATTGCACCTTACTTCTCACTATACAGGGTGCTCCCGACTAAGATGCTAATACGTTAAGGGATGATTCCTGGGTATATTTGGAGAAAAAAATTGTTCTACAGAATGGGGCTATCGGACTTATTCACTGAGACACCCTAGTAAAAATGTACACTGCGCATTTGTTCGCTATGCGTGCTAGCTGTGGCGCCGTGCATGCTAGTGCAGAAGTCCTCTAGCGACGAAACTATGCGGAATTTGAAAAAATAGTAAAAGCGAAATTTTATGCTCTATAGCTTTGCTTTCTTGATATTTTCACCAATATGCATAGGTTCTCCTCAAAATAGGAATAGGTTTTTTCGAACTGGGGTTCCGAAAATCATGTTCAGACAACCCAAATCCTTCACTTGGTACCGACCTCATCATAGCTGTGGGAAAAATTTCTTTAATTTGTACTAATTTTAGCGGACTAAATACAATTCAATCTATGTATTTAAAAGCTTTAAGATTGCTATTTCAGCTTCTGGAAGCGCCTGTTGTCACTACAACAAAATACTTTAAAACAATAGGAAAGGATGTCACAAAAATCTAGAAGTAGATAAATAATGTATATTAAATAAACTTTCTTACTATTGGCAGGTGGGCATTTATGTTTATACTTTTTATCCTAAATATAACACTAGAATCTCAAAAAAATTATGGTAAATTATTTGGAATTTATTTCACAATGGGCATAAATCTAAGTCCTGAGCATCCAAATAAGCTATTATTCAAGTTAAGTAGGCAGAAATACAATTTAGTTGATCTGATATCGGCACTGGAGAAAAAGGCATATATACGGATTCAAAATTTACATACACATCATTACCCTGAATCGCATTAACGTGATTAGTGAGTTGCTCGTTAATATCTCATTATTAATGATTTCCTCGTCTCATTTTTTAAAGGAGAGCGAAGTTTGTAACTGGGCTCCATTCATTACGCAAATAGATGCCTTTAACAAACATATAAACAAGGCTCGTGGTATAAAGTATTGCCCTTGATCTATAAAGAGTTTGGACTAAGGATCGATGGTTTGTTCCCTTTTCATTTGAAATGGTGTCATTTGCTATGGTAATACATTACACAAAGGCCTCATGCCCGAGAAGTACAAGCTTTGACATCTATTAATGGATTCTAATGAGAATCTCATGGTAGCAGCCAAGTCCTTGTTAACTTGACACAGTCACGCGATGGTGTCGTGAAAATTATTTGCAATCCGAATGATTCAGTGATACCATAACACTTTAACTGATTCGAAATAATTTACAACACCGGCATGAAAAAAATGAGTGAGTGATGAGTGAGAATTAAAGCCGTTGTAAATGCGTCATTGCAGTGGGTACAGCTTTTCGCGAGGGGTAAAGAGCCAGTATATACGGAACTGTTGCTGGATAAAAATATCATAATGAGGCAGGACTTACCTTTCTGACGTTGTGCCTAAATAAAACGTATCGTAGATCTAGTGTACATTGATAGCCCTTGACGTTTAATTGTCGTAAAGTGTGATTTGTTGCAAGTGTAGTCACAGCATCTGTAGTCGTATCCAATACGGATAGACCTCCATCATCCGATTGGAAAACATACTGCGTTCTGGTCACCCAGGTCGGCTGCAGACGCTGCGGAGTGAGCTCACCTTGCAGATACTCGTCAAGGATCATACGTCGTCCAGACCAGTATAAAAGCTCATCTACGTATCTACAATAGAGATAAATTAACCATTTTCCAAAAGGGAATAAACGACACTTACCCTAAGAGGTGAATTGCGGTAACTATTCCAGCTATTACAAATCCAATTACTAATAGTGAAAATATAATACTTCGCCAGTTGTGTCCTTCGCCATCATAAGCTAACTCCTCTTTCTTCTCTTTTGGATCTGGTACCTGGAGGGTTTCATCTGGTGGTAAGCGCCATGACGCGCGATCGGAATGCACATTCGCGTGCATTTCAGGATAAAAGGCGGTGGTATTCCAGGAGTTTTAGGAGGCGGCCCGTCTTCCCTTACTGGGCCACCGCCACGAAATTGGTTTTTACCCGCCACGCTTGTCTTTTTTTATTCAAAATGTTAACAGTAGTCATTTAGTTGCGTGTAATCTGAAAAGAATAAAAAACTTAATGTTAATGCCTCATAAAATTAACGAATATTACGAAAGTAAAAAATTATTTTTAAACTCTGGTCAAATAATTGACAACAGTAAAATTTATTGTATTCACTTTAAAAATGAAAGTTGTCAGAAAAATAAACATTTAATCTATGTATTCCCCAAACGCCTGAATTCTTTTCACTCACTCAAAAGTCGGTCACTTTGTAAATGCTTTTCCCGTTTTCACCTATTTTCAGGTGATGCGATGCAAAGTGTTGCTCGTATAGCTGTCATAATTTCGTGTTTTTGTTTACAAAATGATAACAAAATTTGGTAAATATTGAATATACTAGTACCCACCTCCGATTTTTTTGAAATTTTTTTTATATATGTATTTTAGTTCGTAGAATTCATTTTTTGAAAAACAAATTGTCGCTCGCTTACCGTTTTCGAGTAATGAATTTTTAAAATTGTGTAAAATCGATTAGCAGAAATGTGATAACCGCCATATTGAAAACACTTATTTAGAAGCCGGAAGGGGTCTGGGGGGCAGAGCCCCTTAAAATTGAAAGATTATATCCTAAAAGGGGCGTATTGGCAGAGCCCCCCAAAATGAAAAGGTAAATCCTATATACCGTTTTTTTAATACATTTGTAAAGCACCGCATTCCATGGTCAAGCTAGTTATAATAGACAAAGTTCAATCGACGAATCTATTTCTTATTTATTTAAAATTTTCAGGATGGTTTTTCCACACTTTCTGTAATTAAATTTATTTAATGTAAGTAATATTATATGACACTAAGTTCTGTCATTAAAATTTAATCCCTCATTAACAGAAAAAATTAAAAATTTTGAAAAAAATTGAAAAAATCGAGAAATATGTACGTGATTCGAAAAATCAGGTGTTCGTGTTTCTTAATTTTAAGCGGTTTAATGAAAATAAAGTATCAAAATGTATAGGCCATTTGAAACTAGACAATGGTTAAATGAGCACTTATTGAATATCAAAATTCGAAAAAAACATCAATAAAGTTGTTCATGCAAGATAAGGGTATTTTTTTCAAAAAATGTTAATTTCTGGGAAACTATCCGTTTTCCAAACAAAAAAAAATCATGCTTATTTAACGCAACACGAGGTATACTCTTACAAGTTTTCATGTAAATTGAATTATTTTTACGGGAGGAAAAAATTAAAAACCGAAAAATCGATTTTCCGCCATTTTCTTGGAAAATTTGAGGTTATTTCAAAATATGTTACATACAAAAGTTTTAGATCTTTTTATTATGTACAACTTTTGTATTAAACATTTTCCACTAGGAGGTCATGTTTCACCGCAAATCGCAAAAAATTGTTTTCATTTTACCATTCCCTAGTTATAACCTTAACGACATTTCATTGCTGGTCCCTCCCTGCTATTAATTTTTTTCCAAAAAACTATCCTCACTAGCCTATTATACCACTTTCAATAATAACATATTATAAGAAATAAAAACAAGAGGAAATTTAAGTCCATATTTTAACAGACATTGGCTTTACTGAAACGGATTTTTCAATGTAAATAATAATAATTAAAATGAAGCCATGTAAATATTCGAATAATCAAGTTTATTAATTCAATTCAGAACTTAAGTATTTTCGGCCTGGAGTATGAGAACGCCTCCAATTTTGCATGTGGCACCCCCGCGAGAAAAGTGACACAACTCAAAAAATAGCATTTTGAGAAAACGGCTATTAAAGTTTTCGTAATCAATTGCCATGAAACAATATGAATTAATTATTCTTAAATTACTATTCTGATTTTTATAATTTTTTTATACAAGATGTTAAAAAGTGTGCTCTACACACTGCACTATATGCACTATATCTTAACCTCATCAGGGTTCTATTTTCAACCCTATTTCGAGTTGTGTCACTTTGAGCACAAAACGACACGAACGCCCCCAGTTGTGCAATATAGTCCAATCAATCTACAAAACTCCATCTAATAATTGCCATCAGAAAACAAAAAATATGGCTATATAGGAAAAAAAATTCTAAAAAAGATAGTGTTTTTTATTTTTGAATTTGGCATGGCGAACCTAACCTAAAAAATTCCGGAAAGTGAAAAAACGCTTTTTTGCGAATAACAAAAAAACTTGAGCTCGGATCGAAAAAATCAAGTTGTAGGTATTCAAATTATCTTTCGATTGATATATATAAAGCTATAGGTTAGAGCACAAAACATAGAAATAACTGCAAAAAACTGCTAAAACTCACGTTTTCTTAATTTGTTAATAACTTTTGTTTAACGCAACTTAGATATCTGTTATTTCGCAAAAATATTGCTTCTTGCTAGCTGAAAAAACAGTTTTATTTTTGTTGCGAAATATTGAACACTTTCCTTAAAATTTCACTTTTTGTAAAAAAAGGCGTTCTTCTAAAAACGCTCCTCTTGGTCTGCGGATTCTTCTAGAGTACCGTTCTAGAGCTTAAAATTTTCATCAAAACTGTGATGTGATCTTTTATGGCAGCCACTAGTTCTTCATCGCTCTTTCTGCAAGATCCTCTATCTTTGCTTTGAGAGCCCTATGTAGTCTTCTTATAGATATATCAAAAACTCCTATAAAGAGCTACAGTTTTACATAGGCTTTCGTTTTTCATTTTTAAAAGTATGTACAACTACAATCTCAATCCTCTGATCCTTTAAAATTTCTACGTCATCTTTTTACTAGCGTAGGTTGAGTAGATGCACACAAGAATGTATTTTCATCATCATCTACACTACAGCCTATTATTGGCTTTGGCTTCCTCCAGCATTTCTCTCCATGCCGTTCGGTTCCTGGCTAATGCCCTCCAATTACATACGCCTAACTTAACTAGGTCCTTCTCAACGGAGTCCATGTCGCGCTTCTTTGGTGGACGGGAATTTCTCTTTCCATCAGGGATTCGATTTATCGCCACCCATATTAATCTACTTAGTTTTATACTATTGATAATGTCGGGTCCCTTGTTGGTATAATTCATGATTCTCCATCTCCACTGGGACCATTCACACAGTGCATATTCATGGCGCCTAAACCCGGTTTTATAGATGAGAGAGGGAAGGGAGCGGAAGAACTGAACGAAACATTTTTCACGCAAAACTAAACGCGTGAAAACTAGCACACATATAAAAAGTTACTTCTATCTCTTGCATTCTTTAGCTCTGTTTTTCTCTAACAAGTAAAATTCATCTGCAATACATTTAAATGTTCCTGTATAGCATTCAAATTCACTATCCATAATTTACGCCCCGTGTGAGTTGCTAGGAGTTGAATAAAACCGGTTTTACTCACCACACTTATGGCAACGTGTGAATATGCCCATTGACCATTTACACAGACACCTCAAAATATTGTATGTAGTACTTTTCTTTCAAAACAATGTTATATGTATCTATTGTAATGTTTTGTCTTGTGTGTTATGTATGTTGTGCAAAGATACTAGTTTTTGCTTCGTTGATGATTAATGCCATTCTTTTTGCAGCTGTTTCCAATTTGATGAAGGCTTCTTTCACAATTGCAAAAGGCCTACCTATTAGTGCGACGTCATCAGCGTAAACCATTGTCTTTGCCGAATCGTTAAAAGCCAGCGACATACGATTAGGTTTCTTCGATACGGCTAACCGTCTCCGGTTTGTTCTGAAACCGATTCGGTTTTAACCTTAACGTATGTTACAGCTAACCCAAGCAATTAGTTCCATTTTGACACAAAAAAACCGGTCCGGGAAAAAGCTAATCGTATGTCGCTAGCCAAAGATGGATTCCGGTATTTCTACCAGAGCGTCTCTTACCAAATTCTCCAAGACTATAATATTAATAAAAAATTTCAATTTTCAAATTCATAAAATGGGCATTTTAAATAAAAAAAATTCGCAACCTAAACGTGAAAAACCTAGTTTTCGCTACTATTAACTTTTTCTCAGCTGTTCTCCGGAGCGAGCTTTTCTAAAACATATTCATATAACTTCTTAATCATAGCGTTAAAAACTCGCACGGTAAATTGATTTTAACATATGAATACTTTCCCGCTGGACTTAACATAGTTCCTGAACATAAAGTGGAAATTGAAATAGAAAATCCGTGCGCTAAGGAAATGATATCGATACTTTTGCGTCCTATTTCGTATGGAACCGAATTTATCCGGCAGCATTCTCAAATATGCTTTATGGAACATGAAATATTAGGTCAAATAAATCTATAAAAAAATGCAAGCTCGGCAAAATTTTTCCAGGATCTGAAAAACTCATGAAATTCAAATTACGAAAAAATTAAATTAAATTAGTTTTTAGTTACCTTAGTTTTAGTTAAATTTTGCTTAGCTTTCTTACATCCTCTTAAAATCAAATTCTAAGCTTTAAGAAATTGTATAGAACGAGCAAAGCTGGCAATTATCTTTATGACCATAACTCGTACGCGTACTATTAGCTTACTCAATAGGCCGGTTCTCGTTCGATTACAGAAGATAAGCAGCATTGGACGTGGTTAGTTCTTAGTCCGGGGACCACTTGGAAAAACGACACTCGGGCTTGAAAAGACGAAAAGGCAATTGCAAAAGGCGAACAAAAATAAAAGTTTAAATCGAACCCTTCAAATGTCACATGAATGGATGTTGCATACCCGCAGGCCGCCATGAATTCTATTTTAAAAAGCTTTTTTCTACTGCGTTGTTTCAACATATTTAGGTGTGTTGTTTAACACACTTTACGGAAACAACACACTTTAACCCTGCAAACAATATCTTGGAGGCTCGCTTTCTCGGACCATTCTCGATTAGAAAAATACTTGCGAAGGGTACGAGAAAAAGATTCAAAACGCAAAATGAAAGCTCTCCTGGTTGATTTGTTTCTCCCAACGCCTTCATGCTGTAGAAAAATATTGAGAGCCGATTTCCCCTGAATGGGACTTCAAATCTCCAAATTACACTAACAACATGACGTCATTTCACCGATTTGAGGTCCTATTGAGAGGAAATTTTGAGACCCTTTGGTTTCTCTTCAACGATTTGTTTGGAAAGTTTGAGCTTTTGACTTGTATTGCTCGGCGGAGTGATTTTCGGCGCAGAAGCGATTTGCTATCGATACGCGCATGGGATTCGTTATCAGCACGAGAAAGCGATTCGATCTCTTGCTCCGCTTTTATTGCCTTCGAAATCGTTAACGAGTCGTTAACGAGTCCGAGATCGAAGCAAGCTTTCGCGTTTGGCAAATCGTTCTCGAATCGTTTCCGAATCGAAATGTTTGCAGGGAAAGTGGATTAAAAGTGACTACAAGAAAACAACACACTTAGGTGTATTTTTTCAACACACTTTACATCTACAGTGTAGGATGCATTTCAAATGGACTTATTCCACTTTCAAAAAAATTATTTATGCGATAAAATTATATAGCTAAAATATTTTAATTATTTTATAAAGAAATCGTGCTCCATTGAATGTATGATTATAAATATAAAAAGAGAATATCTATATCTTACTAAAATTACCATTAACTCATTTTTTCGCAAAAGTAGACTTATACCACTTTCAGAACAAAACGGCTCATATAATAATAAATTCTCAAAATTAAACAATAAATAAATTGTTTAAGACTTATTACATATTTTTTGTTTGTTTTGGGACAAGGATGGTGAAACCATCGAAACGCACTGCATGCAAACGCCAGCTTTTGCAGACAGGAGTGTGAGACTTGAATCCACTAAAACACCAAACTTGTTTTAAATCATCACCAAATTTGTACGCCGTACAACCATATCGCTTGATAATTTGATTATATATACAACAGAATCTTATTTTGTATCGGAAATTTAAATTGTTTAGCTAAGAGCCAAAACATATCCCTATAATTTACCTCTAGTTCATTTTGTTTTCTTTTTGACGTGATCCTTCCACCTTAACTTGATATCTAGTGTAATTCCCATATAGCCATGTTTCCCTTTTAAGTTTACAGTTGGTGAATTTTCTATTGTTTATTAGTTAAGTTAACATGCACTGATTTCAACTCATTTAGCTTAATTTTTCAATTTTTTATCCCCAAGTATAATTTATCACATGCGCTTGGTAGTTTTCATCTAGCCTCATCAATATTTGATCCTATGCTGCAGCCATTAGCGCAGTACCGTCTGCAAATGTAGCGTCAAGTTTATTTTCCATTTGGGGTACATCAGTAATGCAGAGCAAGTATAATACTACCTTGTGGGTCACCCGCTTTCATTTCTCTAAGTGTAGAATACTCTTTGTCTTGTTTTATTCTAAATAGTCTTTTTTTTCCAGGAGGTTGAAAAGCTTGCGCTACCGCCACGGCTCATGTGCCCATTACTGGCCGATCCCGCATGACGGTTATGTCTACGCATACATACACACATATTTGTACATGAAAATCCATGCTCATATGCATATATGGATCTATGTACACATGAGACTAAAAACCCTCCTCGACGTGGTCCTCCACCGCGGGACTGGCTAATAAGCATTACATCACGGGGCCGTTCAGCTTTATTTAGCTGCAACTTCGCCTTTCTCCATTTCTCTCGGCTTCTTTTAGCCTTAACCTTCTGTGGATGTCCTTCAGCGTTGTTTCCACCTTCCTCCACATTTCCTTTGACCTCATCATGTGGCCTAGGATGTTTTCCGGCGTTAGTGGCGCCTCGGCCATTTGTTCTAGTTCCGCCTTTTCATCGGCGAATCTCGAGCAGGTAAAGAAGACGTGTTCTGCGTCTTCGTCCGTCGCTGGGCATACCGGACACAACGGTGAATCATCGTGCCCAAAGCGGTGGAGGTTTTCCTATACCCCCATGTCCACTCAGGACCTGCATGAGGTCGTAACTCACTTCCCCACGTTCCCTCGTAACCCATATTTCCACATTTGGGATAAGTCTGTGGGTCCAACGACCCTTTACCGAGTCGTCCCACTTCCTTTGCCATTCCCTTACGGACTCGCAGCGCGCAATCTGCCGCCGTACCTTTCTTGACTCCTCTCTACCATATTCTGGGTCATAGAGACGCATGCCCTCTCTCGCCAGAATGTCTATGGGGATCATACCCGCTATCACGCATGCCGCATGGTCGGACGTGGTCCTGTACGCGCAGCAAGCGCGAAGTGCACTTAACCTGTATGCGGCCCTCCATTTTCTACTGTTTGCAGTCCTGTTTAACGCTGCTGCCCACACTGGCGCTGCGTATAACAGGACTGAGCTAAGCACCCTCCCCAAGAGGAGGCGGCGACTCGGTCTAGGGCCCCCAACATTGGGCAGCATTCTTGCGAGTGCTGCACGTATCGCAGACGCTTTGTCTGCCGTGCCCTCCAAGTGCGCTTTGAAGTTAAGCCTTCGGTCGATCATCACTCCCAGGTACCTTAGAGCGGGCTGTGAGTGGATGATCTGGTCCCCTACCTTGATCCTTACGGACACCAGCTTTCTTTGTTTGCTGATCAGCACCGCTTCAGTTTTGTGCTCAGCAAGTTTCAATCCAGCGCGTCCTAACCACGCTTTTATTTCCAGATCGCTTCGTTCGCATACAATTCGATGTCATCTGGGTGTTTTCCTACGACCACTACCCCGATGTCATCCCCGAACCCGATCGCCACTGCTTCCTTTGGAAGACGAAGCCCCAACACATCATTGTACATTGCGATCCACAGGAGAGGGCCCAGGATGGAACCCTGCGGGACCCCGCATGTTGTCCCGAACACTTTTGGACCATCTTCCGAATCGCAATGAAGAGACCTACCCTGAAGGTAGTCAGCTACTGTTCACACTTTGGTGCACCTAGCTTGATAAACGCCTCCACTATCTTGCTCCACCTCAGTTGAAAGCATTTTTTACGTCGAGGGTTATCAATGCGCAGCAGTGATTTTTCTCTATGGCGGCTCTTGCTATTCCCACCACCATATTGACTGCATCAGTCGTGGACCTTGCCTTTCTGAAGCCGAATTGCCTATCTGACAGACCACCTACCCTTTCGAGGCTAGGGAGTATCCTGTTACAGATCACCAGCTCGAAAAGTTTGCCTATGCAACTAAGAAGGCATATCGTAGTAGCACGAGTTTCTGCTGTTTCCATCGCTCTGGGAAGATCCCCTCTCTCAGGCACGCTGTGAAGACCTCAGCGAACCTGTTTGGCGCTATTGTAGCTGATAGCTTAGCCGCTTTGTTTTGTATGCCATCCTTGTTGATGGCTACCTTTTTTGCGGCCTCCAGAATCCCCTCTGCGGTTACCGCAGGTACCTCTTCTGGATCCACCTGAAGGGTGGGTAGATCGGCGGTGTGTACGTTCTGTGGGAACAAGACGAACACTATACTCTGGAGTAGCGCGGGGCAGGTGATCGGCGGAGAGCGTTTGCCCTTGACCGCTGACATTACCATTTTATAGGCTCCGCCCCAGGGGTCCGAATCTGTTTCTCTGCACAACCTTTTGAAGTGCTCGGATTTACTTCCAGCGATGGCCTTGTTCAGCCTTCTTCTTGCTTCCTTATATCTTTCAAGGAGTTCATCGAAATCTGGACGGTTCCGATTTCTTTGAGTTCTCGTTCTCGCTTTCAGGCAGGCCCTTCGGCATTCGTCGATCTCGGCGTTCCACCAAAAGTTTGGTGGAGTCGACGGTTGCCGGCCCATTCCTCTATTTCCTCTGCCCATTCCCTGGCACCAGGGCCGGATCTAAGCACAGGCAACATAGGCGCTCGCCTAGGGGCCCGCAACCAATTTAAAAAATTTCAAACTTTCAAAAAATTTAAAAACCAAACCAAGTAGCCAAGAAAGAAAGCATAAACAGAGGCACATTGGGTATGTGTTAACTTTTCCGCCAAAATTTTCTGGTGAAAATGTTACTACTCTTTGCTCTTGTCTTTTCTATACTTCTCTCCTAAAAAACCCGTTCGGTAGTAGTTGAAGGAGTACCAGTGTAGATTCCCGCATTGTGTTGTGCTACTCCCGCGCAAATTTGTGTTGAGTCTAAAAAAAACAAATCAGAAAGAAAATCTCTTGTTCTGTTGTGGTCGACATCTGAGTGAACAATTTAATCAGAAGTTTTATATTATTGGATTGCACACGATTATTATAAAAGGTAAGTTAGAGTTCTGTTTATACAGTGGTCTGGAGAAACCTAAAGGATAGAGAATGTAGTCGATGACTGATATTTGTTAAAATTTCGAATATGAAATTCGCTACTCGAATATCGTAGAAAGTATCAAGTTTTTCAAAATTTTAAAATATTGATACGTATTATACAAATAGGCCATATACTATTTCTTTAATATAATTTTTGATATCTTATATTTTCGGTTTTTCAGAACAATATTAGGGACCGACATAAAATACAGACTAATCGACATAGAAAAAAGAGGAATACCTCAGCGGCAGTACAAAATGGAAAATTGCGGAAGAAAAAGACGAAAAGAATAAAGAAGTGATAGCAAAATCGAGCCGTATGACCGACTATGTCCTCGTTGAACAGAAGCGAACTTCCTCTGTTGCTCCTGAAAACAATGTATATAGGCCTTGATGATGCACGCGCACGTCCAAGTACCAGCCATAGCCAGCTCGAAAATTTTGAGGCCTACCAAGTGGTAGGTTAGGTTCTATTTTAACTAGGCATCATGGTTCTGTGAAAAATATGAGTGACGGAGAGCCTTTGTACCGAAATCGCCATTATAGTTTATTGACCCGTCTGTTAAAACGAAGCATAGCCATTTCTGATAGCTCATATTTTTTTATAACTCAAAGACGTCTTTTTTAATACTAATTTAGTTTTTTCTCTCGTTTTCCACATTCTTACGTTACTGTGTTTTCTCAGGATCCAAAAGGACCAGAAGAGATACCACCTGTGCTTGTACTTCCGGAATCTCATGATTCTGAAACAGCTGTAAGAAGAAATGTTTGTTTGGAAAGTGGGCCGGAATGTATGTCACCTAGCGATATTGCGTATTGCATTAGAATGGGTGCCACAGCATTTCAGAACTGTGACAGTGATCTATTAAATACAAAATCTCTGAAACAGCCTTATAGCCTTATGACACTGCCTTTTTCGTAGGCTGAAAATGCTGCCTTGGCTAGGCTGAAAATGACGAAATCTGTTATACTGTTTGACAGAGATAGCATGTGAGAGTAAGAACGATTGTCGGATTATTATAACTGATAGTTGTGACTGGATCCAGAAGAAATCCGTTGGGAAATATTTGAAATATTTAAATTTATTGTATTTAAAATTAAATTAATTTAAATTTATTGTATTTAAAATTAAACATCGTCAACATCAGGTATATAAATTAAGATTCTTTGTTCTCTTCCTTTCAATTTGCTACTTCCTCAATAAAAAATCTGTTTTTGACTTGAGCCCTGTTTTACCACCGTTGTGTATCCCCATAATTAAATCCTTTCATACATCGAGATTTTTTATGGTTTACTTCTTCAAGTGATATTTTTGTTTATTACTTTCAATACAAAAACTTGCAGGGATCGCAGGTCACTTTTTTAATTCCTGGTTATGCATAATTTAAAAGCAATCGGAATGCCAGTTTTCTGGCACCTCTGGACAGGTCATAACAAATTCTGTCGTAAGTTATAAAAATAGATGAGATAATTTATCGTCAAACTGCGGCACCACGCAAATCATAGACTCCCCCTATTTCGCAACCCCTGCCGCTTGTAATAAGAAAAATATGTCTCCCCCGCCCTGAAATTACTGTTGGGACATTAAAACATCACCGTAAACACCTCAAAATTTTTTTGGAGCAATTTTACACCGGAGTCCCAGTTCTAAACATTTAGCCATCAATTATATTTATTGTAACTTCAATTATATTTATTGTCACTTCAATTATATTTATAATCACTTAAATTATATTTATAGTCACTTCAATTTATGGTTATTCACTCACTGTTATAAAAAGTCTAGAGATGCAGCAAACTGCTATAAAAAGCATAGAAAAAGAACATGAATTTCATTCTTTTCCTATGCTTCTTTTCCTATGCAGTTTTCTAGACTTTTCATAACACTTAAAATCCAGCCAAGTAAAGTTTGAGTATATATTCCTCTCACTCTAAAATATGGAAAAATCTCCTTTGAATTTTTTCTTTGGGTTTCAGCCTAGCCAAGGCAACATTTTCAGCCTACGATAAAGCCAGTTTCATAAGGCTATTATAAAAGCAAAGTGTCGGAGAAAATTTTAACAAAAAATGTCAAGAAGGTTTTTTTGTACGAAAGACCCGAAACGGCGAAAGCATAAGACGTACGTGGCTATGTTTTGTCTCCCAGCAATGGTCACATCTACTGCTCTGTTTGTAAACTTTTCTCCACAGTAACCTCGCAGTTTACTCATGGTGGCTTTTTTGATTGGAAAATGCTACCTCACGTCTGATTGAACACGAAAGCTCTAAAAACCATTTAAATGCCGTCATTGATTTCGCAGGGCGCTCGCCCGATGAAGGTCACATTGATAAGCTCAGTTTGATTTTTAGATATTTAGAAGGACACACCCCTGTTGAGAGTTTGTAACATTTATGCCCAACCAGGGTCACAAACCGAAGGATATGTTTCAAGGGTTGACTGAAAGAGAATGACTTGGATATAAGAGACTGCCGTAGCCAGTCTTACGATAACGCTTCATAAATGAGCGGAAAGTACAATGGCCCTTCGCAGACTTGTCCATAATTTCAAACCGGTTTTAATATGAGTTCAATAGTATACTCGGAACTCACATTTCTCCATCACCCTGCAAACATTTCGATTCGGAAACGATTCGAGAACGATTTGCCAAAAGCGAAAGCTTGCTTCGATCTCGGACTCGTTAACGACTCGTAAACGAATTCGAAGGCAATAAAAGCGGAGCAAGAGATCGAATCGCTTTCTCGTGCTGATAACGAATCGCATGCTCGTATCGATAGCAAATCGGTTCTGCGCCGAAAATCACTCCGCCGAGCAAAACAAGTCAAAAGCTCAAACTTTCCAAACAAATCGTTGAAGAAACACCAAAGACTCTCAAAATTTCCTCTCAATAGGACTTCAAATCGGTGAAATGACGTTATGTTGTTAGTGTAATTTGGAGATTTGAAGTCCCATTCAGGGGAAATCGGCTCTCAATATTTTTCTACAGCATGAAGGCTTTGGGAGAAACAAATCAACCAGGAAAGCTCTCATTTTGCGTTTTGAATCTTTTTCTCGTACCCTTTGCAAGCATTTTTCGAATCGAGAATGGGCCGAGAAAGCGAGCCTCCGAGAAATTGTTTGCAGGGCATTTTCGTGTAACGATTGTAATGCCTATGGAGTAGTGTGGGGTGCAAGCACAGCGAAGCAGCTTTGCCGAGAACGAAAACATGCTTGCGTTAGTGTAATGGACGGTGAAACCAGAAAATGTTTGGGTGAACAAATGATGGAAAATTATGGAAGAAAAACTGTCTTCCCTGCGACCCCTTGCCTATAAAACCGGTTTTTGTTTTGATGTTATGGACAAGTGTGCGGAAGGCCTATGGTCTCCAAGCGTTAGTACTGAGAGAAAATGATTTATAGCTATTTGGTTGCCTTGCGCTACACACTCACTGAATTTTGTTGTGCAAGCTGCAACTGGCTGCTGTCTGAGTGCTGTAAGCTTTTTCGATTTTTTGGCAGAACTCTTTGTATATTTTACCTCCTCACCAAACAGGTATAAGATCCTAACCGATTGTTTGAAAAAAGCCGAAACTAATAAAAGTATTCTTGTGCCGAAAAGAACAACTACGTCCCGTTGGTCAAGCCGGGCAGATGCTACAAGAGCCCTCCGGTGAGGATATCAGGAAATATAAAAAGCATTGCTCGAAATTTCAGAGGACAAAGAAGATTCTGGTAAATCACGAGTTACTGCTCTAGGTTTGTACAAAAAAATGCTCAAGATGGAAACAGTATTTTGGGATGACATCTTAGATGAAGTGAACAGAACTAGCCAAACCCTACAAAATCCGAGAATGGATGCGAACACAGCTGTCTCAGTACTGAGCTCGCTAAAAAGCTTTATAGAAAGTAAACGGGACCGCTTTAAAGAATATGAGGAGAAAGCTACTGAATTAACGGTATATGAGTATGAGGTGAAACAACGCGTAAACGCAGAATAAATGTACGTTTATCCCCTCTAGATTGTCCGCAAGTCCCGGAAGTTAATTCGACATCGTCGGATAAATTTCGAACGCAGAGTTTCATTCCAATTATAGATGAACTTGGAAGTGCATTGCGGATGAGACTTGAAGCGTACCAACTAGTAGATACTCGTTTTGGGTTTCTTCATAAAATGGATACACTTTCGAATGAAGAAATTCAGTTTCAATTAGACAATGCAAAAGTAAAAGATATTACCAGCAAGGAGAGGTGGATGTACCAGCTGATATTAAACAATAATATCAAAGATTGCTTTCCTAATGTAGAGATTTCCCTAAGAATGTACCTTTCTCTAATGGTTACTAATTGCTCTGCAGAAAGGTCATTCTCAAAACTGAAACTCATCAAAACAGACTTCGAACCTCTATATCAGAAGACAGACTCAACGGTTTGGCATTGCTCAGCATTGAAAGTGACATTTTAAGGCAAATAAAGCATGAAGAACTCATAAGCACCTTCATTAACATGAAGGTTAGGCGGAAACCAACCAGTAGTAGTTGAGTGCTAATGCATGTACAACACATAGTCTCGTTTTTCCCAGCTGAAAAACGCACTCTAATCGGATATTCAATTTTTATACGATTCCTATGGACATCGTCATTATTGCCGATGTCTGAAATCGGTTGAAAACTGTAGTACCCATGTTCTTTAAATAATGTATTTTCATTAAATTACAATATATGTACCTGCACAATTACAATATATGCATTTGTATGCTCAAAATTTTGTTTTCTACAATTTATTTCAATCAATCCCCAATCATCATTCTTCTTTTTCTACTCTCAAGAATAATGGTGTTGAACATTTTTTTTGAGGAAGGGGGGCGCACCACAGGTTTTGCCTAGGGGCCCGCTGATCTTTAATCCGGCTCTGCCTCTCATCATGCAGGAATACTTCTTCGAACAACTGTCTATATACTGTCGGGAAAACACCTGACTCGTTTTATGTATTAGGACGTTATCGGAAAACATATTCCAGATCGTTTATCAAGGGCAATATTGAATATACAGATATATTCTCTTTGATTTCTTTCCATCTAGTACTAATAGCATCAACAGAAAATAAAAAATTCAGTCTGAAATTAAAATATTCAAGAATTCAATTCTATACCAAAAAATCACATTTTGAAAAAACCAAAAATACAAATTAAAAAAAATAAATTCGCATTTTATCCTTGCTTAGACTCCAGCAAATTTAACTCCTTCTCTTTCAAATCTAGCTCTCTTTTCTTTAGCGTTAAAATCGATATAATGGAAAGTCTTTTTAGATTGTTTCAGGGTCGAACTCATACAGTACATGCATTTTGATCCTATAACATTGTTATCCTTTTCGCTTCCGATTTATGCTTTTCAGGCTCCGATTTTTCGGATTTACGAATCCTCGGCAGTCCGGAAGAATTAGGCGTGCGAGAGCTTGATGTCTATGGGCAGGTTCCATCAAAGTTTGGTGATTCTGACGCCAAGGGAGCAAAAGTCGGAATGATGTCGATGTTCGATGAGAGCCCAAAAGTATATTCCTTGAGGGTTACATGAGACCCGTATATTTATTAGGACTGCTACTGCCTCTTCTAAAAGACTTAGGGCATCCTATTTACATGGACCTCAACCCATCATTCTCACCATTTCTTTATTATTGCTTAGCGTTTCTTTAATGCTGCGTTTGAAGTCATTCCAAACCTGCTTGTAAAACACATAGGAAAAGCGATATCCTCGACAATTAGTATCCAACACAGTTACAGGAAACGATGGATATCTTTTATACAGAAGAAGATGGCGGTAATTTAGCAACCATAGAAATGCAAAACGGTGACATCGAAATGGACAACCGATGGGTGGTTCCATATTCGCCTTTACTATAAAAAATATACTTAGCGTACATAAACGTGGAATGCCGTAATTTCATTAAATCGATCAAATACATTTGTAAGTACGTGAATAAAGGGAGCGATATAGCAGTTTTTGGCGTGCAACCAGAAAGGAGTGACAGGAATGCGATCATAAAATCGATGAAATCGCACAATATCAGGGTGAAAGATACATAAGCAGGAATAAAAATGAAGGGGGAATTCTTTCATTTCCCATACATGAACGAAAGCCAGTTGTTCTTCACTTAGCAGTACATATAGAAAATGGAAAACGAGTTTATTTCATAGGTGAAAAGGTGCAACAGAACAGAACAGAACAGAGTTTCGTGGAAAAAAATTTCGAGATAAAGTCAGACTCGGATTTTTTTTGGGAAAAAAATTAATCAAGTGATACAGAGGCTTGGTTATTTGGAAGATCGAGATTTTCACCAAAAAGAAGAAGAGTGTGAAGTGAGTGAAGCTCCATCATTTTTGGTGTGTAGGAAACTGTGCATGTTTGGTGACGGGGGCTCCAAGGGAGGAGATAAGCACCTGATGGTGTAAAGTAATATTTGAATACTCTACCAGTGGAAAGTTCGATTGTTGGTGAAATTTGAGACTCCACAACCACAATCTTCAACAAAGGGCTGATACCGCCAAGTCAAGCACTCATAGTCCAGTAGAAATAGTAGTAAAAGAAAAAAAATAATTCGTTACAGCACTCTGACAGCGGGATATTAGCCGTGTTCCTTTTCTGCTCTGTTTTACTCGTATTTACTTGGAACTACTCCTGCTCTCACTAGAATTAGATAGGTTTTACTCAAATCGACAACTTTTGCGTTCCTTTAATTTTTTACTCCGGAGTACTTAAAAGTAGAAAAGGAACACTGAATAAATAGGTACTTTATCTTTGCGAAAGATACCGCGCGCGATTTTTTTTACCAAATGATTCTATATATTTTTATAAGCTTAAATTCAAAATGGCGTCATCCCCACCTTCTTGCTGGACTTACAGAGAACAAATTAGTTGGTATAAATTTTCGTCGTAAATGAATAGTTAACGAGATATTTGTAAAAAACCATTCTTTATAAGCGTTTAAGGTGTAATAAATCCATAAATATCAACTTTACAGAAAAAAGTTGAAACAAAAAATGTGGGCAATGAAATTGCGCACAAAAAAAGTAATAATCAGTTTTGCAATAAAACGTGTAATTAAAAAAATATTGGCAAAAAACTACTTTGGAATTTACGTTTTTTGACGCTTAAAGCACCATAACTCGTGCAATATTAGCTCTACGTAAAAAAATGATAATAACAAAAATTATAGATAATCGTGTGTTCTATAAGTTTTACCCAGGACTTTTTCACTTAACGAAATATAGTGCAAAGAAAGTGATATATGAAGTTTTACAAAAAAAAATTCCAAACAAAAAAGTTAAATCACTTATTTATCTACAAAAAAGATAATATACATTTTTGTGGTAAAATGCATAGTTGACGCCATTTTGAGTTTAAGCTTATAAAAATATATAAAATCATTTGGTAAAAAAAATCGCGTGCTGTATTTTTCGCATTACGAAGGCCTTTTCTTCGACTTATTTATTGGACTATATTGTAAAATTTTTTTAAAATGAACTAAAAAGTAAAAAATAATTTTGAATGTAAAGTTTTTATGGCTCCAGCCAGTATATGGAAACAACCTACCTTTCGAAATGTAAAAAAGCGTGGGGCTCGTTACCCATAGTCTTATTTTATTAATTAACACCGGAACTTTTCGCTAGCGCCCTCGGTGCTTCTTTCTTCGCATCCTGTTGGTAAATGTGGCCGATCCAAAGTCTTTGCAGCAACTAAAAATTGTCAACAGCGTTACACATGCCACTTTCCGCAATGCATGTTAAGCTCTGAATTTAGTGGATGGATAATGACGGGTTTGGTGGTCAGTCATCAGCGGAATAGGGGGAATAACATGTAGCATAACATGCACGTGCCGTAACTATTCCGGACTGATGGAAGTGCGATCATAACCTCCTAGCGGTGGCCACTGGTAACTATCCTATGAGAGAGGATAGGCTAACATGATCGGGCTAGTCCCTTCCAAGTAAGGTTGGCGTGAGGCTAATAACCTCACCCGTAAAAAACAAACATTACGGAACGAGCAACATGCCTCGGATACTGGAAAAAACGACGACGACCACGGCAACGAAAAAGGCAAAATGATTTAAGAATTTTCTCATGGAACGTACGAACTCTGTACAGAACTCGAGCTGTACAACATCTGGCCGATACCCTGTCAACATATAAAGCTGACATTACCGCCATTCAGGAGATGCGATGGACAGGGAATGGTGTTTTGCAAAAACCTGATTATGACGTATATTACAGCTGTCATACGAAACACCATGTGCTCGGGGTAGGTTTTATGGTCAGCAAAAGGATGAAGCCTACCATTATCGGCTTTAAAGCAATAAACGAAAGGCTATGTACCCTTCGTGTGCGAGGCAAATTTAAGAACATCAGCCTCATAAACGTTCACGCACCTACAGAAGAGTCCCCGGACGATGAAAAAGAAGAATTCTTCGAAGTAGTTGAACGGGAACTTAATGCCTGCCCCAGATATGATGTAAAAATCATATTGGGAGACCTGAACGCCAAAGTAGGCCGGGAGCCCGTATACAGGCAATATGTCGGCACCCACAGCTTGCATGAGAACACTAATGACAATGGGCAGCGAGTTATAGAGATGGCAGCAAGTAAGAACTTGGTCGTTGCAAGTACCAGATTTGCGCGTAAAGATATCCATAAAGCCACCTGGATATCTCCTGATGGGGCGACTCGCAATCAAATAGACCATGTGTTGATAGACCGCCGCCACCTTTCGGGTCTGATGACGGTACGAACGTACCGAGGTGCCAACTTCGACTCAGATCACTATATTGTTGGTATGGTGCTCCGAGAGCGCATTACAACGCTGAAAAGCTTTGTATCCGCTGATCAGGCTCGAATCAACACAGCTGCACTACGCAACGAAATGGCCAGAAACAGCTACGGTCAGGCGTTAGAACTCGCGCTCAGAAGAGCAAGTCCAGGGGATGAGATGCCGGGCGTCGACGAGAGCTGGACCCGCCTTAAAAATACTGTCATTAGTACTGCTGATTCCATCTTAGGCAGAAGTCGTAGAGATCGGAACGACTGGTTCGATAATGAATGCAAGCTGGCAACTGAACGTAAGAATGCTGCGTATCGAGCAATGCAGCAGTCTCAGAGAACACGAGCACGCGAAGAGAAATATAAAGAGCTCAGAAAAGAAGAAAAGAGAATTCACAAACAAAAAAAGGAAGCCTGGGAGAAAAATTTCGTTTGTGAACTAGAACAGTACAGAGAGCGACGGCCGCACCAGGCGCGGGAGTTCTACCGAAGAGTACGCGGTATGACGCAATTCACACCTCGTTGCACATACTGCAAGGACAAAGAAGGGAATCTGATCACCGATCCTCAAGGCATCTTGGAGCGATGGGAAGAGCACTTTCATGAATTGCTAAATGGCGAGCTAACTGAGGATTTGGAGGCTCCACCAATATCTGACGATAATGCTACGCTGTCACCACCAAGCTTAGCAGAAGTTAGCAGTGCCATCACCCGGCTCAAAAACAACAAGGCCTCGGGTGCAGACGGCATCCCTGCGGAGCTGGTTAAATATGGAGGGCCTACATTACACCAAGCGATTCATGAATTAATTGGGCAAGTATGGGAGCAGGAAGCGATGCCAGAAGACTGGAGAAAAGGCATCCTCTGCCCGGTACATAAAAAAGGAGATATCACAACGTGCAGCAATTATCGTGGTATAACGTTGTTGAGTACCGCGTATAAGATATTCTCCGCCATCCTACAAAACAGGATGGCCCCATACGCTAGAAATATCGTAGGCCAATACCAGTGTGGCTTCAGCCCAGGCAAATCAACAACCGATCAGATTTTCACTTTGAGGCAGGCTATGGAAAAATGTCTAGAGTTTCAAAACTCAATCCAACACCTCTTCATAGACTTTAAAGCCGCCTATGATAGCATAGCCAGAGTAGAACTCTACAAAGCCATGATAGAATTCGGCATTCCCAATAAGCTGACAAGACTATGTAGGTTGACCATGACCAATGTGACAAGCCAAGTAAAGGTATCAGGAACACTGTCCAGACCAATCAACATCTATAATGGACTCCGACAAGGGGACGGTCTGGCCTGCCTCCTTTTCAACCTGGCGTTGGAGAAAGTGATCCGAGATTCGGGCGTGACATCAAGGGGCACAATCCTTCACAAGTCCACCCAATTACTGGCTTATGCAGACGACATTGACATCATTGGAAGAACATCAACAGCTGTACAAGAAGCTTTCATCCAGATTGAGCGGGCGGCAGGAAATCTAGGACTGCACATCAACGAAAGCAAAACAAAGTACATGGTGGCCTCGTCTGCAAGAACACCTAACATTGGTCCCACAATCAAGGTAGAGGAACACAAGTTTGATGTGGTAAAATCATTTACCTACCTTGGGTCAATAGTAGCAGCCGACAATAGCATGGAACCTGAAATACACGCACGACTGCTAAAATCCAACAAAGCCTACTATAGCCTGTCAAGGCTCTTCAAATCCAACATCTAACCATAACGTCTAAACTTTTACTATATAAGACGATGGTCTTACCGGTCCTCACATATGCATCCGAAACGTGGGTGCTTAGCAAAAAGCACTCTAACCTCTTGGCGGTGTTCCAGAGGAAAATACTTGGGAGCATTGTTGGCCCCGTATGTGAGGAAGGACGATTCCGGAGACTCTACAATGACGAGATCTACGAGCGCTATCGCGACATAGATGTTGTGAAGAAAATAAAGCTCGGTAGGCTCCGGTGGGCAGGACATCTAGCTCGTATGAGTGAAGATGAGCCTGCTCGGAAAGTTCTCTGCGGTAAGACTTATGGGGTGCGACAGCGAGGGAGACCCAACCTCCGCTGGAAGGATGGCGTAGACCAGGACGCTCAGAGCATAGGGATGCCAAACTGGATGACATCGGCTCAGAATCGGGACCGGTGGAGAGAACAGTTGCGAGAGGCCAGGACCGGATCCCGGTTGTAGAACCGTTAAAGAAGAAGATAATGACGCGTTTATGTCGGCGTTTCCGAAAAGATCGCAGACAAACGAATCTGACACAGCAAGGCAAGTCCGTCGAGACTGTTGTGGAAGCAGACACATTCCTGACAGAACATTCAAAGGTAAAGATGGCCTCATTCCTCGCATTCTTATGATTCCAACAGATATGACATTTTAATTTATGAGATTGCAATTCCCAATTAGATTGGCGGTTGCAATCACCATCAACAGAGCTCATACACGGATTGATGCTCACATGGACAATTGAAGACGTTTTTACAAAAACAGCACATGTCAAAAAAACAGATTTTTCAGGGTAGCTTAAAAATTGTATAACATCTAAAGTATTACAATGTAATTAACTTTTATTATGTATGCGATGCTTGAACATATGCTTTAATATAATTATCCAAAGTTATTATGCATAACACTATTTACTTTCTCATATATCATGTGGTCTCGTTGACAAGTGTTTTTTTTGTGGAAATAGATTCGGACAAGTGCTGTTTTTGTAATCATCAAAGTTTGTTTTTGGAATTATGAATACAGGGTGTAACGCATAAGATTGTACACCGGGCGGGTATGAATAGGTTTTGGATAGACGAACAAAAAATCGTTCCGGAGGGGGTGGGGTAATCTTAACGGTTTAGCCGCTAGGGCGTTTTGAAGTTTTTTTGCTAGAGTTTTACATATCACCCTGTATTTTTGTAACCCTATGACCAATTTTCATAAATAAGGTATCAGTGTACGCAGAATACTCCCACCTATCTAAAGCTGTAAAAATGAAGGTTCTACCGTACCAGGTTCCAGAGCAATGAGTCAACAAAGTGAAAATTTTGGTTTTTTTTTACTAAAATTTCAACTAAAACCACCATTTTCTCCAAAAAATACGTGATAAACCTATACTTTTTTTTGCAAAATTAGAAAGCTTGGACAATTCCCTATGAAAAATGTCTAGAGAATTTTTTTCCTACGACTTCTACTTTTGGAGTTAAAAGCAATTTTAATGCTAAAATTGGTCTTTTTTAGTACTTTTTCACCTAAGCTTTGCTAAAAAGTACCAAATAAGCACCAAATAAGGTCAATTTCAACATCAAACTTGCTAATAACTTCAAAAGTAAAGGCCGTAGCATAAAAATTGTCAGGACATTATTCATAGGAAATTGTTCAAGCTTTCCAATTTTGTAAAAAAAAATATCAGTTAATTACGTATTTTTTGGAGAAAATGGTGGTTTTAGTTGAAATTTTAGTAAAAAAAAACCAAAATTTTCACTTTGTTGACTCATTGCTCTGGAACCTGGTACGGTAGAACCTTCATTTTTACAGCTTTAGATAGGTGGGAGTATTCTGCGTACACTGATACCTTATTTATGAAAATTGGTCATAGGGTTACAAAAATACAGGGTGATATGTAAAACTCTAGCAAAAAACTTCAAAACGCCCTAGCGGCTAAACCGTTAAGATTACCCCACCCCCTCCGGAACGATTTTTTGTTCGTCTATCCAAAACCTATTCATACCCGCCCGGTGTACAATCTTATGCGTTACACCCTGTATACTCGACTTGTTTTTTTTAAATCTGATTAATAGGAAACGTGGAGGACTTTGTCAGCTATCGGTTGCCATCAAAATCTCATTTTGGTGAAAAACTGACAAGTGCGGTTTTTGGAATAATGTCTTCAATTATCATCTATATGGAGAAAAACACTCACTCCCTTGGTCATCACCATATCTCCAGAACTATTAGACCTACAGACTTAAAATTTGGCGTGCATGTTTCTTTTGTTAAGTAAAGATCCACTAAGAAAGGGTTTTGCAAAAATCGACTCCTGAGGGCGGCCGTAAAAGATATAAAATAACAGTTTTTCAACTATAACTTTTACAGACTTGAAATTTTACATAATCATCGCAGAGCTTTGAATTTTTGCATGGAGGTCCGTGGGGGTCTCCTATGATGCACCTCGAAGCCCGATTTTCTTAATTCAAAATGGCCGCCGATTATGACCGAAATTCAAAATTGCCACAGAAATATGGTTGAATTTGCCAATTTTATTCCGATTCCAATGATAGTGGGTATCTAGGGGTTTTTAAGGTCGCAAATAACGAATTTGTGCTCAAACTTATAAATTCAAAATGGCCGACGAATTTGCAAATTGTGTTCCGATTCCAATGAAAATCTGTATCTGAGGTTTTTTAAGGTAGCAAATAACGACTTTATGGTCAAAATTTAAATTCAAAATGGCCGCAACAATATAACCGACGAGTTTGCGAATTGTATTCCGATTCCAATTCAAGGAGTTTTTAAGGTAGTGAATAACGAATTTATGATCAAAACTTATTCAAAATGGTGGGGCCAATGTGGCAGAAGAATTTTGCCAAATAAGTGTCATTTCCCTGTTAGCTGTATGTAGGGTGTTCAAGAGTTGGAAAATCGGAAAATCTTGACACTCTAGCTACAAATGGAAAAACATTGAACATAGTGTATCCTGAAGCTCTCAAAGCAATCGGTTCAGAATTGATTAACAAGTGTTTTTTTGGAAAGGTGGTAAGGAGAAACGGAAATGTGGGATGATTTATGTATAATGGAAAAGAAGGAAAGAAACCCATCACCTCTGAATTTTTAGGTATAAGTCTAGGATTATGCAATATGGGAAGAGGCTGGCATCTGGGTAAACAAATAAAACCTGAGTCAGTGATATTGCAGATGAGAACCCAGGGGCCAAGCAATTGCAGATTTATTTTAAATGTTTTAACGTTCGTGGTTTTAACAAAACAGATATAGGTAATTATGGTCACACTTCAAATAAATGGATTTTGAATCTAATGTCTCGAACGTTTATTTCGTTTTTCGTAATTGGTTATGAAGAATTTAATTTTGAAGATCATATAATTAAACGGCAAGCACTTATTTTGTGACACCATTTTACAGAGTTTAAACTCTCCAACAATATTGAAAACTGTTTTACCGTGTAGCCCTGAGCTCAAAGAAGTGCAGAATCGCAATTTTATTTATACACGGCACAAAAGAACGCTAAACATTAGAAAATAACTGTACAATTAATTCCCCTATGAAACGTATGGCATCTGTTACATTTAATTCGAATATGTGAACGTAATTTTGCAATATGTGACATTAAGAGATAATAAAAGTTGGATTTTTGGCATTGCTTTTTCCAACTACAAACAATTTGTTTCATTATACGCTTTACAATAGCTTCACCTGTATGTATGTGTCTCTGTATGTATGCATGTGTGGATGTTTGTATGTTTGTATGTATGTATGTTTTAGCTTTATATTAGCTTTACCAGATGTATGTATGTATGTATGTATCAGCGGCGGCTGGTTATTAAATTATCAAGGTGTGCACTGCCCTACCTGCGGAACATAGTCAATTCAACCAATGAGGGAAATTTCGCTGTTGCTAGCGCAGTTGATAATAGAGTTACCCTTTTAACACAGAAGGCCTAAGCCGAGAAACTATTTACCTATCGCAACAATGACAAAAGTCCGAAATTAGGATCAAACCTTCATGCAATATAAAACCAAAAGAAAGTAATATCGTAAAGAATTATTAAGAAATTTATTTATATACTAAATCGATCCTCCTATCCTTGATGCAAAAATTTTCAATGATTTTTTGATAAAAGTCCGGCCTCTCTTTCATTGAATTTAATAATGCCTTTTCTATTGACCTTAACGCTAAACCTGATAATCGTTCGTCCATCATAGTATTTCTAGAAAAAGTCTTTATCCTCTTTAAGGTCGAAAAAGACCTTTCAACGGAAGCAGTGCTAATTGGCAATGTCAAAATAAGTTCACCCAATTTAAAAACTTCGGGAAAGGATACTTTCAAATCATTTTGAATTAAATTTGTTATGATGCTGGAAACGCTTTCACACGTGCCTATAAAACTGGAGTTGTAAAATACTATCAGTTCACTTTTCAGCTTGGCAAAGTCTAAAGTTTCACCGTAATTTTCTTGGAGATTTTTGAACGGTTTCTCCGGGAAAATTCTTTGATAAGTCGATATTTTTGGCGAAATTTAAAAGTTGCACAAATTCCAGTTTTTCCAAATTAGGGGCGTCCATAAATTACGTGAGGTGTTTAGGGGGGGGGGGGAGGGGGTAGAGCCGAATCTCACCAAATCTCACGTGGGGGAGGGGGAGGGTTTCCGCAAATCTCACGTAATTTTTTTCCGCAAGAAACAGTGTAAAATCGCGAGAAAACTGGGTTAAATTAATAGTAGGTACAGGTAAATTAAGCCGAAAAAAGCGATATAGCGGAAATAATTAGGTACAGGCTGAAAATTGGCAGAGAGCTTTTTTTAGGCTTCTTAATAAGGGGATATGAAGTCTACCGATTTTCTACCCCCAGAAGCCCACTTTTTAGGGGGTTTTAGCCCTCAAAATGGGTATTTTTCGATTTTTCTGTAATGTTTTTGCAATATTTCTTAATATCTTTTTGTATTTTTCAATTTTAAGTACAATATCTGTAAATGAGAAAATCTTTAAAATCGTCTTTTCGGACCCGCACTTAGATTTCATTCACGAAAATCTTGATGCAGTATCAGATGAACATGGTGAAAGGTTTTATCAATACATATTGCAAAAAACAAAATAATTAAAAAATTAAAAAACACGACGCCGAATTAAAAAATGAACTAAAAAGTCAAAAACAAGTTTTAAGTACTAATGTAAGACAGAAACAAGGTAGAAGATATTTTATTTATTTTGTTAAGTATCACACAACTATCGTATATGTATAATCTGTATTTTTTCAGTCGGGTACAGTTTTAATTGTACTTATTCTCGTAACATTTTGTACCCCGGCTGCAAAAATACAGATTATACATATACGATAGTTGTGTGATACTTAACAAAATAAATAAAATATCTTCTACCTTGTTTCTGTCTTACATTAGTACTTAAAACTTGTTTTTGACTTTTTAGTTCATTTTTTAATTCGGCGTCGTGTTTTTTATTTTTTTAATTATTTTGTTTTTTATTTTATGATATTTTAGTGATTATAATTCGTAAACCAATGTAGTTTTTATTAAGTGATTTTATTTTACTTCTTATTATTATAGTACTTATAACTATTGAGATACAGTTTTAATGCAAAAGTAAAGTTATCGAAGTTTGATTTATTCTATCTAAATTTAGACACGCTGATAGATTAGGCAGAAATCGTCTCAATGAGACCTTTCATTTGATACCCATATTGACCCGATCAGAAGAAGAAAAAAATAAATCGGGTGTGACGTAAATTGGGTCTGACGGCCGCCATACTGTTTTTTTTAAAAATTAAAGCCTATGTTACTCGGGCTCACTAAACGATTCTAACGGTACTCCAGCGATCTAAATCCGTTCAGGCGTTTAGAAGCTATGGTGGAACAAAGAAACATACAAACATACATACATGAATCCTGAAAACATTACACTCCTTTTTGGGGCAGTGGTGTTACATAGCGTTTGTTTAGGGAATTTTAATTTTGCCCCAACAGCACACTAGGCTTAAGTATTAAGTGTTCATTCATGGTGATGGGTTAATAAAAGACGTTTTGAGTAATTTAATTTTATTTAAGCTTAAAATTCGCGATCATTTAACACATATCTATTAAGTGTTATATATATTTGAAATCGTCTCCTTATTACCTTTCGTTTGATACCCATATTGACCCAATCAGAAAAAAAAATTAAATTGGGCGTTATGTAAATTGCGTCTGACGGCCGCCATATTGTTTTTTTAAAAATTAACCTAGCCTATGTTATTCAGACTCATTAAACGATTCTAACGGTACCCCAGTCATCTAAATCCGTTCAGGGGTTTAGAAGTTATGGTGGTAGAAAACAACGTACATACACACAACAAACCTAATCACATTACACTCCTTTTTTTGGGGCAGTCGTGTAAAAAGAGAAGGAATAATGAATCCATTACATAAAAAGTATACGTGATACTATTACTATATTTCGACTCAATAGCAATTGGGTATAAAAATTTTGCACTGCCGTTTACACTGTATTTGTTCACTGTTTTAAATACCATCCAACTGGAACATCCAAAAAAAAGTAAAGAAAATAATTTAAATATCAGGGAATGAAGAGTGTATGACGTGATGAAAAATTCGTATCTTTTTATACAATGGTCTGGGAAAAACTGCGAAAGTAATGTATGCATTGACTTATACGACCATTTTTGGACAGATTGCGACCCTACGATGAACTAGTGTGGGGGTCTAAGCTTAAACAAAACAAAAAGGCCTAGAAGCCCAATTGAAAAAACTGGAACCTAATGCCCTCCTAAGTATCTACTGCAATCATAGAGATTATATTAAAAATCGGCTCCTTTCACATCAGTCAGAACACATGCTATATGCGGTGCATTGTCACTACAAAAAGCAGGCAGTTGCACCAGGCGACATAATTAGTTATCTAAGCATCTTACAGGACTCGAATTTTGAATCGACGACCATCTGATCTGACATACCTACTAGAGGCCAAGATAGATTTTGAAAACCTTTTGTTATCATTATCGAGAGTTGTGAAGAATGGAAGTCTAACAGATCTGCACTTCTTGAATCTGTATCCTGATGTACATGCGGCTCAAACGTCAATTTGAGAAGCTGGCTGTGACTTGAGACTCCGCTTTTCTAAGGCGATACGAAAGTAGGAAGCAAACGGAAGCTAGTAGCGATGCCTGATAAATTTTCGAAAAGAAATTATTTTCAGCCAACCAACTTCATTTATTAACTTAATTTGACATTTTGATGCGAACAATAAATTGTTTCAAGAATATTTAAAGAGTTTTTAGAATATTTTAAAACAAACAAATAAAAGCAGCGCATGCGGCAATGGCTTTATTCACGGACTGAAATCCGATAACAGGCGGACAAATCTATTTCGAATTCGCATTGGTGGAAGATACCATTTTCTTATTTCCGAATTTCATGACTTTCGAATCGGATTCCAGGATAACCCCCTTCGTCTTTCAGTCACAGGTCTTTTACCTAACGATGACATATATAGAAGAATGCTCCGAAGTTTGTATATCTCCAGAGTCATAAATGGCTCTACCATTACTATTCAAACAGTCAAGTCGTTACTCTCTAAAAACGAATCAGTGGATGCCAAAGTCAACCTTCGTATGTCAATATATTGTAAAATTCTAAATTTTTTTTATATTCCATATGCTTGCTCTACAAATACACGAGTTGAGCTCAAACTAGAATCGAAATTTTTCTGTTCTCTTGTTAAGAAATCATTATCCTTGTAAGGCACCATGAAGTTGGTTTCCAAAGGATAGGCAGAATCACCTAAAGGAAAGGAAACTGCCAACAGAATATTTTTCGCAACATTGTGATCTTTCGGACTTTTGCCTCTAGTGCTGCATTGAAGAATTGTGCTGGAGTTTTGTATTTTAATCATTTGTTAGAAAAGTCAGTACATTTTTGGGGGCGTCTATTAATTACGTCTCGGCCCCCTCCCCCACCCCCCGATTTGAGGTCGATTTTTGAGATATTTCTTGTCCATCAGATTTTTTTGGATAGAATGATAGCTCTAGGCGTAAATACATAACTATAAAATCACAGTGCGTAAGCACAGTTTTGGCTCTCCCATTGTTTTTCAAATACAATTGTTTAAAAATAATTAATATTGGCCAGCATTTTTTTTTATTTTATTATTACATGAACTTTAATGTGCATATAGAGTCGTGTCTGACCCTCCAGGTGCAATTTTAGCCCTTGATTGCATTCAAAAGTGCATTTTATGAATGCTAGTCCATTCAGAACGCGGAGGGAGGGTGTCAAAACATAACTTCGTTTTCTATATGTTTTTTAGGTCGTTGATTACGAAAATCGGGGTCCCGCAGTCCTAAAGTATGGGCGTCACCCTAAAAAAATGCAAAAAATACCCCTTTTTAAGGGTTTTCGCGATAATTTCAATAAAAATCAAAAATAATATTCTAGTTGTGCCATTTTCAACATTTTTCCAAGAAATCGAACGAGAATTTTTTTCAGAAGAGAATATTTCTATTTTCTGTTGTTTTACAGCGGGAAAAGTTTGAAGGCCTTCCTCAAGAAACTTTTAGGAAGGAGTTCGTATTCGTAGTTCCACAAAAGTAGGATGGAAGGGTCAAATTTGGACATGTAATTAATGTCCAGTTTTTATTCACTTAATACAATTTACCATTAAATTGTGCAAAAAATGTGTATCTAAAAGATTATTATAAAAGGATTGAAGCAATATCTTTCAAGGATCTCAATATATTTAGAAGGTGTAAGAAATTGTACTTCCTTGGAAGAAATAAAAGAGAACTATCACAAACACCTTACCGGGAATGCGTGGGGAAGGCGAATGAGCTTTTAGAGCTTTTCGACTCATTCCTTCTAATGACATGCCTGCACAAAAAATATATGGAGCGGAATGCGAAAAGGAAGAATTCTCGCCTTCCAAAAAAGGCTACCGTCATGCTTCTTGGTATGATTCCATTTCCCGCTGGGGTTTGCTCGGAAGAGAATTTTTTACAGAAGAGAGTTTCGTTTTGTGTTTGATATTTTTGCTATTTTACATTTTGTGTTTAAACAGGGGCCGCACTAGTCAAAAATAATCCAATGAAATACACTTTTCAATATTTATTTGCGAAGGTGGTTGATTTATACCAAATCAAGTCAAATTTTATGATAAGGGATAGTCCTAAATGGTGAAAACCAACCCTATATCGACTGAAATAAAAAAAAATTGTAAAAAATCATACATTTCTTTTAGGTAGATTGCACTGGTCAATCCTCCTTCAAATAAAATTGGATAGGAAGGTTTTAACGTGTTGAATCTAAATCTGGTTTCAATTTTTGCTGGCACGTCTAGATTTATACCTAGTTAATTAGTTTTTTTTTGTAAATTTCTCAAAATTCAGAATATATTGTGTTTCGATTTTGCGTTTACGCTACTTTCTTCTATTTAAATAGTGAGCATGGACGAGTTCAAAATGATAGAAAAAGACAAATATTGGCTGCCGAAAAACTGTTGCAAAAGTTGCTCAAGTTCTTCAGTGGGTTCGCTCGCAGGAAATCATAAGACAATGTCATTTGCAACGACCATAATAAAACCATAGAAACGATTGTTACTTTTGTTTGACTATGACGCTAGGATTCACGAAGACCAGTTCCTCAACAGCGTCAATCGCACAACTGGTTTGTAAGCACTGCTTCAAGCCTATGAAAAGAACCTCATCTCCTTAGACATTGATTTGAATGATCTTGTTCGAAATTTTGGTCTCTCAAAATCGAAGGTTCTTACATTGCTTCAGAATGGTAATATTTTGGTTTTTTTCACTTAAAACGTAAAAGAAAACCATGAAAATTGCATACGAGAATTTTCTATTAGGCTGCCGTATCGATTTCATCAGAGTTCGCACAAATTCGTACAAATTTTGATCCAGTGTGCGAGCAGCCTTACACAATTTTGTACGTGAAGACAGCAGTGAGTCTTCAGATGGTGAAGCTCCATAAAAAAAATAAATTTTAATAAATAATATGTACTTAAAGTGGCCCTTATTTAAATGGGCGATTTTTTTTACATTTTTGGTGTTGCTAATCCCTAAAATGGTTCTCTATACCGAAAAAAAATCATATAACAATTTCAGCTGAATTGGTACCGTCTTACCCGTGCCGAAAACGCGGAGAAAAAGTTTTTTTGTTTTGTGTTTGTATTGTTAATAACAAATACTAAATTTAAAAATTGTTTACAACTATTAGGGGAGAGTGGGGTAATCACGGACGCGGGGTAATCACGGACCTGTCTGTTTGACTATGTTAGAAAAGGATGGAAAATATTCTGAGTGATGCAATCATGAGTCGTTCCCGAATGCAGTGCCGAGCAATAAATGGAAAGTGACGACGTACTCGTGTATATGTTTACTTAAAGATTTTTCGACAATTTCATACAATTTTTGTCTAAAATTGAATAGGTGTATAATATTTTAGGTATAACAGAGAAATGTTGCATTAGTTTGTCGAATTAACGTAGCATTTGACAATGTTTTGAAGGACTAGCCGCGTGCACCACGCGATTCGAACCTCACATAAAAATATAGTTTTGTGTTAGTGTTACTGTTACTAGTGTTACTGCGGTAGTGTTACTTTACCCCCCCCCTTTTTTGAAAATATTGACCGAAAAAAAATAAAAAATACGTGTACGCTTATTTTGTATAGAGACTCCGTAAAAACATTTGAAGCAAATCAAAAATTTTGATTAACAAAAGTTTTCTCATAAATTAACAAACTTTACCGCGTTTTCGGGACGGGTTTACTTCAAACAATTGAGATGAAATTTTTTGGAGAATTATTTTTTCATAGTAGAGAACCATTTCAGGGGTTAGCATGTTGAAATTTCTGACTTTTAAAAATAAGGGCCACCCTAAGGTACATGCATTATACATATAATAAATTTTATCCTTAACAAATAATAAAATATTTCTGTTCCATTTTTTATTTATAAAATACTAATTTTTTTATTTATAATATACTTTGCATCTTATTTGATATCCTATAACTATTTACTTTTTTTTATATTACTATATTTTATATTTTTTTGCATTTAAATTTTATTTATATTAGTTATATTTATTTACTTTAATCTAGGGGTAGTTTAACCCCTTAAGGGTTGAAAATAATTTATTTTTGGCTGATAATACGCATTCAATCGAATTTGAAGCATATAGTTGGAAAAACAATTTTAGGATTATCCCTTATCATAAAATTTGGCTTGATTTCGTATAAATCAACCACCTTCGCAAATAAATATTGAAAAAAGTGTATTTCATTGGATATTTTTTGATTGTTATTGAAATTATCGCGAAAACGCCTTAAAAAGGGGTGTTTTTTGCATTTTTTTAGGGTGACGCCCATACGTAATCAGCGACCTAAAAAACATATAGAAAACGAAGTTATGTTTTGACACCCTCCCTCCGCGTTCTGAATGGACTAGCATTCATAAAATGCACTTTTGAATGCAATCAAGGGCTAAAATTGCACCTGGAGGGTCAGACACGACTCTATATGCACATTAAAGTTTATGTAATAATAAAATAAAAAAAAATGCTGGCCAATATTAATTATTTTTAAACAATTGTATTTGAAAAACAATGGGAGAGCCAAAACTGTGCTTACGCACTGTGATTTTATAGTTATGTATTTACGCCTAGAGCTATCATTCTATCCAAAAAAATCTGATGGACAAGAAATATCTCAAAAATCGACCTCAAATCGGGGGGTGGGGGAGGGGGCCGAGACGTAATTAATAGACGCCCCCAAAAATGTACTGACTTTTCTAACAAATGATTAAAATACAAAACTCCAGCACAATTCTTCAATGCAGCACTAGAGGCAAAAGTCCGAAAGATCACAATGTTGCGAAAAATATTCTGTTGGCAGTTCCTTTCCTTGCCCCCCTAAACTGCCTGCTTCCCTATCAACAAACTCACCGCATCTCTTGTGTTGCGGACCATGGCATAGAAGAATACGTTCGCATCGTAGTGTAGCTGGAAACTTTAATTTGTTGCATGTTGCTAAGGTGGAGGCAATCTCAGAAGTCTGCAGATGCGAAATGCGTTTGGGTTTTTTGTTCTAGCTGTCGCATCTTTATACATTACGTTATCTCTGCCCATGGCTTTGGGTTTCGAGAATAATAGACACGGCCAACAAAATAATCCATTTTTGGTTGCGCAACCTGAAAGCCAATTGGTTTTTAAATAATTACAAACCTGAAAATGCCGAATATATTTTTTAATTTTTGAAGTCACTTCTACCGTTATGCTGTTATGACACTTACTTTTTTTCAGCGTCGAATTTTAAGTGCGAAAAGACAGGGACAACTTGATGTGAGCGAGTAGGTGGCTTTGCATTTTCGTGCAGTTTCAAACAATAAAAATGCTTTTTCGTATCCAATAGCAACATAATATTATCATATACGCATACATTTGCAAGTTTGTTTTCGATTTCACTATATGTACACAATAATAAATCAAGAACTTTCAATACTATTAACAATGAAGTCTGAACTGTCAAAAATTAAGATGAAGACACCGAAAAAGTATGAAAAGTTCATACTTTTTCTGGCACTTTCCGAGTTAGCTGAACTTTTTCGCGTAGATTAGCTTCAATTTTAAGCATATAGCTAATTCTTCGCACTCATGCCAAATCTCCGTAAAGATTTTTTGTCTCTTTCTAAATTTGCTAAAAAGTGTAAGTTTTGTCTGAAAAAAAGTAAGTGTCATAACAGCATTAAGCTACTAAGGGATGGTGTAGATTTTTCCATGGTGATTATTTCTTTTTTTTCCGCGACAGTTCGCATTGAAAAAGGCGTTTCTATCAAATCGTCTATAATACAGCACTCCATTTTTATTTTTAATTCAAACCAAACTTTTATTTTTAATTCAAACTAAAATTAACACTGGAACTGCAGGTTCAACTCTCAATAAAACCAAAGCCTAAAGTCAATTTAACCAAACAAACGTTGAAATAAGCTTAAGTCGTGGTTCTCTATTTTCATCGCACAACTTTTACCCGAATAGGAATATCCCAGTGGGAAATGGGTCGGAATTGCAGCTAAGAGAATATCAGACAATTATATTCTTGCTAAACTCTTCCAAAATACCCTTTTTACTCCCCGTCCTCCTTCAACCCTGTTAACCTGCTGCATCGAAAGAGTAAAAGCCGCCAGCACAAAACAGGCAAACGGAGTGTGGCTTCGGCTCTTTAGTAGTTTCTAAATAACGGCTCTTTTTTTTATCCCATACTCTCTTTTATTTACGATTTTCGTGCATGGTGCGAATCGCGTAGCGCACCATCCTTGGTAGGTGCGTTTCATTTTCCTTGGAGTACGTAGTCCGGAGTAGTTGGGCGCACGTCGGCGTAATTGCAGCTAACCCACCCCAAATTGTGGTGTAGCAGTAGTTAAACGTAAATATCAATGAAGTCGCTTTAAATTTTATTCAAAAAAATAAAAAAAAACTGTTTAGACAATAAATGGAGCGTTTCATTTTTATTGGAGTATGTACGCCGGCGTAGTTGGGCGCACATCAGCGTAGATGCTGCTACACCAGCCAATTCTGTGGGGTAGCAGCATCTATTTTTCAATTTAGTTTTATTGTTCTCGAAAAATTTTGTTATTGCAGACTTCTAGATTTAAATTAAAAAAAGCTATAGAAAATGGCCCTCGAATTTCGAGTGCTGGATGCTGCTATTTTAAATCTTTTAACGTTCATGGTTTTAAGAGAATACACAGGCAATTTTGGTCATAGTTCAAATAAATGTATTTTGAATCTAATGACTCCAACTTTTATAGGAATAATTGGTTTTTCGATAATGGTTAAAAAGAGTTGAATTTTGTAGGTTTGGATTGCTTTTAAATGATTAAACGTTGGGTGCAGCGAGGCGCACCGGCTCCCAGCTATCGAAAATACAGAATATAAGCGGTTCATTGAGACACTTCATCTGTGTATGAAAATTCATAACTCAAAAAATGCCATGTCAATGGATGGTTTTTATTGTCTCGATCAAAATGTCAGATCCCTAATAGTTTCACATTTTGTTATTTGAAATCAAAAATATCAAAAAAATGCCTTTTTCAAACTCTCCTACTGTATATTAAAATTCATATCACCTGATTACTACTATTGGCTTATGGGAGCAGCATAGGCGCACCGCTAGTAAATATATATGTATAATATCTGTGGCATTTCTACAAAAGAACTTAAGAGCACTTAAGAGTTTATGTCGTATTTAATTGCAATCGATAGCCCTTCTTTTGAGCTTTATGCCCTCAAATTGGTTTTTAAATCGAGCGAAATTTGAAGATGTTATGACGATTTGAACAGGGGCGGTTTCAGAGGGGGGTAATTGGGTAATTACCCCCCCTAAGAGGGTTCGTTCGCTTATTTATTTTTATTCTTAAAAATTACCAATATATCAAACAAACAAGTTAATTTATGATGAGTCTATTCGGCGATCTATGAATTTTTCCAAAACTGCTGGAAGGGACCGACCCGAGCCGATTTTTGATCGAACACTTTGACAGCTCTTGCATTGTTGTTGCTTTTTTCTGAAATTCCCTTTTGTTCGCAAAGAGAATGTCTTAAACAACAACAAAGACAGTATGATTTGTTGCCTGCAAGTTGTTCCCTCATGTAGAAGCTCATACGATTTTTCACCGAAGACAAAAGAGAACTGACGATTGCAGACGGTTCTGTCTGTCGTGTGCACGCTCGTGTGGAAACAGCCTATGTAAACAAAATGAAGTTAACTGCTCAAGCGCCGTAAGAGAAGTTATGACTTTCTTCCTTTTAGTAGGGGAGCTGGCACTTGAAAAAATCGTGTCGTCCCAACCACGGTATGGCCTGTTTCACACGGGACGACGACCAGCCAACAGAAATCGTACGATATTCATTTTTTTTAGAGAAAAGGGGTGAGAAAGTTGGATGGGAAAATCTTCCCTCACCATCGTCCTCTCTCACCCCATTCTCTAAAAAAAATGAATATCGTACGATTTCTGTTGGTTGGTCGTCGTCCCGTGTGAAACAGGCCTATACAGAAACAAGGTAATGGGCTGTTTCACACGAGACGACAGCCAACCAACAAAATCTGCTGTCATCGTCCACTACCTTTTGAAATTTGACAAAAAGTCGTACGGGTTTTCACACGGGCCAATTTTTCCAACCAACTGTACGTCAAAACGCTTTAGCTTATTGTTGTTGCTTTTATTTTAATTCTCTTTTGAGTACTTTTCGAGTGAAACAAAAGTCATTTCTCTTTCTTTTATTCTCCCAGCAAAAGGAACAAAAAACAACAACAACTGCACCGCTGTCAAAAAGTCGTATCGAAAATCGTGTGAGAAAGTTGGATGGGAAAATCTTCCCTCCCCATCGTCCTCTCTCACCCTCTTCTCTAAAAAGATGAATATCGTACGATTTCTGTTGGTTGGCCGTCGTCCCGTATGAAACAGGCCAATGTAAAAGACTGTATATCGTAAGACGGCAACGTCACTCGGCGACCTCTTCCCATATAAAATCGAAGTTATTGTTGTTGTTTCTGCATTAGTGCTGACGTCACTCGGAGACCTTTTTCTACGATATTCGAAGCTGTCAGTCTCTTTTACATTACCTTGTTTCTGTATACCGTGATCCCAACCTTCTGCCGTTTGGTATATAAGCTTTTCAAGTAGTTTCAAGCATTTTTTATAATAGACATTTTTACGGGAAGTGGACCCACCTCGAGTTAGACGGTTCGGGGGGGGGGTTTAAAAAAGGGGTTAAAATTGAAAAAAAGTTTCTGCTGCTGCTTATGTAGGTTCTATTAGGGCTAAATAACCGTTTAATACTAGTGGCAGACATTTTTGACCATTGTCGGGGGGGGGGGGTGAAATGGCAACTTCAGCTCACGGTGGCTTGGGGAGAGTGCAAATGGAATTAATGGAATAAAAAAAATATTTAAGTTTTTCTTTTTTTAAAATTACCCCCCCTAAGCCAGTTGGCTGGAAACGCCCCTGGATTTGAAAGAATAACTTAATTTCAAGTTTCGACGACCTGATTTTAATAAAAACACTTATGTTTAGCTTTCTTAGTTTTGTAATTCAAACTTAACAATAATTCTGATCGGAATAACCACTTAAGTGTGGATAAGTTTTTTATCTTAAATATAATTTCACTTAAGTGATATTAAGTTGTTTTTCGAAAAATAGAAATTAAAAAGTGCAAAATTAAGTGATAATAAGTTGTTTTTCAAAAATCAAAACCAATGTTTAATTGCCCAAACATTTTTTCTTCAAGGTATTTTGTTCAAATAAGTTGTTATTCCAAACTTCGGTTGGATAATTGCTGAACTTATCTTTATTTAAGTGGTTTATTCGTTGACAATAAGAGTGCTTGTTTTCATTTAAGTTACTTTACCAAAGAGTGTTGATGTGGACAGATAATTTTAAAATTAAATTAATATTAAAAATTTGTTTTATTTTAAATTTAATTACTTAACAATAATTAGTACAATGAGTTCTCGTGGAAAGTTAATGGTGAATTTAGCTAAAGAACAATTGTTGTCGGTAAATGGAAGTATTGTTACCGCCCAAAATGATATGGAGGTTTTACAGCGAGATGAAAATAATTCAAGTAAGCTTTAACTTAAACATTATATTTCAGATAAAAATTAAATAAGCATTATGAAAATTGAAATAAAATACGTAGTTGAAAGTGATATTGAATTAGAAGATTGTGAAAAATAATAAAATGAAAAAAACATGCTTTATGTTTTAGATTCACTTATGGAAACCGACGATAATTTCAACTATGAAGTAGGGTTTGATAGCGATTACAGCGTGGGAGACCCAAACTATTTACCAAGTATAGTGGATTCTGACTCTGAAATAGAACGTATGGCAGCGGAAATAGAGTTTGAAATCTGTGAGGGATCGGAAAATAATATGAATGCTCCAACATCTTGGAAATCAAAGATTCGAAATGAAATAAAAAAAAGAGAAATTGCGGTCTGGCATATAAAACAAGTACAAATAAATTCGTCAATGAACGAAAATGTATTGCGTTAGAAACCTGTCGTAATAAATGCAGCAACAAATTGAATTATGAACAACAAAAAAATGTTTTCGATGTCTATTGGTCTCTGGGAGAATACAAACGACGCGTATTATTTATCGGACGTTTGATTGAAATTCAACCAGCGAAACGAATTATGGCGGAAAAATTTAAATCAAAAAGCAGAAAATATACATACTGTTATCATGTTGACGTCAATGGCTCGAAAATTGGTGTATGCCAGAAGTGCTTTCGATATACACTTGGTGAAACAGATAATTTCATAAAATCAGTTGTCCAAAAAAAAACTAAAGTCCAATGAAACAGAGCAATTTTCTGATAATAGAGGAAAAACTATTCCTTCGCACAAAATAACTGAAGACAAAATTGCCGAAGTAAAGGAACATATACTATCATTTCCTGCTTATGAGAGTCATTACTCCCGCAAGCACACATCACAGTTATACTTCGAATCACATTTGACTCTTTCAAAAATGCACAGTCTATATTGTGGAAAGTTTTCTAATCCAATATCGTTATCAAAATATTCCCAAATTTTCAGAGGTTAGTTTATTAAGATTTATGTTTAATTCTAGAGTACTGTCTAAAAGAAAATATTTTAAACTTTGTAGTGAGGAAGACTGTATTTTTTCATTATGGAGTATCAGCTCAATTTTGATTATAAATTTTTTTAGGAATGGGCATAAAATTTCGGAAACCTAAATTGGACAATTGTAATAAATGCGATTAGTTTAAAATGAAAATTGCTAATGAAGGTGATGAAACAAAAAAGTGCAAATTAATTTCTGAACAAGAACGTCATCATACACATGCAGATCTGGCATATGAAGAAAAACGAAAAGACAAAGAAATCTCTAAGGTGTCGTCATCAAATAAAATGTTTACATTTGATCTTCAGCAATGCCTTCCAACACCTTTCCTTAAAACATCGGAATTTTTTTACAAACGTCCACTTTGGACCTTTAATTTAACAATCCACGATATTGACACTAATAATCCTTCATGTTTTATGTAGCATGAAGCAATTGCAAATCGAGGTGGTAATGAGATAGCTTCTTGCATTTTTGAACATTTATCTAGTTTGAAACCAAGTCTGAAGACCATAACCTACTATAGCGATTGTTGTCCAGGTCAAAACAAGAATTCTTATATCGCCACAATGTTTTCGATCTTTTTGCAGACATCTACAAATGTAGAAATAATTGACCATAAGTTTTTGGAACCAGGTCATACGCACATGGAGTGTGATACTGATCACGCCTTAATTGAGAAAAAAAAGAAAAAAACTAATATGAAAATACACCACCCACGTGATTGGTCTAATTTATTCGGTCTGTTGGTGAAAAAAGAAAATTCCATGTGGTTGACATGATCCAAGAAAAGTTTCTAAATTTTGGATTAATGGCAAAAACCAAATTTACTTTTCGTAAAAAGGATATTGATGGCAATCTATTTAGTTGGAATCAAGTTAAATGCCTGCGCTACACTAAGAACTATGGTAAAATTCTATACAAAAATTCTTTCGATGAGGATGAAGAATTTAAAACGCTTTTAATAACAAAAAGAGGGATGAACTGCGTGAACATTTCAGAAGTTCCAAAATGCTATGATGGACCAATTTCAATTAATAAAAATAAGAAAGATGATCTCCTTTCACTGCTTCAGTATATAGATGCAGAATACCATGAATTTTATAAAAATTTAAATGATTATGTAAAACAAGACAAAAGAAACATTCATCCCGATTTTGAAACCGACAGTGAAGAGGAATTACTATAAAATAAAAAAAGCACTTAAGTTGACTTATTTTTTCTTATCGTAATTGGAATAAAAACTTAATTATACTTAACTGAAGTTTTGAAAAAAAAGTGTGGAAAAAAACTTAAATCAATTAAAATATTATTTTTAATAAAAAAAACATGTTTTTTGATACGTCTTTTCATTTTCTGTTAACAATAGTTTTTATTTATATTTTCTAGAACAAAAATATTTAAAAAAGGTATATACTTTTTTCAGGAGCAAAATTAAACTTTGTTTTCCCTCTCCTGAAAAGTTATGAAAATTCACTTAAGTGATTATGTGAAAATGCCACAGAATATAGAAAATCTCTACATCTGCCCCGACAATTGAACAACAAAAAATATTGTATACCCTCAAGCATTGTGAAATTAAACACGAAACGAACGCTCTTTAACCATGACAACTCCTCCGAAGGCTTGCTGAATTGAAAATTGGTCGCCCTTCGATTTGACTATTTCCGCAGACAGCCTAGTCGTAAGATCTAAATCGGTACGCCCAAAACTCTGTATACTTAATTTAAAACTCTATATTTCATTGTAATATTTTATGTTCAGTCGTTCAAAGGATCTTCTTTCAAAAAGACAATTATTTTTTAAAAGTTTCTGGAATTAGAGCATTATGACTTTTTAATTCAACAAAGTATTTTCAAGGATTAGCTCTTGCATAACAAAATTTCAAACTACAGGATTTTGTAGATAATACTTAACAAAATATAACCTTCTCCAGCCGCCTATGTAATCACGGCTCTACAGAATTCAAAAATAATACTGTAAGCTTACTGGTGCTAAGGTTGTCTTTTGTCCATTTAAGCGTCTCTAGCATTATAAAAAACACTGTTGTCGCTCTAATAATGTAGATACCATTATTCCCTCAATGACTGTTCCGCCCTAATTAGAATTTTAATGAATTGCTACTTATAATCAAAATGAATTTCCAATTCTTTTTCTGGCTAAAATATGAACGGAATCTCATCGTGAGCACTTCCGCAACCAAATGTGATAGTCACAAAGCGCCCTCCATCGTGATGGTATCAAATTTCTTTGTAATCCCGTAAAGTTCAATCAGTATATTTCTCGGGTGAATGGAGCGACCATTAACTGAATGACTTCCTGGCTAGCATCATCTGTGGATGGGTTCACATAAATGTGAAGTCTTGCGGCAATTACGAATAGTACAATCGGATTCTTTGGAGCTTCAATTAGACATAAGTACTTTTCAATCACAGATTGCTCAGTACCAGCTCCTGAATCGAAACACTATGATGAAATCTGAAATGGGCGCTTAACCAGGAACTAGGTTATCCGGAACGGAGTTCTACTGCTTTAACAAGAGCTTCAACCTACAATGTAGCGGCAGCAATCAGGATTTTTTTTATGAAATACTTTTGATGTCTTTGAACTTATGTAGCATACTGATGCTGCTGACTGAGCAACAAAGGATCCCTTAGTGGAAATTACAAGGCTGTCAGGAACATGTTGTAGCTTCATAATGGAGAGCAAAGAATTTTATGGCTCAGAAATATTTAGTACTCTGCAGCAAGACCGCGTGGAACTGAAGCCAAAAATTCATAAATATTATACTTTCCTGGATATGATACGGCGTTATTTATCGTACCTGGTCATCGAATTAGAATTTAAAAAAAATATTTATACGCTTTTTTTGTAATAAAATACCTATACATATACATTATTGAAAATATTAAAAAGACTCTTCTAAGAGGTATTTAATCGATTGCAATATTTGATGGCCATATACCGTATCTACCAGTTACGAACAGTTTTTGCGGCATTGGCAATGTTTCCTTACAGAATGAAAGTGGTCTGAGATTGCATTTGACGATTTTAGCGAAAATAATACCGAGGCAATGCTCGGCAATTTTTGAAACAAACCAGACGAAAAATGAAATACGTTCAAAATAAAGGTCACAAATATAACTCTTGGCACATAACATAATAACCTCTTCCTTCTCGGTTGCGCTTTCACATACAGTGTATGTTCTGGATAATTAAATGATATCTAGTCCAGTCAATGAACCCAAAATATGGCGAAACCTCATAATTCTGTGAAACAGCACCGATTTGCACAAAATTTTGGATTTAGGTTCTACTTTCCCTCTACTTCAAAGTTGGCTTTGCGCGGTGGTTGCTTTTTATTTTTAAGGGGTGAAAACTACCCCTATTCGAAAACAATTTTAGAATTATTGTAGATTCAAGCGTGTAATCGATTGAAACAATTTTTAAATAAGTTGAATGAACGACAATTGACATTAAGGGACATACTTTATGATTTATTAAACAGTTTCGATCCCGAAAAGCCACCCAAAATAATGTTGAAAAATGTTATTCAGCAATTGGAATGATTTATTCATATAGTGACATTAAATTAAGGTTTCTTTATTATTTTATTTTTTTTTTCATTTAGTCATAAGTTTTAGCCCTTATAAAAACCCTTGCAAAAAAAATTTTGATTTTGATTTTTTATTACAAATGTTATTAATCAAAAATCCTCTTCACTCTCGTCTCCCTTTTCCTCCTTGTACTCATTCCTTTTCACGTCCACCTCATGCTCGTTTTCCATAATTGGAGCACTATTTTTATAGTTGTCTCCGCTGCATGTTATACATGTCGAATTGCAGAAAAGTCCTACCACAGACGTAACTATCTGTAATACAGATGTTCCGCTTCATACAAAATTTTGGCACCAGCAAATTGCTGGGTAGGATTTATAATAAATCCTAAGGCGAAGCTTTAGGATACATATTCCACAAAGCTCTCCGCGCATTTCCCCAAGTTCTCTGTTGATAGACAAAGAAAGAAAGGAAGGGCAGGGTGACTTCGGAACTTCGTTCCACACGGACGAAATGCATTTTTTCGCCTGCTCCACCCCTCACTCACTTCGCCCTATCAGCCAGGCAGCAGACGAGACAATTTTTTTGTGCTCACGCGCAGAATGGTTTTTTTTTCATAGCCATTATGGCAGGTCATGATTTGGTTTTTTCTTGTTTTCAGGCATATTGCATATATGAATATTTCTCCAATGAAATGGAATATTCTTTTTAGATAACTTTTCATGTTCAAGGCCATTTCGCTTCATTTCGCATTTCCGGGTCTTTGATAGTTGTTCCCGGCTTAAGATTTCTAGTGCGCGGGGCATAATCTATTTGATTTCTATTTGATTAGCCAAGGGCTCAGGCGCAGGGTACCGCCGCAGCACCGGATGGACTTTTTAACTTCCAATTTTTTAATATGGTTATTTGAAATGGTGAATTGTCGCAGGTCATGACTTTGGTTTTTTGTTGCATGCAGGCATATTATTTTTCCGATGAAATTGAATATTCTTTTTAGATTACTTTTCGTATTTAAGGCATTATGCTACATTTTCTTTCCGGCCGTAGATTTCAGGTGCGCGAAATATAATTTATACTTCGGAATCGAATAAAAAAAATGTTTTACAAATTAAATTTATGCCTTTATTTCTTGAGTTTATAAAATTGAGCAACTCTAACTTAATTCTATATTAATTATGCACCTAGCAGGTGAAGGCTAATTATGCTGATTTCTAGATTCCTATAGATTGTGAAAATCTTTATGGGTCAATCGTCTAGACTACCGGATCTGGATCTGGACGAGCTTCCTAATTGGGTCGTTCTTAGGACATTAGGTCATCGTGAGAATATACTAATGTACGTATGGCTAAGAGGTGGTATCGGTAATTCACGCGACATAATCGATTTTATTGGTTGAGCTTAATTTGGGTTCCGGTCGGTGGAAGTAGATTGCTGGGTTTTCAGATCATACATATTCGGATATTGTTCTGAAAACAAGGATAAGGATTCAAGTTCAATATATTGTTTGGATGTAACAAAGTCTACAACTTTTGTTTTCTTAATTAAACACATAAGTCACATCACTAATTCTTATTAATAAGTTTCAATACTAATTTTGGTATATATGTATGTACGTATTTATAAGTGGGGCTCCAGACATAACCGGCTCCAAAAAAAATTTCCACTCGTCTAGGTAATTTAGAATAGGTAATTTAAGGTGGGGTAGGTATGCGTTTTTAAGAAAAAAACAAATTTAATAATGAAAATAGGCTAATTTATAAATTAAGGGAAATTTGTAGATATTGAATAAGCTTTATTCTTTTTTTATGTGGAAGACTAGAGCTCAGGGAAAGCCCTTTGTACTGCCGACAATCTATTTTCTTCGTATAGAGTGCGATGTCAAACAGCAAGCTCTAATCGATAGATAGTGAAGGGGAAGAGAGAAGTAGGAAGGAACTGCCACAAACACCTAACCCCAACCATTTCTATCGCGACTCTGGCATCGGTGCAATGTGGAAACAACTCGCTGGAGTGTTATGCCTCCTGAAACGAGTTGAATCCCATCAACCAACCGATGACATGCGCTTGGTGGAGCGGGGCAATGTTAGCGAAAGGCTATGACAGGAGGAATGCGGAATGTAAGGAGGGAAGAAGAAAGAAGGTGGGAAAGGCGAAGGACCGTGGGGCTCTGCCGGGATTCGAACCCGGAACCTCTGGGATAGTAGCCAGGCGCCGTACTCCCTAGACTACCGAGGCCCCCAAATATTGATTTATTATTGTTTTGGAGCGAATTTAAGGGTAAGTTGGTGGGATCATATTTCTTCGATTAAGGGGTTATATCACCTTGTGACTTTTTTTCACCCTTTTTTCTTATTGGCTTAAACACTCCATAAAGTATCCAAGAATGATTCAAAAATTCGATTATGAGGGGATCAAAACTTTAACTTCAAATATGTCGGCTCCACGTTTTCCAAACTGGGCGTACCAGTAACTCAATTTTTATCAGATTGACTTGAAATTTTAACTGCAAGTTTAAAACAATATTTTCTAGTGAAAGTCGTAGGACTTTTTTGATAAATTGTTTTTAATGATTTTATAAGCGATTTTCGGCCGATTTTTTCGAAAAAACCAGAAAAAAAAGTTCAAGTTAACCCCATCTTTTGTAAATCAATTTTTCGAAAAAATCCAACGACGATTTTGGACTATATTTTAAGAAACTTTTTGGTTTTTTGTTTGGTTAAAAATTGTGGCCCATGTCGACCGTCCGTGTTTATTTTCGTCGCGTGCGCTGCTGTGCCGCCATTTTGTATCGTAAAATTAAAATAAATAATGTTTTTTGTAGTTAAAGACTAGTACTTTCATTTGCTCAAAACCTCATATCTCTATTTCTGTCCTAGCGTTCGTGGTACGTCTCAGAAAATCACGTGAAATTTAGTGAACACAAGGTGATATCACCCCTTAACCAACGAATGTTGCGGTTTCATCAAGAGTCCCGAATTTTCCTTTCAACAGCCCATTTCTCAAGGACGCATCCTACTAAAATATAAAATATTCTTTTATGATGTCGTGTAAGATTTATCCCGTTAATCCTTTTACTGATACCAAGCACTCTATACGAAGAAAATAGATTGTCGGCAGTACAAAGGGCTTTCCCTGAGCTCTAGTCTTCCACATAAAAAAAGAATAAAGCTTATTCAATATCTACAAATTTCCCTTAATTTATAAATTAGCCTATTTTCATTATTAAATTTGTTTTTTTCTTAAAAACGCATACCTACCCCACCTTAAATTACCTATTCTAAATTACCTAGACGAGTGGAAATTTTTTTTGGAGCCGGTTATGTCTGGAGCCCCACTTATAAATACGTACATACATATATACCAAAATTAGTATTGAAACTTATTAATAAGAATTAGTGATGTGACTTATGTGTTTAATTAAGAAAACAAAAGTTGTAGACTTTGTTACATCCAAACAATATATTGAACTTGAATCCTTATCCTTGTTTTCAGAACAATATCCGAATATGTATGATCTGAAAACCCAGCAATCTACTTCCACCGACCGGAACCCAAATTAAGCTCAACCAATAAAATCGATTATGTCGCGTGAATTACCGATACCACCTCTTAGCCATACGTACATTAGTATATTCTCACGATGACCTAATGTCCTAAGAACGACCCAATTAGGAAGCTCGTCCAGATCCAGATCCGGTAGTCTAGACGATTGACCCATAAAGATTTTCACAATCTATAGGAATCTAGAAATCAGCATAATTAGCCTTCACCTGCTAGGTGCATAATTAATATAGAATTAAGTTAGAGTTGGTAAATTTTATAAACTCAAGAAATAAAGGCATAAATTTAATTTGTAAAACATTTTTTTTATTCGATTCCGAAGTATAAATTATATTTCGCGCACCTGAAATCTACGGCCGGAAAGAAAATGTAGCATAATGCCTTAAATACGAAAAGTAATCTAAAAAGAATATTCAATTTCATCGGAAAAATAATATGCCTGCATGCAACAAAAAAGCAAAGTCATGACCTGCGACAATTCACCATTTCAAATAACCATATTAAAAAATTGGAAGTTAAAAAATCCATTCGGTGCTGCGGCGGTACCCTGCGCCTGAGCCCTTGGCTAATCAAATACAAATCAAATAGATTATGCCCCGCGCACCAGAAATCTTAAGCCGCGAACAACTATCAAAGACCGGGAAATGCGAAATGAAGCGAAATGGCCTTGAACATGAAAAGTTATCTACAAAAAGAATATTCCATTTCATTGGAGAAATATTCATATATGCCTGAAAACAAGAAAAAAACCAAATCATGACCTGCCATAATGGCTATGAAAAAAAATCCATCCTGCGCGTGAGCAAAAAAAAATTGTCTCGTCTGCTGCCTGGCTGATAGGGCGAAGTGAGTGAGGGGTGGAGCAGGCGAAAAAATGCATTTCGTCCGTGTGGAACGAAGTCCCGAAGTCACCCTGCCCTTCTTCTCTTCCTTTGTCTATCAACAGAGAACTTGGGGAAATGCGCGGAGAGCTTTGTGGAATGTGTATCCTAAAGCTTCGCCTTAGGATTTATTATAAATCCTACCCAACAATTTGCTGGTGCCAAAATTTTGTATGAAGCGGAACATCTGTATTACAGATAGTTAAGTCTGTGCTATCACGATCTCCAGTTTTCATTGAGTCGGGACTGTAATATTCTACAGCCGGCAATTTCCCAACATATTTCTCATTCTCGATTGTATTAAATAGATGAGGGAAAAATCCTTTTTTGTACACGACTGGTAGATCAAAGGCCTTTGGTAGCTGCGCTAGACTCATGGGAAAGTAATTTAGCGAATCAATCAATTTCATGTTGTCCAACTGCATCATTATAATTTTGGTTCCCCGCCTGGGCTTCAGGTCTGTCTTTCTCAAAATGTAATTTAGTATGAATTGATGGTCAAATGCTTGACCATTATGAGCTATGACTACTAGCTTTTTAAAATTCCGCCTCATCTCCAAGACACTTTTCTTATTTAATGTTCCTGAAGCTTTGTGTTTGTTAAACCAACATTCTCCCCTAAAAGGCTGATTACAATCTTTACACAATTTTTCGTGTGAGACTTTAACGCATGCTGGAGTCTGTTGACAGCAAGGACAGGTTCCTTTACATCTGTGACCGTTTTTGTTGTTGTATGGTGCATGGCATTCTTCACAATAATAACCACAGCAAAATGCGGTAGTTAGCGAAACTATGACATTGTAGTGGTTATTGTGGTATAATAAATTTAGTTTTTTTCCGGTATTTTGTCCTTCAAATATCACATCTCTTCCTCTGGCACACTATAATGCTTCAGATGTTCTTGGAATTTTGGTAACTCTGAAATTCCAGCACCTTCATTAGGTATATTTATTTTGGAATCAGACAATAGTTCTGTAGCTCGTTGGGTTTGTAATTTTCCAATATCCTGCCTTTCTTTGGGGTACTCTGTCTCCTTATTCACTTTAGATGTGGCAACAATCAATGCTCTTGCTAGACACAGGTTATCCTTGTTTTTTATTACTACGATACCTTTTCCCTTTGCACATTCCTCATCAAATGTGTTATACTTCCTTGCTCTATCATTTCCTCTCCCTTGTGGCAGTCTAATTGTGGTAACACTCAAGCAGAAGGTGTCGGTATTTAATCCACTTGAATTGTTTGAAAAAATTTTCCAATGGTGTCCCACACATCGGATACGTTCAGAGTGGAGGCCAATCTGTAGCTTAACCACCCTGGACCTTTCTCCATAAAGGAGGCTCCACAAAAGATAAAACCAAGGAAATCATCTGGCGGAACTTCTAACAGTATATGTTAAACAATATCGTCAACTGCACTTCTGATCCAATCTGATTGAAACGCCTGATATGCGTTGCCATATCGCTGGTGATGGAAAATTTACTCCGAAACTCTCTACCCAACAATTCTTTCAACTCGTCAAAACAGCTAACATTGACTGCTGCGCGCACATGTACTTTTGCACATCGTTCCAACCGTGAACAAGTGCGAAGTCTTCGAACTCCTTTATGCACTCTGTGTACTTCTTATCAGTATCTTCACTGAACTTTTGCAATGATTCTTCCACAAAGTTCAACATTCTGAGTTCTTCGTCTACCTGAGCCCTATGCTTCCAGATTTTTTTCATACTGCAATTACAAAGACACTGCGAAAACAAAAGAAACGCAGTGTCTTTAATATGGCAATTAAAAAAACCGTCAACTTTTTCTGATATTTGAATACGCATAATTCCATATTCAGAGTCCTTCTATTATGCATTCTTTCTCCGGCCTTCTAGAAGTGATTCTAAGGAATGTTTTTCCATGGATGTAAAATTTCCGTAAATAAAAGCAGCCTCAATGGCGAAGGCGAACTGAAGGCCAGTTTACCGAGAGGTATGCCCTTCATGCACTGAAGCCAAAAACGCCCTTTTATTTGAATATTTCTCGTCCCCTTAGAAAACTGGGTTCTGTTAACACTCCTTTATGAATGAACCATCTTGTTCGACTTGTATACGAAATAGCATCCATATTAAAATCTCCCGATGAGGGCATCAATCAAACGTTTACGGTGTGAACACGCACACAAAAAGAAACATTTATCGCGAATTCACTAAGCATTCTCAAAGCACACATGAAACGAATTCGACCGTATCATGTGCAAACATATCGTTTTGCAGCCCGCACCAAGCCTTATTGGCCGGATTTATTAGTCATTTGATTTCCACAAATCAATAAATTTATGTACGTAGATGTATAAGGATAACAGTGGAATAAGGTAATAGGATAATCTCACTATATATTTGCTGATGTGTAGGGGAATTTATGGCTTCGGCCAAGGTAGCGAAACAGTGGAAAACAAGTTTCCCCTGTCCCTCCAAGATACTTAGGCATTCAAAGCAGGACAACAGCAGCCAATCTCATTTAATTTTATTTTAGTTTTAGCATATTTTCTTCCAATTTCCTTAATCTGAAGCCATGTTTCTCAACAGAGTTCCTTTTCGTGTTCTTTCGAGACGAATAGTTCTAAAATTTGTCTTTAAACGGGACATTTTTATCCTGGTCTGGTTTATCAGCTCAGCAGTGACGGTGCAGATCACACCCAACGCTGCTCCACACAACAATGAGCGGGGCACGTACTCGGAAAATGTCCCACTACGGAACAGTGAGCGGTCAGTCAGAGTATGAAGAAAAACAAATGAACAGACGTGACACGATTCCGCAAACAGGGGATAATTTTTTATCACCCCTCAAACAGCACTGAAACCCATCTCGTCTGGCCTTCAAGGCTTGACTCACTATTTGATGACACCTTTGCCTCAGTGACAAATGCATTTACTTCTCAATAAAGTCCCCAGAAGAAGTCCAGACAATAAATTCTTATTTTATTACACATCACTTGGGCATTTGGGTCTGCTTTATTTTTACGCCTTTATTAGCTTGACCTGCACACATAAAATGCATATGTATGTAAACAAAGGAGGATGCAAATGTTCCCTGCAAACATTTCGAATCGGAAACGATTTGTCAAAAGCGAAAGCTTGCTTCGATCTCGTCGACTCGTAAACGAATTCGAAGGCAATAAAAGCGGAGCAAGAGATCGAATCGCTTTCTCGTGCTGATAACGAATCGCATGCTCGTATCGATAGCAAATCGCTTCTGCGAGGAAATCATTCCGCCGAGCAAAACAAGTCAAAAGCTCAAACTTTCCAAACAAATCGTTGAAGAGAAACCAAAGGCTCTCAAAATTTCCACTCAATAGGACTTCAAATCGGTGAAATGACGTTATGTTGTTAGTGTAAGGGCCGTGTTACAATTGAGGCTTTGGCTTCGACTTCAACTCCGACTGCAAAGAAAGTCCCCGGAGACTTCGACTTCAAAATTAAATTGTAGGTTTGACTGCAATCAGCTGTTTCCTTTCAAAGCAGAAGCAAAGTAGAAAAATAAAAATTTTAAAATGTCTGAAAAGGAATTGGAATTTTTTTTAATGTTGTTCGCAGTCTATAAAAAATACTCGGAATTCAAAACCGTTCCTTTCCCTTTAAAAAAGTTGTTTTCAGTTTTTTCAGATAAAGTGAAGTTGGCTGCAGGCGGACGAAACTTTGAATTTTCTTAAAGCCGGACTGCAGTCGAAATACAGTCGCAGACAAAGTTCAGTCGAAGCTTTTATTTAATCTGCTTTAATGACATTACATGTAATCAAAGCCCGAAGTTAGGTCAAAGTAAAGTCAAAGCCCCAATTGTAACATCGGCCTAATTTGGAGATTTGAAGTCCCATTCAGGGGAAATCGGCTCTCAATATTTTTCTACAGCATGAAGGCTTTGGGAGAAACAAATCAACCAGGAAAGCTTTCATTTTAAGTTTTGAATCTTTTTCTCGTACCCTTCGCAAGAATTTTTCGAATCGAGAATGGTCCGAGAAAGCGAGCCTCGGAGAAATTGTTTGCAGGGTTGGTACCCACCTCCAATAGCTATGTGTAATACGTCGTTGGATAGCTCTTTTTGAGCTGAATATAGTATGTAAGTTACTATGGCGCCTAGTTCCAAATTTTGGCCGTTCTGAGTTAACAGTCAGTACTGTACACGTCTGTTATACAAGAGCCAAATAAACTTTTTGTTATCTATATAAATATAATTGGAGTGTCTGTCTGTGATTTCAAAATAATTGTTTTTGAAGTGAAAACTTCTATAGTGTTGAGCACTTTTTGGCCTGAGGAAAAAACTAAAAACTCGCGTCACGCGCACTTTTTTGTGTGCCATCACGCGCATTTTTTTGCGTACCATCACGTGAGAAAAATGTTTCCTTTGGGGGTTTTAGTTTTAATTATGTAGTATGAATTATATATGTATTATATATTAAATATTATATATTAAATATTATATATTGAATATTATATATTTAATATTATATATGCATTAAATATTATATATTAAGTATTGTGTATTAAGGACTATGTACTGTGTACTACGTACTATGAACTATGTACTAATTATTATGTTCTATGTGCTATGTATTATGAATTATGTAGTATGTACTATGTACTATGCACTATGTAGTATGCACTATGTATTATGTACTATGTACTACACACTATTTACTATGTACTGTATATTATGCACTATTTACTATGTACTATATACTATGTACTATGTATTATGTCCTATGTACTAATTACAATGCATTATGTATTATATACTATGTTCTATTTACTATGCACTATGTACTGTATATTATGCACTATTTACTATGAACTATATACTATGTATTATGTCCTATGTACTATGTACAATGCATTATGTATTATATACTATGTACTATTTACTATGCACTATGTACTGTATATTATGCACTATTTACTATGTACTATATACTATGTATTATGTACTATGTACTATGTTCTATGTACTATGTACAATGCATTATGTATTATATACTATGTACTATTTACTATGCACTATGTACTGTATATTATGCTTATTTACTATGTACTATATACTATGTATTATGTACTATGTACTATGTATTATGTCCTATGTACTATGTACAATGCATTATGTATTATATACTATGTACTATTTACTATGCACTATGTACTGTATATTATGCACTATTTACTATGTACTATATACTATGTATTATGTACTATGTACTATGTTCTATGTACTATGTACAATGCATTATGTATTATATACTATGTACTATTTACTATGCACTATGTACTGTATATTATGCTTACTTACTATGTACTATATACTACGTATTATGTACTATGTACTATGTATTATGTCCTATGTACTATGTACAATGCATTATGTATTATATACTATGTACTATTTACTATGCACTATGTACTGTATATTATGCACTATTTACTATGTACTATATACTATGTATTATGTACTATGTACTATGTTCTATGTACTATGTACAATGCATTATGTATTATATACTATGTACTATTTACTATGCACTATGTACAGTACGCTTATTTACTATGTACTATATACTATGTATTATGTACTATGTACTATGTACTATGTACTATGTACTATGTACTATGTACTATGTACTATGTACTATGTACTATGTACTATGTACTATGTACTATGTACTATGTACTATGTACTATGTACTATGTACTATGTACTATGTACTATGTACTATGTACTATGTACTATGTACTATGTACTATGTACTATGTACTATGTACTATGTACTATGTACTATGTACTATGTACTATGTACTATGTACTATGTACTATGTACTATGTACTATGTACTATGTACTATGTACTATGTACTATGTACTATGTACTATGTACTATGTACTATGTACTATGTACTATGTACTATGTACTATGTACTATGTACTATGTACTATGTACTATGTACTATGTACTATGTACTATGTACTATGTACTATGTACTATGTACTATGTACTATGTACTATGTACTATGTACTATGTACTATGTACTATGTACTATGTACTATGTACTATGTACTTTGTACTATGTACTATGTACTATGTACTATGTACTATGTACTATGTACTATGTACTATGTACTATGTACTATGTACTATGTACTATGTACTATGTACTATGTACTATGTACTATGTACTATGTACTATGTACTATGTACTATGTACTATGTACTATGTACTATGTACTATGTACTATGTACTATGTACTATGTACTATGTACTATGTACTATGTACTATGTACTATGTTCTATGTACTATGTACAATGCATTATGTATTATATACTCTGTACTATTTACTATGTACTGAATATTATGCTTATTTACTATGTACTATATACTATGTATTATATACTATGTGCTATGTACTATGTAATACGTACTATGTTCTATGTACTATGTACAATTCATTATGTATTATATACCATGTACTATTTACTATGCACTATGTACTGTATATTTGTAGAGGCCCGCAAGTCCACTAACCCAAGTATTTAACTATGTAGTGGACATACGGCCACTAGCCAAAAATATATAAAATACCGAATGCTATTTACAGTTATTATTTAATATTTGTTCATATATACAGATGAGTTTGATTAAGAATAAATAATTATATTACATGTTCGCCTTATATAGGCTGGAGATATTCCATCGCCTACTTTAAGGTAGACGATGAAATATCTCCCGCCTGCTATTTTATTATTTTATATGGGACACCAGGGGCCTGTTGCACGAAACTACAAGTACTTGTAGTACAAGCGATTTTTTACAAGTTTAGAAAAATTCTGTTGCACAAAACTACAAGTCCACCCCTTAACTTACAAGTGTAGAGAACGAATTTTACAAGTGGGAAATTTCGATTTCCCTAGTTTCTGTTGCACGAAACTACAAGTGTAGGTTCAATTAGAGCTGGACTTGTAGAGCTCTCAGCAAAATCTTATGGACAAACTGAGATGTGTAAAATTTGTACAAGTCAGTTAGTAATCAGCGGTTTGAGTTAAAACACCTTTGCAGCTTTTAAATTAAGTGCAAAAAATGTTTTTTGGGATGATAGTGATGAAAGTGAAGACGAGTGGGAACACATTCGTGAATATAAAATGAGAATGGACAGGGCATCATCCATTTTTCATATATTGTTGACCCAAATGTGAAAGTGCCGACCAAAAAATGTTTTGCTATATCCTCTTTGAACTCAAATAAAACCAAGGATAATGGTATCAAAGCTGTAGGGTGCCATAATAAAAATGATTAGACCGACAAATTCTAAGAAAATATAGCAAACAATTTTTTTGCCCGGCACTTTCCCATTTTAGGCCAAAATGGATAATGTCCTTTTGAAGTTAGTGACAGTAACTTTAAAGAAAAATTTCGAGTGCCAGAATCAGTGGTCGAAAAACTTGTACATTGTTTACATAATAAATTAAACTCAGTGACTAATAGAAGCCAATCACTTTCTCTAATACAGAAATTGTTAAGTGTAGTGCTAACTGGTTCGGAACGGGTGCACAATACCATCCTCTTCTAAATTATCACAGCTTCCATCCCTTAAGCCTGAACCAAATATGACGTGCTGTACCGTAACCGTACGTACCCTAACGAACGAACTTATGCAATTTCATTAAGTCAATTTAGGTTGCTGCCTTATGAACACTCATGTTCGTAGTACGTTAGGGTAGGTACGGTTACGGTACGGCACGTCTTTTTTGGTTCAGGCTCTAGGCTTTTTGTGAAAGCAGAAAGAAGTTTGAGTTGGCGCTCAAGTGCCAAAATCTCCGACCGTGCTTTGTAATTATGGCCAGATGCTCGACTGGGAGCTTTGGTTTTTTCAAAGCAAGCTTACAGACTCCCGCCCCAAGATGTCCAGCACAAGCTCTTCAACCGGCATTAATTTGGCATTTGGTCCCCATCCAGTTCCCGTTTTTCTTGCGTTATCTACTTATGCCTGAATATTCAGTTGTTCATTATAGTTTTAAATAGAATTTTGTCTATGCTAAAGAATACTTACTATTGCAGTTTTTTTTTAATTTTTGCCACAATACGTCCCTCACATAATTCCATTCCTTGTTTTTGGGAATTATATTTATACTGGACGCTAACTGAAAAACTTCTTTCCATTTTTCGTTTTCAGCACTTTTAGAAGGCTCGTTACTAAAGGCGCCAAACAAAACTTCTTTATTCTTCCTTATTTTGGAAAGAACACTTTTTTTTCGTTACCTTTACAAGCCAGAAATCTGTCCGAGATAATTTTAAAAAATTTAAAATTTAAAAAAAGTTAGTACCGCAAATAAAGGCGAATTTTTTTTGTATACATTCACGTTGCCATGGAGTGTCTTCTACACTTGTAAAATTTATTCCACATGTTTTGGGAAATTTCAATAATTCTACAAGTGTAGAAAAATTATTCGTGCAACCAAAATTTGGTGAACTTGTACTACAAGTATTATTTTACAGGCACTTGTAGACTTGTAGACTTGTAGTTTCGTGCAACAGGCCCCAGGTAGCTACTATCATAGTCTACCTGGTTCCCTATATATTATGACTATGTACTATGTACTATGTAAATGCATTATGTATTATATACTATGTACCATTTACTATGTACTATCTAGAGAGTCCTTCGCGGGAATTCCCGCCCGGGATATCCCGGGAAATTGAAAAAAAATGTATTTCCAGTTTCCCGGGAAAAAAACTAAATTTCCCGGGAAAAAAATTATTGTTTGAAATCGCAAATTTTCTTCGAAAATCTTGAAACACTAACTATTTCAAGGTTTTAAATTTAAAGTAAATAACTGCTATGTCAAAATCCTTGTTTTCTACATAAAACTAGCTGGAACCCGGTGCGCCTTGCACCCATCATATCGAAATAAAAGAAGTTGTAAGAAATATTTGGACAACGAAGATTTCCCATCCACGTAAGCGGCAAGGGGCTCAGCTGGAGCCATTGCCATTGGAACAGCACATCCCAGTTGCTTCTTTTTGAAATTTTAAGCATGACAATATTGGCACAATTTATCCATTGGACCGAACCAACCACAACATTAGGTGCATGCTGTAATAGTGGTATTTATTGTAATTGAATGCTTCCATCCTAAAATCTGACTGTTCTTAAAGCTCGAATGACGTCGGTCCACGGACATTAACTAATAACAAACGTGAATAAAAACATTCATTGTTGGTGGGATGCACTGTTTAAATCCGCCTGAAGTCATCCGTCGAGAAAATAAAAATTTTGTCAACTTTCCTCTCCTTTTGTTTTGGGTCGCCTTTCTGAATGGTTGCAACACCCTACAATAGCGTGCAGCTGTGGTCGTGGTCCCACGGGGCAGGTAATTGGTCAACAACACCCCTTTGGAATCCCAAAAGAACGTTTGCCGTTTTCCCGCGGATTCCACAACTTTCGCTTTATTTGGAGTTTTGGCGGTAGGAGCGAGTGGAGTCTCAATATTGGCTGAAGCCTGACTGCCGGATCGATCGACGCACGCGCATAGAAATTTTACAGTGCTGCCACTACACCCAGGCGCGAATTCCCTGAGACTCCCAGACTTTTCCCGCCAACCACACGGATTTAAAAAAATAGTGGAACTGACTTTTGAGACGACCCTCGTATAACATGTTAGTTTATAGTGAAATATTTTTTTATGTTACGTTTTTTATAATGCAATAGTTATGCTATGTTTGTTGATTTCAAATAATTTTTTTTATGATTATTTTTCTTATTACTATTTCATTATTAATATTTTTGAATTAAATTTACTTGTATCTTTTCTTAAATGAGTTTTTCATTTATTTTTCAACAGCAATTGTTCCTCCTAATTATCATTTCACTCCGAATTTACAATGTATGCACTATGTACTATCCACTATGTGCTATGGCCATAGAAATCCACACATTTGAAAAGATACTGTGGGTATAAAGTTTAATCGTGCATTTCCGAAGCTTGGTTTAGCCTCCCATGCGACTCATCGGATACCAAAAATGTATGTATGTATGCTCTAAATCAAACTCTGTCTTGGAATGACTATATCTTTGATATAGCTTCCAAAATTTACTGTGGTTTTCGAACTCTGTGGCATACTTCATCTTATGTGCCGCTGCTCACAAAAGTGAAGGTAGCTAAATCATTACTTATGCCTCATATTCAATATGGTATTCCGGTGTTTGGCCGTTTGGATTATGCCTCTATGCGTATATTATCAAATGCATTTAACTCTATTGTGCGTTATGTATACAGACTGAGGAAGTTCGATCACATTTCTGCATTTACTAGGAAATTTTTAGGGTTTTCGCTATTATCTTATCTGGAATATAATATGTTAATTTTTATGCACCGAATCATTTTTTCTGATTACCCTACATATCTCAAAACTAAAATTGCGTTCTCGACTTCCAATAGAACTCTTAATTTAAATATTCCTAGGCATCATTGCCAAGTTAGTTCACGATTGTTTTTTATCCATGGTGATACGTTATGGAATGCACTACCGGCTGGTCTTAAGAGAGAAGGTCGTATCGGTAGATTTAAGTCTCAACTGTTCTCTTATATCATGGCTAGGGAAATCTTATAAACCAAATATTTAGCACAATTACCCTGGGCAGTATTAATCTTATTAATTTTATATAAAATGGTAATTTTGTTTTCTTTTAATTTTGTTTTCTTTTTATTTTCACTTGTATTCTTACTTTATCTAATATTTTCTTTACTATTCATACTTTTTTTTTATTATTCATGCTTTTTGTTATGATTAAGGAATTTATAATCTATTAATCTATTATTTTGTACATATTTTATTTTTACTTTTCTTATCACTATTTTTATCTAATATTTGTCAGTATGCGTACACTTAAGAAATTGTTCTTCTTTTGTACACTTTGTTTTTTTTTTCTAAATAAATAAAAAAAATAAACTAGTTGGGATGTGGCTTTTGACCCTTTCGGCCCACAAGATTAACTTCCCAGTATTCGTTCAAACAAAAAAACGACTCGAACGATTTTTATGAAAATCTTTTCAGATCATACTTCCTTTAACACGCTTTGAACGGCATCTTAACGAAGTCGGTATCTTTTTTGGTTCGCGCGAAATCGCTGGTACAAAAATCACTTACGTCGTTCAAACAAAAAAACGATTCGACCGATTTTTATGAAAATCTTTTCAGATCATATGTCCTTTAACATGCTTCGAACGGCACCTTAACGAAGTCGAAATCTTTTTTGGTTCTCGCGAAATCGTGCCGGTACAAAAATCACTTAAGTCGTTCAAACAAAAAAACGGCTCGACCGATTTTTATGAAAATCTTTTCAATTCATATGTCCTTTAATACGCTTCGAACGGCACCTTAACGAAGTCGATATCTTTTTTGATTCGCGCGAAATCGTGCTGGTACAAAAATCACTTAAGTCGTTCAAACAAAAAAACGGCTCGACCAATTTTTATGAAAATCTTTTCAGATCATATTTCCTTGAACACGCTTCGAACGGCACCTGAACGAAGTCGATATCTTTTTCGGTTCGCGCGAAATCGTGCAGGAAAAAATGACCACATACGTACGCACACACACACACACACATATTTCTTCTCAAATTTTTGCTTAAAATGCTATTGGGACCTTGAAACGTGTAAATACATTGAAAATTTTGAATCCGATTTTTGGACCGATTACAATAACTTCCTACTGGGAAGTTAATAAATATATCGATCACAATGAACACGGGGGAACAAAATGTTGAGGACGACATGGGGCAAGCTCCGCACAGGGTGAGAGACGTATTCTGAATATGATTGTTGTTCATGTAGCACAACATTTTTCCGACAGGTGGCGCTCAACATCGCATTTTAAAAAAGTTGTAACACATTTTTTATAAGTAACTCTAAATTTTTTTATTTTTTTATTTGGCAGGGCCAAGCTCAGGAATCAACCTTTGTACTACTAGTCTGTTATGTCGTTTGCACGTCATGGTGCAATGTCTAGCAGGGAGCTTAGTAAAGGGGGAATAGGTTAAGGGTTATGGAGGTTCGGTGGGTGTTGAAGAAGGCCGGGATTAACCCTGCGTTTGAACTCTTGGATGTTGTAGGAGTTCGGAAATACTGACGGTGAGAGATTATTCTATAGTCGAGTTATGTGCCCAAAATTATGTTTTGCAGATTTGTTATTTTTTTCATTATACGTTTTTCCTATCCCGGACTGTGCACACATAAGTTTTTTTATTAAAAGGCGTTGCAACGCATGCGGGTTTTTGCTAGTATTTCATAAATCACTGTCCTTTTGTGCACAGAAATAGGTCTTAGTCGGCGTCAGGGTATACAGAAAGAAGGTAATGTAAAAGACTGAATATCGTTTTAGTGCCACTAGTGTCACTCGGCAACTCTTCCCATATAAAACCGTAATTGTTATTGTTGTTTCTGCATAAATTTGCCGGGTGACGTACCTTTTTCTACGATATTCGAAGCTGTCAGTCTCTTTTACTTTACCTTCTTTCTGTATACCGTGAGTCAGAGTCACATGCCAGCCAGTAACCGATTACGAATTCACTTCTTCCCACCACACCTAATATTTTATACAACTACCTGTAAAGAAAATGTTTAAATAATAGAAGAGCTGATTTTGTAAGATTGGAAGCAAATGGTTAGGATTCTCCATTATATTTTTCATGTTAATATTCTGAGTAGGCACTCTGACTGACTGAGTCCTATTTTTAACCGACTTCAAAAAAGAGGAGGTTATCAATTCGACGCGTAGGTATGTTTTTTTGATCCTGTTCACGCATAATTTTGTAACGCAATAACTTTTTTGCTTTTTCCTTTTTTGCTTGAAAGGGTAGTTTGTCACGGTGGTCCCATACAATTTTTTTTAAATTCTGATAAAGAAGTTTGAAGGTAGGCATAAAAAACTGGTAAAATTAGTACACCTTGAACAGATAGATTAATTTTCAAAGGTATCACAAAACACTTTATTGTCACCAAATACTTAAGACGGACTTGGCCTAGCGTCTACGTAAAAGTCTGGCGAGGGGATTATTGCGGGTCCAAACCCCGGATCGGACAGTTCGACTTTTTTTCTTTTTTTCTCTTCTTCTAAATTCATTCTGATTGGATTAATGTTGTAAAGAATTATACAAACTCTTCGGTGAGAAATTTCATGCATACTCATGTAGACTGTAAGATTATTATCCTTTGAATTGGAGAACTATTGATATTGATCGTTGGTACTACTGAATAAAATTCGCTAGTTATTTTATAAGACGCTACTAGCTTTGCTGAATTAAGGAATGCTTCACATGAATTGTTAAGTGTTATTAGATTGGTACCCAAAATCGATTTGTCTATTATATGGTTAACATCATCACAAATAATAGTTAAAGTTTTACCTTTAGAAGATACTGTGATCCATTGGTTGAATTTAAGAACGTGTAAAATCTCTAGATTTCCGAAAATTATTTTAGTATTACAATCTTTGGGGATAAGTTTAATGTTTTTATTAAAAAGCATACTTTCACATATGGGGTTTTCATGCATGGAATAAAATGTGTTGCCTTCACAAAGATAATGTTCGTTTATCATTTCTTTGCAATTATCAAGGTTATTTAGTAGTAAAAAGTAAATGTGGTTTTGTGAAATAGCAATGAAATTGTGTTTTGGCTGGATATAAGCGAATCCATCATTTGTGCTTTCATGTGGTATAGGTAGGGGAAGCACATGATATAGGTTAAATACATGATTATTAGTTAGAGGAATATTTATAATAAATATTAGTTTTTTATTAATATAGAAAACTTGAAGATTTATTGTATTCAATACTACATTGATATTTTCCACATCACTTGGAAAAGGAAAACTTAGATCCTTTGGGAGTAGATTGATATTATTATTTAATTCTGTTACTAATTGAATTGGGGATATCACGGTAGGATGAAGAATATTTCTTTTCGCAAAAGGATAGCATTGATTAGGTTGTCGAGTTCCTCATTTAACTCGTTTCTAAGGTATGTTAAGAGATTAATGTGTTCATTCTCCTTTTCGTTTAGACTAAGCCTGTTTATTTTATTAGTTATGGTTTTGCTGTACTCGTTGAATTTACGTATATTTTCGTTAAATTTTTGTTCGTTCATTTTAAAACATTGATTGTTTCATTGAAATTTGCGATAGTTTGTTTAACTATTAAGACCTGATACTTCACTATTTCTAAAACGCTTTTCTCGTCCTTTTGCGATTGTCGGATAGTTTCATCATAAAACTCAGCGTCATTTGCATCCATTGTACAAAAGATTGTTTTGAATACGGTGCCGACAGCATTGAACCATCCTCTTTTGGAACGTTTATGTCCAATAAGATTGTGTATAGATTGTAGTTTTGTATAAAGAGTTCTCGTTTGAAATTTAATGAAATTGAGGGTTTGCAAACAATAAAAATCTGTTATTTGATCACAAAGGTTTTGGAGCTTTCATATGTTTTATTAATTAATCCAAAGTTTTGGTCATAGACCGATATGTTCAAATATGTAACGAGTTTCCAATTAGAAGACGTGAATTTTGCATGTCCTACATTTTCATAGTATAATCCACTCGCTTGTGTTATCTTTTGAATTTCGTAGTGGTTGCCCTTGCAGGATTGGAGGATCCTGACAGGAAATTTAACAGGGTTTTATTCGGTTTACTATCTTTTGAATTTCGTAGTGGTTGCCCTTGCAGGATTGGAGGATCCTGACAGGAAATTTAACAGGGTTTTATTCGGTTTATATGTAGGTACTCTACTATGTCTATGTTTTAATTTTAAAGTGACAGTCTGATTATCGTGTATGCTTATAATCTCGTACGGGCCGCTGTATTTAGGCGAAAGCTTTTCGTGCGATTTATTTCCTGGATTGTTTATGTACACTTTGTCTCCGACAAGGTATGTGGGGCTATTCGCGTTTGAGTCGTAGTAAGGTTTAGATACGGATTTAGATTTAAGGATATTTTGTCTGGCAATTTCATGCGATTTATTTAATCTGTATTTAATATTGTCAATGTAACTTTCGTATGTACATATGTAACGGTCGCCCTTATAATATCGTCCAGGTCCAAATAAAAGAAAAAATCTGATCATCAATCAATCCCTCGTTGTAAGCATAATTCTGAGGATAATGAAAATACATCCTGCTTTAACATGAGCCCCAAATTTTAAAAATCGCAAATCCCAAAAAAAAAAAAATTCAGGAAAAAATTCAACATCTTTAACGGACCCAAATAATATCCGACCAGAAAAACAACGCATTATAGTAAATACATTTATACTAGCACAAACCCATATGCCGCTTACAACAATACAAAATCATAATACCAAGGCCAACAAGGAGGATGCATGCAGAATGAATCCACCAACGGAACTTTTTTTTTGCTTTGCAAGAATAGCAGCGACGAAAAGCATGGGAATCTGCACGAAGTGAGGAATGCAGGTTAACGGAACGCGGCTGGCTCCCTTCGGCGTGGGCCGGCGTTTTTTTGGGGGAGTAAAAAGGGAGTTGATCTGAAAATCGTGCGTGAACGGTAGAGTCTGGTTTTGATATTTGATGGAGACACGCACTTTCGGTTTTGGAGGAAAATTTTGTTAGTGGATTCGAAGAGAAATGTGCGGTTTTTTTTGGGGACAGTTTTTTTTCGGTTGGTTGGAAAAGACGCGTCGCCCCGTAGCAAGAATTTCGCGAAGCATTAGTGGATTACCTGAGATTATTTTGGTAGGAAAAAGTGAGGTAACCCAAGCGGGCCTGAAAGTGGTAGTGTGTGTGTTAGGAAGCAACATACAGGGAAAAAGGATTAAAGGAAATTTTCTGTAAATAAAAATTACCCAGGTAATCGTTTTTAGTAGAACAATAATAAAATATTAAGTAGATAAAAACATAAAAAAAGCGAAAACAAAAACTTCGAAGCGCGTCTCGTGAACGATAATCAATTATTCCCGTTACTGCTGTTCCCCGTGAGTAGTTGAATAAAACAGAATTGGTGGTAAGAGGAAGAAAAGAAAGGATTAATATGTCGCTGCCTAAGTTATCACGTTAAAAGTTAATGGAAATTATGTTTAATAATAGTGAAGATACACAACGGCTTTAATAAACAAAAAAAAAGGAGAAAATCAAGACGAAAAGAACAAAAAAATAAAAAAAAAAAACACCAAAGAAAATGTGGTCTCTACCGCGAACAAATCAAAATGGAGAAAAAGAATTTTTTTTAATGATCTGTTTCTTTTAAAATAAAAAAAAAAAAAATAACGGGTGACAATATAATAATAATAATAATTATTCATTTGTATGGCTTGATATTTAAACATATATTTTAATTACTTCTGTACTTGATACCAATGTGGGAAAAATCGCGAAGATGTTGGTTAAAAATTTCCTGATATGCAAACGTATAGAAATAAGAGAGAAAATTATCGTTAAAACAAAGTATTAATAGCAATAAAACCATTAATATTAATTTGAATTCAAACATTAATAATATGTTAACCATTGATAAAAAGAATGATAGTACAAATAAAATTAATTGAATTATACTAGCCTGCAAATATTCAATGATCGCTATCTACAACCGCAGTAGCGGCAAGATAATAGCAATAACAAATAACAATTGCATTTACGAAAAGATCTAACCTTTTTTAATATTATCTATAATTATACTACTAATAACCATATTAACTTGGGTCGCATTAGCTGGCGGTAGTTGGGTACTAATAATTTCTGCACAAACAAAATTTAACTAAAATAAAGAACTAATTACTAGATATAAGATTTAAATAAAATGAAGAATTAATCAATGGAAATAAAATCTAAATAACATAAAGAACTAATTACTAGATATAAGATTTAAATAAAATGAAGAATTAATCAATGGAAATAAAATCTAAATAACATAAAGAACTAATTACTAGATATAAGATTTAAATAAAATGAAGAATTAATCAATAGAATTAAAATTTAAATAAAATATAGAACTAACTAATAGAAATAAAGTTAAATAAACTGAAGAACTAATTAATAGAAAAGAATTTTTTTTTGGTGTCACAAATACTGGCCCGGAAATTCGAACGGCTGTTGGATTGATGCTACCTGCGAAGCAAGCCGCTGGTTGCTAAGAATTCAACACCGATAAGAGCTATATGAAAAGAAAAACAAAAAAATATAAAGACAAAAAAATATAAAGACTGAGAGAAAAAAAAATCAGAAAGGTTAATAATGTTTAAAGTGCAGTGCGAGAAAAGTTTCCTTTACTTAATCTTTTTTTTTTGAAAATTAATACTTCATATTAGTAATGGTAGCATAATTTAGGCAAGAGATATAAAAGAAGAAGAAAAAGGAGGAAGAAGCCAGTAATCTGCCCCTAGATTGTAAGTTGTCTCTTCTGGATATTTTGTTTTGCTACTAATGATAGTAGTCTTCATACATTTTTTTTGTCCTTCACTAAATAATGAGTTAAAATTTTTGAAAAAAAAAAAAATTTTTTTTTTTAAATAACCTTTATTTGAGGTAAATCAATAATAGAATTGTCGGTTAAGTAACTTAGTCTGTAAGCAAGTTCCGGACTTAATTTTAAAATCAACGGATAAATCGGAACTTATACAAAATAATTAACCTATATTTTAAGTACACCAATGATAGGATTCTCGGTTAAGTAACCTATACTCTAATCGAATTCATAACTTAATTTGAAAATAAACAAAAGAAATAATATAAACAAAACTTGAAAATTACTGGAATAAATAGTATAGATAAAATTTGAAAAATTACTATAATAGCTAATATAATTAAAATTTGAAAATTATTCTAAGAAATAACATGAATAAAATTTGAAAATTGCTAAAAGAAATAATATAAACAGAACTTGAAAATTACTGGAATAAATAATATAAATAAAATTTGAAAAATTACTATAATAGCTAATATAATTAAAATTTGAAAATTATTCTAAGAAATAATATGAATAAAATTTGAAAATTGCTAAAAGAAATTTGTAATATGATTAAAAATTTGAAAATTTCTAAACTATATACTAAAATTTAAAAAATTACTAAAATAAACACTCCTTGAAATAATACTAAATAAACAAAGTAAATAAAAATTTGGACGTCGTCAGCGGGATGATGGATTGAGACACGCCCCCCCCCCCCCCCCCCAGGGGTGGCCACGGACCAAGAATGTCCCAATCAAGGTAAGTGCCGCCCCACTAATATTTTAATATTATAATATTGTCGGACATCAAGTAGTCCAGAATATGACAGGTGACCAGTGACCACCCTTTCTCTTCTTCCCCTTATATGCCCCTCTCGTTGGCCCGGACGATGTTCCACCCCCTTATCGCCCCTAGTAGTTTTCTTTGTTGTTTTGGCACGAATTTCTGAGTTTTCTTAAACTGTCACCCCCTCCGGCATCCCTGTACCGCGAACCCCACCCCATCCGGCGAGCTAGTTTGCGCACAGCAAGTCGTGCCGACAACCGGTGCATGGGATGCATTATTTTTGGCGATACCCTCCCGGCGGCTGAGCCGTCCGAGCCACCTTTCCTTTTGAATCCCCGGTCTCCAATTTGATTTTGTAATGATAGTCTTCCGGCCTTTATGGCAATTTCCCTTCTTCGTGCCCCGGCACAAATCTCCCCGACAGTTACAAATGGCGCCCAACGAGGCTAGTGAATGTTTGGATTCTCTAGTCTCGTAAACCTAGCTCGGAAAGTCTGTTGTTTTAGTCATTTTCCCGTCCGAAGCTAGGATTTCCTCTAGTATTTTTTTTTCATTTTAGTAGTTTATCTTTTAAATTTTGTGGCTCAGGCCAGCGAGAGGAACCAGGAGGTCCATCAAAGAGGCCCGACTTATTTCAAGTAGGTCTCCGTTCTCCGTCCAAGTCCCTCCGGCTATTGGTTACATGGGCGAAAGTACTTACCGCGGTACTCTAGCCCTTATCACCTCTGTCTTTTTCCTCTTTCCTATCATTCTTCTTCTTCACTCATTTCACCTTTAATATCTTTCTGCGGTAGCCTTCCAAACTAATTTACGGTTCTTGTCATGGAGACTCAAGTCTGGTTAACAGGCGTTATACCGCCTGACCATGTGCGAGCCTTCCCTGACAAGAACCATCACTCTTTAGTTTTCTCGCACATCTTGGTAGTATGGGCGGATGTGTGCCTGGACGTCGGAGCTGCCCCGTCAAGGCTAACAGGCGTTCAATCGCCTGGCGCTGCGACAGGGTCGACGTCCTGATATGCACCCGCCCCCGGCTGTCTGACCGTTCTGACACATCACCTTCCTGGGAACCAGCCGGGTTGCTGACCAGTTGTGGCTGGGTGTCAGAGCGGTCTCCGTTATCTCTCAAGGGAGGCTTCTATCTCTCCTTATTTCACCCCTTCTTCTTCGCAGTGGTCACTGGGATCCGGTCATCGTTTTGGGCTGCCGGATGTCGGACAATGGGGAATCGGTGGTGTGAATGGTGTTGGACACTAGTCTGTCACCATCCTCATCATCGATCCCGCAAGTGGAGGCACTTGGTACTTCTGGTGACGCGGATGCCACTCAGTCCTGAGCCCAGGCTGTCTGTCATCGGCGCCACCAGCCACCGTAGCCCTGGGTATGGCATCCTTGCTGGGGCCACCCTTACACAAAAAAAAAAAAAATTTTTTTTTTCCTCGAAGATTCTTTTCTTTGTCCATATTAATAAAACTTTTATTTTATAACTCTAAAATAATAAATATATTTTTCCTTGGATTTGTTTTTATACCATTATCGAATCTATTTCTTTATTATACAGTTTCGCGTTTTGCTTTTATTAATTAGAAAAAAAAAATATCTCCGGGAGTTCATAAACAATAACAACAATAACAATACGTTATTTGAAAGTTAGTTTTCTCTGTTCAATACCGTAGGCATTGTTAAGTTCTCCCACTAATTTTTTTTGAGCGTTTGCGACCGGTTGAGGGTTGACGGTATAAGTTTTGTTTAGGTTTCGCTAAGGATTCAGCCTTGGTGAAAAACGTGTACCTTTAAGGACTAAACGTAGCAGTGCGTTTCAAATTTATGAACAAGGTTGTGAAACTTATCGCAGTTCTCGCAAGAATTCGACGAAGTCCCCAATGCGCCAATATATCCCTGACGTTCGATAGTCCTTTTGAAGTCAACAGTAACGTAGCAGTTATCTTGAGACCACACAAAATATTAGTTCTATTTGAAGACAATATAAATATTTAAAGGAGTTGGTCTTATAGGTTCCACCTTCCCTAATATATATCGTTCTGCATATAATATAAGCCATAGGCGAAACACCCAAGTATACGTATTATAGTTAGAATCCCTATAGACTTGGTATCTAACCCTGCCGAACACCATGCCGCCAAAAAGGAATGAAAAGGGGCAATTTGTCGCTGACAATAACGATGAAGGAGATCCCCAAGAGGAGTCTGACCAGGGCGATTTTCGTGACTCGGGTCCTGAGGAAGAGATCCAAAAGGAGGGCGGCCCAAGCAAGGAGAGCACTTCTAAAGCCGGCCCCTCCAAAGTTTCCAAATCCGACCTGAAGAGCGCGGTTAATAAAGCTCTACGATATTGCTCCTCGGAGCCCGACCGGTCTCGCGTAAAGCCCCTCACTAGACATGCCAGCCTCCAAGTCCCGTTGGTGCTTGACGTCCATCAAAGAGGCCCGAACGTCAGCGCTCACCCTTCACCCGGCGCGTACCTCCCTTACACCCCCGCCTACTATTCAGGACCCAACGACGTCTGGTCCACCGGACCTACCATGGGACCACCTGTCCATCCTGCCGAGCCCAGTGCACCAGCAGCCCCGACCAAGTACAAGTCCCCAGTAGTTAACTGGAAGCTCCGCTTCTCAGGTCGGGAAGGAGAGCTCCCCGCCGAAGAATTCCTATTCCGAGTGCAGACTAAGGCTCAGGACGAAGGAATCCAGCCCCCGGAACTAATAAGAAACGTCTCTGTACTATTAACCGGAAGCGCTGAGGACTGGTATTGTGCCCAGTTCCGCAGAGGCTATCCCGTCCCCACCTGGCAAGACTTCCGCTTGAGGTTCGTTGAGCAGTTCGGTGGTCAAACCTCCGAGTACCAGGTCATCAAGGAAATCTTGGAGACCAAACAAGGTAACCGGTCCTTTGATGACTACTCTGCACAGATTTTCACCCTCCATAACCGGCTATCAAGGCCGATGCCCCCTGCTGAGCTGGTTCGCATCCTGATGCAAAACCTGAACGTCTCTCTAGGGTCCGCCATAATGGGATCCTCGTTTCAGGATGTTCGACAGCTCCGTGAGGCTTGCCTGAGGGTAGAAAGATGGCAGCGCGAAAGGAGGGGTGATCACCGAGCTGCACACCGAGTCCACGAACTGGAACCAATACCGCCCCCGACATACCCCCGCCAGTACCAACCATACGCCCCTGAACCAAACTATCGCTCGGAGCCCCAAATTAGCCAACAGCCGGTTCTGGAAGAAGTCCGTAGGACCCAGCCCGGCAGACCAGCTCTTAAGTGTTGGAATTGTCGTAAGGAAGGACATGGGTTCATGGTATGTACCGCCCCCCGCAACATCTTTTGTTATAAATGTGGGCGACCGGATACATACTTACCTGCTTGTCCTGACTGCTCGGGAAACTAGAGTTGGGGTGCGAGTATCCTTGCGAACCCGCACCCTGCTCAGATTTCTCTTCCGAACGTGTCCCACCAGCCATGTCAACTAATTCGTTAGACAGCTCTGACCTGTCGGCAATGGAACCGCTACTGGTATTCCCTTCTCCACAGGCCAGAGCCTCCTTTATGCGACGATGGGCCAACTACCACCAAGTCCGTAAACGAATCTTTGGGGAAAGCGACGTGGCGCAGCCCAAAGCTAAAACCCCACGCATCCGCCAGAAGGCCATAGAGAAACGTATTCTCACCAAGCGAGTCCTGTCAGCGATACTTACTGACGCCACTGATGAACGACCATTTGTTAACGTACAAATTTTGGGCGAAACGGTTCTCGGCTTGCTGGACAGTGGGGCCAGCATTAGTTGCCTGGGAAGAGGGGCAGAGTCGTTCCTCCGAAATCACCCAGAGGCACAGCTAAAGCGTTTGCGTACCTCTGTCCAGACAGCCAACGGCTCAGCCAACCAAATTCTGGGCTTCATCACGGTCCCTGTCACGTATGGCCTTCGTACATTGCCATTGACCATCTATATAGCCCCTAGCCTTACGCAAACATTGTACCTCGGAATAGATTTTTGGAAGGCCTTTAAGTTGGCCCCACACATTATCGGTGAAATACAGCTAGCACCACAACCAGACCCAAACTGCCATCCCCTTGAGGAAGCCCAGCAGGCGCGTTTGAACCAGGCCAAGGCGCGGTTCCCGTCTTTTGACACCTGTGGCCTCGGCAAGACGCACCTGGAACAACATGTTATCGACACTGGCGAGGCGGTGCCCATTAAGCAGAGACACTATCCTGTCTCTCCTGCCATCCAGACCCTCATGTATGAGGAAGTCGATCGCATGCTGAGTCTAGGTGTGATTGAAGAGAGAAACAGTCCGTGGAACTCCCCTGTGGTCCTGGTTCGAAAGCCCGGCAAGGTGCGACTCTGCCTGGACTCTCGCAAGGTGAATGCAGTCACGGTGAAGGATGCTTACCCTCTGCCCCATATCGACGGTCTCTTGGGACGGCTACAGGACACGAAATACATCTCAGCCATCGATCTAAAGGATGCCTTTTGGCAGATTCCTTTGGAGGAAAAATCCCGAGAGAAGACAGCTTTCACGGTCCCAGGGAGACCGTTGTATCAATTCACCGTAATGCCGTTCGGCCTTTGCAATGCGCCACAGCGTATGTGCCGCCTAATGGATAAGGCAATCCCAGGCTCTCTTCGAGAACGCGTCATTGTCTACCTAGACGATCTCTTGGTGGTGTCTTCGACGTTTGAAGCCCACATCCAGACGTTGGAACAGGTCGCAGACTGTCTGCGTCGCTCAGGGCTGACGGTGAACCTGAACAAAAGCCGGTTTTGCGTTCGAGAAGTCAAATATTTGGGATTTATCATTGGCGATGGGTCGCTAAAGACCGACCCCGACAAGGTTTCAGCCATCAGGGATTTCCCAGTTCCAAAGTCGGCCAAGCAGGTACGACGGTTTTTGGGCATGACGGGATGGTACAGGCGCTTCATAGGTAACTATGCAAGCATTGCCTCTCCCATCACGGACTGCCTAAAGAGCGGCAGATTTGCTTGGACCGATGAAGCCCAACAGGCATTCGAGGAACTGAAGAAATCCATGATGTCTGCACCCTTACTGATAACCCCAGATTTCACCAGCCCTTTCTTCATCCAGTGTGACGCCAGCAAGACCGGAGTAGGAAGCGTCCTGTTCCAACGACGCGGAGACGAAGAGCACCCAATTGCCTACTTCTCGAAGAAACTGAACAATGCGCAACGTAACTATTCCATCACAGAACTAGAGTGCTATGCAGCGGTGTTAGGTGTCAAAAAGTTCAGGGCATATGTGGAAGGTCACACCTTCACTATAATAACCGATCATGCCAGCCTGAAGTGGCTCATGAGCCAGACCGATCTAAGCGGCCGATTAGCTCGCTGGAGCCTAAAGCTGCAAGGCTTCCAATTTTCAATCGAGCACCGCAAGGGTAGTCAGAATGTGGTACCGGACGCTTTATCACGGGTCGACTGTGTCGATGAAGTGTTCTTCTGCAACGACGTGGACTTATCGTCCCCAGCCTTCAAATCGGAAGATTATGTCCAGCTCGTTGAGCAAGTGACCAATAAGGCTGATCAGTTACCTGATATTCAGGTATCTGATGGATACGTGTTCCACCGTTCGGCCCCACGGACTGGCGACCCCGAGACGGACGATCTGATTTGGAAATTGTGGATCCCTGTAGAATTGACCGCTCCCCTGATCCAGTCCGCTCATGAGCCCCCTCAAGCTTCCCATGGCGGTGTTCACAAAACCCTTGCACGCCTCCGGGAAAAATATTATTGGCCCGGTATGACTAGCCAAGTCAGGAAATACATCGCGGACTGTGAAGTATGCAAGGAGACAAAAGCTCCAAACACACCCCTTCGGCCCCCTATGGGTGAAGCCATGGATGTGTGCCGACCTTTTCAACTCTTGTACGTCGATTATATGGGCCCTTACCCTAGGACTAAGAAAGGCCACACGGCTGTGTTGGTAGTGCTAGACGCGTTTTCCAAATTCTGTTTTCTCCACCCAGTAGCTGGCGAAACATCTAAAGCCGCTGTTAATTTCCTCGAGCACCAAATTTTCCACGCTTTAGGAGTCCCCGAGGCGATATTCTCTGATAATGGAAGCCATTTTACGTCTAAAGAATTCGCGAAACTGTTGTCCGACTACGGCGTCAAACATCAACTCACCGCCGTCTATTCTCCACAAGCCAACGCTTCCGAGCGGGTAAACCGCTCCGTCTTAGCTGCTATCCGAGCGTACCTGAAGGAAGACCACCGGGAATGGGACCTGCACCTGTCTGCAATTGAATGTGCCCTACGGAGCGCCCATCACTCCTCCATCGACAGCTCTCCCTACCAGGCCCTGTTCGGATGTCCAATGATCCTGCATGGATCCGCTTACCCGGTACTGAAGACCCTAGGTGCCTTGCAGGAGGGAGATATAACAGTACTGCCGGCCGTAGATAGATGGCAGGCCCGGCGTGACAAAATAGAGCAACACCTGGCCGCGGCTCACACTAGACATGAGAAACACTATAATCTGCGCTGCAGAGCAGTAGAGTTCTCGCCCGGCCAGGTAGTCTATCGGCGAACCTTCCCCGTAAGTAGCAAGGTCGACCGGTTTAACGCTAAACTGGCAAATAAATTCACGAAGGCTCGCGTGAAGCGAAAGCTTGGGAGTGGGAGATATGAGTTGGAAGATTTAAAGGGCAAACTAATCGGGACCTTTCACGCCAAGGACCTCAAGGCCTGACAGCCTTTGTAGCGGAAAGTGACATCGTGGACCAGGGGTTCGAGACGACGACTATGTGGTATAGCCGGCGGATCGAGTCCTTGGGGCAGGAGACACCATCCGGAAGAGATACTTCACGCTCCTTGGGACTCGCCGGGACAATGTGGAATTGCCTCGACTTTCCCCTGGAAGCGCGAAGTCCCTCCACAGCGCGATCAGTCCTAGGACGCGCCCTAATACCATTTCTTTCATTTCATTTCTCGCCGGCCTAACCGGTTATTAATAGGGTACCCGTCGAGATCCGCTTGGGTAGCTTCCCCAGCGGATGGTACACCTTCTAGATCTACTTGACTGTCTGGAGCCAAGCTTCATGTTGATAACTTCAGAGGTTGCCAGACCAACCCCCCCCCCCCCATATGCCTATAGAGGTGACCCACGAGGCCGCAGAATTTCTGCCGTACCGCTTTGCCTTGGGAGGGGGAGTTCTTGGACACGAACGTTGCGCTGAATAATTCCAACTACCACCGCAGGACCACATCTGTCATGAGTATAGAGCCAACAATCTAGACACAATCCCGGCTCATGAGGCCCAAACGACCCTATAAGACGCTTGCCTAGGGACGTATAGGAGATATGCAGAGTACGGTTGTCCCGGACGGAACAAAACGTCTCCTGTACCACACCCCAGTAGGGAGCGCATGGTGTAATTGGCGATAAGGAACCAAATCGTGGCCGTTGACGAGCGCCGTTGTCCAAAATGATGGCAATACTTACATCAATCTCGAAAGTTTTTTTGTTTCTTTAAATACAAAGCTGCGATAAGGTAGTTGATGCGCTTAACACATACGACTTCAGCCTCGTCCATTGTCTCCCGAACCCAACCCCTCCGAAGGCATAGCGGGGTGCAAAACACACACCACCTTGTAACAGCCCGGCTCAGTCTATAGAGCATGAGACTCAATTTCAGGGCGTGGTTGAGCCACACGTTGGGCTAGCGATCCAACAAGGCCTCCGTTTGTTTTTTTTCGCACCCCCTCTCCTCTGGCGACATCTAGGTGGCGCGTGTTGTAACGGTCGCCCTTATAATATCGTCCAGGTCCAAATAAAAGAAAAAATCTGATCATGAATCAATCCCTCGTTGTAAGCATAATTCTGAGGATAATGAAAATACATCCTGCTTTAACATGAGCCCCAAATTTTAAAAATCGCAAATCCCAAAAAAAAAAAATTCAGGAAAAAAATTCAACATCTTTAACGGACCCAAATAATATCCGACCAGAAAAACAACGCATTATAGTAAATACATTTATACTAGCACAAACCTATATGCCGCTTACAACAATACAAAATCATAATACCAAGGCCAACAAGGAGGATGCATGCAGAATGAATCCACCAACGGAACTTTTTGTTTGCTTTGCAAGAATAGCAGCGACGAAAAGCATGGGAATCTGCACGAAGTGAGGAATGCAGGTTAACGGAACGCGGCTGGCTCCCTTCGGCGTGGGCCGGCGTTTTTTTGGGGGAGTAAAAAGGGAGTTGATCTGAAAATCGTGCGTGAACGGTAGAGTCTGGTTTTGATATTTGATGGAGACACGCACTTTCGGTTTTGGAGGAAAATTTTGTTAGTGGATTCGAAGAAAAATGTGCGGTTTTTTTTGGGGACAGTTTTTTTTCGGTTGGTTGGAAAAGACGCGTCGCCCCGTAGCAAGAATTTCGCGAAGCATTAGTGGATTACCTGAGATTATTTTGGTAGGAAAAAGTGAGGTAACCCAAGCGGGCCTGAAAGTGGTAGTGTGTGTTAGGAAGCAACATACAGGGAAAAAGGATTAAAGGAAATTTTCTGTAAATAAAAATTACCCAGGTAATCGTTTTTAGTAGAACAATAATAAAATATTAAGTAGATAAAAACATAAAAAAAAGCGAAAACAAAAAGTTCGAAGCGCGTCTCGTGAACGATAATCAATTATTCCCGTTACTGCTGTTCCCCGTGAGTAGTTGAATAAAACAGAATTGGTGGTAAGAGGAAGAAAAGAAAGGATTAATATGTCGCTGCCTAAGTTATCACGTTAAAAGTTAATGGAAATTATGTTTAATAATAGTGAAGATACACAACGGCTTTAATAAACAAAAAAAAAGGAGAAAATCAAGACGAAAAGAACAAAAAAATAAAAAAAAAACACCAAAGAAAATGTGGTCTCTACCGCGAACAAATCAAAATGGAGAAAAAGAATTTTTTTAATGATCTGTTTCTTTTAAAATTAAAAAAAAAATAAAAATAACGGGTGACAATATAATAATAATAAAAATTATTCATTTGTATGGCTTGATATTTAAACATATATTTTAATTACTTCTGTACTTGATACCAATGTGGGAAAAATCGCGAAGATGTTGGTTAAAAATTTCCCTGATATGCAAACGTATAGAAATAAGAGAGAAAATTATCGTTATAACAAAGTATTAATAGCAATAAAACCATTAATATTAATTTGAATTCAAACATTAATAATATGTTAACCATTGATAAAAAGAATGATAGTACAAATAAAATTAATTGAATTATACTAGCCTGCAAATATTCAATGATCGCTATCTACAACCGCAGTAGCGGCAAGATAATAGAAATAACAAATAACTATTGCATTTACGAAAAGATCTAACCTTTTTTAATATTATCTATAATTATACTACTAATAACCATATTAACTTGGGTCGCATTAGCTGGCGGTAGTTGGGTACTAATAATTTCTGCACAAACAAAATTTAACTAAAATAAAGAACTAATTACTAGATATAAGATTTAAATAAAATGAAGAATTAATCAATGGAAATAAAATCTAAATAACATAAAGAACTAATTACTAGATATAAGATTTAAATAAAATGAAGAATTAATCAATGGAAATAAAATCTAAATAACATAAAGAACTAATTACTAGATATAAGATTTAAATAAAATGAAGAATTAATCAATAGAATTAAAATTTAAATAAAATATAGAACTAACTAATAGAAATAAAGTTAAATAAACTGAAGAACTAATTAATAGAAAAGAATTTTTTTTTTGGTGTCACAAATACTGGCCCGGAAATTCGAACGGCTGTTGGATTGATGCTACCTGCGAAGCAAGCCGCTGGTTGCTAAGAATTCAACACCGATAAGAGCTATATGAAAAGAAAAACAAAAAAATATAAAGACAAAAAAATATAAAGACTGAGAGAAAAAAAAAATCAGAAAGGTTAATAATATTTAAAGTGCAGTGCGAGAAAAGTTTCCTTTACTTAATCTTTTTTTTTTGAAAATTAATACTTCATATTAGTAATGGCAGCATAATTTAGGCAAGAGATATAAAAGAAGAAGAAAAAGGAGGAAGAAGCCAGTAATCTGCCCCTAGATTGTAAGTTGTCTCTTCTGGATATTTTGTTTTGCTACTAATGATAGTAGTCTTCATACATTTTTTTTGTCCTTCACTAAATAATGAGTTAAAATTTTTGAAAAAAAAAATTTTTTTTTTAAATAACCTTTATTTGAGGTAAATCAATAATAGAATTGTCGGTTAAGTAACTTAGTCTGTAAGCAAGTTCCGGACTTAATTTTAAAATCAACGGATAAATCGGAACTTATACAAAATAATTAACCTATATTTTAAGTACACCAATGATAGGATTCTCGGTTAAGTAACCTATACTCTAATCGAATTCATAACTTAATTTGAAAATAAACAAAAGAAATAATATAAACAAAACTTGAAAATTACTGGAATAAATAGTATAGATAAAATTTGAAAAATTACTATAATAGCTAATATAATTAAAATTTGAAAATTATTCTAAGAAATAACATGAATAAAATTTGAAAATTGCTAAAAGAAATAATATAAACAGAACTTGAAAATTACTGGAATAAATAATATAAATAAAATTTGAAAAATTACTATAATAGCTAATATAATTAAAATTTGAAAATTATTCTAAGAAATAATATGAATAAAATTTGAAAATTGCTAAAAGAAATTTGTAATATGATTAAAAATTTGAAAATTTCTAAACTAAATAATATACTAAAATTTAAAAAATTACTAAAATAAACACTCCTTGAAATAATACTAAATAAACAAAGTAAATAAAAATTTGGACGTCGTCAGCGGGATGATGGATTGAGACACGCCCCCCCCCCCCCAGGGGTGGCCCCGGACCAAGAATGTCCCAATCAAGGTAAGTGCCGCCCCACTAATATTTTAATATTATAATATTGTCGGACATCAAGTAGTCCAGAATATGACAGGTGACCAGTGACCACCCTTTCTCTTCTTCCCCTTATATGCCCCTCTCGTTGGCCCGGACGATGTTCCACCCCCCTTATCGCCCCTAGTAGTTTTCTTTGTTGTTTTGGCACGAATTTCTGAGTTTTCTTAAACTGTCACCCCCTCCGGCATCCCTGTACCGCGAACCCCACCCCATCCGGCGAGCTAGTTTGCGCACAGGAAGTCATGCCGACAACCGGTGCATGGGATGCATTATTTTTGGCGATACTCTCCCGGCGGCTGAGCCGTCCGAGCCACCTTTCCTTTTGAAACCCCGGTCTCCAATTTGATTTTGTAATGATAGTCTTCCGGCCTTTATGGCAATTTCCCTTCTTCGTGCCCCGGCACAAATCTCCCCGACAGTTACACATATACCTGAACTCTGGGGGTTGTGTCAAGGAACTAGGTAGTATTGGTTTGAAGCCGAATAATAATTCGTATGGAGAGAACTTCCCAGCGGGAAATTAGGTAATGCTTACGGTAGAAAGGTATAGGGTAAGTCCTCCTTGGAAGTTATCTGTAATGCAAAAGTAAGCAGTACGCAAAAAACCTGACGTCTGCTTCTTAGGGAAGGCAGGAGTAAGCTAAAAGTAAGCAATTGCCCTCTGCTTGTAACTATGTATTACCAAATTAGGATATTTATTCCACAGCAAAGCGTCATAAATGAAAACTCTAAATAATTGAAAGGCATAATAAAAGATTTTCTGCTATTTCAACCATTTGCGAGAAAGAGTTGATGATATATTTAGGGGGATGGACTGTACATACATGTTTTGTCTTGTTGCCTGAAAGGCACGCGCCTTTGAGCAGTGACTTACTTTTAATTAGGAAACAGTCTCAGAGATTCTGGCAGTTTAGACTATTGCAGTGTTTAAAAAAAGTAAATTAAAAAATTAAAGTTAAAAAGGATATAGTGATTTTTGTTCGAGTTACAGCGAAGGTGAGTTTATGTCTCTGAGTTTTATTCTTTTGAATTTTAAAATGGAGAGTGAATAAAGATTCCTGAAAAATTTTAGTAAAAAAAATTTTTAATTTTTTAACAGAGTGAGAATATTCGGAAATAGAAGAACTTTGTTAAAACAGTGAATTTTGAATTTTCTTTGCAATCAGGTGAGTGTCTATAAAATTTATTTGTTTTAATGAAGCAGGATGTATTGCAATTATTATAAATAGAAATGGAGGGCGAAAACATACGTTATTCGAAGCGTCATGTTAGAAGATTAGTTGCTGGCGAAATTCAGAAGATGAAAAGCTTTGAACAAAGATGTAACGATTCACTAGTACCTAACGATGGTCCAAGTTATCGACCAGAGTATTCCGATGAACAAATGGAAAACGAAAATAGTGATCAAAATACGGAAAGTATTAAAAATCTCACATTAGGTAGTAGTAATGAAGGTGGCGACGATTTTAACATGGACAGGGTTAAAAACAAAACCGAGTTTCATTCAAAATTAGCGGATTGGTACATTAGGCACAAAATTACACGACGTGCTTGTGATGATATCTTAAATATATTAAAAGCTGAAGGAATGAACGTTCCAAAAAGTACCAAAAGCTTATTAGATATAAAATATGAGAAAATTAATACAATTGAAATAGTTCCCGGCCATTACTTTCATTTCGGCATTGGAAAAGCAATTGGAATGTTAAATTTAAAAATCGAAGACCAAAATATTGATACTCTGTGTTTCAATGTAGGCATAGATGGTTTACCATTATTTAAGAGTTCCAGCACAACCCTGTGGCCAATATTGGGGGCAATCCAAAATGCAAAAAATATTTGTCCGTTTTTAATAGGTGCTTATATTGGGATTAAAAAGCCCGGGAGCATTACTACATATTTAAAACCATTTGCTGACGAATTAAAACTATTATATAAAGATGGAATTGAAATTAATAGTAGGAAATTTAAAGTAAAAGCTGGTTTATTTATTTGCGATGCACCAGCAAAAGCATTTGTGACTGGTGTGCTCGGGCATACATCTGCTAACGGATGCTCAAAATGTATCCAAAAAGCTAGACGAATAAATAAAAGACTTACATATAGCTCTAATATAGGAACCTTAAGAACTGATATCGACTTTCTAAACCGATCAGATAAGGGGCATCATACTGAATATTTTCAACTAAATAAGCATATTTTAGAAGATGCTCATATAAACATGATAACGCAATTCCCATTAGATGTGATGCATTTAGTAGATCTCGGCGTGACTAAAAAAATATTAACTTCCATTTTAAAAGGTCAGCACAGAGGAACAAAATTAGGAGTTATAGAAAAAGAAAAAATAAATGACTTATTAATAAGCTTGCGAAATTATATTCCAGCAGAATTCAGTAGATTGCCAAGAACTCTGGATGAGATTGCAAGGTGGAAAGCAACGGAATTTCGACAATTTATAATGTATACCGGTATAATTATATTAAAAGATATAATTGATGAAAATTTATATGTTCATTTTCTTCTTTTGCACTCTGCATACAGATTGTTGTGCTGTCCAAAAAATTGCCGTAATAATGTACCTTGCGCACAGGCTATGCTGGAAACGTTTGTACACAATTTCCCTCTTTTATATGGTGAAAATACAGTGAGTTATAACGTGCATAACCTCTTACATTTAGGAGCATATGTTGAAATGTATGGAAATGCAGACAGCTTTTCGGCATATAGGTTTGAAAACTATTTGCAATTGATAAAAAAAGATATTCGTCAGCCAACAAACATATTGCAGCAGTTGCATAATAGAGCAATAGAACGAGGTACATTGCAAATAAATCCATCTAAAAGCGGTAAAATAGGGCGTAGTTCCAAAAAATTTAATATCACATCCTCTATTATATATAAAAATTTTTATTGCGACATGTTTCATCTTAGTGATACATCGCCAAATAATTATTGCTATATCAAACCATTAATACCAGTAAAAATCACAGGTTTCTTTTTAAATTCCAATGGTGCTGAATGTATAATAGGTTATCGGTTCCTATCAATTTCGAATTTCTTTGAAGAACCATGTGAATCACAACAATCTTTAGGAATATCTACTGTAAGCGACCTGAGAGGTATATCAAGCTAGCTGGCCAAAGTGTCGTGCCACACACGTGTCTAGGTCTATAATTTGTCGCTAATTTGTCGCTAATTTGTTACGTCAAAAAAATTTTTGTCGCTCATCTCATTGTTTAGAAAATGATGAAAACGCTAGCTTGATATCAAGCTAGCTAGCCACACACTGTATCTTTCCAACTAAGCAAGATAACAAAAAAGCATTGGTGCAGTATTTTGTCGCTAATTTGTCGCTGAAAGGATCTCGTAATGCCGATTTTGTCGCCGGTTTTTTAAGCAGCCAGAAGACGATTATTACCGATCGGCCTATCAAGGTGGCTGGCCAACGTGCGTTTCTTCCATTCAAAAGGAGATAACAAAAAGGCATTGGTGCAGTAATTTGTCGCTAATTTGTCGCTGAAAGGATCACGTAATACCGATTTTGTCGCCGGTTTTTTAGGGAGCCAGAAGGCGATTATTACCGATCGGCCTATCAAGGTGGCTGGCCAACGTGCGTTTCTTCCATTCAAAAGGAGATAACAAAAAGGCATTGGTGCAGTAATTTGTCGCTGAAAGGATCACGTAATACCGATTTTGTCGCCGGTTTTTGAGGGAGCCAGAAGGCGATTATTACCGATCGGCCTATCAAGGTGGCTGGCCAACGTGCGTTTCTTCCATTCAAAAGGAGATAACAAAAAGGCATTGGTGCAGTAATTTGTCGCTAATTTGTCGCTGAAAGGATCACGTAATACCGATTATGTCGCCGGTTTTTTAAGTAGCCAGAAGGCGATTATTACCGATCGGCCTATCAAGGTGGCTGGTCAACGTGCGTTTCTTCCATTCAAAAGGAGATCACAAAAAGGCACTGGTGCAGTAATTTGTGGCTAATTTGTCGCTGAAAGGATCACGTAATACCGATTTTGTCGCCGGTTTTTTAAGCAGCCAGAAGACGATTATTACCGATCGGCCTATCAAGGTGGCTGGCCAACGTGCGTTTCTTCCATTCAAAAGGAGATAACAAAAAGGCATTGGTGCAGTAATTTGTCGCTAATTTGTCGCTGAAAGGATCATGTAATACCGATTTTGTCGCCGGTTTTTTAGGGAGCCAGAAGGCGATTATTACCGATCTTCCTAAGTCAACAAAAAACCCAAACTTACGCTTAGCTGATGAATCGGCCTTGAAATTTATTTCCCTCCATAGCGCCAGGATAAAAAACCCCCTCACCTATCGACATCGTGAACAGATATTGGCTATGAATTTTCCTATGCTCATAATAAACCCAACCTGCGCATATCTAAACGGTGGGAGTTGGAATGCTTGCCCTCCGTAGCCTCTACCTCTTTGCCTATACCGTCCCCGTTACACATTCCTCGGTTTCCTGTCTTAACTCATTCCTCGGATTCTAGTATTAACAAATTCCTAAAAATTCACTCTCATAATATTTTCAAAACGTGCCTAAAGAAGTATAACTTTAATAAAGAAGTATAACTTCAAAAATTTGATTAAGCTTTGTTAATTACATATATAGGCGTAGTACATGAAAAAAATAATAAAGCAGGTATTATAAAAAATATTAATTAGGTAAATCAAAAATGGACGTAGTATTTAAAAATTAAGATTATGAAAAAATATGTACGAAGAAGCTTTGTGCTTTTAGTATTAATTTAGTGGGACTATCCGAATACACAGAAGCTAAGTACCTTGTACGAACCCAGTGGGAAAAATTGGGAGCGCTGTTCAGAGGAGCTTACTTTGAGCGCTGTTAAATATGCTCCCGAGCGAGCATTAGCGGAGCTTTCATAAATTTTATAGAACGAAGAAAATGAGCGATTATCTTGATGACCAATAAAGGGTGGCATTGGCATACTCAATGGACCGGCTCTCGTTCGATACGAAAGACAAGCAACTTTAAAAGTGGTTAGAATTTAGTTGGGGGCCTGCTTTGGTAAAATCACACTCGCGCTTGGAAAGTAAAAGGCAATTACAAAAGATAAACTAGTTGAGATGTGGCTTTTGACCCTTTCGGTCCACAAGATTAACTTCCCAGTATTCGTTCAAACAAAAAAACGACTCGAACGATTTTTATGAAAATCTTTTCAGATCATACTTCCTTTAACACGATTTGAACGGCACCTTAACGAAATCGAAATCTGTTTTGGTTCGCGCGAAATCGTGCCGGTACAAAAATCGCTTACGTCGTTCAAACAAAAAAACGGTTCGACCGATTTTTATGAAAATCTTTTCAGATCATATCTCCTTTAACATGCTTCGAACGCACCTTAACGAAGTCGAAATCTTTTTTGGTTCTCGCGAAATCGTGCCGGTACAAAAATCACTTACGTCGTTCAAACAAAAAAACGGTTCGACCGATTTTTATGAAAATCTTTTCAGATCATATGTCCTTTAACATGCTTCGAACGGCACCTTAACGAAGTCGAAATCTTTTTTGGTTCTCGCGAAATCGTGCCGGTACAAAAATCACTTAAGTCGTTCAAACAAAAAAACGGCTCGACCGATTTTTATGAAAATCTTTTCAATTCATATGACCTTTAATACGCTTCGAACAGCACCTTAACGAAGTCGATATCTTTTTTGGTTCTCGCGAAATCGTGCCGGTACAAAAATCACTTAAGTCGTTCAAACAAAAAAACGGCTCGACCAATTTTTATGAAAATCTTTTCAGATCATACTTCCTTGAACACGCTTGGAACGGCACCTGAACGAAGTCGATATCTTTTTCGGTTCGCGCGAAATCGTGCAGGAAAAAATGACAACATACGTACGCACACACACACACACACACACATATTTCTTCTCAAATTTTTGCTTAAAATGCAATTGGGACCTTGAAACGTGTAAATACATTGAAAATTTCGAATCCGATTTTCGGACCGATTACAATAACTTCCTACTGGGAAGTTAACAAAATAAAAGCTTTTTGATACCCGGATCACATATCCACAGGCGTCCATGAAAATTCTTTATTAAAAAGCTTTTTTATAATGCTCCTATAACGCTTTTGAAGGAGCATAAAAACGTATGCTCCCTTGCAATGACATGCAATGTTAAAAAGTATATGGAACTGGAGCGTAACGGGAGCGCTGTAAGCTTTTTAAGGAGTGCTCAAACAGCGCTATTGGAGCCCTCCATTTCCCGCTGGGAACAAACAGACTCCGTCTACACACAGGAATTCTTGAGATGTAGATTATTCAATTTATTTCAACTTATTTCAAATACATATATAAAAAAATTGTATTTTCCTAAAAGTTATGATATCCTCATAAAAATTACCTTTTAACAAAAATAATAGGACAGGTAAATTTGATGTATAAAAATTCGAAATTTTTACTAATCTTTAAAGCCTTTTGAAAGTAGCAATGAATTGTATTTTTGAAAATAAAGTTTCAGCCTTAAAAAGTAACGAAATCAAAACTGATAAAGGTCAAGTTTTCTTTTCATTTCGGCGCATTATTTGTATTCGACTCTCACTAATGCTGTAAATAACTTATGCTGCGAATCGACATTTCGAAATTTAAAATGTATCCAAAAGATACAATAATTGTATCCAAAATGGAAACACTGCTCAACTTAAGTTGGTGGGTAGAGTTACTGCCGCAAAAGAAGTAAAGAAAGAAAGAACCCACCACTGCGTATATACAATTCACCTCGCCTCGTTTAAGTTTTATTGTTGAATTTTACTGCCCCAAACGAAGTAAGAAAAAAGAAACCGAAGATTTTTTATTTTACCAAATGACTTTCTTATGTTAGGAAATCCATTACTAAAAAGCTTAAGATATTTTTCTCGGTACTTACTAGCGAAGTGGTATAACGAACGAACGGGTGAGTATATTTTTTACGCTTTATCTGCCAGCAATATTCAATTGATTCATTTAAGTACTTAAGATTTTCTGTATGTATTTAATTTACTCTATTATGATTTTTGTTTTCACATCTGAAAGTAATTTTAGTTTAATTAGTGTTGAGCAGTGATTTAGTATAGTATTATAAAAATAATACAAGACAATCAAGTAAATATAAGCGCACACGCTTGAGATTCAGGCCAGGAGCTTGGGAGTATTATTTCAATAAAAAAATTTGGGATTACCAAAAAATTTCATGTGGCTTTAATTACAAAAACCATAATCTTACTATTGATGGAGCATCCGGTAATTTTAATGGTAAGTAAACATATTTTTCCATACGCTGAAAACGTTACATAATTCTATTATATTTTTGTACTGATGTTAGTTATTAACTAAATTAGTTTGAAAAAAAGTAAGAAAATCAACCAAGAATTTTTAGCTTTGAATCATTCAAATCAATGTACGGGCTCTTACTATATTATAAAGCTCAATTTTTTATTTTTTATTTGTTTGTGTGCTTAAGGCCGAAAAGAACTTGAGGTCCTAGGAGCCAAAGTTCTGCCTTCTACCTGTGGCATAAATTCTAAATAGTATATTTAGACCCTCACTTTGCATCTAAAATAGAGAAAATATATTTTTTCATATTTTCGTACATAACACGCCCTCAAATTTTACCTGAAAAAAATGACAATATAAATCAGGTTTTTCAGATTTCAATTGGCATACTTTCACAAATTTTTTTTTTTAAAATAATACATAAATATAGTTGGTTAACAAATGTTTTAATCTAATTTCATAATCAATTCCATTATTGAGTTAACTGTTCCAAGAAATACCACTTTTTGTACCTCAATCGAATACATTGGGAATGTTAAGAATTATTCGTATGTTACTTTTAGCTACATGTCGTTGTGGGTCAACACTAAAATGTGCATTGTCAAAAACAGAAGATGGTGAAGCTATGTTGGCTTCTTTCACAGTGACTCTTGGTTCGGGAAAAGCATGCGGCCCTAGTTATTTACGAGGTACAGCTAGAACAGAAGTTTGCAATGATGTAGCGAAAGAAGGAAGTGTTGATCAATATCGAGCAAACGTTGCAAGAAAGGTTTTGAGACCTGGTGATTCAAAACCTCCTTATTTGTCGAGTAGTCATGTTTTACACGCTGTCCATGAAGAGAGGAAAAAAAATTTTTTACATCAAAATCCAATTATAGCATTAGATATAATGAAGTGCACTACACATGTACATAGTATACATGACATAGGTTTCAATCCTTTTTTTGTACATTTTTGGACTAAGGAGCAGCTTGACGCCTATAAGCATATACATAAGCACGAAAAAGTGACCATATGCATTGATGCGACCGGACTAAAATTGCAAACAATAAAAAGGCCATATAGTAACGTTGAGAAGTCATTGTTCTTATATATATATTATGGTGAGTATAATACATTGACTAAAATCATTTATTCAAATTTCTAAAAAAAGGGAAAATATTTAATCGGGCATAAACTTGAAAATTTGTTTCTTTTAATGGTTATTCATTGTAAAAAAACATTTTAGAAAAATATTTTTAGAACTTCTTAGCACATAGGCGAACATCACTAACTTAGTCTACACATATATACTCATGCATGCGCGCGCGAACACACACACTTTTAATATTACACAAGCCCCTACAAATTTTAAGAAAAAAATATGTTTTCTACCTCGGGCGTTTTTCGTGACTTTTGGACGTTTGTTGCACCTTCAGTGCGACAAATAGCGTACGCCACATAAACGCCATCCAACCGGGCCTATCCAACAGTTCCTTGGGCCCAGGCATAGCCCCGGCAGCGGTGGCGCTCATGTGAAGAAAACTACTATTTTGGATCACCTGTTTCTTTACTCCATTTTTGAATTAACTGCCTTTTAACCTTGGTTTTGAATTAGCTGCATGCATAAATATTTGTTTGTTAATTTCTTTATCCACAACAATGTTTTTTTTCAACAAGCGTCAGGACGTCAACATGCCAATTTACAGTGGCTCAACGGATTGGTGAGCGGCAAACCGCAAGAGACATTAGTCAATTTTGACAGGACTTTCATACACCAGGTGCTCCAGCACCACACGAAATTATCACCGATGGATCTCCAGCTCTACAAAACGCTGCAGTCATTGTGTATTCGAAGTATTCGAATATTGATGAGTACGCAGGCCATTTTGAAGATGATATAATTGAAACGCGCATTAGACAAGATGTTGCGAAGTGAGTTAAAATTTCGCACTTCTTCGATAAAGAATATTTTTACTTAAATAAAGAAAAAATATGTGTCCAATATTATTTGACAATCTACTTGACAGATCATAGAATTCAAATTTCGGCACCAACCAATATCCAAAAAATTAATCTTTAATTACGATTAATTGCATTATCATTATTACAACTCTACTTCTTTAAAATATAACTTTAAATAAAATGGTCTCTGAAAGACAGAATTAATTTTGTGGTTTTAGATTAAATGTTAATTATAATGTATAAAAATTCAGTGATCCGAAACACCTACATCAAAGCCTCTTGTACACTGGACTTTGTAATCTGATAAGTAATTTTTAAAAAATTAAACTAATTAAATTACTACGAATTCGTTTGAAATTTATTTTTTTTATTTTAAAATATGTATATTCTTTTAATTAACAATCAAACTATGGTAAAAATCTGCATTATCTCACATTGCGTAACTTTTTCTACAACAGTGTAAACCTTTAAAACTATTACTGATTTATTTTCTTATATTATTCACTAAATAAATATTTCAGAAGAAATGTTGGGATGAAAATTTTTTCAAGCTTGTAGTTGATATGATTGAAAAAGGCCTACGATCGCATTCATACGCTTTGAGAGCATCGGCATTATCTGATTTTGAACCCATTGTTGAATCAAAAATTGTTCAAGGAACATTTGTTATGGATACGACGATATACGTCGGATGGTTAGCAAGAAAAATTTTTGATAATCACCCAAGTTTAGAAGAAACTTTAACATGCAGCCAATGCAAACATCAGAGTCTAAAAACTTTAACAAGTACTTTAATAGAAGATGCTAAGTTATTAGAATATACGGCTGATAACTTTATACTACAAGCATGTTGTTTTGACAATAGCTACTGCGAAGAATGTGAAACTCTATGTAGTGTTGAGCATAAAATAACAGGCATTGGTGAGTAAATCTAATTTTTTTTACAGTATTACAAGTTATTTTCGATACAAGCAAGTAAAAGTTGTGCATGAGTATATTTACATTTGTACAAATCACATGCCAGTGTATCAACTATAATTTTGTAGTTTAAAAGCGCGATAATTTCTTCTAATTTAGTAACAATAATGTAGTTTTGCCAACCCTCCCTCTCCCACGTGGATATCAAGCTAGCATATCTACTTCCAATCGCCATAAAAAAAATACGGGGAAACTGGTAACTAGTTTGTATTAAATTGTAAGTAAATTATTCTTGATTTTATATGTTCTCAATATCACCAAATAAACATAGATGGTCTGGCTCTATATCAATCATCTCCTTCTTCACTCATTAGTAACAGACTAAAATAAACTTCTCATACTTTTGTAGGATAGCAAAATTTTTTAATAATGTTATTCAGGTTTACATATCAAAATTAAATTATACTTATTATGAATTTTGTTGTAGGTGACGTTGTTATATTTGATGTATATAACAAGCATGATAAAAACAACAAAATTGCCTTGAAGAAGTTCACTAAAACAGTATCAAATCCACTTGAGGCGCATAAAAAGTTACATCTCCTAGGAATTATCGGGTATAATGGTCCTACAATGACAAGTACTGAATTTATTGGTCATTACGTAGCTTATATTTACCGTCGCGGAAATACAGGATGGATGCTATGTGATGACCTGAAAACAAAATCAGCTTTCGTGAAAGAAACTGAAAAAATTGTCCCTAGATTAATTGTATATATTAATCAAGAAGAATCAATAGAACATGATGGTTAATTTTTTTTAATCAATAGAGTTAGAGGGTTTCGAAGCTCATTTTTTTCCTCGTTCCGAAACGTATTTTACACGTGAATGAAATGAAATCTTTATTTTTCAATACTGCGTCCATTTTTATTTACCTAATTAATATTTTATAATATCTGCTTTATTATTTTTTTCATGTACTACGCCTATATAATTGAAGACATTATTCCAAAAACCGCACTTGTCAGTTTTTCACGAAAATGAGATTTTGATGGCAACCGATAGCTGGCAAAGTCCTCGACGTTTCCTATTAATCAGATTTAAAAAAAACAAGTCAAGTATATTCATAATTCCAAAAAAAAACTTTGATGATTACAAAAACAGCACTTGTCCGATTCTATTTCCACAAAAAAAAAACACTTGTCAACGAGAACACATGATATGTGAGAAAATAAATAGTATTATGCATAATAACTTTGGATAATTATATTAAAGCATATGTTGAAGTATCGCATACATAATAATGGTAAATTACATTGTAATACTTTAGATGTTATACAGTTTTTAAGCTACCCTGAAAAATCTGTTTTTTTGACATGTGCTGTTTTTGTAAAAACGTCTTCAATTATCATAACTGTATCAAATTTTTTTTATTTATGTAATGAGTTAATAAAAATATTGACGTCTACAGCAAAATTATTTTTATCTCTAAAATTTAATCCAAATGAGTCAAAGTTATCTCAGGATACAGTCGCGTCGGAACTTAATTTTTCAAAGGGGGCCCAACCAGATCAATCTTTTTATCTTGTATAAGCGTAGGGCTATCAAAGTATTGATGTATTTTCTTTCAACTATAGAACTTTGGTTGGTATTTAAGACTTTTTACATTTGAAATCATAGTGATTTATTAAGCATTAATAAGAAATCATACATTTAAAAAATTATAATAACTCTTTCTATTTTGTATACTCTATACAAATCCGAATACGTTTTGCCATTCAGTATTCCGAAAAACAAACTCCTATCTAAATCTAAAAATAAATCTAAAAGTTATATTGTGAAAGTTAAATTAAAATGATTGCCATATTGAAATTTTATAATTATTTACTTCATAAACTGTATCTACTTTTTCTGTTTTCATGTAATGATCATCAGATTTAAAGTAAGCATCACTCATAAATTAATAAAATATACAAGATTCATCTTAAAATGAAAAACATGATTTCGCTTTAAAAAATTTGAATAATTTTAATTGTTTTATTAACACTTGCTAAAATATATTTTTAACAATACATTATTTTTTTCAAGATTTTTATTGAAATTATTTTTTTAAAGCTAATCATTTGTTTTCAAAATAGAATAAGATCGTTGCAAACAAAATAATGTAGTTTTCAGTTAAATCAATAGACAGTTTGAATTCAATTTAATTACGGATTTGATTAATATATATCGTTATGTATGTAAAAAAATAGATAACGCTGTATAAAAAAGAAACAAGGTAATTTTTCTTAGTTCATAGCATTAAGTTTGTAAATAATCCTTAACAATACAAAATAATCAAAATGTGTAAAAAAAAGCTTGAATTTCATTAAATCATATGTCTGTCATATTTCAAAATTTTGATTCGTATTACTCTTTGAATAAAATTATTTTTCAGTAGTAAAGGCAGGGGGTACTTAAAATTTTCAGCATGCTCGTTTTGTTGCATGTATAATCAACAGTTGGGCATGAATTCTCAAGTTAAGAATATTTGTTCAAGTTTTATGTTCGGTCAAGCCTAAATGCTGAAAAAAGGAGCATGCAAGTTGATCATTGCTAAACTGAGCATATTTTGAGTAACGGAAGCGCGCCAATAATCATATAGTGACTATTCGGCGCTGATTCGATGAGCAAACTTTGGTGGGAGGCGATGAAGTAATATCTTTTGGCTTTGATCACGAGCTGTAACATTACACTCGCTGATTAACTTAACGCTATCTGATTAGAGAGGTGGTGGTATACAATCTCTTATAATGGTAGTCAAATATTTTCAATTTGCGCAGATTTCAAAATGGTAACTTTTCATTTTCCGTCAAATTGCGCAAATAATATGAAATTAATAAATTTAATCCTTGAAATTGCCGGTCGTAGAGGGAGTGCTCGCCCCTCCCCCTCAGTTAATGATGGGGTGGGGCATTGGCCCCCGGCCCACCGTTACGACGCCTCTATCAGGATATGACTGATTACATACATACAAGCTTTCAAAATATAAATATTATGAAAAAATATATATGAGGAATCCTGAAATGTGACAGATCATCAATAAACAAACATCCACACACACCCAGACACAAATCTTTTTATTTTTATCCAAAACCCATTTCTTTTTATAAAATTTTACGATCTTTAAGAATTTTTGACAAAAAATAACTTGAAACAACGGTTGTGTGATACAACCCCCTTAACTTGACATAACTGGCGATGAAAACATATCCTTAAAAAATTCTTCATATCCTTAAAAAAAATTCAGTAAACAGAAAATATTAAATCTCGTATAGGAAAAATATATAGTTCAGCAAACAAACAAGCACGGCTACGCTTTCTGGCCATCTAGATTAATACCGAATTAGGGAAATCAGCTTCATTTACCTTCCCACCGCTACTAACAAAATGGAAGTTACGCTATTCTTCCAGCAACAAACTAGCGACAAATTATGGCGCAAACCCTCTTTGGTTATCTCCTTTTGAATGGGAGAAACTCACGTTGGCTAGCCACCTTGATAGGCCGCTCGGTAATAATCGCCTTCTGGCTCCCTAAAAAACCGGCGACAAAATCGGTATTACGTGATCCTTTCAGCGACAAATTAGCGACAAATTACTACACCAATGCCTTTTTGTTATCTCATTTTGAATGGAAGAAACGCACGTTGGCCATCCACCTTGATAGGCCGATCGGTAATAATCGCCTTCTGGCTCCCTAAAAAACCGGCGACAAAATCGGTATTACATAATCCTTTCAGCGACAAATTAGCGACAAATTACTGCACCAATGCCTTTTTGTTATCTCCTTTTGAATGGAAGAAACGCACGTTGGCCAGCCACCTTGATAGGCCGCTCGGTAATAATCGCCTTCTGGCTCCCTAAAAAACCGGCGACAAAATCGGTATTACGTGATCCTTTCAGCGACAAATTAGCGACAAATTACTACACCAATGCCTTTTTGTTATCTCCTTTTGAATGGAAGAAACGCACGTTGGCCATCCACCTTGATAGGCCGATCGGTAATAATCGCCTTCTGGCTCCCTAAAAAACCGGCGACAAAATCGGTATTACATAATCCTTTCAGCGACAAATTAGCGACAAATTACTGCACCAATGCCTTTTTGTTATCTCCTTTTGAATGGAAGAAACGCACGTTGGCCAGCCACCTTGATAGGCCGATCGGTAATAATCGCCTTCTGGCTCCCTAAAAAACCGGCGACAAAATCGGTATTAAGTGATCCTTTCAGCGACAAATTAGCGACAAATTACTGCACCAATGCCTTTTTGTTATCTCCTTTTGAATGGAAGAAACGCACGTTGGCCAGCCACCTTGATAGGCCGATCGGTAATAATCGCCTTCTGGCTCCTTAAAAAACCGGCGACAAAATCGGTATTACGTGATCCTTTCAGCGACAAATTAGCGACAAATTACTGCACCAATGCCTTTTTGTTATCTCCTTTTGAATGGAAGAAACGCACGTTGGCCAGCCACCTTGATAGGCCGATCGGTAATAATCGCCTTCTGGCTCCTTAAAAAACCGGCGACAAAATTGGTATTACGTGATCCTTTCAGCGACAAATTAGCGACAAATTACTGCACCAATGCCTTTTTGTTATCTCCTTTTTAATGGAAGAAACGCACGTTGGCCAGCCACCTTGATAGGCCGATCGGTAATAATCGCCTTCTGGCTCCCTAAAAAACCGGCGACAAAATCGGTATTACGTGATCCTTTCAGCGACAAATTAGCGACAAATTACTGCACGAATGCCTTTTTGTTATCTCCTTTTGAATGGAAGAAACGCACGTTGGCCAGCCACCTTGATAGGCCGATCGGTAATAATCGCCTTCTGGCTCCTTAAAAAACCGGCGACAAAATTGGTATTACGTGATCCTTTCAGCGACAAATTAGCGACAAATTACTGCACCAATGCCTTTTTGTTATCTCCTTTTGAATGGAATAAACGCACGTTGGCCAGCCACCTTGATAGGCCGATCGGTAATAATAGCCTTCTGGCTCCTTAAAAAACCGGCGACAAAATCGGTATTACGTGATCCTTTCAGCGACAAATTAGCGACAAATTACTGCACCAATGCCTTTTTGTTATCTCCTTTTGAATGGAAGAAACGCACGTTGGCCAGCCACCTTGATAGGCCGATCGGTAATAATAGCCTTCTGGCTCCTTAAAAAACCGGCGACAAAATCGGTATTACGTGATCCTTTCAGCGACAAATTAGCGACAAATTACTGCACCAATGCCTTTTTGTTATCTCCTTTTGAATGGAAGAAACGCACGTTGGCCAGCCACCTTGATAGGCCGATCGGTAATAATCGCCTTCTGGCTCCCTAAAAAACCGGTGACAAAATCGGTATTACGTGATCCTTTCAGCGACAAATTAGCGACAAATTACTGCACCAATGCCTTTTTGTTATCTCCTTTTGAATGGAAGAAACGCACGTTGGCCAGCCACCTTGATAGGCCGATCGGTAATAATCGCCTTCTGGCTCCCTAAAAAACCGGCGACAAAATCGGTATTACGTGATCCTTTCAGCGACAAATTAGCGACAAATTACTGCACCAATGCCTTTTTGTTATCTCCTTTTGAATGGAAGAAACGCACGTTGGCCAGCCACCTTGATAGGCCGATCGGTAATAATCGTCTTCTGGCTGCTTAAAAAACCGGCGACAAAATCGGCATTACGAGATCCTTTCAGCGACAAATTAGCGACAAAATACTGCACCAATGCTTTTTTGTTATCTTGCTTAGTTGGAAAGATACAGTGTGTGGCTAGCTAGCTTGATATCAAGCTAGCGTTTTCATCATTTTCTAAACAATGAGATGAGCGACAAAATTTTTTTTGACGTAACAAATTAGCGACAAATTAGCGACAAATTATAGACCTAGACACGTGTGTGGCACGACACTTTGGCCAGCTAGCTTTATATACCTCGACCTGAGCGTAAATGCAGAAATTTTCGAAATATCTGATATAATGTGTAAAAATATGTGTTTACCGTATGGTAACAATTTGATATTGATTCCAATATTACATCAATGCACCAATTAGAACTACACCTTACAATTAATAGTAATAGCAATAATTGATTACCCCTTATACTGTAATTGCAGCCTATAGAGCACTATGAGCGAACACAAAGTAATTTTCGAGGGAACCGGTTCCCAAGCAACTCCTGTCTTTCGACAACATGCATTTATTTCTTCTGCTGGTCATTCCAGTGATCCAAATATTTCGATTCTAGTTGACATCGAGGAAAATAAAGAAAATTTGACTAAAGGTATATGACTTACATCAAAATAGCAATATATCCTGGAACTAACTATAATCATTTTCTATTTTTGTTAGACACGCATTCAACCACCACGTTAGAAATGCACAAAATCAAGGCAAATTTACAAAATTACGTTGTAAAACGCATTAATGAAATAGGTAAATAGCAACCCCTTTTACAAATGATTTTGATAATAATATTGCGATTTCAGATGAAAAGATTGGAGCTACCAGCAACAAATTAGATGCAGTGGCAAAATCGGTAGCATCTTTAACAGTTGCTATCGCCGAACAAACACGGATGATTGAAAGGACGTATGCGAAATTCTCTTCCAACACATCAAATAATATTACAAATTTTCCAATAACAACTATCGAAGAACTAAATGCTATAGACCAAAAAATAGAGAACATCCCTGCACAGGAAGTGGTACTTTAATCCTTAAAGTTTTATTCCAGATTTTCTTTATTTACTTTAATTTTAAGGTTCTCTATTTGAGGCAAGTAATTGGAAGCGGTACAATTGTCCAATCATTTAAATTTATTTTGGGCGACGAAGTTGTTTTAAAAGTAAATTGGGATGGGATTAAAAACAAAATTGGATTAAAAAAATTCAAAGTATTTAAAGAATACTTGTTCGGTATTACTAGTAATATAACATTAACTCTATTTAATAAAGGCTATTTATTTCAGATGCTGTTAAATCTAATGAATATGGGTTCACGAACTACGTTCAAGATATGAAGAAAGTAATTAGGCTGGCAAAGGGCCGCATATATAAAAATGCCTGTTTAAAAAATAAATTAACCTAAATATTTAAATGTTTTTACAGTATTAATTATAATTTGAAGTTTATAGTTTAAGTATGTTATTTTTTATCCTTTCATTAATATTTTTAATCCTTTCATATATATTATTAATTATCAAATAAAAATCCTTATTTCCCATCGCTATTGGTTTATATCACTTTACTAGTAAGCAGAGGTAAGCAGAGTCAGTGCATATTTTTGCCTTACCAGTAATCCAGAGGTAAGCACAGGCAGTGCATATTTTTGCCTTACCAGTAATGCCGAGGTAAGCAGAGTCAGCGCATATTTTTGCCTTACCAGTAATGCAGAGGTAAGCACAGTCAGTGCATATTTTTGCCTTACCAGTAATGCAGTGGTAAGCACAGGCAGTGCATATTTTTGCTTTACCAGTAATGCAGTGGTAAGCACAGGCAGTGCATATTTTAGCCTTACCAGTAATGCAGTGGTAAGCACAGGCAGTGCATATTTTTGCCTTACCAGTAATGCAGAGGTAAGATAAATAGCTAGCTTATATACCTTACCTCCCTAGGACATCAATGTAAAAAAAGAAACGAAGTGGGTATCCTAAGGTAATGCTTCCACGGATTACCACGATTGCTTACAGAACGCATGTTGATGCCTTATTTTTCCCGCTGGGTTGTTAGTTAAGTGAATAGCGGTATTATAAGAGAACATTGCTGTAGGTACCCAATGGTCCCAATTATTTTGGTTCTGATTTATGTAATGTTTAAGATAGTCCTTAAGAGTCGAATGACTTCGTTCTAGAGCTCCATTACTTTGCGGGTCGTAGGCTGTTGTTTTAGGCCGTTTCATATTAAAAAGTTTAGCGAAATCTTTCAAAACTTTCAGATAGGAAGTCTGACCCTTGGTCCGTTAGGATTGCCTTGGGAATACCGAAATGGCTTATGAATTTAAACAATGTTTCTGCAATTACTTCAGAATTATGTTGCGGCACTGGACATGCTTGAGAAAATTTTGTAAGATCGTCCTGCATAGTTACAATGTATTTATTTCCTTGTTCAGTTACGGGAAATGGTCCCACAATATGTAAAGCTAATTTTTCAAACGGTTGAGACGATGTTGAAGTAATTTCCGTTGGAGCTTTGCGTAACCTTCTTTCCGTTTTATTATTATTGCATGATTCACATGATTTGATGTAATTTTTTATATCTCGCTTCATACCAACCCATTTGTAGAGGAGCTTTATGCGATTCAGCGTTCTATGAAAACCGGAGTGACCCGAATGAGGACTGTCGTGATTTCCACGTAATATTGTCGGTATATCTTCGCGGCTCGGTATAAGAATTTTCTCCGTGTGTATTTTTAGCTTAATTTTTGTATTTCTGAAAACGAATTGAATTATATCCTTTAGTTTAGATTCTAAACTTTAGAATACTTGAATTGATTAAATGAATCTTCGAAATTTGGTAATGAGATACTCGTAATTCCGTCTTTGGTTAGGGTATTTTTTAGGTTTTGGATTGTATAGAAGAAATCTTTGTAGGATGCCTTTTCCAAGTAATTATATTTTATGAAACAATGATATATTTTCTGTTTGCTATCTATGTTTTCAGATTTGTGATTTGAGTAGAGCTCATGAGAAATATTTTTTAAGTGCTCATGGTTTTGAGAAACTGATAGCAGTTCGTAGGAATATTTATTTTGATCATCTAGATTGAGGCTTGTAATATAAGCAAAGTTGTCCTTAGACGTTACTAACGGGCTATCATCTTCCTGGAAATTATAAATAGTTGGCTGCAAGGAATTATAGAAAATTTTACGTAATCTTCATATGTGTCGTTATTTGTTACACTGAGAATATTGACGGTCGGTATACGAGAAAGGCAGTCCGCGTTAGAATTCATCCTTCCTTTTTTATATATTATCTCATATTCGAATTCTTCGAGCTTGAGCCTCCATCGCACTAGGCGGGAGCTTGGTTCCTTGCAACTGAAGAGCCAGATAAGGGGGCGGTGATCAGTTATGATTTTAAATTTCCTACCATATAAATATGGTCGGAAATGATTAACTGACCATATTATTGTCAGTAACTCTCTTTCGATTGTGCTACAATTGCCTTCTGCGCGGTTAAGCGTTCGGGAGGCGTAAGCAATTGGCAAATCGTTCCCTATCGGTCCTTGAGATAAAATGCTACCGATTGCATGACTAGATGCGTCCGTAGTAACAATAAATTCCTTAGAGAAATCCGGGTACTGCAGTATCGGTTGATTCGTAAGGCTATCTTTAAGCGAGATAAATGCATTTTCTTGTTCCTGGTTCCAGACGAATTTAGTATCCTTCTTTAGGAGAGAAGTGAGTGGTTTTGCAAGTTTACTGAAATTTTGAATAAAGCGTCTATAATAGCCAACAAGGCTAAGGATCGATTTAATTTCCTTCGGATTTTGGGGCCTTGGAAAGTCTTTTATAACGCGAATCTTATCAGGGTTGGGTTTAATTCCATCTTGAGATATTATATGACCCAAATACGCTACCTCCTTCCGGAGAAACTCGCATTTGTCAGGCTGTAATTTAAGATTGTTCTCCTCAAGTCTCCGAAATACATGTTCTAATTTGTTTTCATGATCCTGAAGAGAACTTGCATAAATCACTATATCGTCCAGATAGACGAAACATTTTAACCCTTGGAGTCCACTGAGGACCGAGTTCATCAGTCTTTGAAAGGTTGCAGGGGCGTTCTTTAATCCAAAGGGCATTCTTTTAAATTTAAAATGACCTGTTGGTGTAGAGAACGCCGTTTTGCATTTATTCTCTTCTCGAACCTCGATTTGGTGGAACCCTGACGCGAGATCTAGTGTAGAAAAATAAGAACTGTGACCTAATTGATCCAGAATTTCTGTGACATTAGGCAATGGGTAAGAGTCCCCTATCGTAACGTTATTCAAATTTCGGTAATCTATTACCACGCGCCATTTGCGTTTACCTGACGCATCCTTCTTCTTTGGTACTACCCAAAGTGGTGAGGATCATGGCGAATTAGAAGGTCTTATGATATTTGATATTTGGGTGTATGATTTATGATATTTGGGTGTTCACTTCTTGTTTATGTATCTCGGGGTATCGATACGTTTTACTCATAATGGGAGGTGTAGGTGAAATATTTATTTCGTGTTTGACTGCAGTAGTCGTAGATAATAGCCGTGTTTTTTTAATGAACTATATAGTTCTTCCCCATACAAATCTGAAAACCCAGGTTTTATCGAGGTTTTTATCCAGGTCTTGGGACATTTCAAAATTTCCCTTTCTTTTCGGAATGTAGCATACTTACCGGCTGTCGGAAAAACGTCATTTAAAATAAAAACAACATAGAAGTGACGAGAGCAAATTTGAAGGCATGAGGAAACAAATAATTTATTTTTTAGAAACTTATTCATTATTTTCTAGAGGGGAATTCGTGTAACAGTTGTTTACTGACACGCAACTTCGGATTAATTTTAATATATTTAAAGCACTGAAGATGGCGCTTAGCGAAATTTCCCTTGTCGTTTTTTTAATGAACTGGATCGAAGACCTATATAGTTCATTAAAAAAACACGGCTTATGTGTCACCTTCTAGGTAAAATAATTCACTATACTTAAGACAGATTTGTAATAAACTTTCCTTTTCTTCTTCATTAAGGTGATCTGTTCGAATTTTTGTTCTTAAAATATTATTGCAATCTGGTAGCAATTCTTGCAGAAGGGTTTGAGAGTCTGTTGGGATTGGTAGTAAGGTAGTCGATGTATTTGTCACGAGAACCCTTTTATCTGTTGTGTTAAGAATGGTTGCGAGAGCCTTGGAATTTGAGTTAACCATCGTGAGGGCTCTGCTTAAAAAACACCATTTATAATTTCGATATCTGGAGTCATTCCCTCTTTGATCTCCGGGTTATTGACTAGAATTTCGATAAGAGTTTCACATCTTGCCGGAAGCACGATGCCTTGTTCATGATTACTTAAATAAAATGGTAAAGATTCTTGTTTGGTACCAAAACGGGGAATAGCAAGAGTGAAATCTGAATAGTCTAATTTTGATTTAAAATGAATAAGAAATTCATTACCGAGTATTCCATCGTGTGGAATATTGGAGTTTGTAGCAAGGATGTGAAATTTGTGCCTCAAACGAACTTTATTGAAAGTTAAGTTAAGGTTTGAGTAACCTATAGTCTGCATTGGTTTTTCTACGTTATCATTTATCCCCTTAATGTTGAGGATTCATTATGAAAAAACAATGTTTTAGGATTTAAGCCCTTTGTTCTTGCAATATTTACAAAATTTTACCGGCGATTCTGATGCGTGGAATACGTGTTTGTTAAAAGAAACTTGTCTATTTGGGGTTTCATTTCTCTTAAAACAATTTATACTTAAGTGTCCAGATTTGTTACAGATTCTGAAATATTTACTTCTAACTTGTTCTTTTAAAAGGAGTTGAATTTTTTCTTCCTCTAACGCAATATATATCGCTTCGTTTAATGTTGTGATATTTCGAGACCTCAACATTTGACTAATGTCTGGTTTAGTGTTTAATATGAATGTGTGAAAAGCTAAGTCATTTAATGCAGCTAACCGACCAGGTAATTCATTAGGCGCGTGTTCGCCTTGCTGGGTTACTGTTAAAACTCTTTTCAAAGCTGTTTCCAAACGATACTCAATTGTGAAATGGTTTCGAGATTCATTTGCTTGCAGCCTTGCAGCTCCATAAGCAAGTGACCAGGGTGTTTTTTATCGCCGTATGAATGTTTTAAAAAAATTTTTAAATCTTCCCATGAAGGAAGGACATGATTTGCACATGCGGACTCCGCTTTTCCAGTTAATTGTGATTTGGTATATGCTAATAAGATTGGTTTTTGAGTTTCATCAGCTAAATTGAAAGCGGAATCAACAGTATTTAAGTAAGGAACCAACTTATCCCTTTCACCGTCAAAGGGTTTTATAAATTTAAAGAGAACATTTAGATTGATGTGTTCTTGTGATTCGCAAGTCGATTCTGGGCCGTCGAAATCGTTTTCACTCATTTTAAATAAATTTTTCACGAATAAATAAAATTATTGAATCAGGTTGAAGCAACGATAAATATTTCGAAATGCCACAGGAATTTATTAATGCTGTTATGACACTTTTTTCAGACGAATCTTACATTTTTTAGCAAGTTTAGAAAGGGACGAAAATTCCTAAAGCGGCCTACAGACGATCAACCTAGGTTGTCAACCTGTTGTCAACAGAAAGCGTACACACGCTCCAACTTGTTGTCAACTAGTTTGCAAACATCATTTCATTTTCAGTTTTTGATTCCAAAGCACACGTGTTTAGAATTCCGAAATTTCCGTTTTTTGTAATTGAAAATGAGTGACGAACTATTAAAGTTTTTAATTATCTTTGAATGTATGGAAGATGACATTAATATGGCAAAAAAAAGAAGATTGTGGTGTAAAGATTGGTATCAAAAGCGCGAACAATTTTCACATACGAATTTAATGAATGAACTTCGCATTAGTGCACCTACTGATTTGAAGAATTTTTTAAGAATGGACAATGAAACTTATACGCCCCTATTAATGAAAGTGCAGCCATTAATTGAAAAGAAGGATACTATTATGCGAAATGCAATCTCCCCAAATGAGCGGCTATCAGTTACTCTTCGATTCTTAGCGAGTGGCCAAAGTTTTCAGGACTTAAAATTTTTAACAGCGATATCACCTCAAAGTTTAGGCGAAATAGTAATGGAAACGTGCTCAGCAATAGTGAACGTTTTAAAAGAAAATATAAGGGTAAAATAGAGAGTGACAAATGCCGTTAACAGGAAAAATCAATTTACTTCCATTTTCAGCTACCAAGAACAGAAGAAGAATGGAAACTAGTTTCGGAGGTATTCGCTAATCGATGGAATTTTCCAAACTGCGTCGGTGCCATTGACGGAAAACATGTGGAAATAAAGAAACCGCCTGGCTCAGCGTAATATTACTTTAATTACAAGAAAAAATTCAGCATTGTTTTATTGGCCATTGTCAATGGGCCAACGCACACGAGATCATAGTTATGGCACATAAAACCGGTTTTACTACACTCCTCGGAACGCAGACGGGGTAATAGCATCTTGTGTAGTAACTTGAATCTTTTCAGGAAATTTTAAATGTATTTGTGCATATGAAAATTACTTGTCTTAGAGCTGTCATTTCGTTGATAAATAGAAATAATAAATAAAAAGTCCTTAATATCATTTTTTCAATATGCTCACAAAAAAAACAACATTTTCAGACCACTTGAACAGGTTGATGAACAAAATGCGAATGATTAAACAATTTCAGTGGGAAAATGCTGCGCTCAGAAAGAAGAAGATTTGACATAAGAAGAAATATGATATGCATGTGTTAGTTTTCACGCTTTTGGTTTTGCGTGAAAATTGTTTCGTTAAGTTCTTTCCTTCCCTTCCCTCTCTCTTCTATAAAACCGGTTTTATGTGCCATAACTATGCGCCGTGTGCGTTGGCCCAATGGAAATCATGAATTCGTCATGGTTGAAGCTGGTGCAAACGGTCGTATATCAGACGGAGAGGTGTTTTTATAAAAAAAATTCACAAATAACTTACTGAAAATTCCCTCATCTGAACCGTTGCCAAATTCTCCAGAACATATGCCTTCTGTTTTTGTTGGAGATAACGCGTTTCCTCTTCTGAGGAACTTAATGAAGCCTTATAGCGGTGATAGCCTCTCGAATGAGGAAATCATCTTTAATTATAGATTATCAAGGGCAAGACGCATTGTGGAAAACGTTTTCGGCATACTTGCGTCCAGATTTCGAGTTCTTTTACCCTCAATCAATTTGGAAGCCCAGAAAGCATCGAAAATTGCTCTAACTGCTTGTTATTTGCACAATTACTTAAGGAAAAAGAATTCTACGGTATACCTAAGAGGGAGTATAGATGTTGAAAATACAAATACAGGAGAAATACATGGAGGAGCCTGGAGAACAGACGCGAGAGATTTAGCCGACCTTCAAGCAATTTTTTCAAGGAATTCGACGCTAGCAGCGAAGGAAGTGAGAAATAAATTCTGTACTTATTTCAATGGACCAGGAGCCGTTCCCTGGCAACAATTTCATGTAAATAAAAAACACTAACAATTTCATGTTTTATATAATGTAATAATACAGGGTGCGGCGAAAGTCCGGCAACGGTGCGATATTTCCTGAAGAGTAGGTTTTCGTGAACAAAGTTTCGAACAAAAGTTTGTACACAAAACTCACCGCCACCCACTCACCCCTTCGCAGGTGAGCACCCTCCAAGGTGAGCAACTTTTGGTCGAAACTTTTTTCACGAAAACCTACCCTTCAGAAAATATCGCACCGTTGCCGGACCTTCGCCGCTCCCTGTATATGTAATATGATTATGATATAAATGTTTGGGTAACAGAAAATAAATCTTGAATATTATATGTATGTCTCTTCTTCTGCATTATTTTTCCTTGGTGTGATGTTCGGGGACTGACTTTGTGTTATTGATGTTGATGCTCTCGATGCCACCAATGACGGTGCAGATGATGAAGGCGATGACGACGGAGCTACTACCGAATTTAAAGTCAACTGTCCCAGTTTCCCCAACATCAAAATTTCATCCACTGCCCTCTTCGCGAATATCTTTTGGGTTGGCGAAAGTTTACGGTAGGATACCGCCCAGCCTTCCGCATAAACGCTAGCTTCATCTCGGTCTTCTTGCCTATGCTTTAAATGTTGCAGAGCGTCCTTCAGAAGTAGATTTTTTTCCATGAGATGTTGTCCCATTGTTTTCGCCTTCTTGGCTCTATTTTGTCCTTCTCTTGCTTCCTGTAATAATTTAAATATAATATAATATCATTAAATATAATATAATATCTCGTACTGCTGCTTCTTCAGCGGATTCCTCCCCATTTCCCAAGTTTATTGTCGATACTCCTGAAAGTTGTGTCTCCTGGTCCCTTAAAAATTCCAGTTCTTCAAAATACCAAAGCGTAGACACGTACAACTCTTCGCAACCCGCACCAGACTTTTCACTGGTTTCAATTTTTTTTAAGTTCCCGCCGATAACACGTTTTTATATTGCACTCGGTTCTATTTCCTTATATTTTTCTAAAAGTTTTTGGATAGCATTTTTCTTTTTTACTTTGTCTTTAAAAATGGCAGATTTCACTTGCCACAACTCTGGAAATTCTTTATATAATTGAAAAAATTCCCGCCACAATCCGTTATCTGGAATGGCCATATTTTTTATTGATATTCACACTGATGTTGCTCAAGCTCTCGATTTAATATGATGTTGCCCACTACAGTTGTCAACGTCGCTACAGATGCGCCAACTGGTTGGCAACCTGGAAGCACCGCCTACCAAAATTCTAAAAATTTGGATTTTGCTTCAACCATTTATCAACTGTTGTTTTCAACCATAAACACGACTACAGACGTGCAACTCGTTGGCAACTAGGCCTAGTTGACAACCGGTTGAAAACCCAAGTTGATCGTCTGTAGACCGCTTTACGGAGATTTGGCACGAGTGCGAAGAATTAGCTATATGCTTACAATTGAAGCTAATCTACGCGAAAAAGTTCAGCTAACTCGAAAAGTGCCAGAAAAAGTATGAACTTTTCATACTTTTTCAGGATCTTAGGGCCTGTGCGAATAGTGACTAAATTGATGACTAAACTAAATTTTGCAGTTTTTGTTGATAATGTAGGGAATTGCTGTGTGAATTCTTTTGATGACTAAATTTTGTCAGTTATTCAAAAATTTAAATTGTAACCATAACAACAATTTAGTCAACTGTCGAAAAATTTAGTCTACTCGCCAAAAGACTAAATACTGTAATACGACACTAAATTTTAGTCATAGAATTCACACAGGCCTTTAATCTTAATTTTTGACATTTCAGACTTCATTGTTGATAGTATTGAAAGTTAGTGATTAATTATCGTGTGCATACAGTGAAATTTAAATAAATATGCGAATATGATAATAATACTTTGCTATTAGATACGAAAGAGTATTTATTATTTGAAATTAAGTAATTATACAATCGAAACTGCACGAAAATCCAAAGCCGCCTTCTCGCTCACATCAAAATGTCCTTATCTTTTCATACTTAAAAAGTCGACACTGAAAAAAAGTAAGTGTCATAACAGCATAAGCAAGGACAAGGAACGCACACGATAAAGTACCTAATTCAACTAAGTTATTTAATAATTTGGAATCAAAATGGTATTTAACTAAAGAATCTACTTAATATAAATTCACTTTATAATATTTATTCGACTTACATTAAAATTAATAATATGGCAGATATCTTCTTGGGGTTGCAGAAAGTTGTTAAATATGTTGATGATGATGTGCTGGTTAGGTTAGTAAAAGTTGCTTTTACTGATTTTCTTGTCTTCTGTTGTAATGTTGCTCCAGATGTTCAAAGTTGGGTTTTGCTGATTTTCTATCTTTTATTATTATAACTTGTTACAGATGTTAAAACTTGAGCTAGGCTGATTTTTGTTCTTCTATTATATATAATATTGCCTCAGATGTTAACATTTAGGCTTTGCTGGTTCTAGTGCACTTTAGTTTGTTTCAAATATTTTTCACGAACTTAGTGTGGGCACTTTGTGCTAAAACTCACTGATTTTTAAAATCCTTTCTTCTGACACCAATGTTATGATTGAACAAATGATTTCACTAACTACACTCGGGTCGTGACGGGGCAAAGAAATCATTGCACCCAGGCTTAGGGGAATATTCGTTACCTGTCTAGCAACAGGATACATTCCGGCGGTGTGGAGGGAAACCAAAGTGGTATTTCTCCCTAAGCCAGGTAAGAAGGACTACACCGAGGCGAAGTCCTCCAGGCCGGTCAGCCTAACATCCTTTCTGTTGAAAACAATGGAAAGAGTGGTGGCAGACCACCTGGAGAGTACTATGCTAAGGAGGTACCCTTTAAGTAGAAGCCAGCACGCTTACCAGGCTGGCAGATCTACAGAAACGGCACTTCACCAATTGGTGCGAGTAGCCGAGGGGGAACTGTATACCGGAGGTATAGCGATGGCCGTAATTATGGACATCGAAGGTGCCTTCGACAAGATACAGTTCAGCAAACTTAAAGATGCTCTGGTGAGGCGCGAGGTCAGCCCCATGATTGTAAGGCGAGGTCTTATCACCCCTCCTGTGGAACATCACTGTGGACACTCTGCTCAGGCGGATAGAGGAAATGGGCGTGCATACAATTGGGTATGCAGATGATGTAGCGATTGTGGCACGCGGCAAGTTTATGAGCACTACTGCAGATATCATGAGGAATGCACTCCAAGTGGTTGAGCAGTGGTGTATGGAACAAGGCCTCCCCATAAACGCCAACAAGACAGACGCTATAATCTTCACTAGGAAGATTAAAGATCTGGATTTTCAGCCCCTCATGCTTTTTGGATCGGAGATCAAGGTGTCTGGGAAGGTCAAGTATCTGGGTGTATACTTGGATTAACGACTAACCTGGAAATACCACGTTGAGGAGAAGATCAAAAAGGCGAAAAGGGTGCTTCACCAGTGCAGAAGAGTATGTGGACTAAGGTGGGGTATCTCACCAAGGTTCGCATACTGGACATATACCATGATGGTGAGACCCATCATAACATATGCCTCGGTGATCTGGTGGACTAAAGTCACACAGAAAACCGTCAAGAGGCATTTGGACAAGGTGCAAAGAATGGCCTGCGTGGGTGTGAGCGGTGCTTTCCGCACCACACCCGCCGCGGCATTGGAGGCGCTGTTAGGTCTGCTGCGGTTAGATCTCCAGGTGGTGAAGACTGCGGCGGCCTCAGCGATCCGGATGAGACGGGATGCCGTATGGCAGACGTCAGGAGCCTTATATGGGCACATTAAGATCCTAGATCGTATCAAAGGGATTAGGGAGCTCATGATGCCCATGGAAGGGATTACAAAAATGAGGGTGACCGAAAGGTATCACAAAACCCTCATAGGAAATGGAACGCTCACGGAAGGGAGGCCGGAAGACATATATATCTTCACGGATGGATCCATGATTGACGGCAGAGCAGGTGCGGGAGTCTTCTCAGAGGACTTAAACCTAACCTGCTCGCTGGCTTTGGGGAATTACACCTCAGTTTACCAGGCGGAGATGCTTGCTCTGCTGTACGCGCTGGATCACATAAATGATGGCCAGGTGCAGGGAAGGAGCATCCTCATAGCGCTGGACAATCAGGCTGTGATTAAGCGCATGAATCAGACAGAGATAAATGCGTCTCTGGCGTTGGAATGTGTCCAAAAACTGAACAGGTGTGCGAAACAAAACAACGTGACGCTATCTTGGGTTAGAGGACATTCAGGCATCGATGGGAACGAAAAAGCTGACAACCTGGAAAAACAGGGGTCAACCTCGGAATTCTGGGGACCGGAGCCATACTCTGCCATTGGCAGAGGGTTGGTAAGGAACCGCATCGAGAAATGGGTCGCTGAATAACACCGGAGACGGTGGGACGCTATCACCACGTGCAGGCAGGCTAAGATGGTGCTTACGTTGCCGATTGCCGCAACCAGAAGAAGGATCCTGCATATGCAAAGGAGAACCCTCAGATGGTTGGTGGCACTGATTACAGGACACGGATGTTTCAGGTATCACCTAAAAAGAATGGGAATTCTGGAGGACGACACCTGTCGGATGTGCCTGGAGGAACCCGAGACGGCCACACACATAGTGTGTCTCTGTCCGGCGCTGGCGAGAAAAAGGGCTGCCATAACTGGACTCCATTGGATGGAGGACATGAGGCAGATTCCCTTCAATCAGCTGCTCGCTATAACTAGGGGAGTCGAAGCAAGGGAGCAATGGGACAACCCACTGCAACCCCGATAAGATGACTCTAGGTAGAGGAAGAAAAGGGACCCGCAAACAGTGGTCTGATTCGATATCCCTCGAAAATCTATATATAACTACTTGAAAAAAAACACTCTCAGTTGGTTGACTAAATTTATTTATATGGATATTTAGTTTTATGTTTAAAACGCGACTGGACTCCTCGAGTCAAAATTTTAGACTGACTGATATTCATACATAAGTGCAGGAACTTGCAGAAGCAACTTGAAGCAGGAAGACCTCCCAAGCATCATGAAATCTGCTGAAAATACTAAGAAAATTGTCTGCAGATAAGGTGCGCAACATGATCCAATTTGATCATGCACAATTGCATTCAAGATTGGATCAAACGAATGCACCTTATCTGTTCCAAGAATTTAAATCCGCTTGGGAGGTTCCTTCGTAAAATGTAATAATTATGGGGATACATAACAATAGGTTAAGGGCTATGAGGGTCCGGGAGTTCTGCGTCTGAACTCTTGGATGTGTAGCAGCTCGGAAATACTGACTGCCAGAGATTATTCCAGAATCGAGTTGAGACGAATTACTATTTTGTAGAGTGCCCAAAAAGAGGGGCTGCACGTGGAGGGAGTGAGACGAGTTGTCTAATCCGTTGTTGCGGGGATAAGATTGCCGTGGAGGTAGTAAAGCGTTCCTTTGTTAGTGCTGCTACATTCCCTCGATGGCTGAAGGAGTCGACGGTGGAGTAAACGGTGTCTTCATCGATTAATTTAAGAGCCCTTTTTTGTACTTTACCGTACCGAAATGAGAGAGTTGTATTCGAGAAGATGCCGATGCCGAATATGTACGACTTATTTCTGCATTCAGATTTGACTATACTATACTAATACTATACTATACCAATACTATTAAATTTTACTCAAAATCTGGAGATAATGTTATCTGAAATAGTATTCGGTGTGCTGTGCAGTTAAAATTATAGTAAACAATTTACTCCCTAAGAATAAAATAACACATAAGAAAAAAAAGCCATTGTAAATCCCCAAATGCTAAAAAACGAATAATATTGGGATTTTTCTCAGGCTTTGATCCTACATATCTTCTAAATGGAGTCAATCAAGTTTCTGTTTTTCGTAAATACCCTGAATCTTAGTGGATAGTGCGGATAGCCCCCTCTCTAGAGCAATTTTTTCCTCCAAAAATATCCTGGAATCACACCTGAAAATATTAGCCACGTATTCAATGTTCAACTGACCACCGTGCCGATCGGGTTGTCGCGAGTTCGATATAATTTAAAAATTCTTTCGCCCTTTCCTCCCTGTGTTTAATCTTTTAACTACTAAGATTAGTCTTTTAACTATTAAAACTAGTTCTAAATTAAATTTCCGCGAGTGATTTATGTATAAGTGCTAAGTTTGATATAATTCTAAATCTATAACACTCTGTTTTCGTTACAATTTAATTTGGACTTTGAACTTTCGTATTTTATTAATTTCATGACCGCTCAAAATTTCATAATGAACAAGTCTAATAAGAATTGCTCAGCTGACTTTTCAGACGCTGAAGAAATAGAATGGGTAACGTGTAACGGAGTATGTGAAAGCTCTTTCCACGCTTCGTGCATTGGACTTTCCCGCCCGGCCATTCGATTATTGAAAGAGTATCGGAGAGCTTTCAAGTTCTACTGCTCTGATGGTAAGTCCATCAAGCTATCGCATATATTGCTAGCCATTAAGTCCAATAATGACAACGTTATAAATTTGAGTGAGACTATCAACAATATGAGAACGGACCTCGAAGCTCGCAGTAAAAAAACTCTTAACATGGAGAAAAGCACACATCTTCTCTTGGGGAACGTTGATGAGCTTTCGCATGCAGTTGATCGTATAGATAATAATTACCAAAGTTACTCCAAAAACTTTGAATTAATTAAATCTAGATTCGACAATTTATCCATTAATAATGCATCGGAAAATGACTCTATGATCGACCATCTATCGAAAGTCATGAGATTTGAACTGAATTCTATTAGCTCGTGCATTAAAAAGATAAAAACTAATACAGATAATGTTGTATGTATTAAAAACGAACAATCACAGCTACTCTCCAAAATCTGCGATTCTTTCGAAAAGCTCTCTCTCCTGGACGACACAATGGCACAGCTTAAAGCCGACTTAAAAATGCAGTTCTCTCATCTTGGGGCGGAATTATCAAATTTGAAGGTTTTAATGGAAGTCATCTGTGACAATAAACCTTCTACGCACAATGATACTGCGATAGACGCTGAACCAATTGAACGGGCAATCTCACTCTCCGAAGAACTGGATGACCACCGCTTAAACTGGAAGGATAATTTTACCCTCCGCTCTGCTAATTTAAACAACCTCCACCAGCAGACCCTGTCGATCTCCTCTAGCTCATCCCAGTAGTTACCACCTCTGCACCTTCCGGAAACTGTCAACAAATTTAGAACAACATGGTCTCTGGCAGATTGGCATAGGAGATTAGATAAAATCGACTCCAATAATAGGTTGCTCGTAGAAAAACCATTAGCAAAAAACACCAAACATCAACCAACAATAAAAACACCTCGAAGGGTCACCCAAAAAAACAACGGCAATATGTCAATCACTTCATTATCCGACGAGGCTACTTCTACGTATTTCCTCAAGGGCGTGCCAGCGAAGGCAGATTCTTCCTGGGTAAGCAACATATTTCTCACAGACTTCTGCGTGAAATTGCTTAGCTGCACACAAATATCATCACGGAAAAATAGGAAATTCAAAAGCCTCAAAGTAGTCTTCGTACAAGATATGAGTGGATGTTTTTCCATGCAACGAACACCTTTAAATGGAGGAACTTAACGCTCAGCCGATGGATAAATAGGTTAAGTAGGAAGATTCCTGAAAAAATAGTAATAAGTAAGAAATCTAAGACTGATAGAGCCAAAATAGTAATAGGTGGACCAAATAAAGTTAAGGTTAAGTTGTAAACCACAATAGATCTAACTCACTAATACAGCATGTAAGATCCTCTATAAATAACCTTGTACCTAAGAAACCCCTTAATATGATTAACACTAATCCAACTGCTTCTAACTCAGTCCCAACCGTTACATCGAACCCACTAACACCTAATACAGCACGCTATAGTAATAACACTACTCACAATCCCTACCCAAACTTATCTCGTAGCCACGTCATCGTTGGTGGTCGTTCCTACGCTGATGTTAATGAGATTTCGACACAACATCCTCCGGTTACGAATGACACACAGAAATCCGTAGATATTTCTGTAAGCCGCACCAACAACAATTCCTCCACAAAACCACCTTTCTTGAACCCGTTACAACCACCGGTTGTAAAAAAACACCCTGATCTCAGCGGATTCGAGTGGGAGTCGATATTTGCTATCTCGGTTAAGAGAAAGAAAGGTTTTGGACAATGTAAGGCTTTTCCTCGCCTACTTGCATAATAAACCTGATTCTACCTGTATTCATGGTAAAACCAGGACCAGCCTCATCATCGCGATCCAACAGGAAGGTCTTCCCACAGACCGTGCTGCGTTGCTCGAACTATTCACTAGGTACCACGAGCATTATGAAATTAACCCCCAACAAGTAAACAAGGATCTCTCCGCTTATGCTGCTCATGTAAGATCGCTACATGTGTCTCAGCTCCAAAAAAGCCGTGATGAGATGAATAGATATTACCGCGCGTAACTAGCTACTTCTCCAATAGCCGATCCCACCTCGTCACTTCTCCATAAACCTTTCCTACCCCAGATAAGAATCTTTTATCACAACTGTAGTGGTATAAGAACCAAATTAAATAATCCCTTTATTGACTCCAAATCGTGTCGTTATAATGTACTTGTACTTACTGAAACTTGGTTAAATGATTCATTCCTAAATGAAGAGATCTTGGACAGCAGCTGGACGATCTACAGGTGCGATAGAGATTACAGTTCCACCGGTCTCACAAGAGGAGGCGGAGTGCTTATAGCTCTCAAGGACTCTTTAAATAGTGAATTAATCACGACCAATCGTTCACCATCTTTCGAACATGTTTTTATACGAGTCAAATCTGATCAGAAGCTTATATTCATCGGTACCTTCTATATCCCCCCAAATTCGGACGAATCTAATTATGATGATTTACTACAGATAGTGGAGGAAGTAAATGAATCACTCTGCGGAAACGACGTTATATTTGTCCTAGGTGATTTTAACCGGCCGAATATATCTTTCATCCCCGACGAGGAAGACAACAACTTGCTTCCCATTAATGCCATTAATGCCATCGATATAAAGCCCATCGACACTTTTTACGGCATTGATCTACGCGAAATTATTGGGCAACCAAATTCCTGTGGTAAATGGCTAGACCTTATATTTACCAGTTCATACGAGGAGGTGAATATTCTACCCGTTTCCGATGAGGATAACCTATTTACTAACTCTATTCACCATGGATCAGCATGGATCCTCGAGAATTATTACTCTATCCCTAACCATCGTACATCATATAACAATATACTTCCCAACTAACACAAAAGGTTTTAAAAATGTTGTAAGAATCTTTACACAACCTTTTAATAAGTGTAGAAGTTTTATAATTTAGTGTTGGAAACGTTTTGCCAACATTAAAACAACATTTATATACCCCAAATAGGCGCAGGTTTATACAGCAAAATTGCTTTGTACGTGTCGTACATAAAGGTTGTTTAATCGCTGGTCCAGAAAATTATATCACTTTTACACAGTAACTGATAAAGCTGTTTTGAAACTGTATAATAAGATATTATACAGAACTATTTGTCTGTATAAGTAGCTATATAACTTTTAAAAAACATTTTTAGAGGATTATTGTAACCATTTTGTTGTATATCTATTTTCATTAGATATTATTAAAAAACATTATGGTAACATAATTGCTATTTACTTACTCACTTGGCATTCGTTTAATTTTAATTTTTTACGCCATGTTAACTGTTTGCATATTATGATGACATCATTATAGTCATCTTATAATAATATGACAATTTTAAATTCTAATATTGGCTTTGGCGGAGTGAAAATTGCTTGCAAAGTTCACTTTACTGTTGAAAGTCTTGGTAATAATTCGAATAGGTACAACGCGCCATAAAAATAATGAAAATTTAACAAATGTTAATATTAAACTAATTTTTGAATATTAATTATTTTATGATATTATCAAAACGTACCACTTTTTTTTTCGAATCTATGAAAATATGGTATCTTCTGCGTACATTTTTGAAATCATTTGTAGAAGTGGAAAAGAAAAAAAATTTTTTTTTACTTTATAACCGGTTTTTCTAATATGGCGGCTTCGCTTTGCTTACCATATTCAAAACCAAAATGTCTTCTCTTGCAGTAAGGCTATTTTACTTTTATTGAAACTATTAAAAAGTAATTTAGATATTTGGAAGATAATAATATTTTATAAGAAGTAAATTAGGGATAAAATAAGTATCAATAATAGAATTATAGAACAATGGGCTGTGTAAAAGTATTTTGCGTGATATTTTTGCTCCGAGGATTATTCATTAGCTGTATAACCAGCTCTTACAATTACCTTTATAACACATTTTTGCTCATATTACAGCAGTTTTTATTCTTTATTGCTATATAATGGTTTTATTAAAGAGCGACTTGCAAGATTTTTAATACGCATGCGCATAATTGAGAAACAAATATAATTTTTACCATAGACTAGACCCAATTCTAGAAACCATTTCTTGAATTCTACAAAACATATGTTACATAAGATGGGCTAAAACTCTTGTGTTCTGGTAGTCCATCTACATTAATATTTAGAGAAATGGTTTGTGGATTTATTTCTTCATTCAACAAGTACTTCCTAAGGCAAATCGATAAGCCCTGTTGCCAGTAGGAGCCATTGTTGCCCATATATCCTTTAAAACAACGTGTTCTCACTGCAAGTTTTATCATCTGCGGGGCAGTGTTGTAAAATCGTACATGCTTCTGTTACAGAATTTGTCATTATGAATCGGTTCTGTTTTTGTTTCATTTTCTTTCGAAAATTGCCGCTTCGGTTAACATTATTCCATTTCAAAATATCCATTATAAAATCTTATGTAATTCACTAAATTGTATACCAATCAAGCTCAAAAAAAGCAAGAATAAGTCGCTTATAAATACTGTACTGTGCACTTGACTGAAAAGCAGAGCGAGAGCTACCCATGAACATATTTATTATTTGTACCAAAATGTGTAACCACAAAATAGTTGTAAGAGAGTGTTATAGATGCATATTACACTTTTTGGTTGAAGGAGGGTTGTTTAAATGCTAACTTTATTTATTTAATAGAGCTTTAATAAAGTAGCTCTATATAAGCTTATATACCAGCCTTTAAGCTCAAAAAGCAATAATGTTTTATAACGTAGTTGTGTAAACCTTTAAATTGATATTATATTCAGTTTTAATACAGAAAACACTTGTTTTATAATTACTTTATAGATTGATTGTTAAAGTATTTATAAAATAATTATAAATGTAAAAATGAATTCGAATACCTTTAAGTTTCATAAATGGTTTCAAGGTAACATTTATATAAACATTATACAATATTTAATAAACTAGTTTTATAATTTTGCCGTATAAGTATTCTCACAATTTTATTTGTTAGCTAAATGGCATTGGAGTGCAAAATACAATTAATAAAACATTAATTCAGCCAAGAAGTATTTTCACATGCAATTAAAAAACATATATAAAACAATTTAGTTGTAAGGTGATGCATCTGTGCTAGTTGGGTTGTTTATGACTTTAAGAATGCGGACTGGGAGAGTATTCACTTCGAATTATCTCTAGTCGACTGGGAACATAGGCTATCAAGTAGTGATCTTGACGAGATAGTTTCAAGCTTCTATACTATCATTTTCTACACCATCGACAAAGTACCCAAGATTAAAAAAAGGGATAAGGTATCGGAACCTTGGCTCGATAAAAACACTCGATTCCTACGTAATCAAAGAAACAAACTATATAATTTGATTAAAAATAACATAAATGTAGACGAGCGTTTGATATCCGAATACATTAGGCTAGCCTCAGAATTTAATGTTAGGTCTCGCGCGGCCTACACTGCATACACCAATTCTGTAGGAGATAGCATTATAAGGGATCCTAAAAATTTTTTCGACTTCGTCAACATTAAACGGAAAACCTCGGGCTATCCAACAACAATGACGAACGGTAGAGTACACTCCTCTTGCCCCAAGAAACTGTAACATGTTCGCTGATAGGTTTGGCGAAATTTATACCCCCACATCCTGTGTAACAGGCGCGGATCCAACTGATACTTACACTGACACCTCCCTTCTTATAAATAGCATAACCCTGTCTGTTGACGAGGTAATGACTGGTCTAAATAATCTCGACACCAAAAAAGGTAACGGTCCTGACAATCTCCCTCCTATCTTCTTGCAATGTTGTTTTGAAACATATCTTATTCCCTCTTCATTTTATCTTCAACAAATCTTTATCCTTAGGAAAGTTTCCTACGCTATGGAAAAAATCCTACCTTACGCCAATCTATAAATCCTGTGATAAACACTCGGTAGACAACTATAGGGGCATTGCCATTTTATCATCAATCCCTAAGCTTTTTGAAAAACTTGTTTTTGACAAGATTGCCCCTCTAATCGACCCATACCTAAATGAGCAGCAACACGGTTTCAGAAAAGGGCGTTCAACAACCTCAAACCTTATGGTCCTAATCTCAGAACTGCTATGTGGTATGGAAAGCGGCCATCAAATCGATGCTGTGTACACTGATTTCAGCAAGGCCTTTGATCGAGTGGACCATAACATTCTAATTGGAAAATTATTAAAATTTGGGATATCAGGTTCTGCCCTTGATTGGTTAAAATCGGTGGCGCTCGAATTGCACAGATTACCTTTTTAAGATTTATGATCCCTCGGGTGACAAGGGTCTTCAGCAGGCTACCTGACCCCGAGCTCGAGCATGCGTTGTCGTAAAACTTATCGCACCTACTCAGGACAACACAAAATGTGCCCGGTTGAATTCAAATATTTAACGCATGTGCAGGAGCAGGTAAAATGTGCTCGGTGGAATTCAAATTTTTAACGCACACAGCGTTGGCACAAGGAAGTACAGCTGCTTGGACTTTCTTTTGAAAATGCATAACAAACTTCAGACATAGGAAACGGAAAGACGAAAACATGAAATGCATCGCATGGAATTTGTTAAATTAATTTCAAATTTTTATAAAGATAAAACATCCTGTAATTATGTTAAAACTTTTTATAGTATTATTTTAATCCATTTCTTGCCAGAAGTATTTCTTTCTACGAGATATGTGTTCGAAAATTATGCGAAAATAAAATCCTTCTGGCTACCTTTGGAAAAATCAAGATCAAATTAATATAGTAATATGTACAAATAAATATCTTAAAAGTTGCTCTAAAATACTGCGCAAGTTACTCTGCCCATGCTCAAAACATTTTTGTCCAACGCGCACATTCTAAGTTCTCCTGCACAATTATAAATTTCAATTCCACCGAGCACATTTTAGCTTCTCCTGCACATGCGTTAAATATTTGAATTCAACCGGGCACATTTTGTGTTGTCCTGAGTAGGTGCGATAAGTTTTACGACAACGCATGCTCGAGCTCAGGTAGCCTGCTGAAGACCCTTGTCACCCGAGGGATCATAAATCTTAAAAAGGTAATCTGTGCAATTCGAGGCCACCCGTTAAAATCATATCTGAACGGAGCGGAAGAACACAGGTTATCCGATTCCAAGGAATTCTATCTGATGAAATCGAAGTAAACTCTGGCGTTCCGCAGGGTAGTCATCTCGGTCCTCTTCTTTTTAATATCTTCATCTCCGATCTATCAGAAAAATTAGTAAATATCCCACATCTCTTCTATGCGGATGACCTCAAAATATATAATGTCTTTCAGTCCCAAACTGATGTTTCCTACTTGCAGTCTAAGAGATAAAATAACCACTCTTGGGGTTATAAAAAAAAATAAATTAAATAAAAATATCTTTATTCAAGAAACACTTAATCTTTATTTAAACACAAACTGTCTTTTTATAAAAAGGCGGCAAAAACTTTAATTTGACTTTAAATAATAACTTTTACTTTAACTTTTGACAATCACGTCCTACGAAATCTCGGAATCTTTTCCGAGCGCTTTAAACAAAACCGAATTTCAGACTGACTCTATAATTTCTTATTAGATCGCGGGTTGCTCGCGTTCCTTTTCCAATTTTGCTGAATGTTAGCCGTTCCCATGCATGCGCTATCAAAAATGCGTTCTAAGCGTCTGCATGCTTAATAATTCTTGGAAATTTTGGAGTTAAAAAGTGTAACGGAAATCACGTTAGGTTTCATGAGAAAATTATAAAGGAAAATTGGCATGTGCAGGAAATTGTGCAAGAGCATCGCGCGATATAATTATCTTATATTATTTGTTTTTTATAGGTAACTGTAACTCCCCCATCGTTAGATTGAGGCTCCGCCGAAATTTCGTTGGATTGTGATTGTTTACACACATTGATTCTCATAGAATGAACTTTCTTTTTCCATAAAATACCTATTATAATAATGACACTTAAAATAAGAAATATGTTTATGCCTACTGTTGAGATATTATAATAGACATTATTTTCTGAAAGGTTTTTTATCAATTCTCTATTTTCTAAATTCTTTAGGAACAAATCTTTTAATTTTAAATTAGGGGTTGGATTCCCTTCGCTAATTTTTGTAATGAAATTAGGTAATATAATTTTATCATATATTTTGGTTTCAAAGTTTTCAAATGTTTTATTTCTTATTTCTATTTTACAATTCTTAAATTTTATAAGATAGTTTCCTTTCAGAGTTATATTTAAATTATTGCAATTTTGGCTAATGTTACATTCTCTAAGATTCTTTGTTAACAAGATTCCTGTTTCTAATTCTTTTATTTCCTCTGAGTCTACAAATTCTTTTGTACAAAATGCCTCTCTTGAGCACATAATGTTTTGAACGCAATTGTCAGCTATAGGGACCAAGTTTTTCTTTAAATTATCTTTTACTGGATATTCGAATGCTGTATTTTGGTTATCTATTAAAATTTCTTTTCTTTTTATGACTATCGATTTATTTTGTTTGTCTGGTATTGGTTCAATTAGGACTTTGGAATATGTCAGTTCGGAAAATTTGGGGATAAGTACAATAATAATGATTTGATCTCTGTACGACGTCACTGCCACTTTTATCTCTTTAAACCCTTCTATACTTGATATTAGTTCTAATTCTTCACGGTTTAGGATGTTCTTAGTGAGTATTCCTAACTTGCTAGAGAACAGTACCTGCTCGATGTCGTCTACGTGGTTTCTGAGAAGTAAGATATCGTGGTTGACATGATATAAATATTGCATTAACTCTACTTCTTCTTCTAGGGTTGTAATTCTTCCAACGACTTGATTATTGTATGCGTCAAGATAAGTTTCTATGGAACGTTGTTGATTTCTAATGTGAGTGGTAATGTTTTGTATTTGTTCAGAAATTTGCTTGTTTATAAAAACTTGTTTATTGTTTCCATCGATAAGTTTACTGTTATATGCAAATAATTGATCTAATTTATTCTTAATCTGTATTTCATCCTCGTGATCCATAGTGCCTGCTATATACTTGAGTCCAGTCCCTAACATGTCTATAAGGCCCCTTTTCTCTCTAAAGTGCGGTTTTAAATTTTCTATCTTAGCTTCTAATAGTATAAGACTCTGGTTAACTGAATCGTACATTGGGCCTATTAATTCTGATTTAGCTTTAAGTGTAAGTATATTATCTTTTATGCGGTTTTTTGTGGTTTCAAATTCAGTTATGTTTATTATATGTAGCATCTTAACATAATTCTTGATTATATTTACTTCGTCTAATTTCATCGTAATATATCCGTTATTGTTGTTCATGTCGCGTAAATGTACTTCCTGTGCTTCTGTCTGTGGTACAGTTGTTTTAGCCAGTAGTAAAATGGTTATCGTCGTAAAATATGTCGTCATATTTTCTGTAATTAAAGTTGTTTAAAGTAATGTCTCAGTATGTCTTGTATGTGTTCTTCTATTGCTAACTTTAATTGTGGGCCTACCTACATTTTGGAATTTTTTCTTAGACTTAACGTGGGCTCTATAATACTTATTCTGATTACTTACGTCTACAATATGGTCCTCATCTACCTTTTCTGAATAAATTTTCCTATACTTGGAATGATTCTTACCGCCTCTTATTTCTTTAATGAAGTTCTCTCCGTCTTCAAGAGAAATGTCTTCTCGACCCTGGTTTATGCGATCTATAACCTTTTGTTTTTTTGCTAAAATTCTATCATAAATTTCCTTGTATTCGTCTTGGTGGATGGAGCCGTTTATAAAATCTATCGGTTTCCTATTCGTAGTGGAATGTATTGTATTATTGTAAAAAGCTATTATCCTAAGGATTTTTTCTTCTACGGTACCCTGGTTTCTGAGATTGTCATGCTTTAATAAACGTATATGTTCGTTAATTGTGTTATGTAGTCTCTCTATGTCGGCGTTTGATGTATGGTTGCTACAGGATGTATAATGGATTTCTACATTTTGGGTCTTTAGAAACTCTTTCAGGGGTATTGCCTTAAAACCTAACTCATTATCAACTACAATTTTCTTGACGTTTCCAAATTGGCTAATATAATATGCTAAAACTCTTCTGAATTCTGTCCAAGTTCTACCAAGAATTTTCATTGCGAAAGCATGTTTTGAGAATTTGTCTATGATCGTCAAAAATAAAGTTTTTTCTAATGTGTAAAATACATCTATGTGTACAATTTCTCGAGGGTTTTGTGGAGTTTCAGTTATCTTTAACAGTGGTTTTGGCGGGTTTCTTACGTATTTCTCGAAATTGCAAACTTCGCAATTATTTATGAATTCTGTTATTCTCTGTTTTAGTTTAGGATTGTAGTAAAGCGATTTTAATTCTTTAAAAACTTCCTCGATTCCTCTATGATTATTTTTTATATGTTCTTTTTCTATTAGCTCGGCTAACTTTTCTTCGTCGGTTACGTCTTCTAGGATTACAGAACAACGAACTATTTTAAATTTTCCGCTATTGGAAAAATGTTCAAGGAAAGCTTTGTTGATCATGTCGAAAAATTCTTCATTTTCTACCAGTATTGCGTTTAAACCGTCTGGCCTGAAATGATTTTTTAATAATGTAATCGTTGTCTGTTCATCTAGACATTTCGTATATATTACCGTTCGATTTTTGTCGAAGATTTTCGTCCGCTTTAATCTTAATGATCCGGTATTTGATTTGTTAATAACTATTTGGGTTTTAAATACATTTAGACAAGAATCGCTGTTTGAAATACCGATATTATTTTGTAGTAGGTTTGCTTCTGCAGTTGGCAACCTTGAGAGTGCATCCGCACAACTATTCTTTGTACCCTTTTTGTACCTAATTGTGTAGTCGAATTCGGACAGTTTTAATCGCCATCTAACAAGTTTCGAATTCGGCTCTTTGATAGAGAATAGCCATTGCAATGGCTTGTGGTCGGTTTCTATGATAAACTGCCTCCCAAATAAATAGGGACGGTAATATTTCGTCGCCCAAACTATAGCTAACAGTTCTTTTTCTATCGTGCTATAGTTAATTTCATGCTCGTTCAAAGTTCGACTAGCGTAACAAACCGGGCGTCCTTCTTGGGAAAGGACAGCGCCAAGCGCATATTGGCTTGCATCGGTGGTTAGAATAAATGTTTTACTCAAGTCTGGGTATGCCAGTATGGGTTCGTTAATGAGAAGGGTTTTGAGTGTCTCGAATGCTTGAATATATTCGGGATCGGAAATATTTATTTTGGTATCTTTTTTCAGATATTTTGTCATTGGTTTCGCAATCATCGAATAATCTTTAATAAACTTCCGGTAATAGCCAGTCAGACCTAGGAATTGTTTTATCTGTTTGCCTGTTTTAGGGATCTGATAGTTTTTTACGCAGTCAATTTTTCTCGGGTTTGGTCTGATGCCTTCTGGCGTAACTATATGTCCTAAGAATTCGGTTTCTTTCTTAAGAAACTCGGACTTATCTAGTTGTATCTTAAGGTTTACTTCTCTTAATCTGTTAAAGATCTTTGTGAGCGAATCGATGTGCTCCTGTAGGGAAGTTGAAAAGATTATTATATCATCAATATATACTAGACATATTTTATTGATGTGATCTTGTAAAACGTAATTCATGAGACGCTGGAAGGTTGAGGGGGCTGTCTTTAGGCCGAATGGCATACGGAGAAATTCGTAATGGCCATTCTCAACGCTGAAAGCCGTTTTATGGATGTCGTCTTCATGAATTTTAATCTGGTGGAATCCTTTCGCCAGATCGAGAGTGGTAAAGTATTGGCATTTACCTAATTTATCTAAGATTTCATCGATATTTGGGATGGGGTACTTATCGTCGATAGTTACCTCATTGAGCTTCCTATAGTCGACCACGAGTCGCCACTTTGTTTTCCCGCTGGCATCGACCTTCTTTGGCACGATCCAAATCGGGGCTGAATACGGAGATTGACTATGACGAATTATGTTATTCTCTAACATATCTCGTATTTGTCTTTCGACTTCGTGTTTATGAATGTAAGGGTAGCGATAATTCTTACTTTGGATAGGAATGTCATTAATTGTACGAATATTATGTTTGATAACGTTCGTGAAAGTGAGGGGCATATCTTCTTCATAGAAAATATCTTGGTATTTCTTTACCAGTTTTATTAAGGCACTTTTTTCTTCGGAATTTAAGTGATCTGTTCTTATTTGGTTTAGGAATGGAGTTTTGTTTGCGATGTTGAAATTTTGTCCTGTCCCATTCATCTGTGAAGGTCTGGCGTTTATTTCTTCATCTAACTCTTCAACTACGTTCATTTGATAAGATGAGTGCTGTCCCTGTTCTCGCTCTGTCGGAACGGGGGTACTCATTTGAATCGCCGGACAATCTTCAGCCGGTTCTTCATCACTAAAATAGAGTTTGACCGATTTGTTTCCGACCCTTAATAATCTATCTTCATAATCTATCTTAATATTTAATGGTTTAAGAATATTATTGCCTAATAGTCCATCGAATTTATCGTGGAATGGGCAAACCAAGAGGTCTATTCTTGAAATGAGGTCACCAATTTCTTCGAACATTGGTATGCGAACTCTTTCTTTTATTGTAACGAAATGCTGTAACGTTTTTATCGTAAAGGGGTTTTCAAATGGGATACTCCATTTGGGGTGGCATAGATTGGGGTTTATTACTGAGTGAGTCGCGCCTGAATCAACTATAAATTTAAGTGGGATTGTTTTAGATTTTATTATTATATAGGGTAGAGAGCTCTCGAGGCTGAACATTGAAAATTTTCAGCAAGACTACAATTAGCTTCGGGTTGATGATTGTGGTCTTCGCGCGTTCTTGAATTTTGAGTACTATTAGAGGCTATTGCCAGATCTATTTCCATTGGTTCTGGGTTCCTATTGTTATTATTATTATATCTATTACTAGCACTCTGATATTGATTATGATTAGGAGTGTTGTACTGTCCATTATGTTGGTTGTCAGTAAAGGACTGGCGAGGGGTGTAGTTCGATGATGATGGACGGTTTTCATGTTGTATTCGGAAAGGGTTGTTGGGTATAAAATTTGCTGGTCTAGGTCGTTCTGGTTGTTGACCACGAGTATTATTATTAGGATTAAAATTTGCCTGCCTAGGACGATCTACTTGGGGTGTGCGAAAAGGCATGTTGGGAATCTGTGAATTATATTCTCTTGTACGATTTCTCATCCCAGATCTACTATTATTCTGAAAGTTGGGTTGGAGTGGATTATAAAAAGCGTAACTACTCTCATAGAGGATATTCATGGCTGTTTCTAAACTATCGGGATTTCTACAGTACAATATCGATCTCATCGGCTCAGGTAATTTATTTTTAAATATAGTTAATGCTGATGTTTTGTTCACTTCGATAGTGCTTAATAACGCTGCTTCATTATCAGACATTACTAGCTTCGTTTTGACGTTAAGTCTTCGTAATATGGCTTTGATTTCATTGTAGAAATCGACACTGTTTGTTTTAAATTTTATTGCTCGAAGTTTATCGAATAATTCTTCGAGTGTTAACCTATCACCGAAATTGTTAACTAAAACCTTTTTAATGTCACTCCACGTTGTTATATGCGCATTAATTTCAATTATTTCCCTAGCTTTTCCTACAAGTTTTGATTTAATATGGTCCGAAAAGATACTCTGTGACAATTCGTCATACCTAAGGAGGAGAGGATGTACCTTATCTACAAGGTCAATAAAATTCTGAAGATTCTGTGAGTCTCCATCGAATGCGGGAATTTTAGATAAATATTTAAGTGGATCGATAGTCAAGGTCAGCATATTTGTATTGTTTGAAGCTAAGTTATTGATTAAATTTGAAATTTCCTTACTTTGGTCCCTAGCGAAGTCAATTTGCTCACTTAAATCACCTAGCATAATCTACTTTATCTTAATTAAATTGAATTGGTTTTTATATTTATAAAAATACACAAAACAAAGGTCACTAAAACATCGCTAAATGTATAAATGTATGAAAGTAAAAAGAAACTCTTAAAATTTAACCTTAGTTTCCTCGTCAGTAGTAGAAATTTCCTGTTGCACCTTTTTTGTTTTATATCTCGTTTCTTCCTGTTGCAACTTTGGGGATGAGTTGTGGTTTATCTTCCTTCCTTCTTCAGTCCTTGAGTTACTGCTGCTTCTTGTTCTGTTTCCTTCGTGCACCAAACAATAACTTTTCTTTATTTCACTGTTACTTATTTTCTTTTAACTTTTTATGAGTCTGAAAGTTCCTCGAATCTTTCCGAGTTCGGTTTCACTTTTTGTTTTGATACGCGTTTAAGTATTGAAATACACGCGGGGTATTAATTTTTAATTAATTAAACGTCCGCGACGCGCATCCTACCGACTGCGCCAGATAAAATAACCCTCTCTCTTGGGGTTATAAAAAAAATATAAATTAAATAAAAATATCTTTATTCAAGAAACACTTAATCTTTATTTAAACACAAACTGTCTTTTTATAAAAAGGCGGCAAAAACTCTAATTTGACTTTAAATAATAACTTTTACTTTAACTTTTGACAATCACGTCCTACGAAATCTCGGAATCTTTTCCGAGCGCTTTAAACAAAACCGAATTTCAGACTGACTCTATAATTTCTTATTAGATCGCGGGTTGCTCGCGTTCCTTTTCCAATTTTGCTGAATGTTAGCCGTTCCCATGCATGCGCTATCAAAAATGCGTTCTAAGCGTCTGCATGCTTAATAATTCTTGGAAATTTTGGAGTTAAAAAGTGTAACGGAAATCACGTTAGGTTTCATGAGAAAATTATAAAGGAAAATTGGCATGTGCAGGAAATTGTGCAAGAGCATCGCGCGATATAATTATCTTATATTATTTGTTTTTTATAGGTAACTGTAACTTCTAAGCTCAATGCCCTACAAGACTGGTGCAACACGAATAAATTGCAACTTAACACCAGCAAATGTCATGCAATTACCTTCTCCTGTAGAAGAAACACACATAAGCAGTACTATTATCTCAACGACATGATGTTGAATCAGGTTGATCATATCGTAGATCTGGGTGTAGTCCTAGACAAAAAACTTAATTTCAATCTGCACTACGATAATATTACTGCCAGAGCTAACAAGCTTCTTGGTTTCATAAAGAGGAGGGCCAAGGAATTCGACAATGTATGGGTCACGAAAACACTCTTCTGTTCTCTAGTCCGCCCTATCCTGGAATATGCGTGTCCTATCTGGGATCCTATATTCCAAGTTAGTAGCAGCAGATTGAATCAGTTCAGAAGATATTTCTCCTTTTCGCCCTGAGAAATCTACATGACCCTCGCGACTACCAAACCCTACCGCACTACCTGGATAGGCTCAGAGTGCTTGACCTCATGCCGTTATCAAGCAGGAGAAAATTGCTCATATCTTGCGTTGCTTTTGACGTCCTTAGCGGAAAGCTTAAAGTGCAGTTTCTGTCGGGCAAAATCAAATTCAATGATGAAGTCCGACAGACCAGACACGCTAAATTACTTAAAGAATACCCACATCGTACCGATTTCGCTAGGAACGAGCCCGTCAACAGTTGCTGTATGGTATTCAACAGTCATTCCTCCTGTTTCTCCCCTTAACTCAACAAGGCATCCTATAAGAAAAACCTTAGATCCCTACTAACATAACGCCACCTTTCCTGACAATAGTAGCTTAAATTTTCAAAAGTCATTATAATTCTATTTATAATAAGAACTGTTGTACTACTATGTATTTTATTTTAAGTGTGCCTTGTTTGGCTTAATAAATAAATAAATAAATATTCCAACAAAGGATTTTATTGAAAGTGTGATGACGTATACGCGAATATTTTTTATGTGAAGGCTATAGCTTAGGTATAACCCTTTATTCTACCAGTCCGTCATGTCGTTCACGTCACGGTGCAATGTCTAGTAGTAAGCTTAGCTTGGTACCCTATTATTAACCGTTTAAGTTGGCGGGATGCTTGATTAGGGCTACCTCTGAGGGCATGAGTATTTTAAATCATCAAAACGGCGATATCTTATGAATGGCATTTTGTACGGGAAATGTATAAAATCTTTATTTGTAGATAATCGCATAACCTACAAACTTAGTCAAAATAGTTTTATGATACGACCTAGCGTTTAAGAGATATTTGCAAAAAACTGCTTTTTGACCGTTTGAAAAAATTTGTTTTGCTTACCAATCTTTGTAGAAATTCAACATTTCATTTATAATGATGTTGAGGGCTGTTCCAATTTTCAGCAATTCTCGGTTTATGCCGCGGACTAGATATGTATAAAGAAAACCTGTGTACACCTGTTGTGTTTCAGGTCTGATGACTGTGACTCGATGTGATCTATTTAACCCTATCGGTACCAATTTGGGTTAAGAAAGGGATGAATGTATTCCTGTGTCCCTTGAGATTCGTAGGTTTGGTCGGGTGATGGAGCAGGTTTACACGCTCATACCAAGAGTAGAAGGTAATTTTTTTGAAGTTGGACATTTAAAAAAATTGAGGCCTTAAAATTTTCTGCAAAACTTGTACTGTTGCGTACAGAATAACAAAAAGCCTATTTAAAGGTTTTCCAGTGCTTAAAATGACCCCCAAAAACATATAATATAACATAATTTCTCAGGCTTCGATTTTTAATAATAACCAATTTTTAATGGTTTTATTTAGCTTCACCTCGTATATTTGTTTGTTTGTTTGTTTGGTTCAAATCTTGCGACAGCTTTTTCGTCTACTTCTAGTGAACCGATTCTTATGAAATTTTTCCCACACATTGAGCTCCCGTGACAATGCAATCTCACAATTTTGTACAAAAATCAAGGTGGCGGTTCCAAGATGGCGGATGAATTTTGCCAATGTGTTCTGAATCCATTGAAAATCGGTATCGGGGGTTTGTAGGGCCACAAATGACGATTCTGTGGTCAAAATTTAAAAATTCAAAATGGCGGCGCCAATATGGCGGATGAATTTTGCCAATGTGTTCTGAATCCATTGAAAATCGGTATAGGGGGGTTGTAGGGCCACAAATGACGATTCTGTGGTCAAAATTTGAAAATTCAAAATGGCGGCGCCAATATGGCGGATGAATTTTGCCGATGTGTTCTAAATCCATTGAAAATCGGTATCGGGGGGGTTTTAGGGCCACAAATAACGATTCTGTGGTCAAAATTTGAAAATTCAAAATGGCGGCGAAAATATGGCGGATGAATTTTGCTAATGTGTTCTGAATCCATTGAAAATCGGTATCGGGGGGTTTTTAGGACCACAAATGACGATTCTGTGATCAAAATTTGAAAATACAAAGTGGCGGATGAATTTTGCAAATGCGTCCTAAATCCATTGAAAATCGGTATTGGGGAGTTTTTAAGGTTACGTTAATATAATCGATATCATACCAGCAGATATTAACAAGACAGGAGGTTTACCACAAGAACTTGAATTATTCGTAGGAGCCAAAGTTATGTTACGTGCTACCGTCGACGTCTCGAAAGGGTTGGTGAACGGCACTATCGGCTACATCACAGAGATTGTATGGCCTCAGTTTCGTAGGACGCAAATGTATGAAACAGATATACCATCTTTTCAAATTGATTTTGAAAGAGACGGCGAACACCTTATTCATCCTAAAGCCATAAAATTTCCAGCAAAGTTTAATTATGGAACGGCCGAGAGAAGGATGTTGCCAATAATTTTGTCATGGGCCTCCACTGTCCATAAAATGCAGGGTAGTGCTGTTGACCATGCTGTAGTGTATTTGGGCTCCAAACTGTTTGAGGAAGGTCAAGTGTATGTAGCATTGAGTCGCGTAAGGGCTTTGGAAGGGCTATGTATTGAGGAGCTTGATTGTCAGAAATTAACAGGTAAGAAACCGTGCAATAAAGATGCAATGAAAGAGTTGGAAAGGATCAGGAGTTTGCATAATGATACGAGCTAAAATCAAACTAAAAACTAGAAAATAAAAAAAATAGGTAAAAAAACTTTTAAGTTAAATGGTTTTATTTGAAATCATAAGCTGTACCAAAAACTAGAAAATAATTAGAACACAAACATGGACCTTCTTGAGATTCCGACGTCTGGTAAGAAATCATGCAATAGTAGCCGTGCTGTTTTCTTATGTCGTATGCTAAGGTACCCTTTGTGTCGCTGCGTCAACGGATTAAGTAATATTCTGGGACTTTTAACAGACTAAAATAAAAACATGGGGCGCATAAAAACCTGTATAACCACTGTATAATTAAATAAGAACAACTTGTCTAGAAGAATGTGTTTCCAAGCCCACCAATATATTTCAAATTCGCCCCATGTTTTTATTTTAGTCTGTTAAAAGTCCCAGAGTATTACTTAATCCGTTGACGCAGAGACACAAAGGGTACCTTGGCATACGACATAAGAAAACAGCACGGCTACTATTGCATGATTTCTTACCAGACGTCGGAATCTCAAGAAGGTCCATGTTTGTGTTCTAATTATTTTCTAGTTTTTGGTACAGCTTATGATTTCAAATAAAACCATTTAACTTAAAAGTTTTTTTACCTATTTTTTTTTACTTTTAGTCTTTACTTTGAAATATTTTTTTTACAAAGCAGTAATTATAATTTGCGGTACCGTATCCGCCTGCATTAAAAAAATTGATTTCACCAAAAAAGAAAAAAAGAATAAATCTTCCACGGCTCAATTCTTTCTTGAACCTAACAAATCGTTTTTAAAGCATATAAACACAACAACAAAAAATTCCGAAAATTTTGTCACGGCAGACGCAATCAGCGAGCAATAATAACAAGAGTGATTAGGCAGAGCTCAAGGACAAGTAAAAGAGTTAAAGATATGAAAGAAGAGATTAGCAATAACATTAAGCAAAAAGTCCAAAAAAATATTAACAAACGCGCGATGGATATACATTTTATGCAAAAACACAAGAGTATAAAAGAAACAGAAGATGTTTCTTGTTTCTCCTATTCGAATGTTTACATTCAAATGGAAGCAACAATGGAACAGATCACGTGTAAATTGGGTTTGCACGGATTGTATGTATGCGTAAAATTTCGTGTTGGTACACAATATTAGGAATGGATTTCCACTTGTATTGTCCGTTAAAAAAGTCGGGAATCTTGCAAGGCGAGGAAGTCACTTCCCCTTCATTTTTTATTTTTCTTTCACATACATTGCGTGTAGTATGGAAGTAATTCTGCCTCGTTTTATCATAGATATTACTTCTTTGATATTTTGACTTTTTCACTCCCATTGCAATTTTTATCAGCTGATCTCAAGGGCACTGAAACATTTTTAAAAATTTGTTCTAGCTCATCACTCTAAAACGGCGTTTGCATGTCTTGTCACATTAACATTGCGTTTTAATTTATCTATTATTGTGACTCAATAAAATGTTTTTGTTTCTAATATACTTATAGACAATTTTGCTTAGATCTGATTCTACATAGTTTTATTTAATTTGAAATCTTTGCAGCCACCAACTCATTTAATATGTAGTAGGGGAGCTGACGCTTGAAAAAACTATTTCGTTCTAACTTTCAACCGCCTGGTATATAATGTAAGATTTTCCAGTTATTTCGATCATTTTTTATAATATCCCTTTTTGTCGGGAAGTGGACCCATCTCGAGATAGGTGGTTGGAGGGGTAAAAAAGGGGTTAAAATTGAAAAAAAGTCTGCTGCTTCTGGTAGGGCTAAATAACCGTTACATACTAGTGGCAGAAATTTTTGACTATTTGCACCCATCACCCCACACCCCCAGCAAATGGTTAAAGATTTCTGTCACTAGTATTTAACGGTTATTTAGCCCTAACAGAACCTACATACACAACGTGCAGCAATTATAGTGGTATAACGTTGTTGAGTACCGCGTATAAGATATTCTCCGCCATCCTACAAAACAGGATGGCCCCATACGCTAGAAATATCGTAGGCCAATACCAGTGTGGCTTCAGCCCAGGCAAATCAACAACCGATCAGATTTTCACTTTGAGGCAGGCTATGGAAAAATGTCTGGAGTTTCAAAACTCAATCCAACACCTCTTCATAGACTTTAAAGCCGCCTATGATAGCATAGCCAGAGTAGAACTCTACAAAGCCATGAGAGAATTCGCCATTCCCAACAAGCTGACAAGACTATGTAGGTTGACCATGACCAATGTGACAAGCCAAGTAAAGGTATCCGGAACACTGTCCAGACCAATCAACATCTATAATGGACTCCGATAAGGGGACGGTCTGGCCTGCCTCCTTTTCAATCCGGCTTTGGAGAAAGTGATCCGAGATTCGGGCGTGACTTCAAGGGGCACAATCCTCCACAAGTCCACCCAATTACTGGCTTACGCAGACGACATTGACATCATTGGAAGAACATCAACAGCTGTACAAGAAGCTTTCATCCAGATTGAGCGGGCGGCAGGAAATCTAGGACTGCACATCAACGAAAGCAAAACAAAGTACATGGTGGCCTCGTCTGCAAGAACACCTAACATTGGTCCCACAATCAAGATAGAGGAACACGAGTTTGATGTGGTAAAATCATTTACCTACCTTGGGTCAATAGTAGCAGCCGACAATAGCATGGAACCTGAAATACGCGCACGACTGCTAAAAGCCAACAAAGCCTACTATAGCCTGTCAAGGCTCTTCAAATCCAAACATCTAACCATAACGTCTAAACTTTTACTATATAAGACGATGGTCTTGCCGGTCCTCACATATGCATCCGAAACGTGGGTGCTTAGCAAAAAGCACTCTAACCTATTGGCGGTGTTCGAGAGGAAAATACTTCGGAGGATTGTTGGCCCCGTATGTGAGGAAGGGCGATTCCGGAGACTCAACAATGACGAGATCTACGAGCGCTATCGCGACATAGATGTTGTGAAGAAAATAAAGCTCGGTAGACTCCGGTGGGCAGGACATCTAGCTTGTATGAGTGAAGATGAGCCTGCTCGGAAAGTTCTCTGCGGTAAGACCTATGGGGTGCGACAGCGAGGGAGACCAAACCTCCGCTGGAAGGATGGCGTAGACCAGGACGCTCAGAGCATAGGGATGCCAAACTGGATGACATCGGCTCAGAATCGGGACCGGTGGAGAGTACAGTTGCGAGAGGCCAGGACCGGATCCCGGTTGTAGAGCCGTTAAAGAAGAAGAACCTACATACGCAACGGCAGCAATTTTTTAAATTTTAACCCCATTTTTATCCCTAATTTTTTAGTAGAGAAATGCCAGGGAAGATTAAATAGCATTTTCAAAAATTTTATTCTGCATAACTTGTAGTTTGCTTATAAATGACAGCGAGCACACTCATACCAGACAGGAACTCCGTAGAGTATAATGGCTGAAAACACTGCTTTATACAGGATTAACTTGTTATCCAGACTGAGTCGACTTTCTGTTAATAAAAGGATATAATGTCCTGATGTAAATATTTATTTTGTTGTGTTACGTGATTGTTAAAAGTAAGCGTTTAAAGGTCGATTCGCACTATACGGAACGTCAGCGTCACGTCAAGGAACGGCAACGACACGGCAATTTTGCTGTCGATTCACACTTAAACGTCAACGTCACGTGAATTTAGCCGTTCAGTCTAAAAAAAATTAGATATAGTATTGTCGTATTCCGTATTGCTAATTTACATTGTTATTTGGAATGCCAAAATTTAATAATAAAAAGTTAGCAATGAGTGCATTAATTTTGGATGAGGAAGAAGAAAATTTAAGTTTAGCAACAAAAAAAGAAAAAAATGAGTACAAAAGATATTAACAAAAAGAAAACAAGAAGGAGAATACCACACGCTGTATAAGGAATTGGATGACGATGAAATAAATTTTTATAAATAATTGAAAATGTCGAAATATCAATTTTATATCCTTTTAAAAAAAACGATATTTATAAACTTTAAAATAGTAAAGCGTTAAGAAATGTTGATAGATTTTGGATAGACGAACAAAACCCCCTACCCCATGGGTTACGATAACGGTTTAGCCCCTAGGGCGATTTGAAATGTTTTTATTAGAGTTTTACATATCACCCTGTGTTTTTGTAACGTTATAACTAGTGTCCGACCGAAGGTCAGTTTTAGGCCGAAGCCGAAGCCGATGCCGAATGTTCGGCTTTTGCCATAACCTTCGGCCGAAACCGAAGCCGAAGCCGAAGGTTCAATCATACACAGAAATCTTGGTATACTGACTGAAAAATATACATAATAATGAAAATTCCTCACTGTTATTTTGTTTTATAGTCATAGCGCCGAAAATGATTGCAATATGCATTTTAAATAACTAAGTTGTGGCTTTCCAAAAATAATAAACTAAGATTTGTTTATTTTTATTTGAGGAATACCATACGTTTCAATGTCACATTCACATCACACTCTCAATTCTTTTCGTTTTCAGCGACTGGCCTGGCTGGATATAAAAACTTCGGCTTCGGCTAACCTTCGGCTTCTTTGGCCGAAACCGAATGTGCGGCCGAAGGTGTTTTTTTGGCCAAAGTTGGCCGAAGCCGAAGCCGAAGCCGAACCTTCGGTCGGACACTAGTTATAACCAATTTTCATGAATAAGATATCAGTGTAAGCAGAATACTTCAGGTGAAAATTTTGCAAGACTCTTTCTAAAGTCTTGCTCTTGGTCTTGTTCTTAAACAGTTAGTCTTGTTCTTGGCCTTGCTAAATTTGCAAGACCAAGACAAGACTGCAAGAATAAGACCATTTTTGCTCATCAGTACTTCATGCCATACCGAATTAAAGGCTGACTGAACATCTAGGAGAAGAAGTCCAGTTGATTTTGCATTGATTAGGTTGGATGAGTGTGCTTCTTAATTCTCACAATCCCATGTGTAGTATTATGTTGTTGTCTAAAGCCAAACTGTTCATTTGGCAGTAGATTGTTCACATTAATTACTTTGATTATTCTGGCTTTTAAGATTCTTTCCAGTATTTTTCCTAGAGAACTTAGCAGACTGATAGGTCTATAACTGGTTGGTTCATGAGGTGGTTTGTTTGATTTCAAGATAGGAACAAATTTTGCTGTTTTCCACTTGTTAGGGAAATAGCACAAGTTTAGACTAGAATTTATTAAGGACGTAAGATAAACAACAGCTGTTCGTGGAAGATGTTTCAAACAAATGTTTGGAGTCTTATCCAGCCCAGGAGTTTTATTTGGCCTTAGGCGTTTTATGAGCAAATTGATTTCTTTGGGCCGAACAAGGTCTTTTAAATCCAATTTAGGGTGGTCTCTAACTAGTTTACCAACTGCTTCGGTGACTTGGTTTCCACTGCTAGTATCACTGAGTCTCACAGAAACTAAATTGTTTTTAGCAAAAGTGTTTGCCAGCTTCTTTGCACATAAAATATTTCCGTTAATTTCGCTTGAGAGTTAGCATGGATCTATTCTTCTTTCGGAGGAATTTAGCAACCTTCCAAAAGGGGTTGGAAGCTTTTTTGAAACCTGAAATTAAATTCTTGTAGTTGTTATTTTTATAAATCTGAGTGTAGATTTCAATTAGCTTGTTTAATTGGTTTATATTACTTATATATTATATTAATTATGTTCTAAGTCGGTGTCGCTGCCATAGACGGCGAACAGTGTTGCATATTTAATATTTGGCAACAAAAAAAGGACTAGCAAAAGGCAATATTTTTACCAAATAACCAAAACCTAAATTGCGTTAAACAAAAGTTATTAACAAATTAAAAAAACCTGATTTTTAACGGGTCTTTTCCATTTTTCTCTGTTTTGTGCCCTAAACTATAACTCAATATACATGAATCGAAAGATAATTTGAATACCTAAAACTTTATAATTTGATTCTTTTCGATCCGAGCTTACGGTTTTCCTTTTATTCGCTAAAAAGAGTTTTGAAAAAACAAAATTGAAAAAACAAAAACGCTATGTTGTTTAGAATTTTTTTTCCTATATCACCATATTTTTTGTTTCCTGTTGGCAATTATTAGATGGATTTGTGTAGATTGATTAGACTATGAAGGGAAGGGATGTAGTGTATGTAATATACCACTATGAAAAACACTGTAGTACAAGTTGATTTTAATAAATAGAATGATGACATTTCGCTGGTTTGCGAGAATAACGACGCAATTCAAAATTCTGTAAAATTAAACTAAATATGCCAAATGACCAACAATCTTTGATAACTTATAGTAAACCGATTTCGCGTTAACTATCGTTAGAAAGATATATCGTCATTATTCATTTGAGACAAAACATTCTCGAGTAATTTATAAAAAAATTTAAAAAAGTCATTCTCTAAAGTCAATCATTTTTAGTTGCGTAACTATTCTCGCAAACCAGCGATTTGTAGTCATACATAGAAGGCATTCATGAACTACTGTACTACAAGTGGTTTTAATAAAGAAGGAGTTATGCAAGTTAGATGTTGAGAGCGAAAGAGGGTAAGTTAGGGGTATATGGGCCATTCCATGAAAATTCGACCAAAAAAACGAAAATTTTGGACACGACCTTCTCTGATTTCCTTCATATTTCGTACATTTGTTGTACTAGTGACTAGTATTACGTAGGTGCAATATTTTGCCAAAATGTTAGGTTGTTTCATAATTAACGGTACTTAAATATTTGGAAATTTGCATAATACAAGTTCCTTTAAAAAATCGTACAAAGTGCAAATATTATCCTAGCGCTATGATATATACATCATTTTGAAGAAAAACCTTCAAGCTATTAAATAAAAATGCCAAAAAGGACATTCGACGAAAAAAGGATTCAAAGAACATCTTAAGTATCCTTTATCCTTGGGGATCTCAAAAAGCCAACGCGGGATTTTCTCCAAATTTTTATATGTTTTGACTGGCAACACTAAAGATAAGTTGCCTGAGTCTCATGCTGGGGTCGAAAACCGTTTGGGAAGGAGAATTTTTTAAAGCATACCCTGTCAAACGCCTATCATATATAAAATAGTTTAATGTATGCCCTAAATGCATTTTACGTTGTCTAGATAAGTGGGTTGCGGCTTAAATTGTACTGCCAGGTAAAAAAAAATGTTTTTCAGGCAAATGCAAGAAAATCTCAAAGTTTGTTTAGCATACATTTTGAAATTTTTCCTGCATGTGCAATGTGCATTGTTTGTATTTCACGGAAATTTGCCTGCAGCCATAAAATGGTAATAAAATATCTTCAATTCTTAAAACAATTTGGCAGGACTATTTTAAGGATACCTTGTAAAACCCCTTTTGCTCAGGTATGCAGGTAGCCATATTTTATATTATACATAAAGAAATATATTTGAGGAAATTATAAGAATTGCACAGTCTTAATGTGCTGCTACGATTGCGAGGTTACTCTAAGTTTAGCGCTCTTAACTTGTGAAATTCAGTGTTGTTTTTTCTTCATATGTTAAAGTGTTATTTCTGTTATTAGTACTAGTATAAACAATGGAAACCCGAGTTCATGTTCTACACTGCTGCAATCCTTTCAACAAAAAGCCTCACAACCCTACAAGTAGGGATTTAAGAGCAGTGCAACCGTGGATGATTAGTAAAGTGCCAAATTTAAGCTTGGAATATAAAATCTGCAGTTCCTGTAGAAAAGCTATGGGAAAAGCCCTTGCGACGGATTGGGCGGAACACTAAAACGTTTAGCAGCAAAAGCCAGTCTTCAAAGAGCATATTCGGAACAAATCTAACCTTGAATATTAAGCAGCAGATCGGATGACGCAAATATATAGTAGTATTAACCCTGTGCCGTCTACGCAGAAACTTCACCATGTTGCTCCAACTGCTGTAGGCCAAATACTCGTAAAACCGTTTTCACTCTCTACAGAGGAAGTTAGTCATATTTTTAAAATCTGACGTGTAACCATAATTAAAATGCTCAATAAATGTTATTTTCAACCTTACAGAAAAATGTGTTTTAAAAGTTCCTTTCAGACAAGTACAATTCCTTTGTACCAACAATTATTGTGATAAAGTGATTTAAAAGTTGCCATTGTTTGCGTTAGGAGACTTTTCTTACCTGGCAGTACAATTTAAGCCGCAATCCACTTATCTAGACAACGTAAAATGCATTTAGGGCATACATTAAACTGTTTTATATATGATGGGCGTTTGACAGGGTATGCTTAAAAAAATTCTCCTTCCCAAACGGTCTTCGACCCCAGCATGAGACTCAGGCAACTTATCTTTAGTGTTGCCAGTCAAAACATATAAAAATTTGGAGAAAATCCCGCGTTGGCTTTTTGAGATCCCCAAGGATAAAGGATACTTAAGATGTCCTTTGAATTCTTTTTTCGTCGAATGTCCTTTTTGGCATTTTTATTTAATAGCTTGAAGGTTTTTCTTCAAAATGATGTATATATCATAGCGCTAGGATAATATTTGCACTTTGTACGATTTTTTAAAGGAACTTGTATTATGCAAATTTCCAAATATTTAAGTACCGTTAATTATGAAACAACCTAACATTTTGGCAAAATATTGCACCTACGTAATACTAGTCACTAGTACTCCAAATGTACGAAATATGAAGGAAATCGGAGAAGGTCGTGTCCAAGCCGTTGGTCGAATTTTCATGGAATGGCCCATATATAGTTATAAGGATTTTGTATTGATTCATTAATTCCCAGTCATTTAAGCCTGGGTCACACCGAACCGGCGCGGCGCGGTGCGGCGATTTTTGTATGAAAAATAATATTAAACCCGCCGCGTTAAAATTATTTTTCATACAAAAATCGCCGCACCGCGCCGCGTTCGGTGTGACCCGGGCTTTAGTCCGAGTGTAAGTAGCAGTTTGCTCGCGGGAATAGAAGTTGTTATTTAAAATTAATAAAGATATCCATTAATACAATATCGGTTATTATTTCCTTTCCTATACACTAAAGACGGCGGCGGTCATAAGACGCCATATGCAAAGCCTGGTCACTAGCCGAGAGATAAGTGGATACCCTCTCATTACAAAAGCTAAGGCTCATAGCAGATGCGCTAAAGCCGATCCTAGAAATAGCAAGGAATGGAAGGTATCATAGTCAATATACCGAAAAAGGGGGACCTAACAATATGTGACAACTGGATTTGTCTATTATCTACTCTGGGCAAAATCTTGTCCAATATATTACTATCTAGGATAAGGCGGGGCGAACGGCTAACAAAGACCTCGGTAGGTGGTGGCACCCGATTTGTCACTTCTGCTGAAAACCGTAGGAATGGCGTTGGCGTAATACTCAGCAAGGAATCCAGGACCAGCCTCATTAGCTGGTCACCAGTTTCTGAGAGGATTATTACCGTGCGCCTACGTACCAGACTAAGAAGTACTACGATAGCCCAATGCTACGCTTTAATTGAAGACGCACAATATGACATCAAAGACGAGTTATATATACGACGGAATGAGGTTTTTCGCTGTATTCCAAGGGGAGACATCATTGTTTTGATGGGTGACCTAAACGCACAGATCGGCCCCAACAACACCGGCCTTGAACACACAATTGGAAATCAAGGCCTAAGCCAAGTTACCAATAACAATGGCTTTTCGTCGACTTCTGTAGTTCCCATCAACTCATGGTAGGTGGAACTTACTTTTGTCACAAGAAGATACACAAGGAGACCTGGATATCGCCCGATGGTAGAACGAAAAATCAGATAGATCACGTGGCCGTCAGCCACAGATGGAGAACTATTCTGGAGGATGTCAGGAGCTTTAGGAGAGCAGACACTGGAAGTGTTCACCATTTGGTAGTAGCAACTATCCGCCTAAACATGGCCGCAATCAGAAACGTCCAACGCGATGCCATAAACCGTAGACGGTTTAACGTAGACCTTCTGCGGGAGAGCACTAAAAGGAGAGAATTTGTTGGGAATCTGCAACAAATCTTAAACCAGCAAACCGTTTCTGACGACACAAATATTGAACAGCTGTGGAGCGCAATAAAGGGCGTATAACAGCAGCGGAAACAAGCATCGGCTATGTCCAAAGAAACCAGCAACACTGGATCTCGGACACAATCTGGGAAAAAGGGAACGCAGAAGGCCCTCAAAAATAACGTGAACTCTACAAGCCACCGGAAAAACGCCAACAACTTGAACGGGAATACTCCCAATTACACCGAGAGGTAAAGAGAAGTGTCCGGCGTGATAAAAGGCGGCAAATAAATGAGCTCGTAGAGAAAGCGGAAACGCGGCAACCACAGGCAACAGTAAGGTGCTGTTCTTAATCACTAAACAGCTCTCGGGAAAGTGGAAGGCTGATGTGCAGCAACGAGGAGCAACTCCAAAGAGAGACTACTTCTTCGCCGCCCTAAATGGTTCTTTTTCGCAGGAACCTGAAGAAAATATCAACAATGCACAGCCAATAAGAATCGCACAGCCAATAAGAATAGTAACCGTAATTCATGCAACGGCCAATGGTAAAGCAGCTGGAAAAGATGGCATCCCGCCGGAATTGTTGAAAGCCGACTCAAGCCTCATAGCAGATGCGCTACAGCCAATCCTGGAATAGCATGGAACACCAGTACCTTTCCGGAGGATTGGACGGAAGCTATCATAGTCAAAATACCACATTAAAAAACACGATGCCCTGTGACAAAAAAATGAACTAAAATTTCAAAAACAAGTTTTAAGTACTAATGTAAGACAGAAACAAGATATAGAAGACATTGTTCTCTTAGGATAGTCAATGTGTGTATAATAAATGTATAAGATATTGTCTCATTACTGTAGAAAATATTAACTTTAAATAGTCATTTTGTTAAGTATCACACAACTATCGTATATGTATAATCTGTATTTTTGCAGTCGCGGTACCGTTTTAATTATTTATTTTGTAACATTTGTACCCCGACTGCAAAAATGCAGATTGTACATATACGATAGTTGTGTGATACTTAACAAAATGACTATTTAAAGTTAATATTTTCTACAGTAGTTAGACAATATCTTATACATTTATTACACACACATTGACTATCCTAAGAGAACAATGTCTTCTATATCTTGTTTCTGTAGTTACATTAGTACTTAAAACTTGTTTTTGACTTTTTAGTTCATTTTTTGTCACAGAGGCATCGTGTTTTTTAATTTTTTAATTATTTTGTTTTTTATTTTATGATATTTTAGTGATTATAATTCGTTAACCAATGTAGTTTTTATTAAGCGATTTTATTTTACTTCTCATTATTATAGGACTTACAACTATTGAGATACAGTTTTAATGCAAAAGTAAAGTTATCGAAGTTTGGTTTATTCCAGCTAAATTTAGACAAGCCGACAGATTAGGTAAAAGTGGTGCTTGGATCAATTAGTATATCGTCGTTGCGACCTTAAGATCTCCTATGTGACACTTTTATCGAAATTAACTTTTTTAATTGAATGTAAACTTCATAATGTCCTCCATCGATGGCAAAAACTCCCATGTTGATACTTCAACTCATTTTGCAGTTATAAAAAATACTCTTATGTAGTCCTAAAAAGTAGGCAATTTGAAATCTCTTATGTGAAAGTGATAATTACTTCCACATGAATGAAAAAGCAAAAAATATCTTATGTCCACCTCAAAGGTTTTGTTCAAAACATTAAGTTCCATTGTTAGTATACAACTTAAAGCAAAACTAGTTGTTTAAGTAATTTTTTCACAAAACAGTTTTTTTCAGTTTCCCCAAAGTTTTACATTTTGCACATAGGAGATCTTAAGGTCGCAACGACGATATACTAATTGATCCAAGCACCACTTTTACCTAATCTGTCGCAAATTCTCTCCTTTTAGTGCTCTCCCGCAGAAGGTCTACGTTAAACCGTCTACGGTTTACGGCATCTCGTTGGGCGTTTCTGATTGCGGAGATTTTTAGGCGGATAGTTGCTACTACCAAATGGTGGTCACTTCCAGTGTCTGCTCTCCTAAAGCTCCTAACATCCTCCAGAATAGTTCTCCATCTGCGGCTGACGGCCACGTGATCTATCTGATTTTTCGTTCTACCATCGGGCGATATCCAGGTCTCCTTGTGTATCTTCTTGTAACAAAAGTAAGTTCCACCTACCATGAGTTGATGGGAACTACAGAAGTCAACAAAAAGCTCACCATTGTTATTGGTAACTTGGCTTAGGCCTTGATTTCCAATTGTGTGGTCAAGGCCGGTGTTGTTGTGGCCGATCTGTGCGTTTAAGTCACCCATCAAAACAACGATGTCTCCCCTTGGAATAGAGCGAAAAACCTTATTCAGTCGCATAGAACTCGTCTTTGATGTCATCTTCTGCGTCTTCAGCTGGAGCGTAGCATTGCACTATCGTAGTACTTCTTAGTCTGGTTCGCAGGCACACGGTAATAAACCCTCTCAGAAACTGGTGACCATCTAATGAGGCTGGTCCTGGCTTCCTTGGTGAGTATTACGCCAACGCCATTCCTACGGTTTTCAGTTTCGTTTCTTCCAGAATATAAGAAGGACTCACCGTTTGGGCAGATATGTTCCCCCACATCGGCCCATCTGGCCTCGCTGAGTCCCATGACCTTGATTTTATAACGGTTCATCTCGTTGAGGAACCCATCCAGCCGTCCATCAGCAAGCAGCGTTCTCACATTCCATGCTCCCATTCGTGTCGTGGTTAGAAAAGCAAAGATCGTCGTCGTGTTGTCCATCCGGTTCCGAGGCATTGTTTGCCGATTCGTAGCAATTATGTGTTCTATGGGAGCGGGTTGCTAACCTGGCTAAGCCAACCAACTTAGAACTCTGTTTTGTGGCGCAGAGAACTCGCCATTCGACCGTCTCCCGCTAGCTCCTTCCATAGAAGTACAGAGCTGCTAGGTGTTCGTCTGCAGTGACTCTTCTCGGGTTTTGGCAGAAGTGACAAATCGGCTGCCACCACCTTCCGAGGTCTTTGTTAGCCGTTCGCCCCTCCGTTCGACTTGGTTAATAGGAGCTTTATATGGCGAGCTCTACGGCAACGTGAACTGACGAACAAAATAATAGAATTTATAAAAGCTCTATACAACAATTCCAAATGCAGAGTTCTCCATAATGGAAAATTATCCGACAGCTTAGAGGTGAGTTCAGGAGTACGACAAGAAAATATCCGTGACGTGGAACTGGTAGATAAATTCTGTTACCTCGGTAGTATTATTACCGAAAACGGCGATGCAGAAGAAGACGTCAGTTCCAGAATAAATAGCAAGAAGCGCATATGCACGCCTGTTTCACATATGGAGATGAACGGAGATCTCAATTAACACCAAATTGCGTCTGTTCAACTCCAACGTTAAGGCAGTTCTTATGTACGGTTGCGAAACTTGGAAAGTCAACCAATTCATCACAAGGCACCTACAAGTTTTCATCAACAGATGCCTTAGCCGACCGTATCCTAAAAATCCGTTGGCAAGATATAATTTCTAATGAATAACTATCTCGCCGTGCGAAGGAAATGGAATTTGCGACGCTAAAACGAGAATATAGCCAAGCAGGCCCTTGACTGGAATCTGCAAGAAACTCGTCGAGTCGGAAGATCTAGAACAACGTGGAGGAGAACCCTATTATCAGAGGCCGCAACTACTGGGAAATCCTCGTCAGAGCCAAGAGCTGTAGCGCAAAACATAGTCCGCTGGAGGGCAACTGTTTCCGCCTTATGTTCCATGAGGGATTAAAGAGCGTAAAGAAGAAGAGACCTATAACGAGTTCAAGCAACTAAAAAAGATAGATTGCATTGTCCCGCGAACTATGTATATGTGCAAAATTTGAAGTTGCCCAGTAGGGAATGGAATAGTGATGAGCAAACGCAAGAACAAAACAAGACTAATATAGTCTTGGTCTTGTCTTGTTCTTGCTCAGTCATTCGTGTTCTTGTTCTTGCGAGCATAGCTAAGTCTTGGTCTTGGCCTTGGTCTTGCTAAATGTGCAAGACCAAGAGAAGGCAAGACCAAACTGCAAGACCAACGCTATTTTCGTTCATCAATATGTATTGTATGTATTTTTATAAATTGGTTATTAAAAAAAGAAACGTAGGAATCTTCATTTTTGTATGGTTTTGTTTTTAAATCCTGAAAGATTTAACAGAATAACGACTCATTTCCTAGACACCAGAAATTGAAGAAAAGTAACAGAGCACCCAATTGATTAAAAAAGACTTGACAGCAGAATGCAGAAATATCGATTGTGAATCTCGTTGACGCACAATGCAAGCAAAGTCATTACGTACTTATGTACAAATGTGAATAATTGATTTTACAATTATTATCATACTAAAAAGTAAATATACAATAAACACATACAGTGAGTCACTTGGTTATTCGTAGATTCAAACTTTAGGATTGAATTAATAAAAGTACAAGTTTTGTTAACAAATATTTTATTTCATAATCATAACGTACAAAAATAACAAAAAAGGAGGCATTCTCCCAAAAAATTTTAATAAAATAAAAAAAAATAAAAATTTCTTAGTAAATTCAGGTCACTTAAGGTACGGTTTCGCTGGGAGCTGTCGACAGCGGCTGCCGACGGCGGTTATGAGCTGCAGCAACTGAACAGCGCGGTCAAGTAGTTTGGTTGCACGGCTGCTGGCAGTTAATTGTTGGGTCAACAGGTAAAGAAAAATTTAGTAAAATAATGGATATGCAAAGTTTTTGTTAATTCAGAAGAAGAAAGAACATGATTTTAAGGGACTAATGTTATTAAATCGAAGACTGTTTGTACAGTATGTTTAAATCGCATAATGATGTGCCCGAACAAGTTCAATAAGCTTTTCAACCTCATCAAAAGGAAAATTTGGTGCCATTTTTGAAAAAAATTATTCAACACTGCATTTTTTTGTAAATAAAAACTATCTAAAAGCACTTCTAGCAGCTACGACAGCGCTTCTTGACTGGTTCAAAAGCAGTTGAAACGCAACAGCTAGCTGCTGGCAGCGGCCGCCAGCTGTCAGGCAGTGTGAACAAAACCGTCAACATGTGCATACCATAAGAGAAGTCATTTTCAGCAGCGAGCTTTGACAGCTTGCTGTTGGCGGCCGCCGCCGACAGCTCCCAGCGAAACCGTACCTTTAGGTATTCGTACAGCGCTGAATGCATAGCGAACAAAAAGCGTAAGTAATAAAATAGTACTTGGTATGAAGCCCTTTGTTCTTTATAACACTTTTGGAGTTAGCCACTGCAGTTTTCTGCGTTTAATGAAAGAGTTCATTTGTCGATTGAGCATTTTAAAGTAATCATGGGCCGTAAATCAAAAAACACTTCGGTAGACCTTCGGGAATTGGCATTATCGCATCATAAGGCTGGCAAATCTTTACGAGAAATTGCGAAAATACTTAATAAAAGTCATTCGACAATACAATACATAATTAAACGTTTTGAAAATGAAAATCGTGTTATAGATAAGCCAAAAAAAGGACCCTCGTTCTTGTTGAATGAGCACGACAGTCGTTGGGTAGTTCGGCAAATTCGCGCTGACCCTAAATTAAGTGCGCCTAAGTTAGCTGCTGCGTTCGAGGAACATTCAGGAAGGCGAGTATGTGCGGAGACTATACGGCGAATACTGCGGAGAGCTGGTTATAACGGACGAGTAGCCAAAAAGAAACCCTACCTATCCCAGAAGAATATAAAGCGTCGTCTAATGTTCGCGAAAGACCACATAACTAAGGATACAGAGTTTTGGGACAACGTTATTTTTGCAGACGAGTCCAAATTCAATATATTTGGCTCAGACGGACGGACAATGGTTTGGCGAAAGCCAAATCAGGAACTCCAGAAGCAAAACCTTCGTGCCACCGTAAAACATGGCGGTGGGTCTGTTTTAGTTTGGGGTTGTATGTCGGCACATGGAGTAGGGAATCTTCATATTATAAATGGCATAATGGACAAGGTAGTCTACCTCAACATTTTGAAAAACCACTTAAAACAAAGTGCGGTAAAAATGGGTTTAAATGGTAGTATTAAGTTTTACCAAGACAATGACCCAAAGCATAAATCGTACCTTGTCCGAGAATGGCTACTTTATAAATGTGCTAAGGTAATAGAAACTCCAGCACAATCTCCCGATATCAATCCCATAGAGAATCTGTGGCACGAACTTGATATACGCATCCGCAAACATAATATTACCAATAAGGAAGTGCTAATAAATAAATTACAGGTGGAATGGTTGAAAATATCACCTGATTACACAAAAAAATTAGTTGATTCCATCCCTAAGAGACTCCAAAGTGTAATAATGAACAAAGGACTACATACTAAGTATTAGTTATTACTTACGCTTTTTGTTTCGCTGTGCATTAAGTACTGTACGAATACCTAAGTGACCTGAATTTTCTAAAAAAAATTTATTTTTTTTTATTTTATTAAAAAATTTTGGGAGAATGCCTACTTTTTTGTTATTTTTATACGTTATGATTATGAAATAAAATATTTGTTAACAAAACTTGTACTTTTATTAATTCAATCTTAAAAAATAGCCAACCTAAAGTTTGAATCTACATGTGTACGAATAACCAAGTGACTCACTGTATATTTATAACATAATTACTTGAAATTCCTAATAAATTTTACATTTTTTGTTTTTAAAAGAATGAATTTAGGTGAAAATTTTGCAAGACTCTTGCTAAAGTCTTGCTCTTGGTCTTGTTCTTGCACAGTTAGTCTTGTTCTTGCGAGCATAACTAAGTCTTGTTCTTGTTCTTGGTCTTGCTAAATGTGCAAAACCAAGACAAGACTACAAGAACAAGACCATTTTTGCTCATCACTAAAATGGAAGCCTGCCACAGTCGATTCTGTACACTCCAAAGAAAAACAATTGCACACTCTACACAACTAAAAATGTTTCAAATACTTTAGACTCTTCTGGCTTTGGATTTTCCAAGAGAGAACGACGTGAATAGCACAACCAAGTGTGCGTAAGATATTTTGGACTGTTTTGGCCTATGATTTGCTTATGTTTTTCACTTCGTTCTCTCTTCGAAAATCCTCAGCCAAAGCATTCCAAAGTATCTTGTGCATATTCGGTTGTGTTCGGAAAGCGAAGTTATTTTGTAATTAAGCAATTGTGCACGTAAGCACTTTTGCCGGTCCAATAACTTAGCAAGCACAGCTCAGTTTAAGACAAGAAAGCGTATTTTTTAGTTTTGCTAAACAATACATTTTTAATTCTTACTTTTTAGCCTTACGTCTTCTTCCGTTTTGTGGTAGTCGTCATATTAGGTTTAAAATGACGTCACACGGCTTAATGTATTATACTCGTCATACTCTTTCATTTTATACCCATATCGAGGGTGTTGTAAAGAAAAAGGAAGTCCGCCATTTTGTGTCGGTCGCCATTTTGAATTTGAAATGACGCTACACAGCATATAGTGTTATACTTATCATATCCTTTCATTTGATACCCATTTTAAGTGGGTTAGAAAGAAAAAGTTAATCCGCCATTTTGTGTTGGCCTGCATTTTGAATTTGGAATGACGCCATAAGGCTAATTGTATTCTATTTGTCATACCCTTTTATTTGATACCCATGTCGGGGGTCGGGGAGCACAATATCAAAATTCGGCTGCCATCTTGGAACCGCAATCTTGATTATTTCACAAAATGGTCCGATTGCATTGTCACGCAAACTATACATATGTGCAAAATGTTATATCCAATCGGTTATATCCAAGTGGGTGAAAATCAAGTTGCAAGATTTGTCTACAAACATGCGTACATACATACATACATACTTACAAACATAGATACAGGTGAAGCTAATATAAAGCGTATAAAAACGAAAACAAAACAATTTCTAATTTTTTAAATCGAGTGCAACTCGTTATGTTCACGAGCTATCCGAGTCTACATTAAAAAAGTCTCCCAGGTCATCGTACATATCAGGATCTCCCATTGGTTGTGATGGTTATGAGTCTATTACGATAACAGTTGCAGACTGATTCGCTTCTTTTGCTTTTAACAGTTCCACTAAAATTGTGTTTTTAAATTTTTCACGAATATCATCTCGAAGTGTTTTCATTTACGTGAAGAGAATTTTCTTCAACAATGTTCCAAGACTTTACAAAGTTATATGATATATTCCTTCATCTTACTTCAGCGAAAAGCTCCACTGGCAATTCGCCTGTAGAAAGGTTTCACTCTACATTAACCGAATTAATTAGAATTATTTACAACCAAAACAAGAAAAAAGAAATTAGTGAAATTGTAGACGAAGCAATTATCACTTATAATAACTCTATACACTCTGTGACTAAACTCACCCCCGTTGAGCTTATAACAGGACACTATACAAAAGGTACACCTTTTCCATGTACCAATGCAGCACAATCAGGGCAGGACTATTTACAAGAACACATAGAAACATACAAAAATTTAGCTAGAATAGTACACGACCGTAACCTTAATTACAAAACAAAACTAATAGAAAGATTAAATCAGGAACGTAAAGACACTTTAAAACCGACGAAATTATCCATGAAGTTGACAACAGACGAAACAAACAAGCACCTAGATTTGTGAAACATAAAATAGTTAAGAACAACAAAATTACTGTTATTACTGACAGGCGAAAAGTACATAAACAAAAAATTAAACCAAAACGGAAATTTACAGCTTCACCGAGCACATCCAAGGACAAAGACTAGAAATTTCCGATCTTACCAACAGCCAAGGAATACTCCCACTTAAACTAGGAGACGCAAGAATCATTAAAAGTCATTTAAAATTATTACATATCATGGTGGGTGGTCAGTCATCAGCGGAATAGCATAACATGCACGTGCCGTAACTATTCCGGACTGATGGAAGTGCGATCATAACCTCCTAGCGGTGGCCACTGGTAACTATCCTATGAGAGAGGATAGGCTAACATGATCGGGCTAGTCCCTTCCAAGTAAGGTTGGCGTGAGGCTAATAACCTCACCCGTAAAAAACAAACATTACGGAACGAGCAACATGCCTCGGATAATGGAAAAAACGACGACGACCACGGCAACGAAAAAGGCAAAATCATGTAAGAATTTTCTCGTGGAACGTACGAACTCTGAACAGAACTCGAGCTGCACAACATCTGGCCGATACCCTGTCAACATATAAAGCTGACATTACCGCCATTCAGGAGATGCGATGGACAGGGAATGGTGTTTTGCAAAAACCTGATTATGACGTATATTACAGCTGTCATACGAAACACCATGTGCTCGGGGTAGGTTTTATGGTCAGCAAAAGGATGAAGCCTACCATTATCGGCTTTAAAGCAATAAATGAAAGGCTATGTACCCTTCGTGTGCGAGGCAAATTTAAGAACATCAGCCTCATAAACGTTCACGCACCTACAGAAGAGTCCCCGGACGATGAAAGAGAAGAATTATTCGAAGTAGTTGAACGGGAACTTAATGCCTGCCCCAGATATGATGTAAAAATCATATTGGGAGACCTGAACGCCAAAGTAGGCCGGGAGCCCGTATACAGGCAATATGTCGGCATCCACAGCTTGCATGAGAACACTAATGACAATGGGCAGCGAGTTATAGAGATGGCAGCAAGTAAGAACTTGGTCGTTGCAAGTACCAGATTTGCGCGTAAAGATATCCATAAAGCCACCTGGATATCTCCTGATGGTACAACTCGCAATCAAATAGACCATGTGTTGATAGACCGCTGCCACCTTTCGGGTCTGATGACGGTACGAACGTACCGAGGTGCCAACTTCGACTCAGATCACTATCTTTTTGGTATGGTGCTCCGAGAGCGCATTACAACGCTGAAAAGCTTTGTATACGCTGATCAGGCTCGAATCAACACAGCTGCACTCCGCAACGAAATGGCCAGAAACAGCTACGGTCAGGCGTTAGAACTCGCGCTCAGAAGAGCAAGTCCTGGCGATGAGATGCCGGGCGTCGACGAGAGCTGGACCCGCCTTAAAAATACTGTCATTAGTACTGCTGATTATATCTTAGGCAGAAGTCGTAGAGATCGGAACGACTGGTTCGATAATGAATGCAAGCTGGCAACTGAACGTAAGAATGCTGCGTATCGAGCAATGCAGCAGTCTCAGAGAACACGAGCACGCGAAGAGAAATATAAAGAGCTCAGAAAAGAAGAAAAGAGAATTCACAAACGCAAAAAGGAAGCCTGGGAGAAAAATCTCGTTTGTGAACTAGAACGGTACAGAGAGCGACGGCCGCACCAGGCGCGGGAGTTCTACCGAAGTGTACGCGGTATGACGCAATTCACACCTCGTTGCACATACTGCAAGGACAAAGAAGGGAATCTGATCACCGATCCTCAAGGCATCTTGGAGCGATGGGAAGAGCACTTTCATGAATTGCTAAATGGCGAACTAACTGAGGATTTGGAGGCTCCACCAATATCTGACGATAATGCTATGCTGTCACCACCAAGCTTAGCAGAAGTTAGCAGTGCCATCACCCAGCTCAAAAACGACAAGGCCTCGGGTGCAGACGGCATCCTTGCGGACCTGGTTAAATATGGAGGGCCTACATTACACCAAGCGATTCATGAATTAATTGTGCAAGTATGGGAGCAGGAAGCGATGCCAGAAGACTGGAGAAAAGGCATCCTCTGCGCGGTACATAAAAAAGGAGATATCACAACGTGCAGCAATTATCGTGGTATAACGTTGTTGAGTACCGCGTATAAGATATTCTCCGCCATCCTACAAAACAGGATGGCCCCATACGCTAGAAACATCGTAGGCCAATACCAGTGTGGCTTCAGCCCAGGCAAATCAACAACCGATCAGATTTTCACTTTGCGGCAGGCTATGGAAAAATGTCTAGAGTTTCAAAACTCAATCTAACACCTCTTCATAGACTTTAAAGCTGCCTATGATAGCATAACCAGAGCAGAACTCTACAAAGCCATGAGAGAATTCGGCATTCCCAATAAGCTGACAAGACTATGTAGGTTGACCATGACCAATGTGACAAGCCAAGTAAAAGTATCCGGAATACTGTCCAGACCAATCAACATCTATAATGGACTCCGACAAGGGGACGGTCTGGCTTGCCTCCTTTTCAACCTGGCGTTGGAGAAAGTGATCCAAGATTCGGGCGTGACATCAAGGGGCACATTCCTCCACAAGTCCACCCAATTACTGGCTTACGCAGACGACATTGACATCATTGGAAGAACATCAACAGCTGTACAAGAAGCTTTCATCCAGATTGAGCGGGCGGCAGGAAATCTAGGACTGCACATCAACGAAAGCAAAACAAAGTACATGGTGGCCTCGTCTGCAAGAACACCTAACATTGGTCCCACAATCAAGATAGAGGAACACAAGTTTGATGTGGTAAAATCATTTACCTACCTTGGGTCAATAGTAGCAGCCGACAATAGCATGGAACCTGAAATACACGCACGACTGCTAAAATCCAACAAAGCCTACTATAGCCTGTCAAGGCTCTTCAAATCCAAGCATCTAACCATAACGTCTAAACTTTTACTATATAAGACGATGGTCTTGCCGGTCCTCACATATGCATCCGAAACGTGGGTGCTTAGCAAAAAGCACTCTAACCTCTTGGCGGTGTTCGAGAGGAAAATACTTCGGAGGATTGTAGGCCCCGTATGTGAGGAAGGACGATTCCGGAGACTCTACAATGACGAGATCTACGAGCGCTATCGCGACATAGATGTTGTTAAGAAAATAAAGCTCGGTAGACTCCGGTGGGCAGGACATCTAGCTCGTATGAGTGAAGATGAGCCTGCTCGGAAAGTTCTCTGCGGTAAGACCTATGGGGTGCGACAGCGAGGGAGACCAAACCTCCGCTGGAAGGATGGCGTAGACCAGGACGCTCAGAGCATAGGGATGCCAAACTGGATGACATCGGCTCAGAATCGGGACCGGTGGAGAGAACAGTTGCGAGAGGCCATGACCGGATCCCGGTTGTAGAGCCGTTAAATAAGAAGGAGACATATCATCAACATCGCAGAATACGAGTCCCACATTGCAATAATCGGAAAAAATTTAGATGCATGGTTTGAGAAGACAAAAAGCCTTAACGAATTTAATGGAATGAAGTCAATTTTAAGAAGAAAATATAATACATTAGTAAACAATTTAAATTTATTTAAGCCAAATAGAAGACCCAGGAGAGGTTTAATAAACGGTCTCGGCACTGTAATAAAAAGTATTACAGGAAATTTGGCCTACGAAGATTATGTTATGTAGTGACCACTTAGAAAAGGTCAAAATTAATCAGCATAACCTTAATAAACAGATAAACAACCAAATCGAAATTAACGAACAAATGATGCAACGATTCAATAATATCACAACTCATATTAACCGCCCACAACAAACAATTGAACATTTCATTAAAAACTTTCAGGGCAAATTAACTGACGACTTAGGCAAATCCCATTTTGAAACCTTGATGAATCAATATTTTAATCAGTTAACTTACGACATAGATCTTTTGAATGATCATATAAAGAGTATTTCGGAGTCAATGACCCTGGCTAAGCTTAATATTATATCCAAACATATATTACATCCTGAAGAACTAAGTTATGTTCGTAAAATCTTAAAATCACAGAACATTAGAATTATTTCAGATGAAAATATATACGAGATGCTACAATGGTTGGTTGATTTTACAATGGTTCTAACGTAATATTTTCCATAAAAATTCCCGACTTGTATCCAGAACAATACCTTCTATATCGTATTAAAAAGATACCTCTTAACAATTTCACTCATTCAATCAAAATAAATGCTCCTTTCCTCCTCCTAAATAAAAACACATTTCAATACACGGACGAGCCTTGCGTAGCGATAGAAGGAACCAGATACTGCAAAGAAAAAACCATCTGCAAATTGGAAGCCGACCAATGTGTACCAAATATAACTAACAACATTAAAGCCCATTGTAATGTTTCCGAAATCCAATCTGAAGAAACAGTAGGCTTAATAGAAGAAAACTACTTATGGTGCTGTTACACGAATGACACACTTGCCATTTTTTCTGTCATAATTTGTCATTATCGTCATACACGGTCATAATTTGTGTCATTATTTCTGTCATAAAAAATAAACAACAACAATGCCATTAATTATGACCAGAGATTATGACAATTGTCATTTTTTGTCATTCGTGTAACTGGGGCATTACTACTTAGCAGCAAATCAGGAATAACCCACTGACATATAGAATGGACTGCTCAACAGGAAATTTTCATGGCACCAATTCGTTCCATAGTTGACAAACCTTTTCTCACTGACATGTAAACACGTCAGTTATTTTTGTAAATTAAACTTTTTTATATTCGTTTTTGGACGATGGAAACAAAATAAAGTTTTGTTAAAAAAAATTACAAATGCAATTTTGATGTTATTTCCCTTTTAAAATGCCTTCTTTCATTAATTACAAATATTTATGTTAACCCATACGAGTTCTCTACCCCTGTTTCATCTAAATGTCAGTGATTCCGGGTCTTATGGCGAAACGAGACAGAAATAAAAAAATCACTATACCCATCTATTTTTTGTAAATATTCTGACATTAGTTCAAAGGAAAAAATGAAATCAGGTATGGCAACTTTAATATCGTGCAACCGTCGTGGCGGTTTTATTTTAAATTTCGCTTAAAATCATTCCAGAATTTTATTTACCGTTCTTATTTTACTGCAAAGATAAAAAAATTATCGTATTTTGTGGTTTATTGAATGTCAAGAGTAAAAATATTTAAGAAAATGGAAAAGTGTGCAGTTTTTGAATGTCTAATTTTATTTTCTCAAGTTTGGCACTATCTGATTTTATTTCTGCCAGTGAATGCACTGAACTCTTAACACGAAATTTAACAAAATTTAAGTTCGTTGACAAAAGGCGCTTATGGATGAGCGAGAGGACTATATTTTTCTATGGTTTTTGGTGCCATGAGTTTGTATGGGAATAATGTCTGATGAGCAGTCCATTATTATATGTCAGTGGAATAACCATGGAAACCTCATGCGATTCAAACACACAGAAAAGAATTTTCTATAAATGTACTATAAGTGTCAATGACCTAACATATAGAAGTAAATCAACAATGTTCTGGGACCACATTGAAGTTATCCCAACATTTTATAATGAAGTCCACACCTCCGTTACCATGGAACATCTCAGCTTATCGAAACTAGGCAATTGGACCTTTAATAACAGTAAAACAATAAAACTAGTTGAAGCACAAACACAAAATTCCAAGATGCATATCTACACTAAAGTGACCACACGTCCCGATTTTGGCGGGACAGTCATGCTTTTTGGTGGGCTGTCCCGCGTCCCGCCGATTTTTAAAAATGTCCCGCTTTTTAGAAAATATCTGCATTTCTTATTTTAAATGTACTGTAAAAATATAACAAAAGATTTTTGGATAATGCCGCTTCCTCGTCTAAAATGGAACAGTTTTTTCGCAGTGCCAGCTTTGGCAACACGGAAAAACAGCTAGCATTAGCGGAAGGGCTATTTGCTTTCCACACCATAAACCACAATCAAAGTTTCAGATCAATGGATTGTACGTCGCAAATGATCAAAACATTATACGACAAAAAATTTGCATGTGCAAGGACAAAAACCGAAGCAATTATTTGTAATGTTGTAATGTTTTTTCACCATATTCGTTTTCACAATTGCAGAAAGAATTAGAAAAATGCGCATTTATATCCATATATTCTGATGCTTCCAACCACAAAGATTTAAATTATTTTCCACAATTGTAAGATTTTTTGATCCAGAAACAGGGATTAAAATTAGAATATTAGATTTTGTTTCATTGCCGGGTGAAAGTTCACAAATAATTTTTGATTCAATAAGTACTCATTTAAAAAAGAATAATTTGAACAATAAAATTATTGCCTATTGTGCGGATACCATAACACTAACGCAAATTTTGGTGGAAAAGCTAGAAGAGCAATCAATAACGTTTTTACGAAACTTAAAGAACATTTGAACCAAAAAATTATTGGAGTAGGTTGTGCAGCGCACATTCTACATATAGTCGAGGCAATGAAGCACTAAAAAGTCCAAAAGTTCCTAATTGGTTGGGCGCGGACGGATCGGAATGCGGTTTTTTGCATTCGCTTCCAAAAATTATTTGTAAAAATGGCCCATTTTTTTTCTGAACAAACCGGAAATTGCACCTGTTCACCTGCATGTATGTTTGTATGTATGCATATATGTAGACAAATCTTGCAACTTGATTTTGACCCACTTCCATATAACCGATCAACTTGAAATTTTGTATATATGTATAGTTCGCGTGACAATGCAATCTGACCATTTTCTAAAAAACTCAAGATGGCGGTTCCAAGATGCCGGCCGAATTTTGCAATTTTGCTCCACGACCTCCGACATGGGTATCAAATGAAAGGGTATGACAAGTACAATACAATTACCTAAGTGGCGTCATTTCAAATTCAAAATGGCGGCCAACTCAAAATGGCGGATTACCCTTTTCTTTACAACGCGCTCGATATGGATATCAAATGAAAGGAAATGACAAGTAGAAAATGAGCAGACTACCGATGTGTCACTTGATCAAGAATTTGATATATAGTTACAATCTTGTCAGGAAAATTCTCGGGGATGACGTCCCAAAAAACCCCCGAGTGCCGAGTTTCTCTCGTTCCGCGCGTGATTTTCTGGAGAGTCCCGCGGAGATGACGTTCATCGGCGTTCCTGAGCTCCAGGTCGGCTGTGGGTAAATTTGAACATCATAATCGTGATCAGCGACCTCGAAAACCCCCGGGAACCCGATTTGGGCCAGTTCTGACTTTTATTTACAAAGTTCTTTAATATTCCAAAAACATTCCAAAAGCATTCGAAATTATTTTTTACTTTTTAGTTCATTTTAAAATAAAAGCGTATTTTTTAGTTTTTTTAACCTATATTTTTTATTTTCTACTTTTTAGTCGCCATTTTGTAGTGACCGCCATATTAGATTTAAATCATCATCATTTCCTTTCATTTGATACCCAAACCGAGGGTGTTGTAAAGAAAAAGGTAGTCCGCCATTTTGTGTTGGCCGACATTTTGAATTTGGAATGACGCCACAGAGGTAATAGTATTCTACTTGTCATTTCCTTTCATTTGATACCCATACCGAGGGTGTTGTAAAGAAAAAGGTAGTCCGCCATTTTGTGTTGGCCGCCATTTTGAATTTCGAATAACGCCACACAGCTAATAGTGTTCTACTTGTCACACCCTTTCATTTGATACCCATACCGAGGGTGTTGTAAAGAAAAAGGTAATCCGCCATTTTGTGTTGGCCGCCATTTTAAATTTGGAATGACGCCACAGAGGTAATAGTATTCTACTTGTCATTTCCTTTCATTTGATACCCATACCGAGGGTGTTGTAAAGAAAAAGGTAGTCCGCCATTTTGTGTTGGCCGCCATTTTGAATTTCGAATGACGCCACACAGCTAATAGTATTCTACTTGTCACACCCTTTTATTTGATACCCATACCGAGGGTGTTGTAAAGAAAAAGGTAATCCGCCATTTTGTGTTGGCCGCCATTTTGAATTTGGAATGACGCCACAGAGGTAATAGTATTCTACTTGTCATTTCCTTTCATTTGATACCCATACCGAGGGTGTTGTAAAGAAAAAGATAGTCCGCCATTTTGTGTTGGCCGCCATTTGAATTTCGAATGACGCCACACAGCTAATAGTATTCTACTTGTCACAACCTTTCATTTGATACCCATACCGAGGGTGTTGTAAAGAAAAAGGTAATCCGCCATTTTGTGTTGGCCGCCATTTTGAATTTGGAATGACGCCACAGAGGTAATAGTATTCTAGTTGTCATTTCCTTTCATTTGATACCCATACCGAGGGTGTTGTAAAGAAAAAGGTAGTCCGCCATTTTGTGTTGGCCGCCATTTTGAATTTCGAATGACGCCACACAGCTAATAGTATTCTACTTGTCACACCCTTTCATTTGATACCCATACCGAGGGTGTTGTAAAGAAAAAGGTAATCCGCCATTTTGTGTTGGCCGCCATTTTGAATTTGGAATGACGCCACAGAGGTAATAGTATTCTACTTGTCATTTCCTTTCATTTGATACCCATATCGAGCGCGTTGTAAAGAAAAAGGTAATCCGCCATTTTGAGTTGGCCGCCATTCTGAATTTGAAATGACGCCACATAGGTAATTGTATTGTACTTGTCATACCCTTTCATTTGATACCCATGTCGGGGGTCGAGGAGCAAAATTGCAAAATACGGGCGCCATCTTGGAACCGCCATCTTGATTTTTTTACAAAATGGTCAGATTGCATTGTCACGCGAACTATACATATATGCAAAATTTCAAGTTGATCGGTTATATGGAAGTGGGTCAAAATCAAGTTGCAAGATTTCTCTACATACATGCATACATACAAACATACATACAGGTGAACAGGTGCAATTTCCGGTTTGTTCAGAAAAAAAATGGGCCATTTTTTACAAATAATTTTTGGAAGCGAATGCAAAAACCCGCATTCCGAACCGTCCGCGCCCAACCAATTAGGAACTTTTTTGCTTCATTGCCTCGACTAATAATACTATTCAAACAGAAGAGCATCTGACTTATACTTCCAGTTGATATTGAAAATATTATTGCAAAAATTTATTCGTATTTTTACATATATACTGTGCGTGTTGAAAGTTTGAAGGATTTTTGTGAAAGCGCAGAAATCGAATATAAAAGAATTCTTGGTTACAGCAAAACACGATGGCTAGCTCTTTTACCAGCTGTAGAAAATATTTTAAAAATATACGAACCATTAAAATCATACTTTTTATCACAAGATAAATGCCCGAGAATATTGCAGCTCTTTTTTGAAAATGACACATCACAAATTTGGCTTCAGTTCATCCACAACCAAGCTACATTATTTCACAATGCTGTGAAAATTATTGAAGGGGGCAAAATTTCAATTACGGAAGTGTCAAATGAAATCAATAATTTAAAAACAAAATTACGAGAGAGAATTGATAAAGATTACATTCCTTTAATTATTCGAAAAGACATCACTAGGTTGGAAGAACAAGGTGCCATTAAACGACCTGATTTTCTGAAACATGTCAAAAAATTTTATAATAACTGCTTGGAATATCTTGAAGAATGGACAGTTCATTTCGAAGATATTAAAAATTTTCATTGGGTGGGTGATATTAAAAAAGGAGATTTTATGGGAATATGTTGAAAAATCGTTTGAATATATTAGTAACCATTTTCCGGAAAATAATATTTGCGAAAATGATCTTTTTGATGAGGTTTCATTGGTAAAAAGATATGTTACAGATGAAAAAATTAAATGTTGGTTGTCTGCAAATGTGGAAGAGACAAAAAATGGACGGAGTTATTCCCTCATTTTAAACAGAATAATATTCCTTATCAAAATATTTTGAAAATTGTAGAATTCGTGCTCTCCCTTCCAGGAACAAATGCAGCAACAGAACGTGTTTTTTCTAGTATCAATAAAATATGGACAACTGAAAAAACGCAGTTGAACATTAAAACTTTAAAATCTATATTAAGTGTAAAATATAATTTGACCAATTCATGTGAAATATTTCACGCCATTTTAATAAATAATCCGAATCTATTGCAAAGTATTCACTCGGATCAAAAATATGACCGTGAAAGAAAATCATAATTTTTTTTAAATAAAAAATTTAATTTGATTAAAAATCATGATGTTCAAATTATTATTTTTTACAAATATTTTCATAGTTACCAATAATTAATAATAAATAGATTTTTGTACAAGTATATGAATGTATACAATAAAATACCTATATGTAACTAAATTGTAATTCTCATTTCATCCCATTTGTCCCGCTTTGTCTCAATGAAAATGTGGTCACTTTAAATCTACACGGCAAGAGGTCACTCGGTCAAGATCATGATGACCCCAAATCAGCCACAGATCATAGTACATAATAGCCGTGTTCCTTTTCTGCTCTTTTTTACTCGTATTTACTTGGAACTACTCCTGCTCTCAGAGAGAATTCATACGTTTTACTCAAATCGACAAATTTTGCGTTCCATTAATTTTTTACTCCGGAGTACTTAAAAGTAGAAAAGGAACACGGCTAATGAGTCGCCCCAAGGAATGGATGGAGGAGTTACGTCCCCGACCAGCTAAATATAATAATCATATTAAATTACTATTTTCCATATATTAAAATACTGAGAATTTGCTATTTTTCAAATATTAGAATACTGAGAATTTGTTCCCACTCGAAACCATGAGGCTTTCGAGCGGAAACAGTCCAGACAAAATAATACGTATTACATGTCACTTCTTGGAATGATTTCATCGCAATCCATTGTTCAGTAATTAAATTGTTATCTTGCATTTTCTAAATCACTACTCAGTACCTTTTGTTACCTTTTTTTGCATTAAACTCACAACACAACCGAATGTAACGAGAAAACTGTTGGACAAAATCAGTTCTGGATGAAGAGCGAAAGATTAAAGACGTAATAATTAAAGATCAGAAATTTTTAATTGAGTGTTTTTATTTCCGAATCCAAAGATTATTTTTCCCTTTTGAACATCGGACAAAAAGAAATAACTCACGCACCTTTATGCCTTTTGAAACCAATTGAATCCCATCAACCAACCGATGACATGCGCTGGTGGAGCGGGGAAGGGCCAGCGGAACTCGGGATCTCTGGGATGGTAGCCAGGCGCCTTACTCCTTAGACTACCGAGGCCCCCTATACCCATTTCCAATAATTTCTTGTAAGCTAACTTGGTTGTTGGTGATATAAATAGCTTGATCTAATTGGTTGATTTCTTATCGCAAACCCTAAATAAACATCCGCCACAATGAAATTGATACATACCTTTTTATAAAAATTATGCCGCAACCCCGAAAACATAATTATATTAGCGAGGGCAAGGGAGAGAGAGAGAGAGCGTGAGAGAAGAGATTAAAATTTACGCAAGAGAAGATACAGAATGTTAGTAAATTTGAGTCTTAAGGCTGTTGGAGCGCTGATGTGATTTTCTGCAAAGTTGCAAAATTCCGGTTTGGGAAGCAATATTTTATGCAATTGTCGGCAATTTATTTCCAAAAATCTGAACTCTTCATTTATATTAATTTTTACTTTTCCACTAAAACCAGATCTTCAAAGCCCTATTCTCGAATATGTCTCTATAAAGCATATTGTGTAGTTCAACCGTTATTTGGTTGTAAAAGGCATTTCAAAAATGCATTTTTTACACATACATACGAACCACTATAGAGCATTATCAATCTGCATAGCAAATTCCGATGATAAATTAAAATTTCCATATGTTATTTATACGGGGCTGTACTGACATATGATTATATGTACGAGTATACTTCAGATGCTTCCACGTTCATGCAATGTACCAACCAAGGTAATGAAATTAATTTTCTGAATCTCATTTCGGATGACATTTCCGCCATGAGCTTCCTTATTACTAGCGACACAAATAATTCGAGGAAAAGGTATTCACAGGAGAGTCCTTAATTTAATTTCTGTTTGGTTGTCGTTGCTAGTTAATTTTAGTAACGCTAACAGGTAAAAGTTGGGCTCATGCAATTTTTTCACTTGTTGAAGGAAGTGTCCGGACGTAAGGGGCTGGCCATTATCATCTTTGGCGAAGTTAATGAAGTGGCAGAAACCCGTAAAATGACAAAAAACAATTTTCTTGTTTTTTTGTTGCTTTTCATGGTACTCAATGCCTGTATTTTATTCTTATAAGCACGGACACTCATGTGCTTTTCGTTTGTTTCAAGGCACCGTAAAGTAGGTTAAAAGCCTCATACCAATGTTGAGGTTATGGGTCCATTTATGAATCTACGCCCAACACCCGAAGGCATGCGATTTTTTTGCAGCAGTGGGCAGAGAAATTTTGACATTTTTAATAATTTAAAACTGAAAAATTCCAGGGGGCAGACTATTATTTTAAGGAATGCTTTGTTTTCATTAATGATGCAGTCAATATTCTCGCGTATTATCATTTTATTTATCATTGTCCGGTTTTAAGGATAGTATTAAATTCGGCGCTAAACTAAATTTTAGCGCGTCTCCAAACTTGTATACTTTTTCAGCAAGATAAAATTTAACAATGTAGAATGTAGAGAAAGTTCTTATTAACGTTTTCTTTGGGTTGAATTTCAACGTCTTCTTCGAAATAAAACTCCTCAAAATCCATTGGAAATATAAAATTATTAAAACGTGTTTGAAAATATTCTAAACACACCGAATTATTTATTATTTTTACTATTTTTTCGTGCACAAACTTATTTTAGTTTTATTTCCGCATATCAAGTTTGCACAGCACACACAATTAGTCGGTAAACACAGCAATAAATACAGCAATAACAGTTAACACAATGTATTTATTAATTGAACTACAAAGCGGCTTACTCTACGATCTACGATTGGCATATTGCCTACAATACTACGTACAAAGCTTCTACGACGACCGGCTACGGAATTGAAAACTAGACTGTCATTAATTAATTGTTTTCCAATTATTTCATCTACGCTACGGTTACTTAGATTCTAAAACATAATTTGTGGTGTAAAGTGTTTGTAGTTTAATGTGCGTGAGAGCCATCATAACTCTGTGGTCGCTTTGTGTCGCCACATTACTCCCCTTCCAGTAACGCGTTCATCGTGTTGCGAAACTGACCTTTCTCTTCGTTGTTGGTCCGTCATATGTCCTTAGCGGTTTCCTAGCTGGCTCAAGCTCTTCTGTTGTGGTGGCTTGCATGAAAGCGGGTTTCAGGCGGTCTACTGAGATTTTATTTGGTTTCCCATTTACTTTTACAGGTAGTATGCCTCGTCGTCTCTTTTTATTATTAGGTGAGGACCTGTGTATGGCTGTTCGAGGTGTTTTCTTGTCCCGTATACCCTTATGAATACGTGGGTGCATGTGTCTAAATCCTTGTGTTTGAAAATTTTCGCCCTTATATGATGAGCAGTTGGATGTGCTTTAAGTACACGCATGTGTTCCCTTAGATTTTCCTTAAAAATTGTGAGGTCAGGTTCGAAGTCTTCTTGGAGAAAGTATTCTCTTGGTAATCTCAATGTGGTCCCATATACCAACTCCGCACTGGATGCCCCGATGTCCTCCTTCAGACTATTTCTTAATCCCAATAGGACTACCGGTAACGCTTGCACCCACTCGACCCCTTCGTGGCATTTTATTGCTTTAGCGCTCTGTGCCATCTCTCGATTATGCCATTTGCTTGGAGGTGATAAGCTGTTGTGCGCTTCGTTTGACTACCAATAATCCTTGCGAAAGCTTCGAATACCTGGGAATCGAATTGTGTTCCTCGGTCAGACGTAATAATTGCTGGTGTACCGAACCGTGCTATCCATGTTGCTTCGACTACCGTATTGGCGGTTATATCCTTGATAGGAGTCGCTTCCGGCCATCGCGTGTAACGGTCTATCATTGTCAAACAATATTTGAATCCCTGCGATTCATTCATCGGTCCGACAATATCAATGTGTATATGGTAAAACCTTTCATCGGGCACTGTTATATGTTTTGGTACTCTCCTCTTGTGACGGCTGACTTTGGATCTTTGACTGGGTAGGCACGATCTTGCCCACTCCTTGATATCTCTAATCATGTTGGGCCAAAGGTATTCCTTTGCTATGGCCTTCCTCGTGGCTTTTCCGCTGCCATGCGAAGGGTTGTGCTCGATGTCGAAAACCTTTTTCCTCAGAGACTTCGGCAGGTATGGCCTGATGTCGCCTGTCGATACGTCGCAGTACGCTTTGGTCTCCGTGCCTGTTAGCTTCAGGTCTTTCAGTTTTAGTGCTCCCGGATTCCGTAGAATATCTTCTAGTTCCTCATCCTCGGCTTGCTTTGTCGCTATTTCCTCTGTTGTTATGTGTACCGGTAATTCGATGTTGCTCACTCTCGAAAGTGTGTCTGCAACTATGTTGTTTTGTCCAGTGATGTGCCTTATGTCGGTGGTGTATTCGCTAATGAGGTCTAAGTGCCTCTGTTGCCTCGGCGAAGCTTTCGATGATTCCTGTTGAAATGCGTATGTCAGAGGTTTGTGATCCGTTAGAATGGTAGTTCTTCTTCCTTCTATCATGTGCTTGAAGAAATTAATACCCTTGAATATCGCGAGTAGTTCTCTGTCATAGGTGCTATATTTCCATTGTGCCTCTGTGAGCTTCTTTGAATAGAATCCCAGTGGTTTCTGTTCATCGTCGATGATTTGTTCAAGGGCGGCCCCTATTGCTGGATGCGTCCGTGGTTAAGTACAACGGTTTGTTCTCCGCGGGCTGCGTAATCAACGTGGCATTGGCCAGTTGCTGTCTGCATTGCTCGAGCGCTGCATTAGTTTCTGCCTTCCATTCCACTGGCCTCTTATCCCGTTTCTTTGTTCCCGCGGTTAATGCGTGCAATGGAGCTTGTATCTTTGCTGCGTCTTTGATACATCTCCGAAAGAAGTTAATCATTCCCAAGAACCTCCGTAGTTTGCATATCGTGGCCGGTTTAGGGAATTGCATTATGGCTTGCACTCTCTATGGAAGAGGTTTTATTCCCTCGCTGCTTACCTTGTATCCAAGGTATTCGACCTTGTTCTTTCCCCATTGATATTTGCTCGGCTTTATCACGAGTCTAAATTCCTTTAGGCGCTGTGATACCTCTCTTAAGTGCTTCCCGTGCTCGTCCCTCGACTGCGATGCGATCATGATGTCGTCCACGTAGCTGAAACAATAGTCGATACCTCTTAGTGCAGTGTCTAAATCGCTGAAAGGATTGAGCAGCGTTGGTTAATCCAAAAGGCATCACGTTCAAATGGCGTGATCAGCGCTGTCTTTTCTTTGTCTTCAGGTGCTATGGGTATCTGAAAGTATGCCCTTTCTAAATCCATCGTCGTGAAATATGTGCACCCGTGCAGTCGATGCGAAAAGCCTTGGATGTTTGGTACTGGATACTTGACTGGCAAAGTTATCTTGTTCAATCTCCGATAGTCTCCGCAGATTCTCCAGCATCCAGTACAAAGGGCTTTCCCTGAGCTCTAGTCTTCCACATAAAAAAAAAATCCATCCTTCTTCTTCCGCATCAGCATTGGGCTCGCGTATGGGCTTGAAGATGGGTTGACAATTCCTTCCTTTATCCAATCGTCGACTTCCTTTCGCGCTGCCTTCGATCTGCCAGGAGAGAGTCTTCTCGCCCGTTCCGCACAAGGTGGGCCTGTCGTTATTATATGGTGTCGTACCTGATGTCGCGGCTCTCGTTTCCTGTTGGGAAGTGTGATTCCTATGTTTTCATTCGCTATTTTTTCGAATTTGTTGTCTCCCCTAAGCGTCGTCACAGCCGTTAGGTCACTCCTCGTGATAGTCCCAATCACAGTCAACTTCGTAATGCCGTCGATCAACCTGCGATTTCGCACATCTGGGAGAAGGTCGTATTCATGTAAGAAGTCGATTCCTAAAATTGGTTGTGCTACTTCAGCCACTATAAATTTCCATTCGAAGGATCGTCTTAATCCTAAATCCAATGTCATCTTCTTGCTTCCGTATGTAGATATTCCGCTCGCTGCATATAAATTAAAATTGTCGTTTGCTGGACTTTTTCCGATAAAAGTTTTAGGCAGTACTGATACGTCTGTCGCTGTGTCCACTAAAAATTTTGTTCCTGTTTTCCTGTCAGGTATTAAGAGGCGTTTTGGAGATACTACCTTGCCAACGAGCGCCTCGTTTTCCGTCAGCGTCCTTAGTTTTCCGCTTTCGTCTGCCAGTTGCATGGCTCCCGGCATTTCTGTGCCTTCTTACCGAACTTGTGGTGGTAGTAGCATCTCCCTTCATCATCCCCTGTCCGTTGCCATGGAGATGTGGACCTGTTGTTGTCTCGGGTCCCGTCGGTCTCGTGATCTCGAACGTAGCTTCCGTACCTCTCTTGACAGCTTGTACCGGCACAATGGAGCTCCTTGCTGGTGACAGCAAGGCTACTGCCATCATGCTTGGGTAACCATAAAAAAATTTTTAAAGACAACATCCTCCCTAGTTTCCTAAATATTGATAGGGGATGCTAAACCGGCCACACGGTTTACGCTAGCTCGCCGGAAGGGGTCGTGGGGGTGTGTGACCGGAAATGTACACATATGATTCACCACTTACCTATTATTCAAAGAGGAGCTTTCTTCATATCGTTCTTGTCCTAGGTTAGCCAAAGGTATTCATCGCTGGACGTTACCAACGACCTGGTGGACCTGTAATTGTTCAACGCGACGATGAGAGAAACCTGGAGAGAAAGCAACACCCAACCATCCTGGATAAATTACCCCTTTAAGCTGTCATAATTATTAATACTCGTTGAGTTAAAGAACTGGGTAACAAATATATTATATAATACTTACAGCACAAGACAATAGAATTAATTAACAACAAAATGAAGGTAAGTTTGAATTAAATAGTACGTAATAGTAAATCAAAACAAAAGTAAACTTATACTCTAGGTAATGTGGATGCAACCAACTATTACCACCTATACTACTGATAGTGAACCGGTGTGTGTTGAATGTAATGGGGGCAAGGAGGGATACAAAAAAACTCTGAGCCAATATTAAACTTGGCCAACCAAAACCAAAACCAAAACATAAGAGAAGTGACAACGTCGATTTGGCCAAACGATGTTTCAGGACGATATGTTTAGGACAATTTGTTCAACTAGAACCGACGAATGTTTGTTTGCACCCCTAAATGGACAGTGTAATATTTAAAAAGTATTCTATACATATATATGTGTCAATTTCTAGTGTAATATATTTTTTTTCCAGATTATAAACAATATAATGTAATAAATGGTAATATATGTAATATATATCATTAAACAATATAGGTTACCATGATTTAATATCAATATATGGTGTAATATATTTTTTTCTAAACAATATAGGGTAATATATATATATGAATCAATATAGTGCAATATAATTATAAATGTGTGAATATAGTTAGTTAACACAAAACAACAATAATAACACTTGTGCTTATCTTTTGGTTAACAAATTCAAAATAAAACGCTACAATATTAAATTCTTAACTCTTTTCCAAATCTGACACTGGTTGACATTTCTCGCGTAAAATCGGCTGCACAACCAGAACCGTCAATCCAATTAAGCCCTATTGTCTCTGGCCTACCAACACTTTACTTTAAAATCCCGTTGAGGCCTGATTCGAACGTTGTGACAGTTAAATCCTTTTCTTGCTCAAGTTAAATTCCTCGATATTTCAATTACTGACTCTTCCGGCTTATGTTCCAGATGAGTGGTACACGACGTACTAAATTTTGGATCAATGACAGACGATAGCGAACCAATTATGTTAAATGGCCCCTGTATAATGTCATTCACTGAAATATTATTAATGTTTACAAACGAACTATTACGTCTTATAATCACTCTTGTTTTTGATTTAAGTTCTTCCGGGTTCAATTAATTGCCTGCATTTAAGGATACTTTACCAAGTTGGTTCCCTGATATTTAACATCTATGGCTGCAGCTTTCTTCCCATCCAAAAAAAAAGGAAATTACCATTACTTCCCAATTCTTCAAGTTGTGCCAACACGGTATTCTGCCTGGGAACAACACTACTTGGCTGATGGCGATGGCAACGTCTCAGTTCACTCGAAAATTTATTAGTCAAGTACGGGCGAATAATGCGAAAGATCTCATATGCCGCTTTATATCACTACTTTATTCTTTTGAAAAAAAAACAATCACCACGGATTGGCTAATATATCCTTAGATAATACTTTGAAATAAACTCCGGGTCCGATTCCGTACAAATTAACCGTGTAGTTGACTATAATGAACTACCGACTCTCGTCGTTCAATCTCAAAAAAAATCAGATTCGACCTTTCTCGGCCAAATTCTAAATCGAACTCTCAAAAAATTCTATTTTTTTCTCTTCCAAGAAAAATTTTGTTTTTCTTTGCCTACGTGATTCAAAAAAGTTTCGCATCAAAAAGCTTCTGAAGTGATTGGACTATTAATTTCTGAAATTTCCGATAGATGGGGGGAATAATTAATAATAAGAATTTTGCAATAAATAACCGACCGTTACATACCCTCGGGTCCACAAGGCCGACTTGCGAGGCAGTGAGGAGCCGAAAAAACGGAAGGTTTTTCTGTCGTAAGGCTTAGTGTTTGGCGCCAATGTGTGGCTCGTATCACACCCTGAGATTCAGAGTCTCAAGCCCCAGCTGCAGAGCTAGCCGGGTATTTATTATATAAGGCTTGTAAAAAAAAATCGGTGAGAATGTAGCCGTGCTGTCAAAATTAAAATTTTGAGTGATGGACAGTCTGACGAGTCTCTCGGAGGGTAAGTCTGGAGTTCTAGGGATCCGGCGGCAGGCAATACCACATTGTCTCCCTCCGAATCCATACAATCATCCAGACTTTCGTGCCGAAAAGGTCTCCTTTCGGTCCATCGGGTCAGTTTCCAGCAATACCATATTGCCTTTGACCTAACCCCGATGGATCGCCATCGGTGAACGAAAATCAAAGAGGTGTACCATAATCAAATGTTTAGTACATATGGAAAGAACCGAATGAATCAATCGAAGAAATAGTAGACAAAGGGAATAGTCTTGAAGAAAATTTAATACTATCGACTGAGGCGATATGAAGACAATAATACGTAACGAATGTCGATTGTTACTATCATGCTATAAATAAAGTTTACACGCCACTAACCATAAGGTCTGGGCCAGAGATGGTTTAACATAAACAACGAACCAGGGAGCATCTCTCCGAAATTCAAATAAATAAAACCTATATCCATATAAATACCATGAAGAATAACATGAATGAACCCCTAACTGTTGTAACGCATAAAAGTAACTAAATCGCCAACTGGTTGGTTAACAACAACGTAACAATAACTAACATTAACGAAACGTGAACAACGAACTCAAGAATAAAAAGTTAGCAACAGCAAGGAACTAATTAACACCGCTTAAAATAGTTAAGCCAGGACGGTCAACCAGGGTGACTCCCTGTATAAATCGCGTAGGATAAGCGAAATTTGGTAAGGACAATCCTCCCGGATTTCCCAACCTGCTGCTTGGCACGCTTGGCCGAAACATTCTAAATTGTCCGGAGTGGGCTCTTGGAGCAGCTGATTCAACAGCCCATCAAGCATCTGTCCTAGTTCGCTTCCCAGTGAACGAACCTTCTGGAACCGACGGTACGTTTCTGCCACGAGCAACGTTATCCCACGTACTTGATATCCAACCGGTGGAACATACCTTTTAATAATCTCCTGCTGATACGCTAGGGTCAGTCTCAATAAATTTCTGAAGACGCTGTCATCCACAGGATTCATTGAATCAACCAGCTCATACAGTTTAGCTCCCGTATGGCAGAAGCTTGGTTCGCTCAATGAATGTTGAAAAACAATCTCGACAACGTGGATCAAGGTAAGCGGCTTGTTAATAATATCAGCCAACATGGTCAATATCCTGGAGGCCATGGTGTCAAAAGCACCTGGGTGTGCTTCCAAACATTTAATAATGTTTAGGGTGTAACGTATAGCGGCACCCTCCATCTTTGTGGACAACCTCCTGGCTTTGATGGCTGCATGGAAAGAAACAAATTCGGGGGCGTGCGGGGATAAGAAGTATAAGCGGTGCGGTTTCCTCAACACCTTATGCACTACTGGACGTCCATAAAAAGTTAATGCTCCGGTCACGTCCATCGTTTCAGAGACGTTAACCCGGATATACAGTACAAAAAGGAGAAAGTATAATATATGTGAGTAATAAAAGAATTCAACAATAGTAGGCTGTAGTTAAAAGGCTATGTATATGGTCACTAGGCCGTTAATACTGATATACCGCCAAAATGATAACAATATAAGATAAGTAATTCCACCACAATACGTTGTGGGAACCAGATTAATATGTACTATAGTGTAAGTTTGTTTCTGTAAATGTGTGTTAATCTCCAGGATGGTTGAAGCAAAACAATCTCTCTCTCCAGGACTCTCGGTGGCCGAGGTCATCGATGTCAGTCGGTGGTAGCTATGAGACACAGCCAGCACCGAGTGCCATCAACAACGCCGGAAGCACCACACGTCTTCATCTACTTGAACGACATGAAGAGTCTACCTCCAAATAAAAACAAGGAAATCTTCTTCGAAAATAATAAAAATTTTAATTTGATTCCGCTGTCCAACCACAACTGAGCTACACTACGGAAAATCAATCAGCAGTGGGGACAGACTGGAGAGAAAAATAATAAAAGCACAAGGAAGGAGCCAGATGTCCCTCAACAAAAGTCCACAGGGCGCAGGTGATTAGCCAGACGGTTAAGCCTGTGCGGCCTCCTAGAGGTTCACCTGAAGTGACCCCATCCCTTACCACATTTCGACTAATTGTCTAAAATGAAAGAAAAGAAAAAGACTTTGAGGGGGCTGAATGGATTAAAGAAGTCCACGGGACGCAGTGGGCAGGCGATAGCACGCCTGTTACCTCAGACGGTTAAGCCCGAGTTACAACTCAAACGTCCATCAGCAAAAAGTAACAAGGATCCTGTCCACTGAACGAAGCACTGGCAGGCGGTATGACGCCTGATACTCAGGACGACGAGCAAAAACACAGGACAAAAGAACTCCAGACTCAGCCTTCACCCATGGCCAAGCGGTCATACGCTTGTTAGCCAGCGGTGCCGGTAAGCCTAGTTCAAAGATGCCTAAAGCGAAGAAGATAACATGATGCGGGACAATCTAAAAGTGAAAGCAAAGTAAAATTCACACTGAATTTAGACAACAGAGACGAATCTGTAAAAAGAGGCAGTGGTGGTGAACCATAGTCAAATATAATTTTAATAAGTTAACAGAATTTGGCCGCCATTTATGAAATAAATGGGCGCCTTAATTTAATCTCGAAACTGGTTTGCCGAAAACGTTGGCATGAAAGCATAGCGTTGGGCGCCATTTTATGTACCGGCACAATGGAGCTCCTTGCTGGTGACAGCAAGGCTACTGCCATCATGCTTGGGTAACCATAAAAAAATTTTTAAAGACAACATCCTCCCTAGTTTCCTAAATATTGATAGGGGATGCTAAACCGGCCACACGGTTTACGCTAGCTCGCCGGAAGGGGTCGTGGGGGTGTGTGACCGGAAATGTACACATATGATTCACCACTTACCTATTATTCAAAGAGGAGCTTTCTTCATATCGTTCTTGTCCTAGGTTAGCCAAAGGTATTCATCGCTGGACGTTACCAACGACCTGGTGGACCTGTAATTGTTCAACGCGACGATGAGAGAAACCTGGAGAGAAAGCAACACCCAACCATCCTGGATAAATTACCCCTTTAAGCTGTCATAATTATTAATACTCGTTGAGTTAAAGAACTGGGTAACAAATATATTATATAATACTTACAGCACAAGACAATAGAATTAATTAACAACAAAATGAAGGTAAGTTTGAATTAAATAGTACGTAATAGTAAATCAAAACAAAAGTAAACTTATACTCTAGGTAATGTGGATGCAACCAACTAGTACCACCTATACTACTGATAGTGAACCGGTGTGTGTTGAATGTAATGGGGGCAAGGAGGGATACAAAAAAACTCTGAGCCAATATTAAACTTGGCCAACCAAAACCAAAACCAAAACATAAGAGAAGTGACAACGTCGATTTGGCCAAACGATGTTTCAGGACGATATGTTTAGGACAATTTGTTCAACTAGAACCGACGAATGTTTGTTTGCACCCCTAAATGGACAGTGTAATATTTAAAAAGTATTCTATACATATATATGTGTCAATTTCTAGTGTAATATATTTTTTTTCCAGATTATAAACAATATAATGTAATAAATGGTAATATATGTAATATATATCATTAAACAATATAGGTTACCATGATTTAATATCAATATATGGTGTAATATATTTTTTTCTAAACAATATAGGGTAATATATATATGAATCAATATAGTGCAATATAATTATAAATGTGTGAATATAGTTAGTTAACACAAAACAACAATAATAACACTTGTGCTTATCTTTTGGTTAACAAATTCAAAATAAAACGCTACAATATTAAATTCTTAACTCTTTTCCAAATCTGACACTGGTTGACATTTCTCGCGTAAAATCGGCTGCACAACCAGAACCGTCAATCCAATTAAGCCCTATTGTCTCTGGCCTACCAACACTTTACTTTAAAATCCCGTTGAGGCCTGATTCGAACGTTGTGACAGTTAAATCCTTTTCTTGCTCAAGTTAAATTCCTCGATATTTCAATTACTGACTCTTCCGGCTTATGTTCCAGATGAGTGGTACACGACGTACTAAATTTTGGATCAATGACAGACGATAGCGAACCAATTATGTTAAATGGCCCCTGTATAATGTCATTCACTGAAATATTATTAATGTTTACAAACGAACTATTACGTCTTATAATCACTCTTGTTTTTGATTTAAGTTCTTCCGGGTTCAATTAATTGCCTGCATTTAAGGATACTTTACCAAGTTGGTTCCCTGATATTTAACATCTATGGCTGCAGCTTTCTTCCCATCCAAAAAAAAAGGAAATTACCATTACTTCCCAATTCTTCAAGTTGTGCCAACACGGTATTCTGCCTGGGAACAACACTACTTGGCTGATGGCGATGGCAACGTCTCAGTTCACTCGAAAATTTATTAGTCAAGTACGGGCGAATAATGCGAAAGATCTCATATGCCGCTTTATATCACTACTTTATTCTTTTGAAAAAAAAAAACAATCACCACGGATTGGCTAATATATCCTTAGATAATACTTTGAAATAAACTCCGGGTCCGATTCCGTACAAATTAACCGTGTAGTTGACTATAATGAACTACCGACTCTCGTCGTTCAATCTTAAAAAAAATCAGATTCGACCTTTCTCGGCCAAATTCTAAATCGAACTCTCAAAAAATTCTATTTTTTTCTCTTCCAAGAAAAATTTTGTTTTTCTTTGCCTACGTGATTCAAAAAAGTTTCGCATCAAAAAGCTTCTGAAGTGATTGGACTATTAATTTCTGAAATTTCCGATAGATGGGGGGAATAATTAATAATAAGAATTTTGCAATAAATAACCGACCGTTACAAGCTCTTCCATCTGGATCTTCAGTTCTCTGATCTCATTTGTGCCTGTGGCACCGTGTCTCCTTCCCCTCGGTGTGGGCTGGGTCGTTGTTATCTTCTCTACATCTCTCGTCTCTGCAATAGTGCATATTCGTGGTTTCATTACCTCCATAATGCGGTCTGCCTGTGTGCAATTATGAAAAGGTCCTTCGTCTCGTTCATTGCTAAGATGCCTCTCGTTTGTTCTGGTAGCTGTTCGAGGAAAAGAGAGCGTAGTACCGCTGCATTGCACTGTCCTCCTGCTAGTCCCCTCATTCGATGTAAATAGAGGGAGGGTTTTTCGTCCCCCGTCGGTTGTCCGCATAACAGCCTTCGTAAACGTGTCTCTGCTGATTCTCCAAACGCTGCGATGATTCTTCCTTTTAGAGTATTGTACCTGTCGTTGGCTTGAGGAGAGTCCCCACTAGTCAGGTCCCCACTACTCCTAGCATCTCGCTGTCCAAGTTTATCAAGACGTATCTAAACTTGGATGTGTCAGATGAAATGTGGTAGAGCGCAAACGCCGCTTCCGCTACCACGAAGCATCTGTTTGGCGTCTCCTTCCAGAAAGGCTGTGGCAACCTTACTGTGGTCACAGCGTGAACCTGGAGCGTTCCATTTTCTCGAAACAGTCCGGTAGTTTATTCCGGTTGGGGCAGTTGTTGAACTTGTGGTTCCTGCCTCGTCAGGTCACTCTGTGTGGAACCCGTGTCTTCCATTCTTTACCACTTTCCTTATCACCACTTGAGACTTGGACTCGTAAATTCGAAACTTCGGACTTGGACCGCAAATACCGTTCGGAACTAACTCTTTGTCGTTATCCCTTCACCTATTTGTGGCTGTGTGTATGTGTGTATAGTGTACAATTAATCTTCCTTCATTTCACTCACATAATATAATAATTGTAATAATATGGTAATAATATAGTAATAATATAGTGAAAATATAGTAATAATATAGTGATAATATTAAGAATTTATTTTAAACACTAATTTATATACTAGGGTACTTTTTTGATCCCGTGCGGGGATGCCTTCTTTCTGCAGGTAAACTTCTGTTCTTGCTCTTCGTGTCGTTGCGTAAGGACACCAGCGCCGGGACTTCCTCTTGTTCCTTTTGATCGTTCCTTTGCTCTGGTCACCAACTTCTATGGGGCCATCCGTCTAGGGGTTAACTCCATAGAATACCTTCTCGTCGTCCTTCGTCCTCCGGTTAGTGGATATAAGGTGCAAATATCAAGTTTGCACAGCACACACAATTAGTCGGTAAACACAGCAATAAATACAGCAATAACATTTAACACAATGTATTTATTAATTGAACTACAAATCGGCTTACTCTTCGATCTACGATTGGTCTATTGCCTACAATACTACTTACAAAGCTTCTACGACTAAGCGGCTACGGAATTGAAAACGAGACTGTCATTAAATAATTGTTTTCCAATTATTTCATCTACGCTACGGTTACTTAGATTCTAAAACATAATTTGTAGTGTAAAGTGTTTGTAGTTTAATGTGTGTGACATGATGATGGCTGTGTGGACGCTTTTTGTGACTAACATTGCTGCCATCTTTTTTACAGAACTAGAAACGTCGATTTACTTAGGATTTTAGCAGCGAACTTAGTACTGCATGCGCTAACGATACTGCTAAAATCTAAATTTTAAATTTTCGCGTAAATTTTGTATGAAAATTTCATTTAGCGGGGAGCTTAGTGCTAGGGTTTAGCATGTAATTTATTTTCAGTCAGTTTTGTGTTTTCACCATTTTTGATGTCTAGTCAATACGACCATTTCTGCCGTTTCGCTTTAATTTGATTTACTTTACTTTCACTCTCTTATTTTGAAATAAAGAATTCTAACTATTGTTCACAACAAGTATGGAAAAATCTACCCACTCGCTTCTCTCCGTCTATCGGATCAAGTTTTCCGTCTGAACCGATAGTCGGATCCGAGTGAAAAATTAGCCTAAAACATGCCCAAGAACATACTGAATCTTCCAGTAAAAGTCCCGTCGCAAACGGATTAGCCGTTTTCGAGATTACCCCGGACAAACAGACATACAGACACACAGACATACAGACAGACAAAAATTTAAAACAATACTTGATTTCGTTTTAATATCATGCAAATAACCATATAAGCTTGGAAAATTATAATTATTTTGAACTCACACAGAGACACTCCAATTATATTTACAAGAAGATAGATAATGTTTGCTTATCATGGCTAGACCAAGTACAAAAAGTAGGGCCCTAAAACTCAGTGGTAACGATGCCATTTCCTCTACCATCGACCCTTTAGCCACCATAGGATTGTGGCGGCACGGACAACATTTTATGGCTACGATCATAGCGAATATTCTGCCTGAATAAACGCTCTTCTCCCTGAACGGCAATCTTACCCGACTGTGGAACATCTTTCGCAGTCAGAATTTCCAAACTGGTATTGTATGTCATCTAAGAATTTAAATTCTGTGTTCATCGCCATATCCTCCATCATCCCTCGATTCCCTATAACCTCTAACTTGTTCTATCCTTTTAACTGAGCTTATTATTAGATGGCACCATGACATGACTAACGGCGGACGATCCCATCTGCCGCTGCTTTCAGTAACTCACTCCTCCTGTACCTGATAAAATAACACCAAGTTTCAAACTTTTAAGCAAAATGGAAAGAAGCGGTTCTGAAATGTCCTAATTACAAAATCGCTGAACAAAAATTCCTCCATTCTGTTTGTAGCCATTAATATTTTATTCCATGGTCGTAATGATTACAAAACATCAATTTATGAAGTAGGTACCTCTTAACAACAATTTTAATTTATTTTTTATTTGAAACGAGATAATCACGATCGCTATGAAATTATACTTTTATCTTCATTCTACCAAAACTGCAATGAATCATGATTAACAGTCGCGGCCACTCCCTTATTTCCCTTCCAAACAAATGGGGAACGTTCCGAAAGCAACTCATCTGCATTCAGTCCTCGCTTTCTGGAATTATAAAAAGGCGTCTTCGCTCCCTAGGATAAAGTTATTTATCAAACGAAGAAAAATATTTTCCCCAAATGGAACAATCAGTAAGTTTCAACAGCGCTTTAGCAATTTGCAGGCATTCCTTGCTGCTAAAAGAGTTGCTAGAATGGGAAAGGAATGATTGAGGTGAAAATTTACCTTTTGCAATTTTTTTTTATTTTTTTCCCCACTCAAGGACTATACAGACCCACTGGCGAGTACCGACATCTTGGTATTTATCCTGGAAGAAGCTGTAGATAAAAGAATTTCGGCAAAACACTTCCGATAAAAAAAAACAATTTGTTTCCAGTTTCACTAAAATGTAAAACTTTTCAGGTGAGAATGTGGCTTAGATAAGGTTCCCAAAGGAGTCTAATTTCGGGTCCGACCTAGTTTTAGCATTTTAAGAACTTAAACAGTACAATTATATTGTCAAAGAAGAAAATGTTATTTTTAAAATTCTGTTGATTTTTTAAATAGTCTGCCTTGCAGAAGCCCCTAGTTAAGGACGTATTTCGCCGGCTGTACGTTAGTGTGCCAGCGGGTTGGAATATACACGCTACAGATATAGTAGCTCCTTGGATACATCTCTGTTGCGTAGCCTGGCAAACATCACTTTTTACTAATGTACAATGGTTTCAACCCCGGCTACGATTTGCGGGTGGCTCCTAACCTTGGCTGAACGAAGCCCCCAATCAATCTTCTGAGTCCATGTCTAGGGCAAGATAGGCGATAGAGCATAACGTTGGGAAATAAGGGGACGGGGTGACATGGAGAAAAGGTAGAATTAATGACCCTTGTCTCTTTCCATCATTTTTAGGGATTTATCAGATGATGTGAGGATCCACAGTGTTTTCGAGGCAAGTCGTCTGTTTGCTTTTGTTCTACAATATAAATTACAGCTGCATTTCTATCCAGGAAAATTTACTCACCTGCCGCACCTTTATAAAAACGATTAAGATAAGACGATAAGCTGAAAATGGGGATGAGGCAAAAGAAAAATATTCAAATTAAAAATATGACGTTAATTAATGATGGTGGATTTACATTTCTGTTTCTCAGCATTTCGAGTTGGGCTTATTATTTTTGATACAAAAGAAGATTTACTTACTATGAATGACGTTCAGATAGACATATCAATTTAACAACTCACCTTCTCGTACCTGGAAAGAAAAATACTTTAATTAAAATGAAAAATATATTAACACGTGCTAATAAAATATGTACATAGATGATATAATTGGCATTGAAGTGGAGTTTTAAATAAAAGGATACGTTTATGATTAAGTAAAGTGACAACTTGCAATGATTTTTCATCATATTCGATGATTTAATTTAAATTTTTAATTGGGTGAATTTAAAAAGTTAAGAAGTAATATTGAAATCGATTTCAGTTTTACACTAAAACCTCTTGATAGAGCGAATGCGTCCCCATCAAGAAAATGCAGTTTAAAATCAGGCATTTAATTTTTAAAGTTTTATCTTTTTCCACGGTTTACATATTTAACTCTCTAAAATACGCTTTTACTTAAAAATGAACTAAAAAGTAAAAAATAATTTTGAATGTAGTTTTTTTGTTCTAGCCAGTATATGGGAACAACCTACCTTTCGAAAAGCTAAGAATTCAATTAATGAAGTTATTGTTAAAAATTATACATATAACTTACTTAAATGTAAAAAAGCGTGGGCGCGAACGAAAGGTTCCAGTATTAATAAAATAAGAATATAGGTAAATAGCGCCCCACATTTAAGTAAGTTATATGAATAAATTTTTAACAATAACTTCATTAATTGAATTCTTAGCTTTTCGAAAGGTAGGTTGTTACCATATACTGGCTAGAACAAAAAAACTACATTCAAAATTATTTTTTACTTTTTAGTTCATTTTTAAGTAAAAGCGTATTTTTACACGACTGCCCCAAAAAAAAGGAGTGTAATGTGTTTAGGTTTGGTGTGTGTATGTACGTCTACCACCATAACTTCTAAACGCCTGAACCGATTTAGATGACTGGGGTGCCGTTAGAATCGGTTAATGAGTCTGAGTAACATAGGCTAGGTTAAGTTTTGAAAAAACAATATGGCGGCCGTCAGACGCAATTTACATCACGCCCAATTTAATTTTTTTTTTCTGATTAGGTCAATATGGGTATCAAACGAAAGGTAAAATTGAGACGATTTCAAATATATATAACACTTAATAGATAGGTGTTAAATAATCGCGAATTTTAAGCTTAAATAAAATTATATTACTCGAAACGTCTTTTATTACCCCATCACCATGAATGAACACTTAATAGTTAAGCCTAGTATGCTGTTGAGGCGAAATTAAAATTCCCTATACAAACGCTATGTAACACGACTGCCCGAAAAAGGAGTGTAATGTTTTCAGGATTCATGTATGTATGTTTGTATGTTTCTTTGTTCCACCATAACTTCTAAACGCCTGAACTGATTTACATGGCTGGGGTACCGTTAGAATCGCTTAGTGAGCCCGAGTAACATAGGCTCGGTTAATTTTTAACAAAACCAATACAAAATGTTACGAGAATAAGTATAATTAAAACTGTACCCCGACTGAAAAAATACAGATTATACATATACGATAGTTGTGTGATACTTAACAAAATAAATAAAATATCTTCTACCTTGTTTCTGTCTTACATTAGTACTTACTTAAAACTTGTTTTTGACTTTTTAGTTCATTTTTTAATTCGGCGTCTAGTTTTTTAATTTTAATTTTAATTTTAATTTTAAGATATTCCGCTTTAAAGGTATCACCACCACTGATATTGATTTTACACAAACACTGGTGAGCCGCCGTTAGCCGTTCAAGAAAGACCGTAAGCTCTTCTGCAATTTCGTCCATGCGATTTAGATTACTTTCGTTAATACGCGATTCCGGGGTTTTTAAGTAATCTGTTGCACTATTGGCGATCTTTGTGACCTGGCAACGATATGTAATGCGTCAGCGATATACATTTTAATTCGGTTCCGTTAATTGAACCCGTGTTAACCGGTAAGTATAAGAATAAATTAGCACAATCCGCAAACGGTATGTTCCCGGGTTTCGGCACCAATGTCGAAAAACCTTCAAAAATGAGAATTGCTAAAAAGACTGAATTATAAATGAAAACACGTCAGTTCAAAATTATACGATTTATTATTTGCGCACGTCAGGTTCATGACGAACTAACTAAAATCTAAAGGTCACGCATTGAAGCAACGAGAGTGCGTAGATGGATTATAATCTTAAGTTTCCTTTAGGAAGATGTTAAAGGCTGGCACATAGGGAGTGACATGTGCGAATTATTTTTCACAATATCTGTTTTTTGGGGAATTTAATTATCTTTCATTTTCATAATAACTTTGATTGGCCTCCGAGCTATGGAAAGCGCGATAATCGCAAAAACCTGTATTTTATGAACTTTGACCTTGAATAATTTTTTACGTCTTGATGATATCGTTCTCGACTTTTAACATTTTTTTTAAAACACCAAAATAAACCGATTCCAAAAAAAAAATGAAGGATATATTTTTTTAGATCAGAATATACTAATTTGACTGGACTATCAAACAAAATATATCACGCGTGTAATAGTCCTATTTCTCACTCTGCGTATGGCGCTTGTTTTCGATACCTGTATTTTTTTAAAGAAAAGTATCGTGGCTTGAGGCTTGATTTGAAATGGATGGACCAAGTTCAAAGCTCTGGAAATATTACAAAAAAAATAAAGATTCCTCTGATGCGCAGTGCAAAGGATCAAATACATATACAACTAGGATTTTGAGACATTCACAGCGCATTCATAAGAGACATTTTGATGAACTAGTTGTCACTCAACAAAAATTAAATTTTGAAATCCAGCCGTGAAAATGTTTGGGCAAAATTGTTGCCACGCTTGCAGCCAAGGATGGACTAACTATAAGAGCCATTACCAACAGTGACCAAAACACAGTCATGGATTTTATTTTGGAATTTTTCAACCAAAAAAAAAGAACTGATACGAGAGCTGAAACCCTACTTTGTGATGTTAAAACCAGATGGAACTCTATGTTGACCATGATCGAGCGTTTTTTGAAGCTAAAAAATTCTATCAAAAAAGCGCTCATTGATTTGGAATTATGCCGGGTTTTCACTAGTAGAATTAGTGATAGAGTATACTGGTCGAGTACTAACTATCCTGTGAACTCACCTAATGAAAACTCGGTTATAGTAGAGTAGAGTGGGATAGCACCGTGGTAAAATTACTCTACCGCTTAAAAGTAGGCCAGTTACTCTACCACTAATTCTACTAGTGAAAACCCGGCATTATGCAGCAAGTGGAAAGAGGAAAACATTGCAGCAAAATTTTTGAAACCCACAAAACTCGCGGTGGGATCATTGAGCAGAGAGGATGCCAATTTTTTTTTACAGGATAGGCGATAGTCAACAAACTGATAAAACATTTGCCGAGTATGAACGACCCTTTGGGTCAGACACTATTTAACACTCTTGAACTCAAGATCGCAGACCGTCGAAACAGACATCTTTTATCACTTATTAATTGTTTAAACAGTTCCGAACATAACAAAGTGAATACTTTATTTTATTTTTCAATTTCGTTTACGAACCTTACCTAGTTATAATCTTGAATTTGTTTGCTTAATACAGGAAAAATAATTTTGTTTAATTACAAAATTTATGCTCCAAATTATGATTTTCTTTAAATTCCCGTTGAAAATCTAAAATGTCAAACATAACAAAGAAACATACATGAATCCTGAAAACATTACACTCCATTTGGGGCAGTCGTGTTACATAGCGTTTGTTTAGGGAATTTTAATTTCGCCTCAACAGCATACTTGGCTTAACTATTATGTGTTCATTCATGGTGATGGTGTAATAAAAGACGTTTCGAGTAATTTAATTTTATTTAAGCTTAAAATTCGCGATTATTTAACACATATCTATTAAGTGTTATATATATTTGAAATCGTCTAAATTTTACCTTTCGTTTGATACCCATATTGACCTAATCAGAAAAAAAAATTAAATTGGGCGTGATGTAAATTGCGTCTGACGGCCGCCATATTGTTTTTTTAAAAATTAACCTAGGCTATGTTACTCAGACCCATTAACCGATTCTAACGGTACTCCAGTCATCTAAATCCGTTCAGGCGTTTAGAAGTTATGGTGGTAGAAAGCAACGTACATACACATAACAAACCTAAACACACTACACTCCTTTTTTGCGGCAGTCGTGTAAAAAGGATTGTGAAACGATCGCCGAGAATGAAGATAAAGCGGTAGCCGTGATATCTCGAGTAATGTTTGTATTTTGGTTTTCTAAGCTAGTAAACCAGCTTTTGCATTTGGCGTCTAGTGCCGCCTTATTCAGTATAGAAATAAGTAGAGTACTTTATTAAGTTATAAAATATTTATTTATATTTAATGCAATTTGTATTCCCGCTGGGCAAGTTAATGCCACGTACACTCGGACTGAGTACTGGGAATTTTATCAATAGTTACAAAGTCCTTACAACTATTTATACTACCTAATTCCCCTACTTATGTTACTTAGCTTATTAAATTTACGTTGCATAATCTATTCCCCTATCGAATCCACTTGTAATACAGTAGTCGATATTTGTCTATTAGAACTGTCATAATTTAAATCGACTTGTATTACAGTGTTTTCCATAGTGTGCTCTTATACACTACATCCCTTCCCTTCAGGGAAAATTTTTTTCTTTCTATTGAAGGAAAATTTTTATATTAATATTTAACTAACCTATTATTATGTATTTCTTTTATTTTATTACTTTCTACTCTAATTTTCGAATTTTCATTATTTGTTTCTACCACTACATATGGCCCTTTGTAAGGTGCCTGATTTTTTCTTCTATTACCTATCTTAATCTTTACCTTATCATTCTATTTTCAAACTATTTTTTTTTTTTATCATAATTTACTTTTCTTTTTATCTTTGATTTTTCAATTATTGCCTTTGCTACTATTTGAGCTTGTTGTAGTCTGAATTTTAGTTCTTTTGAGTAGTCATCGACATTATATAGTATTTTTCTCTCTACCTCTGCGTAGTTCGGAAATGTTGCTAATTTCCCGTATATCAGTTCAAAAGGTGTAAATTCTGTATCCGAGTGTGGAGTCACATTGTAACAAAAGGTGAAGTATGAGAGCCATTCGTCCCATTCTTCATTTTCTGCTGTGGTTAATAAGTATTCATTTAATACTCTATGGTTTCTTTCTATCGCACCTAATGATTCATGGTGGAATGGAGTTGACGTGTTATGTTTGATTTTGAAAATCTTGCATATTTCTCTAAATGTTTCATTTATAAACTCCGTGCCCATATCCGTTTTGATAACTTTGAAAGCTCCATATCTTAATATCATTTTTTCTGCTAATATCTTTGCTATTGTTTTTGCTTCTTTGTTCTCCATTGGGTATGTCTCAACATATTTCGTTAATTGGCATTGACATGTGAGTATATATCTGTAGAATTTACCTTGCTTTAGAGGTCCTATTGTATCCATTTCTATAATTTCAAAACTTGTGCTAGGTGTTTCAGTGATCACCAATTGCTCTTTTGTATGTCTTACTATTTTGTTTTTCTTACATTTTTCACAATTATTTATGTATTCCTTAGTCATTTTATTCATATTCTTCCAACAATATCTTTGTTTAATCTTATTTATCGTTCTCTTTATTCCTGTATGTCCTCCTATGTGTGGTATTCTTTTATTATTCTTCTTTGTTCTTCTTTACACTTGATTCGTCTTGGTGGTACAAATATTTTTATTCTTATAGATTCTCCTTTTTCTCTCTCTAACTTCTTTTGTATTATGTTGAAAATTTTCTTGAATTCTTCTATTTCTATTTTTTCTAATATTTTATCTTCTGATGATAGTGCTAGCTTCCGGATGCTATTCTCTATCATTGCGAATCATAGTTGCTCCAATTTCGAACCTAAGTTCAGCTTTAGATTATCACTATACTCCATGCATACTTCTTTCTTTCCTATTAATATATATTTTTCCTTTTGATTTCTTCCACCTTGCGTATTCTTATTTATAAATTTTAATATTCTCACGTTCCTGATCTCTGATATTGATGTGCAAGTATAGATGAATTGTTGGCCATACGCTTTATGGTCGGCGTCTGCCGTGGCGTTTTAATAAAACACTTGCTTTTTATTTTTGTCACTAGAACAATTTATTTAAACTAACTATATATCACTAGATTTATTCTATGAACTATTATGATAATCAATATATGTATTGTACTAATTGTTTAAACTTATGGGCCTTTTTTAATTAGGATCTTTGGGAGCACTTTTGTCTAAGAGGAACTCTTGCAAATCAGTGAGTAACTAGATGCCGGAAATTGGCTAGATCACTGAAATTTGGAGTTCAGTGATCGAGGGGGTGTTCGGACCGATCGTTTTGATCGTTCCGGAAGTTGTTGTGTGACATTGCGTATAGTTTAGTAATTAAACTTATACGCGGTCACCACAGCTTCATCTCTCTTACTATTATTTTCAGGTGAGTTTCTTTTTTGTACTTCTAGTTTCTACTTTCATGATTTGCGTTGGAATCATTTCTCTCAATATGTCTGAATCTAATTTTATCCTTGATAATGCATCAGCGTTTGTGTTTAAAGTGCCTTTTTTGTACACTATGTCGAATTCATATTCCGCTAGTTCCAATCTTATTCGAGTCATCTTCGATGATGGGTTTTTTTGCGTAAAAAGACTGACCAGTAGTCTGTGATCCGTAACTACTGTAAATTTTCGTCCATATACATACGGTCGAAAATAATTTATTGCCCAGTAGATTCCTAACAGTTCCTTCTCTATTATTGGTTTTTTCATTTCGGCTTTGTTCAATGTTCTGCTTGCATAAGATATTGGTAGATCTTTCCCAATTTCTCCTTGCGAGAGTACCGCACCTAAAGCAGTGTTCGAAGCGTCTGTAGTTAAAATAAATTTCTTTTAAAAATCTGGGTATTGTAATACAGGTAGGGATATTAATTTTTCTTTCAAACTTTCAAATGCTCGCTGACAGTCTTGTGTCCAGACGAATGGATTATTCTTTTTCATCAGTGCATTTAATGGTTTCGCTATTTCCGCAAAGTTTTCTATAAATTTCCTATAATAATTACAAAATGCGGGTCGGTTCTTACGCCATCCTTTGTTATCAAGTGCCCAACATAGACTACTTCTGTTTGCAGAAAATGGCATTTTTGTGGGTTGAGTTTCAAATTATATTCTCTTAACCTCTCAAACGTTTTCATTAGGTTTTTATTATGATGCTGCAGGCTGCATCCAAAGATTATTATGTCGTCTACATACAGAAAACTTTCTGCATCCAATCCCGCAGTGCTATTGATAGCATGCGCTGAAAACTGTTCGGAGCGATTTTTAACCCAAATGGTAATCTTTTAAATTGGTAATGGCCTTTATTTGTTGAAAATGCCGTTAAGTGCCTTGATTGTTTTTCTAACTCAATTTGATGGAATGAGCTAGCTTGTCAGATCCAGTGATGAAAAATATTTTGCTCTTCCAAGATTGTCGAGAACGTCCTCTAGCCTTGTCAAAGGAAACTTATCATCACTTATTTTCTTATTCAGTTGTCTGAAGTCCACTACCATTCTCCATTTAGTTTCTCCATTTATACTCTTTTTGGGTACTACAAGCAATGCTGCGTTATACAGGCTCTTAGAATTTTCAATGATCCCATCTTCTAGTAGTTGATCCACCTGCTTATTAATTTCTTCTAACTGCGTCCGCGGTAGTCTATAGTTTTTTATGTATACTGGTGTATCTTCTTCCAATGATATTTTTTGTTTATAGAAATTATTTACAGTGAATTTATCTTTTTCTAGGTAAAATATGTCTAAGTATTCCTTACAAATACTGAATGATTTTTCTTTTGCTTTTTCATCTAAATTTGTTGCATTTAACTCCCTCTTTAACTGTTCAAATCTTTCTTCCATCGTTTTGTCATTATGTGTCTTTTTTACATAATAAAAGTTTTTTAGCGGGTAATGTTTTAATCTTGGTATTCTCATCTTTATTTCTTTTTCTTTAACATTTATTACTAGTGGGGCCCCTGTTTAAACACAAAACGTAAAATAGCAAAACAATCAAACACAAAACGAAACCCTATTCTGCAAAAAATTCTCTGCCGATCAGACAAAACCACAGAAAAAAAATTCTCTTCTGAAAAAAATTCTCATTCGATTTCTTGGAAAAATGTTGAAAGTGGCACAACTCGAATATTATTATAGATTCTTATGTGTTTTACCCCTTTTGCTGGTAGTATCGCATTTGCTACAGGTATCCCTTCAGCTATCTCTTTATGAAATATTATGCTGTCTTCTTCCAATTCTAATTCAATTGCTTGCAATATTTGCGTTCTACCAGGAATTGTTATGTAATTTTCCTCCGGAATCCTCGTATCTATGGGTATCTTTATCTCATCTAGTTCTGTAGGTATTATTAATATGAAGTTTTCATAGTCCAGTTTGCACTTGTGCCTTTTAAAGAAATCATACCCTAACAATCCATCTGTTGCTATGGGAAAGTTCTCTGCAACTACATGTATTCTATGTTTTATCTCTTCATTCTCTATTTTAAATCTTATCCCTATAGTTCCTACAGTTTCAATTTCTTCATCCGTAACTTCTTTTATTATGCTCCTTTCCTTGTATATTTTTTTATCCTTCGCTATTTTATTAATTTTTATCAACGAAATGTCAGCTCTGCTGTCTATCAACCATGTCGTATCTTCATTCTTATTCGCATTAGTTTTTATTTTTATGTAGTTCGCTAATTTTGTGCTACTTATGGTGTATACCTTTACATATTTTTTACTATATATGTTTCTTCCTCGTCCCTCACTTGCTTCTCTGTGGGGACGGGTAAGGAGTTTCCCAACTCTACTCTATTTATTCAGTTCTGGTCTACTCGGTCTTTCTATTCGTTTATTATTATAGAATACTCGATTTCCTTGTCCTTGATAATTCAAGTTTTGCCTTTGTCCTCTTTGATTTTCATACTTATAATACTTTTCTTGATTTGGATACCTGAATTGTTGTTCCCTCTTATTGTTGTTTCCATTATTCCCAAATGCGCTGTTTCGCCACCTTCCATAATTAATATTATTTCTGTTTCTGTAGTCAATTGCTCTATCATATTGCCTCGGTTGCCAGTTAGACCAATTACGTTCTCTTATTTTCTTTGCCATCATTACATGCCTTGTTTGTCCATTATCAGCATCCACAACTGTTGCCAGTTGCACAGCTTCGTTCATTGTTTTAGGTTGTGCTGCAAATACAGTGTTTTTTATATTACCGCGCAAACCTGATTTGAAAGCATTCATAGCAAGTTGATCATTTAGTTTAACTATTACTTTTCTATTTTCTGCTCCTTGCTCAGCTATCTGTGCTGCACTTAATTCTGCTGTTAAAGCTTCAATTTCATCAGCAAATTCTTGTGTTGACTTATTGTATTGGCATGCTTTGGCTAAGCTGGGTTGGATCTTTAATGGATCCACCATTGGTTTAAATAGTCTTAAGAATGTTTTCTTAAGATCATCATAGTTGGTTGGTGTCGTCTCATTGTATAATTTATTTCGCACCTTGTCATTAACCCTAGTTTTCATTACAAATTTTATTAGTTTTTCTTTTTCTCCCTCTGTTTCCAGTCTATCGTTTACACATTCTATTAAATTCAAAAAATTATTTAATTTTTTACTGTCTCCATTAAACTCTGGGATCAGTTTTATTGCTACGGTCATGTTAAATATCATTTTGTCATTTATTGTTGGAACCTCTTCTTGTATTATTTCTCTTTCAGTTTCTTATTCTATTATTCTTAGTGCTGTTATAATACCAACACACCTTTCTCTTATAATTTTATTTACCTCTTCATATGTCTCTATGAACCTCTGACTTGTATCTCTCAAATTTAATTTCTCATTCTCTTCTAAGCTATCTATTATATTTTCATATAGGTTTTTATTTTCCTCTGCTTCAAACTTTTTCTTCAACAAGTACTCAGACGTGAGTTTTCTATTTGCATTCTTTTTTAACGACTTTAAGATTTTATTTATCTCTTTTACTGTTTGATTCAACAGATTCATTTATCCTCCAAGAAGCTCAACGTATCTATATCAATATATCCAGAAAAGAAAATTTTACATTTAACCTTTCATAACATTTATTAAACTGAATATAACATGAAATTAACCTAATTATTTTTATTTTTATTATTATTATCTTTTTTCTGTAGTCTTTTGTTTATAAAATAGTGATTTTTTAATTCTACTATCATTTTTAAGAACATTTTTTTCTTTTTTGGTTTGGGCTATTATTGCCAACCTATGAAGCTCTGCTACTTCTTTATTTAATTTTGCAGCTTTTCCACCTCTGCTTTTTTTTGTTTTTTCTTTTACCGTTTCTTCAATCTTCTTCGTATTCCTACGCCTATATTCCTCCAAGGTTATAGCCTTAGGACCTGGTTGTTGACTTGCTTCTTTTTGAGGCAGGGTCGCCATGTACCTAATGTTTGTGTTTTGGTTTTCTAAGCTAGTAAACCAGCTTTCGCATTTGGCGTCTAGTGCCGCCTTATTCAGTGTAGAAATAAGTAGAGTACTTTATTAAGTTATAAAATATTTATTTATATTTAATGCAACTTGTATTCCCGCTGGGCAAGTTAATGCCACGTACACTCGGACTGAGTACTGGGAATTTTATCAATATTTACAAAATCCTTACAACTATTTATACTACCTAATTCTCCTACTTATAGGCTAGTGCCGATAGTTTTTTGAAAAAAAAAATTAATAGCAGGGAGGGACCAGCAATGAAATGTCGTTAAGGTTATAACTAAAAGATAAAACAAAATTTAAACTCGAAAAAAAGGGAAATGGTAAAATGGGGATGCTATTTAAGGGTTGAAAACGATTTTTTGCGATTTGCGGTGAAACATGACCTCCTAGTGGAAAATGTTTAATACAAAAGTTGTAGATAATAAAAAAATCTAAAACTTTTGTATTTAACATATTTTGACATAACCTCAAATTTTCCAAGAAAATGGCGGAAAATCGATTTTTCACTTTTTAATTTTTTTCTCCTGTAAAAATAATTCAATTTACATGAAAATTTGTGAATATGCACTACACTCGCTTAAAACAACTTCTCTCGAAATTACACAGTTTTCGCGTCAATAAGCCTTCGTTAACTAATAATGCACCAGTGAATTACAGTGCTAAATTGCTTAAGCTCGCCCTAAAAACATTTTCTGGAGATTTCAAGAATGGCTTCCATTTTGGGAATGTTTTCTTGCTGCTGTGCATGAGCGCGAAAATCTTAGCGAGTGTGACAGATTCAATTATTTGCAAGTGAATCTAACAGGAAAAGCAACGGAGTCTATTGCAGGTTTTGTACCTTCAGCTGAAAATTATCAAGCGGCTATCTCGCTCCTTCAAAAGGAATACGGCGATGAAGAGAGACTTGTAGACCATGTGATGCAGCAACTGATGTCATTGTCACACGTTCATTCACCTCGAGATGCGTCAGGGCTTCGTCGTCTATATAATTCTGTCAGTAGCCATACTAGAACACTTACCGCTTTCGGAGTTCCGTCGTCTCAGTATTCGGTTATGCTAAAAACATTTTTCCTGATGTCTTCCTGATGAAATGGTCGTGGGTTTCTATCGGTCACATCAAGACAATTCCAAAGACAATAAGATGAGTGACGTTGACCCCGACGTGACATCTATACTGGGCATCGTCGTGACATCTATAAACGTGACATCTATAAAGGGCTATGACGGTGACAGAAGTGTGGGGCTATCCTTAAATATCTGAAGGCTGAAGTGGAGTCCCTTGAACGGTCAGCTTAAGCTCATGGTAAACGGTCGATACAACCTGCATCGGGTAAAATTATTAAAACAGCTGCTGCGCTTTTGACTCCTAACGAACCCATAAAATGTTGTTTTTGTTGTACCGGCACAATGGAGCTCCTTGCTGGGGACAGCAAGGCTACTACCATCGTGCTTGGGTAAACATAAAGAAATTTTGAAAGACAACCATCCTCCCTAGTTCCGAAATATTTCTAGGGGATGCTAAGCCGGTCACACGGTATACGCTAGCTCGCCGGAAGGGGTCGTGGGGTGTGTGACCGGGGCACTACATATATGATTCACCACTTACCTATTAGTCAAAAGGGAGATTTCTTCATACCGTTCTTGTCCTAGGTTAGCCAAAGGTATTCATCGCTGGAAGTTCCCAACGACCTGGTGGACCTGTAAATGCTCAACGCGAATTCGAGAGAACCCTGGAGAGAAAACACAACCCAACCATCCTGGATAAATTACCCCCTTAGGCGGTCATGCCTAGTAATATTCGTGGAGTTAAAGAAATTGACAACAAGTATATTATATAATAATTACAACCCAATACAATATAATTGATTAACAACAAAATGAAGGTAAGTTTGAATTAACTATGAGATAATTGTAAATCAAAAAAAGTACCCTTACAATATAGGTAATGTGGATGCAACCAACTGTTACCACAAAATAACAACTTCCATACAATAACGGAAAGGAAAAAAACAAATCGTCGTTCTGGTACCAGTCGAGGATTCCTGTTCTTCTTACAACAAACAAATGCATAAAATAATACTTAAATGATATAAAGCAATTTACGGCAATATTATTATTACTATTAGTGTGTAATATATAATATACGAAAAAATGTAAAGAAATGTAAGTAGTACCAGTATAAATGAATAATTTAATAGTTTTTTTTCTTCCTTGTTTTGTTAAATAATTAATGTGTAAGTAAATAATTGGAGGGAATATTAATACAATAAAAATGTGAAATATAAATTATGTGGATACCCAAAACTATGGTATCATACCAAACCAACAAAAAAACGAAATTACTTAACTTTTCCCCAACGGATAAACTGTATAAAGCTTACAACAACTTCAGGGGTCCGTCAAGTTTACTGTTAGTTTTCGTTCTTCTAGTTCTGCTATTAAGTTCGCCCTCGTCTTCACATTAGATTCAGTTCGTATATTTCCTGCACCAGATTTTGTAACCTCAAAGGAGCGTACCCAAATAGGTTCCGTTCACCGCATACGTTTTTTTCGAGCTGCTGGAGTAGACGTATTAGCTGGATAACACGAGCTATTATGGTGACCCTTTATTGGTAAAAAGGTTTGCCTTTAAAAGTAAGTAACACTACATATTAGCACAATAGCATCAAGTAGCACTACATATTAGCACAATATGTTAATATCAAGTTGTTCTTGATTTCCTCCAAATTATACAGCTAGCATGTCAAAGTCAATCTCGGTAGCCTCGGTTATAATAGCTGCTAAGAAATGTTCACTTTTATTAGCGATTTTCTGTAAAATCACTGATTAGCCCTGCAAATTCCTGTTGAAAGCTTCCAATGCTGCAGGAAAATTTTCACAAAAAAATAGAAATTGAAGATACTACCCTATTTAATGGATTGCTTGTAATAGTAGCCTTATCGAACGGAAGCTCTTCTAATAACAATGGTAAGGCTTCGGATAATGCAGTGCTAACTTCCTTCCTATATGGTGACTGCTGGAGGAGTTTCGCAATCTGAGTCCTAACTGGATGTTTCAAGGGTCCTGCCTAATTTGACCTCCCGTCATGGACATTGCCGATATTTTCTTATTTCCCAGTTTTTCTTTACTAGGTGCTCCCTCATAGAGGAAAATATAAAATTGAAAACTACGAAAAGTATGTCAGAACAACACACAAAGGCCTGAGTAAAGAATGCACACCAATATAGTACAGACTAAGAGGAATTAACTCGCGAAACTGATTGGATCCTAAAAAGAAATAGTAAAAAACGAAAAGCAGAGAGGTCACCTGAAATAAGTCCTGAGCACAAGATAAAGAAAACAGTGGAAAGTGGAAAGTTGGGAGAGAGTACCACTACTATAAAAAAACGTAAGCCCCCTCCAGTAATACTTAGTAATGTGGAAGAATACAGCTAAATAAAACATTACAAGACACAAAAATAAACTATAAAGTTAATATGATGAACAATAAGCAACTCAAAAGTATTGTTGACGAGAAAAAGGAATATAGCGAGTTGACTAGAGCTATTAATGAAGCTAAAGTAGAATGGCACTCTTATGAAAATAAGATGATCAGGCCTCTCAAAATTATGGCTAGGAACTTACACCCCTCTTGCGAGCCTGATGATATAAAAAATGAGCTACAAAGCAGAGGATTTAAAAGACGTAACAAATAAAATTAATAAAAATAAAGAAAAAGATAGAGAAACAATTGTTCGCCTTCCACTTTTCATGCTAACGTTCGAAAACTCTGAGGACATTAATAAAATTTACGCGATTGAAAATATTCAGAATATGAGAGTGAAAATAGAGGCTCTCCGAAAAAACAAATTGATTCCTCAATGTAAAATATTCCAAAGATTCGGCCATACGCAAAAGTTTTGCCAGCGTCGAGCTCAATGCGTCAAATGTTCTGGTCCTCACCTAACATTAAATTGCGACAAAGGCAAATCTATTGTACTTAAGTGTGCTAACTGCCTTGAAGCACACCCTGCCAGTTATCGTGGTTGCTTGGTAGCAAAAGAACTACAGGCAAGAAGAAAGTGTTGGGGCAGCTCCACAATTCGAAATAGCATTCGACGTTGGGGCAGCACCAAATTTCGCAACCACATCAGGTTACAAAATGAGGAAGAAACCTTCTTCTTACAAGGGACGCCGAACGGAACACTGCACCATCAACAGCAGCAGCAAAGCTTAACTTAATTTGGTATAATAATAAAAAGTCAATTTAATATTAAATATAAAACAATATTTTATTTATGAGGGGTAGGACCCCCACAAAAGCAAGCGAAGAAGCCAATACAAACTCAAAAAAATCCTAAGGAAGCTCCAAAGACCCCTAGGAAATTCACATCGATAAAAGTATCCCAAGGCTTATCTTATGCAGACGTATTGCAAGACAATGAAAAAGGGCGGCATACTAAATCGAAAAAACAGAATAATGGGCCATCCCAAAACCAAACTGATAACAATGCCTTAATGCAGATGATGCAAAATATGTTAAATGCAATTGACGAAATCTCATCAAGGCTAAATAAACTAGAAAATAAGTATATTAATATACCCACGTATACCCAAAAGATACTGCACAATGGATCCTAGTGTGTTACGGATAGCCATGTGGAATGCCAATGGTATTCTGAGTAAAAAAATTCATTGGAGCTCTTTCTAAAAACGCAAAACGTTGACATATGTTTAGTAACTGAAGCTCACCTGACTAGACATTCAGAATTAAAGATACATAGTTACGATTGTTACAAAGTTATACACCCGAGCAATAATCCCAAGGGAGGTAGTGCAATTTTAGTAAAAAGTAATATAAAACATCATGAACTATGTAATTTGGAAACTGCCGAAATGCAATTTGTCGCATTAAGAATAGAGTCCGTAAAACAAAACTTAAATGTAGGGGCATTGTATTGCCCTCCGAACATAAACATAAAGAACTTGATGTTTAAAGACCTTTTGAATTCCATTGGTGAAAGGTTTATCCTGGGAGGTGACTATAACGCCAAACACACGGACTGGGGTTCTAGATTAATCTCAACTAGAGGAAGAGAGCTAAGAAAAGCCATTAGAGACATGGGTTGTCATTATCTTTCTACTGGCACACCAACCTACTGGCCTACTGACCCAAACAAAATACCTGATTTGCTTGACTTTTATATTCTCCGAAAAGTATCGCCTAATTTTATTAAATTGGAGGATAAATACGACCTAGACTCGGACCATTCTGCGATTATATTAAATTTATATGAAAGGGTCATAAAGAAACAAAACAAACCGAGACTTTGTAATAAATCAACGGACTGGGTAAGTTTCTAACAGGAAATAGATAATAAAATAAATTTAAGAATTAGCCTGACTTCAGATACTCAACTAGATTCTGAAACTGAAAATTTCATATAAATTATTCAAAATGCTGCCTGGAATAATACAAGAGAGTGTAAACATAAATCTGTAGGAGTTAGATATCCTACAGAAATATTAAACATGATAAAAATAAAAAGAATAGCTAGACGCAGATGGCAGCAATCAAGAGACCCGGGAGATAAAACTATCTTAAATAGACTATCTCCGAACCTTAAAAGGAAAATAAAAGAGTTAAAAGATAAATCGTTTGAAAACTTTATTACAAATCTATCGGCTAATAAAGAATCTAATTACTCCCTGTGGAAGGCCGCAAAGGGTATTAAAAAACGGACCTTTCATGTCCCGCCAATTAGGAAAAGAAATGGCGAGTGGGCAATAAAAACATAGGGCCTGTTCGAAAACATCAAAGCAACCGAGCAACAGAGTATAAAAGCAACGACAACAAACACAAAAGCAACTTCATAGCATACGTGTGCAAAGCTATCACGGCGCGTTTATAAATGTCAAACCTATTGCTTCTTAATTAAAACAAGTTTTTGTGGTTTTTAATACAAAATGAGTGCAGTTTCTTTATTCAATTTTACATTAAATATGTTACTCGAAGAAAATCGGAATAAAGTTCGAAAAACAAAAAGAACTCAGGCACATACCTAAGAACAAAAACTATATAAATATAATTGAGCAATATCCAAATGATATATTTAAAGAACATTTCCGCATGAGCAAACAAACGTTCGAAGTATGTATTCGTTTTAGCAAACTAATCAATTACTAGCAACTATTTATTTCTAGAAATTAATTAAAGTTATACTTCCTTATTGGAATAAGTCATGGACTGGTAGGCCCCCGGTTAGCTTACGAGAAGCCCTTTACATTACTCTTTGGAAGTTAGCCAATCAATGTACATACAGGGATGTGGCTGATCGCTTCAATATTTCTAAGAGTACCTCATTTCAACTAGTCCTCAAGGTATCCAAAACTGTTTTTTATATGAGAAAACAGTTCATAAAGTGGCCTTCTGCTGAAGAATTTAATAACGTCATGGAAGAGTTTCAGAATTTGAGGAAGCTTCCTTTCCCATTTGCTGTAGGCTGCCTTGATGCGACACATATCTGCCGTGCAAAGGACAAATGACCTATATGCATTATAGGTCAAAATGGCTTTGTATGCATTTTTTGATGTAAAATATTCATATTTATCCATAAAAAAAATTTCAGACTAATTGTACTTTTTAATTAAAAGTTATCACTTTGAACAGTTCCTTTATTTGCTTGGTTTTCATGTATTTTAAAAACTTTGATCGCGTTTTTCTCGAAACGAGCTTTTTGCAGATATGTAGGTCTTTTGCCCTTTGCACGGCAGATATGCGAATCCCAGAACCGCGTCAAAATAGTGAAAGCTACTACAACAGAAAGGGGACCCATTCTCTACTACTACAGGCTAGTGGGGCTTATCCGCTTATCGTGGTAAACGGAATCTTTTCGAAATCAGCTGACATTTGTCAAAATCAATTTAATCACGTTTGCACTGAGATTCTGTTTCGTTTGATTTCCTGAAAGTGTAAAAATTTTCAATTATTGTGTATCAATTATTATGGATTCTGTGGGTTTTTATGAAGAAGGTGTGGAAATTAGAAGAAGAATTGCGAATTCTTTTCATTGATTATTAAAAACAATTATTATTTTATGTCAATTGTTTTCTAAAAATATATGTGTGTATTTTTGAAAAAAAAAGTCTTTGCAAAAAGCATTAACATTCCTCGTGGAGTGTAAAATATATCTCTTAATTAATAAATTTTTTTATTTATTTGTAAAAATATACTTTTAATATCATCAAAAATTTCCGCTTAAATAAATGTGCATTCAAATATGTTCTCAAAGAATGCCTCCATTGTGAAATTAAAAAGGAAACTATATTTAAAACATATTTCCAAATTTAAGTCAAAACACGCTAGGAAACGTACAACTGCCGCCAACAAAATTCACGTTTCACAAACATATGGGGAACTGCCGCCGCACGTTTTGAACGGTACTGAAAAAACAATTTCGAAATTAGCGTTTGCCGCTTTCCCCTGCTGCGTTTACAACGATACCAAAATCGAACGTTTCACGTTTCGTTCGCGTTTACGTTTTGGGCGATAAGCCCCAGTAGTGTCTGGCATTTATTTTCTTACTACTTATAGTAAACAAAATAGTTTTATCTTGCAGGCTATATGTGACGCAAAATGTATTTTTCGCGATGCTTATTTTGGATTACCTGGGAGATTACATGATGCTGCTGTATGGAATAATAGCCCACTCGGCAAATCTCTCTTCACAGGGGCAATGACAATACCAAAAGGGGGGTTTTTATTAGGAGATTCAGCATATCCCTTAGCTACCTATTTAATGGTACCATATAAGGATAATGGTTATTTAAATGAAACTCAAGTAAAATTTAATACCATTTTAAGTAAAACAAGTGTATGAATAGAATAAGATTTTGGTATGCCCAAAAATAAATTTAGAATCTTGAAGTATTTGGATATACAGCAAATTAAACACGCCAAATATATTGTATTGATGTGCATGTACTTTCACAATTTCAATTTCTGAGGGTCCCGATACGATGCAGTACAAACCAATCACACCCAAACCTCAGTTGAAGCCAAAAAAATGAGAGACAATCTCGGTAATTTAATTTCGGAATGATTTTGATATAAATAAAAAACAAATATAAATATATTGAAAAAATAAATTATAAATAACAAACCGTGCTTTCATTTAATAAATTTATTTCATTTAATAACAAAACTAATTCCATACTTTAACAAAAAAAAATGAATTTTCATTTAACAAAAAATTCATACACTAACAAAAAAAAATGAATTTTCATTCAACAAGCTCAGTCAACAAATTCAGTCACTGTTGGTTCAATGTTCCCTCGAGTAAATCTTTTATACTGTAGGGACATCGTCCCACTACTCACCTATCTTGACTGCAAAAGACTTGGCACAAACGCATAGCCTACTTGCATCAAGTAATGATAAAAAAAACAATTATTTAAATAATAAGTTTTAGTTGTTATCTCAACTGAATTATATAAGGGTAAAAAAATATATATATTTTTAGTTTCATTCTTTAACTCACATAAAAACATCAAGTAATAAATAGTTAATAGTGTTCCATAGACATAAGGTCGAGCTAAAAAGTGTAGTAATTAAATAAAGGATTGTTTAAATCGATAAAGACTAAAAGAGTTTTGATTGAGGAATAAATCCCGAGTTCCTTGGCGTTATGTGGAACCTTTTAACTTTGTGGTTTACACAAGCTAATAGGAGAAACCAGATATCAAAATACCTGGAAGGACCTATAATACCTCCTAGCAATTCAACTCTCTTCCATTCAAGTCGCAGAAGGTCCTTGTGACGGCACTCCTCATTGAAGTCTTGCTTTTTGAGAAACTCGAGGACCTCATTATTGTTTTTAGAGTTTTTTTTTTTTTGGGAGCTTGTGGACTAGGCACCTCTTCTTCATCTTCTGCTTCTTCAGCATCGCAGTTGGACAAAGTTGCAGCTATATTTACCTCTGGTGGTTTTATAAAGTGTTTGTTACCGTATATTTCATCGAATGCTGCAAAGTGTTCCCATCTTGTGGCTTCTTGCCCAGATTCGCCGTTCCGTTTCTTAATTCTTTTATAAGTTACGAACATGTTCGTAAATTTTCTAAAGATTTCGTCGCGGGAAAACGGGAATCCCTCATCTATTGCTTTTATTTCCATTAGCACGTTAGTCCATATGGAATTTTTTTTCCTCTTCCCCGAAATAAACTCATTTTCACGATTCAAGCGCGTTGAAATTAACAATTTCTCTTGGCTCGCAGACCAATCTCTAAATAAATTTAAGTCCTTTACCAAATTGGATAATAATTAATATTATTTACCTTGCACCGCTGCTTTCTGCCATTACGATGAAAGTGCTTACGGGGGATATCTGTAGTAAAGAAAATGTTATAGCACCGTTTACGCAGAAAGAAATACCTGATGAAATTAAAAACTTGAAATCAAAAAAATCTCCAGGTTTTGACTTAATCTCTTCAGAAATTTTAAAACAACTATCGAAAAAAGCAATATCAATGTTAACTTTGCTAATAAAGTCGGCGATTATACGTCAGTCTGGGAAGCCTACAAATGAAACGAAATAGTACAGACCAATTTCTTTAATACCAATAATGTCAAAACTTTTTGAAAATTGCTATTGAAAAGAATGAGGCCTATAGTAGCAAATAATGAGTCCATTCCAAATCACCAATTTGGTTTCAGAACACATCACTCAACTGTCGATCAAATACATCGAATAACAGATAATATTAAAAAGCGCTAGAAGAAAAGCAGATATGCTCCACAATATTCCTAGACGTAGCTCAAGCATTTAATAAGGTATAGCATGAAGGCCTAATACATAAAATGAGTCAGGTGTTTCCTAGACAGTACGTAGACATACTCTCATCCTACCTAAAAAATCGATTATTAAAGTTATACTTCTTTAGGCGCGTTTTGAAAATATTATGAGAGTGAATTTTTAGGATTCGAGACGCAACGGAGAATATAGGCGAAGGGGTATGGAGTGAAAGCATTTCAACTCCCATTCTTTAGCTGATGTCTGTTCACGATGTGGAAGGGTGAGGGGGTTTTTATCCTGAGGCTATGGAGGGAAAAAAATTTCTTGTACGATTCATCAGCTAAGCGAAGGTTTGGGGTTTTTTGATGGCATGAAGATTCGTAGACGATTTTACTGTGCACGACGTTGCTGGGTGAGTGGTTCTGTCGCGAGGCTATGGAGGGAAATCCGATCCGTTCTATTCATCACCTAAGCGCGAGTTACTAAGGGCCAGTTTTACAGCAGCCGACATTTTCAGAAGATTTTTCTTGGTTGTTTGTCGGCCCGTGTGAAACTGGCCAAGATAATAATAAAACTTATGGCAACTGTACAATAAGCGATAACATAGGCCTATAAATTTTTAACCCAGAGACTAGACCTATCGTACCCGAAGGATTTTGATGCGCTGAATCCGAATCCGTGTTCAGAATGGCTCCTACACGTCTGGTTTTCGAGATATCCTAACATAAAAGTGTAAAAAACGCGTTTTTTTGCAGTTTTTGAGGTTACGTGACGTAAGGAAAAAAATTATAATCAAAAAATGTTGTATGACAATTGAAAGTACCACCCTGTCCATTTTAAACCTATTTGGATTTTTTGAAATATCTTTTTTTTTCACCAAAATATCGCTATTTGAAATTTTATACTTTAGCGTATTAACCCAACTACAAACCCCACGACCTTATGAGGTGAATTAGACCTCGGATTCGGAATCAGCGACCCCAAAAACACAAGATCAACATGGTCTGGTCTCGGGCGGAATTTTTTCGATTTTTTTTTGTAGTTGGGTTAATACGCTAAAGTGTAAAATTTCAAATAGCGATATTTTGGTGGAAAAAAGATATTTCAAAAAATCCAAATAGGTTTAAAAGGGACAGGGTGGTATTTTCAATTGCCATACAACATTTTTTGAATATAATTTTTTTCCTTACGTCACGTAACCTCAAAAACTGCAAAAAACGCGTTTTTTACACTTTTAGGTTAGGATATCTCGAAAACCAGACGTGTAGGAGCCATTCTGAACACGGATTCGGATTCAGCGCATCAAAATCGTTCGGGTATGTTAGGTCTGGTCTCTGGGTCTGGACTTTTGTTAAATTTTGTCGGCCTGTGTAATTATTTACTGTTTTACTAATGATTTTGAATGGTTAAAACTTAATATAATTACTCAATCAGAAATTAGTTTGAATATATAATACAAAATATTTACTGTTATTATTTGGGAAAATAAAACAATGAACAAGATGTTATTGGTTTTATTTAGCTTGACCTCGTATATTTGTTTGGGTCAACTCTTGCGACAGCTTTTTCAACTACTTCTACTAAACCGATTCTTATGAAACTTTGCACACACATTGAGCTAATGTGTCAGTACAATCTGACAATTTTGAAAAAAAATCTAGATTGCGGTTCCAAGATGGCGGACGAATTTTTCAATTGTGTTCCGATTCTATTGAAAATCGGTATCGGAGGGTTTTTAGGGCCACAAATGACGATTCTGTGGTCAAAATTAGAAAATTAAAAATGGCGGCGCCAATATGGCGGATGAATTTTGGAAATGTGTTCTGAATCCATTAAAAATTGGTATCGGGGGGTTTTAGGACCACAAATGACGATTCTGTGGTCAAATTTTAAAAATTCAAAATGGCGGATGAATTTCGGAAATGTTTTCTCAATCCATTGAAAATCGGTATCGGGGGTTTTAGGGCCGCAAATGACGATTCTGTGGTCAAAATTTGAAAATTAAAAATGGCGGATGATTTCTGCAAATGTGTTCTGAATCCATTGGAAATAGGTATCGGGAGGTTTTTAGGGCCACAAATTACGATTCTGTAGTCAAATTTGAAAATTCAAAATGGCGGATGAATTATGCAAATGTGTTCCGAATCCATTGAAAATCGGTATCGGGGAGTTTTTAAGGTCACAAATGACGAATCTGTGGGCAAAATTTAAAAAAAATCAAAATCGCGGCGGCAATATGGCGGTACGATTTTGGCAATTACGATTCGATTTCACTGAAAATTGCTATTTGGGGGTGTTTTAACGTCGGAAATAATAAATTTGTTGTTAAAATTCAAAAATTCAAAATGGCGCTGGAAATATGGTATGCATAACAAATCACTTCACCAGAATTTTGTAAAAAGTAAAATCCAAAAATGACAGAATTAAGACTAAAAAGAATATAATAAAAATGGGTAAAAAAACTTTTAAGTTAAATGGTTTTATTTTAAATCTGCTGTACCAAAAACTAGAAAATAATTAGAACACGATCATGGACCTTCTGGAATAGTAGCAGTGCTGTCTTCTCATGTCGTTTGCCAAGGGGCATTTTGTGTCGCTGCGTCAGCGAATTAAGTAATATTCTGGGACTTTTAACAGACTAAAATAAAAACATGGGGCGAATAAAAACCTGTATACCCTGTGTAAATAAGAACAACTTGTCTAGAAAACAAGTTTCCAAGTCCACTAAAACAAAATAGTTCAAAGGCACTTCGTATCATATTTCAGTTACCTAAAGCTGCTCAATTGAATTGAGTAACTATTAGAAGAAGAATCTAGGGAATTGAACATAATTTAGAAGTGACGTTTATTTAAGGAGGTGGAGTAAATCTACTCAAGGTCGATGGACCCACAGGCTCATAACAAATGTGGAGGGAAGGGTCACGGGAGAGCATGGAGAGATGAGTTATGACCTCGCACAGTTCTTGAGTGGACATGTGTGTTCCAGAGCATACCTCCATCGGTTCGGACAAGATGTTTTCGCTGTCCCCCGCATTCCTAAATGTGATAGAACACACAGAGCATGTCCTATTGGAATGCCCGATATTAGCCGAGCAAACTGCTGCTCTGCAAGCGACAGCTCAGGCACGACTCAGAGTAGAGAACATCATAGACTACATGGTGACATCGGTTGTTGTAAAGAATAAAGTGGAGGAGGCTCCATCAGAAGGTAAGGCGCAAAGAAACCAAAAAGAAGAGAGTAAGGCTTGGAAATATCGGTAGTATTAGCAGGTAGATAAAGGGGCTTATCGCCCAAAACGTAAACGCGAACGAAACGTGAAACGTTCAATTTTGGTATCGTTGTAAACGCAGCAGGGGAAAGCGGCAAACGCTAATTTCGAAATTGTTTTTTCGGTACCGTTCAAAACGTGCGGCGGCAGTTCCCCGTATGTTTGTGAAACGTGAACTTTTGTTGGCGGCAGTTGTACGTTTCCTAGCGGGGTTTGACTTAAATTTGGAAATATGTTTTAAATAGTTTCATTTTTAATTTCGCCATGGAGGCATTCTTTGAGAACATATTTGAATGCACATTTATTTAAGCGGAAATTTTTGATGATATTAAAAGTATATTTTTACAAATAAATAAAAAAAATTATTAATTAAGAGATATATTTTACACTCCACGAAGGAATGTTAATGCTTTTTGCAAAGACTTTTTTTTGAAAAATACACATATATTTTTAGAAAACAATTGACATAAAATAATAATTATTGTTTTTAATAATCAACGAAACGAATTCGCAATTTTTCTTCTAATTTCCACACCTTCTTCATAAAAACCCACAGAATCCATAATAATTGATACACAATAATTGAAAATTTATACACTTTGAGGAAATCAAACGAAACGGAATCTCAGTGCAGACGTGATTAAATTGATTTTGACAAATTTCAGCTGATTTCGAAAAGATTCGAACATAACTTCATTCACGCGTTTACTACGATTCCAATTTAAGGTGAAGTGAAACGTGAAAACGGCGCGTTTCGTTAAACGTACGTTTACCACGATAAGCCCCAAAAGCTGATCCAGCTGGCGAAGCATTGCTGAAAAGAACCGACAGGCTGGATCGTGTCGGTATCATGATGCTTCCACCTGCCAACGCACGCAAATAATAGAAAAATCCAATAAATTATTTGCATGCAAATTAAACATTAGTCTTAAATCACGCCAAAGAAGTATAACATAAGTACACATGGTCGCCGGGAGGGGGGTGCAAGGAGGTGCACTTGCACCCCCCGGCTTTTAAACTAAATGTCTAAATGTAGTACAAACTTAAGATTATTATTATCAGTAGTAAATAAATCATAGAATTGCTGCAGAACGTAACTTTATAATGTATGTAATTATTATTACAAAAGCCTCATTCATCTTGGTTGCTGCCCAAATTCGTCGATAGCGCTGTTGACGAATTCAGTATCCCCTTGCACTATCTTTCTGTGAACGCTGAGCATGCACACTCCGCTAACCCTTGCATTTCCCATCGTAGACCGATTCCAAAGTTTTACCCGACGTTATGTGCTAAATGAGCGTTCGATACTGCATCTTGTTGCTAGAAGAGTTAGTGCGAGTTCGGAAACGTCAAAAACTGCAGCAGCTATGCGGTCATACTGCAAATCAACTTGCAGTGAATTCGGAAACTCAGTCCGAGTCGTGTAAAAGCAGCGTCAACGCATCTTCAAGTTTTATGTTACGTTTATGGAGTCGTGATTGCATACGGCAAGCAGCAGTCAATATTTTAAAAGAAATAATGGAGAGCGGTTTTCAGTCTTAATTATGCATGTACATATGTATGTACAAATGAAATGAGTAACTCTCATAATTCTAATTTAAAATACGTTAAATCTTAAATAAATGAAACGAAGTGAGAAGAACATTATTATTTCCCTTAAAGCAACTCCCCATAACGCGGGTTTTTCCTCTTTCGGCTATTAAACTCAACTTTGTTTTAGTCGAGTATTAATTAATAATTTTATTACTAAATCCGACCAGTTCTTCTTTAGGTTTTTACAACGAAAGAAATTTAAATTATAATAAAACTTCAGAATATAACAAAATAAAACCTGCTCTGAAAAGTCCACCTGAGAATCCATTTTTACAATCACAAAAGCAGCGCCACTTTGTGCACTGCACTATCTGCACAACTTTGCTGCAGGGTTACGTTTATACTGCGTTTCCGAACTATCAACCCGCTGAGCTGCAGAGCTTTCTGCAACTCGTTGATGTTTCCGGACATCTGATTTGCAGTATTACCGCAGTTTGACGTTTTCGAACTCACCCTTAGTCTGACGGGCGTAACATATTTTTTACATGTTTTTCAGCCATTCTCACTTTATAATTTTGAGGTGTTCGATGGGGGCACCTTTTTTGTAATGGGAGCTTAGACTATAAGGAATTCTTCGCTTTCGATTCCAAATGGTCCTTTAAAATGTTACCCCCCCCCATTCAATTCGAAAATGCAAAAGGTCTATAAAAACTGAACCTTCATCAGTTTTTCCACGAAGAGGAAGATCGTGTTGTCCACAAAATAAAATCGTGGAAATAATTGAGCGTAGTTTCACTCTGTTTTCTTCAACTTCCTTGTGATGCGCTGAATCTAAAATTGCAGTAGTTGCTTTCTATCCATAGTATCAACAAATTGTTTAGATGCAATTGTAGCTTCACAATGCCGCTGAGATGACGCATGGAATTGTGAGGCTTCGTGAAACTTGTGATATTTTAGACAAGGAGACACAATAAATTGTCCCTGTACGCCGCGTTAAACCGGCGATCGAAACAAAACGCACAATCGGCCCTTTTGCGGCAGCTGAGTAGGCATGTCTAAATATGCGTTTATCCTCAGGTTTTACATCCTTACGAAAATTGTACGTTTGGATTTGGAGCCCATAAGGATTTCTTAATAATTTCAAACGAACGCTGTATCAGCATAAGAATTGGGATTCAAATGTAATCCTATATCCAGCATAGGTATGAATAGATTTTTGGAACAAAAAATTGAGGTTTGTATCCTGCATACGAAATTTTTGTTCCAAAAAATTCTATTCACAGAGTTTCTAATGTTACGAAACTTAATTTTAATTGACGATACAACCCCCTCCCCCTCCCTTGCGCGAAATTTTTTGCAACCCCCTGAAAAATATTCTGCCGGCGCCTATGTAAGTACACACACCCACTTTTGTATTTTAGAATTAAACAAGACGAGGAGTATTCTACACTTAGAGAAATTAAAGCGGGTGTGCCACAAGGTAGTATTATGGGGCCTATACTTGCTCTACACTAGTGATCTATCACAAATGGAAAATACACTAGTAGCTACATTTACTGACGATACTGCGATAATGGCAAGAGGATCCAATATATATGAGGCTACAAAGAAACTACAAACGCCATGTGATAAATTGCACCGCTGTGGACAAAAAAATGGAAAATTAAACTAAATGAATTAAAATCAGTGCATGTTAACTTCACTAATAAAAAATTAGTAAATCCACCTTCCACACTTAAATAGGTCGGATGTTCCTCAAGGAAACAAGCAAATATTTGGGAATGACACTAGATGTCAAGCTAAGGTGGAAACAGCACGTCAAAAAGAAAAAAAATGAACTAAAAATAAAATATGTATAGAGATATGTATTGGCTTTTAGGTAAAAAATCTAAATTGCCGATACAAAATAAGATTATGTTGTATAATCAAATTATCAAGCTGATATGGTTGTACGGCATACAAATATGGGGATGTGCCAAAACGACTCATTTACAGCAAATAAAACGTTCCAGAACAAAGTCTTGAGGTACATGGTATGTGCACCCTGGTATGTGCGCAATAACGACTTGCACAAAATCCCTTTAGTTATCGATGAAATACAAAAGTATGCGGTAAAGCCCGTCTCCTAGATCATGTTAACGTTGAAGCCCGGTGGCTGCTATATTCTCCTAGTTCCGCTAGGAGGCTTAGAAGAATAAAGCCTCTTGATTTAACGTAATATTTCTGCAGCACTTCTACCGAAGAGCTGTAAACTTTCAAATCATCAACGTTAGCCTAAAATTAATGGTTGGTCCTTCTGACCAGTTTTAATTACTTAAAACAGGGTTGGTGTTTTAGTGGGTTAAAGTCCCACACTACTGTGTGCGTGCGTTTGCTCGCAGTGCCTTTCGATGGTTTCACTCTCCTTACCCCAAAACAAAAAAAAACAACGGAAGGATCGGAGCCTTTGCCTAACCGGAACCCACATATATAGAGGTAATTTTCCGAGTTCAATTGATTTCACTCGACTTTTTTTAGAACTAAAATAATCCAAAAATCATAAGGCTCTTGGGAGGGAAATGTCCCTCATTTCCAGCCTCTGTATCCCCCACTGTTCTTATACTTCTTTAAAAAAAATCTTTCTTCTTTCTTCAAGAAAAATCCAAATTTTATGCCTTGACAAGGCTGCTTGCTTCCTGTCGGGGTCACCAGGTCTTTAAAAATAATCAAAACTTAAATTTTTAAATATTTATCCGCGATTATTTTCATAACGGATTTTACTTTACAACTTTCTAAGGAAGTTCCTTTCTCAAGAAACTTCTAACTAAACTCTTACAATTTTTGTATTTTATTTTATAGAACAACTTTTTGTGTGGCTATGTTTTTTAAAAATCATTTGTGTGTACAGTGTCTGCGTACGTGATATGCGATTCCAATTTCCTAATGTGTATTTTCCAAGTAGTAGTGAAAATATAATTTACTAGCTTGTATATACCCGCGACTTCATCCCCGTGAAACTTGGGAAATAGAAGTAGGTTGATAGGTTTTGAGGGTGCTTTATTTTTTAAAATCAAATGCTGTACATTGATTTATCTATAAGTAGATACGTAATCAAGGGCCGTGTGCCGTTGTCGTGGTTTGATGTTTGGCGGCGCTGTCATCTTTTTCTTGATTCGGGTTGGGTTTTTTGATAAAACTTGCAAATACGGTTTGGAGTTTCGATAATATATAATAAAAAAAGCTAAAAAGCTACAGCTCGATAATATAAATAATGTAACTTTATATAAGGAATTTTCTTGGAATATTTAAATGAAATTGAATTTCTTTTGGCGGCACCGTGACAAAATCGTGTGAAAGATTGGAGATTTAATCCTCTAAATCAGTTTTTCGAGTTTTGATTTGTGAGTTTTTGTAAGTGAATTTAATTTGGCTGCACCGTTGCAAACCCGTGCAAAAAGTACAAATTGTGAGCTCATTTGGGGTAAGTAATTTGGATCACTTGAGGTAAGATTTTTCTTGGTGATAAAAATTGAAATATTGGTCTTAGGGGATATCCTAGTGTTCTCGAGTAACATTAACGGCATATTTTTTAGAATTGTTTTAAAGTCAATTAACAGATAAATAAGCAAAAATTACTTTCAACTTATCTTTTCCCGCGTTATTATTATTCATTAAAAATACATTTTCCCGCGTTATTATTATTCAATAACAACACAAATTTGATTTTTCAAATTCGAATACTAGGATACTGCTTAATTATCCATACTCAATTTTATTTTTAAAGCTTTATAAAATTTATTTGGGCTCTGTTTGCACGTTGTTTATTTCGATAACATACCAACAACAATGACAAACGGTTATTGTTGCCGTTATAAGAATTGTACAAATGTGTATTCTCCTGGTTCGTTTCTCGCATTTTTCAAGGTCCCGGATGATTTTAGACGCACCATTTGGCTAAAGCATTCTGGGGATATATACTTGCAGATAGAGAATGAGCGCCAGGAAAAGGATTTATTTTTGCGAAATGCACTTTTATCAGGATGATATTATAATCATGTCTGACAGAAAAAGGTTAAAAAACATGGCAGTTCCAAAAGCATTTGATCCACTTATATGCTCTTGTACAGAGAGGAAAATGGATGAATTGTGCCAGAAAATATTATCAGCAACCAGTAAACCTCAAGCCAAAATTGAGACTCGTAAAAGGAAGCGAAACCCTATGCAAGCTATTGATATTTCTAATGTATCAATAACAGTTTCTGAACAGAACGATTCTGAGGAAGAGCTTGTAGTAAAAAAGAATCCTTCTGATAAAACATATGTCAGAAATTGGATGATCCCTCAATTTCCAGAGACGGAAAATATATCAGAATCGCAATTCCCATCGCCAATAAAGAATGCTGAATTAAATAAAGAAAATGCCCCTATTACGAAATCTGCACCTTTTTACATTTATCAATCTCCACAGAAGAAAAATCGTGCAGATGAGAAAACAATTTCTTCAGCTTTCTTGGATAATTTATTGGAAAATAAGAGCAACGAAGTAAAAACATTTGTTAAAAGTCAATTATTTCATAAGGAAAAAAGCCATTGGTCAGAAAATGAAAAACAGCTCACTTTACAGCTTTTTTACAAATCGCCAGCTTCATATAAGGAAATTATAAAGATGGGGTTTACTTTACCATCAATAAGCACGATTCAAAAGTGGCATTCAGTCATAAGGTTTAATACTGGCTTATCTGAAACCATTAAACAAATGCTACGAAAAAAAATATCAGATATTTCAATTGAAAATAGACGTTGCATTTTATTATTTGACGAAATGTCCAGCAAAACCGAATTAGAATACAATTTAAGAGACGACATTATTTTCGGTTTTGAAGAAGAATAGGGCGAACGAATAAGACTGCTTCAAGTATTTTGCTCTTAATGATCCGAGGGGTTAATGTAAACTGGAAACAATGTGTTGGTTATTTCGCAGGACACGTCAAGGGGAAGGAATTGTCCATTATACTTAATGACACCATTTCAAAACTAATAGATATCGGCTTCGAAGTTGTTGGTGTTACATGCGACCAAGGAGGCAATAATAGATTATGCTTAAAATTGTTAGGTAGCTCCACAGAGAACCCATATTTCTTTGTAAACGGTACAAAGGTTTTGACGTTTTTCGATGTTCCTCATTTATTCAAGAGTGTGCGCAACTCTTTGTATTTAAATGATATAATTGTGGAAGGCAAAAGAGTCTCATGGGATATCATTCGGAAAGTATATGAGTTCGATAATGGAACAATACGAGCAATGTACAAATTATCTGATGTACATATTGACCCAAAACATTTTAATCGAATGTCTGTAAAGTTGGCTACGCACATTTTAAGTTATTCCGTTGCAGCGGCTATTTTTACCGCCGTTTCTTTAGATTGCTTTAAAGATCCTTTAGAAAAAGAGTGCGCTATTAATACCGCAACGTTTATTTCTAGGCTTAATACTCTATTTGACCAACTAAATAGTGTAAGTAAATTTTCTAAAAATCCAGGTCGAAATGCGTTATCAAAAGAAAATGTAAACATGCTACACAATCTCCAAGAAGTAAAAACTTGGATTTTGACTTGGATGCATAAAGGCCGCATGAAGAGGCCATACTGCTTTAATGGTGTCATACGCACTATTAATGCTGTTGAAATACTTTGGCAGTACCTTCAAACCAAGCAAAGGTACCTTATAACAGGGCATTTGAACCAAGATCCCGTTGAAAATATGATTTCAATGATAAGGAATTTTAAAGGGACTTATGAAATAAATCCGAGCACATACAGGGTTTACAGAAATTTAAAACAAATCATGTTCCACAATTATTTTACTTCGGATCTAACGAACTATGAAGACGCACAAAGTGAAAACTTAATGACAGTTACAGATTTGTCAAGTAAAGATACAAACGATTCGGTGAGTTTTGAAGAAACCTGTATAGATGATGAAGATATCTCGATTAACTTGATTTCAGATGTGATGGGCGATATCTTTGAAAATAACTCGCCAGAAGAAAAATTAAAAATAAATTCCATGATATATTTTTACGGCTATATAGCAAAAAAGATCTCCACAAGTGCAAAGTGCAATCATTGTGAAAAGCACATGATAAGTTGCGACGAAAAGAACTCTGAGAAGTATTGCTTAATTAAAAATAAAGCTTTCAAATCTACAAAAAAGGATAAAATGTACGGTTCACTCAAGATACCGACTGCAGAGTTTGAAGCAGAATTGAATTTAATTTTTTGCAAATTCTTGGAATTGTTTGAAAATTATAAAGAGAAAGAAAATTTAATCCAGAATTATATTTTCACCCCAATAAATAAAATCATTCCGCAATGGCCAGGTTGTGATCACAAACCCTCTGCCATTAAAAATATCATCGTCATTGTTAACCTTGAGCCTTTTCAAGAAATTCCAAAACAAATTTTATGGACAAACAATTTATTTTCAACTATGTGCACTCGCAATCAAATATAAATCGTGACTGATTTTTATTTTACAAAATTCGTATGATAAATTCAAATTACGGTATAACATGATTCCGATAAGAGCAAAAATGACTAAGAATGAACAATAGTCAAAATACAAAACAATAGAAAGAGATTGGATTAAATTTTAAAGTGTTACCATTCCAATAATATAAGAACATACAAAAAAGTGAAAACTAAATTATAAAAATTCATAAATATGAAAGTTGTTGTTAACATAAACCGGCCGCCTTGGAAGTACCCGCTTCCAACACATTGGACCGATTTTCTTGTTCCACTGGTAGCGGGCAAATCTTCGTGATAGCTCTCTTGACAATACCACCCATAGTACGAACGATGACGACCCGGACATGACCATCCTCTCCAGTGTGAACCTCCTTAATGCGACCAACGCCCACTTGAGGGGAGGAAGATTGTCTTCCTTTAAAAGTACCAGAGAACCCACCTTTACGTCAGGATGGGTGGACCTCCATTTATTTCTTCGTTGCAAACCTTGAAGGTACTCCTTCTGCCAGCGTAACCAGAATGTTTGTAGACTCGCCTGCAATTGTTGCCATCTGGATAGACGATTAACGTTCGCGTCGACGAGAGTAGGATGAGGCACCCCGACCATAGGACCACCAACCAGAAAATGTCCTGGAGTTAAGGCTTGTAGATCGTCAACATCATCTGTAAGAGGAATAAGGGGACGAGAGTTTAATATACTTTCAACCTGACACGTGATTCTCTGCAACTCATCCATGGAATAGGCCTGAAGACCAAGCACTCGACGTAGATGGTGTTTGGCCTGTTTTATTGCAGCCTCCCAAAGGCCACCAAAGGGCGGTGACCGTGGTGGAATAAATTTCCAGCTTATTCCGTCTCTTGAGCACATCTCCTGAACCAGCCGAGAGTGTTCTTCTGATTTAAATATCTCATTCAATTCTAGCAATTCTCGATATCCTCCCACGAAATTTGTTGCATTATCTGAATACACGACCCTTACATTTGGTCGTCGAGCCTTAAATTTGATGAAGGCCGACAAGAAGGCTTCAGTCGATAAATTTGTCGCTACTTCTATGTGAACAGCTTTCACACACAAACACACAAATAAACAGACGTATGACTTGATTGGAGCGCGATTTCGAATTATGTGTTTAATATAAAATGGTCCACAGAAATCTACTCCGGTATGATAGAATACTGGACTGGGTTGGACCCTAGGACTCGGCAATTGTCCCATTAATTGCTCCATCATTTTCGGGCGTAGTCGGGAACAGCGAACACAATTTCGAATTGTCTGTTTGATAATAACTCTTCCACCAAGGATCCAAAACCTATTGCGAATCACAGCCACTAAGGTTTGACAGCCAACGTGCAGATGCTTGTGATGGTAATACCTGACCAAAGCTCTTGTAAAATTTGACTTTGGAAGTACGAATTGATGCTTGGCGTCGAAGTCTAATTCGGCATTGTATAACCGACCGCCTACGCGAATCAAGCCATTACTGTCCATAAATGGATTTAAACTCTTTAACGTACTATTCGATTTAAGGGCCTTACCAGAATTTAAGGCAAGATAATCTTCAGCAAGATAATATTTCTGAATCAACCGAACTATAGAAACTAACGCCTGTTCGAATTCTTCAGCACTGATGGGTCCATGTGTACGATCTGCTAAATTCATCGCCTTAATCCTGGAGTTCGAATAAAAACGGTAAATGTATGCAAAGGTGTTTACCAAACGAACAAAGGAATTTCCAAACTTCGATGATTCAACTAAGTTTTCGGTGGGAGCGACCATCAGAGCCGCTACAGTCTTGCGTCCTTCAGGTAATTGATGCTCAATCTGGAAAGCCATTTCAAGCCATGATTTGTTTGGAGAGCACAAAAAACCAGGTCCATGAAGCCACAAATCGGAGTCCCTCAGCTCATTAGGAAATAATCCTCTAATTAATAAATCGGCTGGATTTAAATGCGACGATATATGACGCCATGTGAAATCTTGAGTCAAATTCTGAATTTTAGAAACTCTGTTACTAACGAAGACACTCCATCTAGCAGGCGACGACGCCAACCACGAGAGAACAATTGTGGAGTCCGACCAGCAATAAATCCTGCCGCTGTCAGCTTTCAGGATATCTACTACACGTGAAGTAAGCTCAGCCAGAAGAAGTGCTGCACACAGCTCCAATCTAGGGATTGAGATGGTTTTCAAAGGTGCCACGCGAGACTTAGCTGTCAATAAGTTGCAGCTAATGCTTCCATTTATGATACAGCGTGCGTAGATGCAAGCGCCATATGCCGATGAGCTTGCATCTGCAAAACCATGAATTTCTATGTGAGAAGGCGATGCCCAAACAAAACGAGGAATGTTGATTTGATCCACAAGAGATAGTTGCTCGTAGAATGATATCCAAATCGAATGCAGCTCTTGGGGCAATGATTCGTCCCAAGTTAATTTAAGATTCCATAATCGCTGAAGAAAAATTTTTGCTTTTACTATGATCGGGTTTAACAAACCCAGAGGGTCAAACAAACGACTAATGATTGATAAAACAGTGCGCTTCGTCACCCGTTTTGTAGATTCCATTCGCTCCAACCGTTGGGAGAAAAAGCGGAAGACATCTGATTGCGGCTGCCAAAACATTCCTAAAGTTTTAACAAAATTATCACCAGATATATGAAGATATTTTTCCAAGTTAGATGTGTTGAAAGATGACAACAGGTCTGGACAATTAGAGCACCATTTTGACAACTCGAAACCTCCAGAGTTTAATAACTTGTTTATCTCGCAGCCAAGTGTCCTCGCTTCATCAATAGAGCTAGCTACGGTTAGCATATCGTCGACATAAAAATCCCTTTGCAGAACCTTAGACCCCAGGGGAAACTCCGTGGTGCAATCCAAAGCCAGCTGCCGAAGACAGCCTGTCGCGAGAAAGGAGGCAGGCGCCGTGCCGTAAGTGATAGTGAGCAACCGATACAACTTCAAATCTTCTTTGGGGTTGTTTCTCCATAAAACGCATTGCCAGTTTGTGTCAGGGTGCTGTACCTGCACTTGGCGATACATTTTTGAAATGTCCGCCGTTATAGCATACTTATATGATCGAAATCGAAGCAAAATACTAAATAAGTCATCTTGAATTATGGGGCCAACCATTAATGTGTCATTTAGTGAAATGCCGGAACTTGTTTTACATGATGCATCGAAGACGACTCGTAGCTTAGTGCTGCTACTATCCGGTTTTAAAACGCAGTGGTGTGGCAAGACATAATATTTGTCCAACGACGATGGAGACGAAATTAATTCCATATGGCCAAGTGTGCTATATTCCTCCATGAATTCTGAATATTGTTTACGAATCTCCGGGCTTCTCGATAATTTTTGCTCTAAGCTGAAGAACCTTTTCCTCGCAGTGTCAATGGAGTTCCCTAGCACCGACGGATTTCTACGGAATGGCAGACGAACTTGAAATCTTCCAGATGGATTGCGTCTCAAATTCCCCAAAAAATGTTTCTCACAATCTGATTCCTCCATAGTTAACGCCCTTTTTTGCGATCCACACTCTTCGACTTCCCAAAACCTTTCAACCATTTTTTCCAAGTCTTGTCCATCATCGTCTTGACTTTGTATCGCAACCAAGCATCGTGTAGCATTTGATTCTTCACCGCCGCCGACTATCCAACCAAGAAGAGTTTTCTGTAAAATCGGAAGATCATCTCCAAGAAGAATTTGTCCCACTGACAACAGTTTAAAGAATAGACCGGCACCAATCAACATATCGATAGGCTGTGGAGTGTTAAATGTAGGATCAGCCAAGACAATATTTCCTAGTATTTTCCAAAGTTTTGTGTTTAAAATACGACAAGGTTGATCGTTAGTTATTTTGGGTACGACTAAAGCTTCAATAGAAGTGCTGAATTCATTAACACGAGATTTAATGACAAGGCGAACCTTATGCTTGACTTTCACAGACGCAAGAGCAATGCCATCAATATTAACATGAGCTCTCGATTTCTTCAAACGAAGCTGCTGCACTAACCTCTCCGTTACGAAATGCGAAGTCGAACCACCATCTAGGAGTGACCTGTAGGGAACGAATAATCCAGCGTTGTTCTCTACGTCCACTATAGCTGTGGCTAAAACTACGTCGGCACAGGCTTCCTTCTCACCTGCGTTAGACCCTACTAGGCATGTCACGTCGGGTGCAACTGACTTTTTAGGAGAGGCCTCTGACTTGCTATTTGAATCATTCACAGCATCACACACTTGATTTCTATGTAGAAGAGTGTGATGTTTGAAATCATAATATTTGCACCTGCGTGATTTACAATTTGTAGTTCTGTGACCCAATTTTAAGCAATTAATACATGAATTCAATCGCTTTATTTCAGCATATCTTTCTAAAGGATTACGAAAATCTTCACAGCCTGCAATATCATGGTCTCGTTTTCTACATAATATACAAGCTACATCAACGTGATTAACAAAAACTGTTGGCCTTTGTACGAAGGGCTTCCTATTATGAGAGTTAGGTTTAAAGATTTCAACCTTGCGTGCCCGCGTAGGTTCATTATTTCCGAAATCTGCATTTTCCAGCGCCTGGCATCGTTTATCCAAGAACCTAGAAAATTCGTCCAACGAAGGCAAAACATTAAGCGGTGCTTCTTCTTCCCATTTTAACTTGGTTTCCGAATCGATTTTATTTCCAATCAAATTTAATAACAAACCATCCGTTATTTGCTCAATTGTGGCCATTCCTTTCAAAGCTCTAAGGTGGGAATTAACTAAATCACTTAATGCGCGCAGTCGCACCACGGAAGTTTTTTCGATCGGCTTAATCTCAAATAAATTCCTGATGTGTCCTTGAAAAATAAGCCTCTTGTTTTCATAGCGCGATTTTAAGAGGTCAATAGCATTATTAAAACCATCATCGTCCAGGCAGATGTTGTTGATGACTTCAAGCGGGCCAGCTTGTAATGATCCGCGGAGATACGCTAATTTTTCAATATTGGTAATATCATCATTATCTTCTACCAAAGTTCGGAAAGTAGCATAAAAATCCGTCCAGTCCTGAAAGTTGCCAGAAAAGGGCTTAATTTGCAATTTAGGTAGCCTTGCGTTGTTTTTTGAATGCATGGAGAATGATGAAGAGCTGGGAAGAGAGGCTCTGGGCCGTTTTTGTTCAATTAACGATAATAATTTGCTTTTTATATAGATATATGTTTCCTCATACAAATACCGCTTATCGCCTTTATGTTCTTCCGGATCTTCAACTTCCAACCGCGTTTGAAATTCGTTGAATCTCACCATGTAACTTTCCAATAGGCCTAATTTTGTTTCCACTTCGGATAACGGCATGAATCTGCCAGGAGTGTCAATATAATTTTTCATCTTGGTATGTTGCATCGTAACTGTTCCACGCAATATACGCGCATCACCAATCATTTTCCTGTTATCGGCCCTTTCGGTACCAGACGTAGATTTAGCACTACCGGTATCGTTATTATCCGTCATTTGAAATGATGCTCCAATTTAAATTGAAAATGAGAAACAAAAAAAAAGCAACAGCCGTTATTAACTGCTCGGCCTTAGCAATTTTCTAAAAAATGATAATATAAAATGCTTCGAATTGCTATAGGGGAATTGATAGCCGTAATACACAGAACCGAATAATATCCTTTGAAGTATTTTCGCACCGTTACTATTCCAAAACTTATTTATTTTAAAAGAAATTTATGCCTTTTAAATATTTGAAAAATCTTAAAAAATATCGACCTTGGATTTTCCTCCTTATTTATTAAATTCAATTCCAAATTTATTTTAGTAAATATGTATATATGTGCCTAGATCACTTTCAAATTACGTGATCACTTTAAAATTCAGTTAAATATAAGTTTTACTCACAGCATTTCCGCGTGCAAATATACCATGTGCAATTGTTTTCCCAAGAATTGTCTCCGTGTACAAGTTTTATTTATATATCCAATATCCAACAATCCAAAAAGAACAGCCAACCGCTATTACAGCTCAGCACTTTCCAGTGTAAGAAAAATCCGTTATAGCCGATAATAAACTTCGCAATTTTTTTTTCCCTTGTAACGGTTTGCACTCCAAAGCCAATCTCAAATATAATTGAATAAATATGTATATGTATGTATGTAATATTTAAATTATTTTTCAAAGGTATAAGCTCACCTTATGTTCACTTATAAGAACATGTACTAATAGCGTTTACCGCTTACAAGTATACCTGGTCCACTGAATTATGCACAATATATATGTATTCACTATATCCAATCAGTGTCCAGCCAATCCAAAACCAATGTTATCACTGATAAATTACAGATGATTTGGTGATTAAGAATAATAACTCCCGCGTTGCGCAACTTATTCCTCGATAATTAATCCTCAAACACCTTTGAGCCACGATGTGCAGATTGCGATGCCAAATTTTCTTCAAATTAATAAATTATTCCAATGCTTGTCCCTGCTCGGGCGCCATGTTAACCTTGAGCCTTTTCAAGAAATTCCAAAACAAATTTTATGGACAAACAATTTATTTTCAACTATGTGCACTCGCAATCAAATATAAATCGTGACTGATTTTTATTTTACAAAATTCGTATGATAAATTCAAATTACGGTATAACATGATTCCGATAAGAGCAAAAATGACTAAGAATGAACAATAGTCAAAATACAAAACAATAGAAAGAGATTGGATTAAATTTTAAAGTGTTACCATTCCAATAATATAAGAACATACAAGAAAGTGAAAACTAAATTATAAAAATTCATAAATATGAAAGTTGTTGTTAACAGTCATAATGACTAGAATAAAGATTCGAGATTTTAATAAAAAGGTAAAAAACACCTTGAAGTCACAACGAATCAATATATTGCGGGGTACTGAGTAAAAATAAGACCATCAAATGGAATATATAAAATTATAAGGATTTCCCTTCGTCACTTCCCAACTTTCCTTACGCGCGCCCTTGGGTACGAGGATTCGGTCATCGACCAGTTAGTACCTGGTTCCATCGAAGCAATAAGTAGTCAATAACTTTTAAAATGAAATAACAACGGCAAGCATTTTATGCCCACAAGTTAGAAATTTTTTAATTAATTTATGCCCACATACTTACCGTTCGGAATCTCTGGGCCCAGTTTTTTTACTTTGGCACTCTGGATTTGTAGTGAGTATAACTCAAATTTGAAATCACTGGTAGTTATAGCTCCCTCACACTGTCAGCTTCACTATAAACATTTCATCTTAAGGTAAATGGTAAATGTTAGGTCTTACCGGTAACACCTTAGATTTACCAACGACATAAGCTGTCGGCCTGGCTTTCATTTTCTCGGCTCATTTCTCCGAGCACAATTTCCTTTTATTTATTATTTTCAATACATACTCCATATTTTTCGGTATTGGTTACCACATCTTTATGCAATGAGGTCGGGATTGTTGTTTTTGAATCAGAGTCGCACTCTCTTGTAATTTGATCTTCAATCGTCATGTAGTATTTTTAATACATACTACCTGTTTCTAATAACTTATTTTATTCCCAAAAAAAACTTTTACCAATCGCCACTGACAAACCCTAGCATTTACCAAGCCCTAGTGAATAAAGCCGGAAAAATCTGCTTCCTTATTATGCTTTTTAATCCTTAGATATACCAACTCGTCATAGTAAATCGTAGGAAGTACAAGTAAGACAAACTTTATCACTAATCGGGCTAGTAACATAATATTTTCTGTGTGGCTTTCCATCACACTTTGGAAAAATTATTTTTCTTGCTGATATTTTTTTTACGTGGCAGTGCTAAGCAGAATGACCCTTTGTACTACTTGTCATGACATGGTGCAATATCTAGAAGTGAGCTTAGTACGAGGGTGGACTAGGTTATGAGGGTTCCGGGATAGGAGAGGGGGGCGGTGGTGTTGAAGAAGTTGGCGAAGAACTCTGCGAAAGAACTCTTGGATGTCTAATCTGGTGTTGCGGGTATAAGATTGCGGTGGAGGCAGGACGAGGAGAGCGTTTATTTCGATGGAACAGTCACTATGATAGTAGCGATAGAATGTTGTCAGTGCTGCTACATTCCTACGGTGGCTCAAACGGTCGATGGTGGAGCAAACAGTGTCATCATCGATTAATTTAAGGGCCCTTTTTTTACTTTATCTAACCACGCCAAGGTAGATATCGAAGCACCGCCCCAAATAAGAGAGTTGTATTCGGGAAGAGGCAGTATGCAAGACTTGTATGTACATATATTACAGCGCGGGCCGATGGCTGGAGGAAGAACTTGCACCTCTTAAGAAATCCCAAGCACTGAGATGCTTGTTTGGCGATTTGGAATATGTGGTCTTTCCATCGCAAGTCTTTGGCTAATATTACGCCTAAGATGTTTATAGACGAGCCGGCCATTAGTTCAACTTCATCCACTGTCATGGATGGAGAGGTGTTGCACCTTTTATTGGAGATAGGGCAGTACTTGGTTTTGGAGGCATTGAAGTCAACGCGATTCTTGAGGACCAAAACGACAATGGATGTCTTTTTTCAAGAGTAACGCTGACCACCGTCATCAGCGAAACTGAGAAGTGGGTTTGAGGGAATTGAAAATAGGTCATTTGTAAAGATAACAAAATAGAGCAGGGGATAAAATTGACCCCTGGGGACCCCTCCAGAGATAGGGTGGTATTCAGATTTAACGCCATCCAATACTACAAAAGGCCAAAAAGTATACGCAGAGGTTTAGCCAAAGATAAGGCACATTTTTTTAAGACGGTAGGGGATATATTGTCCAGTTGATTTATAGGCATCGAGCTCCTATGTACCTCACGAGTCCGCCAGGCTGACCGCGCATGTTATCCCGTAATTTGTTGATATACGCAGGATGGAAGAAGATTTAATGATTGTTAAAGAACCACCAAAATTGGCCTTCGATGATAACTTTGGAAGTTTACGGTATAAAACTGTTATTTTCATGTTTTTAAAAATATTGAAAAATTCTGCGTTTTTACAAATAAGGTGTTTGATTCGTTAGATACAGGGTGTTAGTAATACTCTACTAAAAATCTATTAGGAGTCCAAGCATACGTGACAGACCCTGTACATGCAGTTGGGGAAAAATTCTGAAGATGTGGGGATGGATATTAACAAAGCCAGTTAATACTAAGTAAATCCAGTTAATATTACACTTGAGCCTGCCCCTGTTGCGCTGTCCAATTCAAATTTTGAAAATTGAAATAATGGGTGTGATTTTGTATATGTATGCCTGAAAAAAGGATTCAGATGTTTTACAGTTCGACGATGATATATGTATGTGGATCTATCATTATTGCCAAAGTCCTAAATGCAAAGCAAAGCCTGAATGCGATAGGATCTTTTTGTTTGAAAGCCGTGGATTAGGCCTACTGGGGACACCACGTTATAAAAAACGCGCCCTGTACTCGACCTCTTAGGTGGTGTGGAAGAGAGTGCACAGACTTTTTGAATCGCGATTCCTTGGTGCGTTATAACTTTTACAAAATTTTTTTGTAGTAAATTGACTCAGCAACAATTTAGCATGGAATGGTTTATTTTTACCTAAATATCAACCATTTTAAGTAATAAATTACCCATTTACTTACTATTCCCATAAATTTAATATCAATTAAAATTTAATGAGGCAAAACAATTCATTGCCTGAGATACTATGATAAAAAAGTATATTAAAATTTCTTTAATGAAAATTTCTCAGGCTTAGATTTTTAATAATAGCTACCAATTTTTTACTTTTAGATGACATTAGGAATTTTCAATATCTTTTTACAAAGCACTAATTAAAATTTGGGTAATTGTAGAGTTTAAACTCCACTCCTCCGATTTTCTTGAAATTTTAGTATATGTTGTAGTATTCGTCATCCTGAGCAAGAATATATATATGTTTGGCGCTGAAACCACATTTAAGCATAGTTTTTTAATGTTGAAAATGACAATAATTAGTCTAATTTTGAATCGATTTCTTGGAAATTGATAAATTGTGGGCAGGAAAAGGGAAATGGCGCGCCCTCCTCCGCCCGTGCCCTCGCCACACGCCCACGGCCGCCCTGCCCTATTTCCCGCCCACAATTTTTAAAGCTACACAAAAGGTAAACAGAATAAATAGATTTATAACTTAACCGTGGTTTTATTCCCACATGCCCCATTACAAGTTGGGGATTACATATGTAAACTCGTGGATGGAAATGGGGGGGGGGGTTGAGGGGGTGTTGAACAATGATTTTTAACAGTTTTTTAAACTTAGATAACTTTTTAACAACCCCCTCCCCCTTTTCATCCCCACAATTTATCAAGGGTTGGGGGTTAAACTCTGAAATTACCAAAATTTGCGTAACTTATAACCACCTACATTAAAAAAATTGATTTCATAAAAAAGAAAAAAAAAAGAAATCTTCTACGGCTCAAATTTTTCTTGAACCTAACAAATCATTTTTAATCACAACAACAAATCATATAAAAAACACAACAACAATAAATTCATAGAAATTTGTCTCAAAGAACGGCAGACGCAATCGCAACTATCTCAATTCATGCTATATATGTACATCATTTCAAAAGTTTTATGTACGTCAACTACGAGACTGATAGACAGCTTTTATATTTTTCGAAAGCTCGTAAGCCTAAGTTTTAATATGGATTTTTCAATTCAGTGTAAGTATGGCCATCTATATTCAAAACCATACAACAAGGTTATGTATCTACTTATAGATAATCAATGTGCTGTATCACTTTGCTTGGAGATGTTATAATTAATAGACTCAGAATGTGGACTGTTTGACCTCCGCTAATTAAACTTGCTGCAATTCCCGAGGTAGCGACAGCAATAGCTATATGTAGTTCTTTCACTCCTGATTTTGGCAAGTAACAAATTAATTAAAAACTCGACCCCCGCCAACCCAACAAAAGAAACATCCCTACCAAATTTAAGGTCTGTTTAGGTCCATCTCCTAATTCCGTGAATACTTCTCTAAGGTATGACACTGATCTGGCAAGGCAGTAAATGTCATTGGCATATCCTGCCAACTCTTTTGATTGGTTAAGCAAGGCTGCGTTCGCATCAATGTTTACTTTGCGAATTACTCCTTCTAGGCAGAGATTGAATAACGTCGCCCTCCTTGCTTCACTGCTTGACTGAGAAGGACATCGTCAAATTGTCCTTGCATTCTGACTGTACACCTTGTGTATTCCATTGTAATTTTCGTTACCTTAACTTTTTTTGGGGGATGTTTGGGTCCAGCATTGTCGCATTCATTTTTTCCCTGTCGATGATGTCGTATGCTTCTTTGAAATCGATGAAAAGTTGATACACGGCAATGTTTTATTCCCACAGGACCTGCCTTACTGAAAAATGTTGGTCCATTGTTGACCTATTTCTTCTGAATCCAGCTTGGTATTCACTTATTGCGGCTTCTGCGGTTAGTAATCGGCTCAAAACCCTTACAAATTTAATTTTTTTCAGTATTTGTTTGTTTTCTTTTCGTACAGACTGTAGCTACCTACCTGTTTAATCCAATATCCATAAATTCAGTAATACAAAAGTTAATCCGTTATTTCAATATTTTAAAAAAGCGAAGGTACCTTTAAAACTTTTGTATTACTTGAAAATGAATGTTTCAAAAAGTCAAGTTGTGAAAAATTAACCTTTTCACTGATATGAAATCAACCTGTAATCCTATATCAATTTTACGTATATAAAACACATTTTTCATTCAGTGTTATCACATTCCCCCCCCCCCAAAAGGATATCAGTCATTTCATCTCAATTTCGGTAAAACTTTTTACCTCTCCCCAATACTGCTACTGGTTTTGCTCTAAGTCTCATGCATGATCCAAAGGAGGTGAACTTTGAATGTGTATTTCCAATAACTGGAATTTTTGATGCTATTTATCACCTCTTTAGTACGTCGTCGGCTCAATATATGGTACCCAGGAGGATAAAGTGGTTCGTCAGTGGCGCCAGTATACATGAGCACATATTGAACACGGTAACTTATTTTTCTTTAAGAAACAGCTCACTTTCGCTGTGAAAGGTTTTTGCTATTATAACACACCATGAAAAAACATCCTTCCACGGTTCGCTTTGCAGCTCCTCCCTTGATTCCTTTGGGCAATTTAAATGCAAACAATGGCACGGTCCTCATGGCTATTGGGTGTACGAGAAAACGTGTTTCTGCGGCTCATAACCTACGACTTTGCCCCATAGCACAGCAATATGTGTGTATATTGTATATCCATATTCCTTTAAATATTTATCCAGCACCGCAGCATCCTCGCAAATGTTATTAGAAATTGCACAGGAAAAATATCGATTGAATGCGACATCTATAAGAAGGATCTGCTCGAAGGGTAGTTTGTCATCCTTGAGAAATCCTTCCCCACCGTCATATCATCAAGATGAACAAACAGTGAAATACTTACCATACTCGCAGATAGTCTGTAAACAAGTCCTGTATTTCGTTTTGGCCTGGCTTGGAGCGCAATTTTTCTCGTTTTAAGCAGTCACTGTTTACCCAACGAGATGAACGAAAATGTGTCACTATTTTGAGATATGTCATGTACGCTATTCTTCAGGGGCAAAGGTAGACATATGAGTTTTCCCTCTGCGTTCGTTCTTCCGTTTTTAATATTCGCTTGTCGAGTTCGTATGCCGCGAAGGTAGAAGGAAGAATCAAATACATATTAAAATGTAATCTTTTGCTAGTCTTTGATTTGAATTCCAGGCCGTGCAGTGGTTTTAATTTCAAGTTGGAAAATTTGTCAATGGTGCTATGAATTCGATAGAAACTGCCTGTTCGGTGCAGCGCTGACCTAGAAAGAAAATAATGAAATAATGGTCCAAAATTAGGTCAACTATAAACACTTACCGAGGGTCAACAACCTCCAGCAGCAGCCATGTCAAACCTCCAGAAGAAAGAAAAAACTTAAAATATTCAAATTAAACTTTAGTACAAATAATTATATTATTAATACTAATGTATCCACCTCTACTCACCAAGTTTTAATAATATTTTGTCCATTCTTAAATTGAACATCACTCTCAATATCACAACACAACAAACTTTATGACATGCAGAGTGGCAACAGCCAAAATCAAAATGTGTAAAAAAAAAAATAATAAAACCAATTACACATTGTGTCTCGGGTAATAAGTTCCATAGTCAAATATAATCCACAATGTGAAAGGAAGAAGCTCCACCCAGTAGGGGAGACAGTCGATCGTGCATCGGGGAGTAAAATATCCCCAGAAATAACCGCCAATTGTTCACCCCGTACAACAGGACTCTGCAACAGAAAATTGTGATAGAACTTTCTAGAAAGTAAAGGTACCGAAGTGATATAAGGAGAGGATGAGATAACGCAACTCTCACTTTTTCATTTTCCAATTGGAACCATAACAACTTGGTGAGTTAGAAGTTGGTGCTGCAATTATCTAAATAATCAAATATGTTTGCAATTCAATCAAATTCGTATTCAAATTGTGAAAGTTAATTTATATTATATATTGTTATGAAATTAATAAATTGAAGTGTTAAAGTGTTTCATTTTTCCTTATTGTATATGGAAACAAACAAAATTATTGTTATCTCAAACGATTGACTAAGAAAATGCAACAACCTTAAGTGAGCATAATCTGAAGGCAAAATCAATATCGAGTGTGGTCGAATCGGTCTAGTCGTTGGTGATCGCATTGCATAATCAAGTGGTCGTGTGTTCGAGTCCCGGTAAACGCGGGACCCCTTTTTTATTCATTTTTCCCCGATTCTGTTATATTTTATTAACGTTGGCGCCTAATGAATTGATTATTTGAGCCCGTCATAAATTCACGAATAATATTAGTGAATTCAATAATTTTACCGTCCACCGCGTGCATATCGAAACACTGCCCTTTAGATGCACAGAAGTACTATCAGTCTTTGCTTTTGACACATGTGTTTGTCAGCCTGCAAAGTACACATTCCCTTGTTTACTGCGAAGTGATACGCTATCGATTTTTTTTAATAAAGTGAACTGACTTGCATGACTTTATTGTTCTTTTCTTTGGTATTATTTCTATTGGTTATACATTCTTAATTTACCTAATTTGAGTCTAGGCAGGGCGTTGCCAATGCCCAAACCGCGATGCCGAAATTGTATAGGGCGAAGAGAACTGGCAATTATCTTAGAGACCATAAAGGGTGCATACTGAATAGACCCGTTCTCGTTCGCTACGCCTGCTGGATACGACGGGCGCACACATGCCTCTGAAATAATAAGCACGTGAAGTACGTATTTGCGCGTGAATATACCAACTAATCATTTTAACTCGGGTAAATAAAATATAATGATAATAACAAACGAGATTAATATGAAACACCCGGTACCATTATATTTGTACAGCAGCAGGTTCTAGGACTTCTTTCCAGGGGAGTAAAGCATCTCGTATTCTATAACCTACAATTAAGGACAGATACATGCGATGCATTCGGTGATAGATATTATAGAAGTGCACGTATTCAAATGCGCCCTAACATATACTTGAAGCAAACGTCCTCCCTCCGGCTGTAATTAATGTTAAAACTTTTTATAGTAATATTATTTTAATCCATTTCTTGACAAAAGCCCTCCGGGCACCCAGAAGTATTTCTTTTTACGAGATATGTGTTGGAAAATTATCCGAAAATAAAATCCTACTGGCAGCATTTTTAGCCTACGAAAAAGCCAGTGTCATAAGGCTATAATATGTACAAATAAATATCTGAAAACTAGCTCTAAAATACTGCACAAGTTACCCTGCGCATGCTCTAAAGTTTTTGTTCAACGCGCACATTCTAAGTTTTCCTGCACAATTATAAATTTCAATTCTACCGAGCACATTTTACCTTCTCCTGCACATTTAGTCCAGTAAAATGGTGCAAAAAAGGGCCATCTGAACATTTTATGTAAACAGCAATTTTTTTTAATGTGTAGGGGGGTTGGTTGGGAGTATAAAACCGAGTTTTCGGGATCCGGAGGCGTGTGAAAAATGGTTTTGCTTATTACTCGGAAACCATGAGTCCCACAGAATTTTTGTAGAAATATTTTTTTTTAGATAATCAAATTATCTACAACTTTCGTAAATGGTGTTTTGCCGTAATATTAATAATAAAAAAAGATATGGACGAAAAATGACAAAAATTGTGGGGGTGATGAGCTTTAAAGCGCTATAACTTTTTTATTATTGATTCTACATTACTCACGGTTTCCGAGCAATAAGCAAAACCATTTTTCACCACTCAAAACAAGATGGCGGCCGAACGTCACGCCTCCGGATCCCGAAAACTCGGTTTTATACTCCCAACCAACCTACACATTCAAAAAAAATTGCTGTTTACATAAAATGTTCAGCGAATGTCCCATTTGACTGGACTAATTCGTTAAAAATTTGAATTCAACCGAGCACATATTACCTGCTCTTTCACGTGCCTTAAAAATTTGAAGTCCACCGTGCACATTTTGCGTTGTCCTGAATAGGTGCGACAAGTTTTACGACAACGCATGCTCGAGCTCGCGGTCAGGTAGCCTGCTGAAGACCCGAGGGACCATAAATCTTAATAAAGTAATCTGTGCAATTCGTGCGCCACCGTTTGCAACCCCTTCTTTTACTTTTGAGCTGATAGTGCGGCTTCTACGGCGTCAGTTAAATAATTTCCATTTTAATGTACATAAGTGGTTTAACCGGCTACAGTCCAGTTCACGTTCAGTTGAAATTCGTTCTGTTGTTGCTGTTATTTATAGTCCAGCTCCGAACCGATATCACCTCTACTTTTTTTCGGAGGAGCCCAATTTACTTGAAATTTTAACAGTAGATAGGGATGACTCAAAAAGCAAAGTCTACCATATGCTAATGTGTGCTTTTTCTTTGGGGGTGGTTCCCACCCCAACTCGGTGGTGGAAATATTTTTGGTCAAAATAACCCCGTTAATCGATAGAGAAGCTAATTTTAAGCGAAAAATGTGGTATAAACTTTTTTTTGTAAAATTGATATTTTTTTAGTTATAAGCGTTTGAAAAGTTGCAATTTTCATTAAAAACCCCACGTTTTCGAACTGTTTTTGGTCAGTAAATCCAAAAATAAGCGTTTTATCAAAATGTTTGAAGAAAATGGGTTTTGAATGAATGGTCTAGGTATAAAACAGAGCGAGTAATGATTGATCGAAGGGGACCTATTTCCCGAGCAAAAATAAAATATGGCCTTGCAACGGGCGAACATCGACCGTGATTAAAACAAAGTCCTCGGCCATGTGGCGTTTATCAGAAGGCTGGTTGCAGGGCAGTACGACCGTTCACCACACACACACCGACGAATATACGCCTAATATTATTATCCAGTTGCTTGTATATAATGCGATTAAAAAAAATTCTTTTTAATATACATACATCTATAACAGGGGTGACCAACCCGCGGCCCTTCGCAGGAAATTGTGCGGCCCGTGAGATTCAACAAGATTTAACAAAATATTTTGCGCTAGAAGGTTCCAACAGGTGAAAAAGAAAAAAAAGACCCCGCTAAGAGCAATGATAGTAAAAGTATGCATTTTCTTATTGAAAAAATGTCATCGATGTGGCGCATGAAAATTTGTAGGATGGAAGACTATAAGCCAGGGTTTGAAAGCAAAGTAAACTTAAAGCAAAGCACATATTTTTAAACTTAAGGTGAAACCCCAATGTAGGCTTGGCTTGCTTGAACTTGGTGAGCTTTTCAGGTACCACGTGCCAAAGCAAAACAAGCCCAACAAGCCAAAGCAAAACAAACCCAAATACACGCTTTGCTTTAGTTACTTTACAGTTTGCTTTTCATGAGCACAGGAAATAGAAATAGTATACGAAAGAGGTAAGAGGTATAAATTTTGCGGAATTTTTCCTTTGGAATGGACATTATTGTTTCATAAAAAGAACAAAGGATCGAATGTAAATATCTATTGTTGTGTAGAGTGATAAAGAAGCACAAATGGTTTATGGCATTAACTCTTCAAACATTTACGAGCAATTTGTTAAAATGGGATATAGAAATAGTTGTCTTAGATTAATTTTGAACTCTTAAATATTTATAGTTAATGTTTTTCCCAAAAAAATAATTTCTTTATGAAATAAATTTTCTTAAACCTCTACATAGATTTATTTCTCTAAGCAAAATAAATATTAAACGAACGCGAAAGCATACAAAGCATCAAAAAATTGAACATTGGTCATTTCGAGCTTTGCTTTGCTTTGCTTTGGCTTTGCTTTGACTTTGCCGCTTTGTCATTTGGTTTTTTCCCATAACAAAGCACTGGTTTATTTGATATGCCAAAGCAAAGCAAAGCACTAAAGCAAGCCAAGCCTACATTGGGGTTTCACCTTTACTTTGCTATAGACTGTGAAAGCTGTTTGTTTCATATTGCTGCGAATGCTGTTGCTTTCAAATTACTTAAAAGCTTTCAGGAGCATACTGCTCCGGCTGCAATTGCTTCGGCTTTAAAATACTTTACTGTGAAATGCTTTCTGCTTGCTTATAGCTTTATGACACTGGCTTTTTCGTAGGCTGAAAATGCTGCCTTGGCTAGGCTGAAAATGACGAAATCTGTTCTACTGTGTGACAGAGATAGCATGTGAAAGTAAGAGCGATTTTCTGATTATTATAACACATAGTTGTGAGTGGATCCAGAAGAAATCCGTTGGGACATTGTCATAACAAAAACAAATAGTAATGAGTAGCGCCATCTTTTCTGACATCAGAAAACTAATCAAGGATGCAAGCTTCGAAAATGTCATGACAAACCCAGAAGAAACTGCCTGAAATTACTTTAGAAATGTTATTTTTAAATTTTAAAGCAACGTAAAAGATCCTCATTATAAAAATATTGTCCAAGAAATGTTAAATCATTATAAAAAATTAGGGTGTTATATGAACCTGAAAATTCACTTTTTGAATTCCCACATTGATCACTTCGCCAAGAATCTAGGAGACCACAGTGAGGAACAAGGAGAACGGTTACACAAAGATGTAAAAGAGATGGAAAGGAGGTATCAAATCTGTTGGGACGTCAGTATGATGGCGAACTATTGTTGGATGATCCATAGAGATTAACCGAAGAAAGTTCATAAACAGAAACCAACTAAAAGAAGCTTTTACACAAAAAAACAAAGAAGTTATTGATCTTCACATTTCGTATTTGTTTGTGTTTTTATTAAACTTATATTTTCATAGTTCAAACTTTAGATATAGAATGTTTTATTTAATTTAACCTGTAGTTTGTTAATATTTTCCATTCAAACCACGTGTCACCTAAATCTGGTGAATGTGTCGTGGTGTATATCATCAAATTTCGTTTTTTATTACATTTAACTTTAGCATTACGAATATTAACACTCCAGCAAAGAAACTTTTAAAAAATTTAAATTCGCAGACCTGTGTGTTAGTACTATGGAAGTAATACTGGAAGCGGCAATGATAAAGATGCGTTAGAAATAAGGATATTAATAATGTAAAAATGAAAAGTCAAAAGGCACAAAAGACTCTTAAAGATCTTAAATTTGACCATTGAAAAGGTGAGTAAAACCGATGGTAGCCTTGATAATTTGCATAGCGTCTGCTCCCTGCAAGATTTTTGTCGCTACCTTTTTTACTTTAACCGAATAATTGTGAAAAACTTTCCTATCAGTTTCTTTAAGTCGTTGGTGGCATTGAGAACGCACTTGAAATAATAAGAGGCATTTTGAAACGCTTAACCTTAAAGGGAATTGATATTGTTCAGCACTTCATAAATATTGCATTCGTCATTTTCTTTGCTCTTATAAGGGCCCTTCAAAAACTGAAAAACTTCTTAAAAAGAAGAAATTCTGTCGTCAGAATTTTGTTTCGCCAACTGAATTTCTTCTCCTTTATCTATCCCCAGGATGCTTGGTTCTCAGGCAAATAGGAATGCAATCTTAAATCTTAATTGAACGGATTTCAAGCTAAGAAAACTTAAGTGGGGAGGATGAGAAGGATTTCATTCCCATTTGCTTTTTGAATACGAGGCAAATATACGTGTACATGTGATGTGTGCTATGTCGGTAGCACGACGCGCATCTTGTGCTTTAAGTACAATGTTTAGAATTCCAATTTTCTTCGCATGGTGATATCTGTCCCCTCAATAGCTCTACTCCGTTGCTCTTGCATTGAATGTGTCATGCCACATCATGTAGATAATCGGGTTTAGGATCTATATACTATATAATCGTATATACTGTTTTATGTATGTGCGAGAAGGAAAGCAGATTTTTCCAATTGCTGCACTTTGAGATGTGAGTAGCTCTGAAATTTGGAATTCCTTTTGATGTTGAAATACGAAATTGAAAGCATTTCAAATCAAACCAAGGATGCGAAATTAACCTTCCTTACATTGCATTTTAGTTAAAAGGTCACAGTCACAGACAACGACAAAAGTGCAAGGATGTGTAAGAGTGCATCAGGTTTCGCAGCGTATCACTAAGAATTATAAAGTATGTCCAATTTTAAAATGGAGTTAAGAACATGTCGCCAGGTCAAGCAGATTGGATTTACACACATATAGTACGTATTTGATTAATAAATTAAAACTTAAGTTTTGAAATTCTTCAAAAACAAAAAATTATACAAAAAATACTATAAATTATTCTCTTTTTACATCAATTACACCAAATCGAGGGTGCAGTTTTGCTATTTGCTCTCTAAAAAGGAATTAGTAACTACATATTTACTAATTTCGAGTTAATATTTACTGACTGAAACTAAGTACTAAACAACGTCTAATGCTGCTTCACCTCTGTAATCGAATGAAAACTTCTCTGTTTTTATTTGTTAACTTCGCAGCTTATAGGAAAGTTATTGTAATTCTCAATGTATTTTCATTTTTCAAGGTCCCAATAGCATTTTAAGCAAAAATTTGAGAAGAAGCATGTGTGTGTGCGTACGTATGTGGTTATTTTTTCCTGCACGATCTCGCGCGAACCACAAAAGATACCGACTTCGTTGAGGTGCCGATCGTAGCGAATTACCGAAGTTACAATCTGAAAATATTTTCATAAAATTCGGTCGAGCCGTTTTTTTGTTTAAACGACGTAAGCGATTTTTGTACCTGCACGATATCGCGCGAACCAAAAATGATATTGACTTCATTGAGCTGCCGGTCGACGCGTATTACCGAAGTTATAATCTGAAAAGATTTTCACAAAAATCGGTCGAGCCGTTTTTTTTTTGAACGAAGTTCGTTATTTTTGTACCTGCCCAATATCGGGCGAACCAAATATGATACCGGCTCCGTTAAGGTGCCGATCCACGCGTATTCACGAAATCATGCTCTGAAAAAAATTTCATAACACTCGGTCAAGCCCTTTTTTGTTTAAATGAAAAGAATTCGGTTAAGGGTCACAAGCACCTTAAATTGATTAGTTTTTCTAATAGGCGGGTAGCCGCTGACACTAAAAAACCCGTCATGCGGAATTGGAAAATTTTTTGGTACTCGAAAGTTCGAAGTTAGACGAACAATATAAGCTTGGTATGCGTGGGTTTAACAAGCCGAAAAGGACGGACATACCTATTTGAAAGTTGTGATAAAGGGTAAAAATTTACCGTTACATGTAGCAAGTTGGTTTTTTTTTATTTTACTCGTTTTGATGTTAACTTTGAAAATGTCTTGGTATGCGGGGTCAAAAACTGCCGGAAGTATCCGGTATACCAATCAGCTGATAAGCAATAACATCTGGTATGCCGGATACTTCCGGCAGTTTTTGAGCCCGCATACCAAGATATTTTCAAAGTTAACATAAAAACGAGTAAAATAAAAAAAACCAACTTGCTACATGTAACGGTAAATTTTTACCCCTTATCACAACTTTCAAAGAGGTATCTCCGACCTTTTCGGCTTGTTAAATCCACGCATACCAAGCTTATCTTGTTCGTCTAACTTCGAACTTTCGAGTACCAAAAAATTTTCCAATTCCGTATGACGGGGCTTTAAAGTCAGCGGCTCCCGGACTATAATATCTAATAAACTCATTGAAATGAAACCCGTTCTAAATGAAGTGACCTTTTCTGGATTCGGCAGAGGGAAAAATTCCCAACACAACGTCACCTATCAAAATCCGAGCACTCTTTAAAAACCATGCAAAAATTACGTTACCCAAACGCCACAAACGAATTTTTCGCACCAGAGATCAGAACTTTTTGGGCGGTTAATTGTTTTCCGCGTCCCACAGTTTCTGGAAATTGAAGTTCATCACGGAATTTCCAGTGGTTATCGATAAATTTGGCCATTTTGGTCAAGTCTGCCAAGCCCTTTACGTTGATTAGTATTGCTAATATATCTCCTGAAATCGCTCGAATTTCCAAATTAGGTCATTTGCTTTCCAGTTTCTGAGTGGCGCTTCAACACGCTCAGGGCCAGTTCGACCACGCGCTTTTGTATAGCGAACGAAGTACGAAGGAAATGTTCGTTTCCTTACGTTCAGGAAAAACAAATTCTCTAGAAAAATCTTGTGGATTTATCTTTATTTGAACCAACTTCTCTCAGGATTACTTTGGGATCAGTTCTGGTAGATACTAGTTAATTTCCCACTGGTAATAAAACTATTATTATTTTCGAAGTAGTTTGTTTATTAATATTATATTATTAATATTACGAAATTTTTGCTATTAGGTATTGGAGTTGTGTTAGTTTGAAGAACGGTGTATGAATTTTCTTACAATTTGTTGTTATCATTGTTCATTTATTATTAAAATATCAATTCATAATATTCAACATACATTATACTGGGGAGTTGATCGTGTGAACCGAAAGGGTCAAACCCACAACCCAACTAGTTTTAAACGACATTTGCTAAACTTAATAACTATCCTCCTGGTATAATTTTAACTAAATCTTTAAAGTAAATTATTTTAACCTATTATTATCTATCTAACTTACTGGTCCTCAGCACGCACTTTAAATCAATCTATAATTTAATTTACCTTAGCCTTTTGGCTAAAACTTATCTTTGTTTTAATGGTTTTATTTAGCTTGACTTCGTACATTGGTTTGTTTATGTTTCTACAAATAAGGGAATTTTGGTGGACTTAAAAATGCTATAACTTTCAAATATTTTGACTGACCCATTAAAACCTAAATCGGTTTAGTAGCAGTAGTTGAAAAAGCTGTTGCTGATTTGATCATTAATCTTCGTTATATCCAATTATCAATTTTCAAATACATTCAAAGTTAAAAGAATAATTCAATTTTATTCCCATTTTTGTAGAACTCCCTTATATCTTTGCGTCAAATCAGCAACAGCTTTTTCAACAACTTCTACTAAACCGCTTCTTATGAAACTTTGCACACACACTGAGTTCCCGTGACAACGCCATCTGACAATTTTGTAAGAAAATCAAGATGGCTGTGTAGAGGTGCTTTCCCAAAAGCCTCTTACTTAAAGCCGCTCGCTAGAGAAGAAGAGAGTAGGGAAGAAAATAAACCTCACCAATGATTCAATTCAATGATCAATGATCCTTTATTTTATTCGTGAATAATATTATATGTTGATGTCGGAGCGGATCCCAAGTTGGTGCGTCTGCGTAGCGAGAGAGAGAGTCTTAGGGTCTTGCCTCCTAGAAGCTAGTCTTCCGGGCTGAACATAGGCGCGTTCCATATAGGTGAGTGCATCTTCGAAATATTCCAATTCTTCGAATTCGTGAAGGCGTGTGTACATGGTCGCCACATCACTCCCCCTCCATTTGAAGTTTTCGTCCTTCTTAGATACTTATTTTGTGTACCTTTAATGGAATTCTCTCGCTTTCTGATTGTTGTATTAGTGTATCTTTCTTAATAACTCTATGTTTTTGATTCATGCAATTTATTTTACAATTTAAAAGATTAGTATTTTGTAATTTCAATTCATTAATCTTACTAAGTCTATTTTCGTTATTATATTTTGTCGGGATCTATGCAATTCATTTTATTATTTGATCTATGCAATTCATTTTATTACATGTTAATATTTTGTGAGTTAAATTTGTATATAATTATTATTATTTCTATTTCATTTGTAATTCAAATCAAATTTTTACATTATTTTCCTTATAGTTGCTTAATTTAATTTTATTTGAATATAATACAAAACAAAGTTTATTTATATACTTTGGTTCGTTTCTAAACTTAAATTTAACCTTGTACTTAGTTAGTGTTTTCATGCATTACTTTATATTACTTGAGGAGAAAAAAAATAAAATATTAGCTGAAAGAAATTGTATTACTAATAGTATATTTTATTTTTAATTAAATAGATGCTTATGAACTTATAATCCTATTTTTTATGACTTCAGCTATTATTCACCATTCTTTGTAAATTCTACTTCTGATATAATTTTGCGCGAGACTGGACACATCAGGGTTTGAAAAGAAATTATGTTCTTTTGCGTTTGGTCAGTTTTTGGTATGTAGTGTGTACCGGCACAATGGAGCTCCTTGCTGGTGACAGCAAAGCTACTGCCATCGTGCTTGGGTAAACATAAAAAATTTTGAAAGACCACATCCTCCCTAGTTTCCTAAATGTTTTAGGGGATGCTAAACCGGCCACACGGTTTACGCTAGCTCGCCGGTGGGGGCGTGGGGTTGTGTGACCGGAATTCGACACACATGATTCACCACTTACCTATTAATTAAAAGGGAGATCTCTTCATACCGTTCTTGTTCTAGGTTAGCCCGAGATATTCCTCGTGGGACGTTTCCATCTACCTGGTGGACCTGTAAATGTTCAACGAGACGTTGGGAGGACCCTGTAGAGAAAGCAAAACCCAACCATCCTGGACAACTTATCCCCTTAGGTTGTCATGCCTAGTAATACTAGTGGGGTTAAAGAAAATGACAACAAATATATTTTAAAATAATTACAGTATAGTACAATTACTCAACAACAAAACAGAGGTAAATTTGCTTTAACTAGTAGATGTAAATCAAACAACAAATACTCCTATAATCTAGGTAAGGTGGACACAGCCAACTATTACCACCAAATAATAACTTCAATACAACAACGGAAAGGAAAAAAACAAATCGTCGCTCTGGTACCAGTCGAGGATTCCTGTTCTTCTTACAACAACCAAAATCACCCAACAATATTCAAGTGATATCAAACCAATCTAAGGCATTATTATTATTATTGTGTGTAAGATACGAAAAGATGTAATTTTTAAACAATTAATGAGTAAATATATTATATATCCCGAATTTGTAAATATATTATATAAAAAAAGTGCAAATATATTAAAAATTGTAAACTCTTTATGAGTGTTGACTCATATATTAAAAAATAATAATTAAATTTTTGTTTTTTTGTTTTTTTTTTTTCAGTCAATATAGCGTAGTGTAAGTGTAGTATAATAGAATGTAATATTTATCAATCAATATATATATATAGTAATTAAAACAAATAGTAAACAACCAACCCAAAATGAAATATTGAAAAAAAATTCCCGTGTAGGACCTCTTCCACAGACAACTATCAAAGGGATCACCTCCCGGTTGCACAGGAATCACCAGCCGCAAAAGACCAAATTCTTGTTACGCCATTAAAGTCAATTTACGAACTGCCATCTATCACTTTATAGAACTACATCCATCTCATTACTATGGATCACTCAGTATTGTTCTGTTGCTGGTATGGATGTTCCTATTTGAATGCGTTTCTTTTGCCGATGCAAAACTTTGCTAATCATAAAGCTAAAGCCATGCAATTAGATGCACAAAATTTTTGCTCCGTATACTAGATATATCTCGCGAGGTTGTCACTTGTTTGGGTACTGCACCCCGTAAACAACACTCCGCCGCGTCTATAACGATAATTATAACACCTTGATGGCGATGCACTGAAACTTCAATTTTTTTACGTCTTCTTGACAAGACCTACATCCAGAGCCAACATTAACAGGAAATATTGGTGAAATCAAAAGAAAACACAGCGAGCTTGTAACGGTCGGTTATTTATTGCAAAATTCTCATTATTAATTATTCCCCCATCTATCGGAAATTTCAGAAATTAGTAGTCCAATCACTTCAGAAGCTTTTTGATGCGAAACTTTTTTGGAATCACGTAGGCAAAGAAAAACAAAATTTTTCTAGGAAGTAAAAAAAATTAAAAAGTTTTGACAGTCGGGATTCAGCATTTACCAGATAGAGTCTGGGCAGAGAATTTTGAAAAAATTTACGGCCAAGAAGTTTTCTGGGGCAGGAGTTCATTATTTTTGTGTCGGTAGAGGCTTCGTTTTTGTTTTAATCTCTATTTGTAGGGTACAACAGAACTCAAACTAGCTAACTTGTGATAGAAATCCCAACAACAGAGTAAAAAGAAGTGCCGAATTTTCTTCTTCAGCGACTGCTTTCTCCACTCCCAGAGTAACAAAATAAATATAAATAATAGCTAAGTAACAAGTCAAGGAGGCTAAAGCTAACGTTACTGGTGTGCTGCTGGGATTCGCTGGTTGCTGAGCATCCGATACTGATCAGGATTAAAATTTTAGTGATGACGATGATGCTGTAATGATAGGGGAGTCGAGATTAGGATACAGACGTACCCTTGGTAAACTCATCTTGTGGTCATTGTGAGGAGGTTGTGGCAAGTTTTTTTATTACTGATAAACTTAACAAAAATAAACTAAGTGAGGAGGTTGTGGGAATACCCAACAATTATACGCCTAACAGTGAAGCGTGTAGTACTCGACTGTTTTAACGGACGTCGGGTGCAGCCTGTGGTTTTTGGACCTTGCATTTTATCAATCAATTCAAGACTATGTCTTCTAAAGTGCAAAGTTTGCTAGCAAGACTGTGAGCTAGACGGGGAAAAGTTGTGTTTGGATCGTTGTTTTTCGCCTCCGCTGATTTGGATTTGACGGCTCTCTCAGTTTAGTGAACCTGTGGTTAATCTGGATTGTGAATACATATAGGGTCACAAACTTACGGAGCGAAGCTGTGTTAAACGTCATCTAGTTAATGTACGGAACCAGTCCGAAAGAAATGTCTGTGGACCATGAAGAGGTCTAGTAAGGGAGCTGGCAAAATATTTCATTTTGGTTGGTAGTTGGTGTTTTATTCTTAATTTATCATTAATTACATTATTTAGCTTAAATATATATACAGTTTTTTATATTGATAACAAAAATAATATATATACAATTTTTATCATATTGCTTAAAATACTAATATTTACAATTTTGATTATATCACTTTATATTAATATTGTATATAACACGAACATTAATTTACTGTGTATCAATATCAGCTGCAATCAGTTTTTTGTTGCTTGTCGAGGTACCCATTTCAAAGGTACTATCTTCTGTAAGAGGACACCGTTTTGATCAAAACGTTGGTTTCACTTCCTTTCTTCAGTGTCGCGAATATTGTAAAGGTGTTTTAGTTGTACACCAAATATCACAGATAATGTATTAACTGTTTTTATATAGTTGTTTCTTTAACTCTATTTTGGTTGCTTTACACTTATCTCATAGTTAATTCAAACTCACTTTCAGTTTGTTGTTAATTACTTGTATTGTGTTAAGTTGTAATTATTATATAATATATTTGTTGTCAATTTCTTTAACACCACGAATATTAATTGACATGACAGCCTAAGGGGGTAATTTATTCAGGATGGTTGGATTTTGCTTTCTCTCCAGGGTTCTCTCGAAGTCGCGTTGAACATTTACAGGTCCACCAGGTCGTTGGGTACTTCCAGCGATGAATACCTTTGGCTAACCTAGGAAAAGAACGGTATGAAGAAATCTCCCTTTTGACTAATAGGTAAGTGGTGAATCATATATGTAGTGCCCGGTCACACACCCCACGACCCCTTCCGGCGAGCTAGCGTATACCGTGTGACCGGCTTAGCATCCCCTAGAAATATTTAGGAAACTAGGGAGGATGTGGTCTCAAAATTTCTTTATGTTTACCCAAGCACGATGGTAGTAGCCTTGCTGTCCCCAGCAAGGAGCTCCATTGTGCCGGTACAAGCTGTCAAAAATTTATGAATCGTTTTCTCCTTCTTTCCCCTTGGCAAAACGGCTTCTCCCAAACTTAAAGGTTGTACTGGGCGAATATATGGCAAATTACCTGTACCTCAGGGTCCGGACCACAAGCGCCGCTTACTGTAATACCCTTCTTTCGGTCAATATTCACGGTCTTATTCCAAAAAGGCTTCTTAAACACTTTTCACGTGTAGCTGCTGATATTCGTCTATCGTAGAGTCTCGGTTAATTTACTTACATCGCTCCTCAAGCGAATCCAAATATGCTTGGGCTTCTTCAAAAATTGTTATGGGTCCTTTTGCTCACTGTTACACCAGCCTTTATCGAGAAACTTAAGAAGAACTGGCTACCACGGCATATATTTGCCACCTTATCCACAACGTCTTTCTCGGTCAGATTCTTAACTCAGACTCGCAATCCAAGGAACACTCCTCTAGTCAATATTTAATTCAGTCTCCGCAAAACTTAACAAAACCGAATGGTCTTCATGTTAAATTCCAAAATCGACCTTAGTGTATCACGAATTAACCCAGACTGTCAAAAAAATTTCAATTTTTTTCTTTCCTAGAAAAATTTTGTTTTTCTTTGCCTACGTGATTCCAAAAAGGTTTCGCATCAAAAAGCTTCTGAAGTGATTGGACTATTAATTTATGAAATTTCCGATAGATGGGGGAATAATTAATAATAAGAATTTTGCAATAAATAACCGACCGTTACAAGTGCCTCATTCGGGCTTGTGTAAGTGCGATTGAGGCTTCCTTTGTTTATTTGGTTTGTTTGATGTGGTGATAGTTAGATTTCTAAAATATTTCTTGACTTAAAATTAAATTAAATTAAGAACGTGACTTTCTTTTTACATCCGGCTCTCAATGAGCGTTCCGCGGCAACATCCGGATTTAAAACAAATGCTGGCTTTAATCTATCAACGTTAACCTTTTCTTGCTTTCCATTGACAAGTATGGTGAAATATTTGTCTTGTTTATCAATGACTTTGTGAGGCCCGGTATAAGGTGGGCTTAAACTATTTTTTATTCCTGTTTCGCGGATGAAAACATGTGAGCAATTGTACATTTCTTGTGGCACAAATATGTTGTTTTGTTTCCTTGTTCTACATATTAATACGTGGTTGAACCGTTCGAATAGATTGCTGAATTTCTCTAGCAAGCGGAGCTGAAATGGGTTGCGTTCTTTCTTTCTCATCAACTACCAGCTTTCCTGGCAGGCGTAAAGTCTGTCTGTACAGTATCTCGGCTGGAGAAGTGTCTAGGTCTTCCATAATAGCAGTTCGGATCCCTAAAAGAATGCAAGGTAAATTACTATACCAATTTTTAGGGTCGTCTGTGGCTCTTATTGCAGCCTTCAGATGCCTATGGAACCTTTCGACAAAGCCGTTGGATTGCGGGTGGTACGTAGTAGTCCTGATCCTATGACAACCTAGAATGACTGATAGATCTCTAAATAGGGCTGACTCAAACTGTGAACCCTGGTCCGTAGTTATTGTCCTAGGCACACCATAACGTGAGATCCAAACCTGAAGGAAAACGTTTGCTACGTTGCTAGCAAGGATGTTTTTAATAGGTATTGCCTCTGGCCAATGCGAGAACCTATCTCGTAGGGTTAAGAGGTAGGTGAATCCCCGTGACTGTGGAAGTGGGCCCACAATGTCCATGTGGACGTGGTCAAATCTACCCTTCGGCACCGCAAATTGTCCGTGGGGTGAAAACGTGTGTTTGTGAGTCTTTGCCTTCTGGCATGAGATACAGGTCCTTGCCCAAACGTTTATATTTTGGTTCATTTTGGGCCAGAAATATTTGGAGACTATCAATTTCCTCGTGGAACGAATACTAGGATGCGATAGTTTATGAATGGAATCGAATATTGTTCGACGCATGCCTTGAGGTACATATGGTCTGTTTGCACCTGTGGATGTATCGCACCAAATCTCTACATCTTCCGAAGGGATGAAAATTTTTTCGAGTTTAAAAGAGGAAGTTTCTTGGGTCTTCATCTGCGCAAGCAGTTGTAACTCTTTATCGCTTTTCTGGTTTCTGGCAAGTGTTTGTAGGCAAAGTTTATCTGAAGGATTGATGGCATCTATGCAAGCTCTTGAAAGAGTGTCCGATACCATATTAAGCGAACCTTTGACATATCTGATGTCGTTCGTAAACTGAGATATGTAATCTAAGTGGTTAGCCTGTCTTGGTGACTTCTCGGACTTTCCGGACAGGGCCGTGGACAAAGGTTTATGATCGGTGAACACAACAAAATCTTTTCCTTCAAGAAGGTGTCGAAATCTTTTGATAGCCGAGTATATGGCCAGAAGTTCCCTATCAAAAGTGGAATACTTTCGTTCTGCCGGTTGTAGTCTCTTTGAGAAAAATGCCAACGGTTTCCACTGATCTTTGTCGAACTGTTACAATACCGAACCGACTGCATCCCCAGACGCGTCCGTCCATAAACTTAATCGAGCTTTACTGTTGGGATGGACCAGTAAGGTTTGTTTAGCTAAACTATTTTTAATGTCGGAAAATGCAAGATCATGTGTTTCAGTCCAGTTGAATAGTTGTTTGTCCTTCTTTTATTACCCTCTTTCAGTAAATCGTACAGGGGGGAAGCTAAGTTTGCGAAGCGCGGTAGGAAACGATTATAAAAATTGACCATTCCCAGAAAACGTTGAAGTTTCTTGATACTTGTGGGTGTTGGGAATTCCTTAATTACCGCAACTCGGTCTTCTGAGCGAGATATGCCTTTGGCCGAAATCCTGTGCCCTAGGAAGTCAATGTCTTTTACACCGAATATGCATTTGTTAGGGTTGACTGTGATTTCAAAGTTTTGCAAACGAGTGAACAGTATTTTTAAATGTTGTCAATGTTCTTCAACCGTATTACTTCCCACCAAGATATCATCAACGTAGGCGAAAGTGAAATCTAAGCCATTCAGAACTTCATTTATAAATCTTTGAAATGTCTGGGCAGCGTTTTTGAGCCCAAAAGGCATACGAGTGAATTCGTAGAGGCCAAAAGGTGTTATAACTGCTGTCTTGAATATGTCCTCTTCGGCCACCGGGATTTGATTATAAGCCCTCACTAAATCAATTTTTGAAAAAATCGGACATCCTTGCAAGTTTATGTTGCAGTCTTGTATATTCGGCAGTGGATATCTATCAAAAATTGTCACTGAATTTAGCAGACGATAATCTCCGCAGGGTCTCCAGTCGTTTTGATCTTTCTTCGGAACTAAGTGCAGTGGAGACGCAACCGAAGATGATGAGGGACGGCAAATCCCTAGCTTTACCATGGCTTGAAACTCATCTTTTGCTATTTTGAACTTCTGAGTGTTTAGTCTGCGCGCACGTATATAAGGTAATGCGCCCTCTGTAACTATTCGGTGAACGGTGTTGTGTTTAACATCGTTGTTGAAATTAGGTAGAGATTTCAATGTAGGAAATTGGTTGAGAATGCTACCGAAATTGTCTTGGAGGGAGCAATGTCGAGGCGAACAAGAGTTAACTCGACGGAAAATTCCTTCTACTTTTAAAGTTGTTGTGTTATCTATGAGTCTTTTGTGACGAACATCAACCGAAAGATTATATTTATATAAAAAATCGGCTCCAATGATCGCATGATCGACCGCCGCAATTACAAAGACATGATCGAAAGAATGCCGAAGGTTTAGGTTTACTGACAGGTGCTTTAATCCATAAGTTGTTAACGGAGAACCACTTGCCGATCTGGTTTATGCGACTGACTGCGAGATCTGGAGCGAGACCTTGTGAAAGGATTCCGATAGGCTTGTCTCTGGCTTGGAGCTGAATGCTTGATTTCTAAAGATCGAACGCGATCAGAAAGTTTGTGTATAAGGTTGGAAAAATGGTTATCAGAATCTGAAGAATGAGAAGCATTCGGAGCAGAGACGGCAGAAACGGTGTGGACTGTCGTAGAATCATAAATTCGATCAGCTATTTCAAACATTTCTTCCTGTGTGTGCGATTTTTCCATTGCTATAACACAGGCTTTCATAGCGTGGGGAAGCTTGTTTATCCATAACTTTTGCAGTAAGGCTTCGTTTACTAGCCTGTTGCTACCTGCTAAGGACTCCATCTAGCGAAACAGCTCAGAGGGTTTAGCATCCCCTAATTGGGTTTTATGCACAAGGGCGTCTAATCTCCGCTCTTCGGAGTCTCTACTGCGTGCTAACAATGTCGTTTTAACTTTTTCATATTTATCCTGTTGTGGAGGGTTAATCAAAAGGTCGGCCACTAACTCCATGACCTCTGCAGGAAGTGATGCCACTAAATAATCGTACTTAGTGTTAGAAACTGTTATCCCTCTGACCCTGAATTGAGTTTCCACCTGGATGAACCACAGATCAGGTCTGTTGTTCCAAAAGGCAGGAATTTTAAGCATAGCTACACCCGCTGATGCTTCACTTATCTTTGCCATGTTCGTCTTAGGTTCATTCGTTTCTGTCGCGTCTGCTTGACTCGTACCTTCCATTTTAAACGGTTTGTTTTTATTTTGACAAAGCTTTAACGAAAAGGTTGACGAAAAGAAAACTTTCCAATTTTAGGTTAATTCTGTTTTTTAATCTATAAAATGACCAGTTTCCCAATTATTTTTGACCATATACATAACTTATTATAAACCTCAGGCTGTTTAGTACAAGGGGAAAGGAAGAACTTTTGTGAAGCATTATTTTGTAAAATAAAATAAAAAATTTTATATCCCGCGTCCTTTCAAGTGGCCTATCGGAATTGTGATTAAGTCACATTAATGTTTTTTTTATTCTCATAATTTGATGCTAATGATCAGGAGTGAGTGTCTACTAAGATAAAATGGTAATGTTGATACGAAGAATATTATTCCCTAAAATATTACTTAGGAAAAGATTGAAAAACATATAATGTTTGTCATTTGTTTTGTTATCTATAATATATATTTGTGTTATTATATTTGCTTTTTTAATAATTTGCTTTTGTTATACATATAAGCGAGAAAGAATGATATATCAATGACTGCCCAAACAGATGTATAGAAAGCCTCAATGGCTCTTACACAGAGTGATAATTGTTTTATTTAACAAAATTCTGTTAAAATAATTGTGCAACTGTTTTTGTACTTACTGTGCATTCTGTCATAATTTTATTTTGTTCCTTTTGTTGTTTTGACACACGATTTTTGCATATGAACAAATTTTCTTTTTGATTTCCTGATGTGTCCGTGTCTTCTACATATTTCATTTGGTTATTGTTTTGTCCTTATTAAGGAGAAATGGGTCCTTTGGCATGTAGTTACTGCATGTCTGCGTAATGTAAAAAACTCCGCTGCTCACGCTGTTAGGACTATCAGGTAAATATTTAATGCGAATTTCGTTGTACTTTGACTACTGTTGGTTTTTTCACCATTAGTTTCTCTGGTTATGACGTGAAAGAAAACACTAAATTTGTGATTTTGCCAATTTATTTTGGTCTTGATTATTTGATTGCAGATTTCACTTCACGGTTACACGCTTTCACTCGAAGTCTTTGCGGTTTTTTTCTTCGTGTCGCTTTAGCCGGTACTGCAAATACTTGCTAAGCACTGTGCGGATGTTATTGATGACACCTTGGATGTGTTGGCCTGTAAACTTCTGATACCGTTTATTCTCGTCCAGCAATGCACTTTTTGAATAAACTGATGCTATTATTTTTCGTTTTTTTTTGTTGTTTTTTTATGAATTTCTGCACTTATTGTTTAGGTTAATGTAGAAAATTTTTATATTTGCGCTCGTGATTCATTGCCCACGTGTATTTGTTCGTATTATAGTTTTTTGTTAAAGTCCTTTTAAAACTGTTATTAACCATTGAAAACCTGGCTGGTAGAAAGTTTTTATTTTCCTCACCGGTTGGACCATAAAAATTTTTAAACTTGGGATAATAATCTCAACTGAATCTTGGGTTCAACATGGTAAAACTATGCCCATGCGTCCGCCTGTTGTCGGGGTCACCATTGTAGAGATGCTTTCCCAAAAGCCTCTTACTTAAATCCGCTCGCTAGAGAAGAAAAGTAGGGAAGAAAATAAACCTCACCAATGATTCAATTCAATGATCAATGATCCTTTATTTTATTCGTGAATAATATTATATGTTGATGTCGGGGCGGATCCCAAGTTGGTGCGTCTGCGTCGGTGGTCCGGTAGCGAGAGAGAGAGTCTTAGGGTCTTGCCTCCTAGAAGCTAGTCTTCCGGGCTGAACATAGGCGCGTTCCAAATAGGTGAGTGCATCTTCGAAATATTCCAATTCTTCGAATTCGTGAAGGCGTGTGTACATGGTTGCCACAGGCTGTTCCATCCATTGAAAATCGGTATTTGAGGGTCAAAATTTGAAAATTCAAAATGGCGGCACCAATATGGCGGATGAATTTTGCAAATGTGTTCTGAATCCATTGAAAATCGCTAGCGGGGTTTTTAGGGCCACAAATGATTCTGTGGTCAAAATTTTAAAATTAAGAATGGTGGCGCCAATTGGGCGGATGTTTTATTGGTGAAGGGGTTCGAATTTTGTACTTTTGTAGTGCATCCATTGTAGCGTTTTTGAAGGAGTCCGTGCTGTTCTTTTTCTTCGTCCTCGGTATGGTCTTGTCCATCGTCTATGCCAGCGGTTTCCAAACTGCGGGGCGCTTATAGCCCAAAGGGGCGGCGCGAATGATTTTAACTTTTTGATTCTTTTGACTCATTTTTTAATTTCTACTAAAGTTTTATTGTGTACTAGCCAAGCCATAAGCCAGCTTGATCAGCTGATATGAAATTTAATATTCAGTAGGAAAGTTTGAAAAGGGCAATTTTTTGGTATTTTTGATTCCAAATAACAAAATGTGAAACTATTAGGGATCTGACATTGTGATCGAGACAATAAAAACCATCCATTGACGTGGCATTTTTCGAGTTATGAATTTTCATACACAGATGAAGTGTCTCCATGAACCGCTTATTTTCTGTATTTTTGATAGCCGGGACCCGGTGCGCCTCGCTGCACCCAGGGCCGCCGCCCGGTGTATTATGCCATATCGCGCCCCATCAATTTTTTTTTTCAAAGTTTAAATTTTTTTTAAATCTTAATTTCTGAAATTGCGCCCGATGCAAGTGCACCATTTGCACCTATGAAAGCGCCGCCCCTACCTGCGTCCAATCAGGACTTGTTTCTCGATCTTGCAGTTGTGCTGGGATTGCTTGCACTTTAATTTTACAAAACTCTCCCGCTAATGATGTTTCTTTAAGCTTCGTACTGCTTAAGCTTCTGGTAGATGGCCTTCAGTGCCACTGCCACCATGCGTCAAACATCCCCCAGCTTCGTCATCTGCTCCAGGATGTTTTTCGTTGAACTTCCCTAGCCGTTTCCAGCACAGTCCTGGGCTCCGCAAATCTATAGACCTATACACTCCAATCTCCTTAATAGAGGTCCCTGTGTGGTTCTCCAAACCTTCATATTTCAAGTGTCTCTCTCCGAATTATTGATCTATAATAGTATGACTAGTATGAACTACAAATCAAGAACTATGGCACCACGGCCAAGAAAGAATAGACGACGCAATCATCCGAATGAAATGGAATTGGATTGGCCACACCTTGCGAAGGACAAAGGGAAAAGACACAAACACTCTGTGCAGTTCCTTTAATATATGAAAATGAAGGCACGGGAACACTTTTTAAATTTTTTTCAAGGGTTTAAATTTTCTTTTAAATCTTAATTTCTGAAATTGCGCCCGGTGCAAGTGCACCCTTTGCACCCAACGTTTAAACATTTAAAATCAATCCAAACCTTCAAAATTCAACTCTTTTTAACCATTATCGAAAAACCAATTATTCCTATAAAAGTTGGAGTTTTTTATAGTTGGAAAAAGCAATGCCAAAAAACCAATTTTTTTTATTATCTCTTAATGTCACATATTGCAAAATTGCGTTCATCTATTCGAATTAAAGTTAACATAACCCATACGTTTCATAGGGGAATTAATTGTAGAATTATTTTCTAATGTTTAGCGTTCTTTTGTGCCGTGTATAAATAAAATTGCGATTCTGCACTTCTTTGAGCTCAAGGTGAAACAGTTTTCAATATAGTTGGAGAGTTTAAACTCTGTAAAATGGTGCCACAAAATAATGGCTTGCCGTTTAATTGTGTGATCTTCAAAATTAAATTCTTTATAACCAATAACGAAAAACCAAGTATTCCTATAAACGTTCGAGACATTAGATTCAAAATGCATTTATTTGAAGTGTGACCAAAATTACCATAAGTGTTTTGTTATATCCACGAACGTTAAAACATTTAAAATAAATCTGCAATTGCTTGGCCCCTGGGTTCTCATCTCAGGTTTTATTTGTTTACTCAGATGCCAGCCTCTTCCCGCATTGCAGGATCCTAGATTTATACCAACCGATTGCTTTGAGAGCTTCAGGAAACACTATAGTCAATGTTTTTCCATTTGTAGCTAGAATATCAAGATTTTCCAATTTTTCGACTCTTGAACACCCTACATACAGCTAACCGGGAAATGACACTTATTTGGCCAAATTCTTCCGCCAAATTGGCCCCACAATTTTGAATAAGTTTTGATTATAAATTCGTTATTTACTACCTTAAAAACTCCCATATACCGATTGTAATTGGATTCGGAAAACAATTCGCAAACTTGTCGGCCATACTGGTGCGGCCATTTTGAATTTAAATTTTGATCATAAAGTCGTTATTTGCTACCTTAAAAAAACCTCAGATACAGATTTTCATTGGAATCGGAACACAATTTGCAAATTCGTCGGTCATTTTGAATTTATGAGTTTTGACCACAAATTCGTTATTTGCCACCTTAAACACCCCTATATACCCACTTTCATTGGAATCAGAATAAAATTGGCAAATTCAACGATATTTCTGAGGCAATTTTGAATTTCGGTCAAATTTCGGCGGCCATTTTGAATTTCGAAAAACGGGCTTCGAGACCTCCACGGCCTTTCATTCAAAAATTCAAAGCTCTCCGACGATTTTTAACGCCAATTTTGCGCCATCTAGGAGAGGCTTTAGAAAGTAATAAAATAGCCTATGTTCTAAGTTTTAATATAAATAGCACATGGTTAAAATTTTATTAAGATCGGTCGCACGGTGTAGAAGCCTATAGCGAACATACATACATATTACATACACACATTCATTTTTACCCTGCAAACAATTTCTCGGAGGCTCGCTTTCTCAGACCATTCTCGATTCGAAAAATGCTTGCTTAGATTCAAAACGAAAAATGAAAGCTTTCCTGTTTTTACACGACTGCCCCAAAAAAAGGAGTGTAATGTGTTTAGGTTTGTTGTGTGTATGTACGTTGTTTTCTACCACCATAACTTCTAAACCCCTGAACGGATTTAGATGACTGGGGTACCGTTAGAATCGTTTAATGAGTCTGAGTAACATAGGCTAGGTTAATTTTTAAAAAAACAATATGGCGGCCGTCAGACGCAATTTACATAACGCCCAATTTAATTTTTTTTTTCTGTTTGGGTCAATATGGGTATCAAACGAAAGGTAAAATTGAGACGATTTCAAATATATATAACACTTAATAGATATGTGTTAAATGATCGCGAATTTTAAGCTTAAATAAAATTAAATTACTCAAAACGTCTTTTATTAACCCATCACCATGAATGAACACTTAATAGTTAAGCCTAGTATGCTGTTGAGGCGAAATTAAAATTCCCTAAACAAACGCTATGTAACACGACTGCCCCAAAAAGGAGTGTAATATTTTCAGGATTCATGTATGTATGTTTGTATGTTTCTTTGTTCCACCATAACTTCTAAACGCCTGAACGGATTTAGATCGCTGGAGTACCGTAACAATCGTTTAGTGAGCCCGAGTAACATAGGCTTTAATTTTTAAAAAAAACAGTATGGCGGCCGTCAGACCCAATTTACGTCACACCCGATTTATTTTTTTCTTCTTCTGATCGGGTCAATATGGGTATCAAATGAAAGGTCTCATTGAGACGATTTCTGCCTAATCTATCTGCCTAATCAAACTTCGATAACTTTACTTTTGCATTAAAACTGTATCTCAATAGTTGTAAGTGCTATAATAATAAGAAGTAAAATAAAATCACTTAATAAAAACTACATTGGTTTACGAATTATAATCACTAAAATATCATAAAATAAAAAACAAAATAATTAAAAAATTAAAAAACACGACGCCGAATTAAAAAATGAACTAAAAAGTCAAAAACAAGTTTTAAGTACTAATGTAAGACAGAAACAAGGTAGAAGATATTTTATTTATTTTGTTAAGTATCACACAACTATCGTATATGTATAATCTGTATTTTTGCAGCCGAGGTACAAAATGTTACGAGAATAAGTACAATTAAAACTGTACCCGACTGAAAAAATACAGATTATACATATACGATAGTTGTGTGATACTTAACAAAATAAATAAAATATCTTCTACCTTGTTTCTGTCTTACATTAGTACTTAAAACTTGTTTTTGACTTTTTAGTTCATTTTTTAATTCGGCGTCGTGTTTTTTAATTTTTTAATTATTTTGTTTTTTATTTTATGATATTTTAGTGATTATAATTCGTAAACCAATGTAGTTTTTATTAAGTGATTTTATTTTACTTCTTATTATTATAGCACTTACAACTATTGAGATACAGTTTTAATGCAAAAGTAAAGTTATCGAAGTTTGATTAGGCAGATAGATTAGGCAGAAATCGTCTCAATGAGACCTTTCATTTGATACCCATATTGACCCGATCAGAAGAAGAAAAAAATAAATCGGGTGTGACGTAAATTGGGTCTGACGGCCGCCATACTGTTTTTTTTAAAAATTAAAGCCTATGTTACTCGGGCTCACTAAACGATTGTTACGGTACTCCAGCGATCTAAATCCGTTCAGGCGTTTAGAAGTTATGGTGGAACAAAGAAACATACAAACATACATACATGAATCCTGAAAATATTACACTCCTTTTTGGGGCAGTCGTGTTACATAGCGTTTGTTTAGGGAATTTTAATTTCGCCTCAACAGCATACTAGGCTTAACTATTAAGTGTTCATTCATGGTGATGGGTTAATAAAAGACGTTTTGAGTAATTTAATTTTATTTAAGCTTAAAATTCGCGATCATTTAACACATATCTATTAAGTGTTATATATATTTGAAATCGTCTCAATTTTACCTTTCGTTTGATACCCATATTGACCCAAACAGAAAAAAAAAATTAAATTGGGCGTTATGTAAATTGCGTCTGACGGCCGCCATATTGTTTTTTTAAAAATTAACCTAGCCTATGTTACTCAGACTCATTAAACGATTCTAACGGTACCCCAGTCATCTAAATCCGTTCAGGGGTTTAGAAGTTATGGTGGTAGAAAACAACGTACATACACACAACAAACCTAAACACATTACACTCCTTTTTTTGGGGCAGTCGTGTAAAAACAGGAAAGCTTTCATTTTTCGTTTTGAATCTAAGCAAGCATTTTTCGAATCGAGAATGGTCTGAGAAAGCGAGCCTCCGAGAAATTGTTTGCAGGGTAAAAATGAATGTGTGTATGTAATATGTATGTATGTTCGCTATAGGCTTCTACACCGTGCGACCGATCTTAATAAAATTTTAACCATGTGCTATTTATATTAAAACTTAGAACATAGGCTATTTTATTACTTTCTAAAGCCTCTCCTAGATGGCGCAAAATTGGCGTTAAAAATCGTCGGAGAGCTTTGAATTTTTGAATGAAAGGCCGTGGAGGTCTCGAAGCCCGTTTTTCGAAATTCAAAATGGCCGCCGAAATTTGACCGAAATTCAAAATTGCCTCAGAAATATCGTTGAATTTGCCAATTTTATTCTGATTCCAATGAAAGTGGGTATATAGGGGTGTTTAAGGTGGCAAATAACGAATTTGTGGTCAAAACTCATAAATTCAAAATGACCGACGAATTTGCAAATTGTGTTCCGATTCCAATGAAAATCTGTATCTGAGGTTTTTTTAAGGTAGCAAATAACGACTTTATGATCAAAATTTAAATTCAAAATGGCCGCACCAGTATGGCCGACAAGTTTGCGAATTGTTTTCCGAATCCAATTACAATCGGTATATGGGAGTTTTTAAGGTAGTAAATAACGAATTTATAATCAAAACTTATTCAAAATTGTGGGGCCAATTTGGCGGAAGAATTTGGCCAAATAAGTGTCATTTCCCGGTTAGCTGTATGTAGGGTGTTCAAGAGTCGAAAAATTGGAAAATCTTGATATTCTAGCTACAAATGGAAAAACATTGACTATAGTGTTTCCTGAAGCTCTCAAAGCAATCGGTTGGTATAAATCTAGGATCCTGCAATGCGGGAAGAGGCTGGCATCTGAGTAAACAAATAAAACCTGAGATGAGAACCCAGGGGCCAAGCAATTGCAGATTTATTTTAAATGTTTTAACGTTCGTGGATATAACAAAACACTTATGGTAATTTTGGTCACACTTCAAATAAATGCATTTTGAATCTAATGTCTCGAACGTTTATAGGAATACTTGGTTTTTCGTTATTGGTTATAAAGAATTTAATTTTGAAGATCACACAATTAAACGGCAAGCCATTATTTTGTGGCACCATTTTACAGAGTTTAAACTCTCCAACTATATTGAAAACTGTTTCACCTTGAGCTCAAAGAAGTGCAGAATCGCAATTTTATTTATACACGGCACAAAAGAACGCTAAACATTAGAAAATAATTCTACAATTAATTCCCCTATGAAACGTATGGGTTATGTTAACTTTAATTCGAATAGATGAACGCAATTTTGCAATATGTGACATTAAGAGATAATAAAAAAAATTGGTTTTTTGGCATTGCTTTTTCCAACTATAAAAAACTCCAACTTTTATAGGAATAATTGGTTTTTCGATAATGGTTAAAAAGAGTTGAATTTTGAAGGTTTGGATTGATTTTAAATGTTTAAACGTTGGGTGCAAAGGGTGCACTTGCACCGGGCGCAATTTCAGAAATTAAGATTTAAAAGAAAATTTAAACCCTTGAAAAAAATTTAAAAAGTGTTCCCGTGCCTTCATTTTCATATATTAAAGGAACTGCACAGAGTGTTTGTGTCTTTTCCCTTTGTCCTTCGCAAGGTGTGGCCAATCCAATTCCATTTCATTCGGATGATTGCGTCGTCTATTCTTTCTTGGCCGTGGTGCCATAGTTCTTGATTTGTAGTTCATACTAGTCATACTATTATAGATCAATAATTCGGAGAGAGACACTTGATATATGAAGGTTTGGAGAACCACACAGGGACCTCTATTAAGGAGATTGGAGTGTATAGGTCTATAGATTTGCGGAGCCCAGGACTGTGCTGGAAACGGCTAGGGAAGTTCAACGAAAAACATCCTGGAGCAGATGACGAAGCTGGGGGATGTTTGACGCATGGTGGCAGTGGCACTGAAGGCCATCTACCAGAAGCTTAAGCAGTACGAAGCTTAAAGAAACATCATTAGCGGGAGAGTTTTGTAAAATTAAAGTGCAAGCAATCCCAGCACAACTGCAAGATCGAGAAACAAGTCCTGATTGGACGCAGGTAGGGGCGGCGCTTTCATAGGTGCAAATGGTGCACTTGCATCGGGCGCAATTTCAGAAATTAAGATTTAAAAAAAATTTAAACTTTGAAAAAAAAAATTGATGGGGCGCGATATGCAGCGAGGCGCACCGGGTCCCGGCTATCAAAAATACAGAAAATAAGCGGTTCATGGAGACACTTCATCTGTGTATGAAAATTCATAACTCGAAAAATGCCACGTCAATGGATGGTTTTTATTGTCTCGATCACAATGTCAGATCCCTAATAGTTTCACATTTTGTTATTTGGAATCAAAAATACCAAAAAATTGCCCTTTTCAAACTTTCCTACTGAATATTAAATTTCATATCAGCTGATCAAGCTGGCTTATGGCTTGGCTAGTACACAATAAAACTTTAGTAGAAATTAAAAAATGAGTCAAAAGAATCAAAAAGTTAAAATCATTCGCGCCGCCCCTTTGGGCTATAAGCGCCCCGCAGTTTGGAAACCGCTGGCATAGACGATGGACAAGACCATACCGAGGACGAAGAAAAAGAACAGCACGGACTCCTTCAAAAACGCTACAATGGATGCACTACAAAAGTACAAAATTCGAACCCCTTCACCAATAAAACATCCGCCCAATTGGCGCCACCATTCTTAATTTTAAAATTTTGACCACAGAATCATTTGTGGCCCTAAAAACCCCGCTAGCGATTTTCAATGGATTCAGAACACATTTGCAAAATTCATCCGCCATATTGGTGCCGCCATTTTGAATTTTCAAATTTTGACCCTCAAATACCGATTTTCAATGGATGGAACAGCCTGTGGCAACCATGTACACACGCCTTCACGAATTCGAAGAATTGGAATATTTCGAAGATGCACTCACCTATTTGGAACGCGCCTATGTTCAGCCCGGAAGACTAGCTTCTAGGAGGCAAGACCCTAAGACTCTCTCTCTCGCTACCGGACCACCGACGCAGACGCACCAACTTGGGATCCGCCCCGACATCAACATATAATATTATTCACGAATAAAATAAAGGATCATTGATCATTGAATTGAATCATTGGTGAGGTTTATTTTCTTCCCTACTTTTCTTCTCTAGCGAGCGGATTTAAGTAAGAGGCTTTTGGGAAAGCATCTCTACAATGGTGACCCCGACAACAGGCGGACGCATGGGCATAGTTTTACCATGTTGAACCCAAGATTCAGTTGAGATTATTATCCCAAGTTTAAAAATTTTTATGGTCCAACCGGTGAGGAAAATAAAAACTTTCTACCAGCCAGGTTTTCAATGGTTAATAACAGTTTTAAAAGGACTTTAACAAAAAACTATAATACGAACAAATACACGTGGGCAATGAATCACGAGCGCAAATATAAAAATTTTCTACATTAACCTAAACAATAAGTGCAGAAATTCATAAAAAAACAACAAAAAAAAACGAAAAATAATAGCATCAGTTTATTCAAAAAGTGCATTGCTGGACGAGAATAAACGGTATCAGAAGTTTACAGGCCAACACATCCAAGGTGTCATCAATAACATCCGCACAGTGCTTAGCAAGTATTTGCAGTACCGGCTAAAGCGACACGAAGAAAAAAACCGCAAAGACTTCGAGTGAAAGCGTGTAACCGTGAAGTGAAATCTGCAATCAAATAATCAAGACCAAAATAAATTGGCAAAATCACAAATTTAGTGTTTTCTTTCACGTCATAACCAGAGAAACTAATGGTGAAAAAACCAACAGTAGTCAAAGTACAACGAAATTCGCATTAAATATTTACCTGATAGTCCTAACAGCGTGAGCAGCGGAGTTTTTTACATTACGCAGACATGCAGTAACTACATGCCAAAGGACCCATTTCTCCTTAATAAGGACAAAACAATAACCAAATGAAATATGTAGAAGACACGGACACATCAGGAAATCAAAAAGAAAATTTGTTCATATGCAAAAATCGTGTGTCAAAACAACAAAAGGAACAAAATAAAATTATGACAGAATGCACAGTAAGTACAAAAACAGTTGCACAATTATTTTAACAGAATTTTGTTAAATAAAACAATTATCACTCTGTGTAAGAGCCATTGAGGCTTTCTATACATCTGTTTGGGCAGTCATTGATATATCATTCTTGTAAGTGCTATAATAATAAGAAGTAAAATAAAATCACTTAATAAAAACTACATTGGTTTACGAATTATAATCACTAAAATATCATAAAATAAAAAACAAAATAATTAAAAAATTAAAAAACACGACGCCGAATTAAAAAATGAACTAAAAAGTCAAAAACAAGTTTTAAGTACTAATGTAAGACAGAAACAAGGTAGAAGATATTTTATTTATTTTGTTAAGTATCACACAACTATCGTATATGTATAATCTGTATTTTTGCAGCCGAGGTACAAAATGTTACGAGAATAAGTACAATTAAAACTGTACCCGACTGAAAAAATACAGATTATACATATACGATAGTTGTGTGATACTTAACAAAATAAATAAAATATCTTCTACCTTGTTTCTGTCTTACATTAGTACTTAAAACTTGTTTTTGACTTTTTAGTTCATTTTTTAATTCGGCGTCGTGTTTTTTAATTTTTTAATTATTTTTTTAGTTTTTGTACAATTATAATATTAGTAATTGTTAGTCAGAGCTAAAAATCTTAGCAAGTCATTTGTATGGTTTGATATTGTTTTTCTTTGTCTGAAAAATATTATAATATTAAATATATACTTATTATAAAACAATTTAATTTAAAATTGTTTCAACAACAGCCCAGGATTACTCTTTATTGTGGACTGAAGTAAATAATTAAACTTTAAAGAATAGTCAATAGCATTAAAAATATATAGGCATGGATGCGATAAAATCACAATTGGAAATCCTGTCTGCAAATGTGCAAAAGGAAGCAAATTATGTCTCGTGGCGTTTTAAGATCGACTTAATCTTAAAATCGAAAGAGTTGTTTGAAATTGCAACAGGAGTAGAATTGAAACCTGAAGGTACCAATACTAAAGTAGAGCAGTGGATAAAGAAAGATCGGAATGCACAGGCAATTATTGGGCTCAATGTAGACAGTAAAATTGCACAGAAAATTGCGAATTGTACATCAGCAGAAAAAATGTTGGAGAAACTTTGCCTATTATATGGCAAAAAGTCGGATCTCAGTATTGAAGGTTTGCAGAGACGATTTTTTAGCTTCACATTTGATTCTGGTAAATCAGCAGTTGAAAATTGTATGCAAATACAACAACTTGCCGAAGATTTACAAGCTGAAGGAGAAGAAATTAAGGAAAGTTGGGTACTGACAAGAATTCTTGGACTGCTACCTCCGAAGCTCTATCATTTTCGTACTGCCTGGGACAATATCGATGCTTATGAGAAGAAATTTAATCTACTCATTGAACGGCTACGTTTAGAAGAAGATAGGTTGAACGAAACTGACGTAATGCGTAATGTTTTTATATCCAGTCAGACGAAAAATTCGTAAACAGGAAAGTCAAATCCACGTGACAGTCAGTCGTCAGTCGAATGTTTTAAGTGTGGAATGAAAGGACATATAAAGAGATATTGCAAAAATAAGCCATGTACTAAATACTTACTGTATTGCAAAAACAATTATGCTTGTAACATTTGTAAGCAAAAGGGTCATTTTGCCAAAGAATGTCCAGCCAGAAATGAAGAATATGAGAAGAAAAATTTCAGAAACACCAGTCGTCGAGCTCTCATCACCATTGGACTGTCAACAGTTAACATAAATGTCAAAAATTCTGAACAAGATCGTGAAAACTCCTGGTATCAAGACTGTGCAGCTACCTAACACATGACATTTAGAAGAGAGTTGCTGTCAAATTTTGTCAAACTTGAAAAGTATTCAACTGTTATGATTGGAGATGCAACCAAGCTGAAAGGAATTGGAATAGGAGATGTTGACTTGGAAGCCTACAATGGAAAGAACTGGGATCGAGTCAGGCTGAAAAATGTTTTATATGTCCCAGAACTAACCTTCAATCTATTTTCAGTCACTCAAATGTTGGACAAAGGATATATGCAATTTGCTAATGCTGATATGTCAATCTTTAAAACAGTTGACGAAAGAAAATAGTTGCAATGGCCCAGCGAAATGGCAAGTTATTTGAAATGATGTATCGTCCAGAGAAGACTGAAAAATGTTTGCTAACTTCGATTAAAACCTGGCACCAAAGATTAGCACATCAGAATGTAAAGTACGTGAAAGATGTTCTTAATAGGAATGGCATTGAATACACAGATGACTGGGGAAATTATGTATGTGAAGGATGCGTATATGGCAAACAACATAGAAATTCTCATCCAAATAATTCCAAAGTTGCGAAAAATATTTTAGATCTGATTCATGTTTATCTTTGCGAAGTAAATGTCACATCCTTAGGAGGAGCCAAGTATTTCTTACTCTTCAAAGATGACTTTTCTCATTTTCGAACTGCTTACACCTTGAAAACTAAGGATGAAGCTGTTGAAAAGTTAAATACATTTTTGAAAATGGTTAAAAATCAATTTGGTAAGGAGATTAAGTGCTTAAAGTCGGACAAGGGTACTTAAATAAAAAATGTCAGAACGCAAGATCTATTGGACAAAGTGGGAATTTTTCACACTAAATCTAACGCATATACCCCTCAACAAAACGGCAGAATTGAAAGAGAAATGCGAACTATTGTAGAAGCAGCGCGCACGGTAATAATGCACGAAATTTAAATGAAAATTTGTGGGCTGAAGCCGTTTGTTATTCAGTATTCACACTAAATCAGACAGGCACTAGTTCGGTTAAAAATCATACTCCAGCAGAATTATGGTTTGGACGTCGAATGAAATTAAACAAACTGAGAAGTTTTGGATGTAATTGTTATATTTTAATTCCGGATCACAAACGAGGCAAAATGGATAGGAAATCAGAGAAGGGTATCTTAGTCGGATATGATTTGGACTCGCCATGCTATAGGATTTACAGAACAGATAAATGTGATGTAATATGCTCGGATAATGTAATATTCGATGAAGAGAGTAATACTGCGGAAAGAAATGCACAAATCCTAACTTCAATAGAGGACAGACAAGTTGATATTCCAGATGATTCTGACGCCAGTGAGACACAAGAAGAAAGGGAGAAAGATTCTGAGTTATCAAATTCTAGAGGTAGAGCTCCAGACGACCAAGATGTATCTACTATTCAAACAGAAATTGAACAGACAAGGAGAATGAATCTACGTGATCGTCGGACATTAAATCGTCCTGTTCGTTTCCCAAATAATGTGACAGATTATCATGAAGAAAACGAAAATAACTTAGCCATGATAGGTGAGTAGAAGACATTCCTGTCTCTGAAGCACTAAAAGATGAAGGGTGGTACGCAGCTATGGCAGAAGAATTTAACTCTTTGAAAAAAATGAAAACGTGGGATGTCGTGAAACTTCCGAAACATGTCAAGCCATTGACTTGTCGTTGGGTATTACGCAAAAAGATGGATGGTCGTCTTAAAGCACGACTAGTAGCAAGAGGTTTTGAGCAAAAGGAAGGAATTGATTATACCGAAACATTCAGTCCAGTCGCACGTTATGCTTCAATCAGACTAATCATCAGTCTTGCAGCGTCACATAGAATGAAGATGACAACGTTTGATGTTAAGACAGCCTTTCTGCATGGAAATCTTGAAGAAGATATCTACATGTGTCAACCTGAAGGTTTTCAGGACGGTTCACAGCGAGTGTGCAAACTCAGGAAAGTTTGTATGGTCTGAAACAAACCCAAAAAAATTGGAATGACAAGATATCATCTTTTTTGCAAATGTTGATGTTTGATAATACAGACGATGACCCGTGTATTTATTATAATAAAGACAGAAGTGTGATAATCGTTCTATTCGTGGATGATGGACTTGTTGTGGGTAAAAGCGAGCAAGAAATTATTAAAATTTTGGGTAAGATAAACTGTAAATTTGAAATTACTATTGAAAACTTTCAAAATTGTTTCAACTATCTTGGAATGCAGATCGAGATAAGGTCAGATGGAATATTTGTGAGTCAACCCAAGTACACGCATAAGATAATTCAGCGATTTAATTTTGACAACTGTAATCCTACAACAACACCCATAGAAAAGGGAATGGTGACTAATGAAGAAAACTATATCAATGATGAACCGTTAAAAAAATCTGTACCTTACCGTGAAATGATAGGAAGTTTATTATATCTAGCAACTATCTCTCGCCCAGACATTAGTTTTGCGGTGAATTACTTGAGTCGATTTTGTAGTAAACCAATGACCAGTCATTTAAAAATGATTGAACGAATTTTTCGTTATCTAATAGGAACGGAAAAATTTGGCATAGTATTTAACGAAGATAGTCTACTTCATGCGTACACGGATTCTGACAACGGAGGAGACAAAATGACAGGACCTTCAACTAGCGGAGTTTTGGTAATTCGAGGCGGACCTATAGTCTGGTACACTCAAAAGCAACGTCTGGTAGCCACATCGTTAGCTGAAGCGGAATACCGAGCAGCTGTGTCATCAATAGATGAAATCAGTTGGATTAGGCGTATTGGAAGTGAACTTCACATTTTGGACCTTGAGAAAGCAACACCTCTATATGTGGACAACAAGTCAGCGATCCTAATGTTGAAGAATAAGCACGAAGGGAAAACCATAAAAGGAAAGAAGCACATTGAAATATCGAGGAAATTTATTCAACAACATATTGGCAAATTGTTGATCTACAATATGTGCGAAGTTCTGACCAACTTGCAGATATTTTAACTAAACCTTTAAATCCTCAAGCTTTTGTAGATAACAGAGGAAAAATAATTAAGGAGGAGTGTTAATAATTACTTTATAAATTTAATTATGACAGTTGGTGTGGAACCAAATTAATTTTCTTCTCATAGTAAGCATTTTTTAGTTTTTGTACAATTATAATATTAGTAATTGTTAGTCAGTGGCGTAGCGTGTGGGGGGCAGAGGGGGCCATGGCCCCGGGCGGCGCAGATTTGGGGGGCGGCAACCAAACTGGACCAAACTGGACCGAGCCAGCAATCCTGTTGGGTTGGCAACATTAGGCCATAACCATGACACGGCGGCGGTATGACTAAAAGAGTCCAAAAACGACATATTTACCAATGATTGTTAAGAAGCAGATTGTCCTAGTTGACAGCGTCTCGACTATACGGTGGATGCATCAAAATTTTCCAAACAAACTCTCTTTCTTGACGAGTTATCAACAAAGTGTGTGGTCGGGCGTTGTTGTGATGGAAGACAACACCTTTTCTATTATTCAATTCGGACCATTTTGGTTCAATTGCATGGCGTAATCTCTTAGTTGTCCACAGTAGAGTTGAGAATGAATTGTCTTATCAACTGGAAATACCTCATAGCGGACGATTCCCTCCCAGCGCATATTTAATTTGGTCTATAATGCTTTTCGCGTTCAACTCATGAAGAACTCATACATGGACCTTCTTTTTGTATCCACGTTTGTGTAAATAGTTCAAAACACTTGTGTAGACAATACCTAGCAAACCTATTTTCTTTATGAGATAGAATAGAACCCACGCCATAAAAGAAGGGAAATTAGCGCGAATGTGAAATGATGTTCGTTGGTAAGCACATCTCTTGAGAACGGCTGAACCGATTTGGGTAAAGTTTGGACCTACTCTGGGTTGAAAATTCTCACTTTTTCTGCTCCACCAAATTTTTAGCAGCAAGCAAAGCAAGCAAAATTCTTCTTCTACTTTTGGCAGTTGTCAAATCGAAAACAGGAAAATCGGAATGATTCCGAAAATATTGGAAATATTAAAAAATAAACATAAATTTTTAAATAAAAAATAACATTTCGATACTATTCAATTGTTTATTTTTTATCTAACCTCTAAAAAGGGAATTTAGAGCAAAATTGGGCAGAAAAGCGTTTTTTGAGATTGTGTGATTTTGATTTTTTCTGCTCTGACATTAATTTGACAGCTGGTCCAAACCGAGCTGCTCTGCTCTGCTCCGAATTTTTTAAGCAGTTATCGCACACACATATGGACCGAGAAGCTTAAGTTCGTGTGTCTACCATATTTTCTAGCTCAAGACATAGTGCAAGAGAGAAATTACTGATTCCAGTTCTCTGGGTTAGTTAGAGTTTATATTTTATACAAACCTTGAAGGAGGGATACCGAAAATTCATTCGTTACATTTTCATTACGTTTACATGATGTCGTGTGTCAAGAACTTGAAGTTGACTTGAAATTCAAGCTGCGTTTTCGATTCATTGACTAAAAATTATTTAAAATCTACAATGTCCAGGCTGCCATTAATCTCGCTCTAGAGATATAATCTAGCTATCTTTTCAATCTAACAAGTATTACAAATTAGCATTGGCCATTGTTTTATAAAGTTCGGGTTCGGTTTGCAAAAAACACGCAGAATAAAGTTTTAATTTAAGAGAGACGTTTTTTTTTGAATCCTGTTAAAATATTGACTTTTCGACATCGCAGACTTTTTAGAAATTTTTTCTAGTTGCTAAAATAGGGGGCGGCAAAAATTTATGGTTGGCCCCGGGTGGCAGAAATCCACGCTACGCCACTGTTGTTAGTCAGAGCTAACAATCTTAGCAAGTCATTTGTATGGTTTGATATTGTTTTTTTTGTCTGAAAAATATTATAATATTAAATATATACTTATTATAAAACAATTTAATTTAAAATTGTTTCAACAACAAGAGCCGATTTCCCCTGAATGGGACTTCAAATCTCCAAATTACACTAACAACATAATAGACGGAGAGACAGAGACGAGTTTTGAAACCCATCTGTAACCCTTCCAATTTTGTTTTTAATATGTAGAGGGGAAGGGGGAGCCGTTTTCTACAATTTCTGACAACCTAGTTGGTGCAGGGGTGGGGGGTGCGAGGGTGAAAGCTAAAATCTGCTCGTGAAATGTAAATAAATCTTGCGATCGGTTTTTCGACCACTTCCCGATATCCGGTGGTGCTCAAATTTGGCACACACCTTTGGTTCTGAAGACAATGCAATATAGTATATTCAATTTTAAGGTACATCCAATATGGCGGCCACTATAAAATAGCGGAGTACTCTTTTCTTTACTACGCCCCCGACATGGGTATCAAATGAAAGAGTATGACGAGTAGAATACAGTAAGCTTTGTGACGACATTTTAAATCCAATATGGCGACCACCACAAAATGGCGGATTGCCTTTTTCATTACAGCCCCCTGACATTGGTATCAAATGAAAGAGTGTGACGAGTAGAATACAGTAAGCTATGTGATGTCTTTTTAAATCCAACATGGCGGTCTTCAGAACCAAAGGTGTGTGCCAAATTTGAGCACCACCGCATATCGGGAAGTGGTCGAAAAACCGATCGCAAGATTTATTTACATTTCACGAGCAGATTTTAGCTTTCACCCTCGCACCCTCCACCCCTGCACCAACTAGGTTGTCAGCAATTGTCGAAAACGGCTCCCCCTTCCCCTCTACATATTAAAAACAAAATTGGAAGGGTTACAGATGGGTTTCAAAACTCGTCTCTGTCTCTTGGTCTATAACGTCATTTCACCGATTTGAAGTCCTATTGAGAGGAAATTTTGAGACCCTTTGGTTTGTCTTCAACGATTTGTTAGAAATGTTTGCAGGGTATATACAATAGATTTTTTATTATACATCGCCATCGACAAATTTACACGATTCTAAAACGTTATTCAGTACCATTAGGTATTAGTCAATTCACACCAGAACAACGCGCTGAAATTGTAGCGCTTTACATTGAAAAGAATCGTCCAATTGTGAAAACAGTGCGTGCTTATCGTAAAAAATATGGGAGAAATTCGGTGTGTTCAAACAACACAATTCATAAGCTCAAAACAGAATTGCGACTGCGACGGCCGACTGCAACTGCGATTTATGTCATAGTTGGACGGCGCAGCTAATGTATAACGAAATTGCAACCGCAACTTCTATTTAGACGTGACGTTTTGCATATCCAAAAATTGTGTTTGAAAAAAATTATGTTTTGTACGCCGACTTCGACTTCGCGGCGCAGTGCCGCTGCAGTTGTAATTTCGTTATACAACGTTGTTTTACATTTGCGCTAAACGACCGATTTCGCCGTCCGCCGTCGCAATCGCAATTCTGTTTTGACCTTAGTTTGGTTAAGAATTTCTTTGAGTACGGGTATCGCCAGTGTCCCATTCGACCGCGCCCGCGACGCTCCAATGAAGTTGTTGAAGCGGTAAGAAAGAATGTTGCCGATAATCCAAATGTGTCGTATCGCCGCCGATCTCAAAAGTTAAACGTGAGTGGAACGACTCTAAGGAGGATTATGAAGCAAGAACAAAGTGCAACTTACTCAAAGAATATTGCCAACGGACAAACCGAGTTGCTTGCAATATAGAAATGCCGTCGCAAGAATGATCGATGCCCTGCTAGATTTTGGGAACAACATTTTGATGATGACGGACAAAGTTCATTTTACACTCTCTGGCGGAGTCAATAAACAAAACTGTCGAATTTGGGGAACAGAGAACCCACACGTCATTCTCGAAACACCACTGCACGACGAGAAAGTCACTATTTGGGCCGGTGTGCCCCCAAAAACCATCATCGGACCATTTTGAAATATGCGTGAAAAAAGTCTGTTGAACTTCTGTTTTCAGCAAGAGGGCGGACCTTACCATACCGCAGCCGCTACGATGAAGTTCTTGCAGCGCAACTTCCCGAGACACGTTGTGTCGAATAATGATTATTTGGAGTGGCCTCCTCGTTCTCTGGATTGAACGGCACCAAACTTTTTTCTGTGGGCTAATTTAAAAAGTAGGTTATTCCAGCAAGCCGAAGACCATTGACGTACTCAAAGTAACATACGAGCCGAAATAGAGCTGCTTTTTGCTTATCAAATGGAGGTGATCATCGACATTGTATTCAAAAACTGATTTGAAATAAATGGTAGAGAATATCCTAAATAAATCTTGCTCATTAGTCAGAATCGGCTGAAATATGTCAGAGTTATTCAATGCTGAAATACCGAAGGTCTAGATGGGGCACCCCATATAGTATGTAAATTTACATATTTAATTGGGGGGCGCCAAGGTTTTTTTTGTATCCGCAGTATCATAAAGTTTGGAACCACTGGTCCATGCAATGAGCTTATTCATATCTTTCAGATATGCATCAATCTCATTGTTAGTCAAGTTCCCAGTTATTGGAGGTAAAAGCCCGTTATTCTCTATTGCCCTTACCATGGCATTCTCGCGATTTGGCCAATAATTTTTTGGTAGACAAAAGAGTGCACTTAGCAAAATTCCAAAAGCTCTATGGAATCTTCAGCAACTTGTACCATATTTTCAAGTCAATTATGGTTACTGTCTTACGGCATTGTGCTGACGCAATTTATCTCGTTTGAATTTACCTAGCAGGCCCATCGGGGAGCCATTTTCGGCCATTTTGAAAAAAAATTTAAAATTTTTTATCAGATCTGGTAGAAAATTTTGGACCTTTAATTTACAAAAAATAAGGTTCATTTTTGTTAACGTAAACCCGAGATATTTAACTTTTTGCATTTTCGCCAATTGTTAATTAACAAATCCATATTTTGAGCTACAATTTGGACTGTATCATTTTAAAACCTACTCATTTCATGTGATAAATTCAAAAAGAATTTAAGTGTCTTGGGCATGAAATTGAAAAAAATACTGCGTTTCTCTCGTTTTTTCATTGAGGTCCATTGAGACCCCAAGGATAAGTTTGTACTAGTTATCCTAAGTATAAACGAATTTTAAGCGCAAAAAATTTCGAGTTTTTCATAGAAAATGAATGAAAATTCCGAAAAATTATTATTTATTTAAATAATTCAAAAATTATGATCGGCAAAAATAAACAGGTAAACTTTTTAGTATGTAGTGTTAAAAACACATTCCAAAAAGTTTTACAAAAATCCGTTCAGTATACCCGGGTTCCGAGGTATAAACCTTACAGCACTCCACTAATAATGAAAAAACATAAAATAAAATTGCATAACTAACATATTCGGTAAAATAAGTTGGACTTTATTTAGGAGCTTAGGTCGGTGAGATTCGCATCTTTTTTGAAATGATTTCGTCAAGCCAGTCACATTTGGAAATATATTTAGGCAAAATTTAAATAAGTTTAAATTTCTCTCGGACAACAAAACTAATAATGTCTAAAATTACGAGATTAATAAACCCTCGTGAGAACTCGGCCTAGTATGAACTTTGTGACAATAAGCTTTAAAATATACATTATGCACGGCCACTGACATAAATAATGGACTGCTCATCAGACATAGAAAAGTATAGTCGACCCTAAACAGAAATTCTAACAACGCTATCCTCGAAAACGGGGGAAACTGTTTTTTTACAGGGAAACTGTGTAAAAGGCGTTTAACCCCTCTTGGGGGTGGGTTTTGGCCGTTTTGAGGGGTTTGCGCAACCCGAAACAGAAATTCCAACAACGCCATCGTGTTTAGCATCCTCGAAAACTGGGGCAGGTACTCTTGTTTCGGCTCAAAATATTCACCTGTTCGTCCGACTCACACACGCCACTACATTTGACAGCTTTAAAAAGTTATGAAACTAACTAACATTTTGGCAAAATATTGCACCTACGTAATACTGGTCACTAGTACTCCAAATGTACATAATATGAAGGAAATTGGAAAAGGTCGGGTTCTAAATTTCTTTTTTTTGGTCGCATTTTCATGGAATGGCCCTATCTTTGCAGTAAAATAAGAACGGTAAATAAAATTCTGGAATGATTTTAAGAGAAATTTAAAATAAAACCGCCACAACGGTTGCACGATATTAAAGTTGCCATACCTGAACTAAAGTTGCCATTTCCTTTGAACTAATGTCAGAATATTCACAAAAAATAGATGGGTATAGTGGTTTTTTTATTTCTGTCTCTTTTCGCCATAAGCCCCGGAATCACTGACATGTAGATGAGACAGGCGTAGAGAACCTCCCATGGTTTAACATAAATATTTGTAATTAATGAAAAAAAGCATTTTAAAAGGGAAATAACATCAAAATTGCATTTGTAATTTTTTTTAACAAAACTTTATTTTGTTTCCATCGTCCAAAAACGAATATAAAAAATTTTAATTTACAGAGGTAACTGAGGTGGTTACATGTCAGTGAAAAAAGGTTTGCCACCTATGGAACAAATTGGTGCCATGAAAATTTCCTGATGAGCAGTCCATTCTATATGTCACTGTGCACGGCTGAATAAATTGTTTTGGCAAGCCAAGCGTGAAGTGAAGTGAAGTTTTGGGTATGAGAAAGCAATGTGCATGGGGAAAACTTAATCGTATCACCTTTTATCTCCATGTTTGCCTGTGTAAAACAATAAAGTTTTTGTGCTGGGTCGTTGCCATGTGCAAGGACTTTAATTTATGGTTTTGCACTGGAAACTAAGTAAACTCGGCTCAGCAAAGGCGAAAGTATCTCTATCATCCGAAAATGTTATATAGCTGGTAACCGATGTCAAGGGCTCCACCTACGGTAAGTTTAAAAGTGATAAATAGTTAAGTTTATGCTAACTTAGTTGAGGGATAAATATCACAGTGGTTTTTTTTAATTAGAATTGTATTGCAAAGTGGAGTAATTGTGAATTTACATTGCCTTGGTTTACATATAACTAGTTTTGAAACTTAGGGCATATTTCAAGCTTCACCACAATCAGTGAATTAACCCTAATCACAATGGACAATTGCTCGAATCCGACAAAAATTTATTTATTTATTATTTAAAATGATGGAATAGTGGACATATGTGATGTTAACAAGATAGAGTGATTGCAATAATTGATTGAACTTGAAACACACTCTTAATCTCGCGTTCTAGATATAATTATTTCATATCATTTTGTCTGTTATATATATATTTCTTCAAAACTTAATAGTTTCACTAAATTATTTTGTAAAAGATTTGATAATAACACATGCATGCACGCACATCCATTTTGACACATGAAATTAGCCAAATTTTCAAAATCTCTGTGTGTCACTTTTGCAATTTCAACTCGAAATTAAAATAAAATCTACTAGATTTCAATCTTTGTGTGTCTAGGGCAGCGTTGCCAGATTTCTTTTCGGCCAAAGCGGGATTTTGAAGCTTTTTGAGTAAAAAAGCGGGATTTTTCGTCGAAAGCGGGACATAATAAAAAACGTATATAATCAGTAGTTTTTTATTACTTATCCTTTTCTTTGAGTTTCAAATTACTTTTACAATGTTGACAGAGCGCCATAGCAAATGTTTTTTAATGAAAATACATTACGGTACTATACCAATACCAATAACTGTCTGGTTCTGTAGGTAGGTAGGTGAAGGGCTGCCTCCAGTGCGACCGGAGGCCTAATTAGCGCTTGGCGCGCACGCCGTGTTGTTGCCCCAACTCGTGTACGTTGAGGGGTTGTTCGGCCGGGTTTGACGGATGTCTAAAGCCATGCTGTGGAATTTAGGAAGCTTAAGAGCTGTTTTAGACGGTGCGCTTCAGCGCATGTGCCTCACGAGCGTTTGGGGATGAAGGGAGGAGTGGGAATGAAGAGAGGTACCACCGCACTTCTCCCTTTATCCACAAAGCTCGTGAGGCACATGCGCTGGAGCGCACCGTCTAAACAGGATCTAACAGTGGTCTGATCTCCAGTCTGGAAATGTCTTTTAAGTCTTCCAAAACGTAACTGCCTAGTGTGCGCTGCCTGGCTTTAGCTAAAGCCGGGCACTTACACAGGAAGTGCACAAGAGTTTCTCTCTCGTTCGGCTCCCCGCAGCTACGGCAACAGACGTTAAACGGGATGCCCAACTTGGCAGCGTGGTCTCCTATGGGCCAATGTCCCGTGATGATTGCCGTGATTCTGGCAATATCTCGTCGGGGTCTGTTTAAGAGGCCCATTGTTTGTTCTTTGTTATAAGTCGGCCAAGTCGCCCTAGAGATTAGGGCGAATTCTAAAACGAGAATGATTTTGCAATCAAGTCATCACTGAAAATATTTGGCGGCCAAATTATTGACTTTCGCAACTTACCAGTTGTGTGCATTCTTATCAGTGATGTTTTAGAATTTATGACTATCGTCAAATGATCGTCTTTTGACGTTTTAGAATTCGCCCTAGTGCAGGTCTCCAGTGCTCTCCACTTTTGGCTGGCTAGCAGCAGGTGGTAGTCAAAAATAGCGTTTTTGACTCCACCTATTGGGCTACCGACCATCTCGGTCTGCGAGCCCCGGAGATAGACTCCCCATTTGGCTAGGTAGTCGGCTTTCTCGTCCCCCCCACCATGTTCCTATGAATGGGAACCCAGACGAGAGTCATGCTGTGCTTTCTATCTAGCCTATCTGGTTCTGTAAGGTAGTTAAGTCTTTAGAGAAATATAAATAAGTCATACATTACTTACAAATTACTCATTTATATTTCTCTGAAGGTTTCACTTCTTTAAGGTTTCCTTTTTTTCTTTAATACAGTTAAAAAAGTCTTCAGTTCCAGATTGAAGTGTTTGAGTAATTATTCTTTCATTAAATTTACGGAGCATTAATTTCTGGCATCCGACCATTTTAAATTCATTTGGGAAAAAATGCGTTCGGGAAAGCAAGTTGGGACACTTAATATGAAGGGGAACTATTTTAAACATATTCTTGGTATCATTTGGAAACCTTTTAAAGAGATAGTGCCATTTCTGTGCAATGGTGGCTTTACAATTTCCCATTACTACGTCCAAGAATGATTTCAACAAGTTAAATTCTTCATATAAGTTATCTACTGAAACATCGCCTTTCAAGTTTAATCAAAATACAGCATTCTCAATTATACCAAAATTTACTTTATTTTCAGGTTTATGAATTCCAGTTTAGCGACTTAAATTACGCAACTCACTGCGCAATGCTTACGCATTCGAACAATACTAAAAAAGAAATGCAATATTTAGGTACCTTGGATACGAGGAAAGCATCCAGAGTTAGTCACATCTCGCTCTAAAAGAAAAAAGCCAGATGTCCATAGTTTATGGCCGCTTGAAGTGTATACAAACGACCGCAAAAATAAAATCCCTTGAGAAAATCGGGACTGAGCCTGTCCCGCGCGGGACATTTCATTTTGGGCTAAAAATCGGGACGTCCCGCTAAAATCGGGACGTCTGGCAACGCTGGTCTAGGGTATTAGCCGTTTATACGTTAATTCAAAATTTGGGCGTAAGTTTAAGTTAAATCGATTTAATTTTGCTGCTATAAAGTTGGCAAATGTGTCGATATTGTAGACTTGACGTAAACTATATAATTTAGATAAACGTCAAACTTGTCAAGTTTTCAAATTGCATTCCATTTCGGTGCATCTGTTTATTTTGGCAGAAATAATTTAATTTAATCAAATATTTTAAAGATTAAAAATCCCCAAATATTTTCCTCACATGCCTTACACAGTCTGGTATGCAATCTAATCATTTTTATTTTAAATAAACATAATTGATTTTAGTACTATATTAATTGAATATGCAATTTCGAAAAGGTCACATCTCGCATATTTCGACAAATACGTTTTTTGATATCAGTGTGTTCTAAATGCTTCCCTGTACCTATTATGTTCAAAAAAGGCACATATCTAGTATTCGTTCTACTGTCGATGTTATGATGTGGCGCCAAATAATTTCGAAAAGGTCACAACTCTATATAAGTGATGTGCCCTTTTCGAATTTATTGCTTAACATAAGACCGTTAACCGTCATAATAATTTTGTCTTTTTTTACTAAGCAAAAACTAGGTTTCCGTACGGATTTTAGGTTGAAAACTCTTTAATTTAAGTACATATTATGTTTAATTTTAGATACCTAAAATAAAAGTTTCGCCAAATTTATATGGTTTTTTTTAAATTCTGTTTACCCAATGCCGTGAATTTTGAAAAGGGCATATCTTATAAATTTAAAATAACTAAATATCAAGGGCGGATCCACCGTTGTGGGCACGATGGGCATGCCCACAACCCTAATAGACTTGTGACGTCACACGTTCACCGGCTTTTGAGATTGATAGGCTGATGATATTGTATATCCTATGCATGGCCGTCCTAAGATATATGGGGCCCGTGGGCTACTAAAAATAATGCGCCCCTCTTCGTAAGGAAATACACGGGATGTCTGGGGGAGGGCTGGCCGGCAAAGCTATACAAAAGTGTCAGAACTAGAAAAAGTCAATTTATTTAACACTAAATAAAAATTTAATTCATTTAATTTTCTGGGTCCCAAAGAAGTTCGTAAATATTTGTTTTGTCACACATGCACCGTAAGTGTCTCTTACCGTACCTCTTTGCAGGACGGTAAGTGGCACTTTTCAGACTTCTCCGAGAGAGCGGGCTGTAAAGTCTTTACAGTCCTGCTTGGAGTTACTGTGATACATGAAAAACCGCGGGCACGATATTTACTGGCTTACGATAAATTTCAAAACTGGAAGGTGGAAAGAAATGTGAAGGCGACGACAGAAAGTTCGTTGTTGGTTTACTTTAAGAAAGTGTCAGAAAAATATGCACCATGAAGTCTGTGGTCGACTTATTCAATATAAAATTGATGGCGCACTCGTGACAAAAAGGACGGTACGCACCTCGGGCAGTAAGAAGGCCTTTACGGATTCGAGCGTTGCCTCCCCTCGCCTTCGGCGATCTCCGCTCTCGTCCGTAAAGGCCTTCTTACTGCCCTCGATAACTAATGTACTATTTATCTTTTTCAGTGATTCGCCGGTGCAATTTGTATTGGCAAAATGTACTTAAAAAAATGCGTAGGGTTGTAAGTTAGTATAAAGACTCAATTTTCGAGTCAATTATTGTCCTTAATCTAAGTTCCGCAGTAGATACATATATTTTGTTTATTTGCCAATAAATATGAGTGTTTAAAATGAAAGCATTCTTCAATAAAATTATTTTTTAAATCGTCCATATACTTTTCGCACAACTTTGCAGCATTCTTACTAATTGTGTCTTCATTTAATTTTTTTAAATTGACCAGAAACCCAAATTTTGAGTAAATGGTATCATAGGCACACTTTCACTTTGTAGATTATCAATAATAGCGTAATATGTACATATTTGGCCAGTTCTACTAAAAAGGGAATAAAATTTAATTATTTTTGGATTTTAATCATTAACTCGTTCGGCTGAAACCAAACATAGTCGTTACCTACTATGCTGATTTCTGTATGATCTTTACAGGTTTTATGGCAAAGAAACACTTATGATTATTACCTTAAAATAAGTTCCTTAAGAAAATTGCTTGTTAAACGTCTGTATGTGCACTTAAATTTTCGATTTTGCAATGTCGCCCCACAGCGAAGTGATAATTTTCACTAGGTAGTTTTGAGCTATAAATATTTGTTTAAGATAAGTGATTTTGAATGCCCAATTAGAAACCATTGTAAACCTATATTTGAATTTAACTCGAATTTGACCCGAGCCCACTAAAATTCCTTGATTTGGAGAACTGCCCATTTATGCGGAATTCGTTATTGTCATCAAATTTAACTTCTTTCGACGTATTTTCGTCATACTGTTTTCTGTTTTTGCGTTTTGGTTTGCGTTCATCACATCCGGACAATTTTGTACCTTCAGATTTGTAAAGGTTAAATGATTCTGTATTTCGTTTCGACTGATCAGATTTTTCTAAAGAAGCCTATAATTCAATAATGCTTTCAGTTGTAGTAGCAACTTTTTCAAGTGATATTAGTTTTATCTATGATTTAGAATATTTCGCTTCAAAATGCTACCATAAGAGCAGTTTTCAGTGAATTGAACTCATTTCACAACCTCAGCTTCAGCTTTTGTTGCAGGCCCCACAAAAATTGCCGCCCCAAAAAGGCTTGCGCCCCGGGGCTATAGCCCATTTACCCCTGTGGTTAGGGTGGCCCTGATCCTATGCCTTAATAATATGAAAAAAATATGAGTGTGCTTCAGACCAAACTTTAGAAGTAAAACTTGTTTACCCAACAACTGCCGAAATTATTAAAATATTAACCAGCAGCAATTGATATAGTGGAGGTCTGTCGGATATATAGTACGCTTTCAGAAAAGTAAGGCCAACGACAGATGCAGGAAGTATAGTGACGAGACTAACGAGGGACTTAATACAAGTACAATTTCAAAATATCAATATTTATGAATTCCTATTTACATTAAAACCTAAAATCGAAGCAAAGGTTTTATGATAACTGAAATATTTTCGATTGAAACTGGCCCAAAGATCGCCTAAAAACTGCATCAAGTGAAGTTCCATATGTTTGTACGTTTTTCCGTACTTTTGTCAATATTGGGTCTGTTTAGACGCTTCGCTCCCAAGAACGTTCCTCACGAACTTTGTTAATGAAGGGAGAAGTGGGGTGGTACCTCTCATCATCGCCACATTCCCCTGGAGATTGTCATGTATGAATTTTATTATTTCGCGTAAAGTTTTAAGCGGCGATACATAAATAACTACCACTAAATTCATCTGTTCTTTTTCGGCCATAGATCTGCTTACACACATTTCATGGTGATTTATGGTGACTAAGCGATAGCGTTTTTGAATATCTGTATGAGATGTTAAAACATTAGCGGGGTCCTCATCATATTCTTCATTTTTCATCCAAGATTCTGATAAAAGTAATACATTCATTTCTTTTTACAACTTCGTCATCTAAATCTTGTCCGTTCGCACCTATAATTTGACAATTCAGCAAAAGTGTTGATAATCCTAGTCTATTCAAACCCGAGTAAACATATTTTAGTTGGTTAATTTTCTTAAAAGCATGCACGCGCCGCACCTAGGATGCATAGCGAACAAATGCGAATGCCACACGGGGTATGCATGCTCCCCCTACAGGCATGGCATGTACGCTCCCGCTACATGCATGAACATTTATAAATGCATCGGCATCGGCATAGACGATTCCAAACGTGGGTGTTGTTTTAATAAGCAGTCCCCCAACTAAGCACTGTTTGACCTACGCAATCGAACGTGAACCGGCCTAGTGAGTATGCTATTGGTACCCTTTATGGTCGCCAAGATAATTGACCGTTTTCTTCGTCCTATACAATTCTTTAAAGCCCCAATTTTAAAGGGAGCAAAAAGCAAATAATGCCAATCTTTTTTTAAATTCAACTTTGATCTGGGGGTAGTTTTGCTCCCTTAAGGGTTGAAGATAATTTATTTTTGGCTGCTAATACCTAAACCAAACTACAAGCAAAAAGCAGAAAAAAATAAACCTGGATATCGATGAAATTATCAACGATTTCGCGAAAAAGAAACGTAAGCTTGAATTTGTAATTTTAGTAAGCACCTTGTTTAAGCAACATAATTATTGAGCAAGTGCTCTAAATAATTTACGAATTGCTTGCATAAATTAATTACTTAGCCAGAGGTTATTAACGTCGAGTTTAATAACTTCTGGCCTATTTATGAAATAAATTTTTAAAATAAAAGATAGATAATCAGCAAAATTGCGCTGAATTAAAATAATTATAATTTATTGTAACTTCACTTGTAAAACTCAACTCATTCATATCGGACGTAAATAAATTTAAATTCGTACCACTCGTATTTATTTAATTTTTTTTGAAGTTTTTCTCATGCGTACATATTGACGCGCACATTTAATGGTCCTTCGAGCCGGATCGCGCTCTCGTGTGTAAACGTTTTAATATAAAAGTAATAAAACTATAACTTTTCAAACAAAATTTTTGTCGGGAAATCTATCACCATCTACCAGTTTGTTCGTGAAGTGTAAAATAGTGAAAGTGAAGACAACACTGATCAACCACAGCATTCATACGAGCCGATCCCACAACTAATTATCACCAATCAGCTACCCAGCGATCAACACCAACGCTAGCCGAAATCACCATAATCTACACCACCAGCAGCACAATCATAATCAGCACCAACGAAGTCAACAGGTTAGTAAGCATTTTGATCGACTTTAGTACCTAATCCTACCATACCCAGAATTTAATTTGTCCTTATTCACATTTAAATAAGTATACTATATTAGTCACCACCGTGATATACCATAATAATACACAAATCAATAATTACAACCTCGGTACACCAGTGCACAATTCACCATACACCAACACGAATCTATAAAATTATAATACATAGTGACATAAAATTTCTAATAGTGATATACGTGAATCTCTGTAAGCATGACCTCAAAGGATAGTGATTTTACAGTTGAAAATAATAGTGACAATAATCCACCATCGACAAGTAAGTCGAAAGAAAACACAGCTTCTACATCTTCCACAGCCAGAAGCTCCGTGGTAGAAGAATTAATACAAGAACAAGTTATTAATCAAGCTGAACTTGAACGCCTTGTCAAAAATTATAGGAAGACACCAAAAGATAGATTGAAAGAAGGTTATATCAAGGAAAAAAAGCTATTGCTACAAAAACAATGGCAACTTATTGATACAACCCACCGAAAATTATTAAAACTGTATTCTAGTGCGGACAAGGATCGGCATTATTTTGCAGAAGAGGTGATTAGTAATCTTGAGGAGACATATTGTGTTACTAGTGGAAAAATGAATGAGCAACTACAAGAATTAAATACCCCCACTGAAGTTAAATCATCAGCATCCCGATCTATAGCGTCCGTACCAACAATTAAAACACCGGAGCACACCGATATTAAACTACCCCGAATTGAAATTCCAAGGTTTTCCGGAAATTACATTAATTGGCCATCCTTTCATGCTCTTTTCGAATCATTAATTGATCAAAATAATCAATTAAAGAATGTACAAAAGTTACACTATCTACGTAGTAGCGTGAGTGGTGAGGCAGAAAATTTAATAAAACATTTACAATTAAGTGATTCGAACTACCTAGCTGCATGGGAAATTCTCAAAAGGCGTTATCAAAATAATAGAATTCTTGTGACGTGCCAATTAAATGTTCTCACATCTATGCCTAATCATGCATATGAGGGTTCCCACAATCTAAAAAAAATGTTGGACAAATTGAATGAAGTCCTGGAGGCACTTAAAGGATTAAAAATAAATACCACCAGTTGGGACCCATTGATCATCCACATTCTCTCTCAAAAGCTCAATAAAGAAACGATTACACACTGGGAAACTAGCTTAAGTAGTCGCAATGACCCTAATGCCCTTCCAACTATCAATGAATTCAAGTCATTTCTTGAAAACCGATTCCGCACGTTAGAATCCATTGGAGGAAATAAAAGCCTTCAACCAAAAACAGAATATAAACAAGAACATACCAAGGTACACGTATCCCAACAGCAAAACCTACAGCGTAAGCAACCTTATCAAATGTATAATGACTGTCCACTCTGTAATAAAAATCATCGATTGCGTGAATGCCATCAATTCATCCAAATGTCACCCCATACACGACTAAAGTTTATTCAAGGAAACAGTCGTTGTTGCAACTGTTTTGGAAAAACACATAACACAACATCTTGTCCTAAGCAATTTTCATGCCAAAAATGTAAAAAAAGACATAACACTATGCTCCATATTGATGCAAATCCAAATAGAAATAATACATTTACACCACTACCAAGTTCCAGCCACTTAAGTACGACCTCACACCAAGAAAACCTAATTCATCACCCACCCACTCAACAAGTAGAAAATGTAAACCACAATACGGCATACGATACCAACCAAGCATATACACATCTTGTAGAAAGACCAACCAATACAACTGCCTTATTAGCTACCGCACTCGTCAAGGTGTACACCGAAAAATCAGGCATTGTTGTCTTAAGAGCATTGATTGATCAAGGATCACAAATGTCCTTTATTACCGAAAGAAGCGCACAATTACTTCAATTAAACAAAAAACCAACCTTTATGATAATCAATGGTATAGGCAGTACACTAACAGGACCTGCAAGAAGCGTTGTTGAATTTAAATTGGGTCCACATTTTACAAATACAGAGGAGATTGGAGTGCGAGCACATGTTATAAAGAAAATAACAGGAAGAACTCCAATCGATTCAATCATTCCTCAGAACTGGAGTCATATTAAAGGATTACAATTAGCGGATCCGTATTTCTTTAACTCTGGAGACATTGATATACTTTTAGGAGTTGAGATTTATGCACAAATAATAGAGGAAGGCGTAATTAAAGGTTCTATTAATCGTCTTTCAGCTCAACGCACCACTCTAGGCTGGATCCTTTGTGGACCAACCCAGCACCAACCTATAACAACTGCTACTATGAGCTTAGTCTGTGAAGCTACACCAATTGCAGATTTAATCAAAAAATTTTGGGAAGTTGAAGAAACCGTCGACCCCGCAAATAAAAAACATTTCACCGAAGAAGAAGCCTTGTGCGAAGAAATATACCAAAAAACACATAAACGTTTACCTGATGGAAGATATGAAGTAAGATTACCGTTCAAAGCATATCCTCGTACTCCCAACTTGGGCAATTCTCGTGGACTAGCATTAAAACGATTCATTAGCTTGGAAAAGAAATTAGAAAATAATCCCAACCTTAAAACCGAATATATTAAATTTATGAGGGAATACATATCATTAGGACATATGGAAGTAATTGAAAATGACCATACCAACCTAAATAAGCCAACAAACTACATACCTCACCATAGCGTCATCAAGGAGGATAGTACCACCACAAAGGTAAGAGTAGTATTCGATGCCTCAGCAAAAACCACAAAACATACTTCTCTAAATGACAGCCTTATCGCTGGACCAACTGTTCAAGAAGATTTACATTTCATTTTACTACGCTGGAGAATACATCGATTCGCGTTTACAGCAGATGTAGAGAAAATGTATAGGCAAATTAGAATTGCCCCAGAAGACACTGACTTCCAAAGAATCCTGTGGAGAGAAGATCCTACACACCCACTTAAAGAATACCGACTATTAACTGTCACTTATGGAACTTCAGCTGCACCGTTCTTAGCGATTCGTACTCTACATCAATTGGCACATGATGAAAAGGATGAACATGAGCTAGCCAGCAAAACAATTCTTCGAGATTTCTATGTAGATGATATTATGTCAGGAGCTAATACCGAGGCAGAAGCAGAAAGCCTACTGCATAATTTACGTCAAGTAATGAATAAAGGAGCATTTAACCTTCGTAAATGTAGTAGCAACTCTTTAAAAATTTTAGAACATATTCCGGATGAAGATCGCGAATTAAAGTCTACTATGGAAATTAGCGTCAATACCACTATAAAAACATTAGGGATACACTGGAACCCTATTAGTGATAGCTTTAAATTCAAAATAAAAGCATCATCCACTATACCCAAAACGAAAAGAGAATTACTGTCAGAAATCGCAAAATTATTTGACCCTTTAGGATGGATGGCACCTATTGTCATAACAACAAAGATATTAATGCAACAATTATGGTTATTAAAAGCAAACTGGGATGATGAATTACCAAAACCTATTATTGATAAATGGCAAACATTCCGCTCTGAGTTGAATATCATTGAAACAATCAGCATCCCTAGGTGGTTAAAAACAACTTCAAATGTTAAATTTGAGCTACACGGATTTTGCGACGCATCTATACAAGCGTATGCAGCAGTGATTTACCTTCGTGTAACGAACAATAGTGAATACACTAGCACACTGTTAACATCGAAAACAAGAGTGGCTCCCATAAAACAATTAAGTCTTCCAAGATTAGAATTGTGTGCTGCATCACTTGTCGCAAAACTACTTACACAAGTTAAAAGTGCACTACCAGATAAGGCATCAAAAATCTTTTTATGGAGTGATTCTAGTATAGTGCTGTCATGGTTACAGGGACATCCATCAAAATGGAAAACGTTCGTTACTAATCGTGTCAGCGACATTCATAAAGAAACCGATGGATGCCTGTGGAGATATGTACCCACAAAAGACAATCCTGCTGATTGCGCAAGCAGAGGATTAACACCCAAAGAATTATTAAACCATAAAATTTGGTGGAATGGGCCACATTGGCTTACTGAAGCAGCACATCAGTGGCCAGAAAATATTGTAACAACCACTCAGATAGAAATACGACGAATACCAGTGCATATAGCAAAGGAAACCACCAACATAGATATCGATCTGCTAACTAAATTCTCATCATGGAGCAAACTCATACGAATTACCGCACTTTGTTTCAGATTCACTAGCAACTGTAGGTCACCAGATAAACGGAATACGAGATACATAACATGCGAAGAATTAGCACGTGCAAAAAAGGCAATTCTAAGAAAAGCACAATTTTATTCCTTCCAAGAAGAGATTCATGACCTGCGCAACCATCTTCCCTTGAACAAAAAAAGCTCTATTTTTAACCTAAACCCATTTATTGATACAGATCAAATTATAAGAGTAGGAGGACGTTTAAAACATTCCAATTTACCATACAACGAAAAATTCCCCATCATTCTTGAACCAAACAATCCAATAACATCATCAATAATAGATGAAGTGCACAAAACCACCCTACACGGAGGAACGCAATTAACACTAGCCACTATTAGAAGGGAATTTTGGATTCTTAGGGCTAGGACCGCTGTAAAACAAAGAATTCATAAATGCGTCATATGTTGGAAACAGAAGGCAACAACACAACAACAATTAATGGGTGATCTGCCTGAAGCTAGAATTACTAGAAGTAGACCTTTTCAACATGTTGGCATTGATTTCTGTGGACCTATTACAATCAGAGAATCTCGGTGTAGAGGGAGAATAAAAACGTCAAAGGGATATGTATGCATATTTGTATGTCTGGCAACCAAAGCCATCCACTTAGAAGCAGTAAGTGAATTATCTAGTGATGCATTTCTAGCAGCCCTTAAGAGATTTGTAGCACGACGTGGGCTAAGTAATCACATATACAGTGACTGTGGCACCAACTTTGTTGGCGCAAACCGAAAACTAACCGCTATCCAACTACAGCAAGAATGGGGATTGGACGATGAAGTCTACGGAATTGTTGAACAAATGGGAATAAAGTGGCATTTCATACCACCAGCTGCTCCGCATTTTGGAGGATTATGGGAGAGTGGTGTAAAATCTACCAAATACCATATGAAACGTGTAACAGGAAACGCCTTACTTACCTTTGAAGAAATAACGACTTTATTAACACAGATTGAAGCCTGCTTAAACTCAAGACCGCTATGTCCACTTACAAATGACCCAGAGGATACGGCAGTTTTAACTCCAGGGCATTTCCTTACTGGAAATGCAATTATTGCTCCACCAGAGGAAAATTTAATAAATACCAAAATAAGCAACTTAAATCGATGGAAATATATGCAGCAAATGCATCAAACCTTTTGGAAAGAATGGCAGAAAGAATATCTCCACAGATTGCAGCAACGACCTAAGTGGAATAAACACGTACCCAACATAAAAACCGGAAATCTTGTTTTAATAAAAGACGAAAGATTACCACCTACTCGATGGTTGTTAGGAAGAGTAATAGAGGTACACCCTGGACCTGACGGATTAGTAAGAGTTGTGACTGTAAAATCAAAAGAATCCACCCTTAAAAGACCAATAACCAAAATATGCCTATTACCGATTGAAGAAAATCAATAAAACAAAACCACAAAATCTCCCATAACACTAACGTGCCAAGTAGCAAGTAAAAACAGTTAATTAAAATATCAACAAAAAAAAAAAAACTAAAATAAGCAAAAATATATAAGAAAACAAATAACCTAATTACAAGAGTACATACCACAAAAATAATCATAATAATAACAGCCTTTCATTCCAGCATAATGAACTCATATCACCTGTGCTTCCCGATATGCTTAGCATTGCATTTCGTAATTGTTTCTGCCATCATTGCATACGATTGCGGACATAATAACATAAATATGTCAGCTGTTTCATTGATAGAGATTGAGGAATGTCACATAGAAAAACCGAAAACAAAAATTGACTTAGAAGAGATACAATTACTCCAGTTGAGCGAACTTACCTACACACATACGTATCAATGCAAAATTAACATTATACAATCCGTATACACATGCGGCATGTTTAGCCATATCTCTGTGGTGCCGGGAGGGTTATCCACATTTATTGTGGAACTAACATATGAAGAATGTATGCTTTTACATAATGAAGGGACATATAAAGTAGCAAATGGAAGAATAATTGCAGGGATTAAACCAAATTCATCATCATCATATTCTGAGGTAGTAGCAGGTGATTTAGAAGAAAGCGGAAAATGCATAGGAATACACTACACCTTAAATGGAAATTCATGGAAAGATGTAATAGTCCTGCAAGCCATAACAATCACTATTACCGATGGAATTAGCACCGTAAGACTAGACGAAAACCAAATTACGATTAGAAATAATATAGTGTGCTCGTACCTCAGCGAAAAATGCACCGATCCGGAGAACGGGATTACCTTTTGGAAAATAGTTACCGAAGAAAAATGTGAAGAGTCTAGGTACGATGTTCTGTGGGAAGGAAAGGCTAATAAAATAACGAATGAACATAACAATGATGTAGGAAAAACGACAATCGTGTACACTGTCAATACAGAGGAAACTGTGTTTGCGTTAGAGATAAGAAAACCAATTCCTGTGTGTAAATTTAAAGGGTATCAAACAGAACATCCTCGTTTAATAATCGTACCAAGACTTTCTACACAGTTTATGTTCACCAAGAAATCGATATCACCAACAAACCTAGATATCATAACATATGTAAATTCTAAATTTGTATATGCTGAAAGACATATGCGGCAACAAATTGAACAACTATACATCAACCTAATAACTCGAAGATGCGAGCTTGAAAGAGAAGTAATTCAAACATTGCTAACTCTAGCACCTCACTACCCTGATGAATTTGCATTAAGGCATATGAAAGAAAGAGGCTATACTGCTGTACCTAGAGGAGAAATTATATATATCATAAAATGTCAACCTGTAGAAGTAGCGGTTCGTAAAAGTGAAAATTGCTTCAATGAACTACCGATCACATATATGAATAAATCCTTTTTCATGACACCCAAAACCCATCTCATCCAAGAATTCGGTACAGAAGTTGCCTGCTCGTCCATTATGAGTCCTGCATATCATATTCTAAATGACTGGTATGGGTTAAATCCATTAATCCACAAAATAAAGGCTCCAAACAAGTTACACCCATCACTAAATATAGACTGGAGATATGAAGAACCAGGAGATTTAATGAACGCTGGTATATATTCCCCAGATGCACTCACCGATTTGCGAAGACAAGCAATGTATGCCTCTGAAAGGCAAGCTATAACAAACATCATCACAAAACGACTTCTAGGTGAAGACGTCAATCATCAAGACATGAATGTACTTAATCTATTAACGCCAGGAGCAATGCACACTGTTATAGAATCCGTTCAGAACAAAATATGGAATGTATTTGGCGAAATTGGGAAAATATATTTAATTATTCTTGGTCTTTACACATGTGTGAAAGGTATCAAATTTATTTGCGATACTATCTTAAATGGAACCCGATTACACGCAATATTCGGATGGAATTGGAGAGTCTCAGCAGCGGCATGGAATACGTTAACTAATCACGTCATCCAAAAACACCAACAAGTAAGATCACAAAATAAGGAAACAATGCCTGAACTTACATCCGTAGTCATACATGATGTATCAACCCGTACAGCTGAATCAACACACCGTGAAAATGAAAACATCCAACATCTAACCGCATTAACAGAAAGAACCTCTCTATATCCCTCTATAGTTACTACAGTCGAAAAATAAATGCTTACTTTCAGATCATCAAGCAGCAGTTGAAATCTAGGCGATTTCAAAGGGGCGCAGAATGTTTAAGCAACATAATTATTGAGCAAGTGCTCTAAATAATTTACGAATTGCTTGCATAAATTAATTACTTAGCCAGAGGTTATTAACGTCGAGTTTAATAACTTCTGGCCTATTTATGAAATAAATTTTTAAAATAAAAGATAGATAATCAGCAAAATTGCGCTGAATTAAAATAATTATAATTTATTGTAACTTCACTTGTAAAACTCAACTCATTCATATCGGACGTAAATAAATTTAAATTCGTACCACTCGTATTTATTTATTTTTTTTGAAGTTTTTCTCATGCGTACATATTGACGCGCAGATAAAATTATTTAATTTAAAATGTATACTAGCGTTTAATTTAATTTGATATCCTTTTAAGGTGTAAAAATTTCATCAAAGTCGGTTCAGTAGTTTAGAGTCTAACTGTGACATTGTGATGTGCAAACAAACGCACATTTACTTTTGTAATTTTCGTGAGCGAACAAACTAACATTTTACAGGTTAATTAATTTACCTACTAGTGTTTGCCCCACGGCTTTGCCCACGTGGAACTATACACTGTACAAAATCTTGGTCGGGCGTCAGATATTTTGTAAGCATTTCCATGTAGGAATGCACTATATCAATCATGAGCGAGTTCATACTCCGACTCGCACTTGGCCGATTTTCGGGTGGCTGTGCCCACAACCTTTTTTGGGGGCTGGATCCGCCCCTGCTAAATATACATATATAATAACGATGACATCAAAATCTTTTTGTAACTTTCGATTGCTAATTGGCCCTAAGATGTAACTCAAAAGTAAATTCTCTTCTTTAGAAAATAATTAGTTTTTTTCATTTCCTGAAAAATTTAGCTATTCAGACATTAGGCTAGTCGGGGAGAAGGAAAAAATGATAAAAAATGAATTATTGGCCCATAGTTTTAGGGTGTAGTTTAACACTCGAAGTTTGCCCACAATTTGGTTGACCTCACAACTTTTTAATTAACTTATTGTAAATAAAATAGGTACTTTTTTTTATATTTCTTTCAATAGCTCCGTTCCTGCTAACTTTTAGTAAAACATATGCGACAAAGCTTTTCGTTATGAAATTCCTTAAAAAATAAGCCCTGTTAGAGGTCGTTAAGTGCAAGGCTGATCTTGCAAATAGCTTCCAAAGTTTTCAAAACACGTTATTTTCACTATTTGTTTACAGGAAAACCACTGTATATAGAAGCCGTTTATGTAGTCCCGGCAATGCACAAAAAATTTCAACAAGATCGGTTCATTTGTTTTTGTGTAATTAACGATCAATTAAGGTTAAATTAGCAATGCTGCCATTTTTTGTAAGATCAGTTTATAATTGGGAAATTCATTTAGAAAACTTAAGAAACAATTGAAAATGAAATCCCGTTGGAATTTTAGAGAAATCGCCATTTTGATTGATTTTATGAGGTTTTTTAGGCACATACATTTTTATATTTGTTTATTTATCGCATATAAAAAGATACGTGCCTAAAAAACCTCATAAAATCGTTCAAAATAGCGATTTGTTTGTGGTTACTTTTAGGGTTCTTTATAAGGGGTTATGAAGTCTACTGATTTTCTACCCCGGGAAGCCCACTTTTTAGGGGGTTTTAGCCCTCATAATGGGTATTTTCAATTTTTCTGCAATTTTTTTTGCATTATTTCTTAATATCATGTTGTTTTCTTCAATTTTAAGTGCAATATCTGTAAATGAGAAAATCTTTAAAATCGTCTTTTTGGAACCGCACTTAGATATCATTCACGAGAATCTTGGTGCAGTCTCAGATGAACATGGTGAAAGGTTTTATCAATACATATTGCACATAGAGAAGGATTCATTAATCCATTACATAAAAAGTATACGTGATACTATTACAATATTTCGACTCAATAGCAATAGGGTGTAATAATTTAGCCACTGTTGTTAACTGTTTCAAATACCATCCAACTCGAACATCCAAAAAAAGTAATGAAAATATTTTAAATATCTGGGAATGAAGAGAGTATGGCGTGATGAAAGTTCTTATTATTTTATTCAATGGCCTGGGAAAAACTCGGAATGTAACGTATGCATTGACTTATAGGACCATTTTTAGACAGATTGCGACCCTACGCTGAACTACAAAAAAAGGCCCAGCAGCCCAATTGAAAAACCTGGAACCTAATGTCCTCCTAAGTATCTCAAAGGCATAATGTATCATACTGTAAGCCTACTGCAATAATAGAGATTATATTAGGAATCGCCTCTTTTCACATCAGTCACAACACATGCTATCTGCGGTGCATTTTCATTATACAAAAAGCAGACATTTACACCAGGATTCGAATTTTGAATTGACGTATCTGCTCCGACATACTAGAGGCCAAGATAGATTTTGAAAACCTTGTGTTGTGAATATTGAGAGCTGTGAAGAATGGAAGTCGAACAGATCCGCACTTATTGAATCTATATCCTTGTGTACAGGCGGCTCAAGCGCCGAATGCTCCGAAGTTTGTATATCTCCATCTTTACAATAATATTGTGAATGACTATGCATGCCATAATTGTAAGTTTTGCCAAAGGCAACCTTCGTATGCCAATATAATGTGAAATTCTAATTTTTTTTTTAAATTCCATATGCTTGCTTTACAAATACACGAGTTGAGCTCAAACTAGAATTTAATTTTTTCTGTTCTCTTGTTAATAAACCATTATCCCTGTAAGCCATCATGAGATTGATGAAGGATAGGCAGAACCACCTGCTAAATGGTAATCCACAGGTATTGTAGTTTATATTGGGTTCACGCCGAGCTGGTGCTGGGATGATTTTGTAGTATTGTTCTTCAACACAAACTATGTTTTTTTAAACGCAATCAAGCACAGATTAACGTATTTACACTACAAATACGCATAATAGTGTATATCCTCACGTGTGATTAAGGGGGGAGGTGGTCGAGCCAAATCTCACGACATCTGACCATGGGGAGGGGGGGGGGGGGTCGAAAATTCGCCAAAAACGCCTCACGTAATTTATGGATGTCCCCGATGTAGCAGCCTTGTCAAAATTGTGTCGCTATTACCATAGAACTGTTCCACTGAAACACTGAAATTGTCGCTCTCCTGCCTGGACGGCTCCGACTGGCTGGGATTGCATAAGAATTGCAGGTTCCTCCTACACCCATTAACCCGAGCTGTATTAGAGAAACCCTATATTCGGCCTCTTATCGACTTAAACTTATTTGGGCAGGACTTCGAAAAGCATCTTGATAGGGTTAGATCATGAACGAAAAGGGACCCTTAACCTATACAAAATAGAACAACTCGACTATGGAAAAATCTTTCACAATGAGTATTTCCGACAATCTACAACATCCAAGAATTAAAATTCAGAGTTCATCGCTTTCTCCCTTAATAGCCTCCTCACTACTCATAACCTATCCCTCGAGGTAAGCTTACAGCTAGATATTTCACGTTAACGTGACCAACGACAAGACGGAGTGAGGGGAGGGTGATTCCTGAGTTTACAACTGCCACAAAAAAAAGAAAATCAGGATGAATTTTGTTACAACGGAGCATTTTCATTTTTGTGAACGGCTCCCACGATCAGAAATTATCAAATTTCATTTTTCAAAGACTTCTTTCATGTGCAATTTAAACATTTACTTCAGATACAATGCATTGCTGAGTGAACATTCTCTTTTTCACTTTTTCACACCGCTGATTATGCGACATTTTTCCTGATTATGCGGTAACGAAGGTGGAAACTGATAGCAACGAAACTGATTTGAAAATCTGCTCTCGGGTGCCTGTCTTCACTTTAATACCTAAATTGATATAAATAAAGTAAAGAGCTTGCTTAAACTGAATTCGCGATTTATACATTATTAACAATTGTCTACATTTCTACTCTGGAATTATGTTTTTTTCTACGTAGACTTCATGATTGTCTGAAGATCACAGGCGTGTACACTACATGCACAACACTGACTAAAACTATCAATTTGATGCACTCGAAAAAAATGTCTGAAAAACGCGCTAAAATTTGCATTTTAATATTCTTTGGACCCATTTTGTGAAATATGTAGAACTAGCATAAAATCCGCGTGCGTTGCAACGCCTTTAAATAAAAAAAGTTTATGTTAGTGTAGGCTCTCTCACTTTATAATTTTGAGGTGTTCGATGGGGTACCTTTTTTGTCATGGGAGCTTAGACTATGTGTGCATTGTCTGCGGTAAGAAAAAAGTATAATTAAAACAACAAAAAATCTGCAAAAAATGATTTTGGATACCATACAGAAATTTAGAGTTACCTATAAAAAATACTGTAATATTTCTTCTCGAGCGTTCTCAGATTCGTCAGGGATTAATGAGAACAGGTCGTTTCTTTTTAATAACTTTAATTTCAAAACAAAACTTCTTGCACACATGAGTTCCTCTTTCCTCTTTTTGGCAGTTCAGTTAGAACAACCGTACCTACTAAATTGAGATGTGACACTGCTTTATGTATGTATTCAAGTAGGTGCCTCTGAACATAAAACTTCTCGGTGAATTGGAATTTTGACTTTCTTTTCCTTTAGCCGTTACACTGCCCCATCTTACTTAGTGTTCGTCCCCAACACAGCTTCCTACAGCTCCTGTTCTTACCGATCGAACCTTTTTGGATACGATAGATGACATCGTTGAACCTTGTGATGACGGTGGAGGGGCCCTTCCATTTCCTTTGTAGTTTTGGCGATTTACCGTTTATTCGTAGAGGATTGTATAGCTAGGCTTGATCGCCTTCCCTAAATCTAGATCCGTTCCCCCTTAGGTCGTAGTGGGTCTTCATCCTGTTGGGCAATTGCCAAATTTTATTTCTACCGTTTTTCCTGTTTCTTTACTGGTTAGGGGAAATTTAAGAAATTTCCTACATTTAACTTCACGATAATAGAGGAAATGACCAGGATACACCATGGTCAATGTTCTTCCATTTGGAGCTAGGATGTTAAGATTTTTCGATTTCCCAAATCTTGAGAAACCTACATACAGTTGACCGAAAATGACACTTATTTGGCAAAATTCGTCCCCCAGATTGGCCCCGAAATTTAAAATTTATAAGTTTTGATCATAAATTTTTTTTTGTTACCTTAAAATCCCCCAGATACCGATTTTAATATTGGAATCGGAATACAATTGGCAAACTCATCGGCCATATTGGTGCGGCCATTTTGAATTTAACAGTTCTGATTATAAATTCGTTATTTGCTACCTTAAAAACTACAGCTACCGATTTTCCTTGGAATCGGAGCACCATTGGGAAATTCGTCGGCCATATTGGTGCGGCCATGTTGAATTTATCAGTTCTGATTATAAATCCGTTATTTGCTACCTTAAAAAACTACAGCTACCGATTTTCCTTGGAATAGGAGCACAATTGGGAAATTCGTCGGCCATATTGGTGCGCCCATTTTGAATTTATAAGTTCTGATTATACATTCCTTATTTGCTACCTCAAAAAACCAGCGTTCCATCCGGAACCGGCACTAAAAGAAAGGAGAGAAACACACAAAGTATCAATTCTCTACAAATAGCAAATACTTATCTGAAGGAAGACACCCGAGGATTCTGCAGATTTAGTTGCCTTCTATTAATTATTATCACTAATTTATAATAATATTTCACTTGTTTTATCCTGCTGGACACTCCACGTTAGTAGGTAAACATTAAACAATAACAAGATAGAAATGTCAAATCCCAATAAGTTTTTCGTGCTGCTAATTCGATTTACTATTTTTACTAATGCGTAACAGGTGGCACTCAACTCGCGATATGTTGCCTTATTTCTCGATCGAGAGAAATAAGAGAAATATGAAAAGTGAGAAAATTAAGGATTTACAGTTTTTTTCTTCAGTGGAATGTGAAGCAGGATTTTACTTTTAACACTCTACCAATAAATTTCGGCGGATCAATACGCATCCATTTTTCAATTTGTAGTTTTGCGAGTCATTTATTTCGGCTAATTATCATTTTGCGTTTTTGTTGAGAAAAATTCAAATCTATAGACAATAAACTTTGTATCGATTATTTGGTGTTTTTTTTTGATTCATTTTTTACCGAACATAAATCTGGTCCTTCGAGCCGGATATATGTGAATACATACATATATTCTAGGCAAAAAAAACCGTTTTTGAAAATTGACGTATTTTGCGCTCGCCACGCGTGTGTAACAATTTGAATAGTGGTAAAAAGGTTATTTAAAATTTGCGAACAAATTAGTTGAATAATTCTCTTTAAGGCAATAGCCGCGCGTGTGTAACAGTTGAATTATCTAGAATTTTGAATTTTCGTGAATTGAATTATTTGTGTAATTTGTGACTTTAATAAAATAAAGTAGAACAAAAATTTTGGTGCAGTAGTAAGTTCCGTTCAATAACAACAGTTACAACGGATGCAGGATTCCCCTTGAATAACATCAGCAAAGTTTGGTGAGTCATTTCATTCTCATTTGGTGACGGTTATTGTCGAAAATGTTTAGAAACCCTGGATAGTACCGACACTCACACATCTACTTTCTTATCATTCTAACAGTGCGAGAAAACTTTGGATTAAAAACGGTGATCGTCAGGAGTTAGTTCTATTGCAAAGCTCGAAATAAACGTATTAAATTTACAATTAGTCTTTTCTTTTAATTTCCTTTTTCAACTCCCGCTGGTTATTTTGACATTGGTGCCGAAACCCGGGAATATCGGTTCGGAATAAAAATTTAACGAAAAGAAAAAGACTAAAACGTGTAACGCAGTTTATCGTACCGTTATAATAATGGATATCGCCGCGCGAGCAACCTATCGAGGACAAATAACGAAATTATGCAATGCCGTGACCGAATACCTGAATGCGCCGGATTCGCAAGTAAAAACGGAGAACGCTGATAAATTCGACGCGATCGAGGAGGATTTACAGGTGTATTTAGAACGGATTGCCGCTGCCAGAGATAATCTTGCTAAGGCTAATAACGAGGTTCGATTATCGATCAAGGAGGAGGACATCACTAAAGAATGCGAAGCAGTCGCTGATTACGACGATAAAGCCGTGGGTGTGATGGCTCGCATCAAACAACGCTTAAAAAAATTGAGAGTACAACAAAACGTTGAAAATTGTGTGATCGACAATGGAATTCCTATTCCCAATCCGCCAGTGAGACCCGTTTCAAACAATTGTGCGATGAAATTGCCTAAATTGAATTTAAAGAAGTTCTGTGGTGAATTAAAGGAATGGTTGCCCTTCTGGGAACAATTCAGAACTTCGGTTCATGAAAATGCAAATTTAAGCGATGTAGAAAAATTTAATTATCTGCAGTCACTTCTGGCGGGTCGAGCAGCGGAATCTATTGCAGGTCTAACACCAACACAAGCAAATTACGAAACAGCTATCGCACTCTTACGAGAAGAATATGGCAACAGCGATAAAATCGTTGATCGTACTCTACAACAGCTGATGGCTCTTCCAGCCGTGCATTCTCTAGTGTTGAGCCGGACTTACACGAGGCAGTACATTTGTCCCTTACACGGTGTAAATTGTACTGAGGCCTCAATTATTTTAAATGTCCCGGTTCAAAAATAATGTCCTACAGGTATATGAGCCGAGCGTGTATCGAGAAAAATAAATCGAGGTGTGATTGTAAATTACGTAGTGCAGAGCCATTTCTTCCTTCTTTTGCGGTAGTAAAATATCCAATTTGAACTGCGGCGAGGTGAGCTTGTAAACATGAACTAGAGAGACATTTTCTTATTTCTTTTGCGACAGTAAAATATCCAATCTGAACTGCGGCGAGGTGAGATTGTGAACACGAACAGGAGTAGTGTTGAGCCGGACTTACAAGAGGCAGTACATTTGTCTCTTACATGATGTAAATTGTACTGAGGCCTCAGTTTTTTTAAATGTCCCGGTTCAAAAATAATGTCCTACTGGTATATGAGCGTGTATCAAGATAAATGAAGCGAGGTGTGATTGTAAATTACTTAATGGAAAGACATTTCTTCCTTCTTTTGCCACAGTAAAATTTCCAATGTGAATTGCGGCGAGGTGAGATTGTAAACATGAACTGGAGAGACATTTCTCACTTCTTTTGCCACAGTAAAATTTCCAATGTGAATTGCGTCGAGGTGAGATTGTAAACACGAACTGGAGAGACATTTCTCACTTCTTTTGCGGCAGTAAAATATCCACTTTAAGCTGAGCCGTGGTGAGATTGTAAATACGAATTGGATGGAGAGAAATTTCTTACATTTTTCGAGGGAGTGAGGTTTTGTCATGAAGAGACAATTCTTACATTTTTCGAGGGAGTGAGGTTTTGTCGTGAAGAGACATTTCTTACATTTTTCGAGGGAGTGAGGTTTTGTCCTGAAGAGATAATTCTTACATTTTTTGAGGGAGTGAAATTTTGTGCTGGAGAGATATTTCTTCCTTTTTTTGCAGTAGCAGAATTTCCAACTTGAAATTGGGCGAGGTGGGATTGCAAAATATAAAATATATATGGCCACGGACAACTAATTAGAAACAGTTTCATAAAAATTGTATTTATACAGTTTTTATGTTGGAATCAAATTAAAGAATTCCCACCACCTCCTCTTAATTTTTTTTAAATATATAATGATTGAAGGAAATCAATAACAATATCATAATGAATTCCTAACAGGAAAAGCATAAAAAATGCATAAATGCAATTTTTATGAAACTGTTTCTAATTAGTTGTCCGTGGCTGTACATTGTGGAGGCATAGATTTCTTACTTACTCTAAGGCAGTTTAATGAATATTAGAATTAAGCTTGTAAAAATGCACTTCATTGGTATATATTTTCTTTCTTTTTTTTTAATCTGCTTGTTTTTGTCATTTTGGCATTACAATAGAACCTCGCCTCATTTGAAGTATGACATTGTACTGGCTCAAAAGAAAAAAGAGGCACCTCTTACAAACTCATTTTATAATCGTGTCCTACCCAACACTAAACAGGAGATATATTTCTTACCTCTTTTGCGGCAGTAAAAGATCCAATTCAAACCGAGCCGTGGTGAGATTGTAAATACGAACTAGATGGAGAGATATTTCTTACATTTTTCGAGGGACTGAAATGTTGTACTTGAGAGACAATTCTTACATTTTTCGAGGGAGGGAAGTTTTGTAGTGAGAGATAATTCTTACATTTTTCGAGGGAGTGAAATTTTGTACTTGAGAGACAATTCTTACACTTTTCGAGGGAGGGAAGTTTTGTAGTGAGGAGATAATTCTTACATTTTTCGAGGGAGCGAAGTTTTGTAGTGAGGAGATAATTCTTACATTTTTCGAGGGAGGGAAGTTTTGTCCTGGAGCGACAATTCTTACATTTTTCGAGGGAGCGAAGTTTTGTGCTGAGGAGACAATTCTTATATTTTTCGAGGGAGTGAAATTTTATAGTGGAGAGGAATTTCTTACATCTTTTGCGGCATCTAAATTCCCAACTTTAAATTAGGCGAGGTGAGATTGTAAAATATAAATATACTTTCTGGAGGCATAGGTTTCGACCTACTCTGATACAGTTTTATGCATAAGAGAATCAAACCGGTAAAAAAAGCTTTACATTGGTATGTATTTATATTCTTTCTTTCTTTAATTTGCTTGTTTTGTCATTTTGGTGAGGGACTTAAATAAATTAAGTAATTTAGTTTGCGAATTAAAATTTCAGTGATTTTTTTATAGACAAAAACGTAAGTAAACAAAATTGTTTTTATTTAAATGTTTTCGTAAGGCGGTTTTAAAAAAATTAACTACTTTTCTTCTTACACGAAAAAAATGTAAAAAAGCATTTTACTATTTCTTTTCTCCTACATACGTATGTCATGTCTGCATATGTATTTATTTTTTAACTAACATTTCTAATCTTCATTTCTTTTTTTCTGTGATTTGTTCCTTTATTTAATATATTAAGAATGGCTGAGGAGAAAAGGACGTCGAGGGCTTGGGAATATTTTGTGGACTTAAAAAATGATAAAGCTAAATGTAATTTCTGTGCTAAAGTTTTGTCTTACAAAGGTGGCGGTGCTTACAATCTAATTCGGCACACAAAGAGCAAACATCCTCATGTTTTCTCTGCAATTTGTGAATCTCAGATTGTAAACACCGATAGCATCAGAAATACTTCCACTTCAACTTCAAACGCACCGGAACCCGAAACACCTGAGTTTTGCACGCCCTCCACCTCATGTACTAATAGATATTTATCCATACCTACTGTCACTAACACTAAGCTCACGCAATACTTTTCTAAACCGCTATCTGCAAATAAATCAGAGGAATTAAATAAAATTATTGTGAAATTGTTTACGAAGAATTATTTGCCGTTCCAACTTATTGAAGCACCCGAATTTAAAGAATATACGTCAAAACTAAATCCGTCCTATCAATTACCTAGTCGTAAGACCTTGTCAAATGCGTTAATGACAAATCTTTATACCATAACAAAAGACAAAGTTAAGTCAGAATTAAAACAGGCAGATTATGTAAGTATTACAACCGACGGGTGGACATCCAAGCCCAATGATAATTATTTGTCGGTTACAGTGCATTTTTTTAATGACCAAGCAGAATTAAAAACATTCATGTTAGAATGTATCCAATTCTCAGATAGGCATACCGCAGAAAACTTGTCTCGGGAGCTTAAGAAAATTAGCGATGATTGGGACATTTCAAATAAAATTGTTTCAGTGACAAGCGATAACGCGAATAACATCAAGGCAGCTAATAAAATTAATAATTGGAAACAAATACCCTGCTTTGCACATACATTGAACTTAATTGTACAATCAGCCCTTAAAGAACTACGAAATACAATTACAAAAATAAAACGCATCGTGGAAATATTTTAAAGAAGTCCGCTTGCAACAGAAAGGCTACGAAATATGCAAAAAAAATTAGGCGAACCTGAAGTTAAAGTGAAGCAAGATGTTTCAACACGTTGGAATTCCACGTGTGAAATGTTCGAAAGAATTTTGCAAATTAAAAAGAGCGTAATGTCTACAATAGCTATTAACTATCCAGAAACGGAAAACATTCATGCTGATGACGTAGAAATTTTAAAGACTACGATAGAAATACTGTCTGTATTCAAAAAAGTAACGGAGGAAATGAGTTCTGAAAAAACTATAACAATTTCACAGGTAAATAGTTTTTAAAGTATGATAAAAATTATGAGTTTTTGTTAAATACTTATTTCTTTTGCTAGTCGTGAAATCTTAAAATACATTTTTGGTTTTTCTAGGTCATACTAATTGTTAATGCCCTTAAAAAGAAGTGCTTGGATTTTCAATCTATTGACACACATCCCACGTGCGTTCAAAGAATGTCACAATGTCTTCTGAAGGAATTGTCGGCAAGATTTCCGGATATTGAGGAGAATAATATATTTGCGGAGAGTACTATTCTCGATCCTCGTTTTAAAAAATACGGATTTAATAATGAAGATTGTTATGAAAGAGCGTGCTCAAATTTAAAAGCTATGGCGGTAAAAATTCAAATAAAATCCCATAGTGATTCTGAAGCCATGCCAGTACCTACAACATTGTCTCCGCCCTCGGACCTGGGGTCTAGTATTTGGGATGATTTCGATAAGGAGGTGTGTGACTTAATAAAAACCACAAATCCAACAACTGAAGCCATTAGGGAGTTAGATAAATACCTTGAAGAACCACTGTTGCCAAGATGCAAAGACCCAGCAAAGTGGTGGTATTCGATAAAAGGTCAATATCCTAGACTATATCAACTTTTTAAACAAAGACTGTGCAGCGTTGCGACTTCTGTGCCTTCTGAACGCGTCTTTTCTAAAGCGGGTCAAGTTCTGGTAGAAAGAAGAAATAGGTTAAGTGGCAACAAAGTGTCACAGATACTATTTTTAAATTGTAATCTGTAGCTCTACCTATAACAAATAAAATATTTTCGTGTTATTTTCAATTTTACGGAGTTTTATTTTAAATCTACAAAATATGTTTTTTTTTATACAAAATTTTAAATAGTACGTGCAACTCGCCTCATTTCAACTCGAGAATTTTACTGCCTTAAAAAAAGTAAGAGAGAAGAAACCTCGCCTCATTTGAAGTGAGACATTGTACTGGTTCAAAAGGAAAAAGAGGCTCCTCTTACAAACTCATTTTATAATCGTGTCCTACCCAACACTAGCATTCTCGTCATGATATATCCGGATTGAGACGTCTCTACAATACAGTTACTGCCAGTACAAGGTCCTTAGTTGCGCTCGGTATGCCTACGTCACATTATTCTATAATGCTCAAAAGCGTCTTGCTTAAATGTATGCCCTCGGATTTACGCATTGATTTTCATCGTGAGGGTACTGATGTTGAAGCAAGTGCAAGTGAGAAAAATATTACCCTTGAGCAAGTTGAAGCTGCATCAAACGAAAGTACTTGCTCCTCAAACAGTGTGAGTGACAAGCAGTTTTCTCCAATATTAAAATTTTTAAGGAGAGAAGTAGAAGCGCTGGAAATGGCTAGTGAGTCGCGAAGTGCACGCACACAGACGTCAAATTCTAATAAATTATTAAAGACGGCCACCGGTCTAGTCGCTCCATGCGATTCTCGAGTTGTCTGTTGTTTTTGTGAAAGTGCACAGCATTTATCGGAAAATTGTGACGCAAATATAACCCTATCGGAAAGAAAGGAGAAATTAAGGCAGCAAGGTCGTTGTTTCAAGTGTACGAAGCGCGGACACAATTCAAAAGTATGCCGTAATCGAACGCTTCGTTGTAGTAGATGCAGTGGTAAACATTGCACTCCTATGTGTGACCCGAATTTCATAAAAAGACTAGGCGTGTGCAGTTCGAGTGGTAAACAACCTGTCAAACAAAGCATGAACTCGGAATCTGTTCAAAATGCAACAAATTTGTATTCGTCTTGCGATGAGCAATTATCGACTGTGTATCTGCAGACTGCGTGTGCCTATCTTACGTCGGCGAAAGGGATAACTTTATTAGCTAGAGTGATATTCGACGGGTGTAGTCAAAGGTCTTACATACGAGAAGACATTTCGAGGGAGCTCAAATTGGAGGTGGTAGACACTGTGAATATAAGTATTTTGCCCTTTGGCAGTGATTCGAGAAAAAATGGGGAGCCAAGAAAAGGTATATCGCTTTTAATCGGTGCCGATTATTATTGGTGTTTAGTTCGAAGTAATGTAAAGAGGTTGTCATCTCGTTTGACTGCGGTAAACACAAGCTTAGGCTGGACGATTCAAGGACCCTTTTCAAATGACAGTGATTTTTGTGAAGCGACTGGATGCATTACCGCAATGACTTTACATGGAAGTACCTTATCCGATGATATCGTTAGAAAATTTTGGGATCTCGAGACCATTGGGATTAAGAATTCGGAGGTTAGTAACGTTGATGTTAATATTGATAAATATATTTCGAAACACGGTTCACACTACGAAGCTTCTCTATTATGGCGTAACGATGAACCAGTGCTTAATGATAATAGACAGCAAGCACTTGTCCGGCTTGACAAATTAGTAACGAAGCTTAAAAGAAATTTTAAGGAGTTTCGAGAATATGATTCAGCAATGTGGCAACTGATAAATGAAGGGATAGCCGAAAGGATTACCTCAGAGTCCAATAATTCAAATCGTATATATTATATGCCTCATAGACCCGTTTACAAGGAAGAAAGTCTCACAACTAAAATGAGGATTGTTTTCGATGCTTCCTCGAGGTCAGGAAGTAATTTATCGCTAAATGATAATTTGATTGCGGGCCCTAATCTTCTGCCAGACATTTTATCAATATTGCTTAGCTTTCGTACGGGTTCAATAGGTTTGGTAGCGGACGTCGAAAAGGCATTTCTACAGATACGCCTCGCAAACGTAGATCGTGATGCTTTAAGGTTTATTTGGTTTAAACGTAGGATCGAGCATTCATTGGATACATGCGATTATGCCTTTTATAGAATGACTCGTGTCCCTTTCGGAGTCACTTGTAGCCCTTTTTTGTTAGCGGCGACGCTAAATAAACATTTGAAGAACGAATCTAAAAATTATCCTCGCACGTGTCAGTTACTACAAAGATCATTTTACATGGATGATTTAATCATTAGTTTAGATGAGGAGAAAGAAGCTTTTAATGTATACCGCGAGTCTTGTGAAATTCTGAAGCACGCCTCCATGAATTTAAGGAAGTGGAATTCTAATAATCCAAGCTTATGTCGAATTTTCCCTCAAAATCCAAATCCACCCGACGTGCAAGGGGTATTAGGCGTTACTTGGTCCTGCTCTACGGATGAATTGAGCGTTGATATTGCACAAGCTGTTCAATCACTACCTACAATTAACTTCACGAAGCAGTCCGTTCTACAATTCATCGCGCGTGTATACGACCCTCTCGGTATTTTGGGTCCGGTTATGGTTGGATTGAAGATTCTTTTCCAGAACATTTGGAGGCATAAACTGAATTGGCATGAACCTCTTCCTCCTGACCTTTCAAAAATTTGGAATGTTTGCACATTAAATTTTGAAGTTCTAAATAATATCACTATTCCTAGATGTTCATCTCCCTCGTTTCCACGTGTGAATGTTGAACTCCATGTTTTTGCGGACGCTAGTCCAAACGCCTATGGAACGGTTGCATACATAAGGACTTCAGGCACAAAGGTAGGAGAGGTTGCTGTCAGGTATCTTGTGTCGAAAAATAGAGTTGCACCGCTTAGGAAATCGGGCGATCCCGAACTCACGTTGCCGAAATTGGAGTTAACTGCTTCGCTTATCGCTTCACGCTTAATGCATTTTATACAACAAAATATGAATATATCTTGGAATGCAATATTTCTATGGTCAGATTCTCGAATCACTCTCCATTGGATTCACGGAGATATCAGAAGGTGGAAACCATATATCACTCATAGAGTAAACGAGATAAGAAGCCTTACCGGTAATGCTGAATGGAAATTTTGCCCCGGAGATCAAAACCCGGCGGATATGTTAACCCGTGGAGTACGTCCCGATAAACTGGTTCAATCCACATCATGGCTCAATGGACCTACTTGGCTTTCAAGCGAAATGAACAATTGGCCTGATCAACACTCCGAGCAATGCGGTACTTTATCACTAATCAGTCTTATGTTACCAGATGAGGAACGCCAGGTAAATAGATGCACGAAAACCAATATTCCAATCGATATTTCCCGATTTAGCCGTTATGAAAGACTTTTGCGAGTGACAGCCTATACCCTCCGATTTGCCCTTCGACAAGGAGGCCAATACTCTGGCCTTAACGTAAATGCAAGCGAAATGCAAAGAGCAGAATTATTTTGGGTGAAACTCGTTCAAAGGCAGTTTTATGGTAATGAAGTCGATTTATTAAGCATTCCCGACCATAAATCAATTCGCTCATCCATTATAAGTGACTTGGATCCGTTTATAGACAATCAGGGCATACTTCGGGCCAGGACGCGAATTCAAGAAGCAGAATTGGGATATGAAGCTGAGTTCCCGATCATCTTACCTAAATTATCTTATTTATCAAAACTCATCGTCATGAAAGCGCACGAACTGTTATTACATGCAGGCGTCAATAGTACTTTGGTCAAAGTAAGAGAGAAGTTTTGGATAATAAAGGCCCGTCAACTAATCAAGACAACGTTAAATAATTGTGGAGTTTGCAAGAGGTTTAAGGCGAAGCCTGGAGCGCAACCATTTGCACCCTTGCCAAAAGAGAGGTTGCAGCTATATCGAGCATTCGAAACAACAGGCATCGACTTCGCGGGCCCATTGTATGTGAGATATACCGCAGAGGATACAACGACGAACAAAATCTACATATTGTTATTAACGTGTGCAACCACTCGTGCTATACATGTGGAATTGGTACCCAATCTCACTAGCGAATCTTGCGTTATGGCTATCAGACGTTTTATAGCTCGCCGAGGAATCCCCAAGAGAATCATCTCCGATAACGCTTTAACTTTTAAAAGGACATCGAAAGATTTTAGTCGCGTCTTCAATTCAAAACAAATTCAGGTTTTTACAAATGGCTATGGAATTGAATGGAGTTTTATAGTGGAACGGGCTCCTTGGTGGGGCGGTTTCTGGGAGCGCCTGGTGAAAAGCGTCAAGGATGCATTGAGGATCGTTATCGGTCGTTCTATATTAACAGCAGAGCAGCTTCAGACCTTCTTAACGGAAGCAGAATATGCAGTAAATTGCCGTCCACTCTCGTACGTAAGCGATAGTGCTTCAGACCTCTCACCCTTAACACCTAACCACTTCCTGCTCGGATCTTGCGCTACGCTAGCTAATTCTAATATGACTAATTTGAACATAACTGATTTTCAACAAGCATGGAAGGAACGTCTAAAGTCTACACACCTATTTGTTAAACGATGGAAAACTGAATACATACAACAGCTCCGTTCCGCTCATAGTAGACACCAGAAACAATCAGGAGATTTTAGAGAAGGTGATGTTATTTTATTGCACGACTCATCCTTACCTAGAGTTCTTTGGAGATTAGCCAAAATAGAAACAATTTATCCCGGTCGTGATGGAAGAATTCGATCCTGTGAACTACTTTTGCCAAACAAGTCCAAGGTTCGAAGACCTATTCAACTGCTTTACCCATTAGAAGTTTCGGATAGATTTTTGAAGCACGCGCGGCCGGAGGATGTCGAAAATGTTTAGAAACCCTGGATAGTACCGACACTCACACATCTACTTTCTTATCATTCTAACAGTGCGAGAAAACTTTGGATTAAAAACGGTGATCGTCAGGAGTTAGTTCTATTGCAAAGCTCGAAATAAACGTATTAAATTTACAATTAGTCTTTTCTTTTAATTTCCTTTTTCAACTCCCGCTGGTTATTTTGACAGTTATCTTTTTTGCAATGCTGAAAAAATTGATAAAATTACAATTTGGCACGTTTACTGACTTAAAACGCGCGCTAAGGAATTATAGAAAAGACGGTGCTGATCGAGAAACAGTAAGGTATATGTTAAACAAGCTAGCAATGTTGAATGAGCAATGGGAATCGTTCATGAAAACTCATCGCGAAATTGTTGTGCTAGATGTCCCAACCGACTTAGATGGAACACTTCAAAAATATTTTACTGACGAACATTTCTCAGAGGTTGAGGAATTTGTGGTAGAATTTAAGACTCGATTCGAAGACGATATGGATTCCATTCAAGGATCCGACGCAACGTTTAATTCTACCATGAATAGTGAAAGAAAATCAGTTACGCAGGAAGTGAAGTTGCCCAGAATTAACCTACCGAAATTTTATGGTGACTACAAATCGTGGAAGTACAAAAATTACATCATTTAAAATCTAGCCTACAAGGTGAAGCGGAACAGCTTCTTCGACAATTGACAATCACAGATGCCAACTACAAGGCAGCTTGGGAGCTTTTACAAGAGCGATATGATAACCCCCGCCTGCTGATCAAGACTGAACTCAAAATTCTTTTGTCGCAACCGTACGCCACCAAAGTTACTGCAGTAAGTATCCGAAAATTGATGGACACTGCCAATGAATGTGTTCAAGCCTTGAACAACCTAAAGGTATCTACGACCAAGTGGGATGTTATTCTCACCTATATTGTTAGCGAAAGATTGTCACCTGAAACGAAAAACCTCTGGGAACAAAAGGTTGGCGCGACACGTGAATTTCCTAAATTTCAGGAATTGAAGACATTTTTAGAAGCACAATTTCGAGCGCTGGAAGCTTTGGGGAATAATTCGTCCACGTCAAGACAGCCAATTTTTAAGCACAATTTCCAAGTAGTAAAATCCTATTCATGCGTTGTATGTTCAGCTTCACATCCTCTTTGGCATTGTCTGGAATTTTTAAAGCTGGATCATTCTGGAAAGAGGAATATTGTAATTCAAAAACAGTTGTGTTCAAACTGTTTGGCTAAGGGTCATAACGCTTCTCACTGTCCAAGTAAAACATCTTGTTACAGGTGTAGGCATAGACACCACACGATGTTGCATAACGAAGAAGTGATTGCTTCAAAGGCAAAAACTCCAGGGATGCATACACTGTAAAAAAATTCTGTGGTAATTTTACAAAAAAAATACTGGAAGTTTTATTCACAAGCAGTTTTGTAAATTTGCAATATATATTATTAGGAATATTCCTAATCTACTTTACGTATTTTTACCAACTGTGTAGTAAATATAAATTATTTGTGGGATGTAAAAATACAATCAGTATTGGAGCTTTCCCTTCATAGTTTTGTAAATTTCCAAAACTCTTGTTGCAACTTTTTAGCAGAGAGAGACGAAAAGGGAAAAACCCAAAGCTGAAGATTACCGCCCTGTGCCAATGTGCTTGGCTCTGCCTCAAATATTTCCAAGCCCCAAATTTTATTCTTAGTTAATGCCCACTCCCTATACATAAAAAAATAGCATTTTGCTCACAATGCCTTGTTAAGCATGTACGTGAGGCAATGCCTATCAAAATTTCTTGGCTGTTACAAGAACTGCCCAGACCCTGACAAAGTCAAAGGTCTGGCCTTATCTTAAAAGCAATTGGGTTTATATCAGTGGTTGGGAGACCGTCGATCGCGATCGACCGGTCGATCTTTAAGGTTTTCTTGGTCGATCGGGAAAAATTTTCCATAACATATATTTTTCTATTCTAGACAAAATTTTGACTGCATTTTGCAGTTTTTATCATTCTATTCTTAAAAAAATTATACCCAAAAAAACGCATGTTCTATCCTAAAAATGTTGCCTTTAAAATGCAGAATTTTCTACGGGCAAATAGTTTAGATCTGTAAAGGATTTAGAAAATAATAAGAAATATAGCTGAGGCACAACCCATTCAATAAATGTGTACCAAAATATTTAAAAAAGTTCTCATTCGGTTTGAATATGTGAAATAAAGTGTAAAATAACAATGTAGAATTTGATGTCAGTAAAATTCAAAATATATTTGAAATGACTTGTTAATACGTTAATCAGTAGGCTTTGCAAATTTTAGTTTTAAAAAATAGTTGAGCTTCTGCTATCTCCATTAGTATTCATTTTATATTGTAGTAATGCCCGGTTCACATTATTCCAGTCCAGAATTCCAGAGAGTCAATCCAGTCCAGTGCTAGACAATGCGTCTTCACTGTTCAACGTTTAATCCAGCACTGGATTGGTCGTCTACACTATTCCAGTGGCGCTGGAATGGGCGAGCTGGAATGAAAAAGTAGACTGTAAATCCAGTCACTGGACTGGATTGTTTACTGGAATGGGTACACTCCAGTGCCGGTTCACATTATTCCAGAGGCATTCCAGCGCTGATTTCGATCGCTGGACTGGATTGCTACTGGAATAATGTGAACCAGGCATAAGGCAGTGTAGTGTGTCAATTTAAAAGTATGGTTTGGTTTTAATCATTAGAATAAATTAATTTATCGTTTTAAAAAGGTGGTCGATTTTAAGACTAACTATTTTTATCTGAGGTGCTCTTACTACTGAAAAGTTTGCCGACAACTGGTTTATATGCTTAGTATTCCATTGTTACCTGTGAATTATGTCCACGAGAGGAACTATTTAAACCTTACATTCCAATAACCGATTTGTCATTTTACTGAAAATTTGTGTTTTAAAATTACGCCTCTTTCGTAAAATTACAGTACAAAGTGTTAGGATTTTTTCAGTACATAACATTGATAAATATATAAGAAATATTGTAATTTTCCTACATAAACGATTCAGAAAAATACACAACATTGTGTAAAATATACGTCACATCCATGTAATCAACATTTACGTTATGCAGTGTTGGAGATTTCCAATTTCATTTTGTGAAGTGACAAAATTTATAGTAAAATTACAATAATTGTGTAGTAAATTAGTATTTCATATCGCGATTTGTAATTTTACTGTATATTTTCACTGTGAATTTACATATTTTTTTTACAGTGTACGAATAACGAAGGATCGGGCGACAACAGAACAAGCGACACAGACGCTGTACCCTCTTCTAACCACATATATGTCGGCAGTGTTTCGATAGGAAATGAAGTGTTACTGGCAACTGCCTTGGTGAAATTAGTTGGCAAAGATGGACATAGCATGATCGTAAGGGCATTGGTCGATCAAGGTTCACAAGCTTCCATCATAAAGGAATCTATTATACAGAGACTGCATATAGCGAGTGGTGAACGGGAGTAGCTCAATCGCAGGCAACTGTTGAACTACGGTCACTTCATAGTAACTGCAGAATCATCGCCAACGTTCTTGTTTTGAAACAGATAAGTTCCGGATTGCCTTCTAGGGTTATAAAGAAGAATGCCGTCTGAAACCACCTTCAAGGCTTAACGCTTGCAGACCCTACGTACGACGTACCAGGTAAAATAGACATGGTAATAGGAGCTGACATCTTTGGCAGAATAGTACGGAACGGTGTAAGATTGGGTGCACGCGGAAGTCCCACGGCTCAAAACACCACGTTAGGTTGGATAATTTCGGGGGAAATAGAGGAGAACTCAAAACCTACAACTACAATCGCTTCTTATAATTGTAAGATTTCACTGGAAGAACAATTGAAGAGGTTTTGGGAATTGGAGGAAGTCCAATCAGTTAAACATTTAACTGAAGAGGAGAAGGCTTGCGAAAAACACTATGAGGATACTGTACAAAGGACAAAAGGAGGAAAATACATGGTGCGCCTACCATTTCGATTGTCTTCGCCTCCAGAATTTGGCCGTTCACGAGGGATCGCCCTTTCGCGATTGAAGAAACTGGAATCAGCATTCGAAAGAGACGAGCAACTACGTTTGGGGTACACCAAATGTTTGGAGGAATACTTACAACTCAATCATATGGAATTAGCACTATCATCTGAAATAGAGAACATCAAGGTCAACCATAGCAATCAGGTTTGTTATAAAACAAATGATCTGCCCCATCACGGGGTGTTAAAGGATAGTACGACGACGAAACTCCGCGTGGTGTTCGACGCATCTTCAAAAACCGCGAATGGGATGTGTCTCAACGAAGTTCTTATGACCGGGCCAACGCTGCAAGATAACCTAATGACACTACTGTTACGATGGAGGAAACATGAGTTTGTTTTAACTGCTGACATCGAAAAGATGTATAGGCAGATTTGGGTGAGCGATGAGGACTCGGACTATCAAATAATACTTTGGAGAAAATCGCTAAGCGGACCTATTCAAGACTATCGGCTGAAAACAGTTACATTCGGCACCTCGTCGGCACCATATTTAGCGATTCGGACATTGCAACAGCTGGCAAGGGATGAAAGTAAACGCTTTCCCCTAGCATCTCATATAGCACTTTCCGATTTTTACGTAGATGACATGCTAACCGGGGCTAATTCCATGGAGACTGCTCAGAAAATACAGAACCAAATCATACAACTTTTAAAATACGGTGGTTTTAATCTTCGTAAGTGGGCGTCGAACAAACCCGAACTACTAGTTAACATCCCTAAAGAAGATAAAGAGGTAAGTGGCGTAACGCAATTTCGATTTCGGCGAAAAAGTCAAAACCTTAGGGATGCATTGGTATCCTCGATTGGATATATTTAAGTGCAACATTGATATTGAATTTGGCGGCGACATCACAATAACAAAACGAAAATTTCTAAGCGAAGTCTCAAAAATTTTTGATCCCCTTGGGTTTTTATCACCAATCACGATAAAACCAGAAATTATGATGCAAGCAATATGGTTAAAGGGCATTGATTGAGATGAAACCATTCCAAATGGTATTTTTCGCGTCTGGAATGAATTTCGTAATCAATTCAAGATGGTCAAGGACATTACAATCCCTCGATGGGTAGGTACTTCGACAGAGGCAATCGAAATCCATGGCTTTTGTGATGGGTCTCTGCACGCATATGCAGCCATACTATATGTCCGGTCGATGCAATCTTCCGGCAATGTCAACGTGACGATTCTCGCAGCAAAAACAAAGGTGACACCGATAAATCAGATATCTCTACCGCGCATCGAGCTATGCGGAGCAACATTATTAGCACGACTGTACAACGCAGTAACCAAAGCCATGAAGTTCACTCATGTCAAGTTTCGAGCTTGGACGGACTCGACGATTGTTTTAGCGTGGCTTAGGAGTCATCCCAACAAATATAAAACGTTTGTTGCTAATAGAATAGCTGAGGTGCAGGAAATTTGTAGCAGTGAGATATGGAATCACGTTCCCACACAAGAAAACCCAGCAGACTGTGCAACGAGAGGCCTACTACCAGCTGAAACAATAAACCACCCATTCTGGTGGAATGGACCACAGTGGCTGCAAGGCCCGGAGCAATAGTGGCCCTCTTTAAGAGATGTAACGGACACTGGTGATGAAATACGAACAATAAGGGTTAATTTATTTATTTATTTATTTATTTATTTATTTATTCGCCAAACAAGGCACACTTAAACTAAATACAACAAAAAATGAAACAAATCACTGGCGTAATTAAATTACTTAATTCTAAACAGTGTTAGTATTTAGGATGTCAGGAAGGATTTAAGTTTTTTTTATAGGATGCTTTATTTATAGAAAGGGAATAACATGATCTATAATTGTTAAAGATCATACAGCATCTGTTGACCGGCTCATTCCTTCCATACTCAGTCCGATGTGGGTATTCCTTTAGCAGTTTCGTATGTCTTGTAAGTCGGATGTCTTCATTGAACATGATCATATCCGACAGAAACTGAACTTTAAGGTTGCCGTTAAGCACTTCTAAGGTGAGAGATGCGATAAGAAATTTTCTCCTAGCAGAGAGCGGCAAGAGATCCAATACTTTGAGCCTGTCCGTGTAGGGTGGTAGTCTTAGAAAGTCACGCGGGTCGTGTAGACTTCTCAGAGCAAAGAGGATAAATTTCTTCTGAATTGATTCTATCCTATTGCTACTTATGAGAAATATGGGATCCCAGATAGGACATGCATATTCCAGGATAGGGCGCACTAGAGAGCAAAAGAGAGTTTTTGTGACCCATATATTGTCGAATTCTGTGGCTCTTCTCTTTATGAAGCCAAGAAGTTTGTTGGCTCTGGCGGTAATATTATCATAGTGCAAATTGAAATTAAGTTTTTTGTCTAGGACGGCACCTAGATTGACAATTTGATCGACTTGATTCAACACCCTGTCGTTGAGACGATAATAATACTGCTGTGTGTTATGTTTACGAGAGAAAGTAATCGCTTGACATTTGTTGGTGTTAAGATGCAATTTATTAGTGGTGCACCAGTCTTGTAAAGCATTGAGTTTCGACTGAATAAAGGATACGTCAGTTTGGGATTTTATGACACTATATATTTTGAGATCGTCCGCGTAAAAGAGATGCGGGATATTCACCAATTTCTTAGACAAGTCAGAGATGAAAATATTGAACAGAAGAGGGCCAAGATGACTGCCCTGAGGAACACCGGAAGTTACTTTGATTTCATTTGAAAGGAATCCTTGAAATCTGATAACCTGTGTTCTTCCGTTGAGATATGATCCTAACCATTCAAGGGCAGACCCTGTTATTCCAAATTTTGAGAGTTTAGCAACCAAGATATGATGGTCTACCTTATCAAAGGCCTTGCTGAAATCAGTGTAAATAGCATCGATTTGATGGCCCTTCTCCATACTACAGAGCAGTTCGGAGATTAGGACCATGAGGTTTGAAGTGGTCGAACGCCCTCTTCTGAAGCCGTGTTGCTGTTCATTTAGGTGTGGGTCGATTAAAGGGGAAATCTTATCGTGGACGAGTTTTTCAAATAGTTTGGGGATTGATGATAAAATGGCAATACCTCTGTAGTTATCCACTGAATGCTTATCAGATGCTTTATGAAGTGGTGTGAGGTAGGATTTATTCCACAACGTAGGAAACTTTCCTAGCGATAATGATCTGTTAAAGATAAGATGTAGAGGGAATGAGATATGATTTGAGCATCGTTGCAAAAAACTAGGAGGCAGATTGTCAGGTCCATGACCTTTCTTCGGGTCAAGGTTGTTTAAACCGGTCAATATATCTTCAATCGACAGGGATAAATCATCTATGAGAACTAAAGTGTTCGCATCAGTTGGATCAGTGTGCCTTGGAACAGGGTTGGGACAATAAATTTCGCTGAACCTATCAGCAAACATGTTACAAATTACTTGGGGGCATGAGGAGTGTATTCTGCCATTTGTCATTGTTGAGGGATAGCCTGAGGTCTTTCGTTTTAAATTAACGAAATCGAAAAATTTTTTGGGGTCTTTTATAATACTATCTCCAACAGAATTGATATATGCGGTATAGGCCTCACGTGACCTAATATTAAATTCTGAGGCTAACCTATTGTACTCCAATTTCAATTCCTCGGTTACATTGGTGTTTTTTTTTGATTAGGTTATACAATTTATTCCTCTGATTTCGAAGAGATCGAATGTTCCTGTCAAGCCAAGGCTCAGATAATTTGTTCCTTTTAATAATCTTGGGTACATATTTGTCAATGGTATTAAAAATGATGGTATAGAAACAAGATACTATCTCGTCAAGGTCGTTGGCAGATAGCCTATGTTCCCAGTCTACTAGGGATAATTCGGAGCCAATACTTTCAAAGTCCGCGTTTTTAAAGTCATAGACAATAGTATTGTTGTATGATGTGTGGTGTTTAGGGAGTGAAGAATTGAATTCCAGGACCCATGCAGAGTGGTGAATAGAATTACTGAATAGGTTCTCCTCTTCGGAAGCAGGTAGAATGTGCACCTCCTCATAACAATTTGTAAAGATTAGATCTAACCAATTACCATAAGAATTTGGTTTTCTGATAATTTGATGTAAATCATTGGAGTAAAAGGTGTCGATAAGCTTTATATCGATAGGATTTATAACATTGATAGGAAGAAGGTTATCCTCCTCGTCAGGGATAAAAGAAATGCTAGGACGGTTGAAATCTCCTAAGACGAATATGTCATCGTTGCTGCAAAGAGTCCTATTGACTTCTTCTAAGGTATGCAGTAGATCGTCATATACAGGTTCGTCAGTTTTGGGGGGGATATAAAATGAACCGATGAATACGTGTTTCTTGCCAGATTTGACACGTATAAAGATATTGTGCGCGTCAATATGTACGCATGAGAAAAACTTCAAAAGAAAAAATAAATAAATACGAGTGGTACGAATTTAAATTTATTTACGTCCGGTATGACTGAGTTGAGTTTAACAAGTGAAGTTACAATATTAATTATAATTATTTTAATTCAGCGCAATTTTGCTGATTATCTACCTTTTATTTTAAAAATTTATTTCATAATTAGGCCAGAAGTTATTAAACTCGACGTTAATAACCTCTGGCTAAGTAATTAATTTACGCTGGCCTTTCGTAAATTATTTAGAGCACTTGCTCAATAATTATGTTGCTTAAACATTCTGCGCCCCTTTGAAATCGCCTAGATTTCAACTGCTGCTTGATGATCTGAAAGTAAGCATTTATTTTTCGACTGTAGTAACTATAGAGGGATATAGAGAGGTTCTTTCTGTTAATGCGGTTAGATGTTGGATGTTTTCATTTTCACGGTGTGTTGATTCAGCTGTACGGGTTGATACATCATGTATGACTACGGATGTAAGTTCAGGCATTGTTTCCTTATTTTGTGATCTTACTTGTTGGTGTTTTTGGATGACGTGATTAGTTAACGTATTCCATGCCGCTGCTGAGACTCTCCAATTCCATCCGAATATTGCGTGTAATCGGGTTCCATTTAAGATAGTATCGCAAATAAATTTGATACCTTTCACACATGTGTAAAGACCAAGAATAATTAAATATATTTTCCCAATTTCGCCAAATACATTCCATATTTTGTTCTGAACGGATTCTATAACAGTGTGCATTGCTCCTGGCGTTAATAGATTAAGTACATTCATGTCTTGATGATTGACGTCTTCACCTAGAAGTCGTTTTGTGATGATGTTTGTTATAGCTTGCCTTTCAGAGGCATACATTGCTTGTCTTCGCAAATCGGTGAGTGCATCTGGGGAATATATACCAGCGTTCATTAAATCTCCTGGTTCTTCATATCTCCAGTCTATATTTAGTGATGGATGTAACTTGTTTGGAGCCTTTATTTTGTGGATTAATGGATTTAACCCATACCAGTCATTTAGAATATGATATGCAGGACTCATAATGGACGAGCAGGCAACTTCTGTACCGAATTCTTGGATGAGATGGGTTTTGGGTGTCATGAAAAAGGATTTATTCATATATGTGATCGGTAGTTCATTGAAGCAATTTTCACTTTTACGAACCGCTACTTCTACAGGTTGACATTTTATGATATATATAATTTCTCCTCTAGGTACAGCAGTATAGCCTCTTTCTTTCATATGCCTTAATGCAAATTCATCAGGGTAGTGAGGTGCTAGAGTTAGCAATGTTTGAATTACTTCTCTTTCAAGCTCGCATCTTCGAGTTATTAGGTTGATGTATAGTTGTTCAATTTGTTGCCGCATATGTCTTTCAGCATATACAAATTTAGAATTTACATATGTTATGATATCTAGGTTTGTTGGTGATATCGATTTCTTGGTGAACATAAACTGTGTAGAAAGTCTTGGTACGATTATTAAACGAGGATGTTCTGTTTGATACCCTTTAAATTTACACACAGGAATTGGTTTTCTTATCTCTAACGCAAACACAGTTTCCTCTGTATTGACAGTGTACACGATTGTCGTTTTTCCTACATCATTGTTATGTTCATTCGTTATTTTATTAGCCTTTCCTTCCCACAGAACATCGTACCTAGACTCTTCACATTTTTCTTCGGTAACTATTTTCCAAAAGGTAATCCCGTTCTCCGGATCGGTGCATTTTTCGCTGAGGTACGAGCACACTATATTATTTCTAATCGTAATTTGGTTTTCGTCTAGTCTTACGGTGCTAATTCCATCGGTAATAGTGATTGTTATGGCTTGCAGGACTATTACATCTTTCCATGAATTTCCATTTAAGGTGTAGTGTATTCCTATGCATTTTCCGCTTTCTTCTAAATCACCTGCTACTACCTCAGAATATGATGATGATGAATTTGGTTTAATCCCTGCAATTATTCTTCCATTTGCTACTTTATATGTCCCTTCATTATGTAAAAGCATACATTCTTCATATGTTAGTTCCACAATAAATGTGGATAACCCTCCCGGCACCACAGAGATATGGCTAAACATGCCGCATGTGTATACGGATTGTATGATGTTAATTTTGCATTGATACGTATGTGTGTAGGTAAGTTCGCTCAACTGGAGTAATTGTATCTCTTCTAAGTCAATTTTTGTTTTCGGTTTTTCTATGTGACATTCCTCAATCTCTATCAATGAAACAGCTGACATATTTATGTTATTATGTCCGCAATCGTATGCAATGATGGCAGAAACAATTACGAAATGCAATGCTAAGCATATCGGGAAGCACAGGTGATATGAGTTCATTATGCTGGAATGAAAGGCTGTTATTATTATGATTATTTTTGTGGTATGTACTCTTGTAATTAGGTTATTTGTTTTCTTATATATTTTTGCTTATTTTAGTTTTTTTTTTTTTGTTGATATTTTAATTAACTGTTTTTACTTGCTACTTGGCACGTTAGTGTTATGGGGGATTTTGTGGTTTTGTTTTATTGATTTTCTTCAATCGGTAATAGGCATATTTTGGTTATTGGTCTTTTAAGGGTGGATTCTTTTGATTTTACAGTCACAACTCTTACTAATCCGTCAGGTCCAGGGTGTACCTCTATTACTCTTCCTAACAACCATCGAGTAGGTGGTAATCTTTCGTCTTTTATTAAAACAAGATTTCCGGTTTTTATGTTGGGTACGTGTTTATTCCACTTAGGTCGTTGCTGCAATCTGTGGAGATATTCTTTCTGCCATTCTTTCCAAAAGGTTTGATGCATTTGCTGCATATATTTCCATCGATTTAAGTTGCTTATTTTGGTATTTATTAAATTTTCCTCTGGTGGAGCAATAATTGCATTTCCAGTAAGGAAATGCCCTGGAGTTAAAACTGCCGTATCCTCTGGGTCATTTGTAAGTGGACATAGCGGTCTTGAGTTTAAGCAGGCTTCAATCTGTGTTAATAACGTCGTTATTTCTTCAAAGGTAAGTAAGGCGTTTCCTGTTACACGTTTCATATGGTATTTGGTAGATTTTACACCACTCTCCCATAATCCTCCAAAATGCGGAGCAGCTGGTGGTATGAAATGCCACTTTATTCCCATTTGTTCAACAATTCCGTAGACTTCATCGTCCAATCCCCATTCTTGCTGTAGTTGGATAGCGGTTAGTTTTCGGTTTGCGCCAACAAAGTTGGTGCCACAGTCACTGTATATGTGATTACTTAGCCCACGTCGTGCTACAAATCTCTTAAGGGCTGCTAGAAATGCATCACTAGATAATTCACTTACTGCTTCTAAGTGGATGGCTTTGGTTGCCAGACATACAAATATGCATACATATCCCTTTGACGTTTTTATTCTCCCTCTACACCGAGATTCTCTGATTGTAATAGGTCCACAGAAATCAATGCCAACATGTTGAAAAGGTCTACTTCTAGTAATTCTAGCTTCAGGCAGATCACCCATTAATTGTTGTTGTGTTGTTGCCTTCTGTTTCCAACATATGACGCATTTATGAATTCTTTGTTTTACAGCGGTCCTAGCCCTAAGAATCCAAAATTCCCTTCTAATAGTGGCTAGTGTTAATTGCGTTCCTCCGTGTAGGGTGGTTTTGTGCACTTCATCTATTATTGATGATGTTATTGGATTGTTTGGTTCAAGAATGATGGGGAATTTTTCGTTGTATGGTAAATTGGAATGTTTTAAACGTCCTCCTACTCTTATAATTTGATCTGTATCAATAAATGGGTTTAGGTTAATAATAGAGCTTTTTTTGTTCAAGGGAAGATGGTTGCGCAGGTCATGAATCTCTTCTTGGAAGGAATAAAATTGTGCTTTTCTTAGAATTGCCTTTTTTGCACGTGCTAATTCTTCGCATGTTATGTATCTCGTATTCCGTTTATCTGGTGACCTACAGTTGCTAGTGAATCTGAAACAAAGTGCGGTAATTCGTATGAGTTTGCTCCATGATGAGAATTTAGTTAGCAGATCGATATCTATGTTGGTGGTTTCCTTTGCTATATGCACTGGTATTCGTCGTATTTCTATCTGAGTGGTTGTTACAATATTTTCTGGCCACTGATGTGCTGCTTCAGTAAGCCAATGTGGCCCATTCCACCAAATTTTAGGGTTTAATAATTCTTTGGGTGTTAATCCTCTGCTTGCGCAATCAGCAGGATTGTCTTTTGTGGGTACATATCTCCACAGGCATCCATCGGTTTCTTTATGAATGTCGCTGACACGATTAGCAACGAACGTTTTCCATTTTGATGGATGTCCCTGTAACCATGACAGCACTATACTAGAATCACTCCATAAAAAGATTTTTGATGCCTTATCTGGTAGTGCACTTTTAACTTGTGTAAGTAGTTTTGCGACAAGTGATGCAGCACACAATTCTAATCTTGGAAGACTTAATTGTTTTATGGGAGCCACTCTTGTTTTCGATGTTAACAGTGTGCTAGTGTATTCACTATTGTTCGTTACACGAAGGTAAATCACTGCTGCATACGCTTGTATAGATGCGTCGCAAAATCCGTGTAGCTCAAATTTAACATTTGAAGTTGTTTTTAACCACCTAGGGATGCTGATTGTTTCAATGATATTCAACTCAGAGCGGAATGTTTGCCATTTATCAATAATAGGTTTTGGTAATTCATCATCCCAGTTTGCTTTTAATAACCATAATTGTTGCATTAATATCTTTGTTGTTATGACAATAGGTGCCATCCATCCTAAAGGGTCAAATAATTTTGCGATTTCTGACAGTAATTCTCTTTTCGTTTTGGGTATAGTGGATGATGCTTTTATTTTGAATTTAAAGCTATCACTAATAGGGTTCCAGTGTATCCCTAATGTTTTTATAGTGGTATTGACGCTAATTTCCATAGTAGACTTTAATTCGCGATCTTCATCCGGAATATGTTCTAAAATTTTTAAAGAGTTGCTACTACATTTACGAAGGTTAAATGCTCCTTTATTCATTACTTGACGTAAATTATGCAGTAGGCTTTCTGCTTCTGCCTCGGTATTAGCTCCTGACATAATATCATCTACATAGAAATCTCGAAGAATTGTTTTGCTGGCTAGCTCATGTTCATCCTTTTCATCATGTGCCAATTGATGTAGAGTACGAATCGCTAAGAACGGTGCAGCTGAAGTTCCATAAGTGACAGTTAATAGTCGGTATTCTTTAAGTGGGTGTGTAGGATCTTCTCTCCACAGGATTCTTTGGAAGTCAGTGTCTTCTGGGGCAATTCTAATTTGCCTATACATTTTCTCTACATCTGCTGTAAACGCGAATCGATGTATTCTCCAGCGTAGTAAAATGAAATGTAAATCTTCTTGAACAGTTGGTCCAGCGATAAGGCTGTCATTTAGAGAAGTATGGTTTGTGGTTTTTGCTGAGGCATCGAATACTACTCTTACCTTTGTGGTGGTACTATCCTCCTTGATGACGCTATGGTGAGGTATGTAGTTTGTTGGCTTATTTAGGTTGGTATGGTCATTTTCAATTACTTCCATATGTCCTAATGATATGTATTCCCTCATAAATTTAATATATTCGGTTTTAAGGTTGGGATTATTTTCTAATTTCTTTTCCAAGCTAATGAATCGTTTTAATGCTAGTCCACGAGAATTGCCCAAGTTGGGAGTACGAGGATATGCTTTGAACGGTAATCTTACTTCATATCTTCCATCAGGTAAACGTTTATGTGTTTTTTGGTATATTTCTTCGCACAAGGCTTCTTCTTCGGTGAAATGTTTTTTATTTGCGGGGTCGACGGTTTCTTCAACTTCCCAAAATTTTTTGATTAAATCTGCAATTGGTGTAGCTTCACAGACTAAGCTCATAGTAGCAGTTGTTATAGGTTGGTGCTGGGTTGGTCCACAAAGGATCCAGCCTAGAGTGGTGCGTTGAGCTGAAAGACGATTAATAGAACCTTTAATTACGCCTTCCTCTATTATTTGTGCATAAATCTCAACTCCTAAAAGTATATCAATGTCTCCAGAGTTAAAGAAATACGGATCCGCTAATTGTAATCCTTTAATATGACTCCAGTTCTGAGGAATGATTGAATCGATTGGAGTTCTTCCTGTTATTTTCTTTATAACATGTGCTCGCACTCCAATCTCCTCTGTATTTGTAAAATGTGGACCCAATTTAAATTCAACAACGCTTCTTGCAGGTCCTGTTAGTGTACTGCCTATACCATTGATTATCATAAAGGTTGGTTTTTTGTTTAATTGAAGTAATTGTGCGCTTCTTTCGGTAATAAAGGACATTTGGGATCCTTGATCAATCAATGCTCTTAAGACAACAATGCCTGATTTTTCGGTGTACACCTTGACGAGTGCGGTAGCTAATAAGGCAGTTGTATTGGTTGGTCTTTCTACAAGATGTGTATATGCTTGGTTGGTATCGTATGCCGTATTGTGGTTTACATTTTCTACTTGTTGAGTGGGTGGGTGATGAATTAGGTTTTCTTGGTGTGAGGTCGTACTTAAGTGGCTGGAACTTGGTAGTGGTGTAAATGTATTATTTCTATTTGGATTTGCATCAATATGGAGCATAGTGTTATGTCTTTTTTTACATTTTTGGCATGAAAATTGCTTAGGACAAGATGTTGTGTTATGTGTTTTTCCAAAACAGTTGCAACAACGACTGTTTCCTTGAATAAACTTTAGTCGTGCATGGGGTGACATTTGGATGAATTGATGGCATTCACGCAATCGATGATTTTTATTACAGAGTGGACAGTCATTATACATTTGATAAGGTTGCTTACGCTGTAGGTTTTGCTGTTGGGATACGTGTACCTTGGTATGTTCTTGTTTATATTCTGTTTTTGGTTGAAGGTTTTTATTTCCTCCAATGGATTCTAACGTGCGGAATCGGTTTTCAAGAAATGACTTGAATTCATTGATAGTTGGAAGGGCATTAGGGTCATTGCGACTACTTAAGCTAGTTTCCCAGTGTGCAATCGTTTCTTTATTGAGCTTTTGAGAGAGAATGTGGATGATCAATGGGTCCCAACTGGTGGTATTTATTTTTAATCCTTTAAGTGCCTCCAGGACTTCATTCAATTTGTCCAACATTTTTTTTAGATTGTGGGAACCCTCATATGCATGATTAGGCATAGATGTGAGAACATTTAATTGGCACGTCACAAGAATTCTATTATTTTGATAACGCCTTTTGAGAATTTCCCATGCAGCTAGGTAGTTCGAATCACTTAATTGTAAATGTTTTATTAAATTTTCTGCCTCACCACTCACGCTACTACGTAGATAGTGTAACTTTTGTACATTCTTTAATTGATTATTTTGATCAATTAATGATTCGAAAAGAGCATGAAAGGATGGCCAATTAATGTAATTTCCGGAAAACCTTGGAATTTCAATTCGGGGTAGTTTAATATCGGTGTGCTCCGGTGTTTTAATTGTTGGTACGGACGCTATAGATCGGGATGCTGATGATTTAACTTCAGTGGGGGTATTTAATTCTTGTAGTTGCTCATTCATTTTTCCACTAGTAACACAATATGTCTCCTCAAGATTACTAATCACCTCTTCTGCAAAATAATGCCGATCCTTGTCCGCACTAGAATACAGTTTTAATAATTTTCGGTGGGTTGTATCAATAAGTTGCCATTGTTTTTGTAGCAATAGCTTTTTTTCCTTGATATAACCTTCTTTCAATCTATCTTTTGGTGTCTTCCTATAATTTTTGACAAGGCGTTCAAGTTCAGCTTGATTAATAACTTGTTCTTGTATTAATTCTTCTACCACGGAGCTTCTGGCTGTGGAAGATGTAGAAGCTGTGTTTTCTTTCGACTTACTTGTCGATGGTGGATTATTGTCACTATTATTTTCAACTGTAAAATCACTATCCTTTGAGGTCATGCTTACAGAGATTCACGTATATCACTATTAGAAATTTTATGTCACTATGTATTATAATTTTATAGATTCGTGTTGGTGTATGGTAAATTGTGCACTGGTGTACCGAGGTTGTAATTATTGATTTGTGTATTATTATGGTATATCACGGTGGTGACTAATATAGTATACTTATTTAAATGTGAATAAGGACGAATTAAATTCTGGGTATGGTAGGATTAGGTACTAAAGTCGATCAAAATGCTTACTAACCTGTTGACTTCGGTGGTGCTGATTATGATTGTGCTGCTGGTGGTGTAGATTATGGTGATTTCGGCTAGCGTTGGTGTTGATCGCTGGGTAGCTGGTTGGTGATAATTAGTTGTGGGATCGGCTCGTATGAATGCTGTGGTTGATCAGTGTTGTCTTCACTTTCACTATTTTACACTTCACGAACAAACTGGTAGATGGTGATAGATTTCCCGACAAAAATTTTTGTTTGAAAAGTTATAGTTTTATTACTTTTATATTAAAACGTTTACACACGAGAGCGCGATCCGGCTCGAAGGACCATTAAATGTGCGCGTCAATATGTACGCATGAGAAAAACTTCAAAAGAAAAAATAAATAAATACGAGTGGTACGAATTTAAATTTATTTACGTCCGGTATGACTGAGTTGAGTTTAACAAGTGAAGTTACAATATTAATTATAATTATTTTAATTCAGCGCAATTTTGCTGATTATCTACCTTTTATTTTAAAAATTTATTTCATAATTAGGCCAGAAGTTATTAAACTCGACGTTAATAACCTCTGGCTAAGTAATTAATTTACGCTGGCCTTTCGTAAATTATTTAGAGCACTTGCTCAATAATTATGTTGCTTAAACAGATATGTTCAAAAAATTGTGAACCGTTGGTTATTATGAGCTCACTATTTAAAGGGTCTCTGACGGCTATTAGTACTCCTCCCCCTCTTGTGAGACCGGTGGAGTTGTAGTCTCTGTCGCATCTGTAAATAGTCCAGCTGCAGTCTAGGATCTCCTCATTTAGGAAGGACTCATTCAACCATGTTTCGGTGAACACGAGTATATTAAACTGGCACGAATTTGCGTCGATAAAGAGATTATTCAGCTTGCCTCTCATACCACTGCAGTTGTGATAGAAGAGCCTTATATCATCAGATTGGCTTGGTTTTGGGTGAGGAGTCGAGGATGGATTGGACTTTGGAGAAGTGACTAGTTAGGGACGATAATTATTAGACGGTGTTGCCGGTTTAGTTAGTCTGTTAGATTGCAAATTGGAGCTTACATCTGAGTTAGAATTAAACCTCAGCTATTGAAGCAACAAGCTTCGGCCTGGACATTGGCAGATACTCATCACTTCGTAAGCTTATCCGCGTCCGCGTGACAGCATACGTTCTGCGATTTATTACTCGATGCAAATCAAACAAGGGGCCAAACGTAACAAAATGGTTGACATCTCGAGAATTGGACGAAGCACACAAAGTTTTAATTAAACAAGTGCAAGTACAGGTATTTGAGCAAGATTTGAAGTACTTGTACTCAAATAGAAAACCTTCTTCGGGACGGCTATTGAAACTAAATCCATTTATCGACCACGCTGGTGTGCTTAGAGTAGGGGGCAGATTACAAAATGCTCACATCGCCTGGACCGAAAAGCATCCGATCATATTGCCAAGTCAGCACATCACGGACTTAATCATCGATGATATGCACAGAATTACTCTTCATGGGGGCCACAATTAGTCCTTGGACTACTAAGGCCGAAGTATTGGATATTGAGAGCTCGAAGTGCAGTTAGAGCACGCATTCACAAGTGTATGATTTGTTTTCGACAACGGGCTGAATGTTGTAACCAACTAATGGGGAGTTTACAAGCACCGAGAACCAACATCTCCAGAACATTTAGTCACGTAGGAGTGGATTACTGTGGACCAATGGACATCAAATCCTCCAAATTGAGAAATGCTAAAATATACAAATGTTATTTGGCGGTCTTCGTCTGTTTGGCAGTTAAGGCGGTACAGGTTGTATCTGATTTGTCGACTGACGCATTTTTAGCGGCTCTCAAAAGATTCACGGCACGTCGTGGATTGTGCAGTGATGTGTATTCTGATAATGGAACGAACTTTGTAGGTGCGAAGGCTTGTTGGAGAAAGATTTCCGTAGACATTTACACCAGCTCAAGGAATAAATCCAAGAAGGCCAAGGTATAAACTGGCACCTTATACCACCAGGAGCACCACATTTTGGCGGAATATGGGAAAGCGCTGTAAAATCCACAAAATTCCATTTACGAAGAGGCGTAGGCAACAGTTCGTTGACGTTCGAGGAACTCACCACATTAACAGCACAGATTGAATCATGCCTAAATTCGCGACCTATTTGTCCAGTCACAAGTGACCCTTCAGATCTGACGGCTTTAACCCCGGGACATTTTCTAATTGGAGCACCAATACTGTCGATACCAGAACCATCTTATTTGGACCACAAGCAACATAGTTTAACTCGGTGGCAGTATATACAGCAATTAATGCAGTCGTTTTGGAGACGATGGCGAAATGACTATGTCACGCAACTACAACAGCGTCCAGAATGGAACGTAAGAAGGAGGAATCTGCAGAAGGATGACTTGGTGCTAATCAAACAGGAAAACCTTCCACCGTGTAAGAGGATGCTCGGTCCAGTCATAGAAACACACGAAGGTTCCGACAATTTAGTTCGAATCGCATCGTTAAGGACCAAGGACTCAACTTGTAAACGCCCTATTACAAAGTTGTTACAAATTCCTAATCAGAATCCTAATAACCTTTTACCGCAAACAATATAAAGTACCAATGGCATCCATACTCCTTACTTTCGATAACATGCGTCCCAACAACATTGGGACGTCATCCCAACGTCGCCCCGGAGTATGTTCCATCCGGAACCGGCACTAAAAGAAAGGAGAGAAACACACAAAGTATCAATTCTCTACAAATAGCAAATACTTATCTGAAGGAAGACACCCGAGGATTCTGCAGATTTAGTTGCCTTCTATTAATTATTATCACTAATTTATAATAATATTTCACTTGTTTTATCCTGCTGGACACTCCACGTTAGTAGGTAAACATTAAACAATAACAAGATAGAAATGTCAAATCCCAATAAGTTTTTCGTGCTGCTAATTCGATTTTCCAATTTTGCTAATGCGTAACAGGTGGCACTCAACTGTTATGTTGCCTTATTTCTCGATCGAGAGAAATAAGAGAAATATGAAAAGTGAGAAAATTAAGGATTTACAGTTTTTTTCTTCAGTGGAATGTGAAGCAGGATTTTACTTTTAACACTCTACGAATAAATTTCGGCGGATCAATACGCGTCCATTTTTCAATTTGTAGTTTTGCGAGTCATTTATTTCGGCTAATTATCATTTTGCGCTTTTGTTGAGAAAAATTCAAATCTATAGACAATAAACGTTGTATCGATTATTTGGTTTTTTTTTGATTCATTTTTTACCGAACAACCAGATACCGATTTTCATTGAAATCGGAACACAATTGGCAAATTCGTCGGCCATATTGGCGCGGCCATTAAGTTTTGAACACAAATTCATAGCATATATGTTATTCTAATGTATGAGCTATATTATTGTAAAGTTTCACTAAAATCCATTCAGTAGTTTTTGCGTGAAAGAGGAACAAACATCCACAAATACATCCATACAAACTTTCGCGTTTATTATATTAGTAGGATAATATTTCTTAATTAATATTCTCTAGGTGAACGGAACTACAAACAGATAAGTAGGAGTAGCAGGATAAACGTAATGAGCGAAGGGGTTCAGAAATCAACAAGTGGGTAATAATTTTTGAGTGTTACGACTTTCCAGGGACTAATTCAATATGCCGGCAACCTTCCCTTAAAGTTACGCAAAATAATCGCTTCTGTATAGAACACCGAAATTATTCAGATGTACCCAAAAATTACATTATTTAAAACGTTTTTCTGTGGGGGTTTGCCGCGTATACGTGAAGACGGGATACTCTGCAGGGCAATTACATATGCATTTGAGCGTTAAGATAAAACTTTGAATTTTCGCTGAAATCCCAAGGTTGAAGTGGAGGATTCCGACGAGTACAAAACTCATGTCGATATCTAATAATAGACAAATACAGCCTCAATAAATATTGATCCTGCCCTCTTTGTATCTCACACTCGCAATTAGGACGTGTGTAACTAATTGTGTTTTAACACGCAAATTGGGGCGGGTGCAATTAAACTTGCATGGGGCTGATTTGATAATGGCCATGTACTCTAGGGGAACAAACGCTTACGGTGTGAAATCCGTTTGCTCTACTTGCACCGAGTTGTGCTATCGTACAGCGTCACAGGTATTTCAGTGGATGAGTCGGTAGCAATTCATGAATATTTTGTTATATGTGTACAATTTCGGAGCTTGCTTCAAATTTACTGTAGTTAACTTTTCTTTTGTCAACAGATATCTGTGTGTATCTGTGATTCTGAAATTTTGAGTGAGTTCTCTTATACACTGGCTTGGAGAAGCGTCTTATTTATTTCGACTGAAATGGTCGTTTTTGAAAATAACAAGCTTAGGAATCGCCCTTTGGCCTTGCTACAACATCCAGCAGTTGCAGTAGCCTTATTTCGAACGATAGGTAGATAGTTTAAGAAGATACCTTCCAAGTTAATCAAGGGCTCAAACATGTGGGATGGGCTGGTGCATGTCCTATTCAAGTCGTAAATTCAACGAAATTACACTCTGGTAAACAAATCCGCTCAGGTGATAGGATATGTCGATGACATCAACATTAGTAGGCAGGTCAGTCAGAGCAGTTAAGGGATACTACTCAGAAATTATAAAAGCAGCCAAAGAAGAAGCCTTGAAGAGAATCAACGAGGGAAAAATCAAGGTAATGCTGCAGACACGCATAAATAGATGAACGATAGGAAGTGTCATATACGGTGTGTTGCATTAAAAAGCCCATCCTTTAGGGTCTCAGTGACCCTTTTAACGTGGCGGAAGGGACGAAAGGAATTTAGCACAGAATTAATGGCACAATTCTACACACTTTTAAATACACACTGCATCTACCGTCGCGGTATCCCACGCTGCCACCAATTTGTTACCGGGCCAGGGTTACCAGGCCTGGGAGAGAAAAACGGTCTTTGGTGGTTAAGGCAAAGGAAGGAAAAAAACTATTCACGTTGTAGTAAAAAACTATTAAAATTATTTAGATTTGTAGCAAAAAACTATTACAATTATTTATTAAGATTTACTGGAGCGCGACGTGTTGATGGAGACCGATGGATGACAGTTGATGGAGAGACGTGCAAGGGAAAAACAGGAGGAACCACATCATCTGGTGACCCCGCAGAAAAGATCAGGCAAAAAAATTATATTAGAAGTTTGTTTTAGTGGAAAGTCAATTCCATTCTAAGGGAATTAGGTTGGGTGATACCAAATATGAACATGTCATCCAAGCGCTAGCTTTAGACATCATAATGAATGTTTTAGATTGCATCCAAAATCCACCTCAGGAGGGCAAATACGAAGCTCTAAAATTAACTTTGATTCAACGATTTACGGAATCTGAAGAGAAGAAGTTGGAACAGCTGTTGTGTAACTCAGAAATTGTTGTGTAACTCAGAAGTTGTGTAAGACAGAAATCCTTCAGAATTCTACCGCCCGAGTAAAAATAATTATATAGAAAGATATATAATTGGATATATTTATATATAAATTAATTATATATAATTATATATGAAATTTGGCCCGATATAATTATATAGAAATATATATTTTTATATATAATAAGGAAAATCATATACAATTGTATAGAATTGCATATATGCAATTATATCTTTTATTTCGCCGATTTTCTCAGACATGGAATGTTCTATATGATTTTTATCGTGGTAGCGCCAGTTATTTTTAAGAGCGTGATCCTGGCTAAACTCTAAAACAGATATAATGAGATATTTTTGACAGAATACCTATAATAACTTTTTTCCCATCATTTTACAGCCACACACCTTGTCTTGAGTTCTTTCTCCACCTTTGATTGAGCTTTGGGAGTGCGACCCCGAGTAAAAATAATTATATAGAAAGATATATAATTGGATATATTTATATATAAATTAATTATATATAATTATATATGAAATTTGGCCCGATATAATTATATAGAAATATATGTTTTTATATATAATAAGGAAAATCATATACAATTGTATAGAATTGTATATATGCAATTATATCTTATATTTCGTCGATTTTCTCAGACTGAGCTTTGGGAGTGCGACTGGAGAATGTGCATTTTAGTATGTGATTTTCCCGAAAAACTCCATCTACCAATTGATAAGATTTATTTCATCAAAATTTTTGTAAGGCATTATATATTATTTTATATCGCTATATATGATCAGATATAATTGCACAAATTCATTTGTACACTATATATACAGTTTTATATAATGATATAGAGTTATATATCATCCTATGTTGAACTGTAAATGATACAATATATAATTCTATATTATTTTATATTATTATATACAATTATATAAAATCGTCTAAAACTGTTGAAATATTTTATATAAGTTTTTATATAATTTGATATAAATATATATCAGGGGCGGACTAAGGGTGGGGCGGAGGGGGCGGTCCCCCCCCGGGCCTCTGGTTCCTGGGGGCCTCCAAATGTCTACAAGTTCCCTTGATCAAATCCTAAACAAGGCTTTTAAAATATGCTCAGGGCCTACCTAAGTGGTACTTTGGAGTCAGAGGTCCCGTTCAATGTTCCCTTAGATACAAATAAGCACACAAGTACTGGTGGTTTACAATTTTGAAATCAAAATTACTTTTACTATTAATCTTTCAATGTCTATTTAGTTTTCGTGTAGTTCCAGTTTTACTGAATTCTATCTAGGCTTTTTACGCTGTACTAATATTCTTTGGATGCTGAACGCGTCCAATACTCAGGGAATTCCCGACTTTGAAGCGGGAACCCTGAATGAATGAGGCGCAAATCATTTACTCTCGTTTGCCTACATTTTTCGTCGAAGAAGTTCATAACCTTTATTTTTAAATCTATTAAATTTCATTATGAAACGATGTAATGTCGGATCCACACGTTTGTCAATGCTTGGCAAGCGTTCGCAAATTCAAACTTGTGGAGAAGGCGTTTGCAGGGACGTATTGGCCCCTTTAGCGGCCCGAGCATTTCGGTAGTGACCGGCCCATATTATATATATGGATTGTGGTGCCCACGCTGCTATTCATGGATTCTCTTGTGTGCAAGATAATACCTTTAATTTTATGTACCTTGGGAGAAATTAGCATGTTGCAGAGCTGGCCCTAAATCGATCGAAATGGTAGAGAAGAAATTAGCACGGTGCGCTTCGTGCGCCTATTGCACGGGGCGGACCAGGCTTCATGCGAAATTAGCATAGACTGAAAATACTGCACAGTCCGTGATAAAGACGCACGGCGGGCGCAGTGCGACTGTTGCACGGACTGTGCAGTATTTCCTCGAAAATTTATATTTCCTATGGACCTTGGCCGGGCCCGTGCAATAGGCACCGTGCGCGCACCGTGCTAATTTCTGCCCTACCATTTCGCTCGATTTAGGGCCAGCTCTGAGAAATATTTCTCTCAGGCGGCGAGGGCGGAAGGCCGAAGGCGGGGAAGAGAGGCGAGGAAGAGGAAAGGCCAAATTCGAGCTGATCTTCGTGAGCCTAGTCACAAATATTACGAAACTTTAATTTTCTTCACAAAATAATCCTGAACACTCAACCTCCGACCCTCCGGCGGCCCGGCCCTTCGAGCATTTACTCGAATGGGCTATAGGCCAATCCGCCCCTGCGTTTGGCTTGGCTTGTGTAAGCTTGGCAACGCTTGTGACCGATCCGGTCGTGTGTGGATCCTCCCCAAACCAAACGTTTTGAATTTGCGAACGCTTGCAAAGCCTTGACAAACGTGTGGATCCGGCATAACAGTACGTGCTCGAGTAAAAATAAAATATGGCCTTACTACGGGTGAAAGCCGGCCGTGATTGAGACATGGTCCTGGCCATGTGGCGGTTATCAGAAGGCTCGTTGCAGGACTTTCAGGTTTCAATATAATGCGATTAAAAAAATCTCTTTAATATACATCTATATAGAGATATTTTCACACATCCTAATGCACTTGGGCTCCCCTGTAATAAATAAATCAGACGCATACACAAACGGACAATCGTAATCTCCTCATTTTCTGTATATTCAAGGCCGACACTCGGCAAAACTATAAGTTAAATTGGCGCAATTCTTTACTCAAAAAAGAAATCATTTTGGGGGAAAGTGTGACTTTCGCTCCCCAACAAAACTCACCGCGTATTTATTGAGAAAAACATCATGAAATCTGGTGCTCGTTTTATTTTTCATCGATTGTTTTTTTTCTTCGAGCGAAATAACAAAGTTTCCCACTAAAATATAAACCAGCACGCACCACGCACTTCACGTACAGAAAACCGATGACTGGCGAGCTCGTTTCCCTTGTGCATCGATTTCTTCAAGTAGCATAAATCGAAAGGACCATTGTACATAACGAAAATGATGAAGTTCCCATAAAACACATTCAACAATACATTTGGTGCAGATTCTTTTTTTGGCTCAAATTTCCCGTCGAATGCCCGTTTGTACAGCTCAGTACTTGGCCTTTTAAATCTTTTGGTCAAATTTGGCCGTCGTGAGGCCGAATGTGCTCCCATTAAAAATAGTTCAAAACTCAACGCCCATCATATGCCCGTTAAAAAGCCAAGCGGCCGCTGTTCGCCCTTTGTAAGGTCGTTTTTATTTTTACTCAGGTGCTTTTGGTATTTATTGTGACGTATAAGTAAATGAGTTCAGAGTTTGAATAGTGGTCGTATTGTCACGTACACACACTTGTGCATACAAATGGCAACTGAATAAAACGCTTCTAAAATTACATCAACTTCTTAGACTAAGGGCATCATTCAGCTTTGCCGCCCCGGGCCTCGGACGGGCTTAGTCCGCCACTGATATATATGATTATATTTTTTTCTATACAATTATTTTTACTCGGGGACCGAATTAACTCTGGGGAAGAGGAGCTGTTTGTTTTAACTAATTATAAACATGCAACAACAATCATGCAATAGAGCTAACCCTTCTAATTCAGAAGGTACACTTCTTAGCTGGGCCAAGAAATATTTAGCAGCTCAGCACAAGTAGCACTGAGATAGACTCAACTAAAGCATGCAACATATAAATTGAATATGCAATCCTGAAAAGGTCACATCTCTCACAGTTTTATATGCGAGATGTGACCGCCGAGAGATTGACCATTCAATCAAAACAGAAAGAAATGCAATACACAAAGAAGCGTGCAAGAAAACCAGTCAAGTGAGATTGAAAAGACTCCTTTTAAGGACGTCCATGCTCACGCTAAAAACATCAATATTTCTATTCACATTAATGAACATGCGATTAACAGGCTCGAATCTGCCGTAATTCGTGTTAGAGGAGTTGGTGTGTAAGATAGGTGGCCTTCTCAAATTGTTTCCACTCTCTCTAAATGACGTACGGCGACTCAGACAACCTGAGTCGACCTTTCCATGAACAAATACAACATCGACCACCTCACGACGCCTGAAAAGAGAGCTTAAGTTGAGTAAATTAACCCGGGATTCGTATGGTGGAAGAACTAGTGGAATATCCCAAGGAAACTAATTCAGTGCGAATCGAACGAATCTCCTTTAAACTGACTCGATTCTTCCAACGTGCAAAGAGTAGTGAGGAGACCAAACCTGGGACCCGTACTCGAGTAATGGTCTGACAAGAGAGATATAAAGGTGTTTAGTAATCAAGGGGTTATTGAATTCTTTAGACCACCTTTTTATAAAACGATCATCGCCATAAATGCCTTGTCTTTTGGCGGCTGTCGTCGCCCATTTAAATTAAGGTGCCGCCCTTGCCGTCGACGGCACGGCATATTTTGTATGGAAAATGGCTTTCGGCTAATTTTTTTGAAATTTTGCAGGTTGATAGTTCTCAACATGTAGATCAAAAGTCTCAATGGGTGCAAACCCCCATCACCCCTCCAAAAACCACCCTCAAGGGGCTAGGGAGATATAAGTGATTTCTGAATGTAAAACAATTTGATATAACATTTAATACCACTTTATCTACAAAAAAACTAGACTTAGTAAATTCAAAGAGTTTTTTGGCGCTGGCTCTACATCTATTAGAGCGAAGTATCAGCCTTGACGATCATAGTGTGGAAATTGTAGAAAATTTTATCTATTTAGGGACAATGCTTTCTGCAGAAAATAAGATAAAGGACGACATCCATAGACGCATCGTAGCCGCAAATAAAGCCTATTTTCCGCTAGTCCCGGTCCTAAAAAAGAAAGAACTTTCAAGACAATGCAAAGTCGTAGCGTAGTGAGGACGGGCCTTTAGGGTTAACCAAAACGAATGGCGCATTAGAATACGAAAAATAAAAAAATTCCCTTCTGAAAAAAATTCTCGTTCGATTTCTTGGAAAAATGTTGAAAGTGGCTAACTAAAATATTATTATAGATATATAATAGAGATTTTATTCACTACAACACCGGGATAATAGTACTAAATTGCAGATTTCTAGTCTACGTCGATCGTTTGCCTTCGCTCCTCAAGACTGCTAGACGGGCTCAATTGGTGCAGACTTCCTTAGTTTGCTATGGCTCTAAATCTAAAATTAGTTAAACTACAATACCCCATAAATGTCGATATACAACTAAACTTGATACATTTTATAATACGAGTGAAGTTGTCGTCTTTTTATTAATTAAGTACATACTAGCAAAAACCCGCATGCGTTGCAACGCCTTTTAATAAAAAAATTAAGGAGGCGCAGTCCGGGATAGGAAAAACGTATAATGAAAAAAATAACAAATCTTCAAAACATAATTTTGGGCACATAACTCGACTGTAGAATAATCTCTCGCAGTCAGTAGTTCCGAACCCCCACAACATCCAAGAGTTCAAACGCAGGTTTCATCGTCACCTTCTTCAAAACCCCTCGCACCCCATAACCCTTAACCTGTTCCCACCTTACTAAGCTAACTGCTCGACATTGCACCATGACTTGACAAACGACATATCGGAGTGGTAGTACAAAGGGTGATTCCTGTGCTTAGCACTGCCACATAAAAAAATTAACAATTTAGAGCTACTCATAAAAAATGTGTTACAACTGTTTTAAAATTCGATGTTGACCACCAATTTGAATTTGAAGTTGATCGGTTATATGGAAGTGGGTAAAAATCAAGTTGCAAGATTTGTCTACATATACATACATGCATACACATTACATGCATACATGCATATATTGGCTGCGTTCAAGTTACGCAGCTGACTGCAAATTCAATGCAGCAGCAGCATTCGAATGCCGAGTATTCAAGTAATTTTGCAGCTGTTAGGATATTTTGAACGCATAAATGCAATATTTTGCAGTCAGCTGCGTAACTTGAACGCAGCCATACATTAAAAAAAATAGCCTGAAAAATGCCCACGAAAATACTGAATCTCATCGCAATGGGATAAGCTGTTTCCGAGATTAGCCCGGACAAACAGACAGACAGACATACAGACACACAGACATACATACAGACAGACAATTTTAAAAATACTGGATTTTGTTTTAATATCATGTAAATAACCGTATGAGCTTAGAAAATAACAATTATTTTGAAATCACAGACAGAGACTCCAATTATATTTATATACAAGATAATTGTTTTATTTTACTTTATTCCATAACTGCACAAATTATTCTAGAGCACTGTTTTTTCTATCAACCAAAAACCAGTGCTACAACGTTGTACACCCTGTTACCGTTATTCTCTTCCTGTTGTGGCCACATTTTCAAGCGCGAACAGCTCCGCCAAATAATATGCAACCAGTGTTGTTGCTGGTCTTCTCCATAACAAGGCATAAATTTTATCGGCTTTGATAAATTGCTATTAATTGCGAGGAAGCGTTTTCTGAATCCTAGTGTAATAATTTCCTTGAAACTGGATAAAATGGGATTTTTTGCAACTAACGTATATGGACACGTTAATACCATGTCCATTTTGGGCTCTTGCCTCAGTATTGAGAGCCTTGGTTAATTATTGGGAAGAAAACTTGAAGATTATGGATACATAATTGATGAGCCGACAGGAAGGAAGTCGTTTTCCAACAATAAATCAAACTAATTGACTTTTTTGTAGGTTGTTGGTTAGAGGTAATTAGTTTCCCTCAAATTAATTCAGAAAGGGTGATGTGGTAAAAGTATCGCAAAGTGACTGCGTTTAATTGGAATAATTTTTTGGCCGTTTCAATTATTAAAAAAAATGCCGCCAAAAATATTTCCGAAATATTTCCTACAGAATCGCATAAAGGATATTTATCTATTTAGGAATGAATGGAAAAGTGGAAACAAAATTTGGTATGGTGCATTACAGTATATTGTGGCTTCATTAATTAAATTTTTCTAGGAACTTTTAAACATTTCGTAGTCTTTGCCCTAAAAATCTTTCAACGACTGCAGTAAGCTCGACTCGTGTCGCATGCCCCTATAGCAATATCTGACTGCTGAGACCGCAAAACAGTATAATAGAGGAGCGGCAACTGGGAGAGCTACAGATGCCCACCCATAGTATGGTGATTAGAAGAGTAAAAAGGATATTTGGAAGGGAATATATTCTGCCGAGTATTGAAGGTGTTCGAAACTTCAAAAGACACTAATGTAATGCAAAACTGTTCGATGATGGAACTGTATTCCGCGCTCGGTGTCCTAACCTATCCTTTCTCTTCTATCCTTCAGATAAAGCTTACTACTAGATATTGTACCTTGACTTGAATGACATAACGGACTAGTACTAGAAAGGGTGACTCCTAAGCCTGATCGTATGACAAAAAAAGGAATCTGGGATCTTTACAAAGTACAGAGAACCGACGGCTCTTTCACCCAAACAAGAGAGGAAACCTTGATGGTACTACTGAAATCACATTTCCGAAACATAGCTAGCCATGTGAAAGTAAGTAGTGGTTATAGCAGGCTGCCATCAGTGCCGATTCGGCAATTTAAATCTGTAAGTCCCCTGCAGCAGGTATATCTTTCCTACTCTGCTGCAGGATAGTTCTGACCGTATCACTTCCTTACTCTGTAAAATGTTTAGGGCTTCCTTCGCACTTCTGTGTGGGGAACGAGGACCAATAAACCCGTTAAAGAAAGGAATTGCGTTATCAGCTTTTTTCATATCGAAGGATCCTTCGACAACACTTTGTTCCAGCCAGTATATGGGAACAACGTACCTTTCGAAATGTAAAAAATCGTGGGGCTCCTTATTTTATTAACATTGGAACTTTTCGTAAGCACAATAAAAAATTGACATTCAAAATTATCTTTCACTTTTTAATTTTTTTTAGTTCTTTTTAAAATAAAAGCGTATTTTTTATTTTTTTAAGCTATATATTTTATTTTCTAATTTTTAGTCTATTGTGTCTTTCGCAATTTTGTGGTGGCCGCCATATTAGATTTAAAATGACGTCACACAACTTACTGTAATATACTCGTTATACCCTTTCATTTAATACCCATACCGAACGCGTTGTACAGGAAAAGGAACTCCGCCATTTTGAGTTTGGAATGATACCACATAGCTAATAGTCTTCTATTTGTCATATTCTTTCATTTGATACCCATCTCGGGGGTCGGGGAACATAACTGCAAAATTCGGCCGCCATATTGGAACCGCCATCTTGATTTTTTTTTCAAAATGGTCAGATTGCATTGCAACTAAAAGGGAGTGTAAAATTTTAGCTCAATCGGAAATCGGGAAGTGGTTCAAATTTAACTTCCAAGATTTTTTACATAGTTACAGGCGAAGCTAATAAAAGCGTATGAAAAACGAAGAATTTTTTATGGTTCAGAGGCAAAATATCGATTTTAAACCTACATACATACATATGTATCTTCTAAACGGAGCCGTTTAATTTTCTACTCTTTTTACCTAATTGAACCCACGCAATTACCTAAAAACAACCCTTGCTCTACGATAATCGGTGTAGGAGTTATTAAAGTTTAAGTACATTAAAAACTTTTCAAAACGTGTTTTCGTAATATCCTGTATCACAATGAATAGTGCCGTTAGGCCCACCCCCCCTAGAACAATTTTTTTCCCAAACATACCCAGGAATCACCCCTTAACGGATTAGCATTTAAGTTTGAAACATCCTGCATACTGTGAGTCAAAAAAGTTTACATACACCTCGTATAGTTTACTTTAAAAGCCTTTTTATTAATAATACCACCAATAATTGAGGAGCTGGGGAACAAAACCGGACTTGTCCACGATAACGGTTTTTTTTTTAAATTTTTTTTTTTACTCTCTAAGCCCACCTCTATAGACCCCTGAAATATTTCCATCCAAAAGTGTTGCAAACCCACAAAAAAAAATTTTTAAAAATACTGATATGGTTCATAAGTGGACTTGTCCTGTTAGAAAATCAAAAAATTCAAAGGAATTTGTTTCATAACTAGACTTGTCCATGACGGTTTTGAATCAAAACCGGAGATGTCCCATACATATCCATCGTTGCGAAACAAAACCGGACTTGTCCATTCAAAAAAAATTAAAAAAAAATAGAAAACATGAATTTTTGTGCCCAAAAATTAGGCTATTGATTATTTATACAATAAGCTATAATTATATTCAAACGCAAAAATTTTAACTAATGTGCAACTATCGAATTGAGGAGCCGGATCAAAGAACCGCACTTTCGCTCGCTCGACTCCAAAAAACGTAAAATTAGTTCGAAAAAAAATTTTCTTCAAATAAAAAAATGAAAAATACTTATTTGTTTAGAAAAAAAAGGCGCATCTTTTTGTTTCATACAATTTTTTTGTGGCATCATTAGTTTTTAAATAAACAACAAAAAACCGATTTTTCTTGAAACTTTTTTTTTATCAATTTTTTTACTTCTACTCGTCATAACTCTCTTAATCATTATTCAATTGATCTGAAATTTTTTGTGTAAACTAATTACACGTAGCTTTGAATGGTAGACAAATTCCGATTAAAAAATGACATGTCGTTTGTTTGTTATTAACTTTTTATTTCGTTGCCACGTGCGTCGCGCATCAGATTTTTCAACTTCAAAAAGTATCGACGGAATTTTTGATTTCAATTTGCTATAAGCGGCAAAGTTGTTTATTAAGGTATTATAAAGTTTTCTGAAAAATTTCAAAGAGTTTCTTTATCATGATACATAGTTATAATCAAATAGTCAGATGCGCTGAGCGAATGAACGAACTAAAAAGAGTGACGCGCGCTAGACGTGTCAAAAGAAGCTCAACGCGTCTGACTTTGCACCATGATGATTAAATTCATCGAAATTTTTCAGAAAACTTTATAAGACCTTAATAAACAACTTTGCCGCTTGTAGCAAATTAAAATCAAAAATTCCATCGATACTTTTTGAAGTTGAAAGACCTGATGCGCGACGCACGTGGCAACGAAATAAAAAGTTAATAACAAACAAACGACATGTCATTTTTTAATCGGAATTTGTCTACCATTCAAAGCTACGTGTAATTAGTTTACACAAAAAATTTCAGATCAATTGAATAATGATTAAGAGAGTTATGACGAGTAGAAGTAAAAAAATTGATAAAAAAAAGTTTCAAAAAAAATCGGTTTTTTGTTGTTTATTTAAAAACTAATGATGCCACAAAAAAATTGTATGAAACAAAAAGATGCGCCTTTTTTTTCTAAACAAAAAAGTATTTTTCATTTTTTTATTTGAAGAAAATTTTTTCTCGAACTAATTTTACGTTTTTTTGGAGTCGAGCGAGCGAAAGTGCGGTTCTTTGATCCGGCTCCTCAATTCAGTATTTTTGCTCTAGTGTAAAAATCAATTTTTGGGACAAGTCCGGTTTTGTTCCCCAGCTCCTCAATTATGAAAATAGAAGCTATGACTTATTAATTATGCATGTTGGTAACACTTTTTTTGTGGCGTATCAAATTATATTTAAGAAATAGGGACTTCCCGGAATAAAGGAAAATTTAAAGCAGACAATTTGAATCAAAAAAGTTTACATACAGGCCATTTAGTTGTTTGCATTTCGATATAGTGAGCCCAATATTTTTGTTATAGGTGTAACTTATTTTAGGAAAAAGTTAGATGAAATAAAATTTTTAAGGAATTTCGTGTTCTGAGGTGTTGACAATATTTCTTTTCGAAAAAAAATGGGAAAAGGTAAAGAAATATCTTTGGACGTTCGAAAACTAATTTTAAAGTTGTACATAGGGTTGCCAGGTGTCCGGATTTAGCCGGACATATCCGGCTTTCTACGGTCGTGGCGGCCAAATTTATACATGTCCGGCCTGTCCGGCTTTTGTCCGGATTTTAAGCGATCGTCCCTCTGATCACGTAAGAGTAGCTCCAGTACACAAAGATTTAAGCAGACCAAGTAACTTCCAACGCTGCATCCCGGACTAATAAAAAAAGTAGTCCCGGAGTGAGCGTTGCAAGTGACCTGGTCATTTCGTGCCAATTGATTCATTTTAGAAATTTTTCCTTTCGGGTAGTAAGTTGATGATGTAAACGTCAGCTGCGTGAGGAGTGGTGGGGCTGATCGTGGCAATATGTACATTTTCTCCCCACCACCCCACCACTGGTGGCCATATCTTAATTATCAATTCCAACAAAAATCAAGCGACCTGAAAAGATCATCCAAAATGCAACGCTGCCTCCCGGACTATAATGAAATGACCAGTTTTCCGTCCAAGGAAAATAGATGATTGTTAATTTTGTTTAATGAAGAATATTTAGTCTATTTTGAAATAAACGATTGAAAATACCTAACTGACTCTATTTCTATTCAAAATGGGTAGTCCGGATTTTAGGGCAAAATGTCCGGCTAAATGTAACGCCGTGTCCGGCTTTTTTATTTTTGGACCTGGCAACCCTAGTTGTACATGGAAAAAAAAACCCTTCGGCAAATAGGTGCAATAGTAGGGAAAAGTCATTCGAGCGTTCAAACAATAATAAGAAGCTATGGAAATACTGGAACGCTTAATGTAAAACCAAGAAAAGGTCGCCCGAAAATATTTTCAGCGCAAGATCAGCGAGTTATCACAACTATTGTGAAGAAAGCTCCGAAAACGTCTGCACCAATTATCACCCAGCAAATGATAGATTCCACAGGAAAAACATGCAATCCGCAAACTGTGAGAAATATCCTGCATACTGCCGGTTTTCATGGTCGATCACCCCGAAGAAAACCTTTTATTTCAAAAGTAAATAGAAAGAAACGGTTAAACTTCGTAAAAGAGCGTATTAATAAGGGCAATGATTTTTGGAATAATGTTGTTTTTTCTGACGAAAGTAAATTCAACATTTTTGGAAGCGATGGACATTCGAAGTTGTGGAGAAAAGCGAATACGGAATTCAATAAGGAAAATATTGATGCTACAATAAAACATGGCGGTGGTAATGTGATGCTTTGGGGATGCATGAGTACTGCTGGAGTTGGTAATTTGGAATTCATTGACACAACAATGGATAGGTATGGTTACCTAAGCATTCTACAAAGAAATTTGATGGCTAGTGTCGAAAAAATGGGTCTCAATAAACAATCTTTCATGTTCCAGCAAGACAACGACCCTAAGCACTGTGCAAAAATAGTGAAAGAATGGTGCATTTTTAGCATTCCAAAGCAATTAAACTCACCCCCACAATCACCAGACTTAAATCCCATAGAGCACTTATGGGATTTATTGGATCGCCGTGTTCGAAAACACACTATAACATCCCGCCAATCGCTTAAAGATGCTCTAATAAGAGAATGGGAGAACATAACGCCAGAAGACACATCTGCGCTGGTCGGCAGTATGAAAAACAGGTTGCAGGCGGTTATAAAAGCAAAAGGCTACCAAACAAACTATTAGTTTTATTACATTCTGATACTTAGAATTAATAACAATGGTGAATTCGTGTTTTGTACGTAAACTTTTGATATGAATTTTGTCTTAATTTATTAATTTTTTATTTTTTTATTAATTACAATTGTTGAATTAAATTATTTTTTGGGTTTTATAATGTAAATTGCTTTCACAAAATAAAATATAAAAGGTTGAAGAAGCTAACTATAATGGTATTTGATTTTCAAACGAAAATTTGTAAAAATATTAAGTGTATGTAAACTTTTTTGACTCACAGTATGTACATGACATGACCGGTAGCCACTGAAGGCATGCAGAAACAAATTGAACCTTCGAAAAATTTGAATTTTTTGGACGCGTAAGCGTAGTAAGCGAGAGAAAACAATGATAAAACGAAGAGAACAATTTTCAGTTTTTGGAAAGAAAGACGACGGCCTGAAAGTTTATGTCGGAAAATTTTAGTCGAAAATAGTTGTGTTTAATGACACGCTCTAGGTTGAGCTAGGTTGAAATATCTCAGCAAAATGTGTTTCATGAGCCTGCTCTAAGTTGAACCGAAGCAACTTAAATCACCTTTTCCTGTAGAGCAGAGCAACTTCGGGCAAGATTTCTTACTCTCCTATTTTTGGCAGCTGCTCTTCTCTGAGCTGCTTTGCTTTTTTTCGGTTTCATTAAATACGGCTATTAAGAAGAGTTGGAAAATAGTTTCGCAAGAATATTTATTACGAGCTGAAAGTGAAAGTCGCGCGTAGACGAAGATAAGTTTTTTTGATAGAAAAACAAGATCGCAAAAATGCAAAGTTCTTATTCCGTTCCGGTCGGTTATTCTAAATAAGGCAGCTTTGTCGAGAAAAAAAAGAAAAAAGCACCTAACCTCATAGGGTTACGCCTAGCCAAATTATAAAGGAATTGGATACGTCCTGTAGTGTAGTGCGAAGCCCAGGATATGTGTATGGCAGTGTTTGTGCATGAATTCGGTTGTTTAGTGAGGCTAAAGAGGTCCATCAAAGTGCAAAGGAAAATGGCAGGAATTTAAAATACTTATCGGAGAATCAGGGTCAGCTTTAGAGTTGCCACCGCTGCATGGAAGGTTATTTTTTTAAAACGTTTTTTTCCGATAGTATTAGTGAATATCGAAGAGAAGGATCGGCAAATATTAAATATTATCGGAGAATCAGGGTCAGCTTTAGAGTTGCCACCGCTGCATAGAAGGATATTTTTTTAAAACGTTTTTTTCCGATAGTATTAGTGAATATCGAAGAGAAGGATCGGCAAATATTAAATAGGATCCACAAAAACTGTAAGTACTATTGTGTTCCTTTCTTATTAAGCAAGTGCCAGTTTTGGACAGTCGACGTCCGAAGGAGTGGTTTTCTTCCTTCTAAGTAAAATTTTAAAACCTTTAAGGAAAAAAGTTCAAACAAGGAAAGAAGAAGATAAAAATTGTAAATCTAAGAATTTGAATTTGAAGAAACAAAATTTGATGAAGAACACACCAAAGGTTTAAAATACTAAGCCCTCTTCCGTATCTCTGGTTTAGCGTCAAACAAACAATGAACAAATGTTTTGATTATATTACAAGCCTGCAATTTTCGTCTTGTTAAATTAATCAATTTCCGCCACTAAAGGGGCCCATACACGAGCGCACAATTTGCAAAAATTTGTGTTTGCCAAAATATCTGTGGTGTCCATTCACTACGCGCAAACTTCAGTTGCGTTTATGTTTTCGTGGAGAAAACATGTCTGAAGCTGCGTGTTTGACAATTATAATTGCAAGTTTTGCAGAATGTGAGTTTAGAATGCACCAACATCACCATACACGAGGGACCACTTGCGCAACGCTGACGTTGCACAAAAATTTCCATACACGTTTGATATTCATCATACTTATTCACGAGCTGCGTTGCGCAAATTGCTCGACAGTGTATGGGCCCCTTTAGTGTTATCAGCAAACAGACTATTACGATTTGAAATACAAGTTTAATGATATTCCGTTGGTATGTAAAAAATAGTTTTTGATTAATTATTACTAATTTTTTAGAGTAGTGATAACTCTTAGATTAAGTTTTTCCCGATTTGTTTTACCCATTGTTGTATTATAGGGCGAATATTAATTTTTGGTCAATACCACTGAAGAAATGGACTGCTAAATAAGCAAAAACCCATACAAAAAAATGACATCACCAACTATTGTTGTCTCCCTCCCACGTTAATTTCCTATGAACTTTAATCGATTTTAAAATAAAAAAACAGTTCAGTGCTTGTCAGTGATATCAACATAATTAGAAAAAAATAGACAGGTATAGTTTTTTCTTCTTTCTCGCTCTTGCGTTATTTTTAAAAGTTCGCTAAACAAGGCGAAACAACCCTCTCAAATACAAGGTCCCTTAAGGTGGCGGTGCAAAGTCATTGTAAAAACCTAAAAATATTTTAGAAATAATAGGCTAAAAAAATGCTAATTAAGTGCCTTAATATCGAATTTGAGGCTCTTTTGCTTTTTTTAAATTAAAGGTTCCGCTGACAGAAGAAATACTTAGCGGAACTTAATATAAACTTTAATTAAAAAATATGTATTTTGATGCGAATGTTTATTAAAAATTTTAGGCTAATTAAAGGCTTTTAAATAAAAGATACAGGATCGAATTTATCAGATAAGTTACATGTTTTCATATTCATATTCGCCCAGCCACTTTATACATGAACTTCTAAAAAAATCCTACTGGAGATTTTCCAGCGGGATTCTCTTTATTTTTGGGTCACAAATAATTTCCCAAAAGTCCATAAAGCCAACTGACCGTCCACTCGAGTTATGGAGGGTCAAAGGTCACGAAAATCAATTTTTCTCAAATATCTCGTAAATTATCGGTTTTACGTAAATTTTGGCTAAATAAAACTTCTGTGGTTTTTTTAACTAACTGCTTATCTGCAAAATTGTAATTTTACAGGAGATTGAAATTTGTAATTTATAGATAAATAGATAAAAAATTAAACCAAAATAGATTTTCAATTTTTTTTAACTATATCAATATTATACCGATTTTTTTTATTAATATTAATAATTTTGTTCATTTTATATAAAAGGAAACAGCTTTAATTGAGATTTTGTTAGGTAGAAATATTTTTATAGATAACAGTATATGTACAGATATGTAGTTAGTCTAGAAAATATTTTTCTTTTATCAGAATATTCCGGCTGTTTACATATACTTTTAAATAATTGAAAGAATGTTCCGTCAAAATTTGAGCCTTGTGGGAGCAGGTTATGAATTACTATCCCGATGACGACTTTGCTATTGTCTGGCACATACTTGCAACCCTCAAAAAAGGTTGCCAATTTTTTTACACTTGAACATATCGCTGGTTTTCGAGAATAACGACGCAATTCAAAATTCTGTAAAATTAAACTAAATATGCCAAATGACCAACAATCTTTGATAACTTATAGTAAACAGACACGCCAGACACGCAACGCCGATTTCGCGTCAACTATCGTTAGAAAGATATATCGTCATTATTCATTTGAGACAAAACATTCTCGAGTAATTATAAAAAAATTTAAAAACGTCATTCTCTAAAAGCAATCATTTTTAGTTGCGTCACTATTCTCGCAAACCAGCGATATGTAAATTACAACATATTAAAATTGTAGCCTTGTGGGAGTAGTTTAAAAAAAAATTTTCCAAAAATTTAAGGGATGATGACGCAACCGCGAGATGCCTGCCAGAATTGTACTTTCTTAATTGACTGATAATAAAACATCATTTAAAAATTTTCTAGCTTTGTGCGAAACGGGTTAGTCAGATCGCTAGCTCTTAGACTAATATTTTTTATATTGGAACCCAAATGGGTTTTTTTCGGAATAACTGAATAACTGCACTTATTTTTTGGGAAAACGATTTATGTGAATATTTGGGATGTGTTTCATTTCATGCTAACTAACTATATGAAGATATTGTATTGTTGAGTAAAAATTTTTTTCACAGCAAATTGACTTTTGTTTTTTAAAGACATGTTATCTTTAGTTATATCGTTTTTTTTTCAAAAGTGGCGGGAAATTTTTTTATTATCTTCACTTGTATTGTTATTTCAAAACAATCTATGAGGTTTTTCTGCAGACTAGATGTTATCAGCAAAAAAACTTTGTTAATAATACTAAATTTAACTGCAAGAATTATAAAGTTTTGTGTATATTCTAATTCTGAATTGTTTAATATAAATAACTCAAAAGCGGATATTTTGCAGATAAGCAGTTAGTTAAAAAAACCACATATTTGCTCGTGAGATAAATCTGCATAAAAATGTCCTATATAAAATTTACGCAGAACCAATAGTTTTCGAGATATGGGGCTGAGAAAACTTGGGCATCGCGCTGCATTCGTTTCCGCACCACCTTTGAAGTAGAATGCAAGCAGCGTTTTTACATGGTATCCTTAGTAGGCCTAGTCCATAGGATACAAGTTATGATATAATTTTGTTGATTATCTCTCTATCTCTTGCATTTCCACTTCTTTCAGATTGTCACCTTAATCAACACTCATCTCAGAGGAAAACATCGAATTGTGGTCGACATTATTAGCCTTGTTTTTTTAATGAACTATATAGTTCTTCGATCGAGTTCATTAAAAAAACGACAAGGGAAATTATACTAAGCGCCATCTTCAGTGCTTTAAATATATTAAAATTAAACCGAAGTTGCGTGTCAGTTAACAACTGTTACACGAATTCCCCTCTAGAAAATAATAAAAAAGTTTCTAAAAAATAAATTATTTGTTTCCTCATGCCTTCAAATTTGCTCTCGTCACTTCTATGTGGTTTTTATTTTAAAGTATGCTACATTCCGATAAGAATGCTACATTCCGAAAAGAAAGGGAAATTTTGAAATGTCCCAAGACCTGGATAAAAACCTCGATAAAATCTGGGTTTTCAGATTTGCATGGGGAAGAACTATATAATTCATTAAAAAAATACTGCTCTAATTTCCTGCATCCACTTCCCATCATTCACCTCTAAGAAATGCCAACTGGATATTTTCCACCGGGATTCTCTTTATTTTATGGTCACACATAATTCCCCAAAAGTCCATAAAGCCAACTGACCGACTGCTCAAATTACGGAGGGCTAAAGGTCACAAAAATCAGTTTTTCTCGTAAATTATCTATTTTACGTTACCATTTTGGCTAAATAACGTTTATTCGATGGACTTTTTTTATAGGTAAATGTTAAGTTCCGTTGTTACTTCAACGATCTACTAACAATAGGGGATCTTACGCAAAGGTAAGCTCAGATGGCGCCGCCGAATTATAACGTAAACGAACAACAACAACTAAAATATAATATATACTGACCCCTCAAATCTTTCCTTAATATAATCTTCACATCTAAAATGATCTGGACAAAGTCTTGAATGTTTTGTACCCTTAAACTTTTTGCGACGCAAATGATGCCCAAGTTTTCTTAGCCCCATATCTTGAAAACTATTGGTTCTGCGTAAATTTTATATAGGACATTTTTTCGCAGATTTATCTCACGAACAAATTTTATTTAGCCAAAATTTACGTAAAACCGATAATTTACGAGATATTTGAGAAAAATTGATTTTCGTGACCTTTGACCCTCCATAACTCGAGTGGACGGTCAGTTGGCTTTATGGACTTTTGGGAAATTATTTGTGACCCCAAAATAAAGAGAATCCCGCTGGAAAATCTCCAGTAGGATTTTTTTAGAAGTTCATGTATAAAGTGGCTGGGCGAATATGAATATGAAAACATGTAACTTATCTGATAAATTCGATCCTGTATCTTTTATTTAAAAGCCTTTAATTAGCCTAAAATTTTTAATAAACATTCGCATCAAAATACATATTTTTTAATTAAAGTTTATATTAAGTTCCGCTAAGTATTTCTTCTGTCACACTGCGTCTACACTAGCCATGGCCATGGCCATTTCCATATGGCATGGACAGTGTAGACCCTAAAACTTGGCCATTTTTAATGGCAGAGCTTATGGCAAACTCGATGGAAAGCCATTATGGCCGGCCATAAAATCTGCCATGAGTTTGGCCATAATTTGACTTTTGTTCACACAACTATGGTGGAAAGTTTAAAATTTAGTTTGATTCGGTGTGAATACATGTAGGGTAATTGTGGGTGAGATGCCGCACATTTTGGTTAAACTCTATTGTAAAAAAACCTAATAGTGCATATAAATAAAAAACAGTTTTAATCAAAAGGAATGATATTAATCTTCAAAATTACACAAAAAAAAATTTAATTTTTAATCATTATAAAAATAAAAAACCAAAATTGAATCACTGTCAAAAAGGCGTCTATCCCACAATCTGTGGGATAGTTGCCGCACCATATGGGAGATATGCCTTATTGGCCTATTTCTTTTTATTTAAATTTTTTTTTCTTATTTCATCCCGGCCACATATATTGCACATATTTTTATAAAGCGGGCATGTTTCATGCAGCCATTTGCGGCATTCTGGACATTTAATCTAGTCAGTTTTGCTCTCTGTGTGGAAATAATTTTTCCAACACTCAACACAATTATTGGAGTCATCTTCTATAGAATCAGGTGCATATTTTTTTTCTTTCTTCCCTTCTTGCACACCTTCTGCCTTCTCTTTGTTTCCTTCTTTTTTCTTCTTTGCTTTCTTTTCTACTTTCTTCTCTGATCTGGCCGCATTAATATTTGAGTACCTTTGATCAGAGATGAATTTTTGGTATTGTTAAAATCTATATTTTCAGGAGGCGTTAAATCACTTGCTGTTTGTTTCCTTTTAACAGTTGAGGCCGTTAGTTAAGGTATTGGTACTATGTGTTCCAAAAGTTTAGTTGGAGTATCTTCTAATGGATTTATGCTTTCTGAGTTGGAGTTTGTATTTTCTGAAAATTTCGTAGGAGTCTCTTGTATAGGGGTTACATTTTCCAAAGTTTTTGTGGGATCAGAAGTGAGAATTAAAGGCGATGTCGGAAGTCCTGCAAGAAGTGTTGTCGACCGACATATATAACTATTGCATATACATATAGAACTATTTAAGTACCCATATATCACAAATTAGTATATATAAGTATACAAGTAACGTATACAACATGAAGTGCGGCATCTCTCCTTTCTTTGGGGGATAGACGCCGCACTGTAGTGCCCTGGGTACAAATAAAAAATCATATCAAAATATTCTAAAAACATGAAGAAAAATAGCATCCTCGACTATAAAAATGGTTCTTACCTTGATTATCGTGTGTAGCAATAGCCAATTTTCATATATAAACAAGTTCATCGAAAGTTTCGAGCAAATTTTTTCGTTTTTTTTCCCTTAAACAGTCAACACAAGTCCACGGCAGACGACAGCCGCACGGGCACTTGCGTTTAGAACATGTGACGGAAGGGGCATCGAATGTGCGAGAATAGTTCTCTCTGCCTATTGATTGAACATAAAATATTACTAGTGCGGCATCTCTCCCCACGCGGCATCTCACCCACAATTACCCTACGCATGTTTATTATTCTGAAAATATTTTTGTCTCGATAACATTTGTGAAGATATGCCACTTTTTCCATGAAAACTCATGCCATGAATTGCCCACCGCCATAACATTTGACAGTGCAAGCCATAAAATATGGCAAAGTCGATGGCGAAAAATATGGAATGTGTAGACGCAGTGTCAGCGGAACCTTTAATTTAAAAAAAAGCAAAAGAGCCTCAAATTCGATATTAAGGCACTTAATTAGCATTTTTTTAGCCTATTATTTCTAAAATATTTTTAGGTTTTTTCAACGACTTTGCACCGCCACCTTAAGGGACCTTCTCAAATACATGTATTTAATGAAAAAACTGCTACTAAATAGAAAAAATGATGTAAATTTATTTCTATCCAATTACAACAGACATCTTATTAGTTATTTTCTCCTAAATTCGAAGAAACATTTTTTGTTTACATAACAAAGGTTTTCTACTTCTGGAGAAAAATGGTGCCATTGAAAATTGTTAATCAGCAGTCAATTTCTATAGTATATGTCAGTGGTCAATACTAGGGTGTTGTGTTGTGTATTATTTTTCACGATTTTAGAAGGTCTTGTAATAGGTGTCCCATTAGGAATTTCACCATTTAAATCTATATTAATAAAAGAAAGTTTCTGTCCCCAGAAACCGCACCATTTGTATGGGTAAATGTCTTTCGGTGAATTTTCTTGAAATTTTGCAGTTTGATAGTTCTCAACATGTAAGATCAAAAGTCGTCGTGGGCACAAAGTCCTAAAACCGAGGTAGATGTGTTGGGTGCGGGAAATCTATATGGACCGTGACGTGCACAAGCATACAAAGCATCAAAAAATTGAACATTGGTCATTTCGAGCTGTGCGTTGCCTTTCTTTGGCTTTGCCGCTTTGTCATTTGGTTTTGTTCCATAACAAAGCATTGGTTTATTTGATATGTCAGAGCAAAGCAAAGCACGAAAGCAAGCCAAGCGAACATTGGGGTTTCACCTTTACGATGAGAATTGAGAGAACCAATCGGAGTAGGCTCTTAAGTTTTATATTCGTACAACAATAGCCAACCAAAAGCGTCCTTTGGGCAGTTGGTGCACCAGACTCCCCAGAAATTATTCCATCTTAAATGATCCGTGCGTATTAGGGTGGCCCTTATTTTTAAAAGTCGGAAATTTCTACACGCTAACCCCTGAAATGGTTCTCCACTATGAAAAAATAATTCTCCAAAAAATTTCATCTCAATTGTTTGAATTGTTTGTAATTTTATGAGAAAACATTTTTGATTTGCTTCCAATTTTTTTACGTAGTCCCTATATAAAATAAACGGACACGTATTTTTTCTTTTCTCAATATTTTAAAAAAAATGGCGCGGGGGGGTAAAGTTTACGTCAGTCGCCGATTATGCACTTTTTCAATACGCTATTACTCCGGTTCTATTCATCGTATCGAGTTAAATGAGGTATCATTTTAAAGGTAATGAAGAGGTCTTTATTTACATATTGATAGTTGTAAAAAATTTGAATTTAGTATTTGTTATTAACAATACAAACACAAAACAAAAAGACATTTTCTCCGCGTTTTCGGCACGGGTATCAATGTAGCAATGCACCAATTCAGCTGAAATTTTTATAGGATTTTTTTTTGGTATAGAGAACCATTTTAGGGGTTAGCACCACCAAAAATGTAAAAAAAAATCGCCCTTATAAATAAGGGCCACTCTAGTGCGTATACTGCTGCGTCGAGAAGAAAGTCAATGCTTCCTGGACGATTAAACGTCGAGCTGCTAAAGGCAGGAGAGAGTGGGGTAATTGCGAACACTTAAGGAAGAACTGAAATTAAACAAAACCATTTAAGGTTATGAATGCTATTTATTACTGAAAGCTAACTGTAACTAATCAATCTTATGTTCTCATAATCAACATAGATAAATCTTCAATATAAAATCAAATATTTACAAAAAACAAAACATTGGAGTTCGGGATTACACCACAACACATGGGGGATGGTATGTGGGGAACACTAACACAAAATTATATTTTTATTTGAGGTTAGGATCTCGTGGTGCTCGCGACTAGTCCTTCAAAACATTCTTAAATGCTACGTTATTTCGACAAACTAATTCAAAATTTCTATGTTTTACCTAAAATGTTATACACATATTCAATTTTAGTCAAAAATTATATGAAACTAGTAAAAAACCCGCGTGCGTTGCAACGCCTCCAAATAAAAAAAGTTTATGTGTGCACAGTCCGCGGTACGAAAAAAGTATAATGAAAACAACAAAAAATCTGGAAAAAATGATTTTGGATACCATACAGAAATTTAGAGTTACCTATAAAAAATATTGTAATATTTCTTCTCGAGCGTTCTCGGATTCGTCAGGGATTAATTGGAACAATTTGTTTCTTTTTAACAACTTTAATTTCAAAACAAAACTTCTTGCACACATGTGCTCCTCCTTTCTCTTCTTGGCGGTTCAGTTAGAACAACCGTACTAAATTGAGATGTGACACTACGTTATGTATGCATTCAAGTAGGTGCCTCTGAACATGAAACTTCTGGGTGAATTGGAATTTTAACTTTTTTTTTCGGTTAGCCGTTACACTGCCCCCTTCTTACTTAATATTCGTCCCGAACACAGTTTCCTACAGGTCCCGTTCTTACCGATCGAACCTTTTTGTATGCGATAGATGACATCGTTTAACCTCGTGATTACTGTGGAGGGGCCGTTCCATTTCCTTTGTAGTTTTGACAATTTACCTTTCATTCGTGGAGGATTATACTCGTATAGCTAGACTCGATCGCCTTCCTTAGGTCGCCCTTAGGTCGTAGTGGGTCTTCATCCTGTTGGGCGATTCCCAAATTTAGCAGCGTAATCTGTTTCCCGAAAATCATCTTTGCAGGCATCTGACCGGTAGAACGTGGATAACTGTCCTGTACAGCGTTTTTTATTATTGAATTATATAGAGATGTTCTTCATATTAATTTGAAAACCTATTTCTACCGTTTTTACTGTTTCTATACTGGTTAGGGCAAATTTAGGAAATTTCCTACATGTTATTCCATTTGGAGCTAGGATGTGAAAATTTTTCGATTTCCTAACCCTTGAACAACCTACATACAGCTGACCGGGAAATGACACTTATTTGGCCCCGAAATTTAAAATTTATAAGTTTTGATTATAAATTCTTTATTTGTTACCTTAAAATCCCCCAGATACCGATTTTCATTGGAATCGGAATACAATTGGCAAACTCATTGGCCATATTGGTGCGGCCATTTTGAATTTATAAGTTTTGATCATAAATTCTATATTTGCAACCGTAAAAACCCTAGATATCCACTTTCATTGGAATCGGAATACAATTGCAAAAATTCGTCCACCATATTGGCGCGGCCATTTTGAATTTATAAGTTTTGATTAAACATTCGTTATTTGCTACCTCAAAAAACCCCAGATACCGGTTTTCGTTGGAATCGGAACACAATTGGCAAATTCGTCGGCCATATTGGCGCGGCCATTTTGAATTTGTAAGTTTTGATTAAACATTCTTCATTTGCTACCTCAAGAAACCCCAGATACGGATTTCCATTGGAATCGGAAGACAATTGGCAAATTCGTCGGCCATATTGGCGCGGCCATTTTGAATTTAATTCTATAACCACCCCCTGGATGTAAGTAATATGTGGTTAAATTTTTGTGGCAATCGGTTGGATGGTTTCAAAGTCTATAACGGACAAAGAAACATTTTTTGTGTTTTATATATATAGATTGTCGAATAATCTTTAACTAAACATATCTTGTAACACGAGTACGTCGTAACTTTACCATTTATTGCTCGGCATTGCATTCGGGAACGACCCATAATTGCATCACTCAGAATATCTTCCATCCTTTTCTAACATAGTCAAACAGGCACGTCCGCGATTACCCCGCGTCCGTGATTACCCCACTTTCCCTAAGCTGCTTGTATGAGAAACAGAAATCTTTCTTGGAGACAAAAAATTTGGGAGGGATTGAAGTACAAGTGCCTTAATTTGTAGATTTGGATTGTCCGTGTTGTCGGGCTGAATTGTAAACCTGTTGCATCTGACTTAGCCATAGGCTTATACGAGTTCGTCGTACTTTTTGGACCACTCGATTAATGATAAAAGTTTTCTCGGGGCCGAGGTCAATAAGAGCGCGAAATACATGCGGTTCCGCGGAATGGAAGTCTCTTATCAAGACGGTGGCCAACAATACCTTGCTACTTTTACGGGTGGCCGACAATACCTTGATTTGTTTGTTAGCTTGTAAGTCTTTTATGTCCGGGGTTTCAGCACCTTGGAAAATCTCCATCGGTAGAATTGCTTCCAATGTGCGAAATCTGGACTCAAAAAACTACTGAACTTCAGGAAGTTTGGGGAGCGACGTTGTTGACCCCTCCACGGTCATCACGAGGTTAATAGATGTCAACTATCGCATCCAAAAAGGTTCGATCGGTAATAACGGGACCTGCAGAAAGTTGTGTTCCGGACGAACATTAAGTAAAAAGGGGGCAGTGTAACGGCTAACCGAAAAGAGAATGTTTACTTAAGTTGTTAAAAAGAAACAAATTGTTCCAAATGGTCCTGGATGAATCCGAGAACGCTCGAGAAGAAATATTACAGTTTTATAGGTAACTCTAAATTTCTGTATTAGACTACAAGCCCACGGCAATTTTTGGGGGGTCATGTGAAACAGCACGAATTATATGCAGATCGATACTCCTAAATGAGACGCAACCTTTAGGCACTATGCCGTCACTTTTGCGCGGTACATGTGACCGCACAGGTAAGTTGAATATTCCATCCGGAGGGGTGCTTTTCGGACCAAACATTCTTGTACGGCAATTCTCATATTGATATATTATAAAAAAGATAAGTTCCTAGAACCTACTGCCGTACAAAAATAATGGTACTTGAAACCAGAAGAATTTTTTAATTTCTGCAAATTTATCCCCCCCACGAAGGTGATTTATTCCTGTACGGCATTTATACATTTCGATTTCTATGCTTCCATAGAATCATTGTGTGGCTATGCCGTACATATTCGCTGGTTAAAAGATGAGAAAACCCCGACTCAACCTGCTCTTCTTAGGTAGTACAGAGGTGGTGATTTGAACCAACATCAAATTCAATGATCTTAATGCTATTTCATGAAACGATAACATTTTTTATATTGCCGTACATTTTTCATGGGACATATGGCTGCGACAGGAAAAGTATTTTTCCTCCGAAAAGGATATTATTAAAGCTAACAATATTTTGTACGCCAATTCGTTAAAACTTAAAACAATAATCAATAAAACCTAAATGCCGTATAAAAAATGGTTCAAGATGGCTGGAAAATATTTTTTCACCCTGAAGAATTCATTTTATTATATCTTACTTCAAGTACCTACTTACATAGGGAAACTTCAAGCTATTGAAGTACATAGATACTTCAAATAATTATATTTGAATACCAATACGAACAAATTCTTTCCTTATATACTTGAAACTTATACCTAGATTATCACTAGTCAATTTTGAAAGTAACCTAGTAAGTCCTTCGGCAAGACCCTTTTGGACCACTCCCTGATCTCGATGTCTCAGAAAAATGCATTATTTGCCGTATTGTTTTTCTTTCGTTTCTGATGCACCAAACCATTGCCATATAAACAAAAAAGATTTAGAAAGGTCGTATATTTTTCAGCTAGTGAGTTTTAACGGGCGTTGCTTCGCAATTTTTCTAAAACTATTGCTTCAACTTGAACTTTGTGTAGGATATTTTTATGCACATTTATCTCACGAACAAATTTTATTCAGCCAAAATTACCGTAAAACCGATAACTCACTGATTTGCGTGACCTTTGACCCTCCGTAACTAGAGTAGCCGGACCAGTTGGCTTTATGAACATTTGAGAAATTATTTGTGACCCCAAAATAACGAGGATCGCGCTGGAAAATACTCCAGTTGGCATTTCTTAGAGGTTTAGTCGTTTTTTTATATAAAGGCTATTAGTACTTGAAGTATTTATTAGTACTTGAAGTTTTAATTAGTACTTGAGGTAATTAAAAATATCAAAACCAATTACCAAATACAAGTATTTTAGTAAAGGACTTGGAACATGAATTTCTTTCGATGGTTTAGAAAAGTAATTGAAATAAAATACTTCAAGTTTTATAAAGTAGTTCAAGTACTTTTTCAAGTACTCTACTTCAAGTATTGAACAGCTCTGTTGCATTGTAATTCAAGTGGGCCTTGTTTAGATAAATTAAAGAATAAATTAGTGAATCGTTCAGACACATGTTGTCTATTGTACTTCTTGTGTTGTATTATTAGTAGCTCCTATTATTGTTGTTTTAATTATTAATTATTATGTCGGAGCACGCGGAAATCTTGGGAAGTGAAAAATCTGAAAAAGTTTGTTTTTTTTGTGACCTACCGGATGACCGTATTAATAATAAACTTAAAGCATTAACGAGTGCTATATTAAGTATTTGCATCAAAGCAATTGAGTTTAGAAAAAATCAACCCCAAGGGACCAGAAGATCAATTGATTGTTCTGCGATTCAACTACCCAAGAATATTGAAGAAAAAGGTTATCATCAGCTATGTTATAAACGATTAACCAATTTGTCTGGAAAAAGAAAGATTGAAGATTTAATCGAAACGTCTCAGCCTGAAGACGATTCATTAAACAATACGATGTTTTTTATTTAACATTACACCTGTTCAAATATAAAATACAATTATATCACATCTTTCAGAGAGAACCACGGGGAAAGTGATGCGGTTACAAGATTCGGACAAATTCCAGAAATATGTGTGTTTTGCAAAAAGTCTCGTAAAAAGCAGCGTGGCAGACTTATAAAGTGTAGCTTTCATAAAAGTGATAAGAATTATGGATCGCTCCAAGCAGTAATTGACAAAACGACTCAGATGTATGATTTCCCATTATTGGAGAGAATTGACCAATTTCAACTTCATCTTTTACCAATCCCTTATCATAGATGTTATAAAATTGAATTTTTAAACAAATATAGAAACAATTATCAATCAAAAGGCAAAAACGATTGGCACCAGAGGCGAAAAAAACACGAGCAAGCTCGAGATAAATTATACGCTTTTATACAAGAATATGTTATTGACCAAATGCACATTTTTCAATTTACTTTTATTGTAAATTTCTATCGCCAGTTATTATTGGAAGAATATTCTGCGGAACAGCTACCGAAGTCTTTTGACACAGGAAATCTGCAGGCTGAAATTGAAAAAAAATGCGGCGATAAAATTGTATTTATATATAATTACAACCGTAAACACATCCTTTCGTCTTCAGCAACTCTCCAAAATGTGAATATGAAATGGGTTAATGATGAAACTACGATAAGATCTTCAGCCCTTCTGTTGCGGCAAAATATTTTGTCTATTGAAAAAATGAAAATTCCTCGCAATGTCAATGTAACCGATCTTATTAAAGGCGAATGTGAAATTCCACAAATTTTGATAGAATTCTTCGCTATTTTATTAACAGGTGGTAATGTGGATAAAATACAAAACCCTCGTAATCTATTATTAGCTAAATCTTTTGCCCAAGATATTATTTATGCAGTCCATAGGGGGAAAATCAAAACATCGAAGCACATAACTCTTGGTATGGCCTTAAAAAGTTTGACTAGTAGCGAAAAAATTGTTCGCCTCGTACATGCATATGGACACTGTGTCTCTTATACTGCAGTTCAAGAATTGGAGACTGAAGCCACTTATACAATAGCTAACGCCAATCGTATTTGCCCTGCTGGTATGATTTTGCGACCAGAATTGAACAATGGTTTCGCTTTCGACAACTTTGATAGATATGTTGAAACGTGTGATGGAAAAGACACATTGCATGATACAGTAGCAATATGCTTCCAAGACAATGTCTCTGATACGGAGCGTGAATATTTAGACAGTAATGATGAAGAATCGTCTGAACCACCTAGAAAAAAAATGAGAAGAAGTTTTGAATGTGATTCCCTCGTCATTGCTCCGTTTACAAAAAAACCAACATTTGAAGTAATTCTTCAAAGCCCTGAAGAAGAAAAAGTTCCTGGTAATTTAATGGAAATTAAAACATTGGACAGAATATGGATGTTTAGTCACGCGCTCCGCATACCTACCCCGATGTGGGTTGGATTTAATGTAAAAATCATTACAGACAAAACTCGAAGGCAAGACGTTTTCTACCTAACTCCTATTAATGAATCTCCGATTCAAAATTCAGTTATCCATGAAACAATGATGCAGACATTAAAAGCTGCTGAAGAATGTCGTCAGCCGTATGCGGAAGTTCATTATGATTTGGCTATAGCCAGCAAATCACTGAAGATTCAAAATACAATTTTGAGGTCTGCAGAGGAATCTCCACTGAAACGGTTATTTGTCCATCTTGGATCCTTTCACATTTCAATGTCAGTGTTCAAAGCTTGCGGCAAATTTATTGAAGACTGCGGTTTACCCCAAATTGTGACTGATTCAGGCCTTTTGGGGAGTGGTTCAGTCAACTCTTTTCTGACTGGAAAACATTTCAACAGATGCAAAAGGCTCCATCCCCTCATCGCCCTTACGATTGAAATATTACACTTTCAATATTTCCTTCAGGCTGAAAACGTCACAGTAGAGGATGAATGTGTAGAATATTTGCGACATTTTCAGGAAAGTGGAGATGCAGAAACTTCCGATCTTTTAATTTCTTATCGTTTGGTGGACAATAAGAATTTGTTAGATTTATTACTTAAATACGAAGATTTTCGAACACAAACTATTGACGGCCATCACGGAAAAACACCTAAATTTTATCTTATGTATGTGGAGATGATAAACCAGTATCTTATTTTTGATAGAAGTATTCGTACAGGAGACGTAGAATTGTTTAAGTATATTTTGCCATCGTTAACAAATTTATTTTTTGCGTTAAACCATCAAAATTATGCTCGATATCTGACATTATACCATTATAACTTACAAAAAGTTAACGAGACGCACCCTGGATTGGACGTAAACATTGGAGTTAAAAGAACGAACCGAAAAGACCAGTGGATTATACGTTGGAAACAACGATAAATGCCGATGCTGCGAAGCGCATGACAGGTACCACTTGCTTGAGGAATTCCGTATCGGCTCGTCTGTTCAATTCTTCACCCTATAAACGACATCTCCTTTTCTTCGGCCTAATCACCACATTCCGTTAGGGGCATTATTAACAATTTATTTCCAGATTTTTCTAAAGAAAAGGGGAACCAGTGCGATCACCTAACTGAGGAAATATAAAGATGCCACGGACAACACTGCAGCCGCTTTCAAATGGATGAATACAACAACAAAACAAAGTCATCATTAATGCAGATGAATGAAGACAACAACAAAACAAACTCAACATTAATATTGTCAACAACTAACCATAGAATTTAAGTAAAGTCAATTAGGTCATTTTCACTCAAAATTTCACAAGAAATTTCTCAAGAAAAATTACAAGCGATCTGGTAACCCATATCACGTAAATTTCTCCTGTTATACTTTGCTATCCCCACTTCAGTTGATATCAAGTGAACAAGTCACTTACCGTTGCACATTGCCATCCCCACTCTAGTTAACTTTAATTAACTTATAAAAGTCGTCGAACACTTGCTTCGGTCTCTCTTCTCTCTTGGCGTTGGAGCACGGACGTGGACTGTTGAACCCAGGACTATTACTCGAACCACATCACAGGTTAGTAGAACTCATTCCTATACTTAGTAGTCTTGTAAGACTACTACTCCTTTGTAATTCCCTTGGTGATACCCATTACTCTCGGATGTTGGCCTTGAATAAGTATATTAATCATTATTAACTACTATTCTCGGATGTTGGCCGTGAATAGCAGACTACAATAATAACATACTAACTTTCATTAAACTCTATTATTCTCTCCCAACCTTATGTTTCATTATCCTTGGAGTTCTATTATACTTACAGGCACAGGTGAGTACCCAAATTAATTCTTGAAAATATATTGAATTATTCCCTAATGAGATAATGTGGTGATAGTAGCTTTCAACGTGGATGAGGTATCTCTTGAATTCTTCTACAATTTATGTGATATGGAGAATAAAGTTAAATTATGAAAATTTAGTGAACATCGTAGTTGAGGTGATCTGTAATCAAGTGAAATTTTGAGTAAAAATTATGGTTCATAATAACAAATAAATTAAAAACAGTTTGGTGAAACGTTATTAACCTTTGATTAATTATAAATCTCTCTCTTTTCTTTACTTATAATGAATTACTCGTGAATTAATTGATTAATACAACTGTGAATTTATGCATAATGAATTATCTTTTTGAATTATCTTTACATATTTACAAAAATTTTTCTGCTTTTATTTGAATTGGTTCTTCCCTTTTGTGCAATAAACTTGTTACCAAATGAATTGTGTTTTTTACTTCAGTTGAGCCTGTGTAATGTGATTGGAACCCGTACTCCGACAATTGTTAATATTATATTAAAAAACACGGTGGAGCAAAAGCCACTCTTTACGAACGCAAATTATCTCTCATGTACTTGTTGAAGCACGCTTGAAAAAGAGAGATGATATAACAAGTGACTTGAGGGAAAACAAAATTAAAAAAAGCTGTGCACAAATTCAAGACTTAAAAAAATCCATCAATAATCGATTAAATCCGTTTTCCCAACATTTGAAAGGCGAACTTTTATACAATATATGTAATGGGCAATCCGCTCCTCAAGAAACGGAGACATTTTTATTGGAAGTTATGAAACTGGGTGATGAGCAGAGGAAACAATTTCTTGACGAATGTTCTCGTAATCCTAAAAGATTTGAACAACCTATTAAAAGGAATATAGCACATACCTTCAAAACAAAAACAGTAAGAAAACGTATGGATGGTCGAATTGAAGAAGTGAAAATTCAAAGGGATTTGTTCGCTAGACTCCTAGGTATTTCGCTGGAGAATAAATTAGAAATTGATAAAGTGTTGCAATATCCACTCCTGTACCTTTATCTCTGTGTCACCTAGATGGTTCTCTCAACAAGACCGATAAATCTAAATTGGTAAATGTAATCTTAAATAGAGAAATAAACTACCACAACGTTTCAAATGAATTGATTTTTTTATCTGCACACGTTAAGAGACATTCCGTCAACCTTTGGTGCAATCAGCCATAATATTTTACGCAATTTGACAAACAACATGGCCAAACAAGTTCACATAATATTTGACACCTACCCATAGCCTAGTATTAAAGATAATGAACATCAACTCCGTGAGAATTTAAGAGAAATTGACTTTGTCATTGATGGACCAGAAACTAAACGCCCAAACAATTTTATGGCAGAATTAAAAAATGTTAAGTTTAAACAAGCCTTAGTTAAATTTTTAATCAAAGATTGGACAGCACCAAGCAGAGCAGAGCTCATTAAACCGACACAAACAATTTTTCTGAACTATGAAATATGCTGTGAATATAGAAGCCTAGAAAATAATGTGATAAAATCAGTTTCCGAAGAATTTACATGCGATACCCATGAAGAAGCAGATACCAAGATCGTCTTTAATGCTTGCACCATGCCAAAAAATTTCAACATATTAATAAAATGCTCCGATACGGATGTATTTGTTATTATGTTGGCGAACATGAAGCATCTTGTTGTACAACGTGCGGACGGTGAAAAGTTGATCGATCGAAAAATATGGATGCAATTGGGTACAGGCAATAACGTGAGAATCCTTGATATCTGTGCCATTTTTCACAACTTAGGAGAAAACCTGTGTAGTTCTTTGGCTTCATTTCATGCGTTCACAGGATGTGACTACAACCCTGCTTTTTGCAGAAAGGCTAAAACAAGACCATTCAAAATTTTACTGAAATCGCCGCAATATCAAGAAGCCTTTAAAACAATGGGGCACCCTCCATTTATTTCTGATCCACAGAAAATGCAAGAGACATTTAATGTCATACAAGATTTTGTTTGTCTTTTGTACAATGTTAAAGCTGTGAAAACGGTTAATGAAGCAAGGTCAGTTATTTTCAATAGGATATATAAACCTAAAAGCGACAAGGAGCAATTCAGAAAAACAACGGGTAAATTGGAAGCAACCTCTTTTCCTCCTTCGTATCCTGAATTGGAGCAACAAATGAAACGAACTATATATATATCCCAAATTTGGTGCAATGCACATTTGAAGAACCCAACCAGCATAAGTCCAATTAATTATGGATGGAAGTTGGTCAATAACAAATATGGTTTCCACTGGTTTGATGGCCAAGAATGTATTTCAAATGTAACTGATGTTATTAAAATGGATGAAGAAGCCGAGGAAGAAGTCAATAAAAATACAGGTAAAAACATAATTCTTCTTGAATTTTTAAGCTTTTATTAATATTTCATTTATGAAATATTATTAAAATACGGTTATTTATATTTTAGAATGGGAGGAAGAGCCTAATTCTGATACTGAAACCACGGATCCTGAAACTGACAGTGAAAATTCTGGTGAAGAATCGGACTGAATTTTTTTTAAATGAATTATTGTTTTTGCTGTGATTAATATTTCTTTCTCAATTTTTTTGCACGTTTATAATTTATAAATTGTGCTATAATTTTTCATCTAATATTTTTAAATATTAACAGTTACATCTTATTAATGTCGCAATGATTCTAACGCCCCGTAAAATTATTATCGATAATTTTATCAAATGTAAAAAAATTTACAACTGTAAATAGACGGCACCTGTTTTTCTATCTTTGAAGAATAATCAGCTATAATATTGAAACTTTATTTTTTTTGGTAATGCACAGTGCATTTTGAAAAAATTAAAAATTGTTGAATTTTGTTGTTTTGTTTTTTTATGCATATTTTCATTGGGTAATATAGAGCTTGCTGTCTTCTATGCGTTCGGTCTACTGTCTCTCTTATCCTTGATAATAATATGTTGGACAAGATTTTTCGCACAGTAGATAATAGACAGATGCCTTTCCAGTTGTCAGATAGGGTGTGTTTCAAGTTTCACCGCAATCAGTAAAAAGAAATCAGTGATGGAAATTAACCCTAGGCATTGAAGGATAATTGTTCGAATCCGAAAAAAAATGATGGAATATGGGAATATATCGAGTCGAGTCGAGGATGCAGAGTGAATAACACGCGTTTCATCTGTGCGGTGTTGATTTAATTATTTTCGCAAATTTATTCGTGACTAAGCCATTACAATTTACTCCTAAAGACTTATTAGTGGTGTTGTTGTGTATCAACAGTTAAATCAAGAACGATTGGGTCCTACAAAAGTGCTTTAAACGTTCTGGAAGCTTGTGATTGACATTCAACTTTGTGGACATCTTCGTTTTTCTATTGATTTCGTTTTTCTATTGATTTCGTGGAATCAACGCATAAGGTAAATGTACCATATTCCGGCCTATTAAGGGTTTTCGAAAATTGTATATTAGTTTGTAATTGTTGGAATGAAGGTAACCACGTGAAAATTAATTGATCATAATTACATAACGGTTCTATTGAGAAATTAATACATTTCAGCCATATTAAATGGCAAATTATTTTTTTTATTGATAAAATTTTAAACCACTTGTTTGTCTCTAATTCCGTCCTACAAAATTCAACTCTGTAACTAATTCCGTGCTAATACGTCCCTAATTCCGGCATATTTATAAAAATGACAATTCTGCAAATAATATGAACGATAAGTGCTTATTTTATTTACTTAATTTAGGGAATTAAGTGACATTGTCAAAGTCTGTGATACTCTCTGACTATAACTAGGGTTTCTTTTTAAAAATCCCTCATACAAGTGCCTGCTGGGTAGACCCTCTTTAAAATTATTAGGACTTTTGAGCTAATTTTGATAAAGACTGAGCTGCTGATCTTTGGTGATTCGAAACCCAATTTCTGCCAAATGCTTCACCGATTAACCAATTAAGTCCTCTTCATTTTTATTTAGTTAAATAGTTGAGGTACAGAATATTGTCATAGTTCCACGCTGGATAGACTCCAAAGCTTTTGTACACTGTTCTTCAATGTATTTTTGGCATTTTTACATAGGAAACAGGTGTATTAATGAACTTGTCAGCAAATGCACTGGCCGTTCAATCAAGGTGATATTGGATGGCGTCGCATCTAAACCTCACACCATTTCTGTCGGAGGTTCCCGGGTACTAAAAAACAAAGTAGGTACTGTCTCATCTTAAATAAAACCTGCACCGACCTTCCTTCTGTCTTAGTGGACGGTCTGAATCTAATGGCTGATCCATTTTTTAAAACCTTAGGCATAACTTTAACTGAGGATCTGTGATAGAAAGATCACATTTTCCAAATCGCCAAAGGAGCCTCCCAATGCCTTGTATTTCGAAGGAGATGCGCGTTCGCTCTCCAGCTAGCTGGCCTGGCTACAATCTACATGTTCTACTTTCGGTCCTGCTTTGAATACAAGTCGTTTATCTACGCAGGTAAGTCAAAATCCACTACAGCATGACTGGATAAGGTGCAAAACCGCGCCATCAAACTCATCGGTGATGGCACTTTTTGCGCCTCCATGGGGTCAGTAAGCCACGGTAGGAATGTAACAGCCCTTTGCAAAGTGTATCGCTATTCCACTGAAATTAATAACTTGCTGCCGGTAAACTACGGTCAGTAAATTATAAATAACTTTATTGTGGAATAAGAGTCCAAGCTTACTACTTGACATTGCACCATGAGTTGAACGACCTGACAGGGTAGTTGGTGATCCTGGTACAGATTTGTTATTCCTGGTAACATTTATCCCGAAAAAACACATACAGTAAAATGCCGTATGAACCCAGCCAAACCTTGAATTTCTCACAAAAAAATTATGAATTTGTAATATACTTGGAGCACAATTCGGAGCAAAGTGTGCTTGAAAATATTATAATTGTTTAAAACTTGTTTAAATACCTTAGCACGGAATTAGCTCTCACTAATCACACACCTTTTTCTCAATTCCGTTCTAAGAACGGAATAACGTACATGCCTAATAAAATCATGAACGTAATTCCGTCCATCAAACTATTGGCTTTTTTAATTATAAAAACACCTAATAACATGTTTAAATTGCTATGAGTTATTAAATAAAATCGTATTTAATAGGAAAAATTAAAATACTGCAAAAATATACTTCCTAATGCTACTTATGATCTTAGGAAGAGGATCCCAACTTTTTGTTATTTTACCTAACACAATTGTTTCGCATGAGGTTTTCGCGTTGAACGACTGATTCAAAAGGAGTTCATGCACTCCAAATTAAAAGGACGATTGACTAAGGTCAAATATTTTACACCCAGAATATCATAGATTACTTCTGGTTATTTTATTTTCCAAAATATTCAACGATTTCCTTATTTTATAGCTTACAAAAAAATAGACCGTAATTATGTACTAGGCCGGAATATGGTACTTTTACCTTATAGAGAGACTCAGCCAATACTTACTCACTTCACCTCATATTGCTAAGCTCGATTGTCATTGCAGCTGACACTTAACCACAATATCTTCTCTTATATAATATTTCTGTTATCTGTGCACAGTTCACTTATGAGTGCGACTGGTGATAATAAACGCCTACGATCAGAACTCGATACTTCTACAAATAGTGACGACATGGATAATTCAGAAATTTTAAAAGCACTGAAAGATATGGACACTCGTATTACAACGAGATTGGACTCACTTGAAAGCTCTATGGACACGCGCTTCTGTTCTAAAATTGATGAATTGAAAACCAGTCTACTTAATAATATTCAAGATGTGAAAGCTGAGCTCAATGAGCAGCTAAATGCTGTCTCATCATCCGTGGAACAACGTTTTCAAGTTGTTAGTGAAACCTTTGCAAAAATGGATCACCGTTGTGATGATATTTCTAATGCTGTAATGAGCATGGGGAGCAATTATGAATCCAGACTTGGTAAACTTGAACGCCTGTCATTACTAAATGAATTAATAATAACAGGGGTGCCAGTTGAAACAAGGAGGAATGCTGATGATGTGGTGGCCGATATTTGTGAAGCCCTGCAGTGCGATCTTCGACAGAGTGACTTTTCTGGTATATTTCGCTTGCCTTTTAAGAAATTAGCCAAAACAAAAAGTCCTGCATCGACACCCATCATATTGCGGTTCAACTATTCATGGGCCAAAGATTGTTTTCTCGACGCATATTTTAAGAAGAAAACTCTCAACCTGAAAGATATTGGCTTCAAAACCGCTACGCGGATTTATGTTAATGAGAGTTTGACTACTCGTAATCGTCAGATATTCCAGCTGGCTCTCCTTGCTAAAAAATCGAATCGAATTCATCGTTGCTTCACACGACAAGGTTTTGTGTATATTGAGGAGTCGGCATCGAGTAAATCTATTCGCATCACTAACAAGGAGGACTTGGACAAATTTCTTTCTCATTCAACCTCGGAATCAGCACCGCAGCAAAATATGGAGACATAATATGTGGCAGAATTTTACGAAACCCGTTTTGATACCAGGAGAACATTCTTTTTCTTTTTTTTCACTCAACGCATCGCTCAAAAACACTTTCACCATTTAGAGGATAATTCTTTTATTATTAATTCCGGTCTCAAACATTATCATTTATCCCCCTTCCTTTGCTGTTGCGGATCGTATGGTGTGACATCTATTGAACTTGGCTCATGTCCCCGGGATGTGAGTGTTCATGGCTCCTGCTTGTACTTTTGGTGGTGGGCAGCGTTTGATGATCATTAGGTCGAGAGCCTTTGGACTTGCCACTGGAAACGCTGTTAGGAGTAGTGTGGGTAACGGTGTTTGTATTCCGAATGTTTTGCTTAGATCGTTTTTTAAAGCTCGTACGGGTCTGAATGTTTGTCATATTAATGCTGGCAGCGTTGCTGCGAAAATTGATGAGTTCCGTGAGGTTTTTCAAGAATCCGATGCCCACATAATAATTGTTAGTGAAACGTGGTATAAGAGTTACATCTCCAATAAGGCGGTTGAAATTAATGGTTATTATTTACTACGTAACGATCGATGCTTTCGGAGGAGTGGAGGTGTGGCAGTGTATGTAAATAATGGTCTGAAAACTAATGTTGTTTTGAAGTCCTTGAATCTGAGTACGGAATACCTATTCTTCGAATTAATCTTCAATTAAAGGATACTAGGAAAGTAGATGAGATAGCTATTCTGGATGATGTTTTTTCTGAATTAACCGCAAGCCACTCGGACATAATAATTGCTGGTGATTTCAATGAAAACTTGTTGGCGAATTCAAGTGGTTTGGGTTCTGAATGTGTGCGAGGTAACTGCTCGCGATGTAGGTTTTCTGATATTCTGAGTAAATATTCTCTCTATACAATCGGGGATGCCCCCACTCATTTTCCTGTAGGATTCAAGCCATCCCATATTGATCTTATGATTACAAACAATCTCCATAGTGTGAAGTTCTTTAATCAGATTTCCACTGGTCTTTCGGCCCATGATTTGCTTGCTATGACGTATGAGTGTGACTTAGAATCACTGACTGATAGAATTAAGTTGACTAGGCGTTTGCATTGCATTAATAAAGACGATTTGCTGCAGGATGCTCTACAATGCGATTGGAGTTCTATTTATGGTACAGCGGAAGTCGATGATATGTTGTCACGTTTTAATTTACAAATATTGTCCCTTCTCGACAGGCACGCCCCATCGATACCTATTCGTCTATCGAGATCAGCTAGTTCTACCAAGCCATGGATGACGAATGATATTAGAGCTGCAATCATTGAGAGAGATATAGCTTACTCTGCTTTGAAGGCGGACCGTACGAGCGATAATGTTGCTAATTACCACGTTCTAAGGAATCAAGTTACGCAGCTTATTCGGACTACTAAGTCTAGATTTTTTAGACCTTGGTTTGATCATGGATTGGGTACGAAAAATATCAGGAATAATCTGAGAAGCTTAGGGATTGTGACATCTAAGAGGGATTCTGTAGTGCCAGCTTTTACCGCCAGTGACTATAATTCGTACTTAACGGCACCAACAGGCAATCTCAGTCCCACTCCTGCAGTATCGCCATGCCCTCCTCGTGCTTCAACTAGGGCTCAGCTTTCTGATGCCTTGTTTTCCTTTAATAGTATTTCCCAAGCGGATGTTGCCAATTCGATTATGAAAGTTAAATCTAACGCTGTTGGTCTAGATGAAGTGCCTATTAATTTTGTCAAAATTTTACTTCCAGTGATTTTACCACATGTTACTTATATCTTCAATCAAATTCTGACAACGTCGTACTATCCTCGCCTTTGGAAAAAAGCAAGAGTCAGAACGCAATTCGATTGCCAGACATCTTGATTAATGGCAGAGAGGTTGAATTCACGAGTAGTGTCCTAAATCTTGGTCTACGCTTCGATGACAAGCTTTCTTGGAGGCTCCAATGCAACCACATAGTGTCGAAAGTCTATCTTGGCCTTAGGAGCCTGTACCCTAATTGTAACCTCGTACCTGTCAATGCTAGGACCAATCTGGTTAAATCGCTATTAATACTCCATTTCACTTATGGTGATGTTGTGTTTTTCGATGGTTTGAGTGCAGAATGTAAAAAGTCACTTGAACGGGCTTTTAATGCCTGTGTTCGTTATGCGTTCGGGTTGAGGAAGAGGCAGAGTATAAGAGATTATGCGGATAGGATTTTAGGGTGCGATTTATTTCAGTATTTGCGCTACCATACCTTGACCTTTGTTCACAATGTCATACTGAGGAAAATTCCAATTTATCTCCATTCGAAGTTGCATCGTAGCCGCTCCAACCGGACTTTCAACTATAACTTTCGTCGCACCTCTCTATCCCAAACCCATAATTCATTGTTTTCCAGTGGTATATCTAGGTATAATTCGTTGCCTGTGGTAGTCAAGCGTTCCGGTACCATCAGTGCATTCAGGAGTTTATGCTATAAGCACTTCTGCCGCAGACCTTAGTTCTGTGACGTGTCTGTGATACCATGCGTTTCAATGTCTCCGCAGTGGAGGACGATATAGTGTTTGAAATTTTAGGTTTTTTACAAAAGGAAGATGGATAAGTCCACTTCTTGCTTCCGTTTTCTGGTGAAAGTGTATTTGGCTAGATATAGCTTAGTTTTTATAATGACTTTTTGCTTTTGTTTTGCTTTTTCTTTTCCTTTTCTTATTTTTTTTCCTTTCTTAATTTCTTTTTTGAATATCACGATTGATTTCTTTTTTTTTTTTTGTTAATTTAGTTTTAAGACTAGCTTTATTTTTAACATTGAAATTCTCCATTGTAACTTACGCTGTATATGCCACAAGGTTGTAAAGCCTTTTATATACGAATAAACTTGCATTATTATAGATGTTGACAAGATGGAGTGAATGCAATAATTGATGGAACTTGAAACGCACCCATATTGTTACGTCCCCCCATTTTTGGTATTTTGACTGTGATGCCTTCCGTCCAATCCTCCGGAAAGATACAGGTGTTCCATGCTAATTGCAGCATTGGCTGTAGCGCATTTGCTATGAGGCTGGAGTCGGCTTTCAACAATTCTGGAGAGATGCGGGATCTTTTCCAGCTGTTTTACCATTGGCCATTGCATGAATTACGGTTACTATTTTTGTTTTGGACGACGGCGAAGAAGTAATCTCTCCATCTTTGGAGTTGCCGCTCGTCGCTGCACAGCAGCCTTCCATCCGAACTATTTACGGCATCCTTTTTAGTAGAGAGCTTTCCCGAGAGCTATTTCCTGTGTTTGCCGCGTTTTCCGCTTTCTCTGCGAGCTCGTTTATCTGCTGTCTTTTATTAAGCTGGATACTTTTCTTTACCTTCCGGTGTCCTTAGTTACATACAAGCTGTTTTTTATCGCGACAGAGTCCTTTCTCTGCCGCCTGAATGCTGGGTGCAGTGGCTCTTGGACCACTACACAGATCAATAAATTTCCGAAATGACGGCTGATGCAGTAGCTCTTAGACTACTACACCAAGTCAATGTAATTGGTAAAATTCTGGATGGCTGATGCAGTAGCTCTTAAACTACTACACCAGATTTCTTATGAGGTGCTGCAGTGGCTCTTATACCACTACAGCAGATGATTGAAATATAGTTCTGAAGAAAACGACTGATGGTATAACTAGAAACTGAGTGTAAGAGCAATTAAAAACACGACTAGTTATTGTGACTGTTGATTTAACTCTGAAATTTATTTTACCTAATTCCTAATTTACAACTTTATTTTACAAGCTAAAATGTGAAAATTCCCCCATAAAATTGCAGCTCAGCAGATTCTCACGAATCCCATCAGTCGCAGGCAATGATATGATCCGCGAGCAATGCATAAAGCAATTTTCTGTTTTTGGGTTTCTCACGGATCATATCAGTGCCAGACGGTAACATGAGCTGTGATAAGATTCTTGAGAATCTGCGTGCGAATTTTTTGTCGCATGATGATAATTAAATTTCTGGTAGAATTCGAGTTACACTACAAAAAAAATAAAATAATATAATGGTGGAATTGAGATTACAAAATTGCAATAATTTTATGATGGAATTGAAATTACAAAAAATAATATTTTTATGATGGAATTGAAATTACAAAAATAATAATTTTATGATGGGATTGAACATCCTCCCGGCCGTTGAATGGTCTGCATTCAACTACGTTAGCTATCAAAAACCTTGGCAATTTCTCCGTCGGAGAAGTCTTCACTGCTTTCCTTGGGGACTCCAGATTCTCCTGTCACGATGGTAATTGTTGGTGGCTGAGTTTGGCTTTTGTGACATTTCTTCCATGCCAAATATGCTACTATGACGCTTACCGAAATGAAACAAATGTAGCCGAGAATGTAATGGTGGTAATCATGAGGACGTAATTTAGCTGGAAGGTCAGGATGGATGTCCAGTAACCTTTGCTTGATCGTCTGCAGATCCGCTAGGTGTGGGTTATACTCGTTGGTATGATGGAGTGCTGGAGTCAGTTGCTCTGGTGTGATGAAGGTTGTTAAATTTGCAGAAGGCAAGTATGATGCTCTCGTAATGGTGGGATAGATGTTGTGTCCTTGTATCGTAACGAGTGGTTGTTTGATCACGCAGTTGTCTTGAATGCTCAAGATTCCAGCGTGCTGAAGTGAGAGTTATGTGAGCTTGCCTCCGCATACAACGTTGATAGTGGTCGCTTCTTCCAGAGAGTAGATCCATTGATTGGAATTATGTAATTGTATCCAATGGGGTCCTGACTCAGTCTTCACTACTTGACATAGTGAACTCATTGGTGAGTGGTTCATCAGGCTAATCTCACAGGCACTGACGGAGGATCCCTTTCGGTACATGGGTTGCGTCTGCTTGCATAGGTGTCTGTCTGGGGTGATGGAAATGCAATCATGCAGTGCTTGTTCCGTTAGTGGATAGTACTGATCACGGTGTAAGTTGACTATCAAGAACGGATAGGATGGTCTAATGGCAGCGAAGGTTTCGTGGATTTTGGTTGGAACTGGAATAAGTTTGAATAACTCGAACTCTTCTGACGCGAGGATTGGTAGGCGCAGCCTGAAGATCATGTGATTCGCTGTGGCTCGCCCTTCAATGGTCACCATGCTGTAGAATCGTAAAATGTCGATTTCAGTTAGTGGGAGTTTCAAGGAGGAAGGAAGTCTCCCCTTGATTGCCAGCAGCTCCCTCTTGAATTGATCCGGAGAGATCAGTAGGGTGTTAACCTTTCCGTGATGCGTATCGGTAAGGACATCCAATATGGAATATTGTACTCGCTGAAAGTTTGATACGAGGAGGAGTATCTGAACGACCAGTGTTGAAAATAGTTGGGAGAATTGCTCCTGGTGTAATTCCTCTTTAATAGAGTTAAGTTGTGTAGCAATCTGATTATAGTGGGTTTCTAATTGATGAAACTCTTTGACTATGTCCTCCTGGTTTCTTCTCATAACGTTCACTGTGGCATCCAAAATGGATGTTTGATTGCGTGCCAGAATTGCTAGATGTTCTTCATTTTGTCGAAGATTGTCTATAGTCGAGGACATTTCCTCTGCATATTCAGAATCAAGCACCCCGAATAGTGAATTAGCTATGTTACCGATGAAATTCAGCGCCCCTCGCTTGATTCGTGTTGGTACTTGAAGAAGCTGGTTGCCTTGCTGTAACTCTGTAATGGCACGATTGATTTGTGAGATTATTCGAAAACAGGGTTGGTGGTCACGTAACATTTCGCAGGTTTTTTTTAGAGTTGCTGTAGAGTTAAGAAGCATTTCAAATTCAGTCCAATAGGGTCGCATATCATAGTACGCCACAAGATTCCACTCACTGGTGATTACGTTAGCAGCTCCCAGGTTTTCAAAATAGAGACCTGGATTGTTGTCAAACGGAGTAGATTTCACAGGAGCGCTATTGGCGAAAGGCAATACTATAAACGTGATTAGGAGGCTGACTATTGCTGAGCCTAAGGAGACGCGTGCCCTTTTGCGGGGCCTCGAGTCGCTGGTTGTTGGTTCAGCTGACGTGGTCCTATCGATGTCATTTATATCTGTCGTTGCTGTGGACCTGCTTGCCGAGGGTGGTGAATCTTGAGTATGTTCGGATTGCTCGCTGGGGTGAGGTTCTATCGGAAGTGGAGCTAGATTGTGTATTGGGCGCCGAAGTATGCTGGTAGATGTTTGTACATCGGCGACACGCACAAGATCATCTGTTCCCTTAATGACTCTTACGATACGTCCCAAAGGCCACTTCATGGGGGGAGTGTTTTCTTCTTTTATTATCACCATGGTGCCCGGCTGGGCGTTTTGACATTGAGATTTCCATTTATGGCGATATTGTAATTGGTTCAGATACTCTTTTGTCCATCTTTGCCAAAATTCGTTTTTCAAGCGTGTGACAGTGTTCCAGCGTGCTGACAAACTGGTATTTAATGCCTTAGCATGCGGGTCCACGGCTGCTGTAAGGGGCTCTCCGATCAGCAAATGAGCAGGTGTCAGGACTGTTAGATCGTTGGGGTCGGCGGAGAGCGGTGTAAGCGGTCTGGAGTTCATTACTGCTTCGGCCTCGATCACGATGGTCTCCATCTCTTCATACGTCAGTTTCGCGGAAGCGATGGTACGTTGTATGAGGTGTTTTGCGGATTTTACGGCGGCTTCCCATAGGCCACCGAAATGTGGTGCTTTCGGCGGGATGAAGTGAAATTCTACCCCCTTGCGATTGCACTCTGCCGTTATTTTCTCCTTTGATCTGTCATTTTCCATGATTGTTTGCAGCTCGTTGAACCGATTGCTGGCCCCCACAAAATTTGTGGCGTTGTCACAATAGATTTTGCTACAGAGGCCTCGTCTTGCCATAAACCTTTTTAGCGCTCCTAGGAAACCGTCTGTTGATAGGTCGCTCACTATTTCCAGGTGTACTGCCTTGGTTGCGAAGCAGCAGAAGACGGCGATATAGGCCTTCTTGGGATGTTTTCCTCGGTGTGTGAAGTGCGTCCACACAGGGCCGCAAAAATCGACCCCTGAGTTTACAAATGGGCGAGCCGGTTGGACCCGATCTGCGGGAAGGTTGCCCATTAGCTGATTGAAAAGTGTTGGTTTTGCTTTGGCGCAGCGGACACTGCTGCACAACGGAACGAGTAATGCTTTTTCCTTTCACCGGCCAAAATTTCTGCCGTGCAATGGCTAGCAAGGCTTGAGGTCCTGCGTGAAGATTTTCCTTGTGTAAATCGCTAAGCAGTAATTTGGTGAAGAGGTGTGCATGTGGCAGCAGAATTGGATGCTTGGCATCATAGTCAAGTGCGTGCCTCTAGGCGACCGCCGACACGTAGCATACCCCTGTTGTCAATAAACGGAGCCAAACTGCTGATGTCGCTGCCCTTAGGTGCCTCTCCGCATCGGTTCATATTTTTGATTTCATCGGCGAAATGCTCTTTCTGCATTTGTTTTACTATTAAGGTTAATGCGTCATCTAGCTCCAGAACGCTAGGCGTGATGCTAGAGCACTTGGGTTGGATGTGGCACCTTGTGTTGTTTACAAAGCGGTGAAGATATGCTATGATGCGTTGTAGTCGCCGGAATGAGTTTCGATGATCGATAGAATCCATTAAATTGTCTGACTGCCTTGCTGCGAGTACGGTCCGTATCTTTTCTCTTTTTTCGAGAGTGCAGTCATGAAGCTTTATATATGGTGCTGGCCATCTGGTTTCACTCCCATGAAGAAATATTGGTCCGTAAAACCAGAAGTTGTTGTTCGATAATTTGGCTGGCGATAGACCACGTGAGAGTAGGTCCGCTGGATTTTCGTCTGACTTGACATGGCGCCACTGTTGTGGTATGGTTACTTGTTGGATGGCTGACACTCTGTTAGCAACAAAGGTATGGAAGTTGGAAGAGTCGGAATTTATCCAGCCGAGCACTGCAGTTGAGTCTGTCCATAAGAAGATGACATCCTTCTTGAATCTGAGATCATCCTTGAGACGTTGGCAAAGCTCTGAAGCTACCTTAGCGGCACAGAGTTCCAGTCTGGGCAGAGTAATTTGCTTCATGGGAGCTACCTTTGATTTAGCGCAAAGTAGACGTACATGGACAATGTTGTCTTTATCAATGGATCTTACGTATGCGGCGGCGCCGTAGGCCCGCTCCGATGCATCAGCAAATATATGAAGTTGAACGTTTTTCGGCGTTTTGTGTGAAAAGACGTGCCTTGGAAATCTAATTTCTTCCAGAAGCTGCAGATCCTCGCGGAATTTGGACCAAGCTGTGTGAAGATCTTGTGGCAGGGCGGCATCCCAATCCAATTTTAACGACCACATTTTTTGTAGGAACAACTTTGCTGATACTACTACTGGAGCCAAGATGCCGAGTGGATCGAAAATGTGGGCGATATCGGATGATGCGGTTCTTTTTGTAATTTGTGTTCTTTCGATGCATGTGGTCTTTACACAAAAGGAATCAGGTTTTGGAAGCCATATAAGTCCCATTGTCTTGACATTTTGATCTTCATGATTGTTGAAGTCTAGTTGAACTTCTTGGTCGGATGGCAGTATGTCCTGAAGCAAACGGGGATGATTCGCACACCATTTGCGCAGCTTAAAACCGCCAGATTGAAGCAAAGCCCTTAACTGGAATTGCATTGCAATTGCTGCTGGAAGACTATCTGAACCAGTTAGCACGTCATCGACGTAAAAGTCCCGCTGAAGAATTTCGGCACCTAATGGATAAGTATCGGCTTCTTCTTCGGCTAGCCTTTTTAGACATCGAGTAGCGAGATACGGTGCGCAGGTGGTTCCGTAAGTCACCGTGCAGAGTTGATAACACTTCAAGCGCTCTGAAGGATTATCTCTCCACCAGATCAGCTGGTACTGACGACTTCCTTGATCCATCTGGATTTGCCGATACATTTTTTCAATGTCGGCTGTGAAGACAAAGCGTGGGAATCGAAAACGCAGGAGTATGGTGAAAACATCATCTTGGATTGTGGGCCCGGTGTATAACAACTCATTTAACGAGATATTTGTAGATGTTTTAGCCGAAGCGTCGAAAACAACCCGAAGTTTTGTGGTTGTACTGTCGGGTTTTACGACGCAGTGATGAGGTAGAAAGTAGTGTGGACTCTGAATATCGCTGAAGTTAATCTCTTGCATATGTCCTAGCCTTACGTACTCTTGCATGAAATCGAGGTATTGTTTCTTGATGTCGGCATTCTTGTTTAGCTTTCGCTCTAACGACTTGAATCGGGCCAAGGCAAGGTCCTTAGATTAACCTAGGGTACTCGGATCGCCAGATATGGGTAGCTCTACTGTAAATCGGCCATTCGCATCTCGACGTTGTCTGTATAAAATATGTTTCACATCGTCTTTCAGCTGCCGTAAGGTTGTTAGATTGCGGCTCAGCCTCTTCTAATCGCCAAAATTTCTCGATTTGATGATTGAGGGATTCGTCCTCGCTGGTAATTCCGCAAATGGCGATGTTATCTCCATCTGCGTCTGAGGGAACTTCTCCTGACAGAATCCAACCAAACACGGTGTTCTGCATTATTGGCAAGTGATCACCCAGAGGGATTTGCCCCACTGCCAACAGGGAATAAAATATTCCTGCACCGATGAGTAGGTCTATTGGCCCTGGTTCATGGAATAGTGGATCAGCAAGAGCGACATTTTGAGGGATGCTCCAAGCAGCGGTGTTTAATGGTCTAGTTGGCTGCGGTGATGTGATGTTCGGTAGGACATGAGCTTCAATCCTAGTAGTGAATCCATTTATCCGCGATTGTAACGTCAAGCTTACTCTACGGCGACTTTTCAGTTTATTCAAGCAAATCCCTTCTATGCCCATCTTATCAGATGCTCCTCGCAGTCCCAGCCTTTGCATTAATTTTTCTGTAACAAGATTGAGTTGGGACCCGGAATCTAGTACAGCTCGACATTCTATTAACGACCCCTGGCGATCGTGCAATCCAAGGATTACTGTACCAAGTAACACTTTAGTTTTATTTGTTGCCCGAGATGTTAGCGATATGCACTGGTCACGAGGGCCTTCAGAATTTGGTGGTCTAGCTGGGACAGTTGTCATTAGCAATGAAGAGGAAGTTGCTTGCGCTGTCTTGTGGTTTTCTGGAAGATGTACCTTTGGCGATGGCTGTGGTTCCTTGCTGGCAAGGTGCAAATGTAATAGCGTGTTATGTCTTTTTTGGCACCTTGTGCACCCTCGAGAAGGACAATTCTTTGAATTGTGATTGGCCTTAAGGCAGTTGACACAATGCTTGGCTTGTTGTACTAGATTGAGGCGTTGATTTGGACTCATCTGCAGGAATCGTTCACACGTGAACAATTGGTGCTCGCCCTTGCAGCAAATACACATATGTCCTGAAGAGACTGCAGAAGTTAGAACCTTACCCTGTCGCTGCTTTGGGTGATGATGTTCTTCTGAGGGACGTGGCTTCGGTCCTAATGTCTCCAGAGAGTGGAAACGGGTTTCCAAGAAATTTAGAAATTCTTCCAATGAAGGTAGGAGCTTAGGTTGCCTCAGTGACTGTTCCCAGAGCATGTGGGTGTTTCTATCCAGCTTCTTCAATAAAATATGAAGCACCAAAGGATCCCAGTTGAGTGTTGGGATTCCCAAGTTTTCGAGACTTATCAAACACTCCTGAGTGGTATCATGAATTGATCGGATGGTTGAGGCGTTCTCGGTGTGTGCTGCTGGTTGAACGAGAAGCTTGCTCAGTAAAGCTGTCACCAGAAGTCTGGTGTTCTCATATCTGTCATTAACAACCCTCCAAGCTGCTTCGTAGTTGGCGTCTGATGTTGTATAATGCCGAATTAACTTTTCTGCATCTCCGGTAATGCTGGTTTTGAGGTGCCACATTTTTTGGCAGCTGGGTATAGGTTGGTTGTGCACGAGTTCTGTGAATAAATCACGAAACTGCCTCCATTTCAAGTAATCCCCATCAAACTTTGGTAACACCACCTTAGGTAGATGCATGGCCGGGTTCGGAGTGGATGATGATTGATTTGACTGGTTCAGCTGCTGCGGCATTGTCTGCATCGTCGCCTTCTCATGCAATTGAATCAGCAAGCTTTGAATCTCATCTTCCATCGTGAAGTATTCCTCCATGTTGTAATCGCCAGCACTTGGTGCATCCAGCAAATCCCAAATCTTATAGTGGAGCTTCTGGATGGCTTCCCAATGTGTTTCGAACGTTTTGATCTTTAACTGATAAAAGTGTTGAGGATGGGTTTCAGGATCAGACAGTAGCTTTGTTATTCCTCTGTGAATGCTTTCACAGGCCATCCTTTCCTTTTGGGTTAGATTGGCGATTGTTTTATTATTTGCAGGGGCCTCCACCTCAACCATCTTCTTTTTGGGGATGGTCCCAGTTGGCGGGTTATGAAGGACTAAAGGCGGCAAATCTGTTTGTGTTGATGCAGCAGCACCGATAGTTTCTTGCTGACGTTGAGACTCGGTATCTTCCAACCTTTGATTAAGGTCAGTAAGAATCTCCTCATATATTTTCTGTATGATTTCAAAAAATTCCTTTTGGAAGTACGGGTGATCCTGGTGAGAGGAATATTTGGACCGAATAGCTGAATCGGTGCGATCAAATTTTTTCCATAGCTCTTCCAGTTGCGAGAGCTTTTTGTGGAGATAATCAGCCGTTTTGCGGGAATCCGAGTCCTTATTATAATTGGTGACGAGACGTTGTATTTCGCCGCCAATTGCTTGCTGATCCCGAGCTAGTTCGTCCAAAGACATGATGATTTCTCTGGATTAGTGTGGTAGTGTTATAGTTGATGTAGACGTGTCGTTGACGTGCCCGATCACGTCGGGGTCACCAGATGTTTTTTATCGCGACAGAGTCCTTTCTCTGCCGCCTGAATGCTGGGTGCAGTGGCTCTTGGACCACTACACAGATCAATAAATTTCCGAAATGACGGCTGATGCAGTAGCTCTTAGACTACTACACCAAGTCAATGTAATTGGTAAAATTCTGGATGGCTGATGCAGTAGCTCTTAAACTACTACACCAGATTTCTGTGTATTTGGTAGAATTCTGAAGGCTGATGCAGTAGCTCTTAAACTACTACACCAGATTTCTTATGAGGTGCTGCAGTGGCTCTTATACCACTACAGCAGATGATTGAAATATAGTTCTGAAGAAAACGACTGATGGTATAACTAGAAACTGAGTGTAAGAGCAATTAAAAACACGACTAGTTATTGTGACTGTTGATTTAACTCTGAAATTTATTTTACCTAATTCCTAATTTACAACTTTATTTTACAAGCTAAAATGTGAAAATTCCCCCATAAAATTGCAGCTCAGCAGATTCTCACGAATCCCATCAGTCGCAGGCAATGATATGATCCGCGAGCAATGCATAAAGCAATTTTCTGTTTTTGGGTTTCTCACGGATCATATCAGTGCCAGACGGTAACATGAGCTGTGATAAGATTCTTGAGAATCTGCGTGCGAATTTTTTGTCGCATGATGATAATTAAATTTCTGGTAGAATTCGAGTTACACTACAAAAAAAATAAAATAATATAATGGTGGAATTGAGATTACAAAATTGCAATAATTTTATGATGGAATTGAAATTACAAAAAATAATATTTTTATGATGGAATTGAAATTACAAAAATAATAATTTTATGATGGGATTGAACACAAGCTATAGAAAAATATCTTGCTGTACTGGTAAAAATGATATTGTGTTCAAAAAGTAGGGTTCAACTCTTAAATGCAAGTAATTGCTTATTTATAATTATATTAACCATAACTTTTAGATGGCACAACTGAAAATAGACGGCACCGGTTTTTCGTTGTTTTTCTATATTTGAAGAATTATAATCAGCAATAATATTGAAACATTATTCTTTTTGCTGATGCACAGAGCATTTGCAAAATCTTACAAATTGTTGAATTTTGCTGTTTTGTTTTTTATGCATATTTTCATCGGGTGCAGTTAATTACAGATGGCTATATTGTAAAACAATAATACTTAGTTACAAGTTGTAGAACAATTTCTTGCCGTTCTGGAAAAAAAGATCTTGTGTCCAAAAAGTAGGGTTCAACTCTCAAATGCAAGAAATTGTTTATTTATAAATATATTAACCATAACTTTTAGACGGCACAGTTGTTAAAAATTAGTTTAGGTGTTGACTAATATTTTGGTATCGGTGCCGTACAGTTTGCAATGATCTTGCACAATACTGATCTAGGCGCGTGTTGAGTCGGGGTTTTCTCATCTTTTAACCAGCGAATATGTACGGCATAGCCACACAATGATTCTATGGAAGCATAGAAATCGAAATGTATAAATGCCGTACAGGAATAAATCACCTTCGTGGGGGGGATAAATTTGCAGAAATTAAAAAATTCTTCTGGTTTCAAGTACCATTATTTTTGTACGGCAGTAGGTTCTAGGAACTTATTTTTTTTATAATATATCAATATGAGAATTGCCGTACAAGAATGTTTGGTCCGAAAAGCACCCCTCCGGATGGAATATTCAACTTACCTGTGCGGTCACATGTACCGCGCAAAAGTGACGGCATAGTGCCTAAAGGTTGCGTCTCATTTAGGAGTATCGATCTGCATATAATTCGTGCTGTTTCACATGACCCCCCAAAAATTGCCGTGGGCTTGTAGTCTATATATATTTTTTTCAGATTTTTTGTTGTTTTCGTTATATTTTTTTCCTACCGGGGACAGTGCACACATAAACTTTTTTTATTTAAAGGCATTGCAACGCACGACTTAAGGCGATAGCCCAATCACGACTTTATTCGCGTTTACGCGCGTCAAAGCGTTGACGCGCTTTGACGTCGATACTTGATTGTGTGTAATTCAAATCGAGCTGTCTCATTCACGACTTTACGGCGTCAGCGGCGTCAAGCGACGGCAAAAGTCGACCAACTTTCAACTTTTCGCGCGTTGGCAGGCGTTGAAAATTGCAAAACTGTCAAACTGTCGAAATTAAAACTTTATAAAGACGAAAATCCATACATGAATTTAAATCAAAGCAACCTTTTCGACGTCCTGACGCTATGAATGAACCTTCAACGGACGTCAACGCGCATGAAGCGCCTGCCGCGTATAACGCGCCGTCGGCATTGGGCCATCGCCTTTACGTTTTTTTTAGGTTTTTGAAAAAATAAAAAACCTACACAATTCTTCAATCTTTTAGAAAAAATTAATAAAACCCAATTATTTAGAAGGTTTAAACTATATTTTAAAATACTCTTAAGAGCGACCGAGTCGTAATTAAAAAGATACATAAAACTTAAAAATTAACTTAATAGATTAAGAGGTACAACCTAAGACATGAAATTATTTTAGGTTTCATGTTACTCCTGTATCTCTGTTTCTGCGGCGGATGTTTTTCAAGGTAAATTGTCGATTGAGCAGTTTCCAGCATTCTTTAGTTGATTTAGATTTTCTGCGAACTGTAGAAATTCTATCCTAACATTTTCTTGGGGTGTCGGTTGACTTCCGGTTGGAAAATCTGGGAATGTAGCTCACGCGGGTTTTTTGCTAGTATTCAAGAAAGAGATCCAACCGCGAAAGTGGATTAATTAATAATTATGAAGAAATGCGAGATAAATGACAACGCGACTGTTTTGTTGCAACTCAGTCAACTAAATAGCATATCATTTCAGGATGACAGAAAAGCCAATCAAGGGGTCGAACCTGCTATAACCAAGTATTACTCCATTTACATCAAACCGCCAGCTTTTCATGTCCAATTTGTTTCTACAATACAAGGCTATGTAAGTTGGCCGCAAGCACTTTTTGTAATTAAACGGAAGAGCTGCTTTCTCCGAGTAGTGGATGGTTCGTAAGGTACCATAAGAGTGTATGTGCATTAGGGTTTGGATAAAAATGCTATCTGAGTTAATGGCAATTTTATCATAGAGATGACGAATGTAGTCCAATTATTTTTTGACATGACAACACAGCCATTTTTTTATTTTGACCAGAAATTACATTATGTACACTAGTTTTATGTAGAGGCAATGAACAAAAAATATTAATCGTGCGATATGTTTTAGAAATATTTACGTGAATTAGGTGGTTCAAACAAAGTCTTTGATATCATAATTTTTACTTAAAATATTTTTTTTTTTTGCAAAAAGCCGTACTTTCAAGTCAAGTCTTAAAAGTGGATGGTCAAGCCGAAGTTCATTCACATTCAAACAGTTGGTCTAAATGTGTCAGGTACAATCAGGTGAGAGCACATGCTAAATCTGTATAAATTGTAGGTATTGGCCAGGGGACTTGAAATGGATTGCCAGAAATAGATTTAAGGGGGCGTCCATAAATTACGTGAGGTGTTTAGGGGGGAGGGGTCGAGCCGAATCTCACCAAATCTCACGTGGGGGAGGGGAGGGTCTCCGCAAATATCACGTAATTTTTTTCCCGCAAGAAACAGTGTAAAATCGCGAGAAAACTGGGTTAAATTAAAGTACAGGTAAATTAAGCCGAAAAAAGCGATATAGCGGAAATAATTATGTACAGGCTGAAACTTGGCAGAGAGCTTCTTTTTAGGCTTCTTAATAAGAGGTTATAAAGTCTACCGATTTTCTACCTCGAGAAGCCCACTTTTTAGTGGGTTTTAGTCCTCAAAATGGGTATTTCTCGATTTTTCTGTAATTTTTTTTTGCAATATTTCTTAATATCTTTTTGTTTTTTTCAATTTTAAGTACAATATCTGTAAATGAGAAAATCTTTAAAATCGTCTTTTTGGACCCGCACTTAGATTTCATTCACGAAAATCTTAGTGTAGTATCAGATGAACATGGTGAAAGGTTTTATCAATACATATTGCAAATGGAGAAGGAATAATCCCAGTAGGACTTGTAAGCTTACAGAAGTACTGAAATGAGCCCTCACTAGTAAGGGGTAGGCCTTACCATACCCCTTACAGAAGTACTTATTTTTACACACGATGTCATAGGAGGTGAGGCCTTACTTTTTACTACATCGATGAGCCCTTATATAAGGCATTACAAGAGAAGGCAGATGGTAAGGGGTAATCCAGAATTCGGCCCAACGAAGTTAGAAATTTACCGGATGACTCATTTGTTTTCGTATGTTTGTAATGGTATTTGAGTCATCGGGCAAATTTCAAACTTCTTTGGGTCTAATTCTGGATTACCCCTTACCATCTGCCTTCTATTGTAATGCGTTATATAAAGGCTCTTCTAACACCTAAGAAAATAGGAGTACCCCTTACCAGATGACTACTTATATCAGTGCTCCATCGGTAAGTGCTACCTAGAATTCCTACTGGGTATGTACAGTACATACATATGTACATATATGTTTTATCGTGAATGCTTTACAATCTCATCTTTGGAAAGGAGCTGATGAGAGTCATTCTCAAAAAACAAACAAATAATATTTACAAGGAAGTATGTACCACGTCAGCGTCAGGCGACCCATGGCTATAGTATTTTCATATTTCCACATTTTTTGCAACGGCCATTAGATAATTGATTATCACACTTTCGGACCATGCTGCTTGCCATTTGTGCTTTATTATTGGTCATGTGGACGCCCATAAATCTTCGGAAAAAAATAAGAACACAGTTTCGAGCTCTTACGTCCACAGCAAGTCTACGATATTGTTATCACTGTCCTAAATTTGACTAGAACTACAATTTTAACATATTCAGCTCCTTCCATATTGATAAAATTGTGGCAATACTATCACTGCTTTATCTAAGGGCACTTTTTGTCCTGGAAATATTCGGAGAATCTCCGACATTCTATGCATTTCCACCACGTTAATTTGCCCCATTCCCAACTCCTACTTAAGAATTCAGCAACTCCCAGAGGCAATGGACGAAGAATCGTAACTTAGGATGATTCGAGCGTGGGCGAATGAGGCAGAGTCAAGGATCCCTACTCAGGGTGTTGAAAACAATATAAATAAAAAACGGGACGGAGGGACCAATTTTGCGATATTTCCTATTAAATGCGGGATGAACGAAATACACATCGCAAGGTCCTCTTTCGAGCAAATGAATGTGCCTCTAAGAAGGCCAGCCGAACTCATAATTCACGGGGCGGCTTTGATAGTATTGGTACATAAAGGTATCATTTATAGATACATACATATATATAAGATTCCCAATTTCACCAAAAGTCTGGTCTTTTCTTAATTTTCCCGAAAACCCCGAGTAGATATATTTACATTCTTATAATCGGCTTACATTGATGGTATCTACGACAACTCGCCCTCGGCTTTGACCAGCAATTATTACGTATCTGGACCTGTTGGACCGAAGTTTCCTGTTCGACGGAGCACGTGTGCTCTTATAGGGGCAGACAGAAAAGTTGTACAAGGCCTGAACGTTTTCGTTCCAATTGAGCAAATTCAATTTGTGTCGTAAGAAGTGCCTCTCGGGGAGAAAATGATATCTGTATCTGCTTGCGCGACACACGAATGCCGCAAGGAATTCTCATTACGTTTTTTTAATACCATAAAGAAGTAATATTTAAAGGTTTATTAAAATTTTCAAAGAACTAAAACGTGAGTCCCTCGTGTGAATCTAAGCGTCAAATCTTGAGAGATATGAGATATCCTCTTCTATCATAACTAAATCGGTGTTATTTTTATGATGTGTTGTTAATATCGAATCATGCGTTTAAAATGGGAAGAGATGTACAGCCTGATGTTACAGCTAACCGGCAGAGTATGCAGCTACATATCTAAAAAAGGGCGAAAGAGAATCGATAAGGCGGATGGGGAATATACACCTTCTATTTTCTTGAACTAGCGTAATGACACCGAATACCGACCAACTAAGGATTGACTCATTAATATATTTATACTGAATAAATAGGAACATTAATTTTAATTTTGCCAGTGGTTTCAGCAAGAGAAAACCATTCCCAATCATAATAAATTAACCCAGTTCGTTTATTTTATTGATAATATATTTAAAATTGATATTTGACAACGCGCTGGCCTTCGGCGGGCTAGGACCCTAATTCCGTCCACTTGCTTGCACTGATCTCAATATCGACCACTTATGCTCCTAATATCGACCGGGCAATTATATATGGGAACACATTGGAATGAGTACGAAATTTATGAAATAAATTATATATTAAATAGAAAATATTTTTTATTATAATATTGCTCAACTATTATCAGTATTTTTTTACTTAAATCACTAATTGTGGGGATACTGGCAAGGCGCAAATTGAGAATCGTATAGAGCGTGTGAGCTGACATGACGCGAGCAACATGACACGCACGTATCACTCGCCTTACGGAAGAAAAATTTTTTTTTTAAACTCAGATAATAATCAGAATCAGAATCAGATAATAATGGTGCAAACGGACTTTTGCTTTATTTAGCGACTAAAAAATTAAAATCACCCAATAAGTACATACATTCTGTTGGAAAGGGAAAAAGGTGGAAACTACATTGAAGATGAGTGATGCTGATTTTACCAATTGCTTCCGAATGAGCCGAAGCCAATTTGCTGAAGTGCATGGGATGATCGAACAAGCCTTTGGCTCAAATAGAAGTAATGCCCAAAAACTGATCCCAACCAAGGAAAAACTTGCAGGGTCTACCCAAATCCCGTTTTCCAATTTTGTCTTCATATAGTTATGCATAATTTGTGTCATAAAGCTCTCTGTGCCTTTTCACCGCCTCAATTAACTTTTCGGTATTTAAAAGAACAGTAAAAAGAAAAAAAGTAATAAAAAGGTGGAAGAGAAAAAACAACAAAATAATATTATGAGAAATTGTTGACACGCGTTGATACGACCGGCACGAGAAACTGTGGCTCCACTACAACGCCACGCGTGTAGTAGGCGACGCGAGTCGCGCGACCTCGCATCCCTTGCCAATTTGCGCGGTTCTATTCGTTTCCATAGTTTACAAAAAAACGCGCTGTGCTGTGCCACCCCACACGCTCTATACGCGTCTCAATTTACGCCTTGCTTTTTTCGTTTGGGGCAAGTATAATGATTCTTTGAATCGTGATGAAAAGTCATTCTGATGTTTTTCAACACTAATAAGGCCTGTCTTACTATATGGTTCAGAAGTGTGGACATTGAGAAACGAAGACGAAGCATTGGTAGGAAGATTTGAAAGGAGAATCCTTCGTACGATTTACGAAGGAATTCAGGCTAATTACGGCTAATGCTTCAACGCCGATTCGGGTGATGCAGTTTTTCATCTAATTTGTCAACCGACTCGATAAGTAGGTGTTTCGTAAATGGAACCCTTTCCTCCCATTTCAATCGTCCATCTGACCAACAAACCTTCCTCTTCAATCGTCAGTGTCGTTGGTGCAACCACGATTTGAGTATTTCTTTTTCACTTATCAATTTTTGAGACGTTGAAAGCCTTATGTTCTTTCCTAACGGACATGACTCCATCGTTAATAGGTTTCAAAGTATTCTTCAGTGTAGCACTGGTGTGCTGAATTCTTTTTTACCACTCATTTTCACGACCCTTAACTATTTAATAATCCAAAGTTAACATTTAAGATGTGTGTGCTTCACTATTTCCCTACCTCAGGGCTATTCAGCATACTTTATTAGTCGCTATTATTAAAAAATAGTTGGTAATAAAATCGTAAACTATTTACTAATAGCAGACTTTCAGCACTAATAATCACGAAACTCCTTAAAATCACTCCTTATAACGGAATAAGCAAAGTGATTTGAAATTTTAGCCATTGGTTCTAATAAAACAACTACTTGCAAAAAGTGTAGGGATATGAATATGAAAAATTATGATATAATGCACACCAAAGATGAAACGACCATAGAATTTCCTCGGTTTGTCTGTCAAAAATAACATAAAACAGTTCAAAGTATTAACAGAGATATGTGAAAATCCCAATAGTAAAATTCAATTAATGTAAATTTCCATATCGTAGTAATAACTGAGTACTACGAGAAATCTATGAGGTCCCAGACTATACCGGTCGATATTAGGAGCATATTATATTCTCCACATACCTGAATACCGACCGGCGCACAGTGGTTCCAAATGCCGAAAAGGTGGCCAAAAGTCGCTAAAATCGATCTTTGATTTGGGGACTTTTTGGGTCTAGTTATGTAGGTCGGTACCGAAGGTATTAGAAACACCGTTTTATAACTGTCAAACTTGAATGGGGCTCTCGGGAGCCATTGTTACGTGAGCGTCTGGCACACGAGGGTCTCGGCGCGGTATATAGTATACTGAAACGGGGTTTTTGTGTTAACAGTGACCTGGGATCGTTTGAAATGACTTCTGCTAACGAAAGTAAGTACTTTTAAACGTTATTTCATATTGACAATCAATTTTCTTAATTATTTTAATAATGTACCAATCAAAACAAGTTTTTATAATTTCCCGTTGTAAACATCAATGTTTAAAGTTACATTACTCAAAAGTCCCACGACATCCCACTAGAGAGTTTTGCCGCATTCTTGAGATCTTTCTTTATAATTTGGAAGTTTCAAAAGTTGCCCCAGTTTGCCCCAATTTGTTTAATTTAAATAAAATTTCATAAAATTCTGGCCATTTTGTAAGAACTTTGTCCGCCATATTGGATCCGCCATTTTGTTTTTTAAATTTTGAGTAGCAATTCGTAATCAGCAGACTCGAAATACTCTTCATGCCAAATTTCATAAAAATCTGACCACTTTATAAAAATTTTGTCCGCCGTTGTTATTGGATCCGCATTTTGTTTTTTTTATTTTGACTGAAGATTCGTAATCAGCGACCTCAAAATACTATTTGTACGTAATTTCATACAATTTGAATAACGCTTACATAAAAATTGTAAACATTTTTTTTCAAGTTTATGCTTTAAATTCCATTGTATGCGCATTGTCAGGCAAAAATAAATTTATTTTCAACCCTTAAGGGATTAAAACTACCCCTACAATTTGAAAAATCAACTTTAAATAAAAAAAAATTGCAAAAGAAATTTTTTTACTATTTGCTTGAAATTTGGTTGAATAGGTATTATCAGCCAAAAATATATTATTATCAACTCTTGAGGGGGTAAAACTACCCCTAGATTAAAGTTGTATTTGAAAAAAGATTGAAATTTTTTTTGCATTTAAATGTTATTTGCATCTACGATAATAAATTTTTCTTCAATGTATTTTTTATTCTGTTTCGATTTAGGGGTGGTTTGGCGCGGTTAGAATAAAGCCAAATTTTTTAATAACATTTCATCAAAAATAGAAAGTATATGAAAAAAAAATTTAATCTTAGTAGGCTTGCGAGTACTTTGCTCGAATTTTGGAACACAGCTATTATTATCGTCAAAAACGCTTTTCAGGTTTTAAGTTTTCTGTAGCTTCCCAGCAAATTCTTGCCTTAGACTATCACATAACAAAAATATTAGTTGTGTGGCATTACTAGCTGCATTTAGAGATAAAGGAATTCTTGCAATAAAAACCGCCATGAAACAGAGGCAGGAAGCATATAATGAGCTATATAAAGAAGAAAAAGGAATGCGTGTGAACAAAAGATCCGGGATAATGAAAATGTATTGGCTTTAAAGCAGATTGATAATAAAATAATTACGAAGGCCTCAGCAGCTAATGACGATGAGCCATTTACAGCACAAACCGGTACTCCGAATTCAGAAAGGCTTCTGTACATTTTAAAATGTTAAACATTGTAAAGCAGTACAATATAAACATGGGGGAGTATATCCTCATAATCTGTACGATAGACTAGAGTTCAAAGTAGGCCCCGTCGTACCGTCCGCGCACACTGGGACGGATTGCCCCTTTACGACGACAAAAACAAATTGTAAATTTTTTACATTTTAACTGACTAAAACCATAGACAAATAAAAGGAAAGATATTCCATTTCATACCAGAAAAGTGTGCACGTTCTTGTTCAGAGAGCTTTCCTATTTGCTCCATTTAAGCTTCTTCCAAACGAAAGCTGCCCCGCTAAATCTTTATTTTCGGTGGCACTGTCAAGATATTTGAGTAAATCTAATCTGAAGAGAGTAAATGGAAAGGAAAGCGTTAGCAATGCATGGGAGCATGGTTCTTGTAGAGCTATTTGCGTTTGCGCTTCTTTTTTTACAAGTTTTCTCATTTATGAAATATCGGCATGTAAGCCAAGGCGCGCACTGAAGTGGGGTGGCGGTGAAGTGGCTTTGGCCTGGTGATTAAGTTGCAAGAGGTGTGCCAGAGGAATGGCATCGAAGTGGTTTAATGCGCACCGAAGTGGTAGGTACCACTTCGTTACATCGATTTACCATGATATTTTCAATCTAAATGTGGTCGTCGGACGATGAAGATGCTGTTGCATGTGTGCAAATTATTAACCTTAACAATAAAAAAAACAATAAAGAAAAAAGTTCATTGGGTTCATCCACTGTGGCAAGAAAATGCAAAATACGGCATTTATAATGTTTATAAAGGTGATTTACACCTGGAAGAAAATAAGTTTAAACTTGTTTGTGTAGCAAATTATTGAAAAAAAAAGAAAACAAAGAAACCAAAAAAATCTGCATTCGCCTTTGTGCCAGTCACTAACGGTCCTGAATCTCGGATTCGAGATTCAACATGATGTAATACAGATCAGTCTAAAATAAATGATTGTTGGGAACAGACTCAACTTGTTTTCTTGTGCCGTCCTGTAAAGTCTTTGTCGGTTCCGTTTGAAAAGTGCAGTGTTGTTTAAATGTTTTTTAATAAAAGGTTACAAATAGAAAAAAAAAGTCAAATGACTACAAATTCAGAAGTGGGATTTATCCGCGGCATTTTAATGTAATCAAATTTAATATACGATCATCGGTGATCGAATGAAAATTTATTAACTGGTGTTTCAACTTTACCTGTAACGGTGTATGAAATCACATGGTGATAAGTGTTTTGATTAAAATAAAGGTTTAATATTGATCATACAAAATATATGTTGTGGTAGAAGAGATCATATGTGATCTAAAGATCAATTTTAATAATTTTTTGGATATTTTTCAATTTTTGCACGTGTATATATATACGCATATTAGACCACATGGAGGCGCGTGTGCAAAGAATTTTAGAAAACGCTACTGCTAACGACCTGAAGGAAAAGTTGAGTAAGTTAGGACTTCCAACGACTGGAATTAAATCTGCCTTGAGATCGAGGCTTGAAGAAGCGATAAAAGACTTCAATAGCACAGAAATCGACGAACATTTCCCCGTTACGCACAATGATCAAGCGTCTTTAGAGGTCAATCAGGTTATTGGTGATAACAGCAACGTGGCTGAGGATATAACGGATGATGAGAATGGAAATGACGCCTTAGACATGGAAATTGAAAATCTTCGTCAGCAACTTTTGAAAAAACAAAAAATTGCAGAATTAAAGCGTCAAATCTCACAACTTTCAGAATCCGAGGGAAAAAGTTCTTTTGTAAGTTTTAAAGATGTGGAAGAATCATTTGTAAATTTTAGTGGTGATGATAATTATTGTATAAAAAAGTGGCTACAGAATTTTGAGGAGTCAGCAGAAGTATTTTCATGGGACTCGAGAACGCGTCTTATTTACGCAAAACGGTTGATGACTGGTACCGCCAAAATATTTCTTAGAACCGTTAGCTTAAAGTCTTGGTGTGAGTTCAAAAACGACTTGTTACGAGAATTCTCTAGAAAAGTGACGAGTGCAGATGTGCACAATGAGTTGAGAGCTCGTAAAAAGAAAAAGGACGAGACTTTTCAACAATATGTATTTTCAATGCAAGAAATTGCTTCCTTATCAAGCATTGAAGAAACAGATGTTATCCAATACATAATAAATGGAATTCAAGACAAATAAATAAAATGCTTTTGTATGGTGCCAACTCGTTAGTCGATCTGAAAGATGCACTCAGAAAATACGAGAAAATGAAGTCACAATTTACAGTAACGCATGAACAAACAAAAAGTCGCACATCAGAATTAAGGTTCAGCCATAATGAGCGTCCCACTAAAATCAAATGTTTTAACTGCAATGAATATGGTCATGTCAGCAGCAAATGTCTTAAACCCAAGAGATTGAAAGGAGCGTGTTTTAAATGCGGTAAAATTGGTCACTCTTCAACGAATTGCCAGAACCACGCACCAGTTATGACCATTCAAAACACCCAACAGTATAAGTATGCATTTACACCTAAAAATGATTTTGAGTTTTTTATTAGGTATACTTTTGGTGAAGTTGACGATCCCGAGTATTTCGATTGCCGCCTTTTAACGTTAGTGGACTCAGGCAGTGCAATTAGTTTAATGCAGCAGCGGTTTATACCATCTCATCTGGTGACGACGGCCAACCCGAAAACATTTCAATTTTGTGGAATTAACGACAGTCCATTACAAATTATAGGTATTACAAATTATTGTCAAATAAGTTTAGGTAAGATGTCCGTCAATTTGAAATTGTTTATAGTTAAAGACCAAACTATGAAATCTCCTGTAATTTTAGGTAGGGACTTTTTAAAGAAAAATAATATGGAATTAAGTGTTATACGTCCAGAAATTAGAAAAGTTGTAGAAACTGAAAATCAACACAACCATGTTCAACACTCAGGTAATTACAATGATTTTGACGTTCACATTTTAAATATTAACACCTTTGAAAATGAATCTAGTCCCAATTTAACACTAAATATTAATGAAAAATTGTCATATGATTTAAGACAAAAAGTTTTTAATATAGTATCGGAAGCGAATAATACAAACTTAGAAAAATACGACGTGAATGCTAATCATAGTTTCGAAATGCAAATAACACTAACTAAAGATGAACCTTTTTATTGTACCCCGCGAAGATTGCCATACACACATAGAGTCGAATTACAGAAAATTATAGATGATTTACTTAAAAGAAATATTATTCGGGAAAGCAATTCGCCTTATGCTTCTCCAATTGTTTTAGTACAAAAGAAAAACCGGGAATTACGAATGTGCGTTGATTATCGGGAATTGAACAAACATACAGTACGAGATAATTTCCCTTTGCCCGTAATTGATGATCTTTTAGACAGGTTGCGTGAAAAGAAATATTTTTCTGTATTAGATCTGCGTAGTGGTTTTCACCATGTTAAAATAGCGCCTGAATCAATCAAGTATACATCTTTCGTAACTCCACTAGGTCAATTTGAATATTTAAAGATGCCATTCGGACTTAAAAATGCACCCTCTGTATTTCAGCGGTTTGTTAATTTTATTTTCAAAGATCTTATAGCGGCAGATAAATTATTCGTTTATATGGACGATATTTTGATTGCAAGTGTCTCAATTGAAGATCATTTGGAAGTTTTAAAACAAGTCATGAAGTTAGTTAGAGATAACTTTTTGGAACTGAGATTCGATAAATGTAAGTTTGCTTACGAAGAAATAACTTATTTAGGGTATGTGGTAAATATACAAGGAATACGTCCTAACTCTGAAAATTTACGTGCAATTAGTGAATTCCCAGTTCCGAAATGTATAAAAGCCGTACACAGTTTTCTTGGTCTTTGTTCATTTTTTAGAAAATTCGTAAAGGACTTCGCTACTCTTGCAAAACCACTATATGATTTATTAAAGAAAGACGCTTCTTTCCAATTGGGTAAAGTAGAATTGCAAGCTTTTGAAACTTTGAAATCGAAACTTCTAGAACCTCCAACTTTATCAATATACAGTCCTTCTAATGAAACCGAATTGCATTGTGACGCGAGTAGTATCGGATACGGTGCAATATTGTTGCAACGACAAAGCGACGGCAAATTTCATCCGATATTTTACTTTTCTAAAAGAGCAACAGACATAGAATCTAGATACCATAGCTACGAGCTCGAGACACTTTCCATAATTTATGCTATTAGGAGATTCAGAATATATCTTATCGGTATTCCGTTTAAGATAGTGACTGATTGTCAAGCTTTAACTTTAACTCTTAACAAAAAGCTATTGAATCCCCGCATTTCTCGTTGGGCTCTAGAGCTCCAGAACTATGATTACAGAATCGAACATCGTGTAGCAAACAGGATGAGTCATGTCGATGCCCTCAGTCGATGTACAGAAATTTTGATTATTGAAGAAGGTACATTTGAATTTGCACTAGCTGCAGCGCAACGCCGTGATTCGACTATTTCTGAAATAGCATCCGATCTAGAAAAAAGTGAAAATCAATTTTATGAGTTAATGAATGGATTAGTCTATCGTAAAATAAATGATAGCGTTGCTTTTTATGTCCCTAAACAAATGGAAAATCATGTAATACAAACTCACCTCAGTCTTTGTCGGTTCCGTTTGAAAAGTGCACTGTTGTTTAAATGTTTTTTAATAAAAGGTTACAAATAGAAAAAAAAGTCAAATGACTACATTTGTAGAATGAACAATGCCACATTTTGTAAATTACTAGAAAAATTGCGATCTATGCCCTCGTATACGTGTTTTCCCCCCAAAAAAATTAAAAACCAAGTTGGCCGTGAAATGGCATGCCACTTCAAAATTAAACTTGTCGGAGACTAGTGGCAACCAAATGGGCTCCAGTCCACTTGCAAAACACCACTCCATCTCGATGCGCGCTGCCTCAATTGATTCCGTGTGATTAAAATATTTCACTAGCCACACCACCGCCACACCAATTTCTCATCACCTCAGTGCGCGCCTTGCCTAAGAATGTGTATATTGTATTCCAGGTAAATTTTATTAAAGGGATTTGTTGGTGGAAATAAATGTAAATAGGAAAGAAGCTATTAAATGTATTGTTTGATTTTTTGTGTAAATGACAAAAATCAATTACATATTTTTGGAAGTTTGAAGATTTTGTTTTTTCAGGTCTGACTTTTCGGTTTCTACTACTTTGCAAAAGTTAGTAAAACCGTGAGTTTTGTGTGAACTTTGGTTTTGTTTTGATTGATAACAATGATTTCCGCGATGTGTTTATTTTGCAGATTTGCGAAAGTTTTATTTTGATGAAAGATTCACAAGCAAATTATTGCGTTTTACAAGGATTTCAAGATGTAAAATATCATATCATGAACAAATTTAAAAATATTAAAAGTGGAAATTATTGCTTTATGGGTATTTGTGGCCATTCTCACTTAATAGTGCAGCCAATACAAGAATTCTATCTTAGGCACTAGGAAAAAATCCAAATAACTTGAATTTTTCTTATCTTTATTATGATGTTATACTGACATCCTGGAAAGTATCCTAGTTTCAGTGGTCACGTTTTCTTTTGTTGGAGTAAATTTTCACTTGACGCAATTAATATCGACAACCATTTTATTCGTAAAACGTGCGGGAAAGTTTCGGTGTCCCTCTAATACTAGCATTTTGTTGAAAATAAATACTCCTTTCCACACCACCGCAGGGGTAGAGTATTAAGCGGGTTTTTTTAAAAGTGGTTTCCCCAGTAAGCCTAATCCACAAAAAAAATTTTCGGCGTTACATCCCTTACAGGCATTTATTTAGTTTTCGTTGAGTAAATCCGACATATCATTGTATTTTTTAAAAGCAATTCTCCAATTTACTATTCACGCTACTACTCCTAAGAATTTGAGGTAACAACTTTCTGTCGAAATCCAATTGTCCCGTTCATTTTGTCTAAAATCGGCGAAATCGGTAAATTTCTACCGCTCAAAATATAAAAATTTATTAAGTAAATATAAAAAACTTATAGAAAAGTTGAAGAGCAGCAGCAAAGAAAATAGAACTAAAAAGGTGAACCTAGAAGGAAGAATATGTCGAAATAACTATATCAGTAGAATAGTCAAAAGACCGCTAACTTCTTTAATTGCCTCCGCTCCATATAACTCAAAAAAGTGAAATTTTACAATTTTACAGGACTTTTTAAGACGAGAAATGCTGAATAATAGAAACTTTATTTATTTTTATTAGTTAGTTATTATGAGTTATTAGTTATTATGATATGCAATTATTAATTAATTATGGTGTTTTTCGATAAATTTATAAAATTACACCAAAAAACCGCAGTCATCCCCTAGATTTTACTACCCTTTTTTGAGTTGTGCCGTTATTTCAGAAAATTTCATTCAAACGTCAAGGCGCTATCTGACAAAAACTTGCAGAGTTAAAAATACATCACTTTACAGGATGAAAGTAGACAGATAATGCATATATGTATTCTAGACAATAAAACGAAATTTGAAATTTTTTGAGTTGTGCACATCAATGCAAAACAGCGTTATGTGACTAAAAATTCAAAAACTTTTTGCACTATGATACTTTCTAACAAGAAAAATAAAAAAAGATGGAGTTATGAAGAAAGATCGTTAGCTTAGCTTTGAATTTCCATTACAAATCTCCTACAACTTACAGGTATTTTAAAGATTAAGTATTTAAACATAAATTTATCATCAATTAAAAATATTCAACTTGGTTTTATTAACATGGTTACAGAAAACCTTAAGAAGATTGTTTCATATTGGGATGAACAAATGAGGCACGCTGTGTTAATATTCGATGAAATTAATATTAGAAGAGAGTTAACATACGATCAGGTAACAGATGAAATAGATGGTTTTGTAGATATAGGTGATTTTAGAAATAAAGAACCAACAAAGTATGTTTCTGTTTTTATGGTCCGAGGTTTATTTTCTAATTGGAAATTTATTATTAGTTTTTTTGCCACCGATAAATCAATTAACAGTAAAGTATTAGCCGAAAAAGTGAAGTTGAATTTCGACCACTGTTGTGAACTTGGGCTTAAAATCTGAAATATAACCTCAGATCAGGCTTCTAACAATCGGAGTTGAATTAGTTCTCTCGGAGTAGCGGAAAACGACCCTTTTTTATTATAATAATCGATATTTTTGCAATTGCTCAAATCAATACTTCCGCATTTGCTCAAATCAATACTTTATTAGTAAAAGATATTTACTGTGAAGATGGAACAGTAAGTTGGAACTGTGTTAAATAACTAAAATGGTGCCGAAGTTAACTTCAAAACATGTATGGCCAAATACTTGGGAAAAATTAAGGTTTGTTATGCTCTTCAAATTTTAAGTAACACAGTTTGTGCTGCCCCTGCTTTGGAATTAAATTCGCTTAGCCCTAATGTTTCATCAGTTACACTTTCTACTTACGTTCTCAATAAATTGTTCTATTGTCTCAATAGTAAAGAACATATTAGTAGAAATTGGTATAAGTGTGGATTAACTCAAACAAATACTCCAAGGAAATATCTTTCTAAAATGCTACATTACATCCAATCAATTTCATTTGAGAACAAAAACAAAACATTTAAGATTGTGGGATTGATTTTGACTCTAAAATCCATTATTCTTTTAACTTATGAAATATTAAACGAGTTTCCCAATAAACATTTCGTTCTGACATCGAAATTTAACCAAGACCCAATTGAAAACCTACTTTCCTTAGTACGATCAAGAGGGGGCTTCAGTAACAACCCATATTTATATAATTTCTATAGTATCATTTGCAAAATTATATCGAACAAAATTTTTTCTGTATCTTCCCATAGGAAGAATTGTGACGAAGATAGTCAGCAATTTATAGCTATTGACTCATTTAGTGATGGCAAAACCATAAATAATAATGACGATCATTGTATTTTTACTGTAGAGGATCGGACGATTGCTGATGTCACTAATGAGAGCCACAAAGTTAGCAATATAATCGAGTCAATTGTGTTGTTTGTGGCATTCACTTCAATTTAAAGATAAGAGCTCATTTAAAAACTACTCTAAGCAAAAAATTATACAATTCTAAAAGGGAAAATTGTTACCTCAAATTCTTAGGAGTAGAAGCGTGAATAGCAAATTGGAGAATTGCTCTTAAAAAATACAATTTTATGTCGGTTTTACTCAACGAAGACTAAATAAATGCCTGTAAGGGATGTAACGCCGAAAATTTTTTTATGGATTAGGCTTACTGAGGAAACCACTTTAAAAAACGCGCTTAATACTCTACCCCTGCGGTGGTGTGGAAAGGAGTATTTATTTTCAACAAAATAAAAGTATTAGAGAGACACCGAAACTTTCCCGCACGTTTTACGAATAAAATGGTTGTCGATATTAATTGCGTCAAGTTAAAATTTACCCCAATAAAAGAAAACGTGACCGCTGAAACTAGGATACTTTCCAGGATGTCAGTAGAATATCATAATAAAGATAAGAAAAATTCAAGTTATTTGGATATAGATGGAGATAGAAATCTTGTATTGGCTGCACTATTAAGTGAAAATGGCCACAAATACCCATAAAGCAGTAATTTCCACTTTTCATATTTTTAAATTTGTTCATGATATGATATTTTACATCTTGAAATCCATGTAAAACGCAATAATTTGCTTGTGAATCTTTGATCAAAATTAAACTTTCGCAAATCTGCAAAATAAACACATCGCGGAAATCATTGTTATCAATCAAAAAAAAACCAAAATTCGCACAAAACTCACGGTTTTACTAACTTTTGCAAAGTAGTAGAAACCGAAAAGTCAGACCTGAAAAAACAAAATCTTCAAACTTCTAAAAATATGTAATTGATTTTTGTCATTTACACAAAAAATCAAACAATACATTTAATAGCATCCTTCCTATTTACATTTATTTCCACCAACAAATCCCTTTAATAAAATTTACCTGGAATACAATATACACATTCTTACATGCCGATATTTCATAAATGAGAAAACCTGTAAAAAAAGAAGCGCAAACGCGAATAGCTCTACAAGAACCATGCTCCCATGCATTGCTAACGCTTTCCTTTCCATTTACTCTCTTCAGATTAGATTTACTCAAATATCTTGACAGTGCCACCGAAAATAAAGATTTAGCGGGGCAGCTTTCGTTTGGAAGAAGCTTAAATGGAGCAAATAGGAAAGCTCTCTGAACAAGAACGTGCACACTTTTCTTGTATGAAATGGAATATCTTTCCTTTTATTTGTCTATGCTAAAACTAACTGGGATGCATTCTTAAATAACCACTCCATAATACTACAATAAACAATGGCGAGAAAATAACATAATTAGCTGGTAGCACGCGCTATACTTCCCCCTTCTGCGCACGGTTAAAGCGAGAATCGATTGCGCTCGAAATATCAACGGCTTATTACGCTTGTTCTGTGCTATTTTTTTGAAGAGTCGTGGCATTTTAGCATGGAGGAAGTAGCGACAGGTATCTGTTTACAAAAATTTGTTAATAAATTAAAATACTGATGTAGTATATAAGACGTTTTTCTAAATATTAAATAAATGACTCCTACATAATGCAATTTCAAGCTATTAAAAAAAAGTTCCGCATAGTTCCATTTGAAACTAAATTTTTTTAGACGCAATAAATATTAGTGATTTCAAAAAATTCATAAAGCGATTCCCATATTTCCCCTGTAACGGTCGGGTATTTACCAGAAAAATTCTCCGTAGTAATAATTCCCTCATCACGCGGGAATTTCCGAAATTATTAGTCAATCACTTCACGAACTTTTAATTCAAAATTTTTCGGAATGAAGTAGGCGAGAAAAACAAAATTTTTCTGGGTAGGAAAAAAAATAGAAATCTTTGACAGTCAGTTTTAGAATTTGGCCTAGAAAGGTTTATAAATTAGTAGTTTTGTATTAAGTTAGTACTACTTAACTCGCATACGGAAAGTGCTAAGTGGATCAATTGTACATACATATATAATATATTAAAATAATACTTTCCTATGGTTAATGTTTCTAAAAAAGTTTGACCTTACCAAGAGATTTCACACACGTTACTTCCCGTTTACTCATCTATAGTAATATTAATATTTAAATACAACGACAGTTCAACACGTTCGATGATATCACCAAAAACGTCTCAACATGAAGACGGAACTTCAAACGTGAAAATAATAAGTGTGTTTCTTAACTAAATCCCCTAAATCCCGGGATCCCTGGGAGCCCGAGTTTTTGTTAAAGGGTGGGGATACAACTGTCAAAGTAAAGAAATGCTTTCTGGGATGATTGAGAAATCCAAGAAGAAGAACTCAGTGGCGTGGTGTATTTGGAAGCAAGGGATGCATTGCGGGAGAGCGGAGAAAAATTTTCTAATAAGATTGGAGGGAATTCAACTATGAGCAATCTAATTGGAAATGAATTTGTACAATGTGGTTTGAAATTAGTGACTAATTGTAGAAAATAGTAAAAAGCAGTATTTTTGGAGAAATTAATTAATTGAATAAAATAAATAAAAAAATGTTTTGCCTGCAATTTATTTGGTGCGATTTGTTTTGTGAGTTAAAAATAGTGGAAGTAGTTTTAAAAGTAAGTTTGAAAAGAAAATTGGAGATATTGAAAAATATTTATATATTATTTATGTTAGTTTTTTTTAGTTTGTTTTTGCTTTATTAAATATTATAGGTAATGTTGATAGTAATCATTTTTACATAAAGGACGATTTTTTGCAGCAATACTTTGGCTCGCGTTCTTTTACGGAAAAGAAATCCGTAATTGAAAATGGTAGACCGAAACCAATATTACATATTTTAAGTGAAAATAAAACTTGCTTTAGGCATTTTTCTATTAAATTATACGATACAGCGAATTGGTTTTTACCGGTTGTCGAGATAAGCTAAAATATTTTTGTTGGCCTTCCATTTTATTTTCAACTGAAAAGAACGTTTGGCGGTCTTCTGGATTTAATGATTTAAATAATTTTCATAAAGCCGTTGATAGGCATGGCCAAAAATCTTCGGAGTATTTAAAATCGGTTTTTGCTCTTTCTAAATTCTGTACAGGCCAAAGGATTGAAAATCTAGTAAACACCCATTATAAATCCTCAATTATGAGAACAATGAGTTAGTTAAAAATAACCGGAAAATTATTAAAATTTTTATAGATGTTCTTTGCCACTTGGCGTGTTTGGAGCAAGCCTGTCGCGGAAAGCGCGAGGGTTAAGATTCTATTAACCGGGAAAATGATGTTGAATTAATTTCACTTTTGGCCAAACATAATCCTGAAATTAAAAATCAGCTTCAGTATTTTCTGGATTATCAAACAATATTCAAAATGATTTAATAGTGGCTATTTCCTGAACTCTTACTAAAAATTACAGTTACTTCTGAAACCCACAATTCTGAGTTTGTCGCAATTATTTGTGATGAAACCACTTAATGTGGATCTATGTAGTCAACCACTCTGAGATACATTTCTTCTTCTGGCGACACGAAAGAAACATTTATTAGTTTTCCAATGATAGAAGAGCAGCTCCTTTGCATGAACTTATAGTTCATGTTATGGAGAATTTCGCATGTGGTTCCAAGCTGCAATTGCTATGACGGAACTTCAGTTATGGCGGGTGAAATTAGCGGTCTTCAAACCCGGGCTTCCAAATCCCTTTTTTATACTGCTTTGATCATCGTTTAAATACTGTTTTATCGAAATCATGTGACAAGATTCGTGAGTGCCGAATCTTCCTTCAGTCAATCACAGGTTTCTCAAACTAATTTAGTCACTCAACTAAACGAACCGCTGTCCTCGACTTGTTTTTAAAGCGAAAATTTCCAAAAGTAGCTCACACTCGCTGCGATTTCAATGAAAGACTTATTTTATCTATTGATGATAATATAGATTATCTTAATACTCCTTTTGAATATATAACGTGAATCCGCGGAACGGAGTTTTTCCACACAAATTTTGCCAGATTGCATCCCCTATAATTCCAAGCACGCCACGCCACTGGAAGAACTATTTATTTATTTGTACTAATAGTCTCGATAACAAAAAACTTCAATTTAATTATTATTTTCACTGTTGTTTCGATAACACAACACTTCAATTTATTTATTATTTGCACTATTGCCTCGATAACACGAATATCTTTTATTAAATCAATTGATGTTGAAAATTGAGAACTGTCACCTTAGCTGAGAACTGTCACCTTTTGACATTTCTCATTTAATCCACGCCGCCAGAAGTCCAGACCTCTCGCTCTTTGGGATGGAGGGGAAATGATCCCGAGAAAGTAAAGAAACATGAATTGGGATCCCAGGCATCCCGGGATTTCGTAAAGAAACAGGCTGAATATATAAGGGGGAAAAATTTGTGATTTTTTTTGGAGAACTGGCCGAGATTGGCTATTCGAGGCAGCGACTTCTGTGCAGGATTTAATAAAAGTGAAAAGGGTTTTTGTAGATAAAAATTCTACTCATTAACTGAAGCTCTATAATAATAAAAATGTGGAAGTCGTAAAAAAATGTTTAAATAATTCTAATAGTTACGTTCTGGATTTAAGAATTGTCGATTAAAGAGAGGTCAAGGCTTCGTGTGAAACTTACCATACATCTTGGCTTGCTAAAGACTTTTGTTGTGACGGTCCAAGTTTTTTTCTAGCTGCACCATTTTTGTTTTGTTTGGATAATTCAAAGTTTAATATAAATATTTGCTCTATAAAATATATAAAAGGTTTCACCAGAAAATAATTACAAGATTTAATCAAGTTCTTATGGCGGACTACAGTATGCTGGATTTTCATGGGCGTCGTGTGAAAAGCTTTGGACATTAAACTTGTACGATAATCAGGGGTGGCAAAAATATTTGTGCTTTATATTAGTTTTTAAAATAAACTGAAAAAGTTTTTCCAAATATAATATGTTGTCACATATATATATAATATATATATAAATACTGACAATTGGCATCTAAATAACCGCAGGGACTTTAAACCGTAAACCATCATTACAGCGGCACAATTTTCTGAATATTAATTTTTGTTGGTGTAAAATTTGTAATTTATTATCCTTCAATAGCGTCGTTTGGCTAGAAGTCTAGTCGAGATGTCGATATGAACCATTTCCTAAGCGCTCATTGTGTGAGGTGGAGAGAAGTATCGAAGTCGCCGACGAGCAAGATTTTTGTCTCCATTGGAGGCGTATATTAGAGTATTCAACTGAACCCGTATCCGTTGCTGGCGGGGTGTCAGCATTGCAAACCGTTATCCCCGAAGGAGGATCTGAGGAAGTACTGAAAAGGCAGAAGGTTTTCCAATTCTTGGTCCGAAGTTTTGGCGGTGGAGTAATCCCAAGAACGCTTGACCGCGGTGTTTGGTGTTAATCCCGCTCGCGGTAGAGGCAAGGGGTGCGCTACCCTTTAACAAAACAATTGAGAGGGTGTAACGTAAGATTGTTTTTATCATATTAATTCAGTTTTTTCGTAGATTAGTCATATAAATATATACCATTTTTATTATATTGCTTAAAACTAAATATATATTTACACTTTTATTAACTTAATTAATTTCAAAATATTTACTTTGTGACTATGATACTTGATAAAAAAAATTATATTAACACTTTTAAATTGGAAATAGCTACACTACACTGTCCATTTTGGCACAGGCACTCGATTGTTCTTGTTGAAACGATTGCGCAGTAACATTTTGGTTTTTTTATTATCGGCCGATTAACTGGAGCGTCCAGGAGTCGTGCTCGATTGGGATTCTGCCCTAAAAACAAGGTATAAGAATAAAATAAATTAACATCGTTTGGCCAAATCGACGTTATCTTTACCGTTCATAGTTGTGTTTTTTTGTTATTCAAGCGTCATATCGTCGTCGAGATTTTTTGTACCCATTGTACACTTTAGCACATACACCACATAATCACCTCTTTATGACAAATTGTTATTGTTACTTCCGTTTTAAGTGTTGTTGAACTTGTTTAGGATTATTACCTTTATTGTTGAATATATGAAGTTGAAGTGGTAATCACGTTTTATAATTTATTACATAGCATGAAGTGCTAGGTTTGTTCAGAATTTTTCCAGGATGGTTGAAGGAATTTCCTCTCATGGATTCTCTCGTCGGAGTGGCGAATTAACTACTGGTCCTCCGTATTGGTACTAGTCAAAGATGGAGGTCAGTGGTTACTTGGCGCAGCATTAGAATGAACTAAGGAACTCTCCCATCAACAACTAGGTAAGTGGTGAACCATATATGTAGCGGTCCGGTCACAACCCCCACGACCCCTTCCGTCGAGCTAGCGTATACCGTGTGACCGGCTTATCCCCCCTATCACTATTTCGGAACCAGGGAGGATGGTTTGTTTTTCAAAATTTTTATGTCTACCCAAGCATGATGGCAGTAGCCATGCTGTCACCAGCAAGGAGCTCCATTATGCCGGCACACCCCTTCATTAAACAGACCCTTTTTTCTAGGAGTCGTCACGACCATACTACCATACAGACGACATATCGTACCTGTGATGAAAGTACATACAAATTCGGTATTTCTGCTTTGCACGCTTAGCTGAGATGTTATGAATATCTATTGCATATCGCATATAAATTGGAAACAAAACAATGGCAGTCCAGCGGAAAGAAAGCGCAAGAGAAATTAAAACAAAGAAAAAATAAAATAGCACAGGACTTTTACAGCGAAATGAGTCTTGTTGCAGACCAACTAAAAGAGGGTGGTTGTAGTAGCAATGATGGTAATACAGCACAGCAGTAATATTACTGGTTCATTTTATAATGTTAATCGACGTATTATACGACATATACAGGGTGTTTCAAACTACCCGTTCCACCCAATTCTCTCGGAAAGTTTCGAATGAAAAAAAACACGTGTTCAATATTTTTTGTAAATCTATCTGACCATACAGAAATTGACGATCCGCCCCACCCCCCACCCCCATTGGAGGCGTGAGGTAACACTAAAATTTGATATGGCATGGCAACCCTGATTTTTTTTCACGGATTCTGATTCTCCGAAGAGAAATATAAAAATGAATGATTTTTGGGGATAAGTTTGATTTTTGATGATTTTTGGGGGTCCAGGGGGCTTCGGATAAAAAAAATTTTCAGGTAAAAGTTTCATATTTCTCTTTGGAGAATCAGAATCTGATAAAAAAGGGGGTTGCCAGTTGAAATTTTAGAGTTACCCCACGCCCCGAAGGTGGGTGGGCCGGGGGTCAGTCGATTGCTGTATTGTCAGGTAGATTTTCAAAAAATATTGAACACGCGTTTTTTTCATTCGAGACTTTTTGAGAGCATTGGGTGTTATTATTTTTGTCGTCGTAAATTTGCTATCTGTCCCAGTGTGCGGCGGTTCTATCGTTGAGTGCAAACTCGGATAGCAAGCTCTAGTCAAAAAGATAGAGAGAATAGTGAAAGAGCTCCTAACGCCAATACGCAGATTTATTCCATTATCTCCAGTAATACCGCTACCTGCCGACAAAAGACTGATTGATTAATCACAGAAGATGGCTTACTCGCTTGTTATGCTTACAGGTGATACCAGCCGAAAGTACAGCGAAGTGCATTGAAGAGGGGAAAACGAAAGAAAGATGCTACTTGGGTAGGACAAGTGGAAAGGCAGCGCCTGTAGGTGGGCTCGTTCTCGCCCTTCTGATTCTCCGCAGATGGTAATTTTGGGCAGAGTCTCCTGTAACATCACTCAATTTAATTTCACTTAATTTTAATTATTTTAACTAGTCGGGCCCCTGCACAATTGTGCAGAGTATATTATTATTTTAATTATCCCAAAGCCCACAGTGTAGTGCTGTGTCGTTCGCGAATGATCCGTTCGTACTGAACGGAACAGTGTACTGAGCCAAATGAACTGGTTCACTAAGTAGTACATGTTCCGTTCACTCGTTCAATGGTAGTGCACTGGTTCAGTGATACTGAACTGTTTTATGAACCATGAACAAACAACCAAATGTACGGGTCTCTAGTGAAATGACCTGAACTTTTGAATGATCTGAAAAAAGAGCGAATGAATGAATCACAATGAGTACATAAGGGGTGCGATATATTTTTCAGAGAACTTGTTTTGCTTGTATTGATGATATGTAAGATGTGAGTTGCAATTTCTCTCTAAGCAATTCCAATTGGAAATAGACATTTTAAAATAGAAGAGAGTTAAAAAAGTTTTATGAAGAACATTTAAGATTTAGGAAGAGTTCTAATTAGAATTTCACTCGTATTATTCGAGTGTAGGAGGATTATTTATAAAATGTAACGGAAAAGAGATTTTAAGACGAGATTGTTTTTAATTTATTTGAATTGAAGATAATATATCTTAAGGGGAGTGAATTAGTTCGAACTGGAAGTTTGATTTTATTAGGAAATTCATTAATTCTTATCAGTAGCAAATTTTTTCAAACGTAGTCTAGTTTGTCTAGTTTTGTATTGAACTGTATGTGTGTTTGTAATTGTATTTAAGAGCACTCCACGTTTTGAAGTTTTCACCGAATTTACGACAAATGAGCCAAATGAACCGAATAAACGGATCTTTTGAATGGTTCTTTTTAGTGAGCGGAACCAAACGAACCAGTTCACTGAAAAGAGCCATTTCGCCCACCACTACCACAGTGGTAATACCTCAAAGCGGAAGTTACGATTGGATCATTTCGAACTTGAATTTTGCAATCGCTTGAGCACGGTTCAAAATGGAAGAGTTGTCTCCTGGTTTATTTTTTTAATTACATTTAATTACTTCTTTATAAACCAAATTCTCAGTGACAATTCCTTGAGGGGTAACTTCCTGTTTTAGACCAGTTGAAACATCAATCGCTGTATACAACTGACCGTTCGGAAAACATGGTTCCTCAAGAAAAACAATTTTTTGGAATGTTTGACCTTGTGACTTATTTATTGTCATTGCTTACGCTAGGCGCAGGGGAAATTGATGACGCTTGAAATTAAATGGAAGACCAGGGTCGTTTGATGTATCCGTGGGATAAAGTGAATCTTGCCTCTTTGAGATCATGTAAGACACTCGGCTTGGATTACATTCGCGCGAAAGTCCCGAATAGCTTATCTGGTTCCATTACACAAACCATTCTTAATAGAAAGGTTTCGTAGTAACAAAACTATGCAACCTTTTTTAAATTTAACTTATTTGGGGGCATACCGGATGGGTTCAAAATATTAAAAAATTCTACTGGAAAGTTTACTTGTGCTTGGTAAAAAAAACTATCGTCATCTATTACCATGGAATCGATTGAATAGTATGAGACTTCTTCCGGTTTCATTTTAGCAAGAACAGATTCATTTATTACACGGACGTGATCATTTTTAGGACATAAAACTGCTTTTTTAGAAATACTAAGGACATATTGCGTTGTGAAAGTTTCACCAAACCCACCAGTACCTAACAATATTTTTCGAGATAAATTTAGAGAGAATTAAAATACTATGCTGAGTATTTTTAATTCCTTCTGGACATTCAACAGTAGAATTGCCAACTTTGAGAACCCAACATGAAAAATAAACTAAAGCTCTCATAATCTATAACCTAAACCTGAACCATATGTACATTCCTTGCACAAACCATCTAAGCTGAATTTTTCCGGTATAAAATTATTACAATAATCTTGAATCACAGCCTTGAAAAATGGTTTAGGTTGCCTACGAACACAACCGGTAGAATTTGTAGCATTTTGGCTTTCATTTCCATTCATCACTTGCAATTCATTAGTTTGTCTCGATGTCCTCTTTTTGGCGAATTCTTCGCGATGTTGTTCATAATAATTTCTATTTTGTGTGCTTTTCTTCATTTTAAAAATTCAAATAACGACAATAAGTCACTTTTGCACAATTTTTTGCACTTTTTTTGATTATCCCTTATGATGTTTCGAAAGGATTCGACGATTTTCATATATTTCATTCAGGAGCAAATAAAGAAACTCTTTCAAGCTTTTCGAAAGGCAAAAACCATGGTACAAATACTTCATGTAAAATGCAAGGAGTTATTTTTTCGAGGCAGCATTTACTTAATAGAATAAAAATTTAAATGTTCTTGCAAATATACAAAACCATTGTAAAACCAAATTAAAGAAGATTGTACTTAATATCAGAAACTTCACTTTTGAGTTATCCCATATATTTCATTAAACACCATTATATCCGTTGAATGCATTGAAAAATTCAAATTATTGGTAGCATATATTCTTACCTGGTGTACCATCGTATACCATGCAAAATTGCAATGAAATCGGTGCAGTAGTTTTCACGTGAAAATTTAACCATAAAAGCTCTCCGTAAGAGCATACCTTGGGCAAAAACTTACGTTGAGAGAATATGAGAGAACATGAGTGAACTTTCAAAGCTTTCCATAAGTATAGATGATATAATGCTATTTCAATTTTTCCAATATGGAAAAAAGCTCCTAAGGGGTACTTATTTATAGATTTTAATTTAATTTTATTTTAGTTCTTGTTTTGTTTAATAACTTTTAATAATTTGAAAAATGATTTTAACAGTTCTTTACACTTAGTTGAATTTTAAGCAACCCGCCTCCCCCTTTTCCTGCCCACAATTTATCATTTTCCGAGAAATCGTTTCAAAATTAGGCTAATTATTGTCATTTTCAACATTAAAAAACAATGCTTAGATGTGGTTTCCGCGCCCAACATATATATATATATTCTTGGTCAGGATGACGAATACTACAACATACTAAAATTTCAAGAAAATCTGAGGGGTGGGGGTTAAACTCTACAATTACATTTTTTTTATTCGATTCCAAAGTATAAATTATATTTCGCGCACCTGAAATCTACGGCCGGAAACAAAATGTAGCATAATGCCTTAAATACGAAAAGAAATCTAAAAAGAATATTCCATTTCATCGGAAAAATAATATGCCTGCATGCAACAAAAAAGCAAAATCATCAAATAACCATATAAAAAATTGGAAATTAAAAAATCCATCCGGCGGTGCCCTGCGCCTGAGCCCTTGGTTACACCTGGCGCACCTGAAATCTTAGGCTGGGAAATCCGAAATGTAGCGAAACGAACGAATATTCCATTTCATCGGAGAAATATCATTGAATGCCTGAAAACAACAATAAAACAAAATCATGACCTCCCACAATGGCAATTAACAAAAAAACCCATCCTGCGCGTGAGCACTTGGCTATTCACAAAAAATTGTGTCGTCTGCTGCCTGGCTGGTAAGATAAAGTGAGTGAGGGGTGGACCAGGCGAAAAAATACATTTCGTCCGTGTGGACTGAAGCTCCGTAGCCACCATGCCCTTCCTCTCTTCCTTTGTCTATCAACAGTGAACTTGGGGAAATGCGCGGAGAGCTTGTGTATTCTAAAGCTTCGCCTTACGAATCGAAACAAATCCTACCCAGTAATTTGCTGGTGCCAAAATTTTGTAGGAAGCGGAACATCTGTATTGCAGATAGTTAAGTCTGTGCTATGATGTTTTCTACTCTGAGTCGTGCCTGAGCTCTCGCTTGCAGAGTAGCAGTTTGCTCGGCTAATATCGGGCATAGTTAAGTCTGTGGATATATACCCCGTGTTCTTTTAATGAACTGGGTTTTGAGAGCTTTTGAGGAGCTTTTGAGTTCCCATACAAAATCGAAGAACCAGAAGACCCAGATAAAACCTGGGTTTTCGATTTTGTATGGGAACTCAAAAGCTCTCAAAACTCAGTTCATTAAAAGAACACGGGGTCAGTAGATTTCGAGAAATCAAAATTTTTTCTATCAGGCATAATATGAAAACGCTCGAAAATTTCCATCGCAGGAAGCTCGGCCGGCAGAAAGCTTGCCCACACCATATTTCATTTCCCCTTCGGCGAAAGGTGTTTTTTCTGAAAATCACGACAAGTGCCTGTTTTCAATCGCGTTTATGTGGTATTAAATCGAACCTCACAAACTTTTCATGAAAATGGGTTGGTAGAGCAACTCTTCGAGAATAAATAAGGCTTTTAAAAAAACTCTAGCACCACTGTGGGCTTGGTTCAAACTTTATTCGTGAAACGGCTGTTTTTACATATTTGAGATTTACGCGAAAAGTTATAATTTTTTTGCATAAAATTTTTATTGTAGGTAGGCACTAACAGAAGCCACAATTTAAGCCCTGAAACAAGGTTCTACGATAATTACTGTCCCTGTAATTAAGTGTCAAAAAATGGGCATCTTTCGCGGTTTTTATTTTTTTGCGCAAAAACCTGTTGACCGATCTCAATTGTCCAAAACTCATAATTTTCGTCTTTTTAAGTGGTATTACGTACTATTTTTTGTTTTCCAAAAACAAAATTTGTTCGAACCTAAAACGTTGAAAACGTGTTTTCGCTATCATTATTAACTTTTTTCCACCTGCTCTCCTGGACCAATTTTATACAAAACACATTCATTGAATTCCTACGATTTTTCTCTTAATTATAGCGTCCAAAAATCGCAGGGTAGATTTATTTCAACTTTTTTTCTATGGCTCCTGGACTATTTTTAACATCTAATAAATCTAATAAGGACGTTTGGGATGGTACTCGGTCACCTTAACCCATAAAATACCGAGGCCGGCATGTCAATAGTTGGCTGCCATACAGGATTGTTTAACTACTATCACCTGTTCAATCGGACACAGTCAAAGATAAGTATAATCACTAAGCATATAACACATAGAGGAGTCACGTAGAACAAAAATTTGTGCACGGCATTTATCTTCTTCTTTCCTGGGGACCCAGCGCGCCTGCTACTATACTCCAGAATCTGCTTCAGATCGCTAAGTTCTTTCCTCGGGGACCCAGCGCCCTGCTACTATACACCAAGGTGGTAGCAGATTATTGTAAAGGTAGTTAGTAGAGCATTCCGGGGGGTAAGGGAATCTGGGGGGAGGTTTGTTCTGGGTTCCAGACGTCTGAGATGCGTGGATTGAGTTTTTTCCTTTAAAGGCCCGTCCTCACTACGCGGACTTAGAATCCACGCGCTTTTGGTCGTACGGCCAGCCAAAAGCGCGCGAGTTACCGAGGTCATATAGCCCCATATTCCCCACGTGCCGCAATACAACATGCCGTTAACCCCTAGATCTCACGACATAGGTAAAGGGGTTAAATTTCAAAACGCATCCGGTGTTGCAGACGCTGACCAAGGAAAATTAACCATGGGAACTTAATTTAAGTTAGTCGTAATAAAAATAGATTTAAGAAATAATTTCAGTTCTAAATTGTCTTTCGAGTAATTCACATAAAATTGTAATAAATTAATATTCGCTTAAAGATTGTCTTTTTTATTTTTTAAATATCCGAGTCCGAAAAGTTATTTGGCGCAGTCGGTAGGATAGGTGTTCGGTCCTATCCATTAATGTTTATCTAATTAAATTTTTATTTCACTAACGGCGGTTTACCGATAGTAATAAAAAAATATTGTTTCGGAAATAATACGGCGGATTACCGGAATTTTTTTGAAATAATAGTGAAGATTAGAGACATTCGGGAGTGTTTTTGAAGTGCTTTGAGTGGTTCCCTCAATCAACACCTCATATTCTGGCGGAAAACCAGTTGCAGCAACACACCGTTGGACCGAAGAGTATCAACTCGAGAACACCTATTCGAACAGGACTCAGGACAATACCTTATAATAATTGGACATATGTAAGTCGAATATTGAATTACTTTCTCTTTTATCTTTCCCTATATGAAAAAATTTACCAAGAAATCTTCCCTTTGGCCCTATCCGCAAAAAATTAATAGGCTATTTAAAAGTTTAAACTCTATTCCTGGAAGCTCAGATAGTGAAGAAGATTTAAGTGTTAATTTAAAAAATAGTGTTCCGAATTTAAATTTTGAAAGTGAAATTGAGTCTACTAGTGAAATGGCTACTAACAATATTAATCCCGTACAAAATCCCCCATCCACGAGTGCATCAATTTCACCCACAGACGTTTTTAACTCGTTAAGGATTCCTGATGTGATCAAGGATCTTCCACGATTCGATGGAAATCCCAGATTACTTCACGAATTCTTCAACAATGTGGAAGAAATTTTAAAATATTTAAAAGAAATTGACGGAACACCCTACTCTTTAATTCTTATGCGTGCCATACGAAACAAAATCGAAGGGCAGGCAAATGAAGTTTTGAATTTATACGGCACTCCTCTTGTTTGGGAAGACATAAAAAATAACTTAACTTTGCATTACTCTGACAAGAGAACGGAGACTTCACTAATTAGAGACCTTCATTCGATCAGACAGAACAACAAAAGTATAGAAACATTCTACAGCGAGATAGTTGAAATACAGGCCACCCTTAATAATAATATATTGATTCACGAAAGGGAAAATTCCGTAATTAAAGCAAAAAAGGAATTATATGCGGAAATGTGCTTAAACGCTTTTCTAACAGGGATTAGAGAACCCTTGGGGTCTATAATCCGAGCGATGAGACCGGATTCTCTACCCATAGCTCTATCCTATTGTATTAAAGAGCAAAATATCTCCTATATGAGATCAAACCCACTTTCAAATCATCACAAATTTAACAAGAATCAAAGGCATAGCAATCCTTCAAACTTACAATTAAATAACTTTAAATTTTCACCTCCTACTCCTCATAAGCAATTTAATATCCCACAAGGATTTAACAACCAAATCTCGAGGCCCTTTTTCAGAAATCCGAATCAAAATTTTAATAACTTTAGAAACACCAATCAGAATTACAACAATTTTAGAAACCCTAATTTTAACCAGAACGTGTTTGATCGTAGAACAAACCCACCTAGGTTACCTCCACCAGAACCTATGGATACTAGCTCTGGGACCTCTCACTTAAGACAACGCACTGCTTTCAACCAACCCAGAAACCCACAGAACAATTCCTCTATGTATAAACCATTTCGTCCTAGCGGATTCCCTAAATATATAGCAGAAGAAATTCATAACATAGATGAAAGCGAGGAAAACAGTAATAATATCCCACTTAGAAGTAGTTCCTACCAACAACAGTTGGATCACTTCTACGAAGGAAGTTCGTTTAACCCAGATACCGAAATTAATAACAAACAAAATTTTTGGTCAGATGCCTTGGACAACCAACAGGATACCTAGACATTAATAGGCATGGCACCACACTCGCTTACATTAACATATCTAGTCCATTCGGACGCCCACTTAAATTCCTAATAGACACAGGAGCATCCTCCTCTTTTATCAACCCCGAATTTATTCACCCAGCAGATCACATTAAATGTGAACCTATAACAATAACTACCATACTAAATAAATATCAAATCAATAGACTAGTAAAACTCCCAACCTTTCTCGAATTTAACGAACCTGGTGAATTACAATTTTTTATTTTTAAGTTTCACGGGTACTTTGACGGGCTGTTTGGCCTTGACGTCCTCACACAATTAGGTGGAAGGATCGATTTGGTGGAAAAAGCACTTATAACTTGGAATTCAAAAATTCCCCTCAAATTCAAACCGAACTTCAGTTCGGGAAAACATATCATTCAACCCCATACGAAAGCAATAATAAGGTTACCCGTTGACGTTAAGAACGGAGAAATATTCCTTAGAGGAATGGAATTAGGCCCACAACTATTTATCTCTGAAGGTTTATACACAGCCACGGATTGGCATAGCATCGTGGAAGTGTACAACGAATCTAGTCTAGAACAAACCTTATATTTAGAACATCCACTAAAAGCAGAGAAATATCTTTCCTGTGAACATTTGGAAGTAAACAATGTTAGTTTCGGTTACAATAAACCAACCGAGCCTAAGGATGTGATACAATTAATTCGCACCCTACATCTAAACTCGGAAGAGAAAAAGGCACTTTTAAAAATCTGCAAGGAATATGCAGACATTTTCTACAATGAAGACGAGCCTTTAAGTTTCACTAATCAGGTTAAACATGCTATCCCCACTACTGATGATAGTCCCATCTATCCCAGCGGGAAAACTAGCGAGTGGTTACTCTGGTAACCCAAGAATTCTTTAATTATTTGTGTAACCACCTACATGGTAATCGACAAATTCGACTGGAAATTTAGGAAAATGAAGGTCTTTACATTGTAAGGACCTAGGTAAGCGACTAGGTAATGACTTGTGAAATACTTTCGTTGGAAATGTGATGTGCTTTTATAATTTTTTGTGTTTGACTTGTCGAAGCCTCTCTTCTTGAGTTTATTCCGTCTTCAAAATTCGTTTAGAGTGGCGTTAAATTTTATAAGATTAATTTATACCACAAACAATGAGCAATAAAATCAAAAAGATATCTTGCGAGTAATCTCTCACCAAATGTAGCAGAAATGGAATGGTAATTTCGGAAAGCAATGTTTTTAATGATGAAAAGGGTAGCCAGTAATTTATTCTGCATGTTTACATGGTAATCTATGTATTCACCTAATACATTTTACCTCTGAAATAAGTCCTCGTCTGTAATGCCTACTGTAAGCACTTACCGCCCTAGGACATCCCTATATAAAAGTAACCTATTATTTCATCACAAAGGTAATGGGTGCAGCTGATTACCACCTCGCTTACCTAGCCATTACATTTCCCGCTGGGATACCAAATCTTACAGATACCCATACATACACAAGGAAGAAGTAAAAAAACAAATAGATGATATGCTAGAGCAGGGGATCATACGCCCTAGCTACTCCCCTTGGAGTTCGCCTATCTGGGTAGTACCCAAAAAGCAAGACGCCAGCGGGAGGCAGAAATGGCGCCTTGTAGTCGACTACAGAAAGTTAAACGAAAAGACGATTACAGATCGTTATCCAATCCCCAACATAACCGAGATTCTCGACAAACTCGGTAAGTGCATGTATTTCTCCACGCTGGATCTGGCCAGCGGATTTCACCAAATAGAGATGAATCCGAGAGATATCCCCAAAACAGCCTTCACGGTAGAAGGGGGGCACTACGAATATGTTCGCATGCCATTCGGGCTTAAGAACGCACCGTCCACCTTTCAAAGGGTTATGGACAACGTGCTCAAAGATCTTCAAGGCAAGATTTGGCTAGTCTACTTGGACGATATAATTATATTCTCCACCTCACTACAGGAACATATACAAAATCTAAGGAAAGTATTTGAGAAGATTCACGAAGCTAACCTCAAAATACAACCCGATAAATGCGAATTCCTTCATAAGGAAATCGCCTTCCTCGGACACATAGTCTCCACCGCAGGTATTAGACCTAACCCCGATAAAATACGAGCCATTAAACAATTTCCGATCCCCCGCACTCAAAAACAAATAAAATCGTTCCTCGGACTTCTAGGGTATTACAGGAAGTTTGTAAAAGACTTCGCTAAATTAGTAAAACCCCTAACGGAGTGTCTTAAGAAGGGCAGAACTGTTCAACTGAACGAAAAATATATCCAAAGCTTCAATATGTGTAAAGAAATTTTAATGAATGACCCATTACTCCAATACCCAGATTTCGCCAAACCATTTAATCTCACCACAGATGCGAGCAACTTCGCAATAGGCGCCGTTCTTTCGCAAGGCCCTATTGGTAGCGACAAACCTGTGTGCTACGCCAGCAGAACCCTCACCGATTCGGAGATAAATTACTCCACAATAGAGAAGGAGCTGCTAGCCGTAGTTTGGGCTACAAAATATTTCCGCCCTTACCTGTTTGGCCGAAAATTCAAAATTGTAACGGACCACAAGCCTTTAACTTGGCTCATGAGTCTAAAGGAGCCGAACTCCAAATTAGTTAGATGGAGATTGAAGTTAGAGGAGTACGACTATGAGATAGTCTACAAACGAGGGACATTAAATACTAACGCGGATGCGCTTAGCCGAATAAAAATTGAAACAACCAATAAATGCATTGATATTAATGTTAACGAGGACACAACCTCAGTTCAAAGTACCAGAGGTACCACCGTTCATTCAGCGAACGAAAATTTGAATGTTGGTATCCCCATCTCGGAAAAGCCGATTAATGAATTTAATATACAACTTATACTGGAGAAATCAGATAAAACTCCAAAGATTTCCTTAGAAGTACCATTTAGAAATAAGCAACGCAGGATAATAATCAAACCGGAGTATACGGAAGAGATTATCTTAGATTTATTAAAAAAATTTTTAGTACCTCGGAAGCTAATAGCAATAGCTACTGATGACGAGACCTTTAGAATAGTTCAATCTATATATGCAAGACACTTTTCAAGTAATAAGATTTTTAGGCTAATTAGATGTAAGGTAATATTAATGGACGTCAGAGAAAATGACGAGCAAGATAGATTAATAAATAATTACCACAAAAATAATAACCATAGAGGTATAGAAGAGACTTTACTCCATTTACGGAGAGACTATTATTTTCCTTTTATGAAAAATAAAATAGCACAAACAGTCAACAACTGTGAAGAGTGCCAGACCCTTAAGTATGACAGGCACCCACAAAAAATTAAATTCCTTAAACCAGAAATGCCCGAAAAACCACTGGATATCATACATACAGATATATATAGTATTAATAACAAACAAATCCTAACCATTATAGATAAATTTTCTAAATTCGCTTGCGCTTACACCCTTCCTATTCGCAATAGCATCTCAATAGTTAGGCATCTAAAACATTTCATGAGCCACCATGGCATACCTAAAAAACTAATCTGCGATCAGGGCTCAGAATTCACAGCAAATTTATTTAAAGACTTTTGTAGACAATACGACATAAATCTCCATTTTACTTCATTCCAACAAACCACAAGCAACTCACCCGTAGAACGTCTCCACTCTACACTAACAGAAATTTATAGAATAATATTAACCAAGTTCAAAGAAAATAAATTTGATTTAGACCATGATGAAATTTTATCAGAATGCTTAACCACATACAATAACGCAATTCATTCAGCAACCAAGCTTACTCCGTTCGAGCTATTCTATGGTCGAACTTACAAGTTTAATGAGAACGTAAGTTTCGACAATGAACACGAATATTTAAGAAAACTAAACGAATACCAGTCAGAATTATACCCCTCTATACGAAAACAACTATTAGATCTAAGTAACAGTAAAATAGATAAGCTAAATATATCAAGAAAGGATCCCGAGCAAAGGGATATAAATGAAGTTATCTTTCGGAAGGAATGTAAAAGAAATAAACTAACCCCGCGCTTTCGCAAACATAAGGTTAAAGAAAATAAAGAATATACCTTGTTAACTGACAACAATAAGAAAATACACAAAGCAAGAATAAAAGGTAAACATAAACTTTCGGAAATCACCAATTTAAAAGGTGATGAAAATAATGAAATCACCAACAGCGAAGAAAATGTTGTATCAGACGTATTCCCGGAATTAACTTCAGATCATCGCGCTTCAATTACGAAAGCTACACACGAAGGATCTGAAGATGAAGTTTTAATTAGCAAATTCAATATTCAAATAACGCGAAGGGACATTTCAACTCTCAATGACGGAAATTGGTTAAACGATAAGGTTATCAACTTCTATATGGATCTCTTAACCGAACGTGCAGAACAACGTCACTCAGAAGGTCTTCCACGTGTCTACGCAATGAACACGTTCTTTGTTACAAAATTAATGAATTTTGGCTATAGTTCTGTGAGCCGTTGGACTCGCAAAATTGACATATTTTCATATGACATTATCCCAGTACCTGTCCATATTGGCGGTGTACATTGGTGCATGGCAATCATTCATTTAAGGGATAAATATATCAAATATTATGACTCAATGGGCACACCAAATCCAAAAGTACTGGAATCCCTCGAGAATTATATTAAGGAAGAATCTTTAGATAAACGGAATGAGAGATTCGAGACGTCCGATTTTGTTATAGAAAGTGTTAAAAACATTCCAAAACAGTCGAATGGCAGTGACTGTGGTGTTTTTAGCTGCATGTTCGCCGAGTACATTACTAGAGATCGCGAGATAACCTTCTCACAACAACATATGCAATATTTTCGTTTGAAAATGATCTTGGAGATATACCAAGGAAGATTACTATCTTAACAATTAAGTTATAATAAACAATCCCATAGACTAGTTATGTAGGATAGAATAAACTTTACTTTATATTTTTTTTCAGATTATCACTAACACTTGGGCAAAGATTAGAAATGCACGATCTAGGAAATAGTAAGGGGTTACTCCCTTTAAAATTAGGAACAGCACGCACAATTACTAACTATTACAATCTAGTACATATAATAAGATTAGATCCCTACAAGGCCAGTTTAACAAAAATCGCAAATTCCATTAAAAACCTTGACACTATAGACGAACTAAAGGACTCAATGACTGTGACCAAACTAAAACTTAGGGAATTAGAGAATAAACTCGAGACGTTGACTCCCAAACAAAGAGTCAAAAGAGGTCTTATAAATGGATTAGGAACCGCAATCAAATTTATTACGGGAAACATGGACGCAAATGATGCACAATCCTTAAACGAAGAGATAGAAAAGCTAAACTTAGAACAAACAAAAATTAAAAACGAAATAAACCAACAGACCCAAATTAACAAACTAATGATAACCAGATTTGAAAACATAACTAACCACATTAACCAAGAACAGGACACAATAGCAAATTTCCTTAATCACTATCAAGAACAAATTAAAAACAAGATCCATACTAACGAAATTTCCCTCTCACATATGCAATATCTCTCCCAAATAAATTATAACATTGATTTGCTCACTAACCATATCACTAACGTAGCTGAAGCCATAATACTAGCCAGACTTAATGTCATACCAAAATTTATTTTAAATCCAAGCGAACTCGAATTAATTGAGAAAATCTTCACTAATCAGTCAATAGAGATTAAAGCCTACAAGCCTACCACAACAATTCGAACATAATATTCAACGTCCGCATCCCAACGCTGTCCCGAGAAAAATACTCCCTTTTCCATATCCTACCACTTCCGATAAATGAAACCAAAATAATAGCCACTAAACCATACGTTATCCTTGATAAGAGAAGAATCCAATATTTCGATGAAATTTGTCCTAGGATAGAAGGCATCTTTTATTGCCAGGAGAGCAGAGATCAAGAAACCACACAACAATCAAAATGCATAGCTTCACTAAATGGTGAAGCAGCAAACTGCACAGTCAACGAAGTCGGGAAAATTGAAACAATCCTGCAACCAGAACCGAACTTTGTCCTTCTCATGAACATCCCGAAAACATCAGTAACATCAACCTGCGGGAACAACCACTCAAAGATTCAAGGCACCATCCTAATCCACTATAAAGACTGCGAGGTTACAATCAACGATGTATTATACAGAGACGACACCAACATCTTTTGGGACGAGGTCCACATCCTCCCGATGTTCCATGGAAATCTTCACCCAGAATCAACTATCGAAATTCTCAACTTACAAAAATTAAAGGAATACAACATACAAAATAAAGCCGCCCTGGAAAACCTGGAAACCGAAACCAAAGTAAAACACACCTATACCATTGGATCCATAATTATCCTAGGAGCTACGATAATCATCATCGCCACCTACATTTGCCGGAAATCCTCCATCACAATCGAAGTCACAGATCCTCAAAATTGCATTGCTTCTGGACCACCAACCTCTAAATTCTTATGGCCCACACTTCACACCAAGGGGGGAGGAGTTACCGAGGTCATATAGCCCCATCTTCCCCACGTGCCGCAATACAACATGCCGTTAACCCCTAGATCTCACGACATAGGTAAAGGGGTTAAATTTCAAAACGCATCCGGTGTTGCAGACGCTGACCAAGGAAAATTAACCATGGGAACTTAATTTAAGTTAGTCGTAATAAAAATAGATTTAAGAAATAATTTCAGTTCTAAATTGTCTTTCGAGTAATTCACATAAAATTGTAATAAATTAATATTCGCTTAAAGATTGTCTTTTTTATTTTTTAAATATCCGAGTCCGAAAAGTTATTTCGCGTGATCTTTTAATTTTCTGAGTCATGAGTGAGAAAAAATCAATTCTCATTTGAAACGGCGTACGCGCTTTTGAAAAGCTCATAGTGTGTGGACGCACAATGTACCTTTTTAACCACAGCCTTTTGTCCGCGTTGTTTGGCCGCACGGCCTTTACCATGGACAAAGTCGTAAAAAAGTCGTAAAAAAGTCATAAAACTCTATATGAAAAAAAAGGCAAAAGCGCGTACGACCCAAGACCGCGTAGTGTGGCCACACCATAAATGCGCATTCGAAGAAAAAAATCAAAGTCGTCTGCCCATGAACGAAATTAAATTTTGGTGGATAGCAGAAGAAATGTACTTTTTGTTTTAGCTTAGGAATAGATATTCTTTGGGATATTGATTTTTTTTGTTGGAATCGTAAAATTTAAAATATGAGATTACAGATTTTATTTAATTTTGTAAGTAATGATGATTAGGCAAGCTGAGTACCCTAAATTTCACCCGATGAGGGTTTTAAGGGGGTTTAAAGGGGGAAAATTTATTTTTTCTTAATTATCCATTGATTTTTTTATTTATATAGTTTTACAAAAATTGTTCATTAGGGTTAAAAATAGTTGTAAAAAAGTTCGTTCAATTTTCGGAAAACAATATATTTTGTCTTTTTTTGTACAATTAGTAGATGGTTATAAAACGTGCGATGAAGTTTGAATGCCCCTTGAATGAATACTCCTTTCCACACCACCGCGGGGGTAGAGTATAAGGTGCGTTTTTTTATAAGTATGTGGTGTTGCCCAGTAGGCCTAATCCACATTTAGAGATATGTTACATGAAGTAACACAACGGCTTTTTCCAAGTGACACAGACTAAATCTGGATGAAGTTTGAAGCAGGGCTGTGAGTCGGTCCTTAAAATTTGCGACTCCGACTCCAATATATTGAAATTTTAAATCCGGCTCCGACTGTTATATAATAATGGGAAATATTTATATTTGTACCGAAGAACAAAAAGAACTAATTTTATTGCGCAGGGTGGTTAACCTTGTTGGAAGCAAGGGCGCAATTAAAAATTTTCATGAATGTTTAGGGTGCAACCGGACTATAAGGAGCTTTTTTCAGTGAAAAGTTTATCTCATCAAAAGGAATGGATTACTTAATAAGACATATGACATCAATTTATTGATTGGTTTATTGCTCTTGTCAATCTACAGGAATAGCCTGCACTACTAGAGAAGGGTCAAAGTCATATTTATTTCGAAGATAGGTTGACAAAACGGCAAGGTATGATATGGGTCGTCAACACCGTAGAACGCATGCTAGACCTATACCTCCGAAATTTTATAGCTGAAGTCTTCCTCTCAGTATGCATATTGCAAAAAAAAATTCGAATGACACCGTACTGCATGGAGTAGTGCGTACCGTAGAGTACTCCGTAGAATACGACCAATTTACCTTGGCAATATTCCTGGATAGAGAAGGCACTTTGTGATCGGTGCATCCCCTTCATGCTAGAATATAGAATCGCCCACACAGCTTAAGCAACAACAGAGTGGTAAAGACGCCGTGCAGTAGCACACCCCAGGAAGGAAGCCTTTCGCCGCTGCTATTTTCACCTATAGAAAAAAATCTATGGTTTCAGTCTACCTACAAATATGGGCATGTGCTGCGCCTAGTCCGATCGGCTAAGTATTTTGGCTTCATTTTGGACCCAAACCTTTATTGTAGGCTCAACTTCGAAGAAAGGCCAAAGAACGCCAGTATAGCTTTTTATGGCAAGCAGACCCTCGGCAGGAGATGAAACTTGAAGGTACACATGAGTTGCTAGCTCTACACAGAACTGATTACATCAAAAATTAATTTCAACTCAGGTTTCAATGTCCCGATCTCCACCAGAAAGGGATGGGAAATGGGATGGTTCTATATATGTATAACTATATATGTATAACGAACAATTTCTTAGCAGGTCTCTGGTTCTTGCTAGGATAAAAGACTGTACAATTGGAAACCTTTTCTTACATACATAAGTTGGGAGAGATTTCGAAGCTTAAAGTGAGAGGTATGATCGGATATTTGAATTTGACGGGCTAGACTGGATTTAAAGTCAATCCAAGCTCACCGACAAGCGCTTATGTAAAGCCTTTTTTCGAGTACGCTTACAAAACTTTGGTCTTTAAGCGGTAATTATGTCTACATCCTGAGTTCCCTGTAATTTTTATTTTATCGTGTTCTGCATCTGATTCCAATCAGTTTTCATTTCAAGATCCCTTGTTATCCTCCAACTTCTTAATTATTTTAATTAATAGGGAATCGTGCCGTGGGCGTATAATAAATCGCTTACTAGCGTACTTGCGACCGCAGAAACTGGTTCTCCAACCCTTGTAGCGTATTGTTTTACGACGTTCTGCGTCTTTTCCTCCAGTCTTCTCGATTTTGACCGAAGTTCTCCAGTTCGATCTGTGGGGTAATGTCTCCGCATCTGCAGCAATCGTATTCCATCTTTTCGTCCGCCTGCCTACGGGTCTTTCTCCTTCGATGATGCCAGTGAAGACCTTCTTGGCTGCTCTCTCTTCCGGCATGGGGTCAACGTGTCCAGCTTATCACGTTTGGCTTTTTTTATTGCGGGAATTCCAGTAATTTTTCAAAATCAATTTTTAAGTTGACCAGCATTAAGACCTAACCACAATGAGATACTCACATTCTGTGTACTTTATTTTAAAATATGTACTTAATTCAATAATTAATAATTATTATAATTTATAGTTACGGTATTTCGTATTTTACATAGTCGACAAATTTTTTTTTGTTCTCCCGCCTCCGACTCCAGTAACTAGAAAATTCCTTCCGACTCCGACTCCAACTCCGCAGCCCTGGTTTTAGGAAGCGCTCAGCCTAACCATATATACGGCCTACTTGAAAAATGCAACGATCACAAGTATTGACACGCATCTGTGCCTCAATATTTGGTTGTAAAAGGCTCATACACTTCACCTGCGCTTATAAATTCACGAGCCAGTGGTATAGTACAGGCCAACTTCCTTGAATTTCCGCCTTGGTTTCTTAAGTTGCCGTTGAGTTACCTCATGTAAAACATATCTCTCTCTCTAAATGTGGATTAGGCCCGGTGGTGGAAGTATTCATGTTAAACAAAAATACTAACTTTCAAGGGGCATTCAAACTTCATCGCACGTTTTATAACTACATATCTACTAATTTTACAAAAAAAGACAAAATATATTGTTTTCCGAAAATTAAACGAACTTTTTTACAACTATTTTTAACCCTAATGAACAATTTTTGTAAAACTACATATTTAAATAAAAAAATCAATGGATAATTAAGAAAAAATAAATTTTCCCCCTTTTCAACCCCCTTAAAAACCCTCATCGGGTGAAATTTAGGGTACTCAGCTTGCCTAATCATCATTACTTACAAAATTAAATAAAATCTGTAATCTCATATTTTAAATTTTACGATTCCAACAAAAAAAATCAATATCCCAAAGAATATCTATTCCTAAGCTAAAACAAAAAGTACATTTCTTCTGCTATCCACCAAAATTTAATTTCGTTCATGGGCAGACGACTTTGATTTTTTTCTTCGAATGCGCATAAAAGGAAAAAACTCAATCCACGCATCTCAGACGTCTGGAACCCAGAACAAACCTCCCCCCAGATTCCCTTACCCCCCGGAATGCTCTACTAACTGCCTTTACAATAATCTGCTACCACCTTGGTGTATAGTAGCAGGCGCGCTGGGTCCCCAGGAAAGAAGAAGATAAATGCCGTGCACAAATTTTTGTTCTACGTGACTCCTCTATGTGTTATATGCTTAGTGGTATAATGCTGGCACACCTGTACCGGCACAATGGAGCTCCTTGCTGGTGACAGCAAGTCTACTGCCATCATGCTTGGGTATACATAAAAAATTTTTAAAAACCACATCCTCCCTAGTTTCCTAAATTCTTATAGGGGATGCTAAACCGGCCACACGGTTTACGCTAGCTCGCCGGTGGGGGCGTGGGGTTGTGTGACCGGCAATGTATACATATGAATCACCACTTACCTATTAGTCAAAAAAAAGGAGATTTCTTCTTACCGTTCTTGTCCTAGGTTAGCCAAAGGTATTCATCGCGGGAAGTTCCCAACGACCTGGTGGACCTGTAAATGTTCATCGCGACTTCGAGAGGACCCTGGAGAGAAAGCAACACCCAACCATCCTGGATAATTTACCCCCTTAGGCTAGCATGCCTATTAATACTCGTAGATTTAAAGAAAGTGACAACAAGTATATTATTTAATAATTTACAGCACAAGACAAAATAATTAACCAACAACAAAATGAAGGTAGGTTTGCATTAACTATTAGTTACGTATATATCAAACAAAAATACTCCTACAATATAGGTACTGTGGATGCAACCACCTATTACCACAAAATAAGAAATTCAATACAACAACGGAAAGGAAAGAAACAAATCGTCGCGCTGGTACCAGTCGAGGATTCCTTTGTTTCGTACAACACACAAAACAACCCGATAATGGCAGTGTTATTATAATTAAAGGTGTGTAATAACGTAACAAACCAAAAAAATGTAGCAAATACAAGTATAAGTGGATAATACAATTTTCTTTTGTGTTATTTAATTGTTGTATGTGAGTAAATATTATGGAGGAATATACATTTAGTTAAAATTCGAATATATTAATAAATTACCAAAAATTAAAGTACAATACCCAAAACTCCAGGAAGGAACGCCCATGGACTGTATTTCCACGTCTTCTTATGTGGTTGACCCTCGGATGCCAATGAACTGGAATCTCAGCTACCTGCTGAATATGGGAGGTATCTTGCCTGGATAACCTAGTACCTTCAACACCCCAGGAATCGGAATTTACTTCCAATACCCGTGGCTACAGTAGCACCAGTGTAAAAATTGATGAGGATAGGGGCCTTGACAGTACTGTTCTTGATTGCAGTTCAAATTTGTTTGTTTATACAAACTTTAATTATATATAAATGATCTTCGTTATGTTAGCTTTTACAGTCTATTTATGTTAACCCTTTGTTTGTACACAATTTTTCTACAACCTCTATTCCTTTTATTATTTAAAGAACAATGAATCCACCCAATACACAAGTGGACAACTTTATTTTTTTTTCTTTTAGTAATAACTAAAGTTTATTAATAGATATATTATAGTTATAAAACACAAAAAAGTGGCGACAAAAAGTGCATTCTACGCGCCAAAAGCCACCCCCGATCCAAGTAGACACATCGTATGTTTCACTTATTTCAATATTAAATTTAATAAAATTTCTGTCGGAAACATAACATTTATTTTATATAGAAACTAACTTTAAACTGTCTAGTTTCTGATTTTCAAACTCACGTTATTTTCCATTAATTAGTTATTGAATTTTTACATAAAGCTCAGATCGCGCGCAAAGTTCATTAATCTTTCTAGGGGGGGCGCTTAGTTCACTATAGGTTCACTCTCTTCAATGGTCCATTGGCGGATTCCAATCGTAGTATAAAAACTCTAGTAGCCCCTGGTACCTATATATTCCGTCCAAGGAATCAGATGCAAATTATCGCCAAAAATTACCTTTACATGCCTGAAATCTCGGGATATCTCATTGCTCCCAAAATCACCTTCAGACATCGGTTTTATTTGCTTGTTGCTCAGTTTCACCAATTGTTTTTCTCGAATCAAAACACAGGATTCCTTTAGCCAAATTTGCAGTTTAGTTTTTTTCAGGTCATTAACCTGATTCCGCAATGGGAATGTTTTGTTCATTTGAATTTGGTGCACCCTCTTCTTCCAATTTGAAGCGCAAGGAGAAATTTCAGCAAATGATCAACAACCAGACACGACCGTCTGTTCGAAATTCTAAACCAGACTCCTCAAAATTTTCCATATTTTCTCAGAACAAAACTATTTTTCGGCTCCTTGAATTTAAAAAAAATTTTCCCAAATTTTTTTGTGTGAAGTAATTTTATTAATTAAGCCTGAACTTTCCGATAGAGGGGGGACCATTAAAAGGGAGAAACTTTCGGTAAATAACCGACCGTTACACACCTTGAAGGGGTTTTCTATACTTCTTCCTTAAAAAAGGCTAGAACAGCCGCACACCCCAGAAGCACGAACCTCCAAACTACTCAAAGATCCCGCAAACCTGGATGCTCAGGAAGGACAATGTTGTTTTGTCAAAGCTGTGGCATCTACCTGAACGTCCTAAAAGAACGGAATTGTATTCTTACAGTTCCATAGACTTTGAAAAAGTCAACCATCGATTTTAAAATTGTTGATATTAACTCTCTTATTTATTATCAACAAATGCTTTAAATAACAAGTAAAAGTTTTAAATATGAGATATGTAACAGAGACAATGTGCACATACATAGGTATACATGTATGTATGTGTCCAAATTATTGTTACGTGTAATTAACCAAATTAATTTCAAAATAGAAACTGCTAAATTTGGTTTTAAATAACATCTCTGATTCCTGAAATTGGTTTTACAAACAAAAATATTGGAGAAATCTTAAATTATAACACAATATCCACAAAATGTACACAGGCAGAATAGTAGTTCTATATATTTTATTGATGAGACAAATTAAATAAATTGGAAATTTTTTGTGGAAAATGTTGCGACTATTTTTGTTGCTCTTTAATTTGTAGAAAATAACGAAACGACATACGAAAAAATGGATTTTCTTACCTCTTATCAACAAATCCCATAAATCAGACCTTCGCATGCCTATCTTCGAAACACACGAGCTCCCACTGCTCCTAATGGATCCCCTGAAAAAATAAAAAAATAGTTAGTTAAAACGTCCATTTTCAGGTGGCAATTTGGAAATTTGAAACTTCTACGATTTTTTCTAATAGAATACATTTTCACCAAGTTACACCTACTACCAGCGGCAACAGCGGTTTTCATGTGAATTTTAACGATGCAACTTTAAGGCATGAAGTGGGGCAAGGATGTTTCCTTGCACAGGTTTTGTAATAGAGCGGCTCCCCAAAAATCAATAACATCGCATGCTTGGCGGCGATTTGTTGGACACGTCTAACCTTTTATTAAATAATTTGCTGTTATACAAGCTTTAAGCCAACAATCCTAATTCCAGGTTAAGGTGGGATTTATTTAAACAATGGAAAGTTTTTTTTAACAAAAATATAATTTATTGTGAAGTGAGTGTTGCAATTATTCTCAAGTGTCGGAGTAGTTGCTCGAATTCACTTATTTTGTTTTTCCACCATATTAAGATGAAACAAATACATAGCGACACAATTAATTTTAGCCCTTGACAAGATCCTGTTCGTGTAGTGCAAGAAATGAATTTTGATCATATTACCCAGATAGACGGAGTTCATATTACCTAGCCACAAAATGAATTGGTCGATTCTTTTCTAAAAATTTATTAGCCTATTGATAGTATGTTCCCACCAAAGTCACCAGACGGAGTGACAAATAATCAAATGGACCACGTCCTAATTGAGAGAAGAGGGGCCGCGAGTATGTATACTGGATGTAAGAGCAATAAAGGCCCGTCCTCACTACACGGACTTAGATCCCACGCGCTTTTAGCGGAAAGGCCTTTTAATTTTTGAATCGTGAGTTTTGGATCCTAAAATAAGAACTAATCTGAAAGAAAATAATTATTTAATGAATATTGATTAATCTACATTGAGAAAAAAATCAATTTTCATTTAAAAATCTCGTATTGGGTGGAAGTACAATATACCTTTTTAAGCACAGCCTTTTGTTTGCATAGTTCGGCCATACTGCCTTTGCCATTAAAAAGAAAAAAAGAGGCAAAAGGGCGTATGAGATAATTCCGTGTAGTGTGCATCCACCATAAGAGGAGCCTGCTGTGGCTCGGACCACAATCTAGTCAGGGTGAAACGATAAAACAAAGCTGGAGGGAATATTTTTAAAACTTGTTGAATCCGATCCCCATAGTAAACGAAGATCTACCGACGGAGACGTTTGTAATTCCTCAAGATAATATATCAATAGAACCAGCGATAATGGATAAGGTGCGTGAAGCTGTAAAAAGGCAAAAAACAATAAATCGCCAGGCGTCGCGTCGATGGAATTTCCGCTAAGTTGATAAAGGAAGGAGAACTATTAAAAACCTTACCTGACAAGGTCTTAGATAAGGGCATGGACTGGTCCCAATGCTTTCAACCGCGCCCTAAAATTAGTGATACGGAAAGCGTCATCACAGAGAAATGTGTCAATAGCAACACTCTGTACAATTAAGGCCGATTCACATACATCAGACACGTCACGTCTCAGTTACGTCAGTTCCGAGAAGTATCAGTCACAAAAAATATGCTTTCTTTGAAAGTTAATGACACTGTCTAAACTGAGCCGGCGCCGTTCCGTTCAATCACGTCAGGCTCATCGCCGTCACCGAATCGGCAATATCAGATTTCCTCTGGACGATTTCTGTTTTTGATTGACGTGTTTTGTACTTTGTTTTTCGAAAGACTTTGTATAATTATAAAAATGGGTGAGGAAAAATTAATTGAGTGGGTTCGTAAATAGCCCATACTTTATGATTTACGAAATCCTAAGTAGGTATATGGATAGGGCTTTCAAAAATGGCATATGGAATAAAATTGGGAAGAACCCATTTTCTTTATTCTTCTGCTGTTGTTCCTCTTTTTCATCCAAAATTGGTGACGTTTCTGATTCGGAACAGTGACTTTACTGGCAGACGCAGATGACGTGACGTGTGGTAAGATCCTTTTTGGCAGCAAAAGAAGCCAAGAAATGAAGAAAATTAATAGATAACTGCACGAATGGCTAATGGAGCCTTTGGACTTAGACTTAGACTGGACGTAGAGGAGCAAGTCAATAGGTTTGAGAGAAAGCTCTCAGGTGCATAATAGTCCCAACAAGAGAAAATGGAATATGGCGAAGGAAACATAAAAGCGACCCAATACTCAGAAGAGCTAGTGGCCTCGACAACATAACCCATTTGAATAAAGCTGTAAATTTGCAAAATGTTAGTTTAAGTCCTCCCAAGGAAGAAATGACCGGTATGGCTAAACGGGAGCGGTGGGGTGAGCGCCCCCCTTAAATGGCGTAAAGATGAAAATGTTTACTCATTTGAATAAAGCTCAAATACTCAGGAATGATAGCTCGTACTATCCTAATAACGAAAATAAAACAGCCATACCGCTGAGGCGGTGGAAAAAAGGGGCCATACCGGGTCAAAGGTGACAGTTTTGGGGGAAATTGTATTCATTAGTCCATTCAAAACGCGCTTTTGGGTGTCGAAACATAATACCGTTTTGAAGCTCTTTCCCTATATGTTTTTTGGGTCGCTGATTACGAAAATCGGGGTCCCGCAGCCCTAAAATATCGACATCGCCCTTAAAAATGCAAAAACATCCTCTGGGGGTTTTTCGCGATAATTTCAATAATAATCAAAAATAATCCAATGAAATTCACTTTTTTCAATATTTATTTGCGAAGGTGATTGGTACAATCAAGCCAAATGTTATTAAAAAGGATAGTCCTAAAGGGTTAAAACCACCCCCAAACCGACTGAAATTAAAAAAAGGTAAAAAATTGGTTTTCCAACTTTATGCTTCAAATTCGATTGAATGCTTATTGTCAGGCAAGAATAAATTATTTTGAACCGTTAAGGGGCTAAAACTACCCCTACAATTTTAAAAATCAACTTTGAATAAAAAAAATTTTCAAAAAGTTTGTAAAAATTGTTTTCTGGTTTTTGCTTGAAATTTGGTTGATTAGATATTATCAGCAAAAAAAACAATTTTCAACCCTTGAGGGAGTAAAACCACCCCTAGATTAAAGTTGAATTTGGAAAAAAATTGAAATTTTATTTTGCATTTAACGGAGAACGCAAATTTTGGTACCCACCTCCAATAGCTGTATGCAATACGTCGTGCGTACGATACTCTGCGTCAGGTCCTCAGAGATCTGCAAGATTTACTAATGAAAATGCCCATGTTCTGGTAGACCCGACAGACATTGTTTGGCGATTTGGATACTTCAACGAATATATCGCTAGCAAGCTCATAATGATATCATGGTAGGAATGTTAGTACTGGTTCATCAAGAAGACCTAGCGCCATTGAAATGGAAACTTGGCCGAATTAACACAGTTAAAGGATCAGACGGTCATGTACGGGTAGTAGATATTAGCACTACCGCTGTAATTCTTCAACCAGCAGTGCACAAAATGGCGCCTCTACCAATGGACGAAAGTGATTGAAATAATGTGGGTCTTTCAACCGTGGCAGCATTTTTAGTCATTTTATTAAGAACAATTTCAATAAAGTAACTGAACATGGTTAGAATATGATGGAAATGATTTAAGGCAGTATGAGAACCTAAAATTTGCGTGCTGCAAATTTAGGATATGAGATGAACATGCAGCACGCTGGTCTGGTGCTGCTTTGCTTGTCATTTTGCTAGTCTCAGCCAATTGGAACACTTGGGATTTCAGCGCTGCATTAGGTTCTGAATCAGCCTATACTATGATTGAAGTGCATACAAGAAGGTCTAAGGCCGTATTGCTGCTCGTCTAGGTCTAATATATGGTTACATTCAAAACATTCCACAAGCTTTCTTTTGAATAAATTCCATTTTTTGGATTTTTAAATACATGTACATGTAATTCTTCTGAAATCGATATACTGCATTCTGTTCTTTCTTCAATTGATTTCAATTTAAACTATCATAAATATAAAACTATTGGCTAAAACCTAGACCAACACTATACATGTATTATTTGAATATTAATATCTAGTTCAGCTATTGGTTTAATTATGTATACATTTGAGGCCCCTAACAATAACTTTCCTGAACTCTGTTGTTGATATTTAATAACAATTTTCTTTCAGCTTATAAATATATCAAAAGCTTGTATGTGCCTTAGATTCTTAATTTTTGATCCCTTGGAAAAAATTTAGAGACGCAAAAAGACATAGTCAAAGATATCAGAGACTACAAATAAGTTTGCCTTTTAACATCAATGGGAAAGGACGAATTTTAGCTCTAAAATAATAAGTGACATTCCATGTGAACTTCAATAAAGCATCATAAGGGTTTACACAGCAATTTTTAATCAGTTTTTGGTAGCTATAAGCATGTCTACATCCTCTGAAAACCCTATTTATTCATCTTCTTACTGAAGAACTGCATGCTTTTTTATGGATGAAAATTTTGCTTTAGCTATATCAGTTTCTGGACGTGTATTGAGAAGACTAAACTGAAATTTAACAAAATTTAACCACACAAGTTCTGCAAGTTATGTAAGCAGAGACGGATTTGCTTGCAAATGGCAAGATTATGATAAGAACATTTTCCAACTAACATACAGACAGGCATGAATAGATTTATTTATATATGTGCTCGTATGAATGCAACAAACTCATCAGAAAAATTTGGAATCAAGTACAAGTATTTTGCCCACGGTATACAGAAACAAGGTAATGTAATGGAGAAATGTCATTTGAGTGCTGACGTCACTTGGCACGCTCTTCCCATATAAAATCGGAGTTTTGTTGTTGTTTCTACATTAGTGCTGACGTCACTCGGCACGGAATTTCTACGATATTCGAAGCTGTCAGTCTCTGTTACATTACCTTGTTTCTGTATACCGTGTATTTTGCCTATCTCTATCTCTATAATAAAACCAGTTCTTTAAACTAAAAGGATGTTCCACTTACTTAGATATTCATAAGTCAACATTTCCGTAAAAATATGATAATTTTTCTAATCCTGAATAAAAATACGGAGTAAATGCAGGCAAAGTTTAATGAAATTATGCCCAAGAACCAAGGTCCGTTCAGTAAAATAGTTTCGAAATTGATACGGAACGAAAATGCCAATTACAGGAGGAGGCGAGACCACAGGACTTTATATCTTTATTACCTAATAAGGTGCCGCCCACACACATCGTCCTTCCGAATTGGGCTGGTGGGCCTCATAAAAGTTTTATCCCTGCAGTAATGGTAATCGTATACCCAAAACGCTTGGATCAGCAGCAACAGCTGCCATTTCTTTTCTCTGAGCTTCCGACGAATTTTTATCCTGGAAGACACCCCAGGATGACTCAAAGGACATTTTTGATTGGGCCCTTAACGGCACCTGCAATTATTTCCAAATTAATGCTGTCTACGCAAGATGTTGCCTTTGCTCTGTGGGCTCGATGATGTACCTTTTAGGGATGAATGACGGAAATTAGATGTTGATAGAGCATAAAGAAGCGAACCGAATCCACCCCAACTTAAACCGAGCGTAAACGTTTCTGCACTTTTATCGGCATTGACTTAAGGTCGCACTGAAGTATGCTAAATCGTACAAAACGGCGCATATACACTTCAAATAATAAAAATTCGTATAAATCCCTATAAAATAAATCGGCAGTAAAATTCTGTAGTATAAAATCAATTAAACTTAGAGAGAAAAAAATCAAGAAAAATTGAGAATTGCTGGAAAGATTCACGTGAGATTTTGAACTACTTCCACGCTATTGGGATCGTATGCCAGCACTTACGTGACTTTTACGAAATCATCACGTTTTCTATCGATTTTAGATAGAATTTTATGAATGAATTGAACCCAAGGAGAAATAAGTAGATATTTAGTATAGATTCCTTGAGATGAAGCAGAGCAAAGGGGCCTTGCGTGAACTTTGAATATTATTTTCGCGACAAATCAATTTTTGAAACGCTTTTAAGTTTTCATTAAATTTGCTCCAAGTAATTGAGCATAAGTGTTCTAATTGAACGTAAAGTACCCTAATTACGTTTTTAGATTATGCTGTACAAATCATCGATTATCATCATCATCAACTGACTAAAATCACTATAAAGCCTTCTCGATGAACATATAAAAGTATTTAACTAAAAATATATTATATTAATGTATATTCCAAAGAAACCCGATTTTTCAGATTCTGTTGATAAATCAAAGCGTCCAAAAAAAAGCCGTTGAAAAACTGCAACCACTACTTTGATCTCATTTAATTTTTCATACAAATGCATAATTTTCGCTCAAAATCTAAAAAAAGGCGCAAAACAGCCGCTAGCGGCGAAACCATGCGGAATTCGAAAAAACAGTGCAGCCAAAATTTGTAGGAAATTTTATGCTCTACAACTTTTCTTTTTTGATATTTTCACCAAAATGCATAGTTTCTCCTCAAAATAGAGAAAAAGGCGGAAAATGGCGAAAAAACGCCTATTAAATATAGCCTTGAACATATTTCGTTAGGCAACCCATCACCGTTACTTTTGTTAGCATATTACCTATCATGAAAAAAAGTTTCATTCGGTTACTCAATCGGTGAAGGTCGCTCTTCTACGTATCTTAGACTATGATCTTAACTTCACTTACTCTTGAAAATTTCTGGGGAAGGTATTAAACAGCATCTCCATTTTTATCCCTTGCTTTTACAGGTGACTTGAAACCACTTCTGTGCTGCCACCTCCTGGTATGGTGAAAACTTAAACTAAAAAATGACTTTTACTTATCAACTCGTATTCAGCATGGGTAGACAAGCAAAAAATAGTTAAAATTATTCCGAATATTTTTCCACTGTAGACCAGTGTAATTTTTCCATCGATTAAAAAAGTGTTTTTGAAAGGAAATTTGACGTAGAATACGATGGTAATACTTAAAACTCGCTACGCTACGAGTTGGGGGAAATGGTTAAAAACCAATTTAAACATTTCAATTGTTAATAACAATCTTAACCGTGGGCCATATAGCATAAGTGTTCCGAGTTCCGTCTATCCGTTTTCCGTCTTTCCGAGTTCCGATATTTATTTTTATGTTAGCCACAATCATCCGTTTTCTGTCTCTCCGTCTTTCTGTGTTCCGATATTTATTTTTATGTAAGCCACAAGCGCCCGTTTCCATGGCAACCTGGATTTTATTGATAAGTGAGTGCTTTTGCGATTTCTATTTACTCAATCTACAAAAAAGTGAGGTAACGTTTCCGTCAATCCGTTCAAAAGTTGAAATTTGTTTATCTTCTCCGTTTCCGAGTTTTTATCGTTCCGTTCTTTTTTGTTTATCTGGTCAAACAGTACTAAAACATTGTAATCAATTTTGACAGGAAACGGAATACGGAATACGGAGAACGGAAGACGTGTGCTATGTGGCTCCAGCTTTAAATTGTTAATAATTTTTTTCGAAAGTATTTTTTCTTAAAGCTTGTTCTTTTATCTTTAAAATGATAAAAAAAGCAGTCTGTAGCACAAATAGAACCGGACTTGTGAATTTTTGAAAATTATTCCTCAACCCCAAAATCACCAAAATCGCGAAATTTCAATCCTTTCTAGCGTCCAAAATATGGAGAAAAAAAAATAAAAAAAAATACGTGTCTCTTTTTTTTCAATATAGAACCCGTAAAAATGTTTCAGTCAAATCAAAAATGTGTCGGTAAATTTTTCCCAAAATCTGTACGGTTTGTAAAAGAATGTCCCATATATCTTCTGCACCAACCAACTCAGTTCCGAAAACAACCATCTGGCATAAGAGAAAAGCCACCTAGTTGTCGCGTATTTGCTTCTTCCAAGCCACTGACTAGTATCCTGATATCCTTTCTATTTTATTGAAGGAACTGCTTAGAGTTGGCCAGTCCAGGCGTGGGCCTCCAGTGTTCGATGAAGGGTGCAATGGCAGAGCACTGTTTAGCCAGGCCATTCGTCTTTTCATAACCTTTGAAACTCAAAATAAGGTAACTTGATTGGGAACGTTCAGCTTACCAAGGCACGTTGCCAGTCCCAAACCAATTTAGACTTGTTCCTTCGGGACCCCATCGCCCTGATTGCCGCTTTGCTATCAAAGAAGGGCAAGATTCGTTTGTTTTATTATGCTCTTTTTAAGTTTGCATGATAGTATGGCGTACACCTCTGCTTAAAAGATAATTCTTACATAGGGTGCCTCTAGGCTTATCGCTCTAATTAATATGGAGCTTTCACTCGAGATTCCCGCGCTCCACTCGTCTCTGTTTTTGAGCCATTTGTGTACCATACTAATCTAGCAAGGGAAGCAGATTAGCCTATCTTGTTAGTGCAAGGAAGTTGGCGCTAAGTTTGAGATCTTAAAGAGCATGCAGTCCGATATCATTCTCGCTTCCTGAATCTCTTTTATAACGTTAGTTATTACTTCTCTTAATATCCTAGACTTAACCAATGATCTGCGTTGGAATAATCACGAATTCAAAATTGCTAAATAAGCATGCCTGTCACTTCACAGAATTACTAACCGAGCGTTTTTGATAGTAGCGACGTGACAAATTAAAAAGATAGGAAAAAGTTAATTTTAAAACGTTTTTATTAGCTCGCTTTCTTGTCTGTCTGTTTGTCCGGTACAAATTTTGCAATCGATTTTTTGAATACTTCCCCTTATCCTAACATGCTGAAATTTTGCACCCAGCTTTATCTACGATGACAATGCAATATAGTATTCTCAGTATACCGTTTGATCAATGGCAGCCGTCTCAAGAGCGCGGATTACCATTGTCCCGGTACATATTTTGCAATCGAATTTTTAAATACTTGCGGTTATCCGATCACGCTAAAATTTTGGGCACAGATTGAGTTCCGATGACAATGCAATATAGTATATTCAATATACCCTTACATTCTTGGCGGCCGCCTCAAGAGGAGGGATTAACTTTGTCTTCACAAGCCCCTCGACATGGGTATCAAATGAAAGGGTATTATAAGTAGAACACAATAAGCAATGTAGAACACCTAATATACCATTAGATCCATGGCGGCCATCTCATGAGGGCGGATTGCCATTTTCTTCACAACTCCCTCGACATGGGAATCAAATGAAAGAGTATGATAAGCAGAATACCATAAGCAATACAGTATACTCAATATACCGTTAGATCCATGGCGGCCGTCTCAAAAGGTCGCATTACCATTGTCTTCACAACCCCCTCGACATGGGCATCAATTGAACGGGTATAATAAGTAGAATACAATAAGCAATATAGTATACTCAATATACCGTTAGATCCATGGCGGCCATGTCAAGAGGCCGGGTTACCATTTTTTTCGAACATAAAATAAAAAATATTTTTCTTCACAACCCCCGCGACATGGGTATCAACTGAATTGTTATGATAAGTAGAATACAACAAACTATGTCGTTAGATCCAAGGCGGCCGTTTCATGAGGGCGGATTACCATTGTCTTCACAACCCGCTCGACATGGGAATCAAATGAAAGGGTATAATAACTAGAAGACAATAAGCAATATAGTATACTCAATATACCGTTAGATCCATGGCGGCCGTCTGAAGAGGGCGGATTACCATTTTCTTCACAACCCCCTCGACATGGGTATCAAATGAAAGGTTATGATAAATAGAATACAATAAGCTATGTCGTTAGTTCCATGACATCCGTCTCATGAGGGCGGATTACCATATTCTTCACAACACCCTCGACATGGGAATCAAATTTAAGCGTATGACAAGTAGTATACAATAAGCAATATAGGATACTCAATAACCGTTAGATCCATGGCGGCCGTCTCATGAGGGCGGATTACCATTTTCTTCACAACACCCTCGACATGAGAATCAAATGAAAGGGTACGATAAGTAGAATACAATAAGCAATATAGGATACTCAATATACCGTTGGATCCATGGCGGCCATCTCAAGAGGGCGGATTACCATTGTCTTCACAACCCCCTCGACATGAGAATCAAATGAAAGGGTATAATAACTAGAAGATAATAAGCAATTTAATATACTCAATATAACGTTAGATCCATGGCGGCCATCTCATGAGGGCGGATTACCATTTTCTTCACAACACCCTCGACATGGGACACAAATGAAAGGGTATGATAAGTAGAATACAATAAGCGCTATAGGATACTCAATATACCGTTAGATCCATGGCGGCTATCTCAAGAGGGCGGATTACCATTGTCTTCATAACCCCCTCGACATTGGTATCAAATGAACGGGTATAATAAGTAGAATACAATAAGCAGTATAGTATACTCAATATACCGTTAGATCCATGGCAAACCCCATATCCCTGCGTACTAATTGCCTAGGGGCCCCGGAACTATCTTGAAACCCAAAAAGTCAAAACCGCCATATCCCTGCGTTCTAATGTCAAGCAAGCACTAATCTAGATCCTGAAACCCAAGCATGCAACACTCTAAAATATATTTTATGTTTTTATGGATACGGATTCTTCTACTCATCATATTTAAATAGTAAACACTATTTTTCTTGCTTTAATTTCCGCAAAGTCGTCGATGACATCGTCATATTCTCTATTTTTTGCCAGCTCTCGTTCTATTGCAATGATTTAAACGTGACTGACCCATACATGATCTTAGATAATTTTATATCATTTTTAATTTACTGAAACCGCGTTCACCAGTTGCAACACCAATTGGTGTCGCAATAAAAAGACGTGAACAAATCCATAATTGAGGAAAAACACATTAAAGACCTTTATTAAAGATTAGATTGGGAGATTTGGCTTGCCCTTAAGTAGTCTCTTTACAACCACTGAAGTAGTATAAGCTCGAATTGAGAATTATAAGAAAAATAGAAAACTTACCCAGCGGGAAATGAAGCTAGAACACTCTTAAAAAGCTGGGGGCCTTCCCCTTCCCATCCCAGTTCTATATATTTTTTAACATTGCATGATCGCAGTGGGGAACACTACTTTTACTGCTGCTTTTTTTAGAAGCGTTTTTGAGCCGTCTCAAGAGGCCGGGTTATCATTTTCTTCACAACCCCTGCGACGGGTATCAAATGAAAGAAAAAGTAGAATACAACAAGCAATACAGTATACTCAATAGATAGGTAGATCCACGGCGGCCGTCTCAAGAGTGCGGATTACCATTTTCTTCAGAATACTCTCGACTTGGGTATTAAATAAAAGGGTATGATAAATAGAATACCGCATCAGAATTTGTTTATCGACTCTGCCACCTGCCACTTCGTTCAAGTTGAACACAAGAAAGCCTGATCAACGATATAAAATGCTGAGATTTCAGGATAATCAAGCAATTGGACTTTGTTCAAACATATTTGAGCGATATGCAAAACGTCCAAGACAACAAGAGCACAGTTTAGATTTCCCAAATATGTGCCTACTTGAATTTTCGATGAGTTTTAAGCAGTGATTGGAACCTAAAATTTTTTTTTCGGTATATCGGTTCCTTTCGGTTTCACTTACGCTAAGAACCGATTTTGCAGATTATAAAAATTCCGTTTCCGGATCCAAAACCGAATAAAAATTTTACATCGGTTCCATACCCATTTCAAATAAGAGTTGAAAATTTTTTCATTTTGGTACTAAGGGCCTGTGCGAATAGTGACTAAATTGACGACTAAACTAAATTTTGCAGTTTTTTAAGATAATGTACGGAATTGCTGTGTGAATTCTTTTGATGACTAAATTCTGTCAGTTATTCAAATATTTAAATTGTAACCATAACAACAATTTAGTCAACTGTCGAAAAATGTAGTCTACTCGCCAAAAGACTAAATACTGTATTATCGACACTAAATTTTAGTCATAGAATTCACACAGGCCCTAAGACCGAATTTTTATTTGAAACCAAAATATAAAAATTCATATAAATTCGTAAAAAAGTATTTATACATATAAGTATTTGTACATGTTTAATTTTTATTTCTTGATAGTTAATATTCAATGTCATAATCCAATGATTTATTGAAACGTACAAGTAATATATTTTCAAGATTAGTAGGTGTTAGCTTATTTCTTTGATCAGTTAATATAAATTTCAGACCCGAGAAGCACCTCTCCACTTTGACTTGAGTAGCTGAAACGGCGTGTACTATTTCAGCGAGCCTACAAAGCCAAGGTAATTCATTCTTTTTCAAATTCCAGTAAAGCAATAAAGAACTCATATCATTCATAGAATCATAAGGCGCCCATTACACGGTAGGTTTTGCTGTCGGTTTTTCCACAGTTTTGCCTACGACTGACGGAAAACCTAACGTCTAAGGTGTTGACTGACGTAATCCTCCGTATATTTTGATTTCCATTAATCATGACTGGTGGAATTGATTGCCGCTTGCATGAACGTGTAATGGCCGCCTAACGGTTACTTCCCTCTGTCAAAAGCAATTCTCCGTACTTCTGTAATCAAGAGTGCCGTTTAGGCTGCATTTAAATAAATAAAAACTGTGAAGTCGAGAATCGGAACCAGAACAATTTTATTTTTTTGGTTTCCTTACCAAACCAGAACCGACGACATTTTAAATTGAGAATTTATCATTTACGAATTCCATATTATATTTTGATGCTAAAAAAAGGCTCTGCGGAAGAACCACAATAAGAATTTTTAAAAAAGGTTCCGGAATTGTTTTTAAGTTCCTAGAGCCGATATAAAGGTTCTTTTCGGTTCCCATCACTGGTTTTAAGCCATCTTATAAAAATAAATCGGGAGATAATGAAGAAAGCATTGATGCAGAAGAGAAAGAGCAGTCAATAGAACGAAGACTCATCAAGCCGGCAAACAACACTAAAATGATAATTAGAAATGTTCCAGCTGTTTTACGAGTGACATTCTTTTAAATGCAGACAGATCCGGGAAATTATTTCTATAGCCTGCTAGTTCAATATGTACCGTTTTACTCGGAGGCTGAATTAATTGATGAGCATAATAATGCACGTGAGGCTTTTCTTGCTCGAGAAGACCAATTGAGCCGAACAAATGCATACCTCGAAATACATCGTGCAAGGGATAGACAACTTGAAATTGCATTCAATCACGCACATGCTTTCAATATTCTTGAAAATCCAGGAGAAATTGTTGAGGTAGAACTTGAAGATGAAGTTACTGAACAGGCTATGACAAAGGAACAGTTTCAAATTATGTTTGCTGCAATGCATTTACAACAGCGAGAATTATTCACTACCATTTCTCGCATAATCGAGGACCAAATGAATGGAAGTCTGAGTTGCATCAGAATGTTGGTCTCCGTTTGTTTGCTATGGTAAGAAAGCAGTTCATATTGGCGCATTGAGCGGTGTAGCGGCACGACGTGTTGGTGGAACAACGCTTCACACAATACTGAAATTACCTGTTGAGAAAGACGGAAAAACGGTGATATTTGGCACCGCTTACTAGTAACTATTTGAAGGTTTTGCGAAGTCAGTTGTGTTGTGTTGTGTTGGGTTCTCCAGGCTAGTGTAACCAGCCTTTGCTTGTGGCGTTTAGTGACTGCCTTATTTGTGTTTGTTTGAGTAAAAGATATATATATTTATTAATTCTTTATTTATATATCTTGTCCCGTAAGCAAATTACTGCTTGTATGATCCGGACTGGATCTCAGGGAACTACTGCCAAAATTACAGAAATCTTACGACTATGTATACTCCTAATTAATCCTACTGCGCTTACAAAACTATTTGTTACATAATTATTTTATTTACAATCTACTTGCAACACAGTAGCTAATAATAATAGTCAAATCAAGTTACTGTCACAATTACAAATAATTTATGTCAAAGTGTTTCTCATAGTAGGTTTCTACAGTGTTTTTGATAGTATACATACTACATCCACTACATCCCTTCCCTTCGGAAAAAAAAAATTTTCTTTTTATTGAAGCAAAGAAAATTTTTATGCTAATATTTAAGCAATCTATTGTTGTGTACTTCTTTTATTTTATTATTTTCTAGTCTAATCTTAGAATTAACATTATTTGTTTCTACCACTACATATGGTCTTTTATAAGGTGCTTGGTTTTTTTTTCTACTCCCTACTTTAATTTTTACCATGTCACCTACTTCTATATTCAAACTGTTTATTTTTTTATCGTAATTTTCCTTTCTTTTCACTTTTGCTTTCTTTATTATCTCTTTTGCTAATATTTGAGCTTGTTGCAGTCTAAATTTTAGCTCTTTCGAATAGTCATCAACATTATATAATACCTTCCTTTTCACTTTCTCGTAGTTCGGAAATGTTGCTAATTTTCCGTATACCAGTTCAAATGGTGTAAATCCTGTCTCCGATTGTGGAGTCACATTGTAACAAAAGGTAAAGTATGAGAGCCATTCATCCCATTCTTCATTTTCTGCTGTGGTTAATAAGTATTCATTCAATACTCTATGATTCCTTTCTATCGCGCCTAATGTTTCATGATGAAATGGAGTTGATGTATTATGTTTAATTTTGAAAATCTTGCAGATCTCTCTGAATGTCTCATTCATAAATTCTGTTCCCATATCTGTTCTTATAATTTTGAAAGAAATATCTTAATATCATCCATATCTTAATATCATCCTCTCAGCTAATATTTTGGCTATTGTTTTCGCTTCTTTGTTCTCCATCGCGAACGTCTCAACATATTTCGTTAACTGGCATTGACATGTGAGTATATATCTGTAATACTTACTCTGCTTTAGAGGTCCCACTGTGCCCATTTCTATTATCTCAAAGCTCGTACTCGGTGTTTCAGTAATCACTAGTTGCTCTCTTGTATGCTTTACTATTTTATTTTTCTTACATTTTTCACATTTATTTATATATTCCTTGACCATCTTACTCATGTTTCTCCAACAGTATCTTTGTTTTATCTTATTTATTGTTCGTTTCAGTCCTGTATGACCTCCTATATGTGTTGTATCATGGTACTCTTTTATTATTCGCCTTTGCTGTTCTTCACCTTCGATTCGTTCTGGTGGTACGAATTTTATTATTTGTATAAATCTTCCTCTTTCTTTCTCTATCTTTCTTTGTATCTCGTTGAAAATTTTCTTGAACTCTTCTATTTCTATTTCCTCTAATATCTTCTCTTCTGATGATAGTGCTAGCTTCCGGATCCCTTTCTCTATCATCGCGAGAGATAGCTTGTCCAATACTGAACCTAAGTTCAATTTTAGATTATCACCATACTCTATGCTTACTTCGTTTTTTCCTATTAATATATATTTTTCTCTTTCATTCCTTCTTCTCTGCATATCCTTATTTATAAACTTTAATACCTTCACATTCCTGATCTCTGCTATTGATGTACATGTGTAGATGAATTGTTGGCCATACGCTTCATCTCTGTTACCATTGTTTTCAGGTAAATTTCGTGTTGTACTTCTAGTTTCTATCCTTATTATCTGTGTCGGAATCATTTCCTTCAACATGTCTGAATCTAATTTTATCCTTGATAATGCATCAGCATTCGTATTTAAAGTACCTTTCTTGAATATTATGTCGAATTCATATTCCGTTAATTCCAGTCTTATTCGCGTCATCTTCGATGATGGGTTTTTGTGCGTGAAAAGACTCACTAGCGGTCTATGATCCGTGACCACTGTGAATTTTCGTCCATATAAATACGGTCGCAAATAATTTATTGCCCAGTAAATTCCTAACAGTTCCTTCTCTATTACCGGCTTGTTCATCTCAGCTTTATTTAATGTTCTGCTTGCATAGGATATTGGTAGATCTTTGCCAATTTCTCCCTGCGAGAGCACCGCGCCTAAGGCAGTGTTAGAAGCGTCTGTAGTTAAAATAAATTTTCTATCAAAATCTGGGTATGGTAATACAGGTGGTGACATTAATTTCTCTTTCAGTGTTTCAAATGCCTGCTGACAGTCTTGTGTCCAAACAAATGGAGTATTCCTTTTCATCAGCGCATTCAGTGGCTTTGCTATTTGCGCAAATTTTTTTATAAATTTTCTATAATAGTTACAAAATGCTGTAAATCTTCTAGTCTCATCTGCGTTCTTCGGAATTGGTTAGTTTCTAATAGTCTCAAATTTTTTTGGGTCAGTTCGTACACCATCCTTCGTTATTAAATGCCCAAGGTAAACTACTTCCTTTTGCAGGAAACTGCATTTTTGTGGATTGAGTTTCAAGTTATATTCTCTTAACCTGTCAAATGTTCTTAATAGGCTCCTATTGTGATGCTGTAAGCTACATCCAAAGATTATTATGTCATCTGCATACAGGAAACTTTCCGCATCCAATCCCGCTAGTGCTATAGATAGCATGCGTTGAAAACTGTTCGTCGAAATTTTTAGTCCAAATGGTAATCTTTTAAATTGATAATGTCCTTTATTTCTCGAAAATGCTGTCAAGTGCCTCGATTGTTCTTCTAACTCAATTTGATGGAATGAGCTCGTTAAATCTAATGTTGAAAAATATTTTGCTCTTCCGAGATTATCCAGAATGTCTTCTAACCTTGTCAAAGGAAACTTATCATCACTTATTTTTTTATTCAGTTGTCTGAAGTCTACTACCATCCTCCACTTAGTTTCTCCATTTATACTTTTCTTGGGTACTACAAGCAATGGTGAATTATATGGGCTTTTAGAATGTTCAATAATCCCATCTTCCAGTAATTGATCTACTTGCTTGTTAATTTCCTCCAATTGACTTCTTGATAGTCTATAGTTTTTTATATATATTGGCGTCTTTTCTTCTAGCAATACTTTTTGTTTATAGAAATTGTTTACAGTTAACTTATCTTTTTCCAAGTAGAATATGTCTACATAGTTCTTACAAATTTTGAGTAGTTTCTCGCTTCTTCATCTAAATTTACTGTATTCAATTCCTTCTTCAATTGCTCAAATATTTCTTCCATGGATTTCTCATTATACTTCCTTTTCATATAGTAAAAGTTCCTTAGCGGGTAGTGCCTTAATTTTGGTATTTTCAGTTTTACTTCTTCCTCATTAACGTTTACCATCTTTATATGCTTTACACCTTTTGCTGGTAGTATCATGTTTGCTACATGTACTCCTTCAGCTATCTCTTCATTAAATATTATACTGTCCTCTTCTAACTCTAGTTTAACAGCTTGTAATATCTGTGTTCTACCAGGAATTGTCACATACTCGTCCTCTGGAATTCTCGTATCTATTAGTATTTCTATTTCATCTAGGTTTGTCTGTACTACTAGTATGAAGTTTTCATAGTCTAACTTGCATCCATGCTTAATGAAGAAATCCTTCCCTAACAAACCATCTCTTGTTATAGGAAAGCTCTCCGCGACCACATGTATTTTATGTGCTATGTCTTCGTTCTCTACTCTAAATTTTAACTCTATAGTCACTATAGTTTCTACTTCTTCGTTCGTATCACCTGTTATTATGCTTATTTCCTCGTCTTTCTTTTTGTCCTGCGATAATTTATTTATTTTTATTATTGATATATCAGCTCCACTCAAGGCCGTAGCCAGCTCCGAATATCTAAGGGCGCTCATCGCACAATTATTGGCGCCAGAAATAATAACAGTTCGGAAAAATAAAAGATGCAAATATATAGTGTTTTTATTACCTTGAGGCTGGTTTTATACTAAACATTTTCTGAAAGTGAGAACGAAAATAATGAGTACAATTCAGGTCAATTTGAGAATATTTATCAAATCAAATTAATCATTTGAGCAATGAAAACAGCTGCCTTGATGTGATGAGAATATTTCGAAAGACTTCACTCGGGTAAACAATACGCGCAACCACTTGTTTTCATGTACTGTCACGTAATAACGTTCATCTTGCAAATCATACTCTCATGATATTTGAATTTGACAAAATAATGCTAAGCCACAAATAAACTCTTGCCGTAGAAGAAATATTTATTTCGGAAGAAAATTTAAATCTAAATTTAAAAATGATGAGAAATCCTTACGGTTTGACAAAATAATTTTTTTCTCATTGCAATTAAAGGTCCTTGCCGTAGAGCCCTTTCGCGCTCCCGTGGCTACGGCCATGGCTCCACTGTCTATCAACCACGTTGTATTTTCATTTTTGTTCGCATTAGTTCTTATCTTTACATAGTTTGCTAGTTTTGCGTTGCTTATGTTATATATCTTTAAATGTTTTTTATTGTATAGGTTTCTTCTTCGTCCCTCACCTTTTTTTCTGTGGGCACGGCTAAGGAGTTTCCCAACTTAACTCTATTTATTCTGTGCATTGGTCTGTCCTGTCTTTCTTTTTGTTTATTATTGAACACTCGTTTTCCTTGCTCTTGATGATTCAAGTACTGCCTCCTTTCTCTTTGATTTTCATACCTTCTTTCATTCGGATGCCTATACTGCTGATATCCAAAACTATTCTTTCTATTATAGTTATGTTCGTTGTTTCGCCATTTCTCATAGCTATCATTACTTCTCTCCCTGCAGCCATTCATTCTATCAAACTGTTTTGGTTGCCATCCAGACCACTTAAATTTTCTTGATCTGTTTGCTAACATTACTTGTTTCTTTTGTCCATCATTTGCATCTACGACTGATGCTAATTGTACAGCTTCATTCATCGTCTTAGGTTGTGCTGCAAATAACGTGCTTTTTATATTATATCGCAAACCTGCTTTAAAAGCATTCATAGCTAATTGATCATTCAATTTAGCTATCACTTTCCTACTTTCTTCTCCTTGCTCAGCTATTTGCGCTGCATTTAATTCTGCTGTTAGCGCTTTAATTTCATCTGCAAACTCCTCTACCGATTTGTTATGTTGGTTTGCTTTGGCTAAGCTGGCTTGTATTTTCAATGGGTTCACTGTTGGTTTAAATAGTCTTACGAATGTTTCTTTAAGCTCTTCATAGTTCGTTGGTGATGTTTCATTGCATAACCTGTTTCGTACTTTATCATTTATTCGTGTCTTTATCACAAACTTTATCAGTTTCTCCTTTTCCTCATCTGTTTCTAATGTGTCTCTTACACATTCTATTAGATTCAAAAAGTTATTTAATTTTTTACTGTCTCCATCGAATTCTGGAATCAGTTTTATAGCTACCGTCATATTGAATGCCATTTTGTTATTTATTTCTGGTAGTCTTTCTTGTACTACCTCTGTCTCTGTTTCCCCTTCTATCGTTCTTAGTACTGTTACTATATTAGCGCACCTTTCCTTTATAATATTATTTACTTCCTCATATACCTCTATGAACCTCTGATTTATATCTCTAATACTCTCATTTTCTTCTAAGTTGTCTATTATATTTTGATATTTGCCTTTACTTTCATCTATTTCAAACTTCTTTTTCAACAGGTACTCTGACGTGAGTATTCTGCCTGTATTCTTTTTCAATGACTCTAAAATTTTAGTTATTTCTTTTACTGTTTGTTCTAACAGATTCATCTACCTTCTAACAAGCTCAACGTAAATTAAAATATCAAGAAAAGAATGAAAAGAAAAGAAAATTTTACATCTAATCTCCCCTTTTTTATTTATTTATTTATTTATTTGTTTGTATATTTTATCTAAGTTAACCTTTAACTAATTTAATTATTTTTATTTTTGGCGTGCCTTTTAGCCGCAAAGTATTTGTTTTTAAGTTTTTTGCCATTAGCAAAAATGATTTTTTTTCTTTTTTATCGGTGGCAATGGCTACCAAACGATATAATTCCGCCAACTCCCTGTTCAGCCTTGCCGCCTTGCCAGCTCTCTTCTCCTTTTTCTTTGGCTGCTCTTGATGCTCTTCGTTCTTTTCTTCCTTCTTTTTATTCCTCCTCCTATATTCCTCAATATAAATTGGTTAAGGGCCCGCTTCTTTCTCAAATTCGTGGGGCAGGGTCGCCATGTGTTGTGTTGTGTTGGGTTCTCCAGGCTAGTGTAACCAGCCTTTGCTTGTGGCGTCTAGTGACTGCCTTATTTGTGTTTGTTTGAGTAAAAGATATATATATTTATTAATTCTTTATTTATATATCTTGTCCCGTAAGCAAATTACTGCTTGTATGATCCGGACTGGATCTCAGGGAACTACTGCCAAAATTACAGAAATCTTACGACTATTTATACTCCTAATTAATCCAACTGCGCTTACAAAACTATTTGTTACATAATTATTTTATTTACAATCTACTTGCAACACAGTAGCTAATAATAATAGTCAAATCAAGTTACTGTCACAATTACAATTAATTTATGTCAAAGTGTTTCTCATAGTAGGTTTCTACAGTGTTTTTGATAGTATACATACTACATCCACTACACAGTGTAAGTACATTGAATTCGTGTTCATCGATGAGATTTCCATGGTTTCATAGGAAATGTTGTGCATGATCGATTCGAGATTGCGACAACTGAAAAAAATGGAAAATTAACCATTTCGTGGTACCAACATTATGGTTTTTTCTAGATTTCTTTCAGTAGCCAACTATCCGAGGAGCTCAGGCATGCCACCAGTCTACAACATCTATTCCAGCAATTAATTTGTGGAGACTCTTCAGCCTTGTGGAGTTGACGGAGAACATGCGACAACAAGGCGACACATCATTTGCCGATCCTCTGAATGCTCTACGCGTGAGTGAATTGAAGGCCCCACATTTTGCTCTATTGATGTCAAAAATTTTAATAGAGGCATCTGGCGATTTCGATTTCCATAGAGCAATTCGCATCTATACAACTCGGGCACAAGTTAATGCACACAACACAGCTGTCCTTGAACGATATCGAACCCAAGTAGTGCGAATTTTCAAAATTCGGGCTCAGGATGTGCTGGTGAATGCGACAAGAAATGCCGACAATGTAATCTTGGACAACATTGTGTCAGTCGATATAAACAAGACTAGAGGATTACAAAAGGAATTGGACATTTTCGCTCAAATATTAATATAGAGCAAGGTATTGTGAATGGGGTGCAATGGGCAATATCACCGAAATTCATTGGCCTTTATTCCGTCGTGATCAGATGTACGATACCGACATTCCATCTGTTCGGATTGACTTTGGCAGAGATGGAATTCATTTAATCAAGTCGAAATCAATACAGCTTCCGGCCCTCCGAAACTATGCATCAGTCGAACGAACACAGCTCCCAATAATACTGTGCTGGGACTGCACAGTCCATAAAATGCAAGGATGTACAGTAGACCATGCTGTTGTACACAGGATCAGCATTATTTGCTAAAGGACAGGAACATGTCGCATTAAGTCTTGTCAGAGCATTGGAAGGGTTAAGAATAGAGGAGCTCGATTGCTCAAAACTCACTGGGCGAAAACTAGGACTTTCAGCACCATAAGTGAATCATATTTATAAATGAAATTGGTAACCAAGAAGAATCTGGTATTAATTTATTTTAATATGTGCTTTTCCTACTTTTTAGTACCTACTTGTTGGTAAAACAGAAAAGGAACACCAACTTTTTGATAAAATTTTTGACGTTATTTCATTTACATATACTTATATAAATAAAAAATTATAACTAGGAGAATTTACAACATCATTGGAATTAATACGGTAAATTGTTTAAAGTAATAAAATGAAAGATAATAGCTGTAAATAATTACGACTGAAATTTAATTTATAGATGTTTTTATATGAAGAAAGCAGTTAAACACAATCAAAAGCCATCTATGCGCTTTTCAGTAAGTGAAAAATAATATGAAGTAGTCCCCAAATGGCGATTTTGGACTAGCGGATTGCAATTCCGTAACTACAGGACAGGTACAGGTACATTTACCCGTATGTTAGAGCAATAGTTGTTTCGAGTAAACACTAGTGAAAATAAGTAAAAATGATCAGAAAAGGAACGCAGCTAATATTGAAATAAAAATCATATAAAAAAAATTTAGCTTAGTTCATTATTTAATTTTTCAGGAATATCAAAATTAAACAGTTTGCTATACTATTAGTAGATTTAGGTAACAATTTTCCCATGCATCTGCCATAATATCATCAAGATGTTCAAAATTGATTGCAAAATTTCACACAGAAAACTAAAAAGCAGAAAATAAATACTTGAATAAAAAAAAACTTTTTAATATAAAACGTTTTTAAAACGAACTAAAAAGTATAAAATAAAGTCTCCTAGCCCCATTCAGATTTATAACCCCCTACATATTCCTAACATCATACAGATAGTCCTGAAAATTTGTAATTGTGAATTTGTAATAGCTATGAAAATATTTGTAAGATTTAAAACGAAAAAACGTGGGGCGCATGCATGATTGATGCGAATGATTCCTCAACCCAGCCACTCTACACTCTTTAGTATTGTTTAAATCGGGGTTGAAAAATCATTCGCAGCAATCATGCATGCGCCCCACGTTTTTTCGTTTTAAATCTTACAAATATTTTCATAGCTGGGGTATGGGGTATGGGGTTATAAATCTGAATGGGGCTAGGAGACTTTATTTTATACTTTTTATTTAAATTTACAAGTCAAAAATTAATTATTGGGCAGTTCCAAAAAAACAGGAATTTTAGTGGGGTCGACTCGTGGATTCATCATTTTACAAGTTATGTCCTTAAAGTTTAATTACAACGGTTTCTTATTGGGCATTCAAAATCAGTTATTTCAAACAAGTCTTTATAGCTCAAAATTAGCTCCAAATAGTCAAAATTATAACTTCCCTGTGGGGCGATTTTGCAGTAATCCAATGTTTAAGCCCAAATACTGGCGTTTAACAAGCAGTTTATTTAAAGAACTTTAAGCGAACCCGAACACCCTCAATAATAAGTTTTTGTTTGCCAAAAAAGTTGTAAAGTTTATATAGTTTTTATCACTTCCGTGTCATCTAAAAATCCGTTAAAATCACCTATAAATTAAGGAGCCAGCGATTTTGCCGCTTTGGTGTTTTAAAGGTACAGGTGAAGTCAGCATAGTAACGGCTATGTTTTGTTTCAGTCGGTGAACGATTAGTCGTGGGAGTGAGTTTAGTGGAGATTTTGGAGTTCGGGTCAGTCAAATTCTCACTTCCCTGTCACGTAATTAGGTTTCAACTATTAGATATTATTAAATTTTAAATAATTGTACGTGTTTGCTTCAATTACACTGATCATTGGTGCATAATATATTCATGATAAAATACATACAGCATTCTTATGGATTTGAGACAAGATCATTTAAATTATCACTTCCCTGTCGACATAGACGGAATGCGAGCAGTTCCGAATAGGTTTTGTAAAATATTGTGGAAATCAAAGAGCAATAGTTGACGGTGTAATTGGGAATCAGACTAGGAAAGAAATAATGTTTAAAATTAATAAAACATCATTTGCTCGAGTACTTTTTCTATACCAACCTCACTTCCCTGGTAGGCATTCTTGTAGCACATATTTAGCTTTCTATTCTCAGAAAAATTAATAGATGTATCATTTAAATGCAATACTTACTATAATGTTAACCGAAAATCGTTTTTAAGATAACTATTCGTCACTTTCCGGTGTCTATTCTCACTTCCCTGTTATCCAAAAACTTAAAAATGCTATCTTAATATATAAAAACTACGTGTCACAATGTTTGTACACGCTAATCTCCGAAACCGCCCAACAGATTAAAATGAAAATTTGGGAATGTGTAGGGTTGGTTCCAGATTGAAATATAGGATGATTTTGGTCCAGATAAGTGAAGCTGTTGTCGAAATATAGAGAATTTCAATGTTTCACTGATTATATTTAAGTTGGCGGGGCGAAAAAATATTTAATTTTAATTGTCATGTACATATAAAAAACCGTTAGCTTTAAAAAAGCACTCCGATTTTTACGAGTGACAACGTATGAATTAGTGTATTAAGTGTACTGAGTGTACAGTGTGTACAGTATGTACAGTGTGTACTGTGTACTGTGTACTATATACTATGTACTATGGACTGTATACTATAACTACCGGAGCCCGCAAAAACACACCAGTTAAGAAATATATAATTTATATACAAAATAAAGATATTTGTGAACATTGGGAAACCTGTAAAATATTAGCATCCATTTTTCTTTATATACTTCCACCGAAAAATGCGTAAAAGCTTTTAATTGGTGCGATTAAATAAAGTGTTAATAAGAAAATATATAAATGTTGAGTTTTTGCTTTATGCCTCAGATTGCGGTACATCTTGAAAACGGTCAACGTGTATATTTCACTGAAGAAAATGCTCTCCAACGAGCTTTCCGGCCACCAAAAACTACACTTACTGAATTTTTCACACTGTGCCAAAAACCTGATATTTTCGGACAATTCGCAATAACATTGTTATATACCTACGTCCCTCTCTATTATACATTGAACGAATTAGGCACAAAATGGAAGCCACGTAGACAAGGCGAACCACATCCAACTATCGCACGCGTATTGAAAGCAAAGCCATTGGGACGACTTTACACAGTACATCCAAAACAACGTGAATGTTTCTTTTTGCGTTTGTTGTTGCTGAATGTTCCAGGACCAACGTCTTTCGAATTTTTACGAACAGTCAATGGTAAAATATTCAATACAGATGCATGTCGCGAGTTGCAATTGCTGGAAGACGACAATCATTGGGATCTGACACTTACTGATGCAGCATTTGCATCCACGCCGAATAACATTCGTCAACTGTTCGCAATTATATTGACGACATGATACCCAACAGAACCATCGGTTTTGTGGGAAAAATACAAGAACGGCAAGAATGAAGACATACTTCGCAGAATTAGACAAACAAACCAATATCCAAACTCTCGAACTTTTATAGGAATAATTGGTTTTTCGTTAATGGTTATAAATATTTGTTGAAGAGTTGAATTTTGAAGATTTGGATTAATTTTAAATATCTTAAGGTTGGGTGCAGCGAGTCGGAAAGGCATCATCTTTCTTAATTTACGCGCCGAAAACCAAAACCAAAAACAAGTTTTTTAAAAGAATACATACATAGGTTATTTTGGTCACACTTAATATGAAAGCATATTGAATCTAATATCTCCAAATTTTACAGAAATAAGAATTGGTTCTTTCGTTAGATATTGCGAATGGTTTGATTTTCAATATTTGCAATAATTTCACATGTTTTGACGAACACAATTTCGCAATATAAGAGAAAATAAAAGTTGGTTTTTTGGCATTGGTTTTTCCAACTATAAAATATTTGTTTTCTTTTTCGATTTTGTTTTATTGTTCTCGAAAAATTTTTTATTGAAGACTTCTAGATTTAAATTAAAAAAAGCTATAGAAAATAGTTTTAACAGAATACACAGGCAATTTTGGTCATAGTTCAAATAAATTTATTTTGAATCTAATGATTCCAACTTTCATAGGAATAGTTGGTTTTTCGCTAATGGTTAAGAAGAGTTGAATTTTGAAGTTTTGGATTGACTTTAAATGTGTAAACGTTGGGTGCAGCGAGGCGCACCGGGTCCCAGCTATCCAAAATACAGAAAATAAGCGGTTCATTGAGACACTTCATCTGTGTATGAAAATTCATATCTCGAAAAATGCCATGTCAATGGATGGTTTTTACTGTCTCGATCAAAATGTCAGATCCCTAATAATTTCACATTTTGTTATTTGGTATCAAAAATACCAAAAAATTGCCTTTTTCAAAGTCTTTGTAATATATATTAACATTCATATCACCTGATTACTACTATTGGCTTATGGGAGCAGCATAGGCGCACCGGGTCCCAACTAGTAAATTATAAAAATTCAAATATTTTGACTGACCCATTAAAACCTAGAATACTATCATTAATCTTCGTTATATCCAATCCTCAATTTTGAAATACATTAAAAAAACGAAGGGCCAAAAATAATTCGATTTTATTCCAGTTTTTGTAGAACTGCCCTATTATCCAATTCAACAAAAAAGCGGGTGTCTGTATCACGGATACGGACAAATGACGTGAATACGTTTTCAATGTTCTGAAAGAGATGGTTTTATTAACTTCCCAGTAGGAAGTTATTGTAATCGGTCCGAAAATCGGATTCGAAATTTTCAATGTATTTACACGTTTCAAGGTCCCAATAGCATTTTAAGCAAAAATTTGAGAAGAAATATGTGTGTGTGTGTGTGTGTGCGTACGTATGTGGTCATTTTTTCCTGCACGATTTCGCGCGAACCGAAAAAGATATCGAATTCTTTCAGGTGCCGTTCGAAGCGTGTTCAAGGAAATATGATCTGAAAAGATTTTCATAAAAATTGGTCGAGCCGTTTTTTTGGTTGAACGACTTAAGTGATTTTTGTACCAGCACGATTTCGCGCGAACCAAAAAAGATATCGACTTCGTTAAGGTGCCGTTCGAAGCGTATTAAAGGACATATGAATTGAAAAGATTTTCATAAATATCGGGCGAGCCGTTTTTTTGTTTGAACGACTTAAGTGATTTTTGTACCGGCACGATTTCGCGAGAACCAAAAAAGATTTCGACTTCGTTAAGGTGCCGTTCGAAGCAAGTTAAAGGACATATGATCTGAAAAGATTTTCATAAAAATCGGTCGAACCGTTTTTTTGTTTGATCGACGTAAGTGATTTTTGTACCAGCACGATTTCGCGCGAACCAAAAAAGATACCGACTTCGTTAAGATGCCGTTCAAAGCATGTTAACGGAGGTATGATCTGAAAAGATTTTCATAAAAATCGTTCGAGTCGTTTTTTTGTTTGAACGAATACTGGGAAGTTAATCTTGTGGACCGAAAGGGTCAAAAGCCACATCCCAACTAGTTTTTTTATTGGTATCAAAAAGGTAGGAAATAAACAATAAAAAACAAATTGAAAAAACCTTGTTGAGTTCTGAACCGACTGCTTAGAGAGCTTCGGGATGCCGTATGTTCAATGTTCTTCCATTTGGGGCTAGGATGTAAAGATTTTCTGATTTTCCAACTCTTGAACAACCTACTTTCAGCTGACCGGAAAATGACACTAATTTGGCAAAATTGGTTTAAGATGACGTCACACAGCTTACTGTACTATACTCGTCAGACACTTTCATTCGATACCCATACCGAGTGGGTTGTAAGATAAAGGTAATCCGCCATTTTTTGTTGGCCGCCATTTTGAATTTTGAATGACGCTACTTAGCTAATTGTATTCTACTTGTCAAACCCTGTCATTTGATACCCATGTCGGGGGTCGCGGAGCACAATTAAAAAAGTCGTCCGCCATCTTGGAGCCACCATATTGATTTTTTTTCTAAATGATTAGAGTGCATTGTCACGCGAACTATACATATATGCAAAATTTGAAATTGATCCGTTATATGGAGGTGGGTGAAAATCAAGTTTCAAGAATTGTTTACATACTACAAACAAAATACAGGTGAAGCTAATATAAAGTGTGTAAAAGCTAAGCTTAGCTTGATATCTGAAAAGTTAAAAGCACACAATAAAATTCTTTGATCCTTTATCTACGTCATGGTATATTTTTTTCGATATTAACAATAGTTTTTGAGCTGCAACTCAAAACTGTATGCCACGATTTCGTTATCATCGGTTTTTTGTCGTGGCAGTAAACTTACATACATCAAAAAAAAAATTATTCAAAGACATTTTCATATTTCAATTCTTGTTTTTTCCTGATCCTTTTTTGTTCGCCTAGCGACTTCAAAATTACTCGCTCGATTGGCCTACTACTACCATCGGCCTACTCTGTTCGTCACACTGCCCCTCGGTGAGACGACCCGAAGATTCGTCCGCACTTCTTACATCCAGAACAGCTAATTTGACTGCCATCCCCTTCATAGTTTTGACTGTTGCGCGTCGCACCTGGCCATCTTAAAGCCTGAACTACATTGAAAAGCAGTGCAGTGCAGCACTGCGCAGTGATATTTAGACTTCTTGTAACTGAATGTGGCAACTCACATTAACTTCACTGCCTTGCACTGCACTGCACTGCACTGCCTTGTCTTAGGCTAATTTCTAAAAAACTGCTTCGCACTGCTTGCCAATTTCTTAAAAACTTCATATGAAGTTGCCATTGCCATTGTTGTCAAAATGAATGACGAAAAATTAATCGAATTAGTTAGAAATAAGGACTTTTTATACAATAAAAGTCACAGGGACTATACAAAATTTATATATGAACCGTCAGTGGTTTATTAGAGAACGCGTGTCAAAACACATTGAATAAGCAGTGTTTTGACACGCGTTCTCTAATAAACCACTGCAACATACTGCGCAGCGCTGCACTGCACTGCTTTTCAATGTAGTTTAGGCTTAACTTAGCACTACATCGACCACGATACCCGTCTACTATTATTACCTCATCACCTATTTGTAAATTACGGGTTTTGCTGGAACCATCTATTGCAATAATTGTAGCGAATCGATTTGACGAGTCTTCTTAAACTAGGTATCCAATAGTTTTGCCTCACCTCATTTATGACCGTTTCGTAAGAGCAATGATGAAACTTTTCGTGGTACGAATGCACTATTAGATAAGTTACTCGGCTCCCTTTAGGCAATATAATGGGTCTTTTTACACAAGTGTCCACAAAAGGGGCGTTATCAAGTCTTCCTTTCATCTTCATAAGCCCATCATATCGACATAAGGAGAATATTTAGCTTCTTGCTCGAATTTGGCAAAGGCTTATTTTGTTTTAACTGAAGCATGTCATTCCCGTATGATTGTTTCTGTGCCAGCCGAATTAGTATTCCCTGGGCCTGCTTTAATTCTTGTGAAGACAGCTCGGACGACATTGTACTAGACTTTTGTGATTAGAGTTTTTTGAAGTGAAAACTTCTTTAGGCACGCACTTTTTGGCCTGGGGTAAAAACTAAAAATTCGCGTCACTTGCACTTTTGTTGCGCACTATTTCCCGCTTTTTTTTGTTGCGCACTATTTCCTGCTCATTTTAGTTGCGCACTTTTTTCTGCGCACTCACTTTGAGCAACATTTCTGGGAAAAATTTGGTTCCTTGCCTTCCCTCCTAGCGAGATAAATTTTGTGTAGCAAAGAAATGTATCCATGTGTCTTAAATGTAGCTGGCTAAATCAAGGCCACTTTTGGTCAAACTCGAGCAACAGAGAGATAGTCCATTCAAAACGCGCCTTAGGGTGTTCCAACATAACACCATTAAGAAAATCCAACCCTACAAGGATTTTGGGTCGCTGATCACGAAAATCGTGGTCCGGCGGTCCTAAAATATGGGCGTCACCCTTAAAATCGCAAAAACACCCCTTTTTAAGGGTTTTTCGCGGTAATTTCAATAATAATGAATAATAAAGCGATAAAATGCACTTTTTTCAATATTTATTTGCGAAGGGTGTTGATTTATACTAAATCAAGCTAAACTTTATGATAAGGGATGATCCTAAAGGGTTAAAACTACCCCTAAATCGACTGAAAATAAAAAAAATTGCAAAAATTTTTTTTTAAGTTTATACTTCAAATTCAATTGTATGCGTATTTTCCGGCAAAAATAAATTATTTTCAACCCTTAAGGGGTTAAAACTACCCCCACAATTTGAAAAATCAACTTTAAATAAAAAAATTTGAAAATTTTTTTTTCTGCGACTGGGCATATGTGCTTTACTTATCTGCGGTAGTAAGTTTATCAGTAGGGAAACAACCCAGGCGGGAAAGAAAGAGCTTCTTCATTAAAGCTGAAAGCCTGATTTTGTAAATACTAGGTATACATTACCAGATGGGTTATTTTGTTACTTACAATTAACATAGAAATGTCATAGCCATGGAAGGCCTTTGATAGGTAATTAGTGGTAAAAGGGAGAAAGAATCAAAAGAAATCTAATAGAGCTATTAATTTTTGCATTACCAGGTAAGATTACTACATTAGTGGCATTGCCCTCTGCATTACCGGGTAATGCAAAAAGTAAATAGTTCTTATGGCTTATTGATGTTCTGGATTCTGTATTAAATACATTTCAACCGATTACCTTTTTGCAGTAAAATCAGGACTGAAGTAACGAAATGCATACGTAAGGGCTTCCAATATTCCCGACTGGGTGGCAATAAATTACATGCAGAATTATTTTAGAACTGCTTCATATTTCTTTTGGTCTCATTACAGAAAATAAGAGGGTTTTATTCTTGAAAAGTACTTCCTTGCTGCATTACTTCCACATAAAAGTAATGCAAGGATTATGATTTGAGCGTTCTATGTAATGCAGTTTGAGAGTTCTATGTAATGCAGAATGGAGGCGATTGGTTACCGCGTACGCCATCGCCCGTGCAAATGTAATGCCTTATCTCCACTTGCTGTAATCTGAAAGAGAGCTAGTTGCTACTCCTTAGAAGTACTTTCGGAATCGATGGGTAATTACTTGCTTTCCCTACTGGGATATTATGTACATATATGTACTAAAATGGAATATTTATAAACAAAATTTATTGATCCTTATCCTCCTAAATTATTAAGATTGATTTGGAAATATAGACTGGGCGGGCATAGAAGTTTTCACTTCCAACGTGTGGTCCTAAGCAAACTTATTTTTTTGTTTTATGTGGCAGTGCTAAGCTCAGGAATCACCCTTTGTACTACCAGTCCGTCATGTCGTTTGTCACGTCATGGTGCAATGTCCACCAGTAAGCTTAGTACGGTGGGAATTGGTTAAGGTTTATGGGGGTTGGGGGATGTTGAAGAAGGTGGCGATGCACCTTGCGTTTGAACTCTTGGAGGAGCTCGGAAACACTGACTGCGAAAGATCATTCCACAGTCAAGTTGCTCTATTTAGAAAAGAAACGAATTGCTATCTTGTTGAGTGTAGCAGTCGCTACTTATCATGTATATACGTTTTTTTGTAGTAAGTTTTATTCAGGTAGTTACTCAGTTTCTGTACTCGTTAATTTTTAATAGAGTGTTTTTGAATACGTCATAGTTTGGATTCTCACTACTACTAGGAAATACACTTGGAGAATTTAGCTTGACATATCACGTATGTATACACTGTACACAGAAACGAAATTTAAAAAACATAGACACACAAATATTGTTCAATAAAATAATTTTGAAATATTGTAAGAGTGTTAGTTAGAAGTTCATTCGATTTGGAACTTCGACTATGAAAGATTATAACGGTTATATAAAAAAGATTATGTAATTTTAATTCTTTCGAATACGTAAATATTAAAGTTTGTATTTTAAAATAAAATAACGATTAAAAATAAGAACTTAAAGTTTATCTAAATATATATTAATGAAGATATTATTGGCAATATGCGCATAGCATATTGCAATGAGATGGAGTTTGGCCAGCAGGATATTTAATTATGCCACACCCCATTTCATTTTGGTGACCCCGAGCTGAGAAGAGCAGACAACCTTTTTCAAGAGAAGAAAAGTAATTTTAAAAGAAGCCCTGAAGAAAATGTAGAAAATTTGTGAAGAAACAAGAGAAGAAAAACGAAGAAAGAAATTTTGAAGAGGAATTTAAAGGAAAAGAAGAAACTTATTTTACAATGAAGGGGAAGTTAATTACTCTTTTCAATTAAATATACTTATTTTTCTTTTTCTCTAAAATATAAATTGTTCAGAATTACATACACATACATTACATTTACATAATTGAATATTGGTGACAATCCAACTTATTTTTCTTTCCGCATAAGGTGAATATTTTTCATTTTTCAGAAAGTTAAACGTGAATAAAATTTCGGTACAATTTATTTAAATTTGACTACTATTCGACTCTTAGCGCGAACGTCCACGGTTGTCGTATATAGTATCGCGAAGTTAAAGTAAAGTCGAAATTTTATTGAACTTCTTTTTACGTGAGTGTTAATAAATTGTGTTGAATATGAGTGTCCAAGGTGGTGAAAATGAAGGATTGAATATGAATAGTGAAAGTATCAGTGCATCTGCTGTAAAGCTATCAACTTTCTGGTCCCCGTGCCCAGAGGCATGGTTTATTTTAACAGAGAGCCAATTTAGCTCTAAAGGAATTAGATTGGATGAGACTAAATACGAACATGTCATCCAAGCTCTTCCTCTAGATATCATAATGAATGTATTGGATTGCATTGAAAACCCACCGCAAGAGAACAAATATGAAGCTTTAAAAATAACATTAATTCAACGTTTTACCGAATCTGAAGAAAGAAAATTGGAACAAATATTATGCAATTCTGAGATGGGAGATAGGAAACCATCAGAATTTTATAGATCAATGGAGATACTTGCCGGAACTTCATCAAATTTAGGAAAGGACTTGATTAGAAAGCTTTGGATGCGAAAATTACCACCCAGTATTAATATCGCATTGATGTCTTCTGGAAAACAAAGCATCCAAGATCTTCTAATGTTAGCGGACAAAATTTTTGAAGTTTCAAGATTACAATATGTTTCATCCATCAGTGATTGTGCTTCAAATCCTTTTATAAACCAGTTAGGTTGCAATGTAAGTAGCATAGATTTTACTAAAAAGATTGATTATTTGGAAAATAAAATCGAAAATTTAACGGATTTAATTAAGAAACTTACAATTAATAGAGGTAATGAATTTCATCATAGGTCAAGGTCTAGAAATAGAAGCCGTGATTCACATAATAATAATAATAATAATAAACCATTTTGCTGGTTTCATTTTAAATTCGGCGACAAAGCGAAAAGATGTGTTAAACCATGCAAATTTAATAACCAAAAAAACTAAATATCCCTTCAGCATGTTTTAAATATAATACCCCAAAAAAATCTAATCGACTATTTATTTTTGATAAAGAGAATAAGTTTAAATTTTTAGTTGATACTGGAGCTGATTTATCAGTCATACCGAATGCATTTTATGGAAAATATAAGAGAAATCCACAATTAATTCTTTCTGAAGCTAACGGATCAATTATCCATACCTACGGAACAAAGCTTCTTAGATTGGACTTTGGATTAAGACGAGATTTAACGTTTCCGTTCATTATTGCAAGCGTCGACAAACCTATTATTGGCGCAGACTTTCTTTCAAGATTTAATTTGCTCGTTGATCTTAGAAATAAACGAGTGATAGATGGTAACACAGAGTTAAGTGTTAATGGAATCATTATTAAAACAAATTCTCCTTCACCCAGGCATTGTTCCTTTGATAGTGAATACAATAAAGTTTTATCTAGATTTCCCTCACTAACTCAGCCTCCACGCTATGATGTACCTGTTCAACATAATGTAGTGCATACTATCACCACTAAAGGTCAATTACCATTTTCAAGACCTAGGAGACTCGACACGAATAAATTTAAAATAGCCAAATTAGAGTTCGAGCACATGGTAAAATTAGGTTTATGCAGAACATCGTCATCATCAGTCTCATCAGCACTACACATGGTTCCAAAAAAGGATTCTACAGACTGGCGACCATGCGGAGATTACCGGAGACTAAACTCAATAACAATTCCAGACAGATACCCGATTCCTCACATTCAAAATTTCACGTTGAATTTGAATGGTTGTACCATATTTTCGAAGATTGACTTAGTGAGAGCTTATCATCACATACCTATGGCAGAAGAGGATATCTTTAAGACAGCGATAACTACACCTTTCGGTTTATTCGAATTTACTCGAATGCCCTTTGGACTTAGAAATGCTGCTCAAACATTCCAACGATTTATGGATAGAGTTCTAATTAGTTTGGAATTTGTTTTTGTCTACATTGACGATATTTTGGTTGCAAGCAAAAATGAGGAGGAACACAAGAAACATTTGGAGCAAGTTTTTGCACGTTTAGAAGAATACGGGATAAATATTAATCCAGGGAAATGTCTTTTCGGTGTAAATACTATTGAATTTTTAAGTCACAAGATTACGAAGGACGGGATTCTTCCATCTGAGAACAGAATTAAATTCATTCAAAATTTTCCTTCACCAACTTCAATTAAACAGATGCAACAATTCATCGGAATGGTAAATTACTTCCATAGATTCATTCCACGACTAGCAGAATTGTTAAGCCCCATTCATATGCATTTAGTTAGGGAGCTCAAGAAACCTAAGAATTTAAAAAATTTTGAATGGACTGAAGAATGCGAAGACGCGTTCATAAAGGTAAAAAAGGCATTTATTTCAGCAACTTTATTAGTGCATCCAGCGGAAAATCCTATTTTGAAGTTGACTGTTGATGCATCAAACGTGGCGATTGGAGCGATGTTAGAACAAGTTAACAACGACGAGAATGAACCTTTAGCATTTTACTCCAAGAAATTAAGCAGAGCAGAAATGAAGTATTCTACTTTTGACAGGGAGCTATTGGCCATGTATTCAAGTATTAAACATTTTCGACATTTTTTGGAAGGTCGTGAGTTTACAGTATTCACGGACCACAAACCTATAACATCTGCAATTTGGACTAAAGCGGAGAGGAGTCCAAGACAAGCAAGACATTTGGATTACGTTACCCAATTCACCTCTGATATAAGATACATCAAGGGAGAATCTAATGTCGTAGCAGATACTTTATCGCGAGTAACTATGGAGAATAACAATTGTGACGCGGTAAACGAAACCGAAATAGATTTAAACATTATCGCTGAAGCACAAAAGGACGATATAGAGTTGAAGCATTTGGTTGAAAATCCAAGCAAGAATTCGAAATTTATTTTAATGGAAACAGATGTACCTTTGTCGGAAAGTAAAATCTGGTTAGAGTGTTCCACTAATAAAGATCGTCCATTCGTACCAAAAATATTACGAAGAAACATGTTTGACAGAATCCATAACTTGTCACATCCGGGAATAAGAGGTACTAGGAGATTAATTGCAAGAAGATATTTTTGGCCGAGGATGAATACTGATATTAATTTATGGGCGAAGTCCTGTATAGCATGTCAGAAGGCAAAAATCCACAGGCATACAAAATCTCCAACACAAAAGTTTCAGATACCAGTGGGAAGGTTTGAACACATCCATGTAGATCTGGTAGGTCCGTTACAGCCGGCAGAGGGATTCATATATTTGCTAACGGTCGTGGACCGATTCACCAGATGGCCGGAGGTATACCCACTGAAGAGTATGACAGCCAGCATAGTTGTTAAGACATTATATGAGCAATATTTTCCGAGATTTGGAATTCCATTATCAGTTACAACGGACCAAGGAGGTCAGTTTGAAGGAAGACTATTTGAAGAATTTTCTAAACTTTTAGGAATGCATAGGATTCGAACAACAGCGTATCATCCACAATCAAACGGCATGGTGGAGAGACTCCACAGGCAGTTAAAAGCATCACTTAGAGCTAAGATGAGTAATCCAAATTGGTTGTTGCACATTCCCGCTATATTACTTGGTTTAAGAACAACGGTTAAGGAGGATCTTAATTGCAGTCCGGCTGAATTGGTTTATGGGCAAACACTACGTATTCCAGGGGAATTCTTTGTGAGGGACCCGCACCACGTATCAGATCCAGCAGACCTAGTGACGCAGTTGCGATGGCACATGCGGAATATTGTTCCAACGGACTCTAGAGATCAAAGAAGAAGTTTCTATATCCCAAAAGGATTACAGGATTGCGAATTTGTTTTCCTAAGGATCGACAGAAAGAGGGGATCCTTGCAGAATCCGTATGAAGGTCCTTTTCAAGTTATGAAGAGAGATAAGAAAGTTTTCACTATTAACGTCAACGGAAGAGTAACGGTGGTATCAATTGACAGATTAAAACCCGCTTTTATGGAAAAGAGGGAAGACACTGAAAAACCAGTAACTAGAAGTTCAAAGAAAAAAGTTTCATTTCGATTATAAAATTTTTTTTTTCTTTTCCGTTTCTCGATGGTGGTTTTTATTTGAGAAATTATCGTAATACAGGCATGGACGCTCGCGCTGAAGGGGGAGTTATGTAGCAGTCGCTACTTATCATGTATATACGTTTTTTTGTAGTAAGTTTTATTCAGGTAGTTACTCAGTTTCTGTACTCGTTAATTTTTAATAGAGTGTTTTTGAATACGTCATAGTTTGGATTCTCACTACTACTAGGAAATACACTTGGAGAATTTAGCTTGACATATCACGTATGTATACACTGTACACAGAAACGAAATTTAAAAAACATAGACACACAAATATTGTTCAATAAAATAATTTTGAAATATTGTAAGAGTGTTAGTTAGAAGTTCATTCGATTTGGAACTTCGACTATGAAAGATTATAACGGTTATATAAAAAAGATTATGTAATTTTAATTCTTTCGAATACGTAAATATTAAAGTTTGTATTTTAAAATAAAATAACGATTAAAAATAAGAACTTAAAGTTTATCTAAATATATATTAATGAAGATATTATTGGCAATATGCGCATAGCATATTGCAATGAGATGGAGTTTGGCCAGCAGGATATTTAATTATGCCACACCCCATTTCATTGAGTGCGCGATAAGACGGGTTGCAGGTGGTGGGGGTAAGATGAGTGGGTGATAAGACGGGTTGCAGGTGGTGGGGTAAGATGAGTGGGCTAATCTGGTGTTGCGGATATAAGATTACCGTAGAGGCAGGAGAGCGTTTATTTCGGTGGAACCGTCACTATGATAGTAGCGATAAAATTTTGTCAGTGCTGCTACATTCCTACGGTGGTTCAAGGGGTCTATGGTAGAGCAAACGGTGTCGTCATCGAATAATTTAAGGGCCCTTTTTTGTATTTTATCTAACCACGCCAAGGTGGTTATCGAAGTGCCGCCCTAAATGAGAGAGTTGTATTCGAGAAGAGGCCGAATGTAGGATTTGTATATTACAACACGGGCCGATGGCTGGAGGAGGAGCTTGCACCTTTTAAGAAATCCCAAGCACTGGGACGCTTGTTTGGCGATTTGGAATATGTGGTCATGCCATCGCAAATCTTTGGCTAATGTAACGCCTAGGTTGTGTAGGGATGGGGCGGCCATTGGTTCAACTTCACCCACTGTCACGGATGGAGAGGTGTGGTACTTTTATTGGAAATAAAACAGTACTTGGTTTTGGAGGGTTTGAATTCGACACGATTCTTGCGGCCCCACTCTAGAATGAGTTCAATGACTTTGTTTATTCTGTTGGACATTCGTTAGCGACCGTCAAGACAGGATCTGACAAGTACTTGTCTTGCATTGTCGAAGCCGTAAGAGTAGCGCAGGCTACCGTCGTCAGCGAAGCTGAGAAGTGGGTTAGAGGGGATTGAAAATAGGTCATTTATAAAGATAAGAAACAAAGCAGGTGATAAAATTGACCTCTGGGGAACCCCCGCAGATATGGGGTGAGATTCAGATATGACGCCATCTAATACTACCGCGATTGAACGGTCGGAGAGAAAACTCTCCATCCACTTCTGTAGAAGTGAGTCGACTACAATAGCTTTAAGTTCAGCTAACAGGGCTAAGTGCCAAACTCGATCGAAAGCCTTGGAGATATCTAGAGCAACCAGACTAGACTCACCTAATCCAAGCAGACTTCGGTTGAGGTGCTCTGTAAGGCAAATTAAATATCGCCAGTGGATCTTTTTTGACGGAAGCCATACTGTCTGTCGTTTATAAGTAGATTGGAGTCTAGATATCCATGGTTTTGGAGAGAATAAAAGTTACCTTTAGTCACCTTTTTTCAGTATGGCCTGAACATGTGCAAGTCTCCAAGAGTCTGGATAAACTCCGGAGAAGTATGATGGGGCAAAAAGTTTGCGCAGGGGTTTAAGATTAGTAAAGTACCTGCAGACCCATGCTATTGTTCGTAGCAGACGACTCCATTTGGAAAAATGCTCGAAGTTGACAACTTTCAGATTTTCTTCTTTGTTGATCATTGCATAACTTGGACGCAACTCTTGATCTGAATAATCGATGTCTTTACTAGACTCCTTAGGCCAGTCTTCTTTCCTGCTTACGAATTTTGGACCAGAAAACCATCGACTGTCATCTCTAATAACTGGAGATTTTTGCCGCTTTGTCACCTCATCAACTACGTTTTCTTTATTAGAGATCCAACGCCATTATTTTTCCTTGGTAAGCTCTAATAGTTCACCAACACGATACATAACAAAGGGCTTATATTGTTTTGCTTCTCACCTAAGCCAACACAAACCCGTCTTGGAATCTGACTAAAATACTCGTTCATTTATATTCAATTTCTGGCCTTCCCGAGTAAAAATAATTATATAGAAAAATATATAATCATATATATTTATATCAAATTATATAAAATCTTATATAAAATATTTCAACAGTTTTAGACGATTTTATATCTTAATATATAAAAACTACGTGCCACAATGTTTGTACACGCTAATCTCCGAAACCGCCCAACAGATTTAAATGAAAATTGGGGAATGTGTAGGGTTGGTTCCATTGGGGAATGTGTAGGGTTGGTCCAGATAAGTCAAGCTGTGAAATATAGAGAATTTCAATGTTTCACTGATTATATTTAAGTTGGCGCGGCGAAAAAAATATTTAATTTTAATTGTCATGTACATATAAAAAACCGTTAGCTTTAAAAAAGCACTCCGATTTTTACGAGTGACAACGTATGAATTATAGTCCAATCAATCTACAATAGCTCCTTGTAAATTTAGCGTTAATTGCCAACAGGAAACAAAAAATATGGTTATTTAGGAAAAAAAATTCTAAAAAAGATAGCGTTTTTTGTTTTTGAATTTGGCATGGCGAACCTAACCTAAAAAATACCGGAAAGTGAAAAAAACGCTTTTTTGCGAATAACAAAAAAACTTGAGCTCGGATCGAAAAAAATCAAATCATAAAGTTTTAGGTATTCAAATTATCTTTCGATTGATATATATAAAGTTATAGGTTAGAGCACAACACATAGAGATAACTGCAAAAAACTGTTAAAATTCACGTTTTTTTAATTTGCTAATAACTTTTGTTTAACGCAACTTAGATATCTGTTATTTGGCAAAAATATTGCTTCTTGCTAGCTGAAAAAACAGTTTTATTTTTGTTGCAAAATATTGAACACTTTCCTTGAAATTTCACTTTTTGTAAAAAAAAGGCGTTCTTCTAAAAACGCTCCTCTTGGTCTACGGATTCTTCTAGAGTACCGTTCTAGAGCTTATAATTTTCTTCAATACTTGTACTATCACGTACAAGTAACAAAAAGTCTATTAAAATGTTTTCCAGTACTTAAAATGACCCCCAAAAAATATTAATAATGAAAAAACAGACGTTCGATTGTAAAAACTAACTTTTTGAGTCCCTATCAATCGAAAGATAATTTGAATACCTAAAACTTTATGATTTGATTTTTTTCGATCCGAGCTCAAGTTTTTTTGTTATTCGCAAAAAAGCGTTTTTTTCACTTTCCGGAATTTTTTATGTTAGGTTCGCCATGCCAAATTCAAAAACAAAAAACGCTATCTTTTTTAGAATTTTTTTTCCTATATAACTATATTTTTTGTTTCCTGATGGCAATTATTAGATGGATTTTTGTAGATTGATTGGACTATTAGTGTATTGAGTGCACCGAGTATACTGAGTGTACAGTGTGTACAGTATGTACAGTGTAGTGTGTACTGTGTACTATATACTATGTACTATGTACTATGGACTGTATACTATAACTACCGGAGCCCGCAAAAACACACCAGTTAAGAAACATATAATTTATATACAAAATAAAAATATTTGTGAACATTGGGAAACCTGTAAAATATTAGCATCCATTGTTCTTTATATACTTCCACCGAATAATGCGTAAAAGCTTTTCATTGGTGCTATTAAATAAAGTGTTAATAAGAAAATATATAACTGTCGAGTTTTTGCATTATGACTCAGATTGCGGTACATCTTGAAAACGGTCAACGTGTATATTTCACTGAAGAAAATGCTCTCCAACGAGCTTTCCAGCTACCAAAAACTACACTTACTGAATTTTTCACACTGTGCCAAAAACCTGATATTTTCGGACAATTCGCAACAACATTGGTATATACCGACGTCCCTCGCTATTATACATGGAACAAATCATGTAAAAAATGGAAGCCTCGTAGACAAGGCGAACCACATCCAACTATCACACGCGTATTGAAAGCAAAGACATTGGGACGACTTTACACAGTACATCCAAAACAACGTGAATGTTTCTTTTTGCGTTTGTTGTTGCCGAATGTTCCAGGACCAACGTCTTTCGAATTTTTACGAACAGTCAATGGTCAAATATTCAATACATTTCAAGATACATGTCGCGAGTTGCAATTGCTGGAAGACGACAATCATTCGGATCTGACACTTACTGATGCAGCATTTGCATCCACGCCGAATAACATTCGTCAACTGTTCGCAATTATATTGACGACATGATACCCAACAGAACCATCGGTTTTGTGGGGAAAATACAAGAACGGCATGACTGAAGACATACTTCGCAGAATTAGACAAACAAACCAATATCCAAACTCTCGAACTTTTGTAGGAATAATTGGTTTTTCGTTAATGGTTATAAATATTTGTTGAAGAGTTGAATTTTGAAGATTTGGATTATTTTAAATGTCTCTCACTTAATATGAAAGCATATTGAATCTAATGTCTCCAAAGTTTACAGTATTGGTTCTTTCCTTAGATATTGCGAATAGTTTGATTTTCAATATTTGCATTAATTTCACATGTTTTGATGAACACAATTTCGCAATATAAGAGAAAATAAAAGTTGGTTTTTTGGCATTGGTTTTTCCAACTATAAAATATTTGTTTCATTTTTCGATTTTGTTTTATTGTTCTCGAAAAATTTTGTTATTGAAGACTTCTAGATTTAAATTAAAAAGCTATAGAAAATGGCCCTCGAATTTCGAGTGCTGGATGCTGCTATTTGCATTAATTTTAAATATTTTAACGTTCATGGTTTTAACAGAATACACAAGCAATTTTGGTCATAGTTCAAATAAATTTATTTTGAATCTAATGACTCCAACTTTTATAGGAATAGTTGGTTTTTTGTTAATGGTTAAGAAGAGTTGAATTTTGAAGGTTTGGATTGATTTTATATGTTTAAATGTTGGGTGCAGCGAGGGGCACCGGGTCCCAGCTATCCAAAATACAGAAAATAAGCGCTTCATTGATACACTTCATCTTTGTATGAAAATTCATATCTCGAAAAATGCGATGTCAATGGATGGTTTTTATTGTCGCGATCAAAATGTCAGATCACTAATAGTTTCATATTTTGTTATTTGGAATCAAAAATACCAAAAAATTGCCTTTTTCAAACTCTTCTGCTGTATATTCAAATTCACATCACCTGATTACTACTATTGGCTTATGGGAGCAGCATAGGTGCGCCTGGTCCCAACTAGTAATAATATAGAATTATATATTGTATCATTTACAGTTCAACATGGGATGATATATAACTCTATATCATTATATAAAACTGTATATAAAGTCTACAAATGAATTTGTGCAATTATATCTGATCATATATAGCGATATAAAATAATATATAATGCCTTACAATAATTTTGATGAAATAAATCTTATCAATTGGTAGATGGAGATTTTCGGGAAAATCACTTACTAAAATGCACATTCTCCAGTCGCACTCCCAAAGCTCAATAAAGGGTGGAGAAAGACCTCAAGAAAAAGGTGTGTGGCTGAAAAATGATGGGAAAAAAGTTATTATAGGTATGCTGTCAAAAATATCTCATTATATCTGTTTTAGAGTTTAGCCAGGATCACGCTCTTAAAAATAACTGGCCCTACCACGATAAAAAGCATATAGAACATTCCATGTCTAAGAAAATCGGCGAAATAAAAGATATAATTGCATATATACAATTCTATACAATTGTATATGATTTTCCTTATTATATATAAAAATATATATTTCTATATAATTATATCGGGCCAAATTTCATATATAATGATATATAATTAATTTATATATAAATATATCCAATATATATCTTTCTACATAATTATTTTTACTCGTGTTTGCACACTATATCTGACCATCGAGCGCCAATAATAGCAGCTTGCAATTCAAGTCTATGTTTTTTTTGTGCAACTTTGGTCTTAGCCCCAACTAGAGTGACAGTAATATTTGTACCATCTGATCCCCTTAAGTACGCCACTGCTGACATTGCTTCTTGGCTCGCATCAACAAAGCCGTGTAATTCCATTTCACATGTATTTACACTGGATATTAATGCCGAGTAGCATCGGGGAATCCTAACATCTTCAATTTGTAACCATCGCACTTCTTCTGGAGATGCAAATGTATCGTCTGCCAGTTCTTGTAATACCTTAGGATCGATAACCAATTATGAATTATAAATCCAGTCTTAGAATGGATGAATTTTATTTCATTCGATAAGCGTATCGCTTCTTCTGCTGTATCGACGCTTATTAAAAAATCATCCACTTAATGGCAGTCGTTGATTGCTTCAGTTCCCTTTGGATACTGCTTACTAAAAGTTTGTGCATTGACGTTTTTCACATAATGGGTGAACCGAATGTTAACACTTGCATGACATATATATCAAGTATACGAGATAATTCTCCTCCACGTCGCCACAAAAATCTTTGCAAGAGGTGGTACAGCTCTTTAATGTCTCCACAAACAGCCACCTTTGTTTCTATAAATCTGAGTAGCACGTTCATCAATGATGTCACCTGATCAGGACCTTTAGAGAAATCAATGAGATGCCTTTTACTGTAGCGGCTGCATCCCAAACAAGTCTAATTTTTTTTGGTTTATTAGGATTCCTTACAATAAAGACGGGTAAATACCAAATACGACTATGGACCTTGATCTGTTCCACCAATGATAATTTTCTAGCATAACCTTTGTTAACTAGTTCGTCGATGTGTTCTTTTAATTTGATGAGCAGTGTTAAAAACATAATGTTAACCAAATTATTTTAACGACTGAATTTCATTGTCGTTTTTGAACATCTTTCAACCGACTGTCGCGCCACAGCGGTGCTGAAAAAGTACATTCACCACGGGCTGAGTTTGCCAACAACAAGGTGCAAAACGGCCGCTAGCGGCGAAACTATGCGGAATTCGAAAAAATAGTGAAATTTGTAGGAAATTTTATGCTCTACAACTTTGCTCTTTTGATATTTCCACCAAAATGCATAGTTTCTCCTCAAAATAGAGAAAAAGGCGGAAAATGGCGAAAAAAGGCATATTAAATATAGTCTTGAAAATATTTCGTTAGGCAACCCATCACCGTTACTTTTGTTAGCATATCATGAAAAAAAATTTCATTCGGTTACTCGATCGGTGAAGGTCGCTCTTCTACGTATCTTAGACTATTAAATATTGTTTATCTAGCTGTAGCTGTTGCTTTAAACATTGTTGTTTCAGACTTCGTTCTTCTTCTAAACGTCGCAGCTCTAAGTCAATTTTAGCCTTTCCAGAAAATATGACGCTGGATTTAATCGGCGCTGCTTTGGCTGTTGATTTAGGTTTATTCTTGTTCCCTACCATTCGTTCCTATATGATTTGGAGATGTTAAAGTTGATTGATGCACGACAGTTTTATCTAGATCTTGGGATTTTAGGCAGTCACTGCAGCTCCAGTCTTGATCTGCAACTTCGTGACCAACATCGGCACAACTATAATGGAAGCATTCTTTCACATTTTTTGCAGTTATTCTCCATCTTGTTTATTAGTTGAAGCCTTCAGTCAACAGTTTCAATGTTTTTTATTCAAGAATTTTTGAGTAATTTTGAAGAATTTTGTCACTTCACAAAATTATCAACCGAGCGTTTTTGATAATAGCGACGGCGACGACGTGACAAATTAAAAAGATAGGAAAAAGTTCATTCTTTTTTATTTAAATTTACAAGTCAAAAATTAATTATTATCCAATTCAACAAAAAAAGCTAATTTAAAGACTTTTTCATATTTCAATTCTTGTTCTTTCCCCGATCCTTTTTTGTTCGCCTAGCGACTTTAAAATTACTCGCTCGTTTGGCCTAGTCTGTTCACCATCGGCCTACTCTGGTCGTCACAATCCCAATGGTTGTGATTTCTTAAGAGATGCAAGTTCTTCCTTCAGCTGACAGCCTGGGGCAAAATTTACAAGTTCTATATTCGTCCCCGCCTTAAATTCAACTGATTTATTTGGTCCCGAGTCCCGAGAACCGCCTTAATTGATCTATTGAGCCACCGCGCAGGAATTAAGCAGCTCTGGTAAAATTGTACCACAATGACTGTTCCACTGAAATAAATAATCTTCTGCCTCCACGGCAACCTATCCTTTCAGCTAAGCTTACTACTAGACTTACTCATAACATGAACTACATGGCGGGCTGCTGGTATAAGCTTGGATTTTCACATAAAAAAAGCTAATAGAATATCGTCAATGCAACCTAATATTAAACGACAAGCAGTACGGCTTTAGCCTGGAAAATCCGTTGGAGACTCCCCTTGCAGAGTCTGGACTCGCTGCTCTAGGGTCTCCCAAAGAGCCAACGACGGCATCTAGCGACCACAAGCACCAAATATATAATGAAATATGTAGAACAAAAATATCGCTCAAGGGTTGACAGGATAGATCATCTGTAATCAACCTAGCCCTACCTGCTGGAAAGGTTTTGTACATCTCTTGAAAATGGAAAAGAAGGAATGGAATCAGGACACAATGCATATATGTTGAAGCACTAAAATGTACCCAAAATCTACATTATGTAAAAACAGAGAAGATGGGATAGGAGACGCCGATATACTAAAAAAACCAACTTTTTGACTTTGATGACTTATAACTCTGGAAGTTGGTAGGGTAGGACTTTCACTTTTACAGTTTTAGGTATATACTAGTAAAATTAAGGAATAATCAAAGGTAGTAAGGAACAATTGCGTTAAAGGGTTTTTATTATTTAATATGTTATCTGGGCACCTAAATATGATAAAAACACAAAGTGCCCACTTTTTGAGGGGTGCGTTTTTGTGCGTTGGCTCTAAGTACCCCTTTTTCAGGTTTTTCAAAATAACTCGAAAACAAAGCGAAATTCGAGATTTTTACTAAAACACTTTTTTGTAGAAAATTAAATTTCCCATCGAAATTTGTTTTTAAATTGTTTTTTACCATTTGTAATTCAATAACTAATGGAGAAACAAAACTAATTTTTTTCGAAAAATCACGTTTTTTACTTTTTTTTTATTAATACGCTTATAACTTTTTTTACGGCATCCTGGGTATACATAAATGTTCAGAGAAAAGAATGGTTAGGGGCCATCCATAAATTACGTGAGGCGTTTGGGGGGGGGGGTGGTGGCCGAACCGAATCTCACCAAATCTCACGTGGGGGAGGGAGGGGGTCTCGGCAAATATCACGTAATTTTTTTCCCGCAAGAAACAGTGTAAAATTGCGAGAAAACTGAGTTAAATTAATAGAACAGGCGAATTAAGCCGAAAAAAGCGATATAGCGGAAATAATTAGGTACTGGCTGAAAATTGATAGATAGCTTACTTTTAGGGCTCTTAATAAGGGGTTATAAAGTCTACTGATTTTCTACCCCGGGAAGCCCACTTTTTAGGGGATTCAGCCCTCATAATGGGTATTTTCGATTTTTCTGCAATTTTTTTGCAATATTTCTTAATATCATGTTGTTTTCTTCATATCTGTAAATGAGAAAATCTTTAAAATCGTCTTTTTGGAACCGCACTTAGATATCATTCACGAAAATCTAGGTGAAGTCTCAGATGAACATGGTGAAAGGTTTTATCAATACATATTGCACATAGAGAAGGATTCATTAATCCAATACATAAAAAGTATACGTGATACTATTACTATATTTCGACTCAATAGCAATTGGGTGTAAAAATTTAGCCACTGTTGTTCACTGTTTCAAATACGATCGAAAAAAAGTAATGAAAATATCTTAAATATCTGGGAATGAAGAGAGTTTGGCGTGATGAACGTTCTTATTATTTTATTCAATGGCCCGGGAAAAACTGGGAATGTAACGTATGCATTGACTTATACGACCATTTTTAGACAGATTGCGACCCTACGCTGAACTACAAAAAAAGGCCCAGAAGCCCAATTGAAAAACCTGGAACCTAATGTCCTCCTAAGTATCTCAAAGGCATAATGTATCATAATGTAAGCCTACTGCAATAATAGAGATTATATTAGGAAGCGGCTCTTTTCACATCAGTCACAACACATGCTATCTGCGGTGCATTTCCATTTTACAAAAAGCAGACATTTACACCAGGGGACATTACTCATCTAAGCATCTTACAGGATTCGAATTTTGAATCGACGAATCTGCTCCGACATACTAGAGGCCAAGATAGATTTCGAAAACCTTGTGTTGTGAATATTGAGAGCTGTGAAGAATGGAAGTCTAACAGATCCGCACTTATTGAATCTATATCCTTGTGTACAGGCGGCTCAAACGCCAACTTGAGAAGCTGTCTGTGGCTTCAGACTTTGCCTTTCCAAGGCCTGGGTCATTCAGTCACAGGATTTTTAAACTAAGGTTAAATCTATAAAAGAATGCTCCGAAGTTTGTATATCTTTATCTTTACAATAATATTGAGAATGACTATGCATGCGATAATTGTAAGTTTTGCCAAAGTCAACCTTCGTAAGCCAATATAATGTAAAATTCTAATTTTTTTTAAATTCCGTATGCTTGTTCTACAAATACACGAGTTGAGCTCAAACTAGAATTGAATTTTTTCTGTCCTCTTGTTAATAAACCATTATCCCTGTAAGCCATCATGAGATTGATTTCCAAAGGATAGGCAGAATCACCTGCTAAACGGTAATCTACAGGTATTGTAGTATATATTGAGTTCACGCCGAGTTGGTGCTGGGATGATTTTGTAGTATTGTTCTTCAACACAAATTATTTTTTTTAAACGCAATCAAGCAGAGATTAACGTATTTACACTACAAATACGCATAATACTGTAAATCCTAGAAGTTTTTTAAAATTTTAAAAATCTCACGTGAGATTAAAGGGGGGTCGAGCCAAATCTCACGACATCTCACCAAGGGGGAGGGGGGGGCTCGAAAAATCGCCAAAACGCCTCACGTAATTTATGGATGCACTGCAAATCCAAGTGTTTAGCAGGTGTTGAGAAATAAAACGCTCTAGTGTTTTATTTCTAAACGATAAAGTGTTTAATGTTTAGTTTTAAAACAGAAGAAGCGTTAAATTCACAAAATCTAAACGCTAAAGTGTTTGATTCTTAAACACCTAAAGCATTTAACAGAAATTAAACGCGTAAGGTGTTTACCAAAAAATTGTAACCTAAGCGCAAGTGTCTAAAAGTAAAACATTTATTCGCCAATTAAACACTTGGGAAGGTAAACACTTAGTTATGATAAAACACTTATGGGTAACTAAACGCTCTAGCGTTTCATTTTTACACGGTAAAGTGTTTAGGGGTGGGAAGTGCCTCTAATGCAGGGGCGGTTTCAGAGGGGGGTAATTGGGTAATTACCCCCCCTAAGAATTTTCGTTCGCTTATTTATTTTTATTCTTAAAAATTACCACAATTTCAAACAAACAAGATAAGTTATGGTGAATCTAGTCGGCGATATATGACGGAGAATTTTTCCAAAACTGCTGGAGAGACTCCCGCTAATATGGCACGCTATGGCTGATTCCACACGAGCGTACACAGGACACGACAAGAGTCGGCTGCAAAGTGGTTTATGAAGAAGAGGGTGAGACAGGACGATGGGGAGGGCACACAAATTTGAACGATCTTTTCAGCAGATTTTTGATCTGTGTTTTGCTTGAATATCTGACCATTTTGTAAAAAAATCAAGATAGCGGTTCCAAAATGGCGCCCGATTTTTGCAATTGTGTTCCCCGACCCACCGACATGGGCATCAAATGGAAGGGCATGACAGATAGAATACAATTAGTTGTGTCGCGTCATTCCAAATTCAAAATGGCGGATTACTTTTTTCCTCACAACCCCTTCAGAATGGGTATCAAATGAAAGGGTATGACGATTGTAATGCAGTAATCTGTCTGACGTCATTTTGATTCTAATATGGCGGCCATCACAAAATGGCGACAAACATATAATAGACTAAAAAGTAGGAAAGAAAATTTATGTAATATGTTTTATCAAATTAATATAAATAAATATATGGGTTCATTTGCTTCCTTTGCCTATCTATACTATTATATAAAGATAAAATATTTGATTGTTTGTTTGTTCCGGATAAACTCAAAAACTACCGAACCGATTTTAAAAATTCTGCCGCCAATAGAAAGCTCTATTATCAGCGAGTAACATGGGGTATACTCGTATATGACCGAAATTCAAAATGGAAGCAGAAATATGGTTGAATTTGCCAATTTTATTCCAATTCCAATGAAAGTGGGTATCTAGAGGTTTTTAAGGTCGCAAATAACGAATTTGCAGTCAAAAATTATAAATTCAAGATGGGCGACGAATTTGCAAATTGTGTTCCGATTCCAATGAAAATCGGTATCTGAAATTTTTTAAGGTAACAAATAATGAATTTATGATCAAAATTATAAATTCAAAATGGCCGTGCCAATATGGCGGACGAATTTTGTTAAATTTGTTCCGATTCCAATTAAAGTGGATATCTAGGGGTTTATAACCTCGCAAATAACGAATTTTTGGTCAAAACTTATAAATTCAAAATAGCCGACGAATTTTCAAATTGTGTTCCGATCCCAATGAAAATCGGTGACTGGGGTTTTTTAAGATAGCAAATAACGAATTTATGATCAAAACTTATAAATTCAAAATTGTGGGACCAATATACCGGACGAATTTTGCCAACTAAGTGCCATTTCCCGGTTAACTGTATGTAGGTTGTTCAAGAGTTGGAAAATCGGAAAATCTTGACATTCTAGCTACAAATGGAAAAACATTGAACATAGCGTATCCTGAAGCTCTCTAAGCAATCGGTTCAGAATGGATCAACAAGGTTTTTTTGGTGAGATGGTAAGGAGAAGCGGAAATGTGGGATTTATATGGGTTCCAGCTAGTTGTATATAATTTAAGACAATCGTCGGAGCTGACATGCACTTTTAATTTTTTTTTGATGTTGATTGTTTTGTATTTATGGAATAAAAAAATATTTAAGTTTTTTCTTTTTTTAAAATTACCCCCCCTAAGCCAGTTGGCTGGAAACGCCCCTGCTCTAATGAAATCCTGAGTGATCCATTTTAGAGGTACTATTTTCAGAAATAAAAAAAGATAAAATCATTCAATTTTATCGGGTAATTTTTATTATCATACAAAAAAACTAGAAGAAACAGGGAAGTTATTATGAAAAAAAACAAAAAAAATCACTCAATTAATAATACTTACACTATAACCCAGCAAACCAAATTTTAAGATATCTTAACGAATTAGTTACGGAAATTCGTATATTTTTCCCGAATTCGCAATCGATTTCTGAACTAATTCGGAAAGAAAATTATATGAAGGGGTTGACACGACTTCGTTAAAGAAATTCTTTTCGAAATCGTTACGAAATTTAGTAATAATTTAGCAACGCTTTTTACCCCTAATAAAAGCTTCAGATTCATTTGCTTTTTTGCTTTAAAATCCTTAAAATGAAATAAGAAAGGACATGGACTCCATTATAATATTTTAATATATTTATTTTATTATAATTCAAAAACACCCAAATCAAAATTACTTATAAAATTCACAAATGCACTTGCGCACTTCACTTATACACGATTTGACAGTGGAAGTTTGATAGGAATATTCCGATTTCTTTCCTACTTCCTTAAGAAAATTTGTTACCGGCTTCTTCGTGACATTGTTGCGATTTGTTTTCCGAATTCTTTTTGAATTAGTTTCTGCTAATCGCCACATACAAAGCTTTAGTTTTTGTTGTTGCATTGCTTCCGAAAATCTTTCGACTTGTAGGAATTCTGAAAGTTTGGTTTGCTGGGAAGTTTCTATAAAACTTAAAAAATGAATAGTATAGGTTTCAAAGTGATACAGAGTCCAAATTATAGCTCCAAATATGTATTTGTTAATTACCAATTGGCCAAATTACCAAAAGTTAAATATCTCGAGTTCACGTCTTTCTTTTTTCTTTTCTTTCTTTTTTTAAATTAAAGGTCCCAAAATTTTCTACAAGATCTGATAAAAAACTTTTAAATTGTTTTTTCAAAAGGGCCAAAAGAATGCAATTCTTGTTATTTGAGTAATAAACAGAAGTAAAAAAAGTAACCAAAATTACATCCAAAATTATTTTAGAATATACATATTCTTCATTTTTTGGCCTTTTCTTACTTCATTTGTTGTTTTCATTTATTTAACTTAGTTTATCCTGAATTTTTTACGCCTTTGTTGACAGTTATTTTGTTAATATGAAAATAAAACCGTAAAGATGCTTAAGTATTACGAATTTAAAATTATCAGTATCACTGCAAATCTGAGGTTTTAGAAGTGTTTTATTTCAAAACGTTTAAAAAATGTCTATAATGTTAATCAAATGGGTGACATCAAAATAAAACGTTTTAAGCGTTTTGAAATAAAACACTTTCAAAAGCTGAGATTTGCAGTGATAAGACGAAAAAATATGAGCGACCCATACTTCCCGCAATTATGCTAACTCCCGCCAAGGGTACCATTTAGCATATTCAGTAAAGCGCATCTCGTTCTATCACGGAAGTCAAGCAATATTGGAAGTGGTTTGTACTTAGTCGGGACCGCTTGGAAAACGGCACTTGGGTTGGATTTTTTTTTGTTTTTTTTTGTTTTTTTTGTTTTTTTTTCACTTTTTGCAATGATAGTATTATGTTTTAATATAGTATTGATTAATAGTTCTATCAACATAATTTGTATTATTCATAACCAAAAACACGCTACAAACGTTTGCTAATTAAACACTTAAATGTTTACTCATTAAACGCCGCTAAGTGTTTAAGTTTCGTCTACAACGATTTAAACGCTTTAAGTGTTTAGCAGCTAAATACTTGAGTTTACAGTGTATTGAAACCAAATATTGGTAAAGTAGATGCAAAATTGTACAGCCGAAACAGCTTTCAATATCAACAATATCAGAGTTTCATTGGCTTCATATATTCATTTAGTGGTTGCGATACCACATCATCGTTTTTTAAAGTTGGAAAAAAAATGTTGACTTTTTTTATAAAAAAATTTGCAAAGTTAGAAACGCATGCCAAGGCTTTTTTTACAGACAATGCTAAACAAGAAGAAATAGGGTTGGCAAGTGAATCCATTGTTGCTTTATTATATGACCCTAAATCAAACGATACGTTTTTAGCTAAATGTTGCTTACGATCGTTTAATGGATGTAATGTTTACGCTATCGCAGTTACCCCCAACAGCTGATAGTGTAAGATTATATGTGCCAAATTACACGGCCCATCACTTCTTCCATCAACGCTTCCAATAATTCCAATAACCCGGTTTTATAGGCAAGGGGTCGCAGGGAAGTCTCTCACTTGTGCATCCCAAAAATTGTCGACTGCGCCGAGCAGCACACTACCCAAGCATAACTTCGTTCTCGGGAGTTGCGAAAAGCATGAGATTTTTTGTTGTTGGTATACGTTGTTGTTGTTGGTATACGAAAAAATGCAGAACAGTCAGTTTATCGTGTACTTCGTATAACATGCACAAACCGGTTCGTTAAGAGGCAAAGTGTTAAGCCGTGTACATAATTTGGCTCTGTGGACAGCGAACATATTTTCAAATCCAACAATGGAAGGGCCCCGTTTTAAACCAATTATTATGTTGATGTCTCGCACTTCCAATTTTTTGACGAAAAGTTGATATTTGACTCTTAAGAAATGTGCCCTTTTTTTCAAATCGTTTCTCGAGCTTCTTCCGAGATTTTGAAATTTAAAAAAAACGTGATTTTTAGGAAAAAATTCCGTTTTTGACTAATACCTCTTAAACGGTAAGTGTTATCATAAAATAGTATTTGCAGAGTTTGTAGATTATGCGATTATCTACAAAAAAAGATATTACACGTTTACCCGTACGAATTGCCATTCATGAGATATCGCCGTTTTAAAGATTTAAAATACTTATTTGCGACTTGTATATAGCGCATCAGACGTTCAATAAATCCTTTGTTGGACTACGTGGCTAATTTTTTCAGGGGTGATTCCTGGATGTATTTGGAGAAAAAAATTGTTCTAGAGACGGGGGCTATCCTCACTATCCACTAAAATACAGGGTGTTTACGAAAAAAAAATTAATTTCTTTACAATTAACTTAAACTTCAATTACTCCTAGACTAATTATCGTAAAGCAACAAAATTAAGCTCATATTTTAGGTAAATGTGTATTCTTTTATTTGATATAAAGATCAATAAGTTGAGTGATTCCGTTTAGAAGATATGTAGTTTTAAAGTATGGGCGAAATGCTCAAAAACGAAGAATATTGGGATTTTGCTCACACTTTAAGCCTACATATCTTCTAATCGGGGTCACTCAACTTTTTGTAATTAAAGTATACACACTCACCTAAAAGATGAGCCTAATTTTGTTGCTTTACGATAATTAGTCTAGGAGTAATTAAAGTTTAAGTTAATTGTAAAAAAATAAATTTTTTTTTCGTAAACACCGTGTATTTTAGTGGATAGTGGGGATAGCCCCCGTCTCGAGAACAATTTTTTTCTCCAAATACATCCAGGAATCACCCCTGAAAAAATTAGCCACGTAGTCCAACAATGGATTTATTGAACGTCTGATGAGCTATATACAAGTCGCAAATAAGTATTTTAAATCTTTAAAACGGCGATATCTCATGAATGGCAATTCGTACGGGAAAACGTGTAATATCTTTTTTTGTAGATAATCGCATAATCTACAAACTCTGCAAATACTATTTTATGATAACACTTACCGTTTAAGAGGTATTAGTCAAAAACGGAATTTTTTCCTAAAAATCACGTTTTTTTTTTTAAATTTCAAAATCTCGGAAGAAGCGCGAGAAACGATTTGAAAAAAAGGCACATTTCTTATGAGTCAAATATCAACTTTTCGTCAAAAAATTGGAAGCGCGAGACATCAACATAATAATTGGTTTAAAACGGGGCGTGATTGACCATGTTTACGCGAAGATATTTAAGCTCTTAACATCGTTATCAGTAGTAATTTTAAGAACGTTTACGCGCGTTAGAATTTATCCACAAAATGTCAGTTCTTAAACTGTCAAATAGAAATGCGTTTTGCAAAGCATATTTTAAATGTAAAGTTGAAGTTTGCTTAAAATTAACAAATGCAGTATGTACAGGACGTATTAATCCTTATAAATCATCATAGAGAAATTGTGCACCGTGTATTTCGTCAGCTGACATGTACTGTAGCATCACAACTCCGTTTACGCGCGGCTCTTAACTCAGTTTCCCTTAATAAATGTGTTACCTTAACACATTTATTAAGGCTTAACACCACTAACGAAAGCAATGTTAAGGGGCGTTTACGCGTATGAAAATCAGTGCTAAGGTTGTTCTAAAGAGTTTTAGTGGCTTCGCGTAAACATGGTCATTGAATGCCCTGCAATGGGGTTGGAAGATAACCTAAAATGGATTGATGTCAATTGTAATGACTATGTCTCCTGCACTGCAATCTCTACTACTTTGAAATTGTTGTTTTATTGCACAAAAACAAATCTATTTGCTGAAAATTAAAAGAAATAATGTTAAAGAGCAAATAATTTAAAAATGGCTAAAAATGGTCAACTTTGAATGGCGATTTCTCGGTCACCGCTGGTCGTATGGAGATTTAAAAAAAAGCAATTTCTACATTTTTTCATAACCTTTCTTTTCTCTGAACATTTATGTATACCCAGGATACCGTAAAAAAAGTTATTAATAAAAAGTATTAATAAAAAAAAAGTAAAAAACGTGATTTTTCGAAAAAAAATAGTTTTGTTTTTCGATTATTTTTTGAATTACAAATGGTAAAAAGCTATTTAAAAAACGCATTTCGATGGGAAATTAAATTTTCTACAAGAAAGTATTTTAGTAAAAATCTCGAATTTCGCTTTGTTTTCGAGTTATTTTGAAAAACCTGAAAGGGGGCAGTTCGAGTCGGCGCTCAAAATCGCACCCCTAAAAAAGGGGGCACATTGTGTTTTTATCATATTTAGGTGCTCAACTAACATATTAAATAATAAAAACCCTTTAACGCAATTGTTCCTTACTAAAACTTAATTTGATTAGCCTAATAGGTGGTCTTCTGCGTACACTGCTACATTATTCATGAAAATAGGCCATAGGGTTACAAAAATACAGGGTGATATGCAAAACTAAAAGAAAACTTCAAAACGCCCTAGCGGCTAAACCGTTACGATTCAGCCCGATTTATTTTCATTATGTCCCATATTATCAGCGTTCCAATAAATTTCTTCATATTCAACATCATTATTATATCATCACTGAAGTTTGGTCTTTCCGTAAGAATAAAAGAGGGTACTCCCTATTTTGAATAATAACACGTATGTATTATACGAATTTTTAATTAAAATTAGTCGTAATATATTTACCATCATATGGGTCCTCTAGTTCCAAATCGTGTCTTATCCAAAAAAATCAAAAATTGAATTATTTACACTGCTACAATCTATGACCACTTCCTCACCGTTTTTTTATCTCAGGGTGTTAAAAAAATTCTTTTCCTGCCCATTTTAATAAAACTAAACTGGGTATTTTTCCAAATTGTGTCTTATCCAATATAAATCTGAAATATGAAAACCAGTTTTCCCTTATTTCTGAAAAATTAAGGAAAGTGGAAAAGACACGGAAAAGGAACTATGGGACTTACATTAATTAGCAAATTCAATTAATTTTCAATCAGTTTTAATTAAGATAATATTACAAGATACCTGGATTCCGTTTATATATTTACGGAAATAACGCAAGTCCGATCCAAAAGAGATGAGGTTTCTCAAAAATCGCATTTTCCACGCGCAGTGAGAATAACAACAGATTTCGAAGGGGAAATGTGAAAATACATAAGCGCATGTCCTATCCCGATGTGCGCAATGTTATTTGTGTGTGGTTTTCATTTCCCAAGAAAACCTCAACTGATTTGGATCAGGCTCTAACATGACACCATTGCGGAATACAGGTTCCACTTCTTCAAGCGCGAGAGAAATAAGAATTTTGCATTTTTTGGACAGTTGTTTTGCCAACTTTACGTAAAGTTAGCAAAACATCCCAAATTTCATATTAAATGAAGAGCGGTAAATTTCGTTTTTCCACGATTAAATAGCGGTTAAAAAGCGGTAAATTATCCATTAACAATTTTTTTAATTTCTGAAAGTTGTTTTGCTAACTTTACGTTCATTTATTATTGTTATTATTATTATTATTATTAGAATTCATATTAAATGAAGGAATGTATAATAATATTCTAGTGTATAATAAACAATTAAATTAATATTTATAAATAAGGCCCGGATTTTTATGTATTTACATATTTTCTCCTAGGTTTTCTGATAGTCTGAAATGGTTTTTAAAAGAGGTTTTAGTGGGTTTTCAACCCAATAAACCCATTTTTATTTTACATATTTGTACATATTTTAAGTAAATTACATATTTTTACATATTTCGCTTGTTTTTACATAATTTTTGTCAATATTTCACAGTTTTCGACCATATAATTTAATTTGACTTTAAAACCCATTCCATTCTATGCGACTCTCCTTTGCCATAGTCAAATTCTAAGAAACGCACAAACGTAAAATGTGTTCCGTGTTAGTTTATATTTCTATGGTGTAATCTCTCCACAGATTCTTAGAATCTGCCGGCCCTTTGCTTACTACAAAATTTCTTGAAATCTCCCTCCAATGTGTATTCCCTACTTCCCTTCTAGATTTTCTTTTCTCAGTTTGCCTCGAAATATCAAGGAATAAACATGCCTAAAGTGAAGTCAACACCAAAAGATCTCGTGTCTAGGTACTTAAGCGAGTTTCCTAATGAACATTTTCGGGGTGATTCCAGTGTTTTGTACTGCACTTGCTGTGATCGACCTGTATCGATGTCTCAACGATTTCAAATTGTTCAACATATTGCAACAGCAAAGCATCAAGCGAATAAACAAAAAAAGAACACTTTAAAACAAGTTTTATTGACAGCACCTACATCAATTGCATCTTCTTCAACAGGTAACGAGTTATTTACAGATTTAAGCCGTGCCTTTATTCAGGCCGATATTCCTTTCCATAAATTAAATAATATCGGTTTAAGAAACTTTTTAGAAAAATATATTGGTAAAAAAATGCCGGATGAAAGTACCATAAGAAAAAACTATCTTCCTAGCATATATAATGAAACCATATCTAAAATACGCGAAATCATTGGTGAAGGACCAATATGGATCTCCATAGATGAGACGACAGATGTTGATGGACGGTACATAGCAAATATCATTGTGGGGAAACTACCACAGCACGACAGTAAACCATATCTTTTAAATATAGCCGTGTTAGAACATTGTAACCATGAAGAAATTGCCAGATTTTTGAACAACTCGATGGCAATACTTTGGCCTGGTGGTATTTTGCACAACAATGTTTATTTATTTTTGACAGATGCAGCACCTTACATGGTTAAGGCGGGACAATCAATTAAGGTTTTTTACCCTAAAATGATTCATGTAACATGTCTGGCCCATGGGTTTCACCGAGTTGCGGAATTTGTAAGATCGGAATTCCCTTCTGTTGATCTCATCATTTCCACAGTAAAAAAAATCTTTATAAAAGCACCAAGTCGTGTGAAGATTTTGAAAGAAAGCTACCCCGATTTAAGTTTGCCACCACAACCAATCATCACTAGATGGGGGACATGGCTGGAGGCTGCCGAGTATTACAGTAAGAATTTTGAAAAAATCAGGAACGTATTATCAAAACTAGACAGTGACACGGCAGTGTCTATAAGTAAGGCTAAAACTGTAATGGAGGATATGACACTACAAAATAATTTGGCATTTATATCTGCGAATTTAATTTTTATTGTCCATTCTATAAAAAAACTAGAAACGCAAAACATGAGTTTGTCCGAAAGCTTGGCAATTGTACATGAGGGCACCAACAATTTAAAAAAAATTCCAGGTGCTATCGGAAAAAAAATTATACAAAAATTCGAAAACGTTCTATGCAAAAATAAAGGGTTAAATGAACTTCGAGATATTTCGGCTATCTTAGAAGGGAAAATGTCCGACAACATCACCTCTTTTTTGCCACAAGAATTAGCATCATTCAAATACGCTCCAATCACATCTGTGGACGTCGAAAGATCGTTCAGTCGATACAAAAATATTTTGCGACCAGATCGCAGAAGCTTTAGTTTTGAGCATTTAAAAATGTATGTGGTGTCGAATAATTTTAATGATTAGATCTTTATATAATCGAAATATTGGCATTGTTCCTCAATTTTTTTGTCAAATATTTTTGTATTTTTTCCTAAATTACCTATTTTTGTATTTTTTCCTAAATTACCTATTTTTGTATTTTTTTCCTAACAGCATTTTTTCTCAAAATTATGTAATTTTGTTATGTTTTACACAATATATATCTATATTTGTTAATAATTAATAAATAATAAATATCACTTTTTGTTACATATTTTCAAATTTTTATTACATGTTTTCCCAAAAATAAGTACATATATATGTACATATTTTGACTTTTATATTACATACTAATCCGGGCCTTATTTATAAAATAAAAATAAAGGACAATACCTATACAAAATGCAGGGTGTTTCAGACTAAAGGCCCGTCCTCACTACGCGGACTTAGATCACACGCGCTTTTGGCCGTACGGCCAGACAAAAGCGCGCGTGATCTTTTAATTTTCTGAATCATGAGTGAGAAAAAATCAATTCTCATTTGAAATGTCGTACGCGCTTTTGAAAGGCTCATATTGTGTGGACGCACAATGTACCTTTTTAAGCACAGCCTTTTGTCCTTTTGTCTGAACAAAGTCGTAAAAAAGTCATAAAACTCTATATGAAAAAAAGGCAAAAGCGCGTACGACCCAAGTCCGCGTAGTGTGGTCCCACCATAAAATGCTAATCCGTTAAGGGGTGCTTTCTGGGGTATATTTGGAGAAAAAATTGTCCTAGAGAGGGGGCCTATCGACTAAGATGCAGTGTTTATGGAAAGTCAAAAAAAGGAATAAACAAAGGATCCGCTCCGGTTTTTAATGGATTGATATATTATGATTTCTGCGATAAAAAAGGTGTACTTAACGTTAACTATTCATGTTCTCCGCCCAAAACAATTACAGTTTTATTTACTTTACTTTTCCTTTAATATTAATGGTGCATGTTTCAATTTAACATTACGCTTTATTCCGGGTATGTTTATTAATTATTAAAATCGTCTGCCAAAAAATGAATTCTGCGACTCCCTTTCACGGTCTTGATTACGGGTCTATTATTACCCCTCCTCGTAACCATCATAAATTTCTGCTGAAAGCATTTAAAGCAAGCGTTTCGTGTCCATGCAGACATTTTCTAACCCCTTGAAGACTCTGATTAGTTTAATCTATCAATTTTCATATACACTGAGTTTCTTTTCATAATTTATGACTGCTTGTGGAACGCGTGAGTGCACAGTAAGATTAACGAAAATCAATTTGTGCTCATGTGTTGCTTTCCGGGCTACCCCATACAACATTGTAATTGTCAGGAGTGATGGATGTACTCTAGTTGTTGAAGTTCATCAGTCAGATGCGACTTCAACGAACGAACGAAGCATATTGGAAACGTTTGGAGGCGGGCGATTGACAAATTTTAGATGGACTTCAATGAGATTACTTAGGATTTTATTCCACAAAAATAAAAAAGGTGAAAAGGTGGTTATTACAATCACTCCATCTGTGGTTAATTGTCAACATCACATACATATGTCCCATATTTCACTTTTTGTCGGATTCGAACATTCTTATTCCATTGTCCATCAATGATTAGGTTTAATTTTCATCACTGATTCTGGTGAAACTTGAAACACACCCGAGATTTTTAAAAACAATTGTGTTGGTTGAAAAATTATTTGCTAGTTTTCAATCCTCTATATCTCGCAAACTGTAAGGAGAAATCTTGGGTTGGTTGCCCGAAGAGGCCACCCTCGGATTCCCATACAAAAACAAAAATTTGAACAAAAATCATTCCAAAGCAACCTGAACATCATCAAAGCGGTACCCCAGGCCTCGAGAGTAGGACAGGCTCGTCGGCGGAAGGGGATCGTGGAGTGGTGACTCCGGAGGTATACCTTAACGCCACTTACCTGCACGGCGTCTATCAGGGCGGACGTATTGAGTCCAATCTTTCCTTTTAATTTTAAACTCTTTTTGGTTCTTTTTAAAAATTTAATTTTAACCAATTATTATCACTATTTATATTCTAAGCGCGCACATTGGTTGCGTTTTTCTCCGTTGAAATTCCAGTAGTGACTGTGACCTGTAACATCGTCGTAATGAATAATTTATATCTGCACTGAAAAACCTTTTCTGTTAATGTTACTGTAGAAATTTTAGTTAACGTGAAATAGTTGTTCTAACAAATTTTTATATTTCACAATACTATAAATAAAGTCTCGCCAACAAATAAAAATTATTTGTGATAACTAAAAAGGTTTAAATAAAAATTTTATTAGCTGATACTATGTTTTCATAACAATACGTTGATGGTTACTTCAACAAAGTATTATTGTGCTACGAAATAAAGACATTTGTTGGTGTAACAAAAAATATTGGGTTGGACTGTTTTTCTGCTTCACAGCGTATGTTTAACATTAGATTTAGGAAAAATCTCATTCTTATGTAACTGTAGGTACGTTTTTGTTTAAATGTAAGAATTTATATTTTTTTTTGTTTGAAACGGTAGCTTCCCACGGTGGTCCCGTGCAATTTTTTTTAAATTGAAGAAGGAGTTGATGAAGGAGTTCGAAGGTAGGCATAAAAAACTGGTAAGATTAGTACACCTTGAACGGATAGCACTATTTTCAAAGGCAGCGAACAAATTATTTTATTGTCGCGAGGTGTATAAGAGGCGCGTGGATGAATTGGTAAAGGAGTTGATCTAAAACAAAACAAAAGAGGAGTAGATCTAGGGAAGGAGGGTTGCGGGTTGAAACCCCGGACGGGCAGTTCGACTTTTTGTTCTTTTTTCTCTTCTTTCTAAACCCGTTGTAAAGAATTACAAACAATTATTCATCCTTTTTTGTGCATTTGATTTTTTCTGTAGTCGGTTTTTAAAAATTTATTGAGTACACCAACTAAAAAATATAATTATCAGCATATTATTATTTAGTATCTGTAACAATAAAATATTTATGTTCATGTTACTATACGACTATAGTGGAAATATTTGTTACTCCAACAATTTTTTCTGGCCATGAGAAGCATTTCTTTTTTAATAACGACAACTAAATATATTTATTTGATGCCGTATTTAACTAAAAATTTTAGTAAAATTTTGGTAACTAGAAATTTCTCTCAGTGTGCTAGATAATAATTCTTCCCTGATTCGAAGACTGCGGCGGCGGCGCAATAGCCATAGTAGAACCGAATGGGTGCGTGAAATTTATTTAAAAAGAGATGAATATTGCGACATCCATCATATTATGGCCGACTTAAATAATGAGCCCGGGCTAGACTGCGGCGGCGGCGCAATAGCCATAGTAGAACCGAATGGGTGCGTGAAATTTATTTAAAAAGAGATGAATATTGCGACATCCATCATATTATGGCCGACTTAAATAATGAGCCCGGGCTATTTTATGGTTATCTACGTATGGATTAAGAAATCTCTGAATATATTCCATATCTCCTGAAGAACGACTATTTTTTACCTTGAATAAACGTAATAAATTAACTTATCAGGTATTTTTATTTCTTCTGATATTTCCCGCCATGACTTGCCTAGACGGTCACGTAAGTGAGCCGAATCACTTTGATTCCATAAACTTTGTGTCCACACACCAAATTAATAACGTATTTTTCACGTACGACCGCATAAAAAATCCGAGCATGCTGGGATTGATTTCGGACGTTGGAATTATACGCACGTACACGTACGACTAGTTCGCAACTATGTGCGAGGTACCGTAGTACTCGGAGAATCGGGATTGTTCGTGCGTATTCGTACGTCTTCGTACAAGACAAATTCGTACAAAAACGCATCAAATGTAGGGGTGGACATTAAGAAAATACATCGATGTTTTTTTCGATGCAATGCATCGCTCTGTGGCATCGATGTCACGACGATGTATCGCAAAATACATCGATGTCTTGTACCCACAAACTTCATTCAAAATTACAATAAATTTTATGTCTAAAATATACGCAAATATAAAAGTTTATGCAGTTACAGGTCTTAAGGTGCGATTCTTATGCTACGATTATAGCGACTGCAGCCGCGTGATCAGAGCCGCATGATCCGAGTCGCTCGGTAAAATTCTTATGCCGCTACTAGTGCAGTTCCAGAAAAAATGGCACTCAAGATTTCCCCTTAATGGGATTTCAAATCGGTGAAGTGACGTTATGTTGTTAGTGTAATTTGGTGATTTGAAGTCCTATTAAGGGGAAATTGGTTCTCAATATTTTTCTACAGCATGGCTTGTAAATATAGAAGGCTTTGATCACACATAAAATACTTGAACACAGTGAAAATAAATTTTCCAGCCGCCACGACTGTTACTACTATACTGCTCATGTCAGCAGTTGAGCCGTACGGATGAAGCCGCCTCACCAGAGTCGCTTCAGTCGTGCGGCGCTAGACGCTCCTTAGGAAATGGTTCCATTTACTTCCATTACAACGAGTCAATTTTTCCAGCCCCACGGCTGGAGCCACGCGGCTGTAGTCGTTACAGTCGTAGCATAGGAATCGCACCTTTACAGTTAAACTAACTTACGACAACGAACATGTTCATGCATGGTTACGGCAATGACTGTGACAAGAAATCCGTGAGTGTATTTGAAATACAGTTCCCACGCACCTTCCAACTTAAACTGGAAACAGAATTGAGCGGTCATGTAAGTACACCAGCGCTGATAAACGTCAAAATTAATAAGATTACACACAACCTGATTATTCTGAACAGAATGCAAGCTTTACCATTTTGTATCATTTGGCATTTATGGGTGCTTATGACCGCTCAATTCTGTATTCAGTTTTATGTGTGATACTCTAGCAGTTACCACGTGGACCTTGAAAAGTTGAGTTGAGATTGAGTTGAATTTTCGATTCGCGTATAAGAATACTGAACAAAGGCAAAGCATATTTCCAATTCGATGCATCGGATAAAAAACATCGATGCATCGAATATATCGAAGCATTAATAAAACATCGGTTCAGTTCGATGCATCGGGTTTATACATCGAATGTTTCCGAAACATCGATGCATATCGTCCATCCCTAATCAAATGTGCGCCGCCCTTACTGTTAGTACTTTACTTATAATGGTTCTTTATTATTATCTTAATATCACTGACAAAACTACTTGGAATATCAATTATTATTTTGTAAAACCTTTTTAATTAATTTTTACATGCAAAAAAACTATGGCATTGACAATTTCTTCAAAAGAATGAAAAATTTAAATTTTATTTTTTTTAAATATTTGATGCAAGTCAACTTTGCGATGTCGCTACAGACGTGGAGCACCTAGGAGAGAATGTAAAGTCACCGAGAAAAAATTTCATGGCGAGGTATGTACATCGCCTGCTGCATTAGCCGCTCACGATGAAACTAATAACACCAACAAATTTCACAAACTAAAAACCTTTATTTAATCCAACAACCTTGAAATACAAAGTTCAGTTCAGTTCAGTTCAATGGCACTAGCCCAAATCGAGCCTTGGCCTCCTTCAGTTTTCTCCTCCAACCTTCTCGCTCACTGGCTAGAGTCCTCCAATTTCGTAGGCTTAATAAGTGTGCAGCGCTTGCTCCTACGGCTTCGAACCAACTTTTCCCTGGTCGTCCTGCTGGCCTGTCACCGATTATGACTCCCTTATATATTTTCTTCACTGCTCTGTTTTCCGGCACTCGCTCTACATGTCCTGCCCATCGTAGTCTATTTATTTTTATATAGTTGACGATGTCTACCTCTTTATAGATTTGGTACAGTTCGTCATTGTATTTGATTCTCCAGATACCGTTTACGTTTAATGGGCCAATAATGTGTCTTAAGATTTTTCTCTCAAAAGCGCCTAATGAGTTCACGACTTTGTGGGTCAAAACACAGGCCTTATAAGAGATTTGTATTGTTTAAATTTAGTCTTCCTGTGGAACGCTCTGGATTGAAGTACTTTACGCAGTGAATAGAAACTTCGATTGCCCTACCTCTATATTGTAGCTATCTACCATGAAGTTGGTCCTTAGACGTGTCCTTTCTGATCTAGTCTGCGACATTGCTTTAGTTTTATCTTGATTAATTGTTAAACCAATGCTTTTAGCGGCGTTGTCTAGCCTTATATAGCATTCCTTTGCTCCTAATAGTTATCTACTTACTATGTTTAGATCATCAGCGTAGCCCAATATTTGCACCGACTTGTTAATTAGTGTTCCATTCCTGTCTAATGCTGTTCTTCTGATGACAGCTTCTAGGGCTAGGTTGAATAACATCTCCCTGTTTTAGTCCTTGCTTAACGTGGAAGCCTTCAGTTAAAGAGTTTTGAAACCTTACCTGAGCTATTGTATCTGTTAGGAATACTTTTATTACCGTCACTAATTTTGCAGCTATTCTAAGGTCTATAAGATTGTCAATGAGTTTTTCCCTGGTTATGGAGCCATACGCCTGTTTAAAATCTACGAAGATCTGATATACGTTTACATTTTTCTCCCAGCACTTCTCCAAAAGCTGTTTTAGGCAAAATAGCTGGTCGGTCGTACACATTTTCTTACGGAAACCCGCTTGGTATTCACCCAGTATTTTCTCAGCAATAGGTTCTATCCTATCTTTTAGGATATTGGCGAAGACTTTGTAGCCTGAGCTCAGTAGTGATATACCCCTGTAGTTTCTGCAGCAGAGTCGGTCGCCGCTCTTGTGCACTGGGCATATAACTGCTTTCTTCCTGTCTTGTGGTAGCGATTCTTCATTCCATATCCTACATATTAGCCTATGTAGACATTCTACGACTTTGTTGTCGCAGGACTTAAGTAGTTCAGCAGCGATTTCGTCTCCTCCAGAGGCTTTATTGTTTTTGGGCTTATTTATGGCTTTTTTAACCTCTTCCAGGGTTGGAATCGCTATTATTATATGGTCCTCTGCTAGGTCTCTTGTTGTTGATGTTGGAGCATTTTGGTTAAGCAGGTCTTCAAAGTAGTTTTTCCATTTATTTTGTACTTCCGTTGGGTTACTAATAATACACCCATTGTCGTCTCTGCACATATTAGTTGAGGAGCGTCGGAACAAAAACCGATAAATCACATTTAAGTTTTTTTTGGGAAATTGAAAAAATCTGTGCAAGTCTATGGCTTTATAATTTAGAGGTGAACGAAGTTTACCAATTTATTGGTGTTGATAACACAGTGTGGAAACCTAAATACCACATTCCTGTGTGCGGTACCTGTTGAGATATTATAAAAAACAAAATGGATTTATCGGTTTTTAATCAGACTAATTTGATATATCATTGGATATAATTGGATAGCCTTGGCCCAATCTACACTAGTATTCCTTCAGCAGCAGCAGAAACGGTTTTTTATGAGAGAGGTATAGCAAGAACATAAGAGGTTAGTGTAGTAACATGTTCACCAGAAAAATTCGGCGTAAAAACTTAACCCATACACAATGTGCTTCTGCTTACTCTTATTACTCGTGGATAGCAAATATAATTATCGAAACGCACGTAGATATCTCCGCGTAAAGACAAGAACGTTACTCGCGATGAAAGATGCCAGTATAGACCTAGATTAAGTTGTAAAACCGGTTCTGCTGCTGCCGAAGGAATACTAGTGTTGACACCCTCAATGGATTTATCGGTTTATGTTCAGGTCAGTGATTTTGGGAAGGTTTCTGAAGCAGATTTAGCCGTTTCTGAACAGGTTCGATGAACGATGGTTATAAATATGTACGAAAACAACCAATTGCCATCATAAAAAAAAATAATGTCAAAATGGGATTTATCGGTTTTTGTTCTGGCGCTCCTCAGTTCTGGGTGTACATTTGTCAGTAATTGACCTTACATCGTTATACGCTTGCCTAATGTTTTTGTTGCTAACATTCAAGCTATCTTCCAGGATCCTTGCATTTTGTTGTTCCCTCTTCTTTTTCTTTAATATTCGATCGTCGTTTTGCTCTAAAGGTTTCCATTGACTCTCTAAAGGTCTTCTATGGCTTTTATTTCTTTCTTCTAATGCTGCTTTACAATCTTCGTCAAACCAATCGTTCCTGTTTCTTCTTCGTACCAACCCGATGGCGTCTTCGGCAGGGGCCTTGAAACTGTCTTTTATGCATTCCCATATTTCATTAATATTATCTGGTTGTTGCTCCGACCTTTCTGAGATTCTTCTTCGCGTCCTTATATCTCGTCCGTGTTTCTTCCAATTTTAAATTTTCCACATTGATATTTTCCATCCCGGGCGTCCTTTGAATCATTTGTGTCGCTATTCGCTCTCTATATCTGATTTTAACCATGAAGTGGTCGGAGCCACAGCATGCTCCCCGGTAGGATCTGACATCTAATACATTGTTTATGCCTCTTCTCTCTACTAGAAAGTGGTCAATCTGGTTCTTTGTAATCCCGTCGGGTGATACCCACGTCATTTTGTGGATGTTTTTATGCGGGAAAAATGTGAACATAATGACCATTCCGCGAGATGTGGCAAAATCAATTAGGCGGGTACCATTATTGTTAGTGTGGTTGTGTAGGCTGTAATGATCGTCGCTCATTACCTAAAACCCCTAAAATATACAAACCCTTTCATATCAAAATCTCATCTCATCAAACCTTTCGAGCATCTCGCATAATTCATTCGAGATATACCCAGAAACTTTGCCCTCAGCCAATGACTCGATCAAAATATAACACGAGCTTTCATAATTACAAAACTCTCGAATTGCAATACATTGACTTATGCACTCAGGTCATAAGTTCTCGAATTCCACATTCCCTAAATTACATATTGCAAAAGAAAGCGATAAACATCCGAAATTCGATATCGCTTTTCCTCTGAACTAATTTCTCGAGCGATCAATGTACCCTTGCACCCTGCTAGTGGATTCAACGACCGAGGCGCCCAACACGAGCACAAACTACGTCAATGGGTCTGCACACAAAAAATCCCATTTTAGCAAGGTGTGCATGCGCAGTGCATTACCCCGCTCGGTAATTGTCAACTCCCACAAAAATCCCGCGAGAGAGCTTTCAATAGGGAAATGCTAAATTGCGATTACTTCCATTGGCCGGGCTTACTATTGGAAAATCATAACTTGAATTAATTCAGCCAATGGGAGTTCACCCTGAAATATTGGAACGGCGGAATAAGAACACTTTCATCATAATGGAATTAAAGAGCTTTGGTGGGATCGATAATGATAAATAGCGATCGATCCAAATTAGTGGCAGTCGAAATTCAGACCTCAATTCAAGAGGGCCAAGTTTAGAGGAGGAAGAGTCTAGTTGTGGCTATAAGTAATCTTAATCTGTAACTTAAAAAATTAAACCTAAGAAAAGTGAGTGTAACATTAAAACTATAAACCCGAGTAAAAGCAAATTGTAAAACTCAAATTTATAACTCAAGTGTGAAAATTAATAAATAAAAAATACATAACTATCAACTCTAAAGTGTTTCTGTGGAATTAAAGATACATCAAGGGCAAGAGATCTTCTCCTGCAAAGGAAAGCACGGTCTTGTCCTGCTCGTGTTATAAAGGCACGACAAAATTTATGGTGGCAGCGGTGGGATACGGACAAATCCAGTATCCGCTACCGTGGTGAAAGAGGTTGTCCTGAAAGAATAGGCACCTCCAGCTTTAACAATCTACAAAAGCACCTCATCTTTCAACTATTAGCCCCTCCAGAGGCCAGGCGCCGGAGTTAGGGTGGTGCCAACAATAACTGAATAACCAACCAACATCATCATCATCAACAAACAATTAGCCAACGAGGGACCAACCAACATCATTAACCAACGAGGGACCAACCAACATCAACAAATCAACAAACAACTAACCAGCGAGGGAAATCAACAACAACATCATCAACGTTGGAACCTCTCCATAAAATCAGCGAGGGAAACCTATCAACAAAATCATCAACAACTTATCAACGAGGGAAAACCACATCATCTCAACGAGGGACAACAACAACACAAAAAAAAAACTCCTAACAATGACAAAGAATTGCGTACACACAGCGCAAACGGAGCAACCCGTCGGCAATTTAATTACCAAGTAAGTTGAGTTTTGATTATTTTTATAGTATATTTTTAGGCGAAAAAGAATATACTTATTTTTAAGAATGATTAAGATAAATTAAATAAAATACAAAAATCACTTGTGAATTAAGTTGTGAGGTGCAATTTTCAATTAACTCCGTCAAAATAATTTTTTTTTAGTGCCAATGCATATAAATTATAAGTGCGTTATTGAACCATATTATGGAATTTTAGTTGGGTTATTTTCTTGCGGTTCGCATTAAATTTTTTGTGTCTACGTTCGTGCGCGTGATTAAAAGGGCGAAACCTTCCCTTTAGAAATTTTTTTTTTCCTTTCGTGATCCGTCCATTTTTTCATTTGTTTATGTGTTGATTGTGCTAATTTCTAGCATTGCTCAAAATTTATTCTCTAAATTTTTGTGATTATCTTGGGATTGGTGAATTTCCTATAACAAATTTTTGAAATTTTTATGTGATCCATCCACTTTTATTTTTATTGCTAATTACGAGTCGATTGTTCATTTTTTAAATTCTGGTATTGTTTATTACTTATTCTCCCTCATTGTTATATTTTCTTTTCTCAACTGGCCTTATGTATTTCTGCCATCACGTTTCGGAATGTCTGGGATTACCCAGGAAGTTTAGTTTAGTAATAGAACTCTCTATTACAATATTCAGTCAGGACCTTTTTTCGCCTCATCACAGGCCTTCACTAAATATTCCCTTAGCCAAGTCCAAAATTCTGTGACAAAATTGAATCACGAATCTTGCGAAACCGCATAATCCTCATTCCAGCACCCATAATGGCTCCGCCCGAGGAACCACCACACCCGGCTAATGCACCCGGTAGCTCGGAATACAGAATCTCCATCGCAGATGTGCGAGAGATGATACCCAAATTCGCTGGTAATAAGGAAGGCTTAGACCAATTCATCTCCTGCTGTGACACTCTTTTTAACACGGCTAAAAATGAGAGGGACAAGGTACTGTTCTTCAATATCCTTAAATCCAAGGTTTCTGGCGCCGTATTTGATATGATCGAATACGGTGGAGCAAGCGATTGGAACGAACTAAAAAGCGCCCTTCAAAAGAGATACAGAGTCTCTCGAGCAGTGTTACGGGAGGACTTGAGGAAAACAAAACAGGGACCCAGGGAAAGCGTCCTAGACTATTCTGAAAGAATAACCCGTACCTTGGGGGAATTAAATAAGGCAACGAAAATAGCCTTAGGTGGTGGCGCCGCTAGTGAAGCATTAATCAAGGAAAATAGCAGGGAGGCGGTAACTGCATTTGAAAACGGGTTAAGAAGCGAGAGATTGCAGACTCTTGCTCAAGCCCGAGGGGAAGACGACTTATCGACCCTTATTGACTACATCCTGGAACGCGTTTCTCGAGCAGAAGAGAGAACGTACAAGGATACATTCGGAGAGGGATCCCGTAGTACACCCGTATGCGAAGTTTGTAATAAACGAGGGCACACCAGGGAGACCTGTTATAGGAACAGGGCCATCCCTAGCTTTACAGGCGCGCAAATAAAGAAAGAGGTTCGACGACTTTTCTGTTCCTATTGTAACAGACCGAACCACGATATCAGCGAATGTAGGACGCGTCGCTTAGACTATGAAAGACGTTCCAACCATAGACGACAGGAACCCAGGCAGCAAAATTTTAACCGCGACTCGTGGACACCAGTAAATTCATCCCCCAACAGACGCCCAGAGCAGCGACAATATCCAACCAACAACGGGCGCCCTTCTGGCCAACAGAATAACAGAAGTAGTCCCGAACAACCTTACAAGCAAGTAAGGTTACTCAACCAGAACGTCTACGAGGCGGGAAACGAGGAGCCGCGGGAAGGAATCCCCGGCATTCCAACCCGCAATCGCGAAATTCTCGCCGAAGTGCATACTCTCAACTAAGCATCACAGTTCGTGTTCCGGTCACTATCACCGAGCGAGGTGTCACAACTATCTTACCTTTTTCACTTTCTAAGAATGGAACCGCAACCTTTTTCATCGATACAGGTTCAGAAATCAGTCTGTACAAACTTTCATCTTGTTCTGAAGACAGCTGGGTTGACGTAACAAAAAGATGTACTATTATATCTTTTTATGATGAACACGTCACCTCTGAGGGCTTATCTCTCGGAAGTCTGGATGTAAATAATGGCAGCAATGGTTTACAAGTTTCCAACCCCTTCCATATTATAAGGGATGGAAACATTCTGTCCTGTGATGGATTGTTGGGTCACGATTTCTTTTACAGGTATGATTGTGACATCAAGTATTCGGAGAGTGTGATGGAATTCAAACTTCCCTTAGATGATGCTTGGAATATCATAGATACTCAAAATTTCACTCCCTCCAAAAACATCTATCGAATCAACAACCCACATGTTAATTTTCGAAGCACTCACAAAACGAATGAGTTGACCCATAATAAACAAAAACTACCCGCTCACCATAAACAAAATAACTATCCCATAGAATGTCAAGGGATAAATAATGAAAGCATAGATCTTTACGAAGAATACGCTGAAGAAGAAAAGGAAAATTATGAAGTACCTCCCAGGAAAGAAGAAATCTGCGGGGAAGACCTAGCAAACGGTGAATTATATAAATTACCCACCAGTCTATCCGACGGAAGCTGCGTGGACGAGAAAGTAAAAATTAAAATAAATAAAAGGCCGGAAACAAGGCCAGTCGTAATAAGTGAGAACGGGAATAGGGTGTACGGAGAATTAGATAGAATAGAAGTATGTGGCGAAGAAATGCCCATTAAAATAGTTAAAATACCTCCCACAAGTAAAAAGAAAATCTGTGGAGAAGAACCTAAATTCAAGGTAAAAAGGGTTGAATACAAAGATGTTAAAAGGGAAAGTAATAAAGAAATAATTAAATTAAATAATAATAAAATAACAATTCCAGCCAGATCCGAAGCGATCGTGGAAATCCCAGTCACAAAAGATGAACCTCTAGTTTGCGAGAAGAAATTAATAAAAACTGGCGTCTATTTAGGGAATTGTATTGTACGACCAGAAAGAGGATATGCCAAGGTGGCGGTCCTCAATATAAATGAAGAAGACACAGAAATACCACTCGAGGACGTAATACCCTCATATACTGAGTTAGAACAATACGATGTTATACAGCCCAAGGGGGGAAAAACCAACCGGAGATTAGAGAAATTGGAAAGTCTCATAGATTTAAGTCACTGCAACGAGGAAGAGCGAAAGCAAATGATACACATCTGTAGGAAGTACAATGACCTGTTCCATTTAGAAGGAGATTTCCTTACGTGCACCGATGCTATCACCCACACCATTCCCACTTTGGCAGATAAGCCACCCATATATACAAAGCCCTATCGGCTACCAGAATCGCAAAGGTGTGAGGTAAACAGGCAAATTCAGACCATGTTGGAAGATGGCATCATAAGCCCTAGTAGTAGCCCATGGAATTCACCACTCCTACTTGTCCCCAAGAAACCCGACGCTAACGGAAACAGGAAATGGAGATTAGTGGTGGATTTCCGTAGGTTGAACGAGATAACTGTAGGGGACGCCTATCCGTTGCCCAATATCACGGATATCTTGGATCAATTGGGTAAGTCTAAGTATTTTACTACTTTAGATTTAGCCAATGGATTTCACCAGATACCCATGGAAGAGGCTGACAAAGATAAAACCGCTTTCAGTACCTCGTTTGGCCACTATCATTATAACCGTATGCCTTTCGGTCTCAAAAGAGCCCCAGCCACCTTCCAACGGCTAATGAATACGGTTTTAACCGGCTTACAGGGAATGCGATGCTTCGTCTATTTAGACGACATAGTCGTGTATGGGTACGACTTACGAGACCACCATATGAAGTTGGAAGAGGTACTCACGAGATTAAGGGAGAATAATCTAAAGCTCCAACCAGAAAAATGCCACTTCTTGGCAAAGGAAATTACATACTTAGGGCATGTGGTAAGCTCCAAAGGCGTACATCCGGACCCCACTAAAATTAGCGCACTAAAAACTTATCCCCGACCCAGAAAGCAAAAGGACATTAAGGCATTCCTAGGGTTTGTGGGCTACTACCGCAGATTTATACCAGATTTCGCCAAGACGGCGAAGCCATTAACAAGACTTCTGAAAAAGAACACCCCGTTTGAGTGGGACGCTTTTTGCGACGAAGCATTTAGGTCATTGAAGGAAAAATTAATCACAACCCCAATACTAGCTTACCCAGAATTCGATAAAGAATTCATAGTAACTACCGATGCTAGCGACGTAGCCCTAGGAGCTATCTTGTCCCAAGGCGAAATAGGTCAAGATAGACCAATTTGTTATGCCAGTCGTACTCTAAACCCTGCCGAATCCCGGTATTCTACCATAGAAAAAGAACTTCTCGCCATTGTTTACGCGGTGCAGCAATTTCGCCCGTACATATATGGAAGAAAGTTCACGATAATCACAGACCATAAACCTCTAGTTTGGTTAATGAATCTGAAAGATTGTAATAGTAGACTTACCAGATGGAGGATACGGTTGGAAGAGTATGACTACAAGATAGTTTATAAACCAGGTAAGTTGAATGCCAATGCAGATGCCCTCAGTAGAATAAACCCTACTGACACGGCGGCAGAGGAAAAGGCAGTTAGGGTAATTACTAGAAACCAGGCAAAAAAGGCCGTCCGAACAGCCGCCCCAACTCAGGCTGATCCTATACGGAACGCAGACAACACAAACACTGATACAGATAATTTCAGGAAAGTGACAGATACTAATCAAGCGTTAATCAAACTAAAGGGAATCACCCATAAATTCTTCCTACTACCTCCGACCTCCAGTGACGTGGAATTAGTACTAAGAGATAAGATTACCGAAATCCCCCCAAATTTAGAAATAAACCGCGTTTACGAATACAAAAAAGGGAATCATAATAATTACATACTGGCAAAATGCTCACTCCCCATACGTATGAAAGGAGATGAAGAAAATGTAAGGCAAGTGTTAACCTCTTTCTTAAAACTATGCGAACTTGCCGGCGTAAAGAAATTAAACATAGCCATTCCACCTCTCAACAACCATGACATGTATCACTTCAGGAAAATATGTGCCGACATAATATCAGAACCAGATATCGAAATCATTTGCTACACAGGCAGAGTAAAGTTCCTTACAACTCCCGAGGAAATACAAAAAGTTCTGCGTGAATACCATGAACTTCCAACCGGAGGACATCAGGGTATCACCAGAACCCTTAAGAGAATTCAGAAGGACTACTACTGGCAAGGAATGCGACCTGACATAAAAGCATATATAAAAAAATGTTCATCGTGCCAAAAGAACAAGCTATTATCAAATCCCAAGGTACCCATGAAAATCACAACTACCAGCTCAAGGCCTTTCCAAAAGATATTCTTAGACATTGTAGGGCCACTACCAATGAGCTACACAAACAAGAAATACCTACTTACCTTCCAAGACGACCTCACAAAGTTCTCCACCGCGATCGCTCTGGAAGACATTGAGGCCGCGACTGTAGCAAGGGCATTAGTAGAGGAGATTATTTGTAAGCACGGTATACCCCATTCAGTACTCACTGATCAAGGTTCTAATTTCCTTAGTGCAATGTTTAAAGAGGTAACTAAGTTACTCCATATAAAACAATTGCAAACGACTCCCTACCACCCACAAACTAATGGAGCATTGGAAAGAAGTCACCGGACTTTAGCCGAATATCTCCGGCATTATGTAAATAGAGATCCCTTGACATGGGATACATGGGTACCTTACGCTATGTTCGTGTACAACACCACACCGCACTCCAGTACCAACTTCACCCCTTACGAACTTTTATACGGATTTCCAGCCGAAATTCCGTCCAGCCTGAAATCAAGCCCAACTCCCTCATATAACTATGAAAACTACGCGAATGAGCTAAAAGCACGACTACAACACGGGTATGGAATCGCAAAAGAAACAATAATTTCTGCGAAAGAGAAGAATAAAAGGTATTACGATCAAAGAACCGGGATTAAAACATTTAATCTAGGCGACAAAGTCCTGGTTAAAAATAACAAGAGAAAAAATAAACTAGAACCCTTATGGGAAGGCCCCTACCCAGTAATCGAGTTAAATTCTGCAGAAAATACCACCATTAGAATTAAGAATAAAAATCGATTATTGCATAACAATAATCTCAAATTATTTAACGAAGATACTAACGATAGATTTTCATAGGTTACTCCTATTAACTTGGCTTTTCGCCATCCCCAAGACATCGGGAGAAGATGCAGTCAATATACGAAGTTTGAAACCAATCCGGGGATATATTTTGAAAACGTCGGGAAAGTCAATTTGTATAGTAACGAATGGCAAGTGGTAATTTTTTATGATTTAGCTAGTTTTATTCGCATAAATCGCAACAAAATAACAATTAATAAAATAAATAGAAATACCGAACCCAACCCAGAGGAACCCACAAGCGCACCATACACACTATCTACGGATCAACCCATATATTCATGTGTAGCGAAACACTAAGGGAATTACCATATAAGTTCGAAGGACAAAATTTATAATAGTTTATAAATTTAATGGTGGCACAAAATTTATGATGATAAAAATTTACCAACATTGTGTTATTATATTTATGCACCGACTTACTCCTGCAGCTATCTTCAAATTTTTTTTTTTTTCTCTCTCTCAATATAGCATCTACCTTGGGAGTGAGCAAAATTTTTTTTTCTCTCTCTCTCCCCGTCCTCCTCTCTTTTGGACTAAATCCTTTTCAAAAAATAGACTAAATTCAACTTCCCACTTTTAGTACCAACCTAAAATAGTTATGGGCCATATGCATGGGGGCAGAGCTACAACCTAATTTCGATCCGAGCGCGCGGGGTAAGCACCATTATAAATTCTAAGCTCAATCTTTCAGTAAGCGGATATGTAAACGTTCGCAGTATAAAACAATAAGAAAGGGGGTCCGATTATTTTTTATCACCCGCTAGCAGCGCTAGTAAGCATCGTGCGTGTACAGAGCCATACGCTGACGCTGATAAAAGCTATCACCCCTTTGGCAACCAAGACATTTGCTCAAGTTTACCATTTTATTAAACAGTACAATCGCAAAGACCCGTAATGTTCCTTCGGGAACATATTCAACAAACTCTCAAATAAGCTCTCTCGGAACAACAACTCCACCTTTTCCACTGGTATTATACCGTCCATCAACTTACCTAATCATAGAATCTTATATGTCCAACAGCTTTTAAAAGCTTCAAGAAAAAGAAAAATCCCCACCGAAGGAAAAGCACAAGTAGCATGCAGCTCACCGAAAAACAATTATTGTCCTAACATCAATCATAAAACCAGAGAAAAACCATATAAAACATTTTTTTTTTTTTCGGCCGAAGTATTAAAATAAAAAAAAAGGAGGGGGATCGAAACCAACAACACATACACAATAAGCACATTTTCAAGTTTTTATTAGAAAAAAATACAAAAATAATAAATTCTAGTGACTTGACACATATATACATAAACACGGCGGTGGTCCACCTGTGGAATAGGAGACGGTCCCCGTTCTTCCTCAATTTCCTCGATATCGGAATCCACCGTCAAGTCTATAATTTCCTCCCTATCCATTTTTTCTTCTTCTTTCTCCTTCTGTAAAGAAAAAAAATATATATAATATATATATATAATAATAAAAAAAAAAAAGAGAAAAATTCTTTTTGTACTTTAGGATAAGTACCTACTTACCTATTCAATCTATTAATCAAGAATGAAGTGGAGCACATTTGATCAAAACATATCACCCACGACTAATTGACCGCGAAATCTGACACCCGCACGAGTGTAATGCAAAAAATTTTTCCTACAAGAAAAACGATGCCATCGGAAACCAATTTTTTCATTAAAATGCGCAAATTGCACCATGTTTTTTTTTTTACATACAATACATATAAACGTATAAAATATAAAAAAAAAAAAACACACATATACTTATAAAATAAATCTTAAGAACATTGTAAAATAAAATACCTTTATAGAAAAAAAATATAGAATGTAAAGATAAAACAAATACACAAAAAAATAATAATTAGGAACATATATAAATTTAATTACATTTGTTATGCTAATTTGAACAAATTTAAAAAAAAAAAAAACCCTTTCAAAACACATATAAATATATATATAAAAAAAAAAAAAAAAAAATTCACTAATTAGTTTAGAAAGTAAATACTAATAAGTTTCGTAGTTTCGCCTAAAAATATGCAAAGATATAAATTCATTAAGAACATTATACGGATAGATAATCAAGACTAAGAATCCTTTAAATAAATTTAAATAGACACATATATAAAGCTAACTGTAGAAATGAGCCTTAATTAAACTAGAAAATAGGTTTTATTCTTTTCCTTAAAACAAAAAAAAAAGTAATTAAGAATGTTTTAAAATAAAATTTAGCAAAAAAAACCTAAAAATGTGCAAATAATATTCACTTTAGAACCTTTAAAACACATATAAACAAAACCGCAAAATATATACATATAACACAAAAAATATGTATAACAAAGTATATTAAGAATACTTTAGATAAATGTACATAATAGCAAAAAAAATATATAGTAAACTTACTTCAAGACAAAAACGCATGAAAGTATGCAAAAGAATAAATACGTTAAGAATTCTATATATGTAGGTATATATATATAAAAAAAAATGTAGTAAACCTAAGTTAACTATCTTTTAAGTACACAAATAGAAAAAGAAAATTGTAATAATGATTGGACCACGACGCTAATATCACGATTCCACCAACACTTACGACTAAAACGAAGGTTCTGCTTCCTAAAGTCGCACAACCTTCTGATTAAGGGGGAAGGTGTAATGATCGTCGCTCATTACCTAAAACCCCTAAAATATACAAACCCTTTCATATCAAAATCTCATCTCATCAAACCTTTCGAGCATCTCGCATAATTCATTCGAGATATACCCAGAAACTTTGCCCTCAGCCAATGACTCGATCAAAATATAACACGAGCTTTCATAATTACAAAACTCTCGAATTGCAATACATTGACTTATGCACTCAGGTCATAAGTTCTCGAATTCCACATTCCCTAAATTACATATTGCAAAAGAAAGCGATAAACATCCGAAATTCGATATCGCTTTTCCTCTGAACTAATTTCTCGAGCGATCAATGTACCCTTGCACCCTGCTAGTGGATTCAACGACCGAGGCGCCCAACACGAGCACAAACTACGTCAATGGGTCTGCACACAAAAAATCCCATTTTAGCAAGGTGTGCATGCGCAGTGCATTACCCCGCTCGGTAATTGTCAACTCCCACAAAAATCCCGCGAGAGAGCTTTCAATAGGGAAATGCTAAATTGCGATTACTTCCATTGGCCGGGCTTACTATTGGAAAATCATAACTTGAATTAATTCAGCCAATGGGAGTTCACCCTGAAATATTGGAACGGCGGAATAAGAACACTTTCATCATAATGGAATTAAAGAGCTTTGGTGGGATCGATAATGATAAATAGCGATCGATCCAAATTAGTGGCAGTCGAAATTCAGACCTCAATTCAAGAGGGCCAAGTTTAGAGGAGGAAGAGTCTAGTTGTGGCTATAAGTAATCTTAATCTGTAACTTAAAAAATTAAACCTAAGAAAAGTGAGTGTAACATTAAAACTATAAACCCGAGTAAAAGCAAATTGTAAAACTCAAATTTATAACTCAAGTGTGAAAATTAATAAATAAAAAATACATAACTATCAACTCTAAAGTGTTTCTGTGGAATTAAAGATACATCAAGGGCAAGAGATCTTCTCCTGCAAAGGAAAGCACGGTCTTGTCCTGCTCGTGTTATAAAGGCACGACAAGGCTATGTTTGCCTATGGTACCTGCGAATTCCTCTTCCTTTCCTATCGAATTTGATTAAAGGTTCTTAGCAGGATGTCGTAGAACTCATCTTTTTCTTCGTCTTGCTTGTCTTCTGTTGGGGCGTGTATGTTGATTATGGACAAATTGTGGAATCGCGTCCTGAGTCTTAGTAGGCATATTCTCCCACTGATACCTTTAAAGTCGATGATGCTCGATTTTATTGAGTTGTACATCAAAAATGTTACTCCAAATTCTTTGCCCGTTGATGCTATTCCATTAGAGAACATTGTTCTGAGTGCTGTAATCTCATTATTTCGCCATCTAGTCTTTTGCTATGCTGCTACTGTTACTCGATCTCTTGAGTTCGTCCAGTTACTTTTCACTCCTCCCACTCTATTTAGCGGCCTGACCTTCCATGTAATCAATTCGTGTTCCATATTTCGTTGCCTAAGTAGTTCCCGTGTGATCCGTCCAGTCCGAGGCCTTTCTGAAGGTTCCGTAACATCGCTTTTTTTCGAGACAAGATTGTTAGCCTTGTGCCCAACCAGTATGATCAGTTCCGCCCCCCCCCCTTAGCTACATTTACCTGCATTGCCCATGAGGTATACGGGGTGGATAGCCCATGTCATGAGGTAGACGGGGTGGATAGGACTTTGCTGACAGAGCTGTGATTGTGTTTGCAGAAGGCATTCCCTAGTTTTTGTGGTCTTCACACCCTGGACATATGAACACTCTAGGACCTATTGTCAGCACATTGACCCCCAAATACAAAGAGTGTAACAAAATAAACAACAAACTCTGACCTTACAATGCAGTATCTTTGAGGTATACTCTATCAATTATCAGTGCCTCACAATTATATTTCATATAATTAACAAAATTAGAAAAAAACCAAACCGAAGTGGTACCGAATTAATTTCGTTTTGTACCACACTTCGTTATTTCAAAGAGATGAGTGAAAAAAACATTTAACAATTAATCAGGCAATGTAACTACAAACTTAATGTATAATTAGGCTATTAACAGATTAATACTCGCCACAAAAAAATTCTTATCCAACATTAACAAAAATAGCGATAACACCATTTATTGATAATATACCAACACACTGAAAAAACCAGAAATGAGTTAACCCTGTGTTAGCTTACATCCGATGTAACGAACTTGGTGGTTAAGATATTTTGAAAATTATCGTGGGTTAATCTTATTACACACTACAAACCAACCGGTCAAAGTACTCACGATATATCAATGCAATACTTTAAAGAACTAAAAGTAAATATGTGGCGATAAGAAAAAAACCGCTTAAGTCAAAAAATATGATTTTACACCAGAGCGATTTTAAGATTCAAAAATATTCAACCTGGACGAGATAAGCGAAAAAACAATGTATCATAACTTTCTAAATATTGGTCCGAAGGGAATCAAATTTTGTGTCAAGGGGGATCTTAATGCGGAAAATTCAATTAACTCAATTTTGTCTTAAGTCGACTTAAGCGGTTATTCATTATCACCACTATTTAGTGATATATTTTATGCATAATGTAGGTGATTAATGAAATAATGTTATCTTTTTATTTCGGACTATAGGTGACACTAAGCTAAGTATATGAACTTATATCTATATTATTTTTTTTAAATCTAGGAGCAGAAAAAAATCTCTATTTCTTCCTCGTCTTCGCCGTGAATGTTTGACCGGCTTCTTGTCTTCTCGATGAAAGGCGTTATACAAAAACTATTTCCTTAGGCTGTCGAGCGTTCGACCATACACCCTACAAAAACAAAACGCCATGTCTTTTAGGAACACTTGGTCAAAATTTTAATGGTCCTTCTTATTCGTCCTCAAGAACCTCCTCGCTATATAGCTAATGGTTTTGCCACAAGAAAAAAAAACTGGGGAGCATTTGTACATACAGTGATTCACAGTGAAAATCGGGCAATTAATTCTGATATTTTTGACTGTATCTAGTTTTTAATATCAAAAAATAAATAAAAACAAAATATTTTTTTAAAATAAATTCTATATATTTTACAAAACATAAATTAAAAAAAAAATCAACAATTCCTTTGATAACAATTAAAATAAAAATATAAATCCAAATGTACGTCAAAAAAGAGCTCACACTGTAAGTCGGGCATTGTACAAAGTTTCGTTCAGTACTTTGTAGAATAACTTTTTGCAGTTCCGATCGTGCATTCTTCGAACAATTCGTCCCATAAGTGCTCTATTACCTTGAGATCTGGGGACTGGGCTGGTGTTCTAAGTACATTCTTGCATTTATAAAGCAACCACTCCTTAACTATCAGGGACGTGTGCTGGGATCGTTATCCTGGCCAAATGTAATATTACCCGAGTAACCCGAGATTTTGCTAGCATGCAGCTGGCACGCACTAGCCCGCACGGCACACAGTGGTTCCAAATACCGAAAAAGTGGCCAAAAGTCCCTACAATCGATCTTTGATTTGGGGACTTTTTGGGTCTAGTTATGAAGGTTGGTACCTAAGGTATTAGAAACAGCGTTTTATAACGGTCAAACTTGCATGGGGGTCTCTCGGGAGCCATTGTTATGTGAGCGTCTGGCACACGAGGGCCTCGGCGTGGTACATAGTGAAACGGGTTTTTGTGTTAACAGTGACCTGGGATCGTTTGAAATGACTTCTGCTAACGAAAGTAAGTACTTTTAAACGTTATTTCATATTGACAATCAATTTTCTTAATTATTTTAGCAATGTACCATTCAAAACAATTTGTTTATAACTTCCCGTTGTAAACGTCAATGTTTACAATTACATTACTCAAAAGTCCCACGACATCCCACTCTCTAACAGTTTTGTCGCATTCTTGAGATCTTTCTCTATAATTTGGAAGTTTCAAAAGTTGCGCCAGTTTGCCCGATTTGTTTAATTAAAATAAAATTTCATAAAATTCTGGCAATTTTATAAGAACTTTGTCCGCCATATTGGATTTTGTTTTTTAAATTTTGAGTAGCAATTCGTAATCAGCAGACTCGAAATATTCTTCATACCAAATTTCATAAAAATCTGACCACTTTATGAAAATTTTGGCCGCCATATTGGATCCGCCATTTAGTTTTTTTTTGAGTGAAGATTCGTAATCAGCGACCTCAAAATACTATTTGTACGTAATTTCATACAATTTGCATAACGTCTAAATATTTTGGCCACCTTTTCGTGATTTGGAACCACTGTGCGGTGTCCGGAGCTAGCATGAACGCTTGAGTAACAATAAGACTCGCCCGCAGCCAGCATGCAGCTGGCACGTACAAATAGTTCCAAAGGTCCTTTTCTAAGCTAAAACTTAAAACTAAAGCAAAGAAATATTTTCGTAGAATAACGCCCCCTACGCTTCTTAAAACAGATAGATAAGAGTATTAGGAATTTTTGCATATTTTATCTGAGAATTATGATAAATAAATTGTAACATTCATTTCTTAAAAATATGTAATTTATTTTATTTTATTTCTCAAATCAACTATTACATTCAGAATTACAGAATTACTTATACGACTGTAAAAATCAAAAAAAAAATGAATAGGTTATTGGCAAATTTAGTGCGTCTATAAAACTGAGCGCATAGTGTATGGTAACGGGTAAAGGGAAGGGGTGAAAACCATAAGATGGAAAATCCTGGAAATTTTCTTTTTCACTCTTTTATGTGAACGGTGATCCCAAAACCTTTTTTTTCACTGTCTAGGGGTGAAAACTACCCCTAATTGTCCCATTCAAAACCAGAGGGAGCGTCGAAACCTAACACCGTTTAGAAAGTCGAACACCATATGTTTTTTTGGTCGTTGGTCACGTAAATCGGGGTGCCACGATCCTAAAATATGGGCGTCACCCTTAAATATGCAAAAAAACTCCCCTTTTTAAGGGTTTTTTTCGCGATAATTTCAATAAAAATCAAAAATAATCCAATGCAATGCACTTTTTTCAGTATTTACTTCCGAAAGTGGTTGATTTATAGTATACCAAATCAAGCCAAATCTTATGATTTGTTTGTGTAGTTTGTGACATATTAAAGTGCATTTTCTTATCTCTAGGAACCTTTTTTCCTAACTAGTCGCGGACTTCTGCCCTTTTCAAAATATATGGAAAGTGACAGATGACCATATCTCTGCAACTATATACTGGAGTAGTGCTGTTTTCGGTGAAAACGTGCGGGGACCATAGATAGACACTTCCTCATACTTAACTCAGTTTTGGTAATTTGTGTGACTTATGCCCTTTTCAAAATAATCGATTCAATTATGGATTAAATTCAAACTTATTACCAGGCGCTAATACATTATGCATCGCTCTTTATAAAATCGTGCTTTATAAAAAACAACGAGAACCGTTCTACGGAGTATGCTATTGGCACCCTTTATGGTCACCAAGACAATTGCCCCTTTTCTTCGTCATCTACAATTTTTTAAAGCAATACAGGGGATTTCGTGCATCCTTGTGGCGAGAGCGTGCATGCGAGCGAGTTTGGCTGTTCCAACATAACAACGTTAAGAAAATCGAACCGTACACGTATTTTGGGACGCTGATCACAAAAATCGGGGTACACGGCCCTAAAATATGGGCGTCACCCTTAAAAATACAAAAAACACAAAACAAATTATATCTAACAAAAAAAACTACTACTTAAAAATTCAACATCTGGTCAAAACTAAATTAAAACACAAAATAGAATACAAATCACAGGATTACAGTGTATCGAACTACAGGATGTCTTCAGGTGAATGCAGCGTTTTCCTCTTCGAAACTATGTAAATGCTTCCCCTCTTTCTTTCACACTTTTTAAAGCTGTCTAACCATTTTTGGCTAAGCTACATAACTTTTACTGTGATATTTTCTTTCTATCCTATAAGAACGCACACGAAAAAACCCAACAGTGGCATCAATTTTCTCGAAAACTGTGTTGTAAATCACCCTAACATTTTAGCACGACTTTCATAATAATTAAATCAATGAATTTTTATTGCTTTTATAACCAACCATTTTTATTATGGTGACGAACCTCATCAAAGAACATTTTTGTATGCTTATTTTTTGAAATTTTAAAATTTTTTTTTATTTTTTTTTCCGTTTTGGTGGAAGCCCCTGTGCTAAAGCACTTGTTGCATATACTTAAATCCGGCTCTGGGTAAGGGACACACTAAGAATTGTAAGCGATCTGGTGCTAGATGTTACTCTATTATAAAGTTTTCTTAATCCATGAGTGTCTCGGCGTTAAGTTATTTTTGGCAAAGACATTAATTGCTGCATGCTGTGGTCGATTAGTTTTTCGTTATCTCCGAATTGCTCTTGCAGTAGAGATATTGCTGCATTATAGTTTTCTTTTGAATATATAAATCCAGCGATGCATCATTACCCGTTAAATGCAGCTGAAGATAATTGAATTTATCCGCCCCCCCTCGTGTATAGCAGTCCTAAATATTTCCCAAAAAGGTAGGCCATTCTTTGAAATCGTCAGAGAAAATTTTTAACGATAATTTTGGCAATTTTGAGGCTGATGGCATGTTATTAGAGGGGGCAGATTTGAAGGGTTGCTCGAACTCTTATTCTGGATTTGGCGTAATTTAGCCATTCGTTGATTCAAGCGACTTATATACTTTAAAAAAATATAAATTCACAGTGCAAATGTACAGTAAAATTACAAATCATGTTATAAATACTAATTTATTACAATAATAATGTATTACCATTGGTCGAAATTCGACCCTCTCTCCCTACTCTTCTCTCAATCCGTTCCGTTAAAATTTGACGTCTACGCATTTCAAATAACTCAGTAAGAATTTAATTTAACTATTACCACTTTTTAATTTCTCTATCAGTTCTAAACAAAAACAAAAAAAATTGTTTTAAAAAAGTGTTATTAAAAACTACATTATGATCTAAAATGGCATCTTTGAACAAAACTTTCTTCATTTAAAAACACCATCGCTTACCGTGATATTTTGATAATAATTTCCACTTTGTTTTATTATTTATTTTTTTATTTTTTTAAATTAAAATTTGCCGGGACGGTAAAAATCTCCACAGAAAGAAAAACATTTTCAACATAAGCGGAATGACGCTGACAAGCAATCGCACTACGGCAAGAAAAGTGGCACAACTCCAAAATTAGCTGTTTTGAGTTATTGCCGCCAGACTGTTGGCACTTTTCTCGCCCTACTGCGATAGTATATGCAGTTATTTCTAATCTAATTTGTTGAAACAAAAACAAAAATAAACAAAAAATTTTGTAATGCCAATTTGATTTGTTTAAAGCATAGTGAAAAGGAAGTACGGCAAACTTTCACTAAGCAATCTAGGCACATGAAATTTAGTCGATTCACAAACCTTAATAATAAATTTTTATATTCGCCTGTTTATATGCTAACTTTCCACCTTATATTGTTGTTGTCCTTTTATTATTTTATATTGGAAATGCAATACTCATTTCTGAGTGACAGAATTGAGATAAATGAATAATTCTTGTTTTGTGCACACCTTTACGACTCCGACTTCCATATAAAACCAGTTTGAGGAAAATCGGTTTAGTGGAAGTCGGATAAAGTGCTGTACAAAAAAGTGCTTGCTTATTAGTATAAAAATTTTTCTATAAATTTTGTAACTTCATATAAAGAAATTGAGAATCTCCAATTACTGCATAACGTAAATGTTGATTACATGAATGTGACGTATATTTTACACAATGTTGTGTATTTTTCTAAATGGTTTATGTAGGAAAATTACAATATTTCTTAGTATATTTATCAATTTTACAGTAAGCGGGGTAATTTTAGAACATAAATTTACAGTAAAATTACAAATTCGTTATTGAAATGTAAGGTTTAAATTTTTCCTCTCATGGATATAATTCACAGGCAAAAATAGAAGACTAAGCACATATGCCCAATTGTTTTTAAGCAAACCTTTGACTTTGATCAGGGCCTGGGCAGTTATTGTAACCGCCAAGAAATTTTGATAGACGTTTCCTCACGTACATGCTTAACAAGGCATGGTGAGCAAAATTCTATTATTTATTTACAGGAAGTGGGTAAACAAGGTATAAAATTAGACGCTTGAAAATATTTCAAGCAGGGCGAAGCACATTGTCACAGGCGGGAATCCTGTACCTCTCTCTCTGGTAAAAAATTACAACACAAAAATTTTGGAAATTTACAAAAACTATGAAGTGAAAGCTCTAATACTGATTGTATTTTTACATCCCACAAATAATGTACATATATTTATAGTCCAGTAAGTGAGGGTTTTTACCTACAAAAACTATTAACAGGCTACAAAGGTATATAAAAAATAGGAAATTTTCCGTAGAATTCAATGAACTATTTTTAAAACAAATGACGCGCTTGCGTCCTTTTCAAAATGGCGCCCAAAGTTAGCGAAAAACAGTTTTTTACGTTTAAAAAAGAAACTTGGTGTTGTACAAAAAAAAATTTAATGGCAAAGTTGTGTAACTCTTTAATACGGATCGAACTGCCGTGGTCCGGTCTCAAAATATTGCAAACTCAATTAGTAATTGCAAAAAAACCGCTAAAAATCGCTATTTTTTGAAATACCTGTAGCTCCGTGAAAAGACGATATTTTTTAACGAACCACGGTGAAAACGTAGTTCAATGTAAGTCGAATAAGAGCGTTTTTACAGATTTGCAAAATATTGCAAGATTTTTGCAGAATTCGATTTTTCCGAAAAAAACGCGTTTTTTTCAATGTCCAATAGCTCATACAGGCCATCATATTTTTCCACCCTACCGGTACCAAAATTTTCTTTAACAGTTGCGCTTACATGTGCAATTAATGCGCATATCAAAAAATGATCCCTAATATGTGCAAAATCAGTCAAAAGATCGATATTTTTTTATACCCCAAAAAACCATGAATATATTTGTGATTTTTAATTAAATTGGAATGCCATCATTGCCAATCGAAAGCTGACATTTTTCTACAAATTTACAAAAAAAAATTTTTGCTCTCCGACCTTCTTGAGCCGAGATAATTTTTTTTTTTGAAAAAAATCGTGTGGCGCCATCTTTTGAGATAAGTCGCTGAAATTTTCAGGGGTTACTGCTGAATACTTATATTTTCAATAAAAAATTCCCGCAACTTTGTCGGCCGTTGCTGAGCATTGTAAAATCAATTAAACTCGCAGCTCTATGCTGCGACGCGCATTAGCTGGCGCTATAGTCCGGTCAAAATAGACGAAAAAAGCTCAAGATGGGTGATAATTCGGAAGTTGCTGAAAATTGAGCCCTTACAAATATCATTATAAATAAAATGGTGAATCCCCCATCGATCGGTCGGTGCCAAATATTTTTATTCAAGGTCAAAAGGTCAAAATATCAGTTTTTGGCAAATATCTGCTAAACGGTAAGTTTTATCACAAAAAAGTTTGCACCAAATTTGTAGATTATGCGATTATCCACAAAAATAGATATTATACATTTTCCTGTACAAATTGCCAGTCATGAGATATCGCCGTTTTAAAGATTTAAAATACTCATATGCACTCATTCGCGACTTGTATAGGCATCAGACGTTCAATAGGTCCTTTGTTGGACTACCAGGAATCACCCCTGATAATATTAGCCACGTAGAAAGGATTTATTGAACGTCTGATGCCTATACAAGTCGCGAATGAGTGCATATGAGTATTTTAAATCTTTAAAACGGCGATATCTCATGACTGGCAATTTGTACAGGAAAATGTATAATATCTATTTTTGTGGATAATCGCATAATCTACAAATTTGGTGGAAACTTTTTTGTGATAAAACTTACCGTTTAGCAGATATTTGCCAAAAACTGATATTTTGACCTTTTGACCTTGAATAAAAATATTTGGCACCGACCGATCGATGGGGGATTCACCATTTTATTTATAATGATATTTGTAAGGGCTCAATTTTCAGCAACTTCCGAATTATCACCCATCTTGAGCTTTTTTCGTCTATTTTGACCGGACTATAGCGCCAGCTAATGCGCGTCGCAGCATAGAGCTGCGAGTTTAATTGATTTTACAATGCTCAGCAACGGCCGACAAAGTTGCGGGAATTTTTTATTGAAAATATAAGTATTCAGCAGTAACCCCTGAAAATTTCAGCGACTTATCTCAAAAGATGGCGCCACACGATTTTTTTCAAAAAAAAAAATTATCTCGGCTCAAGAAGGTCGGAGAGCAAAAATTTTTTTTTGTAAATTTGTAGAAAAATGTTAGCTTTCGATTGGCAATGATGGCATTCCAATTTAATTAAAAATCACAAATATATTCATGGTTTTTTGGGGTATAAAAAAATATCGATCTTTTGACTGATTTTGCACATATTAGGGATCATTTTTTGATATGCGCATTAATAGCACATGTAAGCGCAACTGTTAAAGAAAATTTTGGTACCGGTAGGGTGGAAAAATATGATGGCCTGTATGAGCTATTGGACATTGAAAAAAACGCGTTTTTTTCGGAAAAATCGAATTCTGCAAAAATCTTGCAATATTTTGCAAATCTGTAAAAACGCTCTTATTCGACTTACATTGAACTACGTTTTCACCATGGTTCGTTAAAAAATATCGTCTTTTCACGGAGCTACAGGTATTTCAAAAAATAGCGATTTTTAGCGGTTTTTTTGCAATTACTAATTGAGTTTGCAATATTTTGAGACCGGACCACGGCAGTTCGATCCGTATTAAAGAGTTACACAACTTTGCCATTAAATTTTTTTTTGTACAACACCAAGTTTCTTTTTTAAACGTAAAAAACTGTTTTTCGCTAACTTTGGGCGCCATTTTGAAAAGGACGCAAGCGCGTCATTTGTTTTAAAAATAGTTCATTGAATTCTACGGAAAATTTCCTATTTTTTACATACCTTTGTAGCCTGTTAATCGTTTTTGCAAAAAAACGCGATTTTTTCGACAGATTTACTGGACTATTACTACACGGTTGGTAAAAATGCGTAAAGTAGATTAGGATTATTCCTAATAATATATATTGCAAATTTATAGAAGTACTTGTGAATAAAACTTCCAGTATTTTTTTTGTAAAATTACCAAAGAAATTTTTTAGAGTGTAGTCGGGACGGCCTTATCTTCATATTCAGCGATAGAGTTCGATTCTTTTCGGAAATCCTCAGGTTTTGACATTCCTGTGTCTTTATCATTTAATTTGTCCAAACTTTGTTGAACCGTTACTAATCGGGCCAGGTAAAACATTAGCTCCTCTTCTATTTCATCAAATTTACATTCGTTATTCTCATTTATTTGCGATTCGGGCGCTTTCAAATAATCCAAAATACGATTAACTAATTTTGTTATCTGTCGCGGTACGCAACGCGTTTGGCGATATCTATTGTTTTTAATAAATTAATCTGTTCAACATTAATATAAATACTTGTAAAACGTTAAAGAGTCAGCACGGGCTTCGGCACCAAATTGTCGAAAAGCTTTTAAAGGGGGATATTATCTTTATTACAAATCTGTTTTTTTGCGTTAGAAAATGTGACATAAGTGTTTTTTTTATCTCAAATTGGAGATTTTTCTTAACTGAAATTAACAAAGAATAAATGCAAGTTGGTAAATTAATTAAGTGTGAAAGTTAAATGAAGTTATGTAAAAACATAAGATTTTTGTCAAAGTTTATTCATCTTTTATTTTTTATTTAAATAATCTTTAAGTGTATCGCGTGAGTCAAAAACTACTCGTGCCGCTCTATTAATACATGTTGCTGCAACTGTTCCCTCAGTTCGCCATAGGCTTGGAATTTCGGCCCCGTTTCCTTCCTTATCTACAAGGCCACTAGTAATGTAACATTAATAAACTTTGTATTTATAATGTAGTTCCGCTAATGTGATATGATCTATATATTTAGGATTGCAATGGACTCAATTTAAAAGTGCTCTCCACTTTCTTGCCACTTTTCTAAAAAAATTTCTCTAGCCTTGGGCAGTCGCGTGTTCAAATTGCGCTTATCGTTTCACAAATTGTAACCGTGATGGCGTATTAAATCTTATTTTGTATGAAATCTGCAAAAGTGAAGTGTAATATTTTAATTGGGAAGTATCTTTCTGGCAGAAATATTCCCTGTATTCTGGATGATTTTTTTGCCAAACCAGCTTCGACTGAAAATTGTTCCCATTCGAAAAATTTTACTTGAGGGAGGTGTTATGTAGTCATTATTCCAATACGTAATTAATATTCATATTAGTTAGTCCAAGCATGCGTTCTATATTGTTATTTAGTTTTGGAAAACTTTTTATTGGTCCTTATTCTGGTTGCCACTTCTGGTGACAAATGGCGAAGCGAGACAAAAATGCTATTATGGTTCTCTAAAAAAGTAACATTTCAGTGGGATAAGGTGAATTAGAGTTGTCACTGATATCGAGAAACGGCGAATTAAATGACAATTGTTCTCAATTGATGTTTGCAAGTGAGATTTTTCTCATTTGAAATTTAAAGGTGACATTTCTCACTACAGTGAAGTGACAACCAGAATAAGGGCCGTTAACTTTTTGTTTTAAGAGAGTAAGTAGGTAGATCACATTTTAAACCTCTTATTCGGGTAAGTTTCCTGAAATGCTTCGCATCAGATTTACCGAGAAAAACCACCAACTTCTTTTTATTTGTTTTGCATAGGCTTCTTCTTCTTTAACGGCTCTACAACCGGGATCCGGTCCTGGCCTCTCGCAACTGTTCTCTCCACCGGTCCCGATTCTGAGCCAATGTCATCCAGTTTGGCATCCCTATGCTCTGAGCGTCCTGGTCTACGCCATGCTTCCAGCGGAGGTTGGGTCTCCCTCGCTGTCGCACCCTATAAGTCTTACCGCAGAGAACTTTCCGAGCAGGCTCATCTTCACTCATACGAGCTAGATGTCCTGCCCACCGGAGTCTACCGAGCTTTATTTTCTTCACAACATCTATGTCGCGATAGCGCTCGTAGATCTCGTCATTGTAGAGTCTCCGGAATCGTCCTTCCTCACATACGGGGCCAACAATGCTCCAAAGTATTTTCCTCTGGAACACCGCCAAGAGGTTAGAGTGCTTTTTGCTAAGCACCCACGTTTCGGATGCATATGTGAGGACCGGCAAGACCATCGTCTTATATAGTAAAAGTTTAGACGTTATGGTTAGATGCTTGGATTTGAAGAGCCTTGACAGGCTATAGTAGGCTTTGTTGGCTTTTAGCAGTCTTGCGTGTATTTCAGGTTCCATGCTATTGTTGGCTGCTACTATTGACCCAAGGTAGGTAAATGATTTTACCACATCAAATTCGTGTTCCTCTACCTTGATTGTGGGACCAATGTTAGGTGTTCTTGCAGACGAGGCCAGCATGTACTTTGTTTTGCTTTCGTTGATGTGCAGTCCTAGATTTTCTGCCGCCCGCTCAATCTGGATGAAAGCTTCTTGTACAGCTGTTGATGTTCTTCCAATGATGTCAATGTCGTCTGCGTAAGTCAGTAATTGGGTGGACTTGTGGAGGATTGTGCCCCTTGATGTCACGCCCGAATCTCGGATCACTTTCTCCAACGCCAGGTTGAAAAGGAGGCAGGCCAGACCGTCCCCTTGTCAGAGTCCATTATAGATGTTGATAGGTCTGGACAGTATTCCGGATACCTTTACTTGGCTTGTCACATTGGTCATGGTCAACCTACATAGTCTTGTCAGCTTATTGGGAATGCCGAATTCTCTCATGGCTTTCTAGAGTTCTACTCTGGCTATGCTATCATAGGCGGCTTTAAAGTCTATGAAGAGGTGTTGGATTGAGTTTTGAAACTCTAGGCATTTTTCCATAGCCTGCCTCAAAGTGAAAATCTGATCGGTTGTTGATTTGCCTGGGCTGAAACCACACTGGTATTGGCCTACGATGTTTCTAGCGTATGGGGCGATCCTGTTTTGTAGGATGGCGGAGAATATCTTATACGCGGTACTCAACAACGTTATACCACGATAATTGCTGCACGTTGTGATCTCTCCTTTTTTATGTACCGGGCAGAGGATGCCTTTTCTCCAGTCGCATCGCTTCCTGCTCCCATACTTGCACAATTAATTCATGAATCGCTTGGTGTAATGTAGTCCCTCCATATTTAACCAGCTCCGCAGGGATGCCGTCTGCACCCGAGGCCTTGTTTTTTTTGAGCCGGGTGATGGCACTGCTAACTTCTGCTAAGCTTGGTGGTGACAGCATAGCATTATCGTCAGATATTGGTGGAGCCTCCAAATCCTCAGTTAGCTCGCCATTTAGCAATTCATGAAAATGCTCTTCCCATCGCTCCAAGATGCCTTGAGGATCGGTGATCAGATTCCCTTCTTTGTCCTTGCAGTATGTGCAACGAGGTGTGAATTGCGTCATACCGCGTACTCTTCGGTAGAACTCCCGCGCCTGGTGTGTCCGTCGCTCTCTGTACCGTTCTAGTTCACAAACGAGATTTTTCTCCCAGGCTTCCTTTTTTCGTTTGTGAATTCTCTTTTCTTCTTTTCTGAGCTCTTTATATTTCTCTTCGCGTGCTCGTGTTCTCTGAGACTGCTGCATTGCTCGATACGCAACGCAACGTTCAGTTGCCAGCTTGCATTCATTATCGAGCCAGTCGTTCCGATCTCTACGACTTCTGCCTAAGAGGGAATCAGCAGTACTAATGACAGTATTTTTAAGGCCGGTCCAGCTCTCGTCGACGCCCGGCATCTCATCCCCAGGACTTGCTCTTCTGAGCGCGAGTTCTAACGCCTGACCGTAGCTGTTTCTGGCCATTTCGTTGCGGAGTGCTGCTGTGTTGATTTGAGCCTGATCAGCCGATACAAAGCTTTTCAGCGTTGTAATGCGCTCTCGGAGCACCATACCAACAAGATAGTGATCTGAGTCGAAGTTGGCACCTCGGTACGTTCGTACCGTCATCAGACCCGAAAGGTGGCGGCGGTCTATTAACACATGGTCTATTTGATTGCGAGTCGCCCCATCAGGAGATATCCAGGTGGCTTTAAGGATATCTTTACGCGCAAATCTGGTACTTGCAACGACCAAGTTCTTACTTGCTGCCATCTCTATAACTCGCTGCCCATTGTCATTAGTGTTCTCATGCAAGCTGTGGATGCCGAAATATTGCCTGTATACGGGCTCCCGGCCTACTTTGGCGTTCAGGTCTCCCAATATGATGTTTACATCATATCTGGGGCAGGCATTAAGTTCCCGTTCAACTACTTCGAAGAATTCTTCTTTTTCATCGTCCGGGGACTCTTCTGTAGGTGCGTGAACGTTTATGAGGCTGATGTTCTTAAATTTGCCTCGCACACGAAGGGTACATAGCCTTTCATTTATTGCTTTAAAGCCGATAATGGTAGGCTTCATCCTTTTGCTGACCATAAAACCTACCCCGAGCACATGGTGTTTCGTATGACAGGTGTAATATACGTCATAATCAGGTTTTTTCATAGTAGAGCACATTAAATGGAAAATTTCAAGAATTACGAGATATTTTAAATATTTGCTAGATTAGTGTGTGAATTTGAACAAAATATAGGATTGCAGATTGGATTTATCCAAGACGTACTACTGCAACTCCATAAAAATTTTCTTGGACACCGTACTCAGAAATCTGGAACTAATTACTCAGAAAACTGGAAAAAATTAAATTTCTTTTCACAAAAATTTTATTGGCACAGAATTTTCTTCATCAGGAAGAACTGGATGGATGGAACGATTTTTTTAACAATTTGTAGAAGATCAAAGTGATCAGGCAAAGTGAGAAATTTCTCCTTCTCTTCTTCTTGAAGACCCATATTCCAGGCGCTGCTGCTTTTTGCTAGTGCTTTCCAATTTCTTATACGAAGTTTTCGTAATTCTTTCAGTACGTCATTAATACATCTCCTTTTTGCTTATCCTACACTAGAGATGGGCAAAACGCATCTTTTGCGAGACCCAACTCACGGGATCTGCATCTTTCAAAAGATCCGACTCCTAGAGCCGGTTCAAAAGCGTCATCTCAAAAAAAGTTCTGTCGAATCTTCAGAACACCGTATCCATACATAAACTTGCGATTCAGTTAAAAGCTCACTAAAATTTGAGCTTTTGGTACGGGATAAGAAAATTTGATTATAAACTAGATTTAATTTTAATTCCAATTCTAGAAAAATTGCAATATTTAATTCATTCAATTTTATTGAATTTTTAATTTGAATTTCTTTTGCTTTAATACATGTACTCATGCGCATATAAGCTTTCCTGCGGGTATTCCACTTTTTAGGTGGTGAATTTATTTCTATTATATTTCCCCATGAGTTAAATCTTTCTTTTTCGTGAGCTTTTGAGCCGGTTTAGACGGTGCGCTCCAGCGCATGTGCCTCACGAACTTTGTTGATAAAGGGAGAAGTGGGGTGGTACCTCTCTTCATTCCCACTCCTCCCTTCATCACCAAACGTTCGTGAGGCACATGCGCTGAAGCGCACCGTCTAAAACAGCTCTTTCTTGTGTTTTGGTTCTTTTTTAATTAGTAAAACCTAAAGCGTATGAAAAACATTTTTTTTGTAAATGACAATATTATTATTTTAATAAAAATAAAGAACAATTGATTTGAATTAAGAATTTCTTGAACTTTGAATTTTTAAATGGCGTCAAGAAAAACAAGTGAAATGTGGAATCATTTTTCAATTTCTGACAACCAAACCGCAAAATGTAAGTACTGCAGTTGCCTTATAAAAATCTCCAGGGGTTCAAAGGGAAACCTTACGAGGCATATGCGGACAAGACATCCAAAAATAAAAATATATAGAACAGACAGGGAAATCGTTACTGCTCGTAATGCAGAGAGTGCTCGAACTGTTGAATCAAGCTCGGAAATACAGGCACAAAGTGGGGGTGAGCAAGGGAAGTTGAATCCGTTAATGTGACACAAATTGGAAGGCAAACTCAGTTAACAATCACCAATTACATGATGAGCAAAAAGCAAAATGATTGTAAAAGAATACTATCCATTTAGAATAATTGAAGAGCGTGAATTCAAAGCTTTTGCAACTGTGCTCTGTCCAAGTTATAATCTACCAAGTAGAAAAACTATATCTAACAGACTCATACCGCAAACCTATGAATCCGTCAGAAATAGTGTTTACGAACTTCTACAAAAATCTAGGTCTGTCTGTTTAACAACTGATGGATGGACTTCATGCAACAATGAAAGCTTTATAGCCATAACTGCACACTTTTTGGACGACACAACAAAATTTAAATCTGTTTTATTGGGATGCATTCCTTTTAATGAAAAGCATACATCACAAAATCTATATGCATTTTTAAAGAAACCCATTGATGAATGGGGCTTGGAGGACAAAATTTCAGCCATTGTAACTGACAATGCAGCGAATATGGTAGGTGCTGTCCGCTTAGGCATGTGGCGTCATATTCCTTGCTTTGCTCATACAATAAACTTAGTTGTTCAAACAGGATTGAAACAAATCAAGCATATTGTTGACAAAATTAAGGATATAGTGAAATTTTTCAAGCACAGTTCTACTGGGATGGCTAAATTGTTAGCAATTGAAGAACAAATGAGTTTGCCTTCGATCAAACTAAAACAAGACGTTGGAACGCGGTGGAATTCAACGTATGAACGCTTTCACGGGTTCTAAAATTAAAAGATGTAGTATTGTCAACATTGGTTATACTTAATAGTAACCTGGATCTACCAACTAATGATGAATGGGAAATCATTAGGCAAAGTTGTGATATTATAGAAATTTTTAATACGGCCACAAAGGAAATTTCTAGTGAAAAGTCCGTTTCTTTATCTAAAACTATTTTATTTTCCAACGTAATGACGAAAGAAATGGAGAAATTTTTAAATAAAGAAAATTATAGTGATATCACAAAAAAACTCATTATTTCCTTAAAACGCGAAATTAAATGACGCTTCCAAACAATGGAAGATAACGAACTGGCAGCTCTAGCCACAATTTTAGGCCCCACAATAAAAAAATATGGGTTTTCTAATGAAGAAAAGTACGAAGCCGCGAAGGAGGTCCTATGCAATAAAATATGTCAGTTACAGGGTAATGCTGCACAGGAGCCATACACATTTGTTGGTTCGGCTAGCACAAACAGTCAAACATCGTCGAGTTCTTCAGTTTTATGGAGAGAAATTAAAGAAAAGGTGCAATCATTGCAAGAAGAAACCAATCCAAGGAAAGCTGGTGTAACCGAACTGCGCAAGTATTTGCAGGAACCTATAATCAATGATTCCATGGATCCTTTAATATGGTGGGACCAAAGAAAATTAATATATCCCCGGTTGTACGTCAGTTCCTTGGAGCGGATATTTTCTAAAGCTGGAGACATTTTATGTGAAAAAAGATCGAGGTTGAAAGGAAATAAAATGTCAAAAATTCTATTTTTAAACGCAAATTTATGGTATATATAATTTTCGAATTCAATGATAATTTCTATTGTCAATTTAATTTTCAGAAATATCAATAAACAATGAACTGTGCATATACCGAAAATAAATGAACTTATTACTGGGAAATGTGTTTTAGTCATAACTATATTATTATATGCTTTAAGTCTGAAATAAAAAGTGCACTACCGTGAGTTAATATCCTTAATTTGATTCCCAGTGGAAACCTAATTTTGAAATCTTGAACCTATTTCAAAAATTAATAATTATTTGCACAGGAATCGATTCGCTCGTTTTTCATTTATGTGAAGCCCAAAAAAATCCATAAAAATTAAAAATAAATAAATATACAATTCCTATACATTTCACTTTAAAATGTAAAGCATAAAATTTCCTACAAATTTTGTCTGCACTAGTTTTTCGAATTCCGCATGGTTTCGCCGCTAGCGGCCGTTTTGCACCTTTTTTTAGATTTTGAGCTAAAATTATGCATTTGTATGAAAAATTAAATGAGATCAAAGTAGTAGTTGCAGTTTTCCAACGGCTTTTCTTTGGACGCTTTGATTTGCAAAACGGGCACTAGCGGCGAAACAATGCGGAATTCGAAAAAAAGGTGCAGACAAAATTTGTAGGAAATTTTATGCTTTACAACTTTGCGCTTTTGATATTTTCACCACAATGCATAGTTTCTCCTCAAAATAGAGAAAAAGGCGGAAAATGGCGAAAAAACGCCTATTAAATATAGCCTTGAACATATTTCGTTAGGCAACCCATCACCGTTACTTTTGTTAGCATATTATCTATCATGAAAAAAAATTTCATTCGGTTACTCAATCGGTGAAGGTCGGTGTTCTACGGATCCTGTACTATAAATGGAAAAGCATCGAGTTATGTTGTTGAGTTTAATTTCTCAATGAGTTTGTCATTTGAATCCAGCTACAACTCAACTCGATTGCAATGGAAACTCAGTAAGTGTTTTAATGGCACTGTCCTAAATGGACGTAAAAAACTCAACGAATGTTACGTCTCTTGCGGCGTTTTGTGTGTGCCCTCAGAAACGCACAAAACGTAACTATCCGTAGGCGACATATTTTGGTTTGTTGTAATGTACGACACAATTTACGTAAGCAAGTAGACGTAAGTAATCTCAAATCCATTTAGTTTGTCACGTTACGTTATATCTAATTTGGGTTCTGGCTATAGAAAGCAAGCAATAACCGGTTTTATAGGAGAAAAAACCGAGAAAATTTTCACACAAAAATTGGCTGGATGAAAACTAATATCATTGCACATTTATTTCTTGTTGTTATCTAAATAAAATTAAAACTAGCGGTTTATTTATAAGTTCAATATAGGGTAATTGTGGGTGAGATGCCGCGTGGGGAGAGATGCCGCACTAGTAATATTTTATGTTCAATCAATAGGCAGAGAGAACTATTCTCGCACATTCGATGCCCCTTCCGTCACATGTTCTAAACGCAAGTGCCCGTGCGGCTGTCGTCTGCGGTGGACCTGTGTTGACTGTTTAAGTGAAAAAAAACGAAAAAATTTTGCTCGAAACTTTCGATGACCTTGTTTATATATGAAAATTGGCTATTGCTACACACGATAATCAAGGTAAGAACCATTTTTATAGTCGAGGATGCTATTTTTCTTCAGTTTTTAGAATATTTTGATATGATTTTTTATTTGTACCCAGGGCACTACAGTGCGGCGTCTATCCCCCAAAAAATGGAGAGATGCCACACTTCATGTTGTATACGTTACTTGTATACTTATATATACTAATTTGTGATATATATGGGTACTTAAATAGTTCTATATGTATATGCAATAGTTCGGTCGACAACACCTCTTGCAGGACTTCCGACATCGCCTTTAATTCTCACTTCTGATCCCACAAAAACTTTGGAAAATGTAACCCCTATACAAGAGACTCCTACGAAATTTTCAGAAAATACAAACCCCAACTCAGAAAGCATAAATCCATTAGAAGATACTCCAACTAAACTTTTGGAACACATAGTACCAATACCTTAACTAACGGCCTCAACTGTTAAAAGGAATCAAACAGCAAGTGATTTAACGCCTCCTGAAAATATAGATTTTAAGAGTACCAAAAATTCATCTCTGATCAAAGGTTCTCAAATATTAAGGCGGCCAGATCAGAGAAGAAAGTAGAAAAGAAAGCAAAGAAGAAAAAAGAAGGAAACAAAGAGAAGGCAGAAGGTGTGCAAGAAGGGAAGAAAGAAAAATAATATGCACCTGATTCTATAGAAGATGACTCCAATAATTGTGTTGAGTGTTGGAAAAATTATTTTCACACAGAGAGCAAAACAGACTAGATTAAATGTCCAGAATGCCGCAAATGGCTGCATGAAACATGCCCGCTTTATAAAAATATGTGCAATACATGTGGCCGGGATGAAATAAGAAAAAAAAATTTAAATAAAAAGAAATAGGCCAATAAGGCATATCTCCCATATGGTGCGGCAACTATCCCACAGATTGTGGGATAGACGCCTTTTTGACAGTGATTCAATTTTGGTTTTTTATTTTTATAATGATTAAAAATTAAATTTTTTTTTTGTGTAATTTTGAAGATTAATATCATTCCTTTTGATTAAAACTGTTTTTTATTTATATGCACTATTAGGTTTTTTTACAATAGAGTTTAACCAAAATGTGCGGCATCTCACCCACAATTACCCTAAACGCAACGTTCTAGCGGGAGTTGTATTTTCATAACACTGACTAACTAACTAATTGCTCCTTTAATCCCTCATGCAACATAGGGCGGAAAGAGTTGCCCTCCAGCGGACTCTGTCTTGCGCGATAGCTCTCAGCTCTGACCAGGTTCTCCCAGTTATTGCGGCCTCTGCTAATAAGGTTCTCCTCCACGTTTTTATAGTTCTTCCGACTCGACGGGATCCTTGCGGATTCCAATCAAGGACCTGTTTATTATTATTATAACACTGACAGTTCCCCTATTTTCAGAAATATTCCTGTTTTTATACGCTTTATATTAGCTTGACTTGTATGTTGTATGTTGTATGCTGTATGTTTCATGTAAACAAATTTGCAATTTCATTTTGACCCACTTTCATGTAACGGATCAACTTGAAATTTTGCACATATGTATAGTTTACGTGACAATGCATTCTGACAATTTTGTAAAAAAATCAAGATGGCAGTTCCAAGATGGCGGCCGAATTTTGCAATTGTGCTCCCCGACTCCCGACATGGGTATCAAACGAAAGGGTATGAGAAGTAGAATACAATTAGCTATGTGGCGTCATTCAAAATTCAAAATGGCGGCCAACACAAAATGGCCGACTAACTTCTTCTTTACTTACAACCCACTCGATATGGGTATGACAAGTAGAATACTTTTAGCTCTGTGGCGTCATTCCAAATTCCAAATGGCGGCCAACACAATACCACCTTTTTATACGCTTTATATTAGCTTCACCTGTATGTTGTATCTAGTATGTAAACAAATCTTGCAACTTGATTTTGACCCATTTTCATATAATCGATCAACTTCAAATTTTGAGACGTATTAAGTGAGCATGGCCATTTTAGCACACACCAAATTTTTTATGGTAATTAATTGCAAAACCTTTATTGCTAATTAATTACCACGAAAAACAATTTATTACCATTTTTTTTTAAAAAATTACCGATGGCTTTGCTAGCTTAAGTTTAAGCTAGCACAGCCATTGATAATTTTTTAAAAAACATAACAACAAAGTGATAATTAATAGCAAAACATTTATTGCTAATTAATTACCACTACAAAAAATTTATTTCCGATTGTTAACATTAAAAAATTAATAAATTAGTATTTTGCGTTCGAGGGCGCCACGTGGCATCCGAGCCGTGATTGACGGTTTGTCTGCCGGAGCAGCAAACCGTGTTTCAGACGCTGTCCCAGACGTACACAATCTGTTTCGATGCCCTTCCAGTTCACTCTAAGGAATCACTAATTAAAATAATAAGAAGTAACATAATAATTTTACTTTTTACAACAAAGGAATATCCTTATACTCTGTGGGCAACTTCATGTCGTAAGATATTGGATTACTTACGTGAAAACGAGAAAAAGAACCCTTTCAAAACAGCTTTTGAATTGTAAAAATAAAAAACAATAATGTTTATATATGGAAAGGATGAAAAAAAACATTACAATTTCTAAACAACTTATTTACAAATGTGATTCTTATTCACAAGTAAATTTCTGCTTAAAAAAATAGTTTCAAGACTTTTGCAAATCGTTTGTCACTTTTCCTTCTCGAAATTTCAGAGGTCAGGACAACGTGGACACTCCTCAAAAAATTCTGTCCCCTTTCTTTTCTTCTTCGCTGTTGCTTTTCTGAGGGCTTTGTTTTTTCTTTTGTTTCCTTCGTCTTTCTCGTAACTTTTGCCTGTACCTCTCACGGTATACAGAAACAAGGTAATGTAAAAGACTGAATATCGTAGAATATCGTATTAGTGCGACGTCACTCGGCAAGTCTTCCCCATACAAAATCGAAATTGTTGTTGTTGTTTTCTGTATTAACTTGCCGGGTGACGTCGGCTTTTTCTACGATATTCGTACGATATTCGAGCTGTCAGTTTCTTTTACACTACCTTGTTTCTGTATACCGTGTGTACCTCTCATTACAATTTTGTTTTTTTGTCATCTTCTGTCCGGATGTGAGCCAATCGGAGCCATGAGCCTCTCTGCTGCTGTTCGGAGCGTACGAGTCCTTTGGATCTCGTCCGGTCTCGTGACGGTCTCGCGGCGGAGGCCGGCAGACTGTCACTGGAGAGACTCGACCTGGGCTCGACCTGGAGCGCGTTCAAAAACCTTACTATGGTTAACTATGGTAAACTTTTGTCGTTCAAAAACTCCGTGGTTAACTACAACATAACCACGAGCATAACTTTTTGGAGTTCAAAAACTCTCGTGGTTAACCATGGTGTTGTTAAATTTTAACCCTGCTCGGAAGCATGGTTAGCGATAGTTAAGAAGAAGAAGACTAAAAACAAACCTCTGACAGTTGTTTTATGAACAAATTAAAGTGGGATTTGTGGGATTATTGCAAATAAATAATTAATGAAATAATTGAAGCAATTAGCGGGGACCATTTTATGGAAAATTTTGTTTTTATTTTTTTTCTTCTTTAACCTGTAGTTAACCACGGTGCGTTCAAAAACCTCCATGGTTAAACATAAACTTTCGTGGTTAAGTGAAGTGATGCAGCATAACCACAGCCTACCTCGTGGTTTACCATAGTAAGGTTTTTGAACGCGCTCCTGGACTCGATTTCGACTCCACCTTGGACAACAATTATTGTCTACAGTGCTATTTGTAGTCAATTTTCATAACTTATATTTTCGCTATTCAAATACTATGATTTTTGTAAGTTTTTTAATGATAAAATTTTGGAATGTGTATTTTGCAATAATTTAATTACAAGTTGAGGGAAATTTTCCAGGTAAAATATACAGTTTTATAGAATATTGTTTTACTGTTGTTCATTTTTTAATTGTTTTCGTTACAGCGTTACATTTTTTTCGAACGTTACAAATAAATTATTCAAAATCACAACATGTAGTAGAAGTGCAGCATTATTTTTCGAGTTACATAATAAACATTTTTTGGTATTCAAATATTGGAATCGTGAAACGTTTTACCCGGGGCGAACGCAAACTTGTTCTTCAAAATTTATGCAAACAAGTCATCTCTCAATATTTCCAATTAGTACAATTCACAACAAACTTAAATAGTACAATGATTTGGAATTTTTGTTATCTTATTTTAAATGATTAAACTTTTATCAATTATTCAACATCTTTATAAATTTCGAGTAACAAATCGCAAGCTACTAAATATGCTATTTCCGTTTCTGAAAAGGAAATTTAATTTTCAAAACGTTTTTCATTTTTTATTCTTGGCTGGCCCTAATGTTACATTTTATACATCTGAAAATTAGCCTTCAAGTTTTAAAATCTTGAAATTACTGCAAATTTCAATATAGTTAATCAAAAAAAATACTATTATTAAAAATATCGTGTATTATCAAAAACAACGTTGTAACGAAAACAATTAAAAAATGAACAAGAGTAAAACAATATTCTATAAAACTGTATCTATATTTTACCTGGAAAATTTCCCTCAACTTGTAATGTAAAATTATTGCAAAATACACATTCCAAAATTTTATCATTAAAAAACTTACAAAAATCATAGTATTTGAATAGCGAAAATATAAGTTATGAAAATTGACTACAAATAGCACTGTAGACAATAATTGTTGTCCAAGGTGGAGTCGAAATCGAGTCCAGGAGCGCGTTCAAAAACCTTACTATGGTAAACCACGAGGTAGGCTGTGGTTATGCTGCATCACTTCACTTAACCACGAAAGTTTATGTTTAACCATGGAGGTTTTTGAACGCACCGTGGTTAACTACAGGTTAAAGAAGAAAAAAAATAAAAACAAAATTTTCCATAAAATGGTCCCCGCTAATTGCTTCAATTATTTCATTAATTATTTATTTGCAATAATCCCACAAATCCCACTTTAATTTGTTCATAAAACAACTGTCAGAGGTTTGTTTTTAGTCTTCTTCTTCTTAACTATCGCTAACCATGCTTCCGAGCAGGGTTAAAATTTAACAACACCATGGTTAACCACGAGAGTTTTTGAACTCCAAAAAGTTATGCTCGTGGTTATGTTGTAGTTAACCACGGAGTTTTTGAACGACAAAAGTTTACCATAGTTAACCATAGTAAGGTTTTTGAACGCGCTCCAGGTCGAGCCCAGGTCGAGTCTCTCCAGTGACAGTCTGCCGGCCTCCGCCGCGAGACCGTCACGAGACCGGACGAGATCCAAAGGACTCGTACGCTCCGAACAGCAGCAGAGAGGCTCATGGCTCCGATTGGCTCACATCCGGACAGAAGATGACAAAAAAACAAAATTGTAATGAGAGGTACAGGCAAAAGTTACGAGAAAGACGAAGGAAACAAAAGAAAAAACAAAGCCCTCAGAAAAGCAACAGCGAAGAAGAAAAGAAAGGGGACAGAATTTTTTGAGGAGTGTCCTCGTTGTCCTGACCTCTGAAATTTCGAGAAGGAAAAGTGACAAACGATTTGCAAAAGTCTTGAAACTATTTTTTTAAGCAGAAATTTACTTGTGAATAAGAATCACATTTGTAAATAAGTTGTTTAGAAATTGTAATGTTTTTTTTCATCCTTTCCATATATAAACATTATTGTTTTTTATTTTTACAATTCAAAAGCTGTTTTGAAAGGGTTCTTTTTCTCGTTTTCACGTAAGTAATCCAATATCTTACGACATGAAGTTGCCCACAGAGTATAAGGATATTCCTTTGTTGTAAAAAGTAAAATTATTATGTTACTTCTTATTATTTTAATTAGTGATTCCTTAGAGTGAACTGGAAGGGCATCGAAACAGATTGTGTACGTCTGGGACAGCGTCTGAAACACGGTTTGCTGCTCCGGCAGACAAACCGTCAATCACGGCTCGGATGCCACGTGGCGCCCTCGAACACAAAATACTAATTTATTAATTTTTTAATGTTAACAATCGGAAATAAATTTTTTGTAGTGGTAATTAATTAGCAATAAATGTTTTGCTATTAATTATCACTTTGTTGTTATGTTTTTTAAAAAATTGTCAATGGCTGTGCTAGCTTAAACTTAAGCTAGCAAAGCCATCGGTAATTTTTTAAAAAAAAATGGTAATAAATTGTTTTTCGTGGTAATTAATTAGCAATAAAGGTTTTGCAATTAATTACCATAAAAAATTTGGTGTGTGCTAAAATGGCCATGCTCACTTAATACGTCTCAAATTTTGCACATATATATAGTTCGGGCGACAATGCAATCTGACCGTTTTGTAAGAAAATCAAGATATCGGTGCCAAGATGGCGGCTGAATTATGCAAGTGGGTTCTCCAACATGTTTATCAAATGAAAGGGTATGAGAAGTGCAATACAATTAGCTATGTGGCGTCATTCAATATGGCGGCCAACACAAAATGGCGCATTACCGTTTTTGTTTACAACCCGCTTGATATGAGTACCAAATGAAAGGGTATGACAAGTAAAATACTATTAGCTATGTGGTGTTATTGTAAATTCAAAATGGCGGCCAACACAAAATGGCGGATTACCTTTTTCTGTACAATCCACTCGGTATGGGTATCAAATGAAAGGGTGTGACAATTAGAATACTATGAATTGTGTGGCGTCATTCCAAATTCCAAATTTAGGGCAACACGAAATTCTGTAAGGGTGTACAAAATTGTTACAAAAGTTCTGGAGTAATGATTTAAAATTTGCAACCAGCAAACACGACGTTCGTACTACTGTTTTTGGGGCTGTAGTATAGTATTTTGGAACACTAGTGCATGACAACACAGAGTCACAGACAGGGAGAGCAGCGCAGGCACATTAACACCACCGTGCATTAATTTTCCTCTTTCGCCAATCTGTCTGGGTCTGTTTAGTCATCATTAATTTCTCAGTAACTTTCCAGTTTCCAATCTTACTTCGTGCGTGCACCCATTACAGTAGCAATAGTTAAAGGTCGTATACTACTTTAACAGTTTAACTACTATAACGCATTTTAATAAAACTAAGGTGTTTTTGTTGGGGGTACGCGTAATTAATGATACACAAAAAGGGGTACGTGCGTTGAAAAAGGTTGAGAATGCCTGATATAGATAATAGAATAAAGAATTATTTTAAAAAGGGTGGCAATACACGAGTCAATAAATGATCAATTCGAACTGTCCGTTGTCACTTGATCGGCCACGAGAAGGGATTTCCACTGCAACGCGAAACTATCTACTTTTCCTCCTTCGCACGGTCCCTTTTCCCAAAAAGACCTTTTCCCTTAGAAGTTTGCTGAAACCCTCCACGTATTGCATCTCCGCACCGCTCCCTTGCCCAAAATTTTATCGGGTCAGATAAAAGGTCTTTGATTGAAAATCGCATTGAATAGAACTGAATATGTTTGCGGGAACTTAAGTATATAGGTACATATGTACTCTCGATTTCACTCGTACCTCAATTCTTTTCACGCACTCAAAAGTCATCCCCTTTGTAATTTGTATTCCCGTTTTCACCTATTTTCAGGTTATGCGATGCAATGCGTTGCTCGAATAGCTGTCATAATTTCTTGTTTTTGTTTACAAAATTTGATGACATTTTTCAGTAGTTGTTTCTTCCTTAAAGCTGTTTTTTGCGTTTTTAATAATTTTTAATTAGTAAAATATGTTCAGCTCCAACTCTTCTCTTTTTTAAATTCAAAATTTCCTTCGCTTCGCTCTCTTTAAAATCGACCTAATGGGTGAAGGTCTTCTTGAAATTTTTCAGGGTCGATCTCAACTTTACATGTGCTTCGGGATTCCTCGGCAGCCCCGAAGAATTAGGCGTGCGAGAGCTGCATCAATGTTTGGCGATTCTGAAGCCAAGGGAGCAAGTGCCGTAGCCGGAATGATGTCGATGTTCGATGACGGCCCAAAAGCAGTGCGTTGAGGCTTGCATGACATCTGTATATTTACTACGACTGCTACTGCCTTTTCTAAAGGACTGAGGGTAACCTGTTTACATGGACCTCTATTTCTATATGTATTTACCGTTTGTTATGAATTGCCCCCAGTGAATGTATGGAAAAGTGAATGTGAGTGAATGCGGGTGAATATCGGGAATACCAATTTCAGTCACTCGACGGGTGAGTGAATTCGGGAATATGGGCATTAAACGTTAATGTATTGACTGCATCATCTTAAAAAGTTCCACCAAGTCCACTCGTCCCAAAGCTTACAATCCAATACTTACGTCCTTAACTGAGTTACGATTAACTTTTTTATGAAAATTAATATATGGACGTTATGGACGTCGCGGCAAAATTAATAAAATATGGCTGCTTCTTGTGATGGCATGCCTGTATTAAAAGGAAGGAATTGGGATTTAAAAAGGCCTTCGGCATTACTCTGAATGGTTTCAGAGTCAGTACAGAAGCGCTTCAATTTGGCTCTGGCTCAAGTCTTGAGCGGAGAATTAAATACGAGTACATAATAGTTGCGTTCCACTGGGCGATCTTTTCTACTCCCGAGTACTCCGAAGTACATGGCCAATGGAACTTGATTTTTGATATCAGGGGTGGTAGCATGTAATTTGTTTCAATCGACCTCTTCATACAAAAATTTTTGTAATACATAGTTGAATTTTTATATGAAGAGGTCGATTGAAACAACTTTCGTGCTACCACCCCTGAAGTAAATACGAGTAAAACATAACCTCAAATTAATTTATTGTCCTTAAAATAAAGTAGAAATATTTATTATTTTTATAATAAAAGGAAATTTTATATCTTACCGTATTTACGGTTTTTGTATATTTACTTTAAAGAAACTTTCAAGTAATTAATGGAAATTTTATTAACCTTTACTGTGTTTCCATGCAGAGTTTATCCTGAGTTTACTCAGATTAAGCGCCCATAGAAACGGGGATTGAGTAAAGTGTCGTTAAATCCAAGTAAACTCAACGAAGCCTGTCCGATTAAGCCGGGTTTTGCATATGTGTGTGTTTCAGTATCCTTTACTGCACATATACCAACGGCGAGGCAATGTAAAATTAATTATCTGTCACTTTAACCCAGAACCGTCATGGAAACAGCATCGAGTGATCTTGAGAGAAAAAGCTTTCTGTTTACTTAACGAAAACTCTACCCTGGCTCATGGAAACACAGTACTTAAAAAACAAAAAACCATCTATTTTTAAGTAGTTAAAGCTTGCAAACCTGGCGGAAAATTTATGCGTTTCTACGAGGAGTACAACTAGAGCAGGGGTAATTGCAAGTACTCCGGAGTACTCGGGAGTAGAAAATTTCGCCCAATGGAACGCATAATGCAATATTTCCTAAATATTGGCAAAAACCTTTCCCATGTTTGAAAAGTCCCAAAAGTTAAAACTGACACCATTTCCAAAAAACGAGGAACAGGAATGCCCAGAAAACAGTAAAACCACAAAAATAAAGAAACAAAATTAAGCTAAATGAACATCGCTTTAAGGTGCTACCTCAACTTGTGAGTTTACAGAATGCTGAAACTTGAATAAACCGAAACCGTTCCATACTGTCTGCCATGGAACCTTTAAAACGCACATTGTGACCATTGTCGACATACCCTCCATTAAGTCCAACAATACACATTCAACCAACAAGATTTAAGGCTCTTGGTATATGATATCTTTTTCTTTTTTTAGGATATAAATTCAAAAAAAAATATCGCCATCAAACTGCGGAATTATTTGAACTAAAAAAGAGAGATGCTTTGACAGAGCCAGATGAGAAATAACAAAAATGGGAAAATGATACAGCTTTGTTGTTAGCTTGTATTAAAATGATGACGAATTGCTGGAGAGCTCTGAATTGAATCTTTTTTAGGGGTGATTGTTAATGGCTTGTGTCATTTGCCGGACCCGAAAGTATCATTTCGCAACTTCTAAGGCCACTCTACACGTCATTAATATGCCCACAATGTTGTGTCACAGACGCAAAGTAAAAGGAATAATGGAAATCGCGTCTAAAATTCATCTGGGCTCCATTCATCTCAACAACTAGAACCTTATCAAACGTTTTGTTCTTTATGTCGTTTTGTAAGATGCCGTACGCAGAGCCCTCACTTTCCTTTGAATTTTATTCAGGAGGGTGAATTCAAGATTCTACCTCAGTTTTAATTTTCCGTGTAATTAACGTTACCACCGCTAACAATTGTAAAATTTCCATTGGTCTATGAGGAACGGGGTACGGGTAAAAGACCTAAAATTTACAAATGGATGCTATTCCGGCTTTTCCTACGATATCTGTCACAGAACACTTTTATCCATATGTAACGAAACAGAGATATAAATTGTGTGATAAATACGACATTCTAATGGCGTCATAGGGAATATAGCATAGGCACCCTTATACCCTGCGTGGGAAGAAAATTTTAATTAAAAAGGCTGGGCTTAAATAACAAACTTAAATGTCACCGATGCTGCTGCTTACAAGGATCTTAGGCAAGAGCAGGGTTTCCCCGTGAAAATTATTCAAGAAATTGTCAACTTAACTCAAATTGAGTAATTTTTGTTTAACTAAGAAAGAAGTAGAGGAAACTCATAATTTATCGTCAAACGGACATTGTAGAGGGCAGTATCCGATTTAAATTCTTATGGGGGATGCAGTAAAAACGTATTCTGCAAAATTACTTAAAATTAAACTAAGAATATCAACAATTTAAATTGAAGAGTGTTACACATCTCTCCCCTCATGTAAGACCGTTATAGGGTGGTAGTAACAAATACTATCTAAAATCAAATCTAATTTTAAACGACAGGCAGTACTGGCTTAAAAGGAAAAGGAACTCTGGCGACCTCATAGTGTGTCTACCCGAGTAAAAATAATTATATAGAAAGAAATATAAATGGATATATTTATATATAAATTAATTATATATAATTATATATGAAATTTGGCCCGATATAATTATATAGAAATATATATTTTTATATATAATAAGGAAAATCATATACAATTGTATAGAATGGTATATATGCAATTATATCTTTTATTTCGCCGATTTTCTCAGACATGGAATGTTCTATATGCTTTTTATCGTGGTAGGCCCAGTTATTTTTAAGAGCGTGATCCTGGCTAAACTCTAAAACAGATATAATGAGATATTTTTGACAGCATACCTATAATAACTTTTTTCCCATCATTTTTCAGCCACACACCTTTTTCTTGAGGTCTTTCTCCACCCTTGATTGAGCTTGAATGTGCATAGTAGTATGTATGAGAATGTGCATTTTAGTATGTGATTTTCCCGAAAATCTCCATCTACCAATTGATAATATTTATTTCATCCAAATTATTGTAAGGCATTATATCGTCGGGTTAATGCAATAGTCACGAAACTGAAATTTTGCTATTTTGAACTAACATAATACAAAAATTCGAAAAAAATAATACAATTAAAATAACTTTTAGTTATTTCCTGAAAAAATTCAAATTTAATCCCGTAGATTCCCATAAAAATTTAGATCCGTAACTTTGGCAGAAGATAATATGACTTTTTTCGCATTTTTGCACAATGTTCAAAATAGCAAAAAAAAATCATTTTCGTGACTATTGCATTGACCCGACGATATATTATTTTATATCGCTATATATGATCAGATATAATTGCACAAATTCATTTGTAGACTTTATATACAGTTTTATATAATGATATAGAGTTATATATCATCCCATGTTGAACTGTAAATGATACTGTTTACCACTTATAAGGTGAATTTGAAAAAAAACTCCTGTATGGTTAATAAGCATCTTTTGGATCATGTGTAGCGGATAGAAAAAGGGTTGAAAAATAACAAACGCACACGCCTTAGTTCACAATTTTTCCTTTAATTTTATTATCTTGTCGTTACAGTACAGTATTCCTATTGTGGATCGTAAATGCCGAAAATAAATATAAATTCTATTCAATATGTCGATATTATTCCTTCAATTCTATATTCTACTAATCCATTAAATATATCGATACATCATATTTAACCATGTAAATTTCTTTTCCCTTAAACTCTAGTAAAAAGTTTCGATATAATGTACATAATCTGCGCAAATATTAAAAAAATACAAATAAATTTCAAAAAAAAATATAATTCAGTCACGACGCAACGGTAATTCAATTTCGTGAAACTCCATCGCTGTACTCCTTTAATTGCCAAGTTCCGTTATAAATTCTGCTAATGTTCGCATATTACGTTATATCATAAATTCATTTTTTCCTTAACTATAAAATTATTTGCTTGTTTTAATTTTCCTAAAGCTAAATTCTACGCTAAATGCCTTTATGCTTGAAAGACTAAATTCCGTTATGAACTCTTAATAAATTCCGTTGTTTGTACAAAAATCCCTCGATGCAACATTCCCTCGTGGCGTTAAATTTCTTCCTTAGTACCTTTTACTTTTTAATTTATTAAAATCCCTCGATGTGACACCTTTTTACTAAGTAATAACACCTGATATTTCAAGCCCGAATGACCAAAGGCATTACTAGGGCTCATATCTGGATTATTAGGCTTAGTGGCTAGAAAAAATGGCCAAGGAAGCTGGCATTACTTTCTCTAGCAGCAGACAACTTGAGAATGAATCAGGAGAAAAGTGTCGTCCAGCGCTGTTCCTTCTCTCAAGCTTCTATCGATATTGTCGATAACTGCAATATCCATATTTTTGTGTCGATCGAGGGTGCGTCCAGAATTAAGTCATTTATCGATAGTATAGTCATGGTAAAAATTTCTGAATTTTGATGCGATTTAATAAATTGTGATACTTAATTCTAGGGAAGAGAAATGTTTTTTAAAAATTTATGTTTTTGATTTATGTGTTGCGCCGAACAATACAATATATAATTCTATATTATTATATACAATTATATAAAATCGTCTAAAACTGTTGAAATATTTTATATAAGATTTTATATAATTTGATATAAATATATATGATTATATATTTTTCTATATAATTATTGTTACTCGGGTTGAAGTAAAAAAATACGAAACCGAAATCGGTCTTAATGGTTATGATACATTTTTAGAACTCCTAGTCCGGTAACCGAAAAAAGTCCGATGAATTAAGAATTTAGTTTCTTAAGTAAAAAATTAAACAATCTTATTTCGAGAAAAATATATCTTGGTCGAAAAATATAAGTATTGAGCGAAGAAATAAGATTGCTTGTCTCAAGAATTTCCAGTGTCTTACTCTGAGACAGCATTCTCACGTTAAGACTGAAAAATTTTTCTACTCAAGCCAACGAAACGAAGACTATCGAATTGCTGGAATCAAGACAATTTTTTTATCAGTTTATATATACATACATAGTGTGATAGGCAGTGAAGAACGAATGCACACTCGCTAGCCCGGAGAATGGGCCCTTTTGTAGATAGAGGGGTTGGGGGTAAAAAAGGGGTTAAAATTGAAAAAAATGTCTGTCGCTGCATATGTAGGTTCTACTAGGGCTAAATAACCGTTTAATACTAGTGTCAGAAATTTTTGACCATTCAATTTGCGTTCGAGCCGCCTGTACACCAGGATTAGATCCAAGAAGTGCGGATCTGTTCGACTTCCATTCTCGATATTCATAAAAAAGCCCTTGATATTCATAAAAATAGGTTTTCAAAATCAATCTTGGCGTCTAGTATGTCAGAGCAGAAGGTCGTCGATTCAAAATTCGAATCGTGTAAGATGCTTAGATGACTAATTATGTAACCTGGTGTAAATGTCTGCTTTTTGTAGTGACAATGAATCGCGGATAGCATGTGTTCTGACTGATGTGAAAAGAGGCGATTCCTAATATAATCTCTATGACTGCAGTAGGATTAGGTATATTATGCTTTTGAGATACTTAGGAGGGCATTAGGTTCCAGGTTTTTCAATTGGGCTTCTGGGCCTTTATTTTGTTCCAGCTAGGGCCACCACACTAGTTCAGCGTAGGGTCGCAATTTGTCTAAAAATGGTTGTATAAGTCAATGCATACGTTAAATTCACAGTGTTTCCCAGGACACTGTATAAAATGATACAATCTTCATTCCCAGATATTTAAAATATTTTCATTACTTCTTTTGGATGTTCCAGTTGGATGGTATTTGAAACAGTGAACAACTACACTGTAAACGGCATTGGCGAAATTTTTACACCAAATTGGTATTCAGTCGTAATATAGTAATAGTATCACGTATACTTTTTATGTAATGGATTCATTATTCCTTCTTTATGTGCAATATGTATTGATGAAACCTTTCACCATGTTCATCTGAGACTGCACCAAACTTTTCGGAAATGATAAGAGCGGATCCAAAAGACAATATTAAAGATTTTCTTATTTACAGATATTGTACTTTGTATTTTGAGGGCTAAAACCCCCTAAAAATTGGGCTTCGGTAGACTTTATAACCCGTTATTAAGAACCCTAAAAGGAAGCTATCTGCCAATTTTCAGAATGCACTTAATTTTTTCCGATATATCGCTTGTACTATTGTACATATACCTGTACTATTAATTTAACCCAGTTTTCTCGCAATTTAACACTGTTTCTTGCGGAAAAAAAATTACGTGATATTTGCCGAGACCCCCTCCCTCCCCCACGTGAGATTTGGTGAGATTCGGCTCGACCCCCTTCCCCTAAACGCCTCACGTAATTTGTGGATTACCCCTAATGGGATTGGTGGTAAACTAACTAATTGCTCCTTTAATCCCTCATGGGACATAGGGCGGAAACAGTTGCCCTCCAGCGGACTCTGTTTTGCGCGACAGCTCTCAGCTCTGACCAAGATCTCCCGGTTGTTGCGGCCTCTGCTAATAGGGTTCTCCTCGACGTTGTTCTAGGTCTTCCGACTCGACGGGTTCCTTGCGGATTCCAGTCGAGGGCCTGTTTGGCTAGATTCTCGTTTTCGCGCCGCAAGGTGTGGCGAAATCAATTCCATTTCCTTCGCCTGATTTGGTCGTCTATCCTTTCTTGGCCGGCGACTTGTAGGCGACCTGTGATGAATTGGGAATTGGGTAGATATTTGTAGTACTCGACTTCTTTACAACTTTCAATCATTTCAACACGACGATCTTCTTCTGTCTCATCAAGTTCTTCTATGTTAGTTTGCAGTTCTTCAAACTTTTCAAATGCCCTTTCCATGGTATCGAGGGTTGATTTCACTAAGTAAATGTTGCGATTGGTCGCGTCTGTATCCCATTTGTCCAGAATATTTCTTAGCATTGTTATGGTTGAAATAATATAAGCCCGTTGCATCTTTAATTTGTTTAGTTCGGCCATTTCACTTCCTTCTGATAAGTTAATTCATATTAAAAAGCTGTAGAATTGAAGATGGGTAACTTCTTTATGAATCAAATACATGATATGAGATGCTACGTCACTGGCCACCCAAGTGGGTTACCCTTGGTGATGATAAGTTGCTGGCCAGATCCGGCTCGAAGAATCAATGTTTTTGCGTGTGACTTCTCTTTTTACAGATAATAACTATTTGTGTTTGGTGTGTATGATTTTGAAATGATATTCCGGTTGATGAATCTTTGAAATGAGACAATACAGTGAGCAGAATATATTATAATTTATTGATATTAACAAACAATCAATCTCCTTTACAATGGATTCTCTTTACAGCTTTGTAATAACCTGTTGATTATCTTGAATATTTGTATTTTTATAAATTGTCTGACTAATCCTGTGAATATAGTGTAGTAAATCCCAAACTATATCCAAACCCTATATTTGTTACATTCCTTACCTAAAGTGGTGAGTCCCACGTCTGGGTAAAGAATGAATTTCATGTGCTGAACTTCGCCTTTTATTCCTTTTACTTTGCTCAAGCTCGCTCTAATGCTTTAGTAGGCGAGCTTTTGAAACTTTCATTACAATTTTATAGTACAGGAACTGCCATATGTAGGTTGCTTTGTTAGACCAACCTGGTAGACCAAACCAGGCATTCCTGTCATTTCGACATTAATTATTCCAACAGTCAACATTTCTTTGGACTTGTCAACAACATCAACGTTTTTTGCAGCCTTTGATTTTTCCATTATTTGTTTCTCCAGATCGATCGTTCTGCAATTCGACTCGCATGTTCATATTTAATTAAAGTGTTTTGACGTATTTCCATATCCGGTACATTACAGCTACCCACCCAAAGTGTTCAAGATAGAGCAAAATACACTATGTATATATACCCGCCGTACTCAAAAACCCCTATATGCAAAATTGCTTGCTAATCGGATGAGCGGGTTCGGAGTCTATAAAACAATTACACACACATACGTTTTCTGAACTTATCCAATTTTCTGCGCAATTTTCTTAATTTTTCTTTACGTAAGAGCCTTCTACAAAGTATTAGAAAACTTAAAAAAAAGATGAATGAAATCGGTAAAGTCGTTCTCAAGTTATGGCGTGACCAAATGAAACAGGGATTCATTTTTATATATATACATATATATATATATAGTTCCTTTTCTTTTTCAGTAACCTCCCTCTTTCCAAAATAATAACAATTGATAACAATAGCAATAATAATAATAATTTTATTAGTAAATACTCAAAATAGTACATACTTCTTGATAAGTAACTAATATAAGCTAAAATAACTATATGAATAGAGTGGGATTTTGGAGTAAGGACAATCTAAAGCCATTTATATTTGCTTGATTACTTTGTGCGGTGGTCAGTCATCAGCGCAATAAGGGGAATAACATGTAGCATAACATGCACGTGCCGTAACTATTCCGGACTGATGGAAGTGCGATCATAACCTCCTAGCGGTGGCCACTGGTAACTATCCTATGAGAGAGGATAGGCTAACATGATCGGGCTAGTCGCTTCCAAGTAAGGTTGGCGTGAGGCTAATAACCTCACCCGTAAAAAACAAACATTACGGAACGAGCAACATGCCTCGGATACTGGAAAAAACGACGACGACCACGGCAACGAAAAAGGCAAAATGATTTAAGAATTTTCTCATGGAACGTACGAACTCTGGACAGAACTCGATCTGCACAACATCTGGCCGATACCCTGTCAACATAAAAAGCTGACATTACCGCCATTCAGGAGATGCGATGGACAGGGAATGGTGTTTTGCAAAAACCTGATTATGACGTATATTACAGCTGTCATACGAAACACCATGTGCTCGGGGTAGGTTTTATGGTCAGCAAAAGGATGAAGCCTACCATTATCAGCTTTAAAGCAATAAACAAAAGGCTATGTACCCTTCGTGTGCGAGGCAAATTTAAGAACATCAGCCTCATAAACGTTCACGCACCTACAGAAGAGTCCCTGGACGATGAAAAAGAAGAATTCTTCGAAGTAGTTGAACGGGAACTTAATGCCTGCCCCAGATATGATGTAAAAATCATATTTGGAGACCTGAACGCCAAAGTATGCATGAGAAAACTAATGACAATGGGCAGCGAGTTATAAAGATGGCAGCAAGTAAGAACTTGGTCGTTGCAAGTACCAGATTTGCGCGTAAAGATATCCATAAAGCCACCTGGATATCTCCTGATGGGGCAACTCGCAATCAAATAGACCATGTGTTGATAGACCGCCGCCACCTTTCGGGTCTGATGACGGTACGAACGTAACGAGGTGCCAACTTCGACTCAGATCACTATCTTGTTGGTATGGTGCTCCGAGAGCGCATTACATCGCTGAAAAGCTTTGTATCCGCTGATAAGGCTCGAATCAACACAGCTGCACTCCGCAACGAAATGGCCAGAAACAGCTACGGTCAGGCGTTAGAACTCGCGCTCAGAAGAGCAAGTCCTGGGGATGAGATTCCGGGCGTCGACGAGAGCTGGACCCGCCCTAAAAATACTGTCATTAGTACTGCTGATTCCATCTTAGGCAGAAGTCGTAGAGATCGGAACGACTGGTTCGATAATGAATGCAAGCTGGCAACTGAACGTAAGAATGCTGCGTATCGAGCAATGCAGCAGTCTCAGAGAACACGAGCACGCGAAGAGAAATATAAAGAGCTCAGAAAAGAAGAAAAGAGAATTCACAAACGAAAAAAGGAAGCCTGGGAGAAAAATCTCGTTTGTGAACTAGAACGGTACAGAGAGCGACGGACGCACCAGGCGCGGGAGTTATACCGAAGAGTACGCGGTATGACGCAATTCACACCTCGTTGCACATACTGCAAGGACAAAAAAGGGAATCTGATCACCGATCCTCAAGGCATCTTGGAGCGATGGGAAGAGCACTTTCATGAATTGCTAAATGGCGAAATAACTGAGGATTTGGAGGCTCCACCAATATCTGACGATAATGCTATGCTGTCACCACCAAGCTTAGCAGAAGTTAGCAGTGCCATCACCCAGCTCAAAAACACCAAGGCCTCGGGTGCAGACGGCATCCCTGCGGAGCTGGTTAAATATGGAGGGCCTACATTACACCAAGCGATTCATGAATTAATTGTGCAAGTATGGGAGCAGGAAGCGATGCCAGAAGACTGGAGAAAAGGCATCCTCTGCCCGGTACATAAAAAAGGAGATATCACAACGTGCAGCAATTATCGTGGTATAACGTTGTTGAGTACCGCGTATAAGATATTCTCCGCCATCCTACAAAACAGGATGGCCCCATACGCTAGAAACATCGTAGGCCAATACCAGTGTGGTTTCAGCCCAGGCAAATCAACAACCGATCAGATTTTCACTTTGAGGCAGGCTATGGAAAAATGTCTAGAGTTTCAAAACTCAATCCAACACCTCTTCATAGACTTTAAAGCCGCCTATGATAGCATAGCCAGAGTAGAACTCTACAAAGCCATGAGAGAATTCGGCATTCCCAATAAGCTGACAAGACTATGTAGGTTGACCATGACCAATGTGACAAGCCAAGTAAAGGTATCCGGAACACTGTCCAGACCAATCAACATCTATAATGGACTCCGACAAGGGGACGGTCTGGCCTGCGTCCTTTTCAACCTGGCGTTGGAGAAAGTGATCCGAGATTCGGGCGTGACATCAAGGAGCACAATCCTCCACAAGTCCACCAAATTACTCACCCTTATTCCACACTCCGTGGGAAGACTTCTACGACGTAAGCTTTACGCTACGACGTAACATATTCTGATATTCTGCACCAAAGATTCGGAGTGCGGAATGTCAAATTCGGGATTCGGAGAAAAAATATCATTACGTCGGAGTGTGGAATAAGGGTGATTGACTTACGCAGACGACATTGACATCATTGGAAGTGTTCAGTCCTAAACGTCCTGAATTTGAAACCTAAAAATATATTAAAAATCGTACGACCATCATCACCGTGATAAGACACCTGAAACGAAACAAGGTGAATAAAATACACAAATTTAGCAGTTAAAGCTCATTAGTTTATATTTAATTCAAAAAAAAGATAACAATAACAGAGCACTTAGATTCATCGTTAAAACACAACATTCAATTACGTATTCCACTACACCAAAACATAAGACTAAATACTAAACTTAATCACTAAAAATCCTCTGATAGGAACGACGTCTTCAAACTCCTAATGTTGTGATCCTATCTAAAAGAAAAATTGTTGAACTATAAATCTTAAAATAAATTGAAAAATACTTCCTTAATTAAAATAAACCAAGCGAGGATCCGGCTAAAACGAAATATGGCAAAAGTTCAAAATCCCGTCGGCAAATTGACAAACCTAGAAAATAAAAAACAATTTACAAAAATCCAAACAGGTTCCACAAATTAATTACCTGGCAACACTAGAAGTCGACTCCGCCTCCTGAATATCCCACCAACTTGAAAATATCACTAAAATAAATAAAGTTAGTAATGATATCAAAATAAGAAAGAAACAAACTTACCATTAGATGTCATTAGATGAAGAAAAAAAAGAGAGGATCAGCTGTTCGATTGACTACATAAACCAAATTATATACTTCGAAAATCAAAGTTCCCCACCAACTTTTATTGTTCGAAACCAAAATAAATACCAGCAGATGACCAGCATCCAGCAGATCACTTCAGATCTTTAAGCGAGCTTGAGCTTATTAGATAAAGTAAATTTCGAGTTTTGAGATTTTTACTAAAAAAGTGATTTCAATCATACTCAAAAATAAAAAGACTGTGTTGAGCTCTTTTTATTTCATTCCTAAAGGATCTATTGACAAGATTGAGTCAGTATCCACAGAAAAACAGAGTTGAAGTTTTTCATCCTATCCTATCCCAGATCCGCTGATGAGCTTGAATCAGCATCAATAAATCATAGAGGTCGTTGGACCTTCATAAACACTAACTCAAAATCAATTTTCTCAGCACAACCAGTTTACAAGCGAATTTACGTGTATCACTTATCAGTATCACAGCGTTAGCAGGAAATTCCACAGAGGGCGAAGCAGTGAAGCAGCAAAACACAGCAGAAGCAAGGCAAGATCACACTAATCAAGTTCAAACTCCGACGAACAGGTGGCGTTTATTCAAGCAATAATAAATCAAAGGTAGTTCATAATTTTAAAGGCAGTAATTTTTGGCAATTCTAAGATTAATATTATTGAATTTAATATTGAATTATACTGAATTAAATATTAAGAAAACAAATTGTTAGCCAGAAACAAATTAAAGATTGAATTATTCGAAAGTTATCTTTTATTGAATCACACCTTTCCGGCACCTTTTAATTTGTCAGAATTAAAGTGGTAATTCTGTACAGGAAGAACATCAACAGCTGTACAAGAAGCTTTCATCCAGATTGAGCGGGCGGCAGGTAATCTAGGACTGCACATCAACGAAAGCAAAACTAAGTACATGGTGGCCTCGTCTGCAAGAACACCTAACATTGGTCCCACAATCAAGGTAGAGGAACACGAGTTTGATGTGGTAAAATCATTTACTTACCTCGGGTCAATAGTAGCAGCCGACAATAGCATGGAACCTGAAATACGCGCACGACTGCTAAAAGCCAACAAAGCCTACTATAGCCTGTCAAGGCTCTTCAAATCCAACATCTAACCATAACGTCTAAACTTTTACTATATAAGACGATGATATTACCGGTCCTCACATATGCATCCGAAACGTGGGTGCTTAGCAAAAAGCACTCTAACCTCTTGGCGGTGTTCCAGAGGAAAATACTTTGGAGCATTGTTGGCCCCGTATGTGAGGAAGGACGATTCCGGAGACTCTACAATGACGAGATCTACGAGCGCTATCGCGACATAGATGTTGTGAAGAAAATAAAGCTCGGTAGACTCCGGTGGGCAGGACATCTAGCTCGTATGAGTGAAGATGAGCCTGTTCGTAAAGTTCTCTGCGGTAAGACTTATGGGGTGCGACAGCGAGGGAGACCCAACCTCCGCTGGAAGGATGGCGACCAGGACGCTCAGAGCATAGGGATGCCCAACTGGATGACATCGGCTCAGAATCGGGACCGGTGGAGAGAACAGTTGCGAGAGGCCAGGACCGGATCCCGGTTGTAGAGCCGTTAAAGAAGAAGAAGAAGAAGATTACTTTGTGCGTCATCACTTTTCTAATGTTCACCATCCTCTTCTTCGTAGTATGCCTCTTCTAAAACAACACATTTGTTCAAAAAATTAGTAAACTTACAAGCTTATGAACCTTCTCATATACATATACCACTTTGTACTGATAATAATTTTATGCTATTCCGCCGGGGATAAATAATTTAAAGTAGATTTTATTTATTACTTATAAATACCGCAATATTATTAATAATTTTTTAAACAATGGGGCCTATTCTGTCAGTAAAATTTTATCATTTTATTTTATTTTATGCCATAAAATAACAGGATTCTCTAAAATCCTATTCTGTCCGACAAATTTTATTTTATTTTATGCATCGTAACATAAAATATTTCCTGTTACGCTTCATAACATAAAAGATCCTAGGCAGCACATTTTACAAGTATTTTGATATATTTTATGAAATTTGACAGACGTGAATTTACATTTGTTATGAAAATTAGTGTTAATTGAGTTTTTAATTAAAAATTAATATGCCCAGGGGACTAAGAATTTGTATTTTGGCAGAAATTGCGGACATCCGTGCTCGGTATGGTAAACTATAAAAAGTTAACGAAATTTGTGTAATGTTTTTATTTTATGCAGAAGAGATCATAGGAGAAATCTCCGATATCTTCGCGATTCCAGCGATCCGTTTGAGTTGCCCAACTTAAGGTTTCAAAATTTGTTTCGGCTGGATAAGGTTGGGGTTCAAATACTTGTTGAAAAGTTAGAGCCTCATGCCAGAAAGACTTCCATTCCGTTCACTTTGCGATTCCTAAGTGTTTTGCATTTCTACGGACATGGCTCATATCAAACTCCAGTCGGGAGTTGTAGTGTTTTGTCACTTTCGCAGCCAAGTGTTTCGAGAGCTATAAAGGAAGTGACTGCTCTAATAAATGATTATTTAGTGCGTGATTTGATAGAGTTTCCTACAGATCCAATAAAAGTGGCACAAACAAAAGAAAGGTATCGCCAAATAAAATTATTTTAATGAGAAATGTTTACGTATATTTTACTTAGATTCTTAACGAAATTCGGTATGCAAGGCATTATTGGTGTTGTCGATGGATGTCACATCGCTATTGTTGCTCCCCCGGAGAACGATCCTGAGTTCAGTGGAAATCTTTTCCGGAACCGTAAAGGATTTCATAGTTTAAACGTATTAGTAGTAAGAAATTGTTTAAACTAATTAAAATAATTTTCTATTGATGTTATTTTACCCTTAGTGTTGTGATGCTGATATGAGAATCACATACGGTAACGCACGCTTTCCTGGATCTGTACATGACTCTGCAATTTGGATGACATCACAGCTGAGGGGAAAGTGTGTACAAAAATATACTTCGGTGGCGAATCAGTCCAGCTTTTTATTAGGTATATATTTTAAAATACCGAAAATGCGTTATTTTTTTATCAAACGTTTAGGAGACTCGGGATTTCCACTTGAGCCCTGGTTATTAACCCCTTTTACGAATGCGGAACAAGGATCTAAAGAATCCCGTTACGATGAAGCATTTGTTAAGACAAGACTTATCATAGAAAAATGCTTTGGGGTCTTAAAAAGTCGTTTTCGTTGTTTACTTCGTCATAGAACCCTTCATTACCATCCCACAACTTCGTGCCAAATTATATATGCCGTATTCGCTCTACATAACTTCTGCATCAACATGAAAATTCTCTTAGAAGCAGATGGTGCTAATAATTTGCAAGTCACCGATGAAGAACCCATTGGGAATGAACGTGGATCATATGGAGTATCTGGTGAGATAATGATGGTTTTTTTTGCCGCACCGTATCCAAAATCTTATTTTCTAGGTGATTCCTGGTATTCTGCAGGAAGAAGAGTTCGAGATATTTACATGAATAAATATTACACATAATTTAAAAGATTTTCACAATTTGTCATTGCTGATAATTCAAATGCATACTTCCAATAGAAAATAAATACACCAAAATGTTATTAAAAAAACATTTATTATACTAAAATTATCTTTACTAATTATTTCTATTAGCTGACATTCTAATGGCGTCTGCTATATTATTTAACGCATTTGTGCGGTTTCTACTTTCGACAAGTTCGGCTTCTTTAATGTCTACAAAACGACGAAACTGGTTACCAATTTCGCGGAGTGCCTCCGTGTTTTCCTTGTCGCTTTCTACCAACTTTTCTAGTTGAACATCTAAAATAAAATAAATTTTATATATCCTGCGTGAAAGGAATGTAATATGTATAATAGATTTTACCTCTTGACGCTTGGAGTTTTCTCCTTTTGTTTGCGTTGCTTCCGCTAGCAGTTGGGATGTTTGTGGGCACTGCCGTTTCATCGTCAGGTTGCGCTGCAATGCTTGTGGCAATGGTCTCCACAATAACATCGGTGACTTGGCGGTCCTCAGCTGCAATGATCTGCATGCAATCCGTGATAAATGTTTCCTCTGGATCATCAGTTGGGGGTGGACCGAAACCTACTTCCGTATTGTTTTCGGAGACTCCATCTAAGGCAACTTTGCCCCAAACAGCGAGGGCTCTCAGCTCTAAGTCTTTTAATTCACTGGGTTTTTCTGGACCCCCTCCAGTTGCCTGCCGGTGAGCCTCTTCCTGTCTCTTTTTGTGGCGTATGGAGTTTCGCCAATTTTCAAAGGTCTGTAAATGATGGGAAATTAATATTTTAAAATGTCAATAATACAAAACATACTTTTTGCCAAGATTTTTTGCGTTTCGATGGGCCACTATTGGTGCTGTTCAATAACATCGTCAGTTGGTCCCACAGTGGTTGGATGGATTGGTCAGCATCCTTCTTAAATCTGATCTCCACATGTTGCTCCAAGAAGGAGCAGTATATTTCATATTGCTCCTTCGATGTCTTCTTCACACGACATTTTTTTTCTACAAAGAAAAAATATATTGGTAAAAAAAAGAAACTATACAATTACCTACTTACCAATAACTTTTAATTCTGCCATTTCTCTACGCTTTTCACTTTTGCTTTCACCTTCCACGTTTTACAAACAACTGAAAAACATACTGGACATACAGAAACAATGCACGCTTTGATTTTGTTTGTTTTCATTTACAACCGATCAGCTGAACAAACATTCAATCTTTATTGTGGGCGTAAAAAAATAATTTAAGTTTAGGGGTTGCTGTGGGGAGTGGCTTCCGCTTCACCGATAGGGTTGATTTTGGACTCAAAAAGTAGCTTACAGTAAGGGGCTATTTGAAATAACTATTTTTAATTTCCTTAAGGCGATGGCCCAATGCCGACGGCGCGTTATACGTCCGTTGAAGGTTCATTCATAACCAAATATCAACCTGTGAAGCAGAAAGAAGCTTTAGTGCTTTACGGCGTTTAAAAACGTAATTACGTAGTACGATGTCACACGATCGATTAAATAGCTTGGCTATGTGTCACGTACACAAAGATGTACTGGATTCATTAGATCTAATAGACATTTCAAAAATATTAATCAGTAGAAAAGAATTTAGAAAACAAGTGTTTGGAAAATTTTAAAAAAGTGTATTTTTTGAATTATTTTAATTAATTAGTTTAGTTTATTTAATATTAAAAAATTTTAAAAATTAAAAACGCCAAAAATTCTTAAAGGTGTTAAAAATGCGAAATGAATATTAACCATTTAAAATGTAAACCCCCCACCCCCCCAGTGATGTCCAGTCGGCCCCCCCCCCTGAAATTTCAGAGTTGTTGCGCCTCCGGTTCTTACTAATATCAAATTAAAGTCTTTTTGAAGCAGAAGAAATTGGTGCAACTTTCAGCTTTCTATGTAAAATAGTTTTTTAACTAGAGCAATTTAAAGATTTCAAAATTTGATAAGGTTGCTGTTCATGTTTTCATTTACACAATGTCAACCGATCAGCTGTTTAAAACGCAATAGAACGCATAGCGGATTGTACGAAATATTTTATGTTATATGTTCATAAAAGACTTCATAAAATAATTTTATGAAAGCATGACAGAATACGAATTTTTAAAATATTTTATTTTTATTTTATGAAGAAGAAATTTTATCATCATAAAATAACATAAAATTTTATTTTATGAAAAATTACAGAATAGGCCCCAATAACTCATTATAACTGTTATTATAAAACACTATTACTATTATTACAAAATATACCTTAAAGAATTTCTAGATACTACAGCGTCTTTTTCATCTTCTTCCAATTAATCAACTTTTTCAGGTGAACTGTCGCTATCATCCACAAATTAAATATCTTGTTCGTACAATATTTCATCCGGTGAACATATATGATGCATGACGCAGCACGCCCCTATAGTTTGAATGTAGTATTTTTTGTTTAACTCGATTTCTTTGTTGAAAATGATGCGCCAACGTGCTTTTAACATTTCAAAGGAACATTCCATTACATTGCGGGGCTTACTATGGAAATGATTGAACATGGGTTTTCTTTTATTCATTTCTACAGTTTCTTTAATAGGAGTAATTGTGGCAATAGGGTTTCGCAGCAGTAACCACTGTCACCTCTGAAGATAATAATAGGTGGGTGGAAATAGTGCCTTTTTAAATAATAGACTACTCCGTAACATTCTCTGGTCATGTACTGAACCTGGATCACCAATAAAAAACTTAAAACTTTCCCTGAATGGTCACAAACGGCTTACACTTGAATTGAATAGTACAACTTCCTGTTCCTGAACTGGTCATTCAAATGGACATTTAATTCTAACATGAGTACAAACCATCTATTTCGCCTAATGTGTTGTGAAATATTGAAGTTCTGGCCCATTGGTTGAATCCACTTCCAATCATTACATATTCTTCTCAATTTTTAATGTAATTGGAGAACAATTGCTTGAATTCTAGTAATTTTGCATGAACGATTGACCTCACCCGTATAACATGATATATTGGAAGCTAGCATTTAAAGGGGTAAAGTAAAAGAATACGAATTATTTTATAATAAAAGTGGTTTTAAACATACACCAAACACTTTGACGTTTAAACGCGAACAGATCCGTTCATTGTAATCAGTGCAGTTTCATATCCGCTCCGGTGCGTTATTTTGACATTTCAATCCGCGTAGATCCGTTCATTGTAATTGGGCCTTAAAGCTTTTTTAAAAAGTTTTCGAATACATAAGGTAGACGTTGGGATTGCCCCATTTTATTTATAATCAGGTGTGCCTGAGAAACTAATAGGGCATACCTCACTTCAATATCGCAGAAATCCCTCCTTCGGCATGCCAGACGGAGGGCCCGCATATAGAACCTGCGGGGAAATCCCTCTTTCGGCATGCCCCTCGTTTGCCACATGGGGCCCACACGGCGCAAAAGGCATGCCCTCTTTAAATGCTAGCCGGGTACAGGTGTTGTCACTACGAACTCCTCTAATATTTCGTTCGTCCCCGCCCCCTCACTTCCAATGGTCTCTAATTCTATCCTCGAGCCGGATGTGGCATCAACCAGTTCTAGTAGTATTGTAACGGTCGGTTATTTCTCCCCCTTGATTATTCCCCATCTCGCGGAAATTTCTGAAAGTGTTAATGAAATCACTTCCCGAAACATTTAATTCAAAAATTTGGAATGAACGAGGGGAAGAAAACAAAAAATTTTCTTGGAATAGGAAAAAATAGAAATTTTTGAGAGTCAGTTCTGGGCTTGACCGGGTGTCTACACTAGCCATCATCCATGGCAATGTCAATCAAAATGTCCTGTGTAGACGCCTTATGTCTCATGCAAGAAATGAGATTACTTGAGGTTTACGTCACGCTGACATTTGGCATGGCATGAATGATGACTAGGTGTCCATTTTTTCCACGCTGTAATTTGAGTTGGAGATACTATGCTGTGAATATCCGTTTGTTGCTAGCTGAATTTCCGTGAATTGTCCAATCTAAGCGGCCTACTACTCACACGAGGACAAAAAGGGAACAAGAGCATCAGATCAACATTTGGGCAAATCCCTGCAGCAGTACCACAATTGGCTCAAAAGGATTTTACCCGATATATGGGTGAAGTATTTTGTTCTTTTGCTTAACCATAATTTTTCAGAATGACGAATAAAGAAATCAATAACTGATAGTGTTGAAGTTCCTGGAGTGGTTAGGCTCTTAAAGGCATTGAAAACATTTAAATAAAATAATGCAATTTTGAGATAATCATAATAAGTGATTTGAATAGTGAATTTATAAATTAATGGAACAAAGTGCATGGCTTATCATGTACCTTTGATGAAATACACTCTAAAAACTGAGTGTAAACTTACCCTAAGCTTAAGTGCAATTTTACATTTGCTTCTGTGTAAAAATTGATTACAATCGTAAAAGTACAAATTTTTGGTGTAATCCAACAAAAAAGTGTAAAATTACATCATTTTTAAACTTATGGTGTAATATTCAGTCAATTTTGTAAATTTTGTGTGATTTTACACCAAATTGGCGTAAACGTGCACAGGAATATGGAAAATTACATCAAACTGACGTACATCTACGACGTAATTTCTCATATTTATACCAAATGTTAGGGAATTGTCATTTCGTGAAGGAATTTGTTCAGGCGAAGGTGTGCTGGCGTGCGGATTGTGTTTTTTTCTTTTAAAAGCAAATAAATTATCTGTTAAAGGTAAAATGTTGTCTTGTCGTATGTGCAATTTTGAATCGAATACGATTAAAAAGTATAACCAACATTTGTATAAGCACCGTACCAGGAAATTTGGCGAATTTAAGTGCTTGTGGGCTGAGTGCGGTGTATTGTTATCTTCGTATCGAAACTATCAAGCGCATTGGTTTAGAAAGCATTCAGAAGAAAAGCGAAGAAATAATACAAAATATAGTATATATAAGTGTAGTGTTTTTTCGTGCAATTTTAAAACACATGATTTAAAAGGCCATTTAAAACATTGCGCAAATCATTTAAATTTTGGCAATAAAATACAATGCCCGATAGAAAATTGCTGTAAATGGTTTGAAAATAAATTAACATTTCGGACTCATGTGTACAGGCAACATAATCAATGCGAATATAAAAACCGTGTTACTTCTCAAAAATCCGAAAGCAGGCCAAACGTATATCAAAATAGTGCCGATATCATTTCAAATTCATGTAGCGAAAATAATCAAGGGGTTCAAAAAAATAAAAATCCTTTAGCTATGCTATTCCTTAATTTAAAATCCAGATTTTGCGTACCAGATGCAGGCATTCAGTTTATATATAATGAAATTTATGAAATCTTAAACAATGACAATATTTGCAATTCTCACATTTCTGAAATGAGTTCAAAGTATAAGCGCACTAAATATATAAAAGATAATTTTAATTATGTTGAGCCTCAAACAATTTATCTTGGTAGAGATAACTATCATAATGATTGCTTCTTTCATTATATTTCAATTTTAGAGACAATTAAAAGTCTTATGTCAGATAAAACTTTCTACCAATTATTTCACGAGATAAAAGAAAGTCAAGCGAATACATTTCAGGACTATAACGATGGCGAAATATTTAAAAATTCAAATTATTTTAATAACAGTGAAAAAAAATCGAACTTCTTATATTTCAAGATGCGTTTGAAAATTGTAATCCTTTAGGGTCATCAAAAAAAAAGCATAAACTTTTAGGTGTTTATATGATGATTGGAAATATTCCTGCAAAATACAGATCGCTTGTTCAAAATATCCAGTTAGTATTGCTTTGCAAAGAATCATATATTAAAGAATTTGGAATAAACAAATTATTGCAACCACTAATTAATGATTTAGTGTCATTAGAGAATCATGGCATTGATATTTGCAATCCTGAAAATATTTCAAAAAAGACTATTTACGGGAGTTTATTTGCTATGGTTGGAGATAACCTGGGAAGCCATCAGGTCGGCGGTTTTAGCGAAAATTTTTCGAAGTCCGAACATATGTGCAGATTTTGTTTTTTTAACAACAAATCATTAAAAGAGGGAAATGTTAACGTTTGTGAAGAACGTAGTAAGGAGTCATATGAATCCAATGCCACTGAAGCTATTTTCTTAGGACGAGCTATAAAAGGAGTCAAGTTTTCATCCTCTTTGAATAATTTGAAATATTTTCACGTTACAAATCCAGGACTTCCTCCATGTATTGCGCATGATTTATTTGAAGGGATAATTCCCTATGATTTAATGGATGTTTTAAAATATTTTGTCACAAAAGATATGTGTTCTATTTATTACATAAATGTAAAATTACGTCATTTAAAAAAGCAACTCAAGCTTGCATTATCTTTCCCAAAAATTGACTTAACAATGAAGAAGGTCCCAGGAACATCAAATGAAGTACAACATATATTATTTCTTATGCCAATAGTAATGCTCAAACGTATAACAGACTTCGATGACGGAGCTTGGAAATTTTTATGTGCTATGATAGAAATGTGTCTTTTAATATGTGCCCCAAAAATTACTCTTGAACAAACCATATTACTCTCTCACTACATTCGCTTATATTTTGAATATAGGAAAGAAATATTTCATAATTCTAAATTAAGACCAAAGCACCATTATATTTGTCACTACCCCAATCTTATTAGAAAATTTGGTCCCTTAAAATCACTATGGACAATGATTTTTGAACAAAAACATAAATATTTCAAAAAAATATCTAAAACTTGCAGAAATTATAAAAATATAACTCTAACTTTATCCGAGGGACATCAACTGCAGCAAGCAGTTTTATTCCAAGATCGATTTAGATTATCCATTGTATGTGAAGACGCAGACAAATTTTGTAAAAATATGTATGACGTATCTCTACCTAAAGGATTTTCTTTTGTATCTAAAAAAATTGTGTTTTTAAATACAACGTATAAAGATAACGATTACGTTTTAATAAACTGTACTGAAGATGGCGATATTACACTATTGCAAATAAACGCCATATTCGTACACAATTCATATCAAAAAGCTATTTTCTATGGTATTTTGATAAAAATGTCATATAATGAAAGTATTATACTCTATGAAAGTTATTGTACGGAAAAACGCTACACTTTAATACAGATGGAAAAACTTCTCCTTTATAAGCCACTTTATGTAATTAAAACGGCAAATAAGTATTTCTATGCTCGTGTCTGTTCTTTTGTAGGCAATTAAGCATTTTTTAATACTTAAAAAGAGAGATTTTGTTGCATTATTTTAAAAATGTTAAATATCTCAATATTATATGAAGAAATAAAAAAAAAACATGTAAAAAGAAAATATTAATTTTTGTGCTTTAAATCTATGTTATGTACCATAATTTATTAAGATAATTAATTTAACATTGGACTATAAGACAAAGTTACTTTACACAATCAGCATCATATTAAAATACTTATAATGGAAAAGTTAGTTTTCAAAGTCTGGAGCTGCAATAGAATCTTCAAAAAGTCATTTTTAGCTGAACCCAAGATCTCAACAGTGATTCAAAAAGGTAAGCAATTATTATTATTGTCTAAAGATAAAAACAAAACAAAAAAATCAAATATTGAAGCAACAACAAATTATTTTAAAAGTGAAAATGAAAAAATTGAAAAATAATTTTAATAAGAGTTTTTAATGATACTACTCAACCGTTAAAGATAAAAACCTTTGTTTGTTACTTAATATTTCTTTTACTGAATTTGTTTGCTTCAATACTAAGACATAAATATAACATTATAACATAAAGTCGTTTTTTTTTAGTATAACACTTCATGTTTTATTACAGCGAATAGCTATGGGCTCACCGGCCAAATTTTAGTTTGCGAAGAAGATGGAAGTGAAATATGTGATGACGAGACCTTACAGTTTTTCGCTAAGGAGAAGAACAAATTCATGATTTTAAATCATGAGGAACAATGGCTTCCAAATAATAGCTTTTTAAATATATCAACGTTGATAGATGGCAATGATAGCATTTCAACTGCAAGTAATGAACAACAACAAGCGAGTACTTCAGATCCATCTTTTCCCAATTCGTCTAATGATTTCGCAACTGTGGAATACGCTTATAAATCTGATCTTGCAAGTTCAATTTCGTCTCTTTCAGAAACACTATCCATGACTAGTACTGCATTGTCCGAAGCCTCAAGTTCTAATTCCGAATGTTTGAAGTTGTTTTCGAATTTTAAGATTCCATGGGAAAAACTTCCCTCAGATGTAATAAAAATGATGAACGAAAAAAAAAACACTAGGGCGCGCAATTAACACTGTTGGCAATCTTATTGTTGACGAATTAAGAACGTCTTCTTTTTACATCCCAATGAAAATTCTTAGATCTGTTGCGCAGCAAGCAGCAGAACAGTATCCAGAATCATTTATTGAAAGGGATGACAGCGGGAAGATTATTTCGATAGTTCCAGTCAGTTTGATAACTGTGATGAAAAACAGAAACTCATTTCTTAATCGAAATCCAAAAAAAAATAAAAATGAACTGGAACCTTTAATTCCTTTAAAAAAAAGACGAAATGCCAACACTTTGAGCCAATCTTGTGCAAATTGGCAGCCTCCAAATATACCAGACGGAGATTGCAGTGAAAGTGCACAATATAAAAAACAGTTTTTAATAGACCTTTATAAAAAAGGATCGTTAAAATTACAAGACAAAGAAAATGTCAGGCAGTACATGAAAGACTGCTTTGCAGTGCAGAGGCTGTATTTAAATAATTTGGAGAACATTCCGCCTCTTGAGTCCATAAAAAATAACTGGCCATTTCTTTTTGAACAAGAATATCTAAAACAACATTTTTGCCAATTAACCGGTCTGGAAAGCGAAAATTTCATTCACAACTTTATCGCTGAGAAGGATAACATGACAACTTTTCTAAAGAAATTTGGATCAAAATATCTTACACTACAAGATTCAGATGAAGACGACATATCTATAATAGAGGCACTAATAAAGTATTTCAATGAGGACCAAAATTTGCTGTTTAAAAAACATGTGGTAATTAATTCATTTATACTTAATTTTATTTCAAACGAGTACATTTTAACATTTTTACAGACTTGTACCAGCCTTGATGAAATAATCTCTGAAAATCCTGCAAATACACCTTGGGTGGCCATTATAGGTAAGTTGTTTTGTTAATTAATTGCGTAATAACGTAAAGCTCATCTTTATGTTTTTTTTCTTTCCAGAAACTTCGGAACAACATTTTGCATACATCTTTTTTGAAAAAAATATTTTCCTTAAGTACAGATGTTTTACTTTTATTGAACTAATTAGGGATGTTATTTGTACTTATTATGTATTCAATGTAATATATCCGAAAGGTATATCTCAATCGCTCGAATTTTGTGTACGCTTTTTTTGGAAGTACTATCCCGAAAATGTAAGAGG